>JARHVA010000004.1:10555000-11860000 GCA_037957365.1 Torreya grandis
ACTTATATTGACTTCGATAGCAAGTTGCATGTTGCAGTTGATAGGTCCTAAGCTAGTTTACATAAAATGTCTAGGGGAGTCCCTGATATATGCAAGGTATGTGAGGTGTAAATATATGTAGGGTGTTGTCTAATGCTTGGTTTAGAGAATTAACTCTTCCCCTTCACGATAGACGTGTATGGGGTCAAATGCTTAGACTAACAATAACTATGCCTGATATTTATACTCTACTAGAACATAGATTGTGGTTGAATACACAATGATGAAATCTACATCACCAACCCCTAATGACTAGGTAAGTGCATGGGGATTAATTCCACATCATGTTACACCCTAAATAAATAAAATGGGTTAACAAATAAGTAAGCAAAACTTTATTTAACTGACTAATTAACTATGTGAGGGAATTACACAAGTAATCAAAGATATATATAAATTTGAGACTTAACCCTAATCCTATAAATAAACACATTAGCAAAATGATCTAGGGCTCTTGCTAAGGTGTCCTACAAAAAAACTTGTTAGTAGTTTCAAAACATTCAATATCACCTCTAGAACTTGAAAAATTGCACTTGCACAATCTGAATATTCAAAATTGATTCTAAAAACTACAATACTATAGCTAATAGACAAAACTAACTCTAAGGTATATGTCGTTTGTAGATAATTAACTAGATATGACTGTGCAGTTAAGCAAAATTACCTACAACTAGTGTGAAACTATAGCTAGTATTCAATAATGCACCTTTTGAGATGTAATTTTGCAACTTAAGGGAAACACAATAAAATTAACAATAGGTTCACAACAAAATATTTAAAAAACACTAAAATATTTAAAGAATGCTAAATAAGGTTCAAAGTGAAATATTTAAAAGTTTGTATTAACTATGTAAATATATTACTAAATTCCCTAAGTCAAAACTGACTGTGGATATTCAAAACCAACTATGAGAATAAATATCACATTTTTTGATAGACAATTTTGTTATAAATTAATATTAAAAGCTTGGAATATAATGATGTTTTAGACTATTTAGATTATTTTCAAATATTAAACAATAAATAAATGACTAAGATAGGATAAGATGAATCAGCATAACTTAGTTTTCTTACTCTATTCAAAATTGCCTATCAATATTCAAAATCATTTATGAAAATAAAAAATTCCTCTATCAAAAGGTAGTATTACAAAGGTTAAAATCTGATAATATATAGAGAATATGAAATCTATAACAAATTGCATTAACTGAATTGAGAAAAGCACTACTATAGGTGATTATTTATACAATAATAAATGAGATTAGATCTCCTAATCTGTAAGAGATTACAACTAATCACACCTAGGAAATACCCCACCTAACTACTTAGGTCAATCAAAGGTGTAAATCACCTTGAGACATTTATTACAAATAACTAAGATTAATTAATTATTATAACATCCCCCCTTAATTGATCATAGCTTGAAGAGAAGAAAAGAGAGAATTCTTTAATGCCTCAAACTTATCACGTGCATGTGACTTCATGAAGACATCTGCACACTAATCCTGAGTGGGGAAATACTAGAACTGTATATTATGTTATTGAACATGTTCATGTATGAAATTAATTTGAACCTCTATGTGCTTAGTTCTCTCATGAAATAGATTGTGAACAAGATGGAAAACACCCTAATTATCATAATTCAAAATTGTAGGTTGAGTCTATGGAACTCCAAGTCTTGAAAGAATGTGACATATCCATATCGCTTCATAGACAGCTCCTACTGTAGTGCAATATTATACCTCTATGGAAGATCTAGAAACACAATTCTACTTCTTACTTCCCCATGAAATCAGACTAAATCCTAGAAAGAAAACAAATCTAGAAGTGGATTTCCTGTCATCAATATAAGCTGCATGATCTGCATCCATATATCCTATCAAGAAGAACTTATCATTGTTATTTTACTCTAGGCCATACTCAATTGTACCTTTGATGTATCTCAATACCCACTTTACTACTTTCCAATGTGCCAACTTTGGTTCCCACATGGACCACGAAAGATAGATGACATCATAGCTAATATCTAGCCTAGTATATGTCAAGTAAATGAGACTCCCAATCAACTACTGATAGAGAGTTGCATTTAATTTTGGTGATGGATCTATATGAGACAACTAAAGTCTTGTTTCCATAGGTGTTGCAATAGGCTTACAGTCCACCATCTTAAATTTCTCAGGAAATGTCTTGGTATACTTCAGCTATGAAACAAAAATGTAATGTTCCTTCTGCCATACCTCCAAACCAAGACAATAGTGTAGTATACCAAGATCTGTCATGTCGAACGATCATTTGAGATCATTCTTAGTTGTATCAATCATATTCACTATGATTCTAGTGATGACTAGATCATCGACATAAATAATCACTATAACAACCTCCCCCCCCATGCTCTTTGAGGTAGAGGGTAGGATCATATGGACTCTTATTGAATCCATGTTATATGAGATGCTCATCAATCTTGATGTACCAAGCTTAGGGAGCCTATTTTAACCCATAGAGAGACTTGATAAACCTACACACTTTTTGTTCCTGATTAAGTGTCATAAATACTTCAAGTTGAGTCATGTAGAATTACTCTTTCAAATATACATTAAGAAAGGTAATTTTTATGTCTATTTGATGGACTTTCCATCCAAATTGTGTAACCATAGAAAAAACCATTTTGATAGTCATTATCTTCATTGTGGGAGCAAAAGTCTCCTCATAGTCAATGCCTTTTTTCTTAGCATACGCTTTTGCAACAAGCCTTGCCTTGTAGTTATTAATACTACCATATACTTTTTACTTGGTCTTAAAGACCCATTTGCATTCAATAGGTTTCTTCACTAGTTGAAGATCAATAAGTTGCCAAGTGTTATTCTTCATCAGTGACTAATATTCTACATCCATGGCATCTTTTCAAGGTCTAGACTGTAAGGATTTTGTTATTGTAAAGGGCTCATATATTTCTTGAAGAATAATCATATGGGCTATATTGACCTCTTCTTGAGCCATGCTTTGAGTCCTCAGTCTTGAAGTAAATGTATCTAGTACTCCATTCAAGTTAGCATCTCGTAAGGTACTTGTATACCACTTGGGCATACATTGAACTATAGGTGGTGGTACTAGAGGTCTTATCTAACTATCTTCTTATTCACTTTCACCATCACTATCTAAAAATATTATAAGACTTTTGCCTATATCATTTACCTATGTAGAAGGTAGATTGATTCCACTCTTTTTATCAAACACTACATCTTTGCTAATTATTACTTTCTTTATTTTTGGATCAAGGAGCCTATATGCCTTTGATTGTGCATTGTAGCCCATAAAAATGCATTCCTTTATTTTCTTATCTAACTTATTTATTTTCTTCTTAAGAACATTCTTATATGCCTTACAACCAAAAACTCGAAGGTGAGTTACCTTTGGTTTATTCCCTATCCAAGCTTCATGTGGTGTGATTCCATCAAGAGCTTTGGTGGGTGACATGTTCAACAAGTAGATTGTAGTGTGACAAGCTTCTACCCAATATGTATTAGGCAATTTTTCATCCTCAACCATGCTACAAAAAATTTCCACAATGACTCTATTATGCCATTCTACAACTCCATTTTACTGAGGTGAATATGGAGTTATCAATTGACAATTGATTCCATTCATATTGAGATAGGCGAAGAATTATTTACTGGTGTATTCCCCCCCACAATTTAAGTGGAGGGTCTTGATTTTCCTACCAATTTAATTTTCAAACATGGCCTTGAATTATTTGAAGACTTGAAAAGCTTGATTCTTAGTCTTCAATAAATACACCCACATTTTCTGTGAGTAATCATCAACAAAAAGCTAAAAGTATTTGTATCCCTTGAGACTAGGAGAAAAATGTCTGGAAAGATTAGTGTGAACCAAGTCTAACTTACCAAGTGACCAATACTCAATATTTCCAAAGTGAGCTCTTGTTTGTTTTCTTGCTAAACAACTAGTACATATATCAGAAGATTGCTTGATTTTGGGAAGACCATGAACCATATCTTATTTTTTCAATTGAACCAAATATCCATAACTCATGTGACCATATCTGCTATGCCATAAATTGCCTAGTTTTGTATCTTTGATCACAAGTGATTGATGATCATTTTGAAAAAAAATCAATTTGAAACATTTTACCAATGTTGGAAGCCTTGGCAATCACTTTGAAATGCCTAGACTTGTCTTTTATGTGGCATAACTTTTGACCATTTTGGTGATCAAATTCAACCATGAGGTTGTGGTCAATTAACTGATTAATAGATAACAATTTTTTTGTAAGTCTTGGAACATAAAGAGCATTTTAAATGTTTCAATTCTTGTTTCCAAGTTAAATTTTGATGTCACCACTACCTTGTACTATATATGAGGTATCATCTCTAAGTGATACATTTCCCTTTGATTTTGATTTTGTTAAAGTAGAAAACTAATATTTTATGCCTGTCATCTATTTGGTTGCTCTTGAATCAACATACCAAACTACACTTAGATTTTTGGTAGGCCCATGTGATTGAGTAGCTAAACAATATTCCTCATTTGAAAAATCATTGTCTTCAACAACATTTCCATGTTGTTTAGGCTTGGAATTTTTTTGTTTCCACCTATTTTGTATTTGTGGTTGATTCTTTGTTATTTGTGGTGACTTTTTGAAAGAGGACTTCTTACTTGATGAGCCATGTTGAAATGTATTATACTAACAATATTTCAAGTCATGTCCCTATTTTACATAAATTTGACATACTTTAAGAGAACATGAATTATTCCCTTGCTAGTTTTGTTGTTTGTTCTGCTTTGGAGATTGATTTTGACCCTTCAAGGGTTTCTTCCCCTTCTAGAGGAATGTTTCTACTTTTTCATCTGATTTGAGCTTAAGAGTGTGTAATTGACTCTAAAGATGCAAGATTTGGTTTTGATTATTATCTTAAAAAATATTTGTAAGCTTATCCCATGTATCTTTTGTAGTTTTGGTACTATGGATATGAGGTTGTACCTCATCCAAAACACCAAACATGATTATCAACTTAGCTTTCTTATTATTCTTATCATATTTTTGTTGTTGATCAACATTTTTTGCATGTCTAACCCATGTGCCTTCAACTACTAACCAAATATCTTCAAACTCTAGATGTGTTTATATTTTTGTTTTCCATCCTGCATAATTATCACCATGAAGCAATTGTGTGTTGAGGAGCACAAAACATGGTCCCAAACTAGACATTTTACAAGCTGCATATGATAAATAAATACAAGTGTGTTTAAGTGAAAAAATGAAATATGAATTTGGAAAATGTAAGGAAAATGTAAAAATTCATACAAAAAGATGACAAATTGTGCACTATCAGACAATGGACATTGGACTCTACCAAAAATGTATCCAAACAAGCAATGGAAAATTAGACATCAGTTTCAACTGAAAATGCATCCAAGGAGAAAATGAGGTTAAAATTTTTCCTTTTTAATTTTTTAAATTTAATTACTCCAATAGATATATAATCTAAAAATATGCACTTTTTAAAAAGATAGCATATAAATTGGAGTTACCAATCAAAAGTTATGGCCTCTTAAAGGTCCAAAATACATGAACTAGTCAGCCAACTAGTAAGAAACTAAAAATTATGGAAATATGGGTGATTATAATGTAAAAAATAGCCTTACCAATGCATATATCTTGAAAAAATATCCAATTTGGAAAAAAAATAACCTTCCCAAGCTTCACGGATCAAAAGTAATGAACCTTGAAAGAAAAGATCTTCAAATATGGCTCATAGTGGTCAAGGGCAAGCCCTTAGGGGCTTAAAAAAATTCCCAATAGGTGGTCATATGGAATTAACAAAGACTAAAATATGTTTTTGGTATGATGGTAGTGATGATGCTAGAAGTGGCGGATCTAGGTGGTGCTTCACCCAAAAATTTGACCTTGCACCAAATGAAAACTTCCAAATTGCACTCTACCTTCAAACTTTCACCACAAGTGCCTCGATGCTCCGTTCTTAGAAAACAAATAATTTTCTGAGAGGAATCTGGTGATATAATATTTGATCCATGATTCTAAAAAAAATTAGAAAAAATTGTTATTTTTTTGTTGTTCCTCACTTGTTCTACAAAATAGAAACTTTAAAAAATCATAGAAAATCACCAAAAGCTCCAAAAATTCTATTTTTTTTAAATAAGTATTTTTCTAAGTAGAATTTAGAAAAATTACAAGATCATTTCTAGGGATTCTATATTTTTTTAGATTTAACAAATAATATAAATTTTCATCACAATGACATACAATCATTTGAAAAACTTAGATCTATTCCTCTAAATCATTCCTCCACCAATTTAGAATTAGATCTTGACCAGAAATAATAAAATCAAATTGAAATATCTCAAATATTATCTTAGATCTAAAATTTAGCTCAAAATTTAATATAAATATGGTTAAATTTATCAAAACAAAAAAAATTGCCTATTTTGATAACTATTTTCCTTCTACAAAATCATCTGAAAAACATAGATCTATTCCTCCACCAATTTAGAATTAGATCTTGACCAAAAATAATAAAATCAAATTTAAATCTCTCAAATATGATCTTACATCTGAATTTAGCTCAAAATTTAATATAAATATGGTTCAAAATTTATCAAAAAAAAAAAAAAATCTTGTTTTGATAACTATTTTCCTTCTACAAAATTGGTTAGAATTTTGGCAATGTTCCAGCTTAGGATGGCTGAAATTAGAGCAGAGTGATGCATCAAAGATTGAATAAATATTTATCTCTATCTCCACCGAATATCCAATGCTTCAAAAAGACTCCTCAGGAATTTCTTGATCTGGTACCAAATGAAATCTAGAATAAATTGCATTAACTGAATTGAGAAAAGCACTACTAAAGGTGCTTATTTATATACAATAAGAAATGAGATTATATGTAATGAAATTACTTCAAAAATAAAGTATAGTAGCAGAAATAGATCCAAATATGACTAAAATATATCAGAATATATGATAATAGACAAGCCACTTCGAGGGGGCAACCTCCACAAGTTTCAATAAGAGCATAATTCACAATATGATGATAAACAATTACCCTCTACCTCCTATATATAGTCTATCTAGGCCATGGTTACTCCATAGGCCAACCTACTAACCAAATGAATTTATAGAGAAATGTGATATAGCATCAAAGAGGGATAAGTAAGCCACAAGTTGGCTATTCCTATCCTAATACATGTGATAGGTTAGGGGCGTAACATGCCCTTCCCATTCAAACCAACATTGTCCTCAATGTTGAACAACTCTGGATGTTGTTGCAAAAAATCTTCACCTTCCCAAGTTGCATATTCACTACTCAAGTTCTTCCACTTGATCAAATATTCCCTGATCTCTCTAGTTCTCAACCTCTTAGTACATGTTTGGAGGATCTTCTCTGGTTCCAAAATGACTCATCCTGCTTCATCTAGTTCTAGGAGCTCTGTCTGGGCAAAAAAATTCTATCCAATGACCTTCTTCAAACAAAAAACATGAAATACAAGGTGTATGCGAGATGAATGAGGTAACTTGAGCTTGTAAGCCACACTTCCAATTTTATGTAGAACTTGATAAGGGCCATAATACTTAGGAGCAAGTTTGTTGTCCTTTTTCTATTGCTTCAAGGACATCTGCTTGTAAGGCTACAAACATACAAATACCCGTCACCCACCTCAAAATTTCATTCACTATGGTGTTGATCAGCTTGTTGCTTCATCCTATTTTGTGCCAAGGCCAAATTCTCTCTCAAACTAGCCAAAACCTCTTGTTGATGTTGAATGTGCTCCTCCACATCACAAACCTTAGTTTGCACCTTTAATGAAGAAGTGATAGAAGGTGGATGGTAACCATATAGTGCTATAAATGGAGACATTTTAGAAGAGGTATGGAAAGATGTGTTACCACCATTCTGCAAGTGGTATTCATTTAACCCAATGTTCCTATTTATTTGATACAAAATAATAGAGATACCCCTCTAAACATTTGTTAACCACTTCTGTTTGTCCGTCAGATTGGGGGTGGTAAGATGAGCTATGAGCTAGCTGAGTACCCAAACAAGAAAATAGTTTAGTCTAAAAAATTACTAGTGAAAATAGGATCATGATCACTTATAATTATTTTTGGGGTTCCATGTAATTTTAGAATGACCTCCAAAAAAATAGCTGCTATTGTACTTGCTGAAAATGGGTGTGAGAGAGCACAAAAATGAGCATATTTTTTAAGCCTGAACATAATGACCAGGATAACATTCTTACCTTCAGGAACAAGGCAACCCTATGATGAAATCCATGGAAACCTCCTCCCACCTTTGAATAGGAATTGCTAATGGTTGTAATAGACTCGGGTTCTTAACTATCTCACCATTATTCTATTGGCATATCAAGCATTTTGCCACAAAATTTTGTACATATCCCTTGAGTCCTTCCAAAAATAATTATTTCTCAATTCTGTGATAAGTTTTCAAGAACCCTGAGTTTCTCCCAATTGGAGATGCATGCAACTTCGCAAGAATCTTATGCTTAAGCTCTGAATCTTTGCACAAGTATAACCTACCCTTATACCATAGGATATTACCTTTCCATTAAAATTTGTCAGAGGGTAAAGTACCTTGCTAGAGATTCTAAATTAGAACCTATGTATCCTTGTCTTTCTCCCATTCTAACATGGCTTCATCCACCCAATCTACTTGCAACATGGGCATTACAAAAGTAATGCTTCTATGGATGTATCCCATCTGGATAGTGCATCTTCTACTACATTATCTTTACCCTTCTTGTAGATGATTTCAAAATCATAACCCAACATTTTGGTTACCCACTTTTGTTGCTCCTTAGATATAATCTTTGCTCCAAAAATTATTTGAGACTATCATGATCCATTTTCACCTTAAAGTGTCTACCCATCAGATAGGGCCTCCATTGTTTAACTGCATGAAGAATAGCCTCATTTATTTTTCATAGATAGGTTTTTTTAGATTCTTACCTTTTAACTGATGACTCTCAAATGCAATGGGTCTTCCTTCCTATATTAGTACTGCTCCCAACCCAGATCTAGAAGTATCACATTCAACAGTGAATGTCTTTGAGAAATCTGGAGTAGCCAAAATTAGAGTGGTGCACATAGCTACTTTTAGTTTCTCAAATGCTTTGGTGGTGGCATAATTCCAATGGAAGGCATCCTTATTTAGTAATGCAGTGAGTGGAGTCGCTATGCTGCCATAACCTTTCACAAATATTTGGTAGTAACTTATTAGTCCTAGGAACCCTCAGAGGTTTTTGAGAGTTTTTGGCATAGGCCATTCCATCATAGCTTTGATCTTCTAGGGATCAACTTTTACACCAACATGGGAAACAATGTGACCTAGGTACTCTACCTCCTACACTCCAAAATAACATTTGGATGGCTTCACATAAAGTTGATGCTTCTCTAAAACTATCAACACCTATTTCACATGTTATAGATGTGTTTCCCATGTTTGAATATAAATCAATATGTCATCAAATAAAACTAGCACAAACTTCCTTAAAAAAGGCCTAAAAATATTGTTCGTCAAGCTCTGAAAAGTAGATGGTGCATTTTTAATACCAAATGGAATTACCAAAAACTCATAATGGCCCTCATGCATTCTAAAAGTATTTTTATGAACATCTTCATCCTTGATTCTAATTTGATGGTACCCTGAGCAAAGATTCAATTTTGTGAAATAATTAGCACCATGCAACTCATCAAGTAAATCATTAATTATTGGAATAGGAAACTTATCTTTGATGTTGTACTTATTGAGTTCCATATAATCTGGGCACATCCTCCATGTGTCATCCTTCTTCTCCATTATGACCACTGGTGATGAATATGCACTTTGGCTATGCTTGATGATCCCTACCTCTAGCATCTCATGGACCATCTTTTCAATTTCACTCTTCTATGCATATAGATATCTATATGGTCTAATATTTGGTGGTTGACTCCTTGGAAGTAGTTGAATGGCATGATCATGTTCTCTTTTTGGTGGCAGTCCTTTTGGCATGGCCCCAAAAATAGATGGGTAGTTATCAAGAATCATTTATAGATCAAGATATGTAGATGCTTATGTGGGTTGAACTTATATGGAACATAATCATGAAATAATTCCCTTTGCCCCCTTTTTTAGCATTTTGGTCATCTGATGTGAACTAATCAATTGTGGAGCTTTTGCTTGTAATCCATGTAGTTTAATTTTCCTACCTTTAGAATGAAAGTGCATGAATAGTTCCTGGAAGTTCATCTCAATGGTACCCAAGGTTGTGAGCCATTGGACTCCCAAAAAAATGTCTGTGTTACCCATGGAAATATCAAACATAGGAGAATTGAGATTGTACTCACCCATAGCAAGATTAATACTATGGCATTTGCTTAAACAATTAATTATGCCACCATTTGCAATCATGACCTAAAATTCTAGTGCTGGGTAGATGAAACAGTTCAAACGATTGGCCAACTTATGGTTGATGAAGTTATGTGTGCTCCTTGAATCAATCAACACTATCACCTTCTATTTCTTAAGAAAACCCACCACCTTAAGAGTTTGTGGAGTGTTAATACCTAAAAGTGCATGACAAGAGATTGAAGGTTGGGAATCTTCAGGGACCTCCTCTATCTCTTCCTCATCATCATTGGAGGCATAATCTTCTTCTTCATCTTCATTGGATGCCTCAATGTAGAATAACTTCTTCTTAGCACATCTATGTCCTTTGCTCCACTTGCTGTCATAACTGAAACATAATCCTTTTACATGCTTCTCTTTAATTTGTTGAGGGGTCAATCTAGTAGGTGGAAGAAATGTTGGTGTCAATATGATATGATATTTGAAGTGAGTGAATGGTTGCTTCTTGTTGGCTATGAATTTTTCCTTAGCTCTGTGTGCCATGATAATAGAATTAGAAATCTTAAGTGGATTAAACATGCATACCTCATGTTGAATGCGGTCCTTGTGTTCACCTAAAAATAGGTTATTTAAGTTCTCCTCAAAAATTGTCTCCACACATAAGGATAGGCTATAAAAATGATGAATATAATCCTTGATATAACTAGTTTGTCACAATTTTTCCAATTGGTTGAAGTAATTTTCTATCACACTATAATTGTAGCTCCTCTATAAAAACTGACTAAGTGACATTGAGAGTCATCTTTTTATTTTGAGCACACAACCATCGATACCAAATGAATTGATTAGGTTCAAGATAAAAGGATGCCATAGTAACATTCTATCCACCTGGGATCTGATGTAGATCAAAAAAATTCTCTATTTGATTGATCAATTAAGTGGATCTTTTCCATCAAATTTGTGCATATCCACCTTTAGTAATAGGTTCATTTATGGTAATGTAGTTGGATTTGAAGTAGACTAGGTGGGATAACCACCATGGTGGGGTTATGAAATAGTGATAGTTGGATGATTTGACTTATTATTTTTTAAATCCATCATGATATCTACCAATCTATCTTGTATGGATTTCATATTAGATTGTATGCCTTGCACCTCACTTTGAATGCCTTGCACACTATAGTCAAGATGGCTCACTTTGTGATATACGTTAGAGAACCTTGGTACAAAGGATCTAGTACATCCCCCTTATGACTCCATCTCTTCCTTTTTATGAGTTTTACCTAAAGTTTTAGCACCCTTTCCTTGGCCCTAAGTTTGTGAACCTGCCATAAAAGGGCTTAACGATGTTGACCCTGATTGGCACTTTTGACCCAACTTTGACCAAGTGATTTTAGACTTATGTCAGCCTCAAATAAAAACATACAAAGCACACACCCTATCCAATTTTTTCTAAGATTTCCAAAAACGTAAATAACTCAAAAAAATTATTTGAATTGTGCACTATAGAGCAATTTTATAAAAAACCCTAAAATGGTGATAACTTTTGTAAAATAGATCCAAATGAGCTGAAATTTTAATGGAAGCTTAATTTAATGATTTATCACCTCTGTTAAAAACATTACATATAAATTCATAACATTTTTTTAGATATATCCAAATTTAAAAAATTAGGGTTTCACCCACAAGATTGCCCAAATTGCAGCTCGGATACCACTTGTAATGAAATTACTTCAACAATAAAGTAGAATAGTAGAAATAGATTCAAATATGACTAAAATATATCAGAATATATGATAATAGACAAGCCACTTTGAGGGGGCAACCTCCACAAGTTTCAATAAGAGCAAAATTCACAATATGATGATAAACAATTACCCACTACCTCCTATACATAGTCTATCTAGGCCATGGTTACTCCATAGGCCGACCTACTAACCAAATTAATGCATAGAGAAATGTGATATAGCATCAAAGAGGGATAAGTAAGCCACAAGTTGGCTATTCCTATCCTAATGCATGCGATAGGTTAGAGGTGTAACATTAGATCTCCTTATTTGTAGGATATTACAACTAATCTCGTTTAGTAAATATCCCACCTAACTACCTAGGTCAATCAAAGGTTTAAATCACCTTGAGACATTTATTATAAATAACTTAGATTAATTAATTATTCTAACAAAATATTCAAAAGTAAGCCAAGATTTTTTATAAAAAACAAAAAGATAATTTATCCACAAAAAGCTAATTATATATAATTAAAGACCAAAAAATATAAAGGTAGAAACTATCTAATTATCTACAAAACTAACTCTGCAATCTACACAACAATAATTGAGATTCAAAATCACCTTTTTAAATAGGTAGTATAGCACAAAATAGTCAAAAAGGAGATTTTAGGAATGTTTGATGTTTATCTTGATAGAACCTCCTCTTTCATATAAGTTGATAACAATCAAATAGAAATTAAAAAAATATCAAAAATAAATAACCACAATCTTAAGTTAGTGATTTAAAACCTATGTCAAAAATACCTCTTTCAAAGGCAAAACCATAGCTGAAAATTAAAATTGCCACTAAAGACAAGTGGTTTTGAATAGTGTGTAAAACCTACTACTATTAAGAGTGACAAAACTTTTCTTTACTTCTACAATATAACCCAGTTAGTATAGATCTAAAAAAACTAAAAAGATGTCAATATAACTAATATTTGACTTTAATACAATATTATGTCAAAACCACACTTATATTGTCAAAATCCTAGTGTTTAAGTAGTTTTTCATTTTATTTAAAATTAATATTACTTATTAGAAACTCAAATAAAATAGGGTTTATGGGGAATACTTTTGGATTAGAATATGTCACAAACCATTTTGAATTAGCAATTGTGAGAGCTCCTTTTTGGCTGGGAAGGCTAACATGCACACATGTAAACACTTGACAAAAATGGATTAATAGATAATTGGGTGGACTGCCTGACATAAGATCAATTCTAGGATGTGGTACACTTCCTTAAAAGGATGTCAATCCATTATTTATGCAATTAAGTGAATAAAACACATATGAAATTATAATAGATAAAAGATATGATAATAATGTTGATTAAGATTTAGTCTTTGATTAAGTTATCAATTAAAATAAAATATTCCTACCAATAAGCTAAATCAAAGTCTACATCTTGTATAACCATTAGTTGGTCTTCATTAGCTTTGAGAGAGGGTGAATAAATGATTACACAGAGGGTTAGCTTAAAGGCTATGTCGATCTAATCTACAAACAAGGGTTGGGAAACTATGGGGAGATCAATTATACTAGTTACATCATGAACTAAACTAGGTAGACTCATCTACAAGTAAAGGCCATGTTCAAATAATAGTAAATCAGTAAAGGATTGCAGATAGACATCTAGGATTAGGGTCTTAGATTTTATGAATTAAACATAGTAGATTGATTTTGATCCTGACAAGATCAGTGTTGATTCAAAATGAATCGATGTCAATTCTCTTTGTGATTGAGTTTAATAAAATAGAGAGTAGACGAGACTGATTGGATAATAGAGGTTAATAGATAGATACATAGGGATGATAATGAAATTTTAGGAACTAGATAGATACATAGGGATGATAATGAAATTTTAGGAACTAGATAAATAGATAGCAAAATGATAATTGATAGAAAATGATAAAATGAAATATGATAGCTTATCTTTGATTGATTTGTAAATAGAATTAAATTCCTCCATAGACTAAACAATTTCTTGAGCTTCATAGAGAATATGATTTGAACACAACAAAAATCTAGAAGAGTGTCATTATGAATGTCACTAAATCTCTAGGAATTCTAATAGCAATTCGAGGCTCTGAGTTTCTTGATCCAGAATGCAAAGGTTGGCTGCATATTTATGGATCGACGTTCATCTAGAGAATCAATGCCGAACATGAGTGAATTGATGTTGATTGACCCAAATTGTTTCCTTTATTTAAACTGTGGGTAAAAATGGGTTGGATATGCATGGATTTTTTATTAATGACTCCACATGGGGGTAAAGTGGTTAGGGGAGTAGATTCCTAGGTTATAAATGGATTTAGGAGGTTAGGAGGAGTAAAAAGGTAAAAGTATAGGCCACTTATCAAGCTAGTAAATGGTAAATAAACTAAACCTTAGGATAGGGTTTATTTAGGAGAATTAAATAAACAAGACCTATGATACCTAATTAATTTTCCCTAGGGTATGAAATTATAATATCTACATTTGCCTCTTTTTGTGGAACAATATGAAATATGTGTTGTGAGACAAAAACTATGAAAGGTCCACTGCCCCAAGTTTATGTGAGGAGGTATCCCCCCTCAAACTGGGATCTGGTAGAGGATAAAGAGCAGGTGATAGGTTTGAAAAATGAAATTATGGATGGGATGGATAAATAACATATGGGCTCTGATAAACACGGATGCATAACATGAAGTGTATGTTTTTTATGAACAAGATGTAAGATAATATAGATAGAGATGCCCCAAGGCAAATCCTATAATCAAATGCCACTACTATGAATAGGTGGGCTTAAATGAAAGTAAAATAAGAGAACAAGTGATAAGGTTGGATGATCTAAGCATCCGATGTGATATACGATATACACACTACCTATAGATAGTTTTTCTCAAGGGATAATGCACTCTCGAGGACCATTGAGGGGAGATACCCAAAAGAGTACATGCTTTATGTAGGTTATGGGACCATCAAGGGGTTAAAATCCACAAAACTAAAGTAGTATAGGTTAAATAATAAGGTAGATGTGGCAAGGAACTAATAATAACTAAAGATCAAGATTGGATTTACATAAAAGTATAAGGAGTGTAAAAAAAAGGTGGCCAATTGGTGTCGATCCAAAATAAATTGACAATGATCCACCTAAACAGTGCCGATCCAAATCAAATCAGTGCCAATCATAACTCAAGTATATAAGTAAGTATGATATGGAAAAGGGCTCATTTACTATTTGTTAAACCCAAATGATGCTTGAGAGCTTAAACAATGAGTTTGTGATGAAATGAGATGGAGGCTAGTAGTAGTGGATTAAGATGATGATGATGATGCTCACAGGATGAGGTAGGTCGATTATTTTATTGATTTTTTTTTAAAATTTTAAGATTTTTAGGCTTTTGGGAGATATGATTAGGCTAGGATTATGGGGAAATGGTGATATATAAGGGGTAATATCTTCTGAGCATTCACCTGAGTAGCTTATAGTTCGCTCAATAAATCAACATGTATTTATATTCATTGCACTAGCCAGAGAGCCATAAACATGTATACAAAGATATTGATACATTAACCATTTGATATATATATTTCATGATCATGGATTATGTTATTGTTATGGATTTATGGATTATTATGCTTATGGATATTCATGGATTATGTTTATATATTATGAATGTTTCCATTGTATGGATTATGTGATTTATGGAGTTAGAGTTATGGATTGTTTTATGGATTAATGGATTATGAATTGCTTATAGATTATGGATTTATATGAAATGTGATTAGATTATGGTATTTTACATGTGATGGATTTATATTTTAAATTTTTTATGTATTATGGACATTATGGATTTGAATTAGATTACTGTGATTATGAATTTTAATAATGTGATGAATTTGATTATTTAATTATGGACTTAAATGCTTATCAAATGTTTTATGGATCATGCTTATATGATGGATTGTTAATGGATTATGGATATGGATGTTATTTTGATATATGAATTAAATGGATATGATTTGTATTATGTGATTATGAGTTGATGGATTATGGGTTGTTATGGATTTAGTTATGGATTATGGATGTATGTTTGATTATTTGATTATGGATTTGTAGATTTTATGTGATGTATTTATGGATTATGGATTTAAAATTTCTTAAATTATGATTTGTATTTATGATTATGCACTATAATTAATGTTTATGTATCATGATTAATGGTTATGGATTATGATTATTATGAATACAAATTATAACTTACTGATTTTATGTTTATAGGTTTGTGAATTGCCAGATTTAGGATATTTGTTAATATAGGTGGAAAAATGTTGTAATTAATTTTATTTAAAAAAGGCTTATTGATAATTATTAGATCATACCATGACCCAAGAAAAAAACTTGAAAGTAATGCATATGTATCCTTAACCAACTACTAAAAAAAGTCCTAACAACTTTTAGGTCAACTAAGTTTAGGATTTATTTAATTTGCTTGTAGGATTTGATAGAAAGTGGATTCTAAGAAGAAGATGTTTGCATCTTACACACCCAAAATTAAGGGTCAACCCTCGAATCCTTTTGTGCCAATCCTTGTCTACTGATCAATGTGGGAAGTTTATTTAATTAAAGATAGCTAATCAATGCGGGAAGTTTTCTAGGGATATTTTATGCATGATAGCCATCCTTCGTGAGAGTGGTCTATATTTTGAGATATGATTTAATTTTAATTTTTCTTTGAGGGAGAATTCTGCACTTTTGATATTTTGTATATTTTTTATATGATTTATGAATTTAAATAGTTGTCCTTTGAGGGAGCAATCTATTCATTTTGCTTTTCTTTGATGCTTTGCTTTTTTTTTTTTGATCCCAATGTTATTTTTGTTTTATGGATTGGCCTCAGGTATCTTAGGATAATTTCCCAAAGCTTTGATACACAAGATAAAACACTTATTCTCAAAATGAATTAGTGATAGGGAGGGATTTCAGGGAATAATGATTTTGAGCTCCTTCCCATTATACGTGAAGCTTATCCAATTAGGGAATGCTATGAATAGAGCAAGGGTATTCATATTAAAGGTTAAAAATGGAAAATGCTACCAAATAACCACATGTCTCTATATATCATTATTTGGTATAAGATTAATAGGGATATGAAACCTAGAAACTAAACTAGGTACACTGAAGGTGATTAAGATTTATTAACAGTAGAAAGGACATAGATGCAAGGCATTAAGAGGTTCTCGCTATGATTTTACATCAAGAGACACTAAGAGATATGCCCTAAATCCATACTTATGGGTGATGATATATGGTATGAGCCAATTCAGAGCAAATTTTCCCCTTTTGATTTTTTCCATATTAGTTACATGTTGATTTTATTTTAAGACAAGGATGTCAATGTTAAATTTGCATTGTTTTAAATGTTTATTATAGGTGCGCTTAATTCATTCCTAATATAAATTTAGATGTTCAAGAGTAGCTGAGCAATGATCATCTAAGAGATTGAGCTAGGCTAAATGTTCTTGATGAAAGTCATCCTCATAAATGATATCTTTCAGGGAGATATGAAGGGAAGGAATCTAAAATTTGAGAGGAAGTACAAATTTAGTACCATGGACTAGGGATAAAAGAGTAGCACATGTAGGGTTTTAAATACTAGTTTGATAAGCCCATAAGGATAGGGAATGTGAAAATATTTGTTGTAGTCTACTTCATTAATGAACTTATTTAGGATTTTGACTAGAGTCTTATTGGATACCTCGGCCTATCTGTTATCTTGAGGATAGTAAGGTGAGGAAAAGTTGAGCTTAATGCTAAAGGAATCATAGAGTTATTGAACCTTTTTATTTTTAAAATATTTTCCATTATTTATGATGATCTTATGAGGGATGACAAAGAGACAAATGATATGTTGAGTAATAAATTTAATGATTTTATCTGCTTTGGTTGAGATAGGGGGGATGGCCTCTACCCATAGTAAAATACTCAATGGTGATAATGATAAACCCATTATACTAGGAATATTTAGGATTGATTTGACCTATAAGATTAAGCACCCAGTGGGAAAAAGGATAAAAGTCCTAAGCAACCTACAAGGCCTAGCTAGGAACATGGGATAAGTTTGCATATTGCTGACACTTGATGCACTTTTTAATGTACTTACAACAATCTTGATTTAAAGTGGGCCAATAATAACCCAACTGTAAGATTTTTTTAGCGATGCTGCTGCCACTAAAATGTCCTCCACATGACCCATCATGATATTATTTGATAGCAAGGGTAGATTCATGATTTTGGAGACAATGGAGAAGGATTCTATTGAAACTATGATTATAAATAACACCCCCTAGTATGACAAAATGGGTGACATGATACTGAAAGGCTAACTTGCCATTTCTAGATAGATTCAGAGGAGTAATACCCTTAGATAGATAATCAAATATCTATGAGTACCGGAGATTTGATGGATTTTCCTCCACACTATGGATGTATGGAAGGTTATTTTTGGTGAAGGAATGTTGATTAATCTTATGAACAAGGACAAACAACTTAGATTCATAAGATGAGGATGGGATATAAGAGGCTAGGGAAGTCATAATATTTACAAATTTATTAGTTGATCAAAGGGTGGCTTGGATGGCATAATGCTCAAAGGTGGATAACAATTGATCATCTAATGTCTTATACTTTCGAAGAGTATCATTCTTACACTGATAGATGCCCTTAAATTAATTAACCATAAATTGGGAATCACCATAGATATTAACTGTCTTAATACCCAAAGCTAAGGCAGCTTAGAGACCTATGATTAAATCCTCATACTCTACCATATTATTAGTGCATTCAAAATCAAGTTTAAAGGATAGAGGGATATATCTCCCCTAGGGAGATTAGGATAATCCTAACTCCCTACCATGTTCACATTTAGATCCATCAAAGATTCATTTGATATTGTGGATCTATATAAGACATGGAGGCTATAGATTCATTTATAAATTCATAGTTAATCAATTGATTATCAGAAAGAGGTGCCTCAGCAAGCTGATCAATAATGATTTGACCTTTAACTAACTTTTGATGGATAAACTCTAAATTATAATTCTACTAAGAGCATAATCCATTTGGCCATTCACTAATTTTGATAAGGCTTGAAGTGCATAAAATTTAGGGGATCAGTGTTCTTGTTGATGTAAGTTTTAGGATTGAGCAGCTAATGTCATATCTTAGTAGTGATAAAGACTAGATCTAGGCACAACTTCTTTGAATGATAATAAAATGTCTCATACTCAACAAGTTTGAAACTAATATAGTACATTTCCTACTCTTTGTGATGCTCATCATGATGTGCAAGTATAGCTCCAAGGGCATGATCAATATTAAAAATGTACAAGAAGAACAGTTGTCCTTATTTCAGAGGAGTGAGAATTGGTGGTGAGATAAGGTAGCTCTTAATATATTTGAAAACCTCCTAAGAACTAGAGTCCCACTTAAAATGGATATCCTTCCTCATAAGGTGATGGAATGGTTAAAAATGATCAGATAACTGGGACAAGAAATGATGGATAGATTGTAATTTACCTTGTAAACTATGTAGTTGCTTAATATTGGATGGGGGTGGCATTTCTTAGATCTCTTTGATTTTGGTATGGTCAACTTCTATCCCATAGATAGAGACAATAAAGCCTAGGATCTTACCCATTAACACTCCAAAAATGCATTTCTTGGAATTCAATGGATGTAAAATTGAATTAAATAATCAAAATAAACCTTTAGGATAGAAAGGTGGGTTTTTCATAACTTTGATTTACTGAAGAGGTCATCCACATAATCTTCCAAAATCTTATGGATGATATCATGGAAAATGTAATTCATGTCTCTTTCATAGGTTGATCCTACATTCTCTAGTCCAAAATTCATAATGTGATAGCAGAAAGTCCCCAAGGGAGGAATAAATGAAGTCTTATGTTGGTCATTTGGTGTGATAAGGATTTGATTATATCTAGAAAAACCATCCATAAGCGACAACATTTGGTGGCCAGCGGTTAAATATACTAACTAGTGAATATTAGGGAGAGGGAAATAATCCTTTAGATAAGTGAGATTAAGGTCTCAAAATTTAGTGCAAAGGTAAAGTCCCCCTATGGGCTTGGTGATAGGGATGATGTCAGATACCCATTAAGGTTAATTGATAGGTTAGATAAAGCTAACAGATAAAATGCACTATAACTCTTCTTTAACCAAGAGTGCAATGTGAGGATGCATCTTTTAGAGATTTAGATTGAGAGGCTTAGTGTCAAGAAATGTGATGATGTTATGGATGATGATGGCAGGATCAATACCAAGCATATCACTATAGGGCCAAGAGAATGCCTCACTATGATCAGTAAAAAATTTAGTGAAATCCTAATACTCTTGGGGATTTAAGGATTTATTGACCTTAACTATTTGTGGAGTCTCATAGGACCCTATGTTAATGTCAATGGTGGGTTCATTTAATAGACTAAAAGTTTTTGATGGAAGGGATTTATGTAGATGGGAGTTATCGATACCTAAATGAGTTAATATTGACTCATCATCTTGGCATTGAAGAATAGGGATGGTAGGAGAATCCTACCCTATCATGTTTGGGTAGGATAGAGGAATGGTTTAGGCCTCTCCATTGTGGTGATATATGAGAGGTTCTATAGTAAAGGCATTAACTAAAAAAAAATTAGATGGATAGATACGATATCATCAGTAAAGGAATGGGTAATAGATGGTGAAGATGGTGTATCTTCTTTAGGGATGGGAGGGAAAGTAATATTCAGGGTGGATTTAGGATTTTTGTTGAATTCAAGGCCATATTTCTCATGAGGTTTTCTAAAATCACCCAATGCAACCTCGTGAGGGCCCTATTCATAATGTCCTATATCAAAACCTTTCCAGGCACACCATTATAGGTATGTCTTTACAAAGTGGGGTTTATCAATGAATGAAAAGTTTGATGTAAATAGTTAGCATGGATTTGGTTAGAAAGGCTTGAATAAGGGTGGTCAATTCCCTCATAGATCAGATGGGTATGGAGGAATGATGGGCTAAAGGGAGTAATTTCCCCCAAATTTGGACAATAAGCTTATTATTTTTTTGGATGTCCATATTCTTTTGGATTAGGGAGAGTATTCAATGTTAATAACTTGTACTCTCTGATTAAATGTTGTTGAAATGAAAAATTAATAGACTCCTTACCAATTCTTGATGTACGGATCATTGTGCTAGTGGATGCTTTGTTAGATGAGGATGGGTATCACTTTTTAATAGAATTAGTACCTCATTGGGTCAAAAGGTGAGGATGCAAGTTTTGAAGGGATGGGGATTATATAGGACATTATGTATTTTGCCCTTGTGCTTGATTTTAATAGACCGATGCAATGCAGAGGGAATGTAGTACATAACACATATCTAGGGATGTCTTAAGAGAATATTGTAATGAAACTCCCCTTTAATAACATAGAATATCTCAAGGAGAACATGCACACCTACTTGAATGTGAATTACTGCCATTCCTAAGGTACGAGTGATGATATCATTGAAGGCTCGTAGAACCTTGAGGGATTGGGATACATCTATCTCAAGTAGTTACAATTGTTTAAATGCATGAGAAAATATAATGTTTATACTATCACCATTATCAATCATGACTCATATAATTTGAGTTTTATCTATCTAGGTAGTGATAAATAATGCAAGATCCTAGTCATTTGGATGTAAGGGTGGTATTTTTGAATCATGAAATGTTATGGATAAGGGTTTTTTAAGTGATGTAATGAAAGCTAACAAAGGCCAGGGTTCATCATCTGCCCATAGGGCTTCTATCATGGCCTCATGGTGTTATGAGAATTATGCACAAGTTTGTATAGGGACCTCTTGACTAGAATTTGATGTAAATACTTTAGAATAGATATATGTATGAGTTCCAAAGCATTGTTATTTTGTGTCTTTCCTAAAATAGATATTTTAGGTTTAGGGGTAGGCATTATTAGACTATTCACAATAGGAGATGGTGTTTTGGCAATAGTCACTTTGGATTTTTCATGATTGTGGGTCTTATGACCCTGGGCTTGGGATCATGTGGCTATGTAAACTACATCTATCTGTAATAGAGGAATATTTGCTACGTTCTCAAAATCATTCATGTTTAGAGGGAGGGATTGGTGTTGGGTTCTATTAGAGGTTTTATCCTCTTTTAAAACTTATTTTGATATTATGGGTGATGTGTTACTTCTTGAGGTGGATGTAACCCTAGGGAGATGGTCATGATTTAATTGTTTTATTAAGAGATCATCTTCATCTAATAGATTTCAAACTATGACCTTTAATGCATTACAACTTTTAATGTCATGACCCACTATTCAATGGTATGTGTATGTCCTATTTTATCTATACCATGATGGTTTCTGTATACGAAGATTGAGAGGCTTTATGGGTGGTAGCATGATTAAAAAGGTCTGGATAAGTTGATTGAGGATCTTAGAATAAGATCCCTTCAATGGGTCTTGACTTGGTTTTTCCATCTTCTATGGCACTAGTGGGGAAGAGGTACATGACCTTGAACCTTGGCCTTTTGAAATAGCTATTTGGATGGTCCCTACTATAGGTAATTTGTGTTTAAGGAAAGTCTTTACACCTAAAACTTATGGATAATAAGCTTAACAAATTATGGATTGACATGACCATAGTGGGAATATTTCATTGTGATGGTACATGTTCTTTAGTGGTGGAATCTATAATGGTATCTTTTAGTTTAGCTGAAGGATAGGGTGTTAGTATAGATGCTCTTGTCTGAATAGGTAGTAGTGGTGTTTTTCCTCTTCATATCTACTTAGGGGTTATAAAGATGTACTCTTTAGGAATTTCAATCCTAATAAGAGGATGCTATAGATATTTTACCCTTGGGGCCCTAAGATTTTTATTTTTAACATCTATGACTTTTCCCTTACTTTCTATAGGATTAGGTTCCTTTTGGGCAATAAGGGGAACTAATATTGAGCTAGTTTGAGGTAACACAATAGTTTTCTCAGGGAGTAATAGGCTAGAAGGAACAGGTATACTAGATGTAGCTATTGAAATGATGCAAGGAATTAAATCTTGTGGAATGTCTACACAAACCTTTTCTTTATTATTATTTTCCTCTTTTAGTTCTTGAGTGTTTTTAGCTATGGATTCTTCTAGCAGATCCTAAATAATGAGATTTGACAAACTAGAGGAAGTTTTTGGGATGTCTTCGCTTAGTTTGGATGGTTTAAAAGTGTCTCCTATAAGGATATTAGGGATAGGGGTATCATCAACTTATATATGCAGAAGCTGATCATGGATTGTGTTAATTACATGAGGCTCATATTCTGATGTGGATATCAATTTAGCTTTCATGAAATTTGATGTAGAATCATGATTAGGGAATGAATGTCTAAATATATCTATAGATTAGTTTATGGGTGCATCAATATTATCTAATTATAACTCACCCTGATATATAAGATTTTTCACTTAGCCCTTGAAATAATGACATCTACTAACATTGTGGCCTATTATACGATGAAAATTATATAAGTCATTTTCCCTAAACCAACTAGGTTTAAAATAAGAATCATTGAGAGGCCTTACTAAGGGGAGCTCGATAAGAGATTCCTTTAAGAGTTTATCTAAAATAAATGCATAAGATTCTCCTAAATGGGTATATTGTAATGGGGTAAATCATGTTAACGACTTCTAAGATTTTGCCTACAAGGTGGAGGGCTTGGATTGGTTTTTAGTTTGAGGTGGTGTTGACTTTACAACTATGGCATTGGTAACACCTTTGGTTTTATTGTTATTTTTATTATTAGTCCGTTTAGAGGGCTCAAATTTAAAGTTTTTATTCTATAATTTAACTTTCCCTTCTTCTAGGGCTCTAATTGCAAGCTTATAATCCATTGAAAAGGCCTCATCAAAGGTATTAAAATATTATACCCATAACATCAATGAGATGTGTTTATCACATACTCTCACGCATAACTCAACTCAAGTTGTGGTAGAAATAAGGTGAGTTGATTAATTAAACTTCTCCATCTAACCATAAAATCATCGATTAATTCATCATCAAACTGTTAGATGGCATAGAGATCAGTGATAGTGAATTTTTTGGCTATATTGATAGAAAATTGTTCTAAGAATATTTGAGATAGCTACCCAAAGGAGAAAAAGGAATGTTTTAGGATTGATTTGTACCAATCTAGGTCAAGTCTAGCTAATGACATAGGAAAATTCCTAATAAGAAGCATATCATTGTGTGATATAAGATAACAAGCATGTCTAAATGCTCGAAGGTTCTATTGTGGGTCCATCATATTTGAAACTTTATAAACTTTAGAAGTTCCCATTGTAGAGGATAAGGCCTAATAAGAATCATTGGGTTAATAGGCTCATTATATATTTACTCATAGGTGAGCATGTTCTTCTACCTAGAGGCATAGGCTTATAAATTGGCCACACTATTCATAAGGATGCTCATGAGATTAGGTTGGGCATTATATTTAGGGATTTCTCCCAAAACATTATGTTGTGGGAGTTGGTACGTAGGTAGTTGCATGGAAAATGCCTGAGATAAGGGATAACTAATCGATGTGGTCATGATGGGTTGAGAAGCCACCAAATACTATAGAGCTTGTAAGGGGATAATACTATGGATCTTGTAAGGGGATACAATTTGACCCAATAGCTTACATAGGTGCTACATATTGGGTGGTCAAAGGGACATATTATTGAGGTGGTTGACTTATAGGATCCTATTGTAATGGTTATGTTTGGGTACTTAAGGGTACACTAGTTTGAATAGGCAAAAGGGTTAATAGTATCAATATGAATAGGTTTTGAAGTGATGTGGTAATAAGCTAAGTAGTTGTAGGATGAGGAGTGGTAACATTCTAATTTTGGGTAGTGGTAGGTGATGGAGCACTAGACATCACCAGAGGCGGATTGCCTAAGGGTTGCATAGTAATGGTGTCAAAAATAATTAAAGGAGGGTTGTTATGAGAAGATACCATAGTAGTGGTAAACTCTTCTCCTTCATATAAAGACGTGTCATATGGGTTCCTAGAGAACTACTTATGAGGAGAAAGCAAGATGCATATGGATTAGGAGGTGTGGCAATGGTTAAGGGCTATGGGGTTGCTATCTAATATAGTGGAAAATTCAAGATCACCCTAGGTATAATACTAAGGGATGCCTTCCTTTATGTACTCAAGGGAAAGAGGAGGGATAGGTGAGTTTTCCATAGATGAAGATGAAAATGGGGGTTCAATTTTCTTTTGTGATTATTGGTATGTTAAAACCATGTAAAGATAAAAGGGAAAAATAAGAAACAAAAACCACACAAAAGATTTTTTTTACTTATCTCATATTTAGTGAATATGAAAACATACACATGTTAAAGATGGTCCTAAAAAGTTTTTACTTTTTAACTTTAAAGTGTGATAAAATAAAAAAGAAGGATACCAAGGGTCTTAAGAAGTGACAATCTAAGGATGGTCTCAAGTTTTATTTAGGCTCTTAGGGATTTATGTATTGGTATCGATACTTCACTTGGTATTGGGGCCTACCCCCTCACTTCACACAGCAAAACATAAGGGTGTTAGGTGATTAGCTAGAATATATCGAAGGACCAGAGTTATACTCAACCAGAGTACTGAGTTAGTTCTCCCCTTGGTGGTGAAATACAAGTGGGATTGCCAAGAAGAAGTTTATCACTAGGTGATGAAATCCTAGTCGATTACCTTATGTCAAATGTTTTGATGAGTTTGTGATGAATGTGATTTGGTATGTGTGTGGAAAAAGTGATAATTATGATAAATTCACTACCTAGATTATTTTATATGAATCGACCAAACAAGCAAAATGGATGTAGATTATTTAACCTTTAAAAAGGAAAAATGCAATTTTAGATTTTTTTGAATGAATTTAACAAAGAAAAGAAAGGGAGAGAAAGATAAATAAATTTAGAAATGAACTTTAAGAATAAAAGTGAGACCTTAGGGGTCCCATCGGTTGTGCCAAAATATTTAAATAGTTTTTTTGTTTTCTTGAAAATTAATATTACTTACTAAAAACTCAAATAAAATAGGGTTGATGAGGAATATATGTGAATTAGAATATTTTGCATGCCATTTTGAATCCAGTGATTCTGAGAGCTCTTTTTGGGCTAGAAAGGCTAACCTGCACACATGTAAACACTTGAAAAAAATAGATTAATAGATAATTGGGTGGATTGCCTAATACAAGATTAGTTCCAAGAAGTGGTACACTTCCTTAGAAGGATGTTAGTCAACTATTTATGTAATTAATTGAATAAAAAGAATATGAAATTACAATAGATAAAAGATACGATAATAGTGTTGATTAATATTCAGTCTTTGAATAAGATATCAATGTAAAGGAAATATTCCTCCCAATAAGTTGAAGTAAAGTCTACATCATCTTGTATAAACACTATTTGGTCTTTAATGGCTTTAAGAGAGGGTGAATAAATGATTGCATAGATGGATATGTCAAAGGCTATATTGCTCTTATCCATAAACAAGGGTTGGGAAACTATGGGGAGATCAATGATACTAGTTACATCATGAAATAAACCAAGTAGAGTCATATACAAGCAAAGGCCATGTTAAAATAATAGTAAATCAATAAAGGATTACAAATAGAGGTCTAGGATTATATGAATTCAACATATTAGATTGATTTTTATCTTGACAAAATTGGTACTGATTGGTAGAATCAGTACCGATTCAGAATGAATCAGTGTCGATTCTCTTTGTGATTGAGGTTAATAAAATAGAAAGCAGACCAGACTAATTAGCTAATAGAGGTTAATAAATAGATATAGATGGATGATAATGATATTTTAAGAACTAGATAAATAAATAGTAGAATAATAATTGATGGATAATGATAAAATGAAAAACAATAACTTATCTTTGATCATTTTGCAAATTGAATGAAATTCCTCCACAAACCAGAGAATTTCTTGGGCTTCATAGAGGATATGAATTGAACACAATGAAAATCCAATAGAGTGTTATTAGGAATGTCACTAAATCTCTAGGAATTATAATAGGAATTTGAGGCTCTAAGTTTCTCAGTCTAGAATGCAAAGGTTGGCTGTATATTTATGGATCGATGCCAATCTAGAGAATCAATGCCAATCATGGGTGAATTGATGTCAATTCACTCAAATTGGTACCTTCATTTTAACCATGGGTAAAAATGGCTTGGATATGCATGAATTTGTTATTAACAACTCCACACGGGGTAAAGTGGTCAGGGGGGTAGATTCCTAGGTTATAAATGGATTTAGGAGATTAGGAGGAGTAAAAAGGTAAAATTAAAGGCCACTTACCCAGCTAGTAAACGGTAAATAAACTAAACCTTAGGATAGGGTTTATTGAAGAGATTTAAATAAATAGGACCTATGACACCTAATTAATCATTCTTAGGGTATGAAATTATAGTGTCTACACATAACTAAAAATCAAATTCACCTTTTTTGAGATGTAATTTTGTAAACTGTCAAAAACCTATAAGAAAAGATAATAGTTAGTGATTAGCTCATATGGTTAATTAAATCCATAGCTAGAATCATTAATACTATTTGTGAAATAAAAAAAATTTAGAACAAAACTATATTTTGTCTAAGATATGAAAATATGAAAATTTTGGAGCTCAATCTTCTTTCAACTAGTCCTACAAGCTTTTTTAACACATCTAACATGCACAATGGTTAATTTCAAGGAGGGATCCCACTGTGGTCACCAATGTATGATTTTATTTTTGAGCTATGGATTAGAAATACTAAAAATAGTAATCTTAACCCAAAACTATAATAACATCAAAGAGAGAGAAATATAGGAATAATCAATAATTATAAATTAATTCTTACCATCACCTTGTTCCTAATGGCTTCCCTCCAAGATCTCCAAATTGATTCTTCAATGATATTTGATTAAGATATTGGTGTTTTAGTGAATTTCTTACTTATTATTTAGAAAGAGAAAAGAAAAAACTAAGTATGGGTATGGTTGTAAAACCTATTTGATTGTGTGCACATGGAATCAAAAGATTGTGAAGAGCTCTTATTTGGCTTGGGGGATGACCTATAGATAAGAAAACACTAAATAAAATTTATTTGTTAGATAGATAGTTGAGTGGATTGCTTAGTGATAGCTAGATCCCAAAAGTAATAGCTTCCTTGGGGGCTATTAATCCACACGTTTTAAATAATTAAGTATATAAAATAGAATAAAATGTACTTGCATCAATAATCAAAAGATACTAAAATTGAGCACAAGAATACTTGCTTAATAAATATAGACTAGAAATGATTAAAAATATAGATTAGCTAATTAATACTAGTGCTAGCTGGTTGGGCTATGCTTTAGAAAATCAGAAAGGGGTCTGTGAATAGGTAGGAACATAAAAAATTAAGTTTGATTGGGTGTAGGTAGGTAAAATTAGCTTGTTGGTTTTTGCTACCATAGTGACTATCAGTGGTTAGGGTTACTGTCGACGTTGAAGGTGACTATCAGTGGTTGGATAGACCATCGATGGTTGAGACAATCATTGACAATTACTGTGTATGGATCTAGGTTGGTAAAAAGGGTTGATTGATGAGATCCAAAAGATGGATTTTGAGAGATGGGTAAGACCTAAGTTAATTGAGAAATGGAAATAAAGTAAATGAATACTAAGAAATAAGTACTTGTTTTACTAAAATTCAATTGGGTATATCGTTGTGGTAGTTAACCTATTGGTAGAATCTAGATTTATTTTGATAAAGTAACGGTACTTGGTGATTTGGTAGAGCGTGGTGGCAAGTCAACTCTTTGACATAGTAGATGGTTTGTTGGATTGTTGATAATGATTGACCTAAAAAAATAAATTCTTAGATGCACAAGATCTTGATAACAACTATAGATAGATTTCACCTCTTTGCTCCTCTCTTCTTATAGGCAAGGCAAGAGAGTTACAACAACACATGAATTGGGATTCTTAATTGTAACTCGCTCATGTAATGGCTCACATGTGGATGAGGAAAGTTATTTTTGTAAAATAAAGGTAGGTAACTTGCATGTTAATTATTAAGGAGGTGGGCCTGACCATCGATGGTCAAGGTGACTGTTGATGGTCAAGTGGACCATCAACAGTTGAGGTTAAAGGGTAAAAAGTAGGTAAAGGCTAGGTTAAGCTTGTTAAGTTAAATTGATTATAGATTAGGTTTGGTTAGGGGATATAAGGTTAAATTGTCCCAAGGGGATCCTAAATTGATCTTGGGGAATTATGACATTTAGAATCACTGTGTGCATATTTCTAATGTCTACATTTTTCCCCTTTTTATTGTGCATCTTGGAATCAAACAACTACAAAAAAAAAATTGATTACTAGTCAAATGTATGTTGATTTCCCTAATTATGGGAAGAGCATTCCCCCTTAAAATAAGAGGTGATGAGGTAAAGTGGAATCGAGTGTGGGTTTGACAAGATGGAAGATGGTAGCAATGAAGTTAGACATCATGAAGGTGGATGATAGGGTTGGGCAATAAAACACAAATAGGTGCATAAAGTGTGACAAAAATGTGTGATAGCCAAGATCATGAAAAGATAAGGTTTCCATAGTTAAAAACAATAAAGTTTAGTGCTAAGGTATAAGTGACCAATGTACCACATGATCATATTTAAGCATGGTGACTGGGTACACTTATTAGTCTCCTACATAAGGTTAGTGTTTTCATGGGTATCCAAAGTAGGAATTGATCTTATGGAAAACACAAATGGGTCAAGTGTCATATGTATACAAGGTAGGAAGTGTTCCCAAAAAGACACAAGTAGGTTAGGTAAGCATGATGTGGCATGAGTTCAAAAGGGTCAACATGGAAATGCTGTCACAGTGGTCAAAGGATGAGGTTTAATAAGAGAAGGGTAATCTCCATGGGTGGGTTTGGGTTTGATTTAGAAGGTAATATATAAAAATTTAGCACTTAGGTGTGGGTTCTTAAAAAAATTCAAAATGTAGGTTTCCTGACCATTAATGGTCAGGGGTCCCAAGATTGGTCGTTAACGGTCACCCTGACCATCAACGGTCAAGGGGGAACCCTAAAAGGCTAAAACATAAAAAGTGAAAATGAAAAGTCATTTTCACTTTTGCTATTGGATGTCTAAGTTTTCTATGCTCTAACAAGTTGGATTTTTTATGAGTGGTAGTATTGATAAGGGTTGACTGAGCATTTAACTGAGTTGGTGATTATTTATTAGTTGGAGGCACATGTTGAGGTGATCTCTTATGACTAAGATACAAGGTAGATGAGGATGCAACTGAGCAGATGAACATGGGATCTGTCCTTGATAGCAGTTAAGGAATGAAGTAGGTGGTGTTTTATATTAATAGAGTAGTTGATTTGGTTACTATTTTTTTGAATTTGAGTAATATGCAATTGTTTGGGTAGGGCTTTGGGGGGTTGACCTAGAGTTAGGTTTCTCTTGTGATTGTAAAAAATTAGCTAATGAAATTTGAAATTGAAAGGGCATTTGGGTTGGGGATAGGGTATAGGATAGAATTAGGTAGTTTATGTGTTGAAATTTTGTTGTTCTAGTAATTTTTAGGTATGGTAGGGTTAAGTATTTTACTATTGGTAGTCACACACAATGACCATCGGTGGTTCCACCTAATTGTCGATGGTCAGCATGACTGTCAATGGTCAATTACAGAAGTTGAATGGTCACTTGACCATCAATGATCATAGTGACCGTTAGTGGTCAAAAGAATGGCCAAGTGGGTTATAAAGAATCAAAGGAAATGGGGTATTGGAAAATATTTTTATCATTTTAAAAATTTTAAAGGTTGAAGGATATAAGGTAGGTGTCAAGTAGAAATGGTGTGTTCAAAAATGTTTAGGTGTTTGTTGGAAAAGAGAGTTAGGTATTGTTTTAATAGGTAAAGATAGGTGTTAAAATGTTTGGTAAGTGAGGGTGGTGAGAGGTAAATCTATAGAGGTAATGGTTGTGGGTTAGTGTTGGAATAGGTTGATTTAGGTGGCTTTAGGTTGATAAAGAGGTGGATTTGGGAATTAGCAATGGTAATGGAAAATAAAGTATGTGTGCTAACATTTATTTTTATAGGCATAAGATCAGATCTAATTGAGGGATCAAGTTCTTAAGATATTTATAGAGATCCATAGAGGGATGACCAAGGATAATTGGATACACATGGGGGAGGTCAGCCTTAGAGCCATGAGACACTACCAAATCTTGTCACAAGATGCAATGATGATTGTGTCCCTCATCAAGAGATGGGATCCAGCCATAAACACCTTCTTCTTATAGATAGGAGAGATGGCCATCTTATTAGAGGATGTTCATAGGATTACATAGCTTCCCATTCGAGGGGAGCTAATATATCACATAGAGATCAAGGAAAAGGATGAGTAGATGGAGCTTCTGTATATTGAGGATTAAGCCCTTACCAAGTGGAATTTTGATGGTTTTGGTTACAAGCCATTGTATTAAAGGTCTCCATATGAGAGATGTTTGATGACCATGATGATGATGGTAGTCTCTTACTTTGCATTATCAGATTTGTGTAATGGGTGGTTTCCTTATCTACTATTGGGTGTGTTGGTAAATATGTTGCTTGGTAGGACAATGTTTAAGTGGGTGCTAGTTTTTCTAGTTCATATCTATAGGGAGATATGGGGATTTTGAGCTCACAGATGATATGGGATTAGCATGGGGGTTGTGCTCCATTATTGGGAATATGAGCATATTAGGGTTTTGAGACCATTAGGTTTACCATGGGAGGGCTACGCTTAGATGGACTTCAAAGTGGGCATCATTTGATAGAGGGGTGACTATGCACTCATAGGAGTTTGAGGGCGTGTGAGAGATATTGAATAGTTTAGGGATGCATTGGATGGCTTGGTTATGGGGAATGTGGTCTAGAGGCCATATGTTGGCTTTCCCAAGTGGGCCCTCTATAGTTATCATACATTATCATTACAGAACTAGAGATGGATCTATAAAGGAGAGAGGGTGAGACTGAGCTCATCCCATTTGATAGAGTTTGGAGGTAGTTCAGCCTAGTAGAGGGGTCCTAGGTCCATTCTTGAGATATAAGAGGGGGGGTGCTAAGTTTTTACTTCCTAATGCATAGCTAGAGAAGGTGGTCTTAAATCATGAGGATCTACCTATTAGAGTATGGGTTGATGATGATAGTTTTATTCATAGCTCTACAACATGGTACCAGACACTTTATGTAGCAATTGATTTTGGGTGGGATGATGGTGGTTGATAGACTATGGATGTGGATCCAACTGATGGGGATCCACATGTATAAGTACAAGGAGGTGGCCTTAATCCCTTATGGGTAGGCAAGGGTAGCATTGTCTATCACACAAATATAGATTATAGGGATATAAGGATAGGTAGCCACATTACAGGGCTAGATTATGATACTACAGGGTCAAGTTGCCACCATGATAGGTGAGAGAGATCATGCCAGGACCTCACTTAGCTTGGTGACCCAAGAGAGGGACACCTTAAGGCAGAGGGTATGAGTAGTGATAATAACATTAGGGGTCCACTATGTACCATCGTTATGGCATGGTATTTGGCCATAATGGAGGAGTTGAGGTACTATGAGGCTATTATTTTGACACAGTATCCTGAGCAGCCCTAATGGGGTGAGTATAGAGCTAGCTTGGCAGGTGGGGTAGTTATGGTGACTCTAGGTCAGTAAGCTACTTTGATGGGGGGATAGATAGGCATCCCAAGAGGACATGCACTAGATGGTAGTGGCAGTATAGGTGGAGCTAGTGGTAGTGGTGCCTTGAAGACATGACATGCTATGTTATGACATATAGATATATATGTACATGATTTTGATATTGACCTGCATGTCGATGTAGTGAGATGTACATTTTGAGAGAGACATGTCTATCTAATTATATTTTTTATCTATAAACATTATGATGTTATTGGACTCATGAGCTATATATATGTGATCTTTGTTTATTACCCATGCTCATGGTGTATGATTTTCATTTGGTGGTTATTGCTTATGATGTGATGCTGACATTTGATTATGGATTATGCTTATGCTATGGTTGTGTAGACACTGATATATGCTTAGCTAGGCATGAGATGGTTTTGATATTATGGTTATGCTTATGACATGTTATTTTTTTAATGAGGATATATTGCATTATTGTAGACTTTAGACATGTATTGGAAAATGGTTGAGTGTTTTAATTGCTTATGGAGGCTATGATTTTATGATTTTTATTTTTTTAATTATGATTATGGTGGTGCTTATGACACACATGGATATGCCCATTATGATTATGGTTGATGTTATCTTTCTTAAGGGAAAGCACATGAGGTGAGGTAACTAACAACACTAGATAGGAGAACAAAGAATATAGTCAAGATACTAACATCATAATGAAAATACCATCTAGCCATGATAGGATAAGAAGAGGGAATGATGCTTCTTCTCTGACAAGGACTAAATAAAAACCAAAGTTGGATTGGCTTAATGAACATAAGCCCTTCAAATTATTTATGTTAGCATTTGTTAGCTAGTTAAGAGGTGTCTTGACCACATAACGTTAAGTAAGCTCAAAATCCCTTACTTATAGGGGAAATGGGTAAAAATGGAACCTTTTTTAGAGATGAGCATGCCTCATCTATAGGTGTCCAAAGAGTCAATATAAAAAAGTCTATGCCATGTAAAGTGTAGACTAATCAATGCAGGAAGTCTACTTATGAAAGTTGATTGTGGCTTCCACTTTATTATGCTACTTGAGAGATGATTACAACTTTCAAGATTACTTTGCTTTTGTTTTGGTTGTGATAATGGCTCATTTGCTTTATTGATATATATGGGAATCTGATTGATGCGAGAAGCTTCCAAGAAATTGATATGCCTTTGACAAATGCTTTATTTATCCATCTTTCAAAGGAGTGGTCTAAGTTTACGTGCTTTATTTAATGATTTTGATAGTTATCCTTCAAAGGAGCAGTCTACCTTATATTTGTCAATTTTTAAAAAAAAATCAATAGCTATCCTTCAAGGGAGCAATCTATGAATGCTAAAAATGACCCATGATTGATAATGATAGGGATGGTTCACTTTGACTGATTTTGACTTTGCTTGACATAGACTTGCTTAGGCTGGATTATTGGTTCACCTTTATGAAGGAAAGTATAAAAGCACAAGAATGTTTATTTTGTTTAAAAGAGGCTTAAGTGACAATGATCATAGGCATCCATCCTGAAAAGGGGTGGAAAATACCATGAGAACCATGCCATGGGTAGAGCCATTATTCAAGATTAGGCTATGACTATGATGGATAATCATATGATTCATCTTTAATTAATTAACCCTAAAATAGGGATATGAAATGTGGGTGGATAGCCAGGCATGAGCTTAAGTTAGACAAAAATATGGACTTGATCTTTTTAACAAAAGAATTGATGTAGATGTGAAGCATTGAGGGCCATAGGTTACAGGTGGCCTTAGAGAGAAGACCACTGGTAAGTTCTTGATCCCTACTTGTGGGTTATGATATAAGGTCCAAGATAATTGAAAGAAAACTTTCCCTACTTATTTTTCTTTATATTAGTGATATGTTGATTTCCCTTTAGGATGAGATCTCCAATATTGAATTCTCACACTTTTCATAGACATAGAGGTGGGTAAGGGCTACTAAATGATGCTCATTGAGTAGCTCTAACTAGGCTAGACAATACTAAAGATAAGTTTTCTAAAAAATGAGATCTTGTAATATATGCAAAGAGATGGGATTTAGAATTTGAAAGGTAAGATGGCCTCCACTCTAAATTCAATAGAAAAAGGGGTAGCGCCTATAGGGGTCTGAATGCTAGTATGATATGCCCATAAGGCAAAGGGGATGTGCAAATGCCAATCCCAACTAGATTCATTGACCATTTTAGTTAACATGTTATAAGAGTTTTGTTAGAAGTTTATGCCTATCCATTTGTTTGAGGGTGATAGGGTGATAAGAAACTTAACTTAATTTTGAATGTGTCACATAAACCCTAGACTTACTTTTTCTTAAATGATTTTCCATTGTTGGTGATAATCTTATGAGGAACACCGAAGTGGTAGACGATATGATGATTAATAAAGTTGAAAATATTCTCTACTTTGGTCGATACTAGAGGAATAGCCTATACCCACTTGGTAAAATATTTAGTCATGGTGATAATAGAATGATGTCACTACAAGGAATGAGGGTTGATTTCATCGACAAGATCTAGACCCCATTGTGAAAAGGGCTAGAAATCGATAGAAATGTGAAGACTATGGCTAGGTGTGTGATGTAAATTGGCATATTGTTGGTACTTAACAAATTTTTCACATAATCATAGTAGTCTTGGTTAAAGGTAGGCTAATAATAGCCAAGGAAAAATATACACTTAGCTACAGTGAAGCCATTAAAGTGACCTCCATAGATACTCTTGTATATTTCCTTGATAGTGTGAGAGGCTTCTTGATTACGCAAGCAATGGAAGAGAAGGCCATCAAAGCCATATTTATAAATAATTCCTTTCATAATGGTATAACTTAAATGATATTTTATCATTCCTAGAGAGGCCAGAAGGAATTATGCTAAGGTTAAGGTAATCAAAGGTTTGTTGATACCAAAGGTCAGGTCGGGTCTCCTCAACATTAAAAATGGTGGGACAATCTAGTTTGACATAGAAAGGTTACGTAAGTCTATGGATAATGATAAATAACTTTGAATATAAGGGTTTAGATGGTATCTAAGAGGCAAGGGAATCCATGGTGTCAATGAACTTATTGGTAGATCATGGGGTTGACTAGATGCGATAATGTTCAAATGATGCCAAGAATTCATCAACTAGTTTCTTGTACTACTATAAAACATCATTCTTACATTGGTAAGAGCCATTTATTTGATTTCCCACAAGTTGGTAGTCACTAAAGATGTTGATCATTTTGACTCCTAGAGCTAAGGAAATTTCAAGGCTTATCATTAGGACTTCATACTCAACCATATTTTTGGTACATTTGAAATCAATCGTAAAGTACAAAGGAAGAGGCTCACCATTAAAGGGAATAAGGATGATACTAGCTCCCCCACCATGTTGAAATTTTGATCCATCAAAGAATGTGGTGACTTGATAGGTAAAATACACTTGAGAAAGGGCCATGATGGACTCATTAGGGAACTCAAAAGGAGGGAGTTAGTTGTCTGCTAAAGGTACCTCAACTAATTGGTCGATAATGAATTGCCCTTTAATTGAATTTTTTTGAAGGAACTCAAGGTCAAACTCTACTAATATCATGAACCACTTGACCATACACTAATTTTGGTATGGCTTGAAGTGCATGTACTTGAGTGGGTCAATGTTGGTTATGATGTAGGTTTTGTGGTTAAGAAGGTAGTGGTGAAGTTTGGTGGCCACAAAGACTAAAGCTAAGAAATGAGTCTCAATATGGGTGTATCGAGTCTCATATTATATAATTATGTGGCTAATGTAATATATAGCTTGCTCTATTTGTTGTTCATCTTGGTGATCTAACATTACCCTTAGGGAATGGTTGATGGCAGAGATATAAAGGTAAAAAGGTTAGTCATCCTTAGGAGGGGTAAGGACAAGTGGTGATAAAAGGTACTCTTTAAGTGAATCAAAGGTATTTTGACAATCACTATTTTACTTGAAAGAGACAATCACTATTCCACTTTAAAAAGAGGGGGATCTTGGTCTTAAGGGTGGATGGAAAGTATTTTTGAATCCTTGAAGGTAATGAGGTTGGAAATTTGAAGGGAAGCAACAAAGGTTGCTAGAGGTTGGGGGTCCTTGGATTGGACCTCAATAGATTACAAAGCTTCTATTAGTTCTTGGGAGTGATGGGAAGAGGTAGAGATTAACTCATATAAACTCATCTTCATTAAGGTCTGGTGAAGTTACTTGAGGATAACTCTCTTGATGGATTTTGAGGGGTTAGATTGGGAGGTACCCAAAATGGACACCTTGGGTTTGGTAGAATATGGAGACAATTGGGTGTGGGTTAGTTGGGAGGTTGAATATGGATACATCCATGGAATGGACACCTTAGCCTTCCCCTTATCCTTTTATTATGATCTTGTGACCACATTGACAGTATGGATAGAAGGAGAGGTTAAAGCAGTAGACTGGTCAGACTCATCTTCACTCTTAGGTGAGAGTGGAGGAGTAGGTAAGTATTGGATAGGTATGTTTGTTGGTTGGATTGATATGGGTCCCATAGGAGGTTAATATATTAATAGATCATCCTCATCATAGAGCTGGTGGATAATGGTTTGGAGAGCCTTGTAGTTCTCAATGTCATGGTTGGGTGTCCTATGATAAGAACACATGTGGTGGTCATTATACCAAATGGGTTTGGAAGTAAGAGGGTAAAAGGGTTTGATGAGAGGTAAGGCTAAATAAGAAGTCTATAATAAACTATGGATAATAGTCAAGTATCACTCAACTAAAGGTGGTATGGGTGTGACAGTCTTTGACTTGATGCTTAAAGCAGAAGGTTGTGTGGAGATAGGTTTGGTGGAAGGTGTTTTACGTAGGGTGGCGTACTTAGTTGATGAACTTAGTTTAGGCAAGGAGGTTGATGAGTTAGAGGAAGAATATCACTAGATAGGTAGCTTAGGTATTATTGGCATGATAAAAAGAGGTACATTTGAGAGTAGTTGTGAAGGTGTAACTAAAAGAGGTGGTGGGGTTTTGGTAGAGGCAATTGGCTTCTTGCTCAAGGTAAAGGGATGAGGCCCTAGAATGAAGGGCAAGGTTGAGGGAGAAAAAATTTAGGCCTTCCAACCTTTGTGTGGTTTTTCCTCTTTGGCTTTTTTGGTCTGGCATTTAGTTGGTGGGATTGAGGGGGTTAGGTCCACTTTACAGATAGGTGACTAAGGCTCGGTGTAGGGAGGATACCAAGGTTTTTGGGAGGTCTATTTGGGGTGATAGGAGAGGGGTTGGCTACTTGGGTCTTGGTTAGCTAAGGTGTTTAAGGTTTGGTTGGTTTGGTGGAGATTTTAGTTGGTTAGTTAGAGGGTTTGGTTGTTTAGGTAGGGGGTTTGATTGATTGGATAGAGGGTTTGGTTGATTGGGTAGATATGGTAAAAGGTTGGTCAATATAAGTGGTGGGTTGGTCTACTTGAGAATGGGTTTGAGGTTTTAGTTAGGTAATGTATGGGAGACCTAATTACTACCATAAGGTGGCTTAATCTATTTTAGGGTTGGAGATAAATTCCAATTTTTGTGTTATCCTAGATAATGGTTTGTAGGTTGGTTTGATTCCCTAAATAGTGGACCTAAAAGGTAAGCCCCAAAGTAGAGACATAGGGATGGTAAAATCATCCTATTCATTAATAAAAGGATGTAATGTTGATATATGTGGCTCCTTTATGGGAGGAGTAGACATGGGGGTTTCCTCAAGGATGATTTTAGAAGGGGGAATGGTTTTCTCGGTAGTTAAAGGTGAAGGTGAGGTGGTGATGGTTGGTTGTTCTGATATGTTAATTGAAAGGAGGCTAGTGGCTCCACTACCTTAATAAGCATAAGGGGCAAACATGGCACTTCCATAGTTGGAGTGTCTGAAAGAAGGGATGGTAAGCCCATTATCTCAATGAATGGAGGAGGTGGAAAATCAAAAGGTTAGGTATCAGGTGATCTGGTAATGAGTGTATCAAGGACCATGTTAATCATGTGGGTGTCATGAAAACACTTGATGTTATTTCTCTAATTCTTGGTAGGAGCATGGGTTGAGAAAGGTTTCCTAAACATATCAAGGGCTTGGTTATATGGCACATTGGGGTTATCCAATGTAAGCTCCCCCTTGTCAATGAGGGATTGGAGAAGTCTCTTGAAGGTATTTCACCTACTAACATCATGTCCTATAACCTGATGAAAGCCACATAGATCATTCTCATTAAAATAACTAGGTGCATGATGAGAGGCATCAAATTGTTGAGGAGTTTTGATAGGAGGAAGTTGAATGATGTTGGTTTTTAATAACTTCTCCAAGATGGAAGCATATGATTCTCCAAGTGGGGTGAATTTATTCTAGTTGTTTTGGTTTTGGTTCCTCATGTTTTGCTTTGAGTAACTGGAGTAATTTTGTTGGTTAATGGAAGGAGGAGGATCAGCCTTAAGGACAATCGCATTTATGACTCCCTTTCTCTTGGTATTGGCATTGGACTAGTTGCTTGACTTGGAAGAAGAAGCCTCATTAGTTTTATAAGTTGAATTCTTATTTTGGAGATTTATCTTTCCTTCATCAATGACTCATTTCTCTGACTTATGCACCATGGTAAAGGCTTCATCAAAGGTTTGGAAGCTTTGGACACACAATGTAGAGGAGATATGATTGGCATATGCCTGAGCAAAAATCTCTTTAAGCTCAGGTTGAGGCAAGGAAAATGAGATTTGATTAATTAAGATCCTCCAATGAGCTATAAAATTGGCAATAGATTCATCCTCAAATTGCCAAATGGAGTACAGGTCAGTGATAGAAACTTTCTTGGAAATATTGATCAAAAAATGGTCCAAGAAGGTTTGAGCCAATTGGGTGAAGGAGAAAAGGGAATGCTTGGGTATGGCACTATACCAATCCAATGTTGGGTTGGTTAGGGACATGGATAAGGTGTGAAGAAGAAGGGAATCACCATAGGTGATGAGATAAAAAGCATGCCTAAATGCCTAAGGTGATATTAGGGATCCTCCTTAATTTGGAATTTAGAGAACTTGGGAAGCTCCTATTGGGGAGGATATGGCCCGATAGGTATAAATGGATGGACAGGCTCATTACAAATTTGGTCATATGATAAGATGTTATGAGCACCTAAAATGGATGACTCTAAGGTGGTTATTTTTTCCATAATCATATTTATTAGGTCAACTTTGGGTTGAGTACCTATAAGGTTGTAAGATGCATACTATTGTGGTGGTTGGGAGACATACTGATAGTGGGTAAAAGGTTAGGAGGCTGCCATATATTGGTAAGTGGATGCCACTAGTTGGGTGGAAGATACATAAGGATAGGTATATGTGGGTGGTTGGGTAGTGGGTACATGCCCTTGTATATTAGGGATGTAGCCAAAGGTTTATCCAAGTGGTGTGTTAGATAGGAGTGGTAGTTGGGTTGGTGATCGATGGAAGGGTGGTGACCCTTCTACTAATCGGTGGCAAGGCAGAGGGTATGAAAACCACAAGGATTTGAAGCAAAGTAGTGGTTGATGGGTCAGAGGTAGCTAAAATAATGTTATAGTGTTATAGGTAGGCACTCTTATAGTAGAGGAGTGGTTTTTAAGAGTAGAAGGTATAAGGGCAATGGTAGTTTGGGTTGATTTGTTTTCTATGGTAGTCTCAAAGGGTTTATTTGTTGATGACAAAGCTTGGTTAGTCAACAATTGGGTAGTAACCATGGAAATAGAGGTACTACCCATGAGGTAGAGATGCATGCCATAAGGTATGTCTATAGGTGGGGTCGAAGTTAGGATACGACAAGACATGGTTGTAAGGTAATGTTGCAAAGCCACAAGATTATTATCTAGGAAAGTGGAAAAATCTACATCTCCTTGAGAAACCTCTGAAGGGAAAGTAGGGCTTCTTGAGAAATGAAGAGAATCTATTGGATTAGAAATATAGTCCATGGATGAAGAGGTAGAAGAGGTAGGTTGGATTGGTAATGGGTTTTTCCTCATAAGGTCTCTTCACTATTGATGAGTGAGAACCATACAAGATAGGGGAGAGAGAAAACACAAATAGCCTCACTACTCAAACAAAGATAAGATAAGAAATGATCAAAGAAATTAAATCGCACTCTAAAAGAGATGTTAATCCCAAGAGTTTTAATTAATCTTGATTTTGGCTTATGCCTTAAGAAGTTGTGTAACTAAAATTGGATTGTAGAGAAGGTACTAAAGAGGTAGTCTAAGGTTGGTTTTAGTTGTGTTTAGGCACTCAAAAAGAATCTATATTGGAATCAATACGTGGCTTGGTATTGGGACCTACCCCCTCACTTCACACACTACAACAATAAGGGTGTCATGTGCTTAGCCAATATATATTGATATCTAAATATTATACTCAACTCAAGAGCTGAGCTGGCTCTCCCCTTAGTAATGACCTCCAAGTAGGATCACCGGGAAAGGGTAAGGTTACTGCTAGGTGATGAAATCCTAGTCAGGCCTTGTCTCAAGTTTATTTGATGTTTAATTGATAAGATTAGTTTATTTAGTGTGTGTAATAGAGAGTAAATCTATGATAGATTAATTTTCCTTTAAGTTAAGTTATATGAACTAAACTTTCAAGCAATCGATGTATGCACTCAATTTTAAGCCCAAAATAGACTTTTGATTTTGTTAATGAGCATAGAATAAAGAGAGAGAATACAAGCAAACAAAAACCCAAGTAAGGACACAAGGGTCCAATCGAGCTTGCCATAATGTTTCAATTAATTTATTTCTTATTATTTGGAGAGAGAAAAGTAAAAACTAAGTTGGCTTGCTTGAAATCATAGAAAGAAAGCACAAAAGTCGATTAGGTGGATGGTTAAGGTAGTTGACCTATTAGTATTATCTAGCTCAATTATAATAGAGTAATGGTACTTGTCACTTTGGCAAAGATACAATGGTAATTTGACTCTCTAATGTAGTAGTTGGTTCACTAGATTGCTAATAATGATTGACCTACAAAAAGAAAATCCTAGATGCACAAGCTCTTGCTAATAAATGTAGATGGATTTCACCTCTTTTCTTCTCTCTTCTTATACGCAAGGAAAGAGAGTTATAACAACATGTGAATTGGGCTTCCTAATTATAACTCACTCATGTAATGGCTCACATGTAGATGAGGACAAGTTATTTTTATAAAAATAAGGTAGGTGACTTGCATGTTAATTGTTAAGGAGGTGGACCCTGACTATCAGCGGTCAAGATAACCATCGATGGTTGAGGGTAAAGGGTAAAAAGTAAGTAAAGGATAAGTTAATATAGTTAAGTTAAACTAAATATAGATTAAGTTTGATTAGGGTTTAGAAAGTTAAATGGTCCCAAAGGGATCCTCAAGTGGTCTTAGGGAATTATGACATTCAGAATCATGGTGTGGAGATTTTTGGTGTCTATATTTTACCCCTTTTTGTTATGCTTAGAATCAACCAACTAAAAAATAAAACCTGATTTCTAGTCAAAGGTCTATTTTTTTCCCTAAGTATGGGAGTATTTTTACCACCTAAAACCAATAGGTGATGAGGTAAAGAATAATTGGGTGTGGGTTTGACAAGATGGAAGGTGGTAGTGACAAAGGTAAATGTCATGAAGGTGGATGATAGGGTTGGGGACTAAAGTACAAATAGGTGCACAAAGTATGACAAAAAGGTGTGATATCTAAGATTGTGAAAAGATAAAGTTGCCATGGTTGAAAAAAATAAAGGTCAGTGTTAAGGGAAAAGTGACCAATATAACATGTGATTGCATTTAGGTGTGGTGACTGGGTACACATGTTAGTCTCATAGACAAGGTCGATGTTTCCATGGGTATCCAAGGTAGGAAGTTCTCCCATATAAAACACAAATAGGTCAAGTGTCATGGGTATTCGAGGTAGGAATTTCTCCTAAAAATACACAAGTATGTTAGATAAGCATGAGGTAGTATAAGTTTAAAAAGGGTTAACATGACAATGTTGTCATAGCCATTAAAGGACCTAGTAAAAAGTGTCATAAAATGTTCATTAATTGGGCCAAAATAGACCAATGATGAGGGATGAGGTTTTGTGGGAGAAGGGTAATCTCTATGGGTGGGTCTGGGTTTATGGGAGAAGGTAATCTCCAAACATTTGGCACTTAGCTGTGGGTGCCTAAAAAAAAATTTAATGTGGGTTTCCTGATCATCGATGGTTACGGTTTCTGAGATTAACCGTCGATGGTTACCCTAACCATCAATGGTCAAGGGGAACCATAAAATGCCAAAATGTAAAAAGTGAAAATGAAAAGTCATTTTCACTTTTTATATTGGATGTCCATGTTTTTTGTGCTCTTGTGAGTTGGTTTTTTTGTGAGTGATAGTACTGACAAGGATTGACTAAGCATTTAGATGAGTTGGTGATTATTGATTGGTTGGAGGAACATGTTGATGTGATCTCCTAGGACTAAGATATAGGGTAGACAAGGACATGGCCAAGTAGCTATATGTGGGAACCATCCTTGATAGTGGTTGAGGAATGAGGTAGGTGGTGTTTTAAATTAATAGAGTAGTTGATTTGGTTATTAGTTAGTTGAATTTAGGTAGTATGTGGTTTGTTTGGGTAGGGATTTGGGGGTTTGGACCTAGGGTTTTACTTGTGATTGTAAAAAATTAGCTGATGAAATTTAAAATTAAAAGGGAATTTACGTTAGGGGTAGGGTAAAGATAGAATTAGATAGTTTAGGTGTTGAAATTTTATTGTTCTGGTAGTTTATAGGTATGGTAGGGTTACGTATTTTATCATCGATGGTCACACATAGTGACCATCAGTGGTTCCTCACATAACAGTATAGCATGAGGTACTCTGGATAAATGTTCTTCAAGCATTCCTAGAGAGGCCAGAAGGAATTATGCCAAGGTTAAGGTAATCAAAGGTTCATTGATACCAAAGGTCAAGTTTTGTCTCCTCGACATTAAAAATGGTGGGAGAATCTAGTTTGACATAAGCAGGTTGGGTAAGTTTGTGGATAATGATAGACAACTTAAAATATGAGGGTGCAGAAGGTATTTGAGAGGTAAGGGAAGACATGGTGTTGGAAAAGTTGGTAGATTATGGGGCTGAAAAGATGTTATAATGTTCAAATGATGCCAGGGGTTCACAACTAGTTGTTTATACTATTGTAAATCATCATTATTACATTGGTAAGAGCCATTGATTTAATTGACCATAAGTTAAGAGTCACCAAATATGTTGATCATTTTGATTCCTAGGGCTAAGGTAGTTTGAAGGCCTATCACTAAGGCTTCATACTCAGCCATATTATTAGTACATTCAAAATCAAGCTTGAAGGACAAATAAAGAGTCTCACCATCAAAGGTAATAAGGATGATACCAACTCCCCCACCACATTGACATTTTGATCCATAAAATAACATGGTGACTCGATAGGTAAAATCTATTTGAGAGAAGGCCACGATGGAATCATTAAGGAACTCAAGAGGATGGGGTTGGTTGTCTACTAAATGTGCCTTAGCCAATTGGTTGGCAATGACTTGCCCTTTAATTGACTTTTACTAAAGGAACTCAAGGTCAAACTCTTATAATAGCATGAGCCACTTGGCCATATGTTGGTTTTGGTATGGCTTGAAGTACATGTACTTGAGTGGTTTGATGTTAGTTATGACATATATTTTGTAGTTAAGAAGGTAGTGGAAAATTTTGGTGGCCACAAAGACTAAAGATAATCAAAACTTCTCATTATGGGTATACTGAGACTCATATTCTACAAGCATGTAGCTAATGTAATATATGACTTACTCTCTTTGTTATTCATCTCGATGAGCTAGCATTGCCCCTAGGGAATTGTTGGTGGCAAAGATATAAAGGTAAAAAGGTTGGTCATCCATAGGAGGGGTAAGGAAAGATGGTGGAAAAAGTTACTCTTTTATTAAATCAAAGGCATTTTAACAATCATTATTCCACTTGAAAGAGACATCCTTCTTTAGAAGGTGGTGGAAAACTTGGCACCAGTCTAAAAACTAGGAAATGAAATGATGAATGGATTGAAGTTTTCCATACAGGATAAAAATTTGCTTAAGGTTGGTTGGAGGAAGCATGTCTAGGATTGATTTGAGTTTGGTAGGATCAACTTTTATTCCATGGAGAGAGATAATGAAACCAAGAAGCTTTCCTGATAGGACCCAAAAATTGCATTTCTTTAGGTTAAGATGGACATGGTAGTGGATGAGGTGTTCAGAGATGATTTTAAGAATGGCCAAATGATCCTTTTAGAGTTTGGATTTTTTGAGAAGGTCATCCACATAGTCCTCAATAATCCTATGGATGATGTCATGGAAGATATAGGTCATGGCATGTTGGTAGGTTGCATCAATGTTTTTTAGTCCAAAAGGCATGACTGTATAGTAGAAGGTTCGCCAAGGGGTGGTAAAGGTGGTTTTATGATGATCTTTGAAAGTGATTAAGATTTAATTATAACCCAAGAACCCATCCATGAGGGATAACATCTCATGGTCAGATTTAAGATCAACAAGCTAGTCGATTCTAGCTAGAGGAAAGTCATCTTTGGGGCAAGTGAGGTTGAGGTCATGAAAGTCCACATAAATGCATAGTCCCCCTGTGGCTTTGGTGATAGGTAGAACATTTGAGAACTATTAGGGGTAGTCAATGGGTTGAATGAATTTAATAGATAAGAGATGTTGAAGCTCTTCTTTGATGAGAAGGGCTATGTAAGGGTGCATGTGTCAGATCTTTTGCTTGATAGGTTTGGCATCACGGTGAGTGACTATGTTATCGATAGCAATGGTGGGGTCAATTCTAGGCATGTCAATGTAAGACCAAGTGAAATATATGTTGTGGTATTAGAGGAAAGAGGAGAAGTACCAAAGTTCCTTGATATATAGTGATTAGCAAAGTTTGATAATGTGGGGGTTATTTGGGGTACCCAAGTTGATATACATAGTGGATTCATTCAATTGTTGAGGTCTCAAAAGGAAGGGATTTGTGGATGGAGGAATCCAGGGCACCAAGATAGGTGAGAATAGAATCATCATCTTGGGATTGAACAGTGTTAATGGTAGGAGAGTCTTCTCCTATCATCTCAAGATGGGTCAAAGGGATGGTTATGATTTCCCCTTCCTTTTGATAAGTCAAGGGTTCAAATTTGATCATGTTGATAAAAAATAAATTGTGGGATGATGTCATCATCCTCACACATAGGTGGAGGTGAGGTTAGTGAACAAGGGACATATTTAACAATGGTAATGATGGATTATTTGGTTTTCTTCTTATTACGTAAGATGAAACCAAGTTCATGCTTCTCGTGTGGATTCCTAGTTTTGATGGTGACCAATTCATGTGGGCCATACTCATACCACCCAAGATCAAAGCCTCTCTAAGCACACCAATGGAGGTATGTCTTGGTGAAGCTTAGTTTATCTAGGTAAGAGAAACTAGTGGTGAATGGTCAAGGTGGAAAAGAGGTGGTAAAATCACCAAGGGATTTGTTGAGTCCCCCATATATAAAATGGGTTTGATAATGGGGAGGTCCAAAGCTAATGACAGTTCTAACATTGGCATCATATCTCAGTTGGTTAGTAAGTTGCCCATACTCATGATGAGTAGGGAAAGTGTCAAGCGCTAAATGGTGATACTCCCCCAACAAAAGGCAATGGAATGTTGATTCCAAAGGGTCCATGATGGGGATTTGGTCTGAAGGGATAGAGGAACTAGTCAATGCCTCATTGGTAGAAGGGGATATGATATCTATTTTGGTGGTTGAAGGTTGGGTTTTATCTACTAAGGGTATGTTGGATGGGGGTATGAGGACATCATTGGGGAAATAGGTCATGTGGCATGTTGAGAAAGTACTTGGGTCAGCTTGGATAGTGATGACCTAGCCTTTGTGTTCAAACTTAATTCAATGGTGGAGGGTAGAGGGAACACAACCCATGGAGTGAATGCATGGTCATCCCAACATGATGTTGTATTAGAATTCACCTTTCAAAATATTAAAAAGTTAGAGGAGTGTGTGGGGTCCTAAATGGATATGAAGGATGATAGTTCCCAAGGTATGGCCATGGTATCATTAAAGGAACTAAGGATGGCCAAAGATTTAGATATGACATTATCTGGCAAGTTGAGTCGGTTGTAGGCATAAGAGGAGATGATGTTAATGCTATCTCCCCTATCAATCATGACTCATCTGATGTAGGTTTGGTTGATGTAATAAGTAATAAAGAGAGGGTTATCTAGGTCCTCAAGGTGGATGGAAGGTATTTCCAAATCCTTAAAGGTAACAAGGTTGGAAATTTGAAGGGTACCAACAAAGGCTTTTATAGTTTGGGGGTCCTCAAGTTAGACCTTAATGGATTACAAAGCCTCTATTAGTACTTGGTAAAGATGGGGAGAAGTAAAGATAAACTCATACAAACTCATCTTCATCAAGGTTTGGTGAAGTTGATTGAGGATAACTCTCCTGATGGACTCTGAGGGGTTAGATTGGGAGGCACCTTAAATAGACACCTTGGGTTTGGTGGAAGATGGAGATGGTTGGGTGTGAGTTGGTTGGGAGGTTAAAGAAGGATACATCTATGAAATTGCCACCTTAACCTACCCTTTATCCTTCTACTATGATCTTGTGACCATGTTGATAGTAAAGATAGAAGGAGAGGTTGAGGTAGTAGACCGGTCAGACTCAACTTCACTCTTAGGTGAGAGTGGAGGAGTAGGTAAGTGTTTGATAGGTATGGTTGTTGGTTAGATTGGTATGGGTCCCATAGGATTTTCATCCATCAATAAATAATCCTCATCATAGAGCCAATGGATAATGGTTTAGAGAGCCTTACAGTTCTCATTGTCATGGTTGGGTTTCCTATGATAAGAACACATGTGGTGGTCATTGTAACAAATGGGTTTAGAAGTAAGAGGTTCAAAGGGTTTGATGAGAGGTAAGGCTAAATAAGAATTCTATGTTAACCTACATATAATAGTTGAGTAAGACTCAACTAAAGGTGGTAGGGGTGAAAAGGTATTTGATTTGATGCCTGAAGTAGGAGGTTGTTTAGAGATAGGTTTGGTAGAAGGTGTTTTGGGTAGGGTGGTGCACTTGGTTGATGACCTCAGTTTATGTAAGGAGGTTGATGAGCTAGAGGTGAAATATCATAGGGTAGGAAGCTTAGGTATTATTGGCATGGTAAAAAGAGGTGCATTTGAGAGAAACTATGAAGGTGTAACCAAAAGAGGTGGTGGGGTTTTGGTAGACACAATTAGCTTCTTACTCAAGGTAGAGGGATGAGGCCCCAGAATGGAGGGAAAGGTTAAGGGACACAAAATTTGGGCCTGTCAACATTTGTTTAGTTTTTCCTCTTTGGTTATTTTGGTCTAGTGTTTTATTGGTGACCTTGAGGGGGTGAGGTCCACTTTCACATATGGGTGACTAAGGCTTGGTGTAAGGAGGATACCAAGGTTTTTGGGAGGTCTAGTTGGGGTGATAGGAGAGGGGTTGGATACTTGGGTCTTGATTGGATTAGGTTGTTGAGGGTTGGTTGGTTTGGTGGAGGGTTTAGTTGGTTGGTTAGAGGGTTTGGTTATATGGGTAGGGGGTTTGGTTAATTGGGTAAGGGGTTTGGTTGATCAGGTAGATATGGTAAGAATTTGGTTAATATAAGTGGTGGGTTGGTCTACCCAAAAAAGGGTTATAGGTTCTAATCAGGTAATGTAAGGGAGACTTAATTACTACCAGAAGGTGGCTTGATCCATGTCAGGGTTGGAGATAAATTTGAATTTCTACTCTAGCCTAGAGAATGGTTTGTAGGTTGGTTTAATTTCATGAATAATGGACCTAAAAGATAAGCCCCTAGGTGGATACATAGGGATGGTAACCTCATCCTCTTACTCAATCAAAGGATACAATGTTTAGATAGGTGGTTCCTCTGTGGGAGGAGTAGACATGGGGGTTTCCTCTTCAAGGATGATTTTTGAAGCAGGAGTGGTTTGCTCGTTAGTTAAAGGTGAAGGTGAGGTGACGATGGTTGGTTGTCCCAATATGTTATTTGAAAGGGAGGCTGTTGGATCCACTACCTCAATAATATGGCACTTCCATAGTTGGAGCATCTGAAGGAAGGGATGGTCAGTCTATTATCTCAATAGATGGAGGAGGTGGAGGACCGAAAGGTTGGGTACTAGGTGATTTAGTAATGAGAGTATCAAATACCATGTTAACCATGTGGGTATCATGAGAACACTCGATGTTGTTACTCTCATTATTAGTACAAGCATGGATTGGGAAAGGCTACCTAAATATATCAAGGGCTTGGTTAGATAGTGCATTGGGGTTGTCCAATGTAAGCTCCCCTTTTTCAATGAAGGATTAGACAAGGCTCTTAAATATATTACACCTAATAATGTCATGTCTTGTAACCTGATAAAAGGCACATAGATCATTCTTGTTGAACTAACTAGGTTTAAGAAAAGAGGCATCAAATTGCTAAGGAGGTTTGATAAGAGGAAGTTGAATGATGTTGGCTTTCAATAACTTCTCCAAGATGGAAGCATAGGATTCTCCAAGTGGGGTGAATTCTTTTTGGTTGTTCTGGTTTTAGCTCCTCATGTTTTAATTTATGGAACTAAATGAATTTGGTTGGTTGATAAAAGGTGGAATGGCCTTAAGGACAACCACATTTGTGGCTTCCTTGTTCTTCGTATTGGTATTAGACTAGTTGCTTGACTTGGAAGAATAAGCCTCATTGGTTTTATACATTGAATTCTTATTTTTGAGTTTTATATTTCCTTCATTAATGGCTCAGTTCTCTAAATTACATGTCATGGTAAAGGCTTCATCAAATGTTTTTAGACTTTGGACATTTAGTGTAGAGGAAATATGCTTGGCACTTGCTCGAGCAAATAGATCTATGAGCTCAGGTTAAGGTAAGGAAAAGGAGAGTTGGTTAATTAGGCTCCTCTAATGAGCTACAAGATTAGTAGTGGATTCATCCTCAAAATATCAAATGGAGTAGAGGTTGGTGATATAAAAATTCTTGGAAATATTGATCAAAAAATGGTCCAAAAAGGTTTGAGCCAGTTGGGTGAAGGAGAAAAGGGAGTGCTTGGGTATATCACTATACCAATCCAATGACAGACAAGATGGGGACATGGGGAAGGTGTAGAGAATAAGGGCATCATAATAGGTGATGAGATAGAAAGCATGCCTAAATTCCCAAAGGTATTATTGGGGATCCTCTTTACTTTGGAATTTAGAGAACTTGAGAAGTTCCCATTGAGGAGGATATGGCTTGATAAGTATAAATGGATGGATGGGCTCATTACAAATTTGGTCATATGATAAGATGTTATGAGAACATAAAATAGATGACTATAAGGTGGTAATCTTGTCCATAACCATCTTCATTAGGTCTGCTTGGGGTTGAGCACCTAAAAGGTTGTAAGATGCATACTATTGCAATGGTTGGGAGACATACTGATAGTGGGTGGAAGGTTAGGAGGCTACCACTTATTGGTGAGTGGATGCCACTAGTTGGGTGGAAGATAAATAAGGATAGGTAGATGTGGGTGGTTGGGTAGTGGGTACATGCCCTTGTAGATTAGGGATGTAGCCAAATGTTCATGCAAAGGGTGTTTTTTGGATAGGAGTGGTAGTTAGGTTGGTGATTGATGGAAGGGTAGTGACAATTGTATTGATCTATGGTAAGGTAGAGTGTATGGACACCATAAGGCTTTGAATCAAAGTAGTGGTTGATGGGTTTGAGGTATCCAAAGGAAGGTTGGTAGTGCTATCAGTAGGCACTCTTATAGAGGAGTGGTTGTTAGGAGTAGAAGGTATAAGGGAAATGGTAGTTTGGGTTGGTTGGTTTTATATGGTAGTCTCAAAAGGGGATGTTGGTTGATGAAGAATCTTAGGTAGTCAATGATTGGTTAGTAACCATGGAAATATAGGTACGCCCTATGCGGTGGAGATGCAGGCTATAAGGCAAATCTATAGGTGGGGTTGAAGCTAGGATATGATAAGACATGGTTGTAAGGTAATGTTGCAAAGCTATGGGATTATTACTTAGGAAAGTGGAAAAATATGCATCTCCTTGAGTAACCTCTCAAGGGAAAATAGGGCTTCCTGAGGGATGAGGAGAATTTATTAGCTTAGAAACATAGTCCATGGATGAAGAGGTAGAAGAGGTAGGTTGGCTTTGTAATGGTTTTTGCTCTGCAAGGTCTCTTCATTTTTGGTGAGTGAGAACCATATGAGATAGGGGAGAGAGAAAGCACAAACAACCTCACTACTAAAACAAAGAGAAGACAATAAATGATCAAATAAATAAAATCACTCTCTAAAAGAGACATTAAGCCCTAGAGTTTTAATTAATCTCACTTTTGGCTTATGCCTTAAGAAGTTGTGTGACTAAAATTGGCTTTTAGAGTGGGTACTAAAGAGGTAGTCTAAGGCTGGTTTTAGGTTGTGTTTAGGTGCTAAAAAAGAATCTATATTAGAATCAATACATGGCTTGGTATTGGGGCCTACCCCCTCACTTCACACACTATAGTGATAAGGGTGTCAGGTGCTTAGCCAATATATATTGATATCCAAATATTATACTCAACTAGAGAGATGAGTTGGTTCTCCTCCTAGTAATGACCTCCAAGTAGGATCACCAAGAAAGGGTAAGTTTACCAATAGGTGATGAAATCATAGTCGGGCCTTGTCTTAGGTTTTTTTGGTGCTTAACTAATGAAACTGGTTTGGTTTAGTGTGTGAAATAAATAATGAAGCTACTATAGACTACTTTGCCTTTAAGTTAAGATATATGAACTAAACTTTCAAGCAGTCGATGCATGCACTCAATTTTAAGCCCAAAAGAGACTTTTGAATTTGTTAATGAGCATAAAATAGAGAGAGAATGCAAGCAAACAAGAACCCAAGGACACAATCATCCTATTGGGTGTGCCAGAATGTTTCAATGAATTTATTTCTTATTATTCAAAAAGATAAAAGAAGAAACTAAGTACGAGTATGGTTGAAAACCCTGTTGATTATGCACACATAGAATTAAAAGATTGTGAAGATATCTTCTTTGGCTTGGGAGGATGACCTAAAAATGATAAATCACTAAAGAAATTTTTTTTGTTTTACATATAGTTGAGTGGATTGCCTAGAGATAGCTAGATCTCGAAAGCAAGAGTTTCCTCAGGGGTTGTCAATCCACACATTTTAAATAATTAAGTTTATAAAATAAAATAAAAGGTACTTGCATCAATAATAAAAAGATACTAAAATTGAGCACAAGAATGATTGCTTAATAAATATAAACTATAAATAATTAAAAATAGTGATTAGATAATTAATACTAGTGTTAAGTGGTTGGGATATGCTTCAAAAAATTAAAAAGGAGTCTATGAATAGGCAGGAACGCAGAAAATCAAGTTTGATTGGGTGTAGGTAGGTGAAATTAGATTGTTAGTTTTTGCTACCATAGTGACCATCGGTGGTTAGGGTGATTGTCAATGGTTAAGGTGACTATCAGTGGTCAAGGTGACCATTGGCTATTAGACAAACCATTGGTGGTTGGAACAATCATTGACAATTATTGTGTATGAATCTAGGTTGGTAAAAAGGGTTGATTGATGAGATCCAAAAGATGGATTTCAAGAGATGGGAAAGACTTGGTTTGATTATGAAATGAAAATAAATTAAATGAATACTAATAAATAAGTACTTTTATTACTATAAGTTGATTGGGTATATGGTTGAGGTAGATGACCTATTGCTGAAATCTAGCTTGATTTTGACAAAGTAATGGTACTTGGCACTTTGATGGAGCTACAATGGTAAGTCAAATTTTTGATGTAGTAGTTAGTTTTCTAGATTGCTGATAATTATTGACCTACAAAAATAAACTCTTGGATGCACAAGCTCTTGATAATAATTGTAGATGTATTTAAACTCTTTGTTCCTCTCTTCTTATAGGCAAGAAAAGAGAGTTGCAATAGCATGTGAACTGGGATTACTAATTATAACTCTCTCATGCAATGGCTCACACATGGATGAGGACAATTTAATTTTATAGAAGCAAGGTGGGTGACTTTCATGTTAATTATTAAGGAGGTGGACCCTAACCATCGATGGTCAAGGTGACTATCGATAGTCAAGTTGAATGTCAATGGTCGACTGTGAAGGGTAAAAAGTAGGTAAAAGATAGGTTATGCTAGTTAAGTTAAATTGATTGTAGATTAGGTTAAATTAGGGGTTATAAGGTTAAATGGTCCTAAAGGGGTCCTCAAGTAGTCATGGGGAATTATGACATTCAGAGTCATGGTGTGCATATTTATGGTGTCTATTGTAGCCGAAAAATGTCACTCATTTTTAGGACAACATATAAGTTATTTTGGTCTTCCAAAGACCAAAATATCTCTTCTCATTTCAAAAAATTATTCTAAGCTTTCAAAATTGGTAATTATTCAAGATTTTTCAGTCAAAGGACTAATGGTTCAACAGGTTCAAAGGCTTCTACAGGGAGGTTCAATCAAAAGAAACTGTTTCAAACGGTCAAGACTTAGCCGAAACAAAGGCATTGAACCGTTGAACCAAAGTTGGTTCAAACGGTTAGTTAAATCAAAATGGTTCAAAGGAGCGCCCCAAAAAGAATGAGTCCCACAGAAGTTGCCACGTGTCTTCATCTGTTTAGTAGCGAAATGTGCCATGCCTCAATTACTAAAGACCAGCAGAAAGTGACTAAGGAACAGAGCATCGAATTGAATCTAGGCCCCGATTCAAATAACCAAAAAAGGAAGAATGATGAAGAATGATCAGATTTCCAGATGGACATTGAAAGATGTAAAATTTCAATAGTGTGACTTGTTTCCCTGCATTCATAAAATCAAATGGGTAAAATGCCCCTAAGTTCCAGCCTGTCTTCTTAACAAATTCCAATGCAACATGATGTGTTAATGTTCCCAATTCCTTCTTGAAGAAGCTATATAAGGGACTCTCTTATATTGTAAATGGATCTCTTTTTGACAAGGGGAACGAAACTCTACCCAAAATTGAAAGGCACTTCTGAGACTTTGAGCTCAGTTTTTTGATCATATTTTGTTATTGGAATAAGAAAGCAAGTGATTTTTAAGACTTTGTGATGTAATATCTTTGTTATTGAGGAAACTGTTCTTATGTCTTTTTCCTTAATATATCTTCTATTCCTTTAATTCAACAAGCAGAATTAGTGACAGTAGTCAGGAAGGTGTCCTGAAGGGTCAATTATGGAGAGACTTTGTGCCCCTATAATTGCCTTTAGTGTGTTTTTCTTTTCATTTTTGTGTAAAGGACCTTGGGACGACTTTGTGCCCTCATTGTCCTTCATATCTTACTCTTGACCAATTCAAGTGGAGACTTTGTGTTGCATCTTAATTTGCTGGTTACTACATCCTTTACTACATTTTGCATTTACTACCAGGAGTATTTTTGTAGTTTGTTGAATAGTACTTCTAAAAGAAGAGGAGTGATTTCTATCATTTTCCTTGAGTTTCTCATTTGATCCACACACATCATCTCTGAAGAAAGAGAGATGGATGATTTTTCCTACCTTTGAGTATTATTTTCTTCTTATATATATATATATATATATATATATATATATATATATATATCATACCTACAGGGAACCTCCCCTTGATGAGAGGAGAGATTAGTGTCCTTTTGATGTGGTAAACCTACACATTTGGATGACTAATCTTCCTACTTTGGCTGATCAGACCTATTTTGTTTATCAGTATGTTGATCGAAAAAATATTCAACCAATAGTTTTTTGGCAACTCCGTTAGGGAATATAACCCATTATCATTATAACCCTTATCCATTACAGACTCTGGTGACTCCGTTACTTGTCTTACCCATTATCCATTATAGCCTTACCATATTCCTCCACCTCTGTTATTTTATCTAGTCTGCAAAACCAGAGCTACTGGGAAAGAGTGTGCAGTTTGAAGCCTCAAGCTAAATTTGAGCCAGTCCTTTTCCATTTTTGTTTTGTAATCTGGCCACTCCATCTAGATTTTTTATCTCTATTTTTCTTAAATTAAATCATGGCAGTTTGAGGCCCCTGAGGTAACTCTTTTGGCCCACTCAACTTGACTCCACCTCTGCATGAACTCCCACATAGTTTAAAAAAGAATTTCCCCAAATTATTTGGTGATGGAATAGTTCACCTTGATGAACACATTGCAACCTTCAGCATAGCCTGTGGTGTTATAGGGGTGGAATTTAAAGACGTGGCAGTCAGGATTTTTGTGGAGACACTACAAGGTGTTGTTGCAGACTAGTTTTACCATCTGCAAGCTAGATCAGTGACTGGCTGGGATACACTTAAAGCCAAGTTCAAAGCAAGATTCAAGCCCATAAAAGATGCACATGCCTTGCTGGCCCAGCTCACTCAGATGAAGAAAGAGCCTCATGAGCCTATGAGGGATTTCATAGCCAAATTTGACAAATTGAGGAACAGAATTCCTGTAATTGCTTGACCTACAGCTAAGAATCTCAAATGCTTCTTCATTAATTCTCAGTTACCTGAAGTAAGTTTTCTTTTGAGACATGTTGGTCAAATAGATCTTACTGCAGCCCAACTTTTGGCCACTGAGGTAGAAGATGATCTCATCTTCGCAGGGAAGATAAGAAGAGATTCAAATAGAAATAAATCCTCTTCATCTTCTGAATATTCACCCACAGTCACCACTGACCCAATGGTACAAAAGCTGGAAAATGAATTCCTAGCCTTGAAAAGGCAAATGGCACAAAGTATGTCTTCTACTCCTCTATATAAAGATATACCAAGGAAGAAATTCCCTAATCAGCCATATCAAGGCAATGCTGCCAGAAGTCAAGGGCAACAAAATCATCTTCCTCTCGCATAGAGGAATCCTGCCCTTGAAGCACCTCCAATAAACTCAATAGTTGGATATCTAGAAACAGAGCATGTTTCCTATTTCCAACCTGAGTTAGAGCAAAAAAATGGCATTGATCTCTTCAGGGAGGATCTAGAAGAATCAGCTGGTGACTCCCACATTGGTTTCTTGAATTACCAGGATGAACCCAAAAGTGAAGGCAAAGCAATCAAAAGATCATACATTATATTCACCAGGTCTAATAATCAATCAATACAGTAAGTTGACAAAGAGAAGATAGAGGAGAGACCCCAACCAGCAATTTCAATTGCTGAGTAGAGAACCCCTCTTCCTTTTCAATCAAAAGACCTGGTTATTACCAAAGAAGTAAGTACATCGAACATCTCTGCACTGTCTACTTCAACTTCGCAGATCAGTCCTCCCCCTCCCAAAAATCAAAAGGATGAACTCCCATCCTCTCTTCCAAATCCATCTCAGTCATTTGCCATGATTGATCATGTCAAGGAATCTAAAATTCAAATGACTAAGTTTGAATCCCTACAAGTCAATCTTGAGCAATTGGACATTGATGGAGAACCAAGTGTGGACCTATCTGAGGCAAAAATCGTGGTCACCCAAATGTTGGCCCTTGTAGCTCAAATTTTGTTTGAGCCTTCAAGTAGGGGTAATTACTTCTTGACCACGAATGATCCTCCTATCTTAGCTAATGAAAGTCCTGTAGCTGGCAATCCAGGATTCGATTCAAACAAGGCATTAAAAGAATTAGTGAGGAAGGTGTCCTGAAGGGTCAATTATGGAGAGACTTTGTGCTCCTATAATTGCCTTTAGTGTGTTTTTCTTTTCATTTCTGTGTAAAGGACCTTCGGATGACTTTGTGCCCTCATTGTCCTTTGTATCTTAATCTTGAGCAATTCAGGTGGAGACTTTGTGCTGTATCTCGATTTGTTCGTTACTACGTCCTTTACTACATTTTGCATTTACTACCAGGAGTATTCTTGTGGTTTGTTGAATAGTACTTCTGAAAGAAGAGAAGTGTTTTCTGTCATTTTTCTTGAGTTTCTCCTTTGATATGCACACATCATCTCTGAAGAAAGAGAGATGGATGATTTGTCTTACCCTTGAGTATTATTTTCTACTTATATATATAGCATACCTACAAGGAACCTCCCCTTGATGAGAGGAGAGATCAATGTCCTTTTGATGTGGTAAACCTACACATTTGGATGACTAATCTTCCAACTTTGGCTGATCAGACCTATTTTGTTTATCAGTACGCTGATTGATAAAATATTCAACCAATAGTGTCTACAATTGGATTGCTTGATAATGGCTTAAAGATGGATATAATGGATTGTTTGGATGTTATAATAGATGCAAGAGAGTATGAGTGCTTAGGATAGCTGGCATATGGATGCAAGAATGGCTTATGAACTTTATAATTAGTCTAACCATGGTCTAATCATGGTTATTTATAGGTTTATGGAGGAGGTTTTAGATGAATTTTTAATTCATTTATAACTCTCTAGTTTAGAGAATTTTAGAAAGTTAGGAAGAGTTATAGATTTAGAGATTTTTAGATTAGATTAAGGGATAATAGGGATTATTTAGGGGTTGAGGGAGGTTTAAGGCTTATAGGGGTGTAGGAAAGGCTAGGGATAGGTTGGCAAGGGGGGTAGTTGGAATATATTTGAATTTTGAATTAGTAAGTGGGGTTAGTGGCTAATTAATGAGGTGAGATTAGTGGTTAGATGGAGTGTTAGTGGGATAATGAGGGGATTAATTTATCATGGGGGTCTAGAAAGGTTAGTGGGATGTAGGAGATATATGATAGGAAATAAGATTTAATTAATTGGTTAGAATTGTGGTTATAGGATTAAATGTGGAATTAGTGGGATAATTAGGGTGAATGGATTTAGATGTATACACAATAGTTTGAAAATCAAGAACAAAGAGCTATTAAAATTCTAAAAGATATGAGAATGAGAGGATTAAATGTACCATCAGGCCAAATAATTACCAAACATATTTTTAAAAGCTTGTTACATACTATAATTAACAACTTCAAAGTAGAAGTAAAGAGCACTACTTAAAAAATAAATGAGAAAGTGATGAAATTAATTACATTTTCTAGAGATAAAATATCTCATACCAAGATAATAGATGTTTTTTTATATCTTTTATGGTCATACATAAGAATTTTAAGGATTAAGAAGTTTAAGGATGAAATTCCACTATTATTCAAAAGGTTTTTCATTGATTTTGAGACTATTGAGCTAGATTTTATAGCAAGCATGGGTGAATACAAGAATATATTGGGATAAACATAGTTGGATTCTTCAATGGGAGAATAATCATCTCAATCTCAACCTTTGAAAAATGTGACTATGTTCATGGGATACATTATAATATACACTTCAAGAAGATCAATGCTCATAACTACATCAACTATTGTGCCTCCACAATCACCTTCGATGTCATCTACCACTTTAGATAAAACTCTAGTTACAAAAACCATGCATGTTATTTTATAAAGAGGCCCCATAATGACATCTTAAGTTCCTTTGAGTTAATTTTAATTGATAGTACTAACTGAGGCTCCATGCATGTCTTGGTTTATTATTATCATTAGTTGTGGCTTATTTTATATGAAACGAATCTTGATTCTAAATTAGGATTATATTTAATATATTATAGTCATGCAAAAATTACATGATTTTTGAACACATTTATAATTTATATGTTGTAAGGTTTCCCCATCCTAAGATGTAAATGCATGTTTATTCCTCATTTTCAAGGGAGAAATTTTTTTTCAATTAATACAACCAAATAAAGTTTTTAACTATTATGTAAGTTTGTGTTGAAGTGTTTTCTCTTCCAAAAAATTTATGTCTTATGAGGAATTTTCATTAAGTATAATTTATAATAGGCTATGTGAATGTTTGTATGCAACAATTAGAATTGGATGAATTTTTAGTTTTAGTGATCATTAATTATAGATCACACATATTACTAGTTAGGGACATAGGATATGCTATGCAATTTGGTTCTAACCATATCTTTAATTGTGGTCAATGAGTATGTGTCAAATTTATCCTTTGAGTATTAACCATGTCTGTGTGTATACCATGCCAATAGAAATTTACATCAAATATTAGTTATTGACATTTCCCTAACCTAAAAAATAAAAGTCCTACTTGAAAGGATTTAGACCTCAATTAAGTCTTAAAGCATTTTATTTTCTTCCTTACCCTTCTATATTTATATTTTTTAGATAAATTCAATTTAGATTAGATCCACCCATCCATCCCAAATAGAATCCTAACATTTATCACATTGGAACCATTTGTAGTTAATAACCACTCCACTCACTGCTATTCCACCATGTGGTTATTTATAAAACTGATACCCAAAACTCATGCCTTGTAATGAATCTTTGTTCGATCCTAAAATTTTAGAGAACCTCCTATAATAAACCTTGCCATGCATAAAAACCACATCAATAGTTTTTAACTAGCGCTATAAAGAGGTCCCACAATCTTTGATTGATTAATATTCACTTGAGTTATGTACACTAGATCCCCCAGTAAGATTAACAAGGGAAAATTCTGATTTTGGTCTACTATTATTTGCACTTTATAGGTTCATTAAAGACCTAGATTAGATAAAGGTATTAGAAGAGATGTTACTCAGTGAATTCACCAACCCTAGGTAACCAATCTTTATTGAATTTTAAAGGGAAGATTAGATAACTTCTGCTACTTGCATAAAATCATGTCAAGATCTTGTTACAAAAAAATATCCACACAACTTAAATCAAAATATGAAGTTTGCAATCAAATATAATAATTGAATTACAAATCCATAATAACATAATTATGATAGATAAACTGAATCTATTCTATTGAAAACACTTCACAAGGTACACTAATGGAGTTATCTTCCATCTCAATCTTCATTCTTCTCCTCTATCTATTATTTTTTTGAAACTACACGAATCCCTCTTATGTATAGCATTGAGGGAGAGGACATGGATCACATTTGGAAATGTGAAAAAGGATCATTTTCCAAATGAATAATGTACCCATGTGGTCAAAGACACATCATGGATGCACACATGTGCAACTACCACATTTGTTTTGACATACAAGTGTAGATCCTCATGTAGAACAAACACAAATATCCACATATTTCCTAAATAATAGGAAATAAATACTCTAAGTAAAATACTAACCTAATTAAACTTAAGACCATGGTGTAAATAACATTTTACACCAACATCCCCCCTTTAAGTGTAAATTAGGGAATAATAAATATGAGAATATAATCTCAGAAAATGGGTCCCAACAACTAGGCCTGATCAGGTACCGATATACAATATGCTCAATACCAAAGTTTACTTATAGGCATCAACATGGCTTATCAGAGTATGGAAGTGATCATTCAATGTAATCTTCAAGTCAAAGAAGATGATGGATACAAGGACACTATGAAAAATAAGTATTGGTGCTACTAGAAATGCTTCAAGAGAAAGTAGACAATAACTTAGATGGGCATATCCATCACTTAATTACACGTGGATGGGAAAATCCATTACTCAAATTACACATGTATGGATAGATACATCACTTAATATCAATAAGAAGTATAAAATGATTGTATAAACCATCACCAAATTCACCAAGAAAGATGGGTTGATCCACCACTAAAGAAAAAACTACAAAAAATATGCAGTCATCGAAGTCGCCTAGAAGGATGGGTTGATCCATCACTAAATAAAAAACTTCCAAAAGAGATGCAACATATCAAGGGTACCAAGAAGGATGGGTTGATAAACCACTAAAAAAATGAGAAATAAATTTAACACACAAAGGAATCAATACTCTACATAATTACCCCCCTGTAATGTTGAACTATGGTGCATGGATGAAATGTAGAGATGAAAAACAACTTCATATATACCACCAAAAAAGAGAAAAAAAATTTATGCATGGGTAAATCCATCACTAAAATGTGCCAACAAATGGATGGGCTGATCCATCACTCAAACATGCCACAAAGGATGGGCTAATCCATCACACAAAAGTATAAAAAAGGATGGGCTAATCCATCACTCAATATGTGCCAACAAGGATGTGAAAATCCATCACTCAAACATGTGGCAACAAATGGATGGTCTAATCCACCATGCAAACATGCCAAAAATGGTTGGGTTGATCCATCACTCAAATTGTGCATACAAATTTTTCTTAACCACTTATGAGCCTATTGAGAAATTGGTGACTAATTAAATTGCATGTGTTTAATTTTTTTGTTGAGAAATTTTGAAAAACTCTAAATTTGGCATCGTTTGAAAGCACAACAATGTGTTAATTTTTTTGTTTGAGAAAATTTAAAAAAAATCCAAATTGTGGGCTTGACCAGATTGTTTTAATTAACCACGTGTTCAATTTTTTATTATTTTGTGAAAAAAGTTTTAAAAATTCCACAAAACACCAAATTTTGACCAATGACTTGTTTTTTACCAAAGACTATGGTTTTAAGCATGTGTTCAATTTTTTAGTGTTTGATTTGGACCAAATTACTTATATATATATATAAACACACACATATATATACACATATATATATACACATATATATATACACACACATATATATATATATATATATATCTTTATATATATATACACACATACACACACACACACACATATATACACACACATATATATAGATACATTTATATATATATATATATATATATATATATATATATATATATATATATATATATATGTATGTATGTGTGTGTGTGTGTATGTCTATATATATATATATATATATATATATATATATATATATATATATATATATATATATATATATATATATATATATATATGTATCTATATATTTATATACATACATGTACGTATATATATATATATATACATATATGTATGTGTGTGTGTCTATGTGTGTGTGTGTATATATGTGTGTGTGTGTGTGTGTGTGTGTGTGTGTGTACATATACATATGTATATATACATATGTGTGTGTGTATGCGCGTATATATATACATATGTATACACACACACACAAACACACAAACACACACACACACACACACACATATATTTGTTTGGTGAGAAAATAATTAAAACAAAACTCACCATAAACTTATAAAAATTGACCAAAAACTATTTTTTTTTAGATTTTTAAATAAATGATCAAACTTTTGACCAAATACCATAGATTTGCATTTTTGGCCAAACTTAAAAACATGAAAAATAGAAAACCATATTTTGTCCCTTGTTTTACACACCCAAATTATTTATCATTTTTAATAATAATAGAAAACCATTTTTGGGTTCTGTGAGCCTTCTTCTTAACTTTCTAGATCAATTTAAATTTTTAATTTTAGTTAAGATATACAAAAGTTATGACTATTTTACTAAACCTATATAAAACTGAAAGAACATTTTTTGATGTGTGTGTGTGTGTTTAAATATCAACAAATTTGATTTTTGTTTGATATTTTTTAATATGTATTTTTTTAATTTTTAATTTGTTTATTCTTTCCAAAAAAATATGAAACAAATCAATTACAATGGATCCAAAAAACTGAATCACTTGAAAAACTTGAACAAACGAAGATCTAATGGCCGAAAGGGTTCTAATCCCTGAAGCACTTGTGCAAGCCCTAAAAATCACTGCAAGAAGATGAAAATTTGATCATAAAAGGATCTAATACCATGTTGAAATTTGAAGGGAAGATTTAAGAGCTTCCACTATCGACATAAAATCATGCTAAGATCTTGCTATAATAAAAGATCCACATAACTTAAACCAAAATATGAAGTTTGCATTCAAATATACGAATTGCATTACAAATCCATAATAACAAAATTATGATAGATAAACTAAATATATTATATTAAAAACACTTTACAAGCTACTCCAATGTATTTATCTTCCATCTCAATATTCTCTCATCTCCTCTATCTATTATTTTATAAAACTGCACAAATCCCTCTTATTGATAACATTAAGGGAGAGGATGTGGATCACATTTGGCAATGTGAAAAAGGATCAGTTGCCAAATGAATAGTGAACCTATATGGTCAAATACACATTATGTATACACACATGTGTAACTACCATATTTATCTTCACATGTAAGTGGATAACCTCATGTAGGACAAACACAAATATCCACATATTTCCTAAATAATAAGAAATAAATACTAGGTAAAACACTAACCTAAGTAAACTTAAGACCATGGTGTAAATAAAATTTTACACCAACAAACTCAAGGTTTTACTATGGCTTAGTTAGTTGGTTCAATCATTATCATCATTAGCATCATCTATTATTTACCTATGAATCCATGGAAGTACCTTTCCTCATTCTCTCCCTTTGGGGACAAACTATAAAGGAACACATGAAAACCTTCAAAATTACTCTAGGATTGATTAATTTAGTTCATGAAGTTACTGTATGAAGACTATTTCCATTGACATTGAAGGATGCTACCTATGACTGGTTCTATAAACTTCTAAAAAAAATAATTATGTCATGGAACTAATGTCATGAAACATTTATGGCATAATTTAGACAAGTTACCAGTCCCAACATAATATACCAACAGTTTTATAGAATGAGTAGGGAACCCAATGAACCAATTAGAGACTTCAATGTAATATTTCAAAAGATGTACAATCATGTGGCTAATGAATACATACATGTTTCTTCCCTAACTCTTTAAATGCATAAAAACACATTAGATCCTATGATTATAGTATTCTTCCATGTACATCATAATATCAATAAATTAATGGAAACCTATGCTGAAGCTATTAACATTGATAGATAATTTAATTATTAATTGAAATCTATACCAAGTATTGATCCAAATTTATCGATCCTAAATCCCATTTTGTATGTTAATCAGAATGTCATGGCAAATAATCAGAATTAGGTTTTCACTCAGTTGCTTCTAACTCATGTTGCACCAAATCAGAACATAAGTTTTCTTAAAAATCACACACATGTATCTAATCAATAGAATTAGAATCAATATTTTATCCCAGTTAATGCCTCTACCACAAATTTGACAACCTTTGATTCCACTAAAAATGAATTATATGTTATCCAATGCATGGTGTATAAACTTAGAAAATGAGTTTCTAAGCATGTATAAACATCTAGGAAACACCAGAGGGAAATAACCAATAGGAATTTTACATTCCATATATATAATAGATCATACAATAGGCCAACCAATGATTTATATCCTTAGTGTAATAGACAACTTGAGATGAATATTTGTGAGGAAGCCTTACCTAACTGGTGTAGAGTCCATAACACTGCCTAACATGGCAAACTAGATTCATAGAATCTTTTACTACTTTTGAAAAACTTCAAAAGGATATGGAAAGATACGAGGTGGTCCCAAACCAAGCAGATTCATTTATAGTTGGTGCCCATAGTACTTCTATTAAAACCATGGCATTTGAGACCTATGATTTCCCATTCCCTATCTAGGATGAGAATGAGTCATAAGACAACATGGATGAGATTCACACTTTTTAAAAATTACAAATAAATAACGGTAATATGAGAAATAAGAATCAACATCATACCATAACTTCTACACCTCCAAAAAACATCCTAGTCACTCCTCCTGATCCAAATTATTTTAATAATCCACATCCTCCTAAAGGGAATGATCAATAACAACAAGTTGATCCACACAGTAAGATTGGATATAATATATTTGAGGAAATGAATAAAATTAAGATTAATATTAATCTACACAAGTTGGCTCAGATTATAGAAAAAAAGAGCTTTTACTCAAAGCTTTGAATAATAAGGCATTGGCTGAAAAATTGAAAGCTACACATGCAAATATGGTTGCATACAAGGATAAAATTGAGGTATCACCTTTACTATTGACTATCCAATTTTTAAGGAAAAATGTGCAAAATTGCTTAGTTGACCCAAGTGCTTTAGCGAATGTAGTGCCCATGAGAATATGTAAAAGACTAGGGTTGACTATAGATAATTCCAAAATATTAGTCCTATAATTGGATAAATCTCTAGTCCTAGTTGTTGGATAATTATTAAATGCTCACATATAAATTACCTCTGAGCCATGTGTCGAATAGTATATTAGCATCCTTTTAATTTACATTCTTAAGGTTTATAGTTTACTCCTAAGTCGTGATTGGTCAAAAACACTGAATGTATATATGGCTACAACTTTTCACATATGTGACTACTCTAGAAAGGAGTAGCCAATCATATCAGAGTCGATAGAGAGTCAAAAATGAAACACTCAATCACATATTACAATGCCAAAAATGAAATAATAAATTTTGCTTCATTGCATGTAGGGGTTTAAACCTTCAAAACTAAGCCTAAAAAACATGAATGAGAATTTGAAGGTCTTTCACAATTATGAAACTAATATTTTAATGGCACTCAGTCTAAGTAGGGATCTAGTGTGGGAATAACATTGACTGATCCTGGGGGGGTAGTAACTTACTACTTTTTTATTATAATTTTCATGCACTAACAATCATGTGGAATATGAAACTTTAATTTTAGGGCTCTAATTCACATTGGAACACAATGTCAAGTAGTTGATAATGTTTAAATACTTAGAATTGGTTGTTAACTAGATCAAAAATTGATACCAATGCAAACTATCATATCTCAATAACTATATGCATAGATCCTAGGACCTAATTGAGTCATTCAAAGCCTTTAATATAAAATTAATCCCCGGAGAGAAAATTAGATAGTTGATTCCTTGGCTACTTCTACAACCAAGTTGGATCCACTTCAAGAGTCCAAAATATAGATTTTTGTTGTAGAATTAGTGTCATGTCCTTTAGTTCTTGATAATGTTGAGAATTTTTAGGTATTTGATGATGACCAAAAATTCATTTAATTCATGGGAAATTCTGGTGCCTTTGAGTCACAAATCATTTATTAAAGAGATTTGGACCCAATGAATGAAGAATGAAAGGAAGATGATGACATACTCCAATTAAAGGAAAACATAATACGCAAAGGGATGGTTTCCTTGGAATGAGTTTTTGACATGGATCACCAAGTTGAAAAATAAAAATAGTCTAAGACCAATGAATCTAATTTCACCAAGATAAATTTAGGAACATATGAGATTCTCAAAATAGTTCACATTGGATTGAGTTGTATAGAATAAGAGAAGCAAAGGATGATGGATTTATTGATAACATATAAATATGTGATTGTTGGACTTCTAAGACTTAAAAAATTTTGATCCTAGAGTTATCACACACATTATAACACTAAAATAAGAGTAAAAACATTTTAGGTAGAGACAAAGACCAAAAAATCTTATTCTAGAGCCCCTTATTCATAAATAAGTCTAGAAATTATTAGAGGCTAATATTATATTTCCTATCTGATATTATAATTGGGTAACCATTATAGTCCCTGTATGGAAGAATAATGGTGAAATTAGGATGTGTGTGGATTTTAGAAACCTCAACCAAGCTTTAAAAAGGGATAATTTGTTAGAGGTACAATCACTGAGAGGGGGGGTGAATCAGTGATGCAAGATATGTCAACTTTAATTCCAATCCTTTCAAACTCTTAATCAATTACCACAAGCATTCATAGAATATACAAGTCATTCACAAAAATTTATAATAGATAATGTAAGATCACACATACAACACAATATCTATGTGGGAAACCCTCTTGGGGAATAAAACCCACTCTCAAACCTACAAACACATGGACTACTTGTCCTATAAGGTATTACAAACATGCAAATTTAGTGGGAGCACCTGCCCTTAGGATGGTCAAGTCCTTCTGACCTACTTTAGTGAAACACCTATTTCACAAGGATCACCTGCCCCTAGGATGGTCAGGTCCTTCTAACCTACTTTAGTGAAGCACCTATTTCACAAGGAACACCTACCCCTAGGATGGTCAAGTCCTTCTGACCTAGATGTTGAGCACCATCCTAACACTTATGAAATAAACATGTATTAATAATTGATTTCCTACCAATTTGATGAAGATATAATTAATATCAATTATCTACAACCTTGCACACTCTCTCTAGCCTTCACACTTTCTCAATGCATCCAAAACCACCTTTTGGATCAATCTACACTTCTCTTGCTCAAACACAACCAAAAAACTTGTGAAAAATATATCACAACATCAACAACATGACCATAGGGTCATACATGTAGACCATACTCTGATATGCCTCTCAAATCAATGACCAAGCTCACACATACATCATCTATCCTTAACTCACACTCAAAGCATCTAAAACATCCTTTTGGATCAACCTAGACCTCTTTGCTCATCTTCAACCTATAAGAGCAATATTCTAACATCAAAATTATGACCTACCGGTCATAAACACAATCCTCAATCTTATCTACTCATCAACCCATCCATTGGGTACACTCCCTCTATTATATCCTTCACTTCAATGCTCACTACACTCAAAAACCCTAGAAATCATTATCTTTGATTTCACTATTTATAGAGCCTTCATGAATATCAACTTCTTGGTCAGCCATTTAGACATGACTTAACCCTAAATGATTATATCATACAAATACATATCTCAATACCACTCTCATTGGTCAACCATAGCATCCATGGGTCACCCTTAAGTAGCTACACCTTTCAATTAGGCCTTAGTATCCCTTATAGGTCTCATAGAGACCTATTCACCCATTTCACACTTTAATGAAAAAATTAGAAAAATATAACCACTTCCAAATGCATAGGTCCAATCCTTATGAACCCTAAGATACCTTCAATTGATTACAGTCATATCTACTCACCTCTGTGTATGCTCAATCTACTTAAACATTAGCCTTGTACATAAGAACACCATGAATGAATAAACAATCAACTTCTAAGTAATTTTTCATACTGAATATGGATTGGTCAAACCTAAAATTTCCAAAAATATCATCCTCAAGGATTCTAGAACACCTTCCAATAGATAATTCATCATGAAAAATTAAAACACCATCAAAACAAGCACAAACATCCTTCTCAAGTCACTTACATAACAAGGTCAAAAACATAGTCAACTTTGGAGTTCAATAAATACAACTATACGTACATCCAAACTTTATAACTAGATTATATGGATGTACCTTGAATTCCTCTTCAACTTTGATTTTTACATCACCTTCAAATTTTTCCTAGATCAAAATTTATGGCTCAAACACTACAAACTGGTTTTTCCCTTTGTTAATTCAAATGCCAATGATCACTGTTACACATCAAACACTTTGTCATCATCTCATGCCCTCTCATAGATTGAAAAAATACACACCATTTATCACCTTATAGTGAACTAGACTTTAACCTACTAAACATCTGACACTTTGACCACATCTCATGCTTCCTGGTAACTTTGAATAAATACGCACCATCGATCTCCTCGAGAGTAGCCTGGACTTTAACCTACTTAAACATCATAAAATTTGACCTAATTGACTCAATGCATATCATTGATCTACATATGTATAAACACCTTCTCATCATTGGATATTTTATGGTCATGGTTTTTACTTTTTCTCAAACATCAGACACTTTGACATATTGACTTTACATGCATCATTGATCTCTACTAACAAGATCATACGCTCTGTTGATATCTATTTGACAGGTTTCATGCTTGTTTTTAGATGTATGACAAGTATAACCCTCACTGTTAGATCCTTATCTAGTCAGATTAATTTCATGATGTAGATCTGTGATGTGATCAAACACTCATCGTTAGATCTCCCTTTGCAAATTTGGCTAAGTATAGGAACTCAATAAACTTCTGTCTGAGAAGCCAACTCTACACCTTAATAAATTTTGCTCTGCTCAACCTCATGACTTGAAAATTGGACCATATTATCTCCTCACATAGGGTAAATCATCCATATATCAATATTCTCCTATAACCTTCACACATGTCAAATATGATGTCATAAATATACCTACTCATATTTTTCTACCACAGAACCAACTATGCCTAGATGAACATGATGATTAACCAAATAGAAACCTAGTAGTCCCATACTCACTTAAATCACTCTTATCACCCCATAGGGCCTATAAAACATGATATCATCATCTAGAACATCCATCAACCTTCCTATCCAAGCTATTACTAAAGATTCATGCTAGAATACTAATCATACTATGACATTAACACTTTGTCATTATCTTTGACATCAATGCAGATATGACATCAACCTTTGACATCAATGACAACACACTTTCCTATAATATACCCCTTTATCATTGATTACAACCTCTTTTTTTCTTTTTCCCCTTTTCCATTAATGATAAAGTGGACTAAACAACCACCAAGCTTCCCCTTAACATCATGTATGTATTCAAATATACTTTTAGGTGTTCAAAATACTTACATACCTTTCATGTATATGAATCAACTGATCCCCTTTTGACATACACTAATTTTAATGTGGGATTTTCTTATCCTTGGACCTATTTACCTATATAACTCACAAGCTCCTTTTTCTTATGCATGAATATTCAACACATTTTCAGAATTATGACTAGGTTTGATCAAGTCATCATATAAACCTTCTTGAATTCTCATTTATAGCATATATCACCTTATTTTTAACATGACTAAAGAATATCACACATGATCCTCACATTCATGCATAGCTCTTCAATCCACTCAAGCTATCTGAGTTAGCTCTTCTTAACTTTGTGCATACCATTTTTTACCTTAAACTTCTCAACCATGCTCCATGACAACACTTCTTCTTTGATCATATTCTGATCTGTGAAGACAAAACACACAAGAATCATAAAAAACAATCTAACTCACCTTGAGAATACTAAAAGGGACTCCCCCTAAGTTATCTGAGCTTAAGCACTCCTTGATTTGCTTCAGACCATCACAAACCATGATAAAACAACAGACCTTCATACTTTTCTTTCTCAAGCCACTTACATGACCACCAACTTTACCTATTCACTATAGCTCTTTCACAAACCTATGAAACAAGCTCATGAACTTGTTGCTCCCCTTCTATATTGATTGGCATTTTAATTTAGAATAAACACACTTACTTCCGTACTTAGAAATCTCCATACCCTGCCTTTGAAACCAAAATCCCTAAACGTACCTTGAGAACACATACTTGATTCTCCACAAGAAATGTGTTTCCTAAGAAGCATAGGTAGAGACACCATACTTCACATGGTTACTTAGAACAATTTAAAATGAAGAGTTACCCACAACTCCTCATATTTATTCTCCTCATTGGTCATCTAATACTAATAGTTATTTTTCTTCTTCTTAGGATTAAGAGAAGCAACATGCTCAACAAAAACAAGATGTTCACTTGGATCCATACATACCTCAAATTAGCCTCAACTAGCATCATGGTCTTCTCCTTGAGCTTGGTCTCTTCATTCACAACATGAGCAAACATTGAGATCCATTAGTATTCTCCAACCTCTATAGCATTATCCATCAAATCAAAGAGATTACTTATACATGTAGACTCATGAATATTCATACTTACCACTTTTGGTTTACATGAGATAACTTGTCTTCTTCCTTGTACTCTAGGAGCCTGATTAAACCTATTCTAACTTATAGGCCTTTGCTTGTAGAATCTAACAATGTGACCTCTCTCTTGATAGTTTAAACACACTATACCTTTTGCAAGAAGCTCATCCTGCCTTTCCTGATTAAAACAAAAACTTTCAATATGTCCATTCTTTTGACAATAGAAACAAACTACTTTTGAAGAAGACTCACCTTGCCTTAACTTATTTCGACAATGCATAAAAAAGTGTCCCTCATCAAGAAAATTAAATCACTTAAATTTATTTACACCTTTTAACTGATTACCCCCATCATAGTTCCATGCAAACTCATTTCTAATAGGTCTCTTACATTATCTAGCTATATGCCCAAACTAACTGCAGGTAAAATAGTAACCATTAAAGTTTACATGCCTAATTGCATTAGGTTATCTCACCTGATTGGTCTTTAATCTATTTGCACCATCATTTCTTAACTGATTGATGACCTTCAAGGGCTGATCAACCTTTATCTCATTAACCTTCATTTCAATTTGAGAAGCAACTTTGGGCTCTTCATAAAAACCCAATCCAATTTGTCACTAGCAGACTTTTGAATCTTGAGGAGATTATCCAAATCAGTAGAACTTTTATCAAACTTGACAAATTATTTCACCTTAATTGTAAGATTATCTAACTCATATTTCAAATGCTCATTTTTAATCACATACCTCAAACACCCATCTTCTTTAGCATTCAGGCTTGTAGACAGAATTTCTAATTGAAAATTGAGATGCTTGACTATACCTTCATGCTCCTTGATGTCTTTATTCATTCTTGCCTCAAACACATTGAATTTCTCCTCATAGTCCTTGATTTTTGACTTAATCTTCTTGTTAATATTCTTTTCAATCTTTATTTCTTCAAGAGAATTCATCAATTTAGTCTCATAGTCTACCTCATCTTTATCATCATCTGAATCACTCCAAGTAGACTCCTTTTGATATGAGCAACTTCCTTCCTCAGCCATGAAGAGGACTTCATCTTCAATAGGGCCATCATCTTCATTATCACACTTTGAGTCACTATCTTCACTCTCATCTAATGATCTACAATCTTTATTAGTATAGAGACTCTTCTTGTTGTCATACTTTCTGAATCCTTTCTTCCTCTTATTAGACATATATGTTTTCTTGTCTTCATCTTAGCCTTCACCATGTTCTTCATCATCATTTTTATTACGCTTATGAGGGAACTTATTATAAAAAATTCCTACCTCTCCACAATTGAAGCATTCGAAGGGTAGTTTACCCTTTTACTTGCCTGAACCTATTTTCAATTTCCTTATAAACAAACCAATTAGTTCATCATCATCAATATCAAATATGTCATACTCCTTGAGTTTCTTACCTTAGAACTTCTTATTTAGCTTCATTTATATCTTAAATGTTGCTTCTTTCTTTGGTGGTATATCATCATTTAATCTCATCTCATAGGTAGTACAGATGCCATGCAATTCATCCATATTCAACTGAGTAAGATCATGACTTTCTTTTACAATAGATACTATAGAATCAAACTTGAGAGAGAGAGACCTTAATACCTTTTGAAATATAGTAGCTTCTTCAAGCTTATCTCCAAGACCTCTGATGATGTTCATAATCTCATCAACTCTCTATAAAAAGGATGCCACAAAATCTTCTTCCTTCATCTTGAGACTAAAATTATCTTTGGTGAGTCTTAAATTTAGCCAAATTAACCTTTGAATCTCCTTCATAAATAGTCTTTAACTTATCCTATATTTCCTTAACAAATATGCAATGGATTACCTTAGTGTATTTAGTCTCTGAAAGACCACAAGTGATAGCATTCATTTCCTTATAATTGCTCTCAAAAAACTTCTTATCTACATCACTAGATGAAGGAGTAGTAGTGAATAATAACCATCTACAATATATTACCAAGTGTCAAACCCTAGGGACATGATGTAGGTCCTCATCCTTACACTCCAAAAAGCATAATTAGATCCATTGAACATTAGTGATTACTTAGTGGAAAAGCTTCCTTGTATTTGATGGATAACCATATTGTACCTTAGATCTCCTTCAAGTTGTCAAGCCTTTACCAAAGGACCTACTCTGATACTATTTGTTATAAGTACAATCACTGAGAAAGGGGTAGAATCAATGATGCAAAATATTCCAAATTTAATTCCAATTCTTTCAAACTCTTAATCAATTACCACAAGCATTCATAGAATATATAAGTCATTCATAACAATGAACAATAGATAATGTAAGATCACAAGCATAACACAAGCTCTATATGGGAAACCCTCTTGGGGAATAAAATCCACTCTCAATCCTGAAAACACATGGACTACTTATCCTATAAGGTATTACAAACATGAAACTTTAGTGAAACACCTATTTCAAAAGGATAACCTACCCACAAGATGGTCAAGTCTTTCTAACCTTATTTATTGAAACACATATTTCACAAGGAGCACTTGCCCCTAGGATGGTCAAGTCCTTATGACCTTCTTTAGTGAAACACCTATTTCACAAGGAATACCTACCCCTAAGATGGTCAAGTCCTTCTAACCTAGATGTTGAGCACCCTCCCAACACCTAGGAAATAAACATATCTTGATCATTGATTACCTACCAATCTGATGGAGATATAATGAATATTAACTCTCTACAAACCTACACACACTCTCTAACCTTCACACTTTCTCAATGCATCCCAAACCACCTTTCAGATCACTCTACACTTTTCTTACTCAAAGTCAACCAAAAAACCTACAACAACTCTATCACAATATAAACAACATGACCATAGGGTCATAAATGTATTCCATACTTTTATCTACCTCTATAATCAACCACCAAGCTCACATAGACATCATTTATCCTTCACTCACACTCAAAGCATCCAAAACATACTTTTAGATCTATCTAAACCTCTTTGCTCATCCTCACCTATAAGAGTAGTATTCTAACATCAAAATTATGACATATAGATCATAAACACAATCCTAAATCTACTCTTATCATCAACCTATCTAATGGGCACACTCCCTCTCTTGTATCCTTTGCTTCAATGCTCACTACACTCAAAAACCCTAGAAATCATCATCTTTGATTTCACTATTTATAGAGCCTTCATGAATATCAAATTCTTGGTCAAACATTTAGACATGTCTTAAACCTTAATGCTTATATCATATGAATACATATCTCAATACCACTCTCATAGGTTTTCCATAACATCCATGGGTCACCCTTAAGTAGTTACACCTTTCAATTAGGCCTTAGTAGCCCTTATAGGTCTCATGGAGACATATTCACCCCTTTGGAACTTTAACAAAAAAATTAGAAACATAGTACCACTTAAAAATACATAATTATAATCCTTATTACCTTTAATACACCTTCAAGTGATTACAATCATCTATACTCACCTCTACATATGCTCAATCTACTTAAACATTAGCCTTGTACACAAGAACACTATGAATAAATAAATAGTCAGCTTATAAGAAATTTTTCATATTGAATATAGATTATTCAAACCTATAATTTTAACATAGATCATCTTTGAGGAGTGTATAACACCTTCCAATAGATAATTCATCATGAAAAATTCAAACACCATCGAAACAAGCACAAACATCCTTCTTAGGTCACTTACAGGACAAGGTCAAACACACAGTCTACTTTAGATCTCAATAACTTTAAATGTACAAACATAAAAAACTTATAACTATATCATATGGATTTTAATTTAATTTATCTTCAAATTTTATTTTTACATCACCTTCAAATTCATCCTAGATCAAAAGTTATGGATCAAACACTGTAGATTGGTTTTTCCCTTTGCTAATTCAAATGCTAATGATCACTGCTAAACATTGAACACTTTGTCATCATCTCGTGCCCTCTCATAGCTTGAAAAAATACACACTATTAATCACCTCAAGATTATCCTATAATTTAACCTACTAAACATTTGACACTTTGATCACATCTCATGCTTCCTGGCAACTATGAACAAATACGCATCATCGATCTCCTCGAGAGTAGCCTAGACTTTAACCTGATTAAACATCAGACACTTAGACCTAATTGAATCAATACAAATCATTGATCTAGATATGTATGAACACCCACTCACTATTTTATCTTTATTTGGTCCTGGTCTTTACCTTTGTTTAAACATCAGACACTTTGACCTATTGACTTTATGTGCACCATTGATCTCTACTAACAAGATCATATGCTCCATTGATCTCTATCTAAAAAGTTTCATGATATCCATTAGATGTCTAAAAATTATAAGTATATCCATTATATCCTTATCTATTTATATTAATTTCATGCCATATATATGTGATGCGATTAAATGCTCACCATTGATCTCCTTTTGCAAATTTTGTCAAGTATAGGAACTCAATGAACTTTTATCTGAGAAGCCAACTTTGCACCTTAATAACTTTTGCTCTGCTCAACCTCATGACCTAAAATTTGGACCATATTATCTCCTCACAGAGGTTAAACTATACATATATCAATCTACTCTTATAACCTTCACACATGTCAAATATAAGATCATAAATATGTTTACTTATATTTTTCTACCACAAAAACAACTATGCCTAAATGAACACAATGATGAACCAAATGGAAACCTATCACTTCCATACTCACTCCAAGCACTCTTAAAATCCCATACGGCTTATTTAACATGATCTCACCATCTAAAACATCCATCAATATGCCTATCGAAGTTATTACTGAAGATCCATGCTAGAACACTAATCATAAAATGACATTACCACTTTGTCATTATCTTTGACATCAATACACATTTGACATCAACCTTTGACATCAATTAAAACACACTTTCCAACATAATTATACCTTTCATTCCCTATATGAAGTAACCTAGATAGCCAGTGGTTCAAAATGATGTCCTTTTTAGATGTATTTTTAGGTTACAACTAGGTTTTGGTGGAAACTGATGATAGAATGAAAACTAATTTGACTATTGTTGTGGACTTAGATTGTACCCTAGCTAATCAAAATATTTTTGAGGTCCTTTACTCAAATATAGTGCAACAAGGGAGTGGACATAGGCTATAGGTGATCTAAATTTGCGCCAAACCTCTAGGATTTTTAATAAGGCTAGCTATTATGATGCATCACTTAGCTAATTTCCACTAAAACCTACTAATTGCTTGGGGTGAAAAGGGAGAGAAAGATAAATAAAAGGGAAACCTAAGCTAATGGTGGTGATGCACCTAAAATATTATCCATGCATTCATACTTGAGCTTCTAAAGCACTAGTGAGATAGAATAAATGATTAGACCTATGATTCATGCAAAGGTTAATCAAGTGAACAAAACCTAAGGGAGGTGACAAAAAGGCTTAATTCAGGGCACTAATCCAGTCAATGTATCCACTATTATTTTAGTAAAATGACACTTGAACACTAAACATGATCTTCATGATGAGACAAGCTAGTAGCTAGGTGAGATCAGGACTTGATAAGGGAGAGATCTCTACCACATATGCAAATCAAACTAACGTAAACACACTAGAATAATATATGAAATCTAAAAATAGTCATCTTATTCATATCAAGAGGTTACAAAGCTCAATATTGGTAGAATTTATTCATGCCCAAGAGAGGGATACATTTTAAGGCTTAAATGTCTATATATATAGGTAAAATAGGATGAGAGAGAGAGAGAATCCTCTATGGGAGAGTGTAGAAAGGGTCATAATGATCAAGATATTCTACATCTTCCTTAAGCTCCTAATTACATTAATCCTATTCACTACAAGGATAAAATCTTTATGTTCATATATCTAAGATATCCATGGTTATGTCTTGATTTAGGTGGCTATTTGTGAAGATTATGGCTTAGGAATTTTCTCCATTAATTATAGATGTCTACCTTAACTTTGAAATATGGACTCGAGCTCATCATAGATGAAAACCAATTTAAATTATTGGTTTTCATATAGTCAATAAATATATGCAAAACCCGCTTAATGCTTGGTCCTCTTTTCAATAACAAGTTGTTGAATTTTGGTCTATTTTAGGCCCTAAAAGACTTTGTTAGGTTGTGGAGCTAAAAGCTTCACTGATGCAGACATGGAGGAGGTCATTGGAGGAGGTTGCTAAAGTGTCACAGACACCAGTGTCGGTCAAGCCAACCGACATCGACAGGATTAGACAGGAAGAGCAACCGATGTCGGTCAGGGATCGGCCGGCGTTGGTCACCTCCAGGCAGACAAGGATCGACGTCGGTCGCCTGTGCGGTTCAAAACTGCAAGTTTTACGGGAAGTTAGTTAACGAACCAAGTGTTTTCATGTCAAGAGCCAATTTTAGACTGGAAGTTGTGGATCTAATTATTGTAATTAGGTGTCTAATTATTGTTTGCATGAGATCTATTTAAGAGACTCATGGGTTGTATTGTAAAGTGTGCTAGAAAGCCATTGAGCTTGAAGAGAGAGCTAGGTAGCTCCTCCTAGTTCCAAATGGGTGCTGAGTGTGTATGATCAGGGAGAGTTGCAGATTGTGCAAGTTCTACTAGGAGATCCATCAGGTACTGATTGAAGACTCATTAGGACTTGGTGAGGCAAGGACAAGGGTTCTTCAGGGTGTAGAACAGAGTAAGTAAGGTCTGTTGATTTGTAGGTGGCAGCAAGGAAAGGGAGATCTACTTGGAGTACGATTATGTACTTGGTGTACTGGCAACGTTGTTACTGACTGGTGGAGGTGAACAACAACTCTGTATTGGAGTTGTGTGTTGGGACCATGTGAGAGAGGGAAGGAGTCCTTGAGGTGTGGCAAGCCTTAAAGGTGGAAGAAGAAGTGGCATCTTCTTTATTGTATTTTCTTCTAAGTGATTATTAATACAATTGTGTATTGTCTCTCATATCATGTGTTGTTTCATATTTCTAGTTACTTATCATTCTGGTTAAATTCCGTGTTTAGTTACTTATACAAGAGGTAATCATATGTGCTCTAATTGAGGAGCAAGATCCTGACAGACTTATCATGCCTCTGTTAATCTTTAATGATGACCTTGGGATTGACACATTCATCTTGGTCCCACTTGGATCATATTTTTTCTTGGTTTCTTTATATTTACTTTGCACTAGTCAAAATTGCTTCGTCAACTCCTATTGAAAGTGTCTCGAGCTTGATCTTTTGCTTATTGGCTATCGATAGTCTGACCTAGTATTGATGAATCCTCTCACACTATTGATCCTACTCTATATAAATTAATGCAAGACCTTAGATCTATCCTTGACTTGTCAACTATATTCAAGTTGGTGCCACCTAACAACCCCATGTTTATACTTAGGATCTATTATCAGTCTATCTACTCCTATGTTTACACCATATGGCATCTCCTCAACTCATTAAATCTTTGAATTTACTTATGTTCCTTTGATCTACCTTTGTACACTCAAATGTACTCCATTAGATCTACCTAGACCCACTGACCTGCCAGTTACTGCTCATTGTTAGATTTGATTTAGGTTCCTGAGATCTGGACACTTATTAAGCTTGTATTTAGTTGGGGACCCTTTGATAGTTTTTGAATGCCAATGATTATTTTATGAGGCCCAACTTTGATATCTGCATGAACTTCTAAGGATTTTCAAATTCAGATGGATACTTGAAGGTGCTAAAATTTGATGTTTTCTCAGTTTCCATTAATTTCCCTGGGCCATTTCCTTCAGACTTTTGTCTAGGACACTTTGTTGCGAGAGTGACCATTCTTTTGCCCTAGGACACTTTCCTAAAGAAATGACCCTTCAAGAAAAGTGTTTTTGCCACCTTGCTGAAAAATGGTCCTTTAAGTTTTTTCTTTTAGACCACCTTCTTAGAGAAATACCCTTCAAGATTTTTATTTGGGACATTTTGTCAAAGAATGACCCTTTGAGATTTTCATTTGGTCCATTTTACCAAAAAAAATACCCTTCAGTACTTTTGAATTGGCCACTTTGTTATGAGAATGACCCTTTAAAACTTTTTAATTTATAACATTTATTGCAAACAAAATGTTTGAAAGAATATGTACTTTGCTTTTGCCTCAGACAAAATGTCTAAAAGAAATAGGGTCTCTAGGAAAATTATCTTAGACAATTTTCTCACCACAAATATACTTAGCCTTTTGATATGGACAAAATGTCTGAATGAATTTGCACTTTAGAATTTTTTATTTTGAATAAAATATCTGAAATAATTCCCAACACGTAGCCAAATAAGTTTAAAACAATTTTCCTCGATGGAATACTAACACTTAGCCCGAATAAAGTTAAAAACTTAGCACTTCATGAAATACCTGAAAGGATCTAGCATTTTTCAAACTTTCAAAAGCTCTTTTGAACTTCTTGAAATTATTGCTTGGCCTCTCAGTCCACTGATTCCATCCAGACTCAGCCTAACTTCTTGCTCCATACTTGACCTTCAGAACACTACACTGCATCTAGGCAAATTTTTTATGTGGGCCAAAATTGGCCAACATTTCTAACAACTCGTAGGGGATCATGCCTATTATGCTTGAGAACCTAGCCACTTGCATGACTTTTAGACTCATAGAACCATGGAAAATTTGAACCTTGATTGCAAGAAACCTCTTTAAAAAGACAAACCTGAGCAAAAAGAAAGGAAAAATCACAAATAAGAAGATAAACATAAACAAAACAAGAGCTAACAAATGTGCTAAGACAACACTTGGAGGAAAATAACAAGAAGCTACCCTAATATGTACAAATAACCTAACCATGATAAAGCATGATCCACCTAGATCAAAAGGAAAATTATATTTTCCATCATGAATCCTTGAAATATGAATTGCATCCCTTGATAGTTCTCTTTTATATTAAAGAGCAATTGGATACTCATGTCTCCTTGATGATGAAGTTGGGATCCCAACTTCCACTCTGATTTAACTATTTTGGGAATATTAGAGTCTTATTCCTCTATTAGTTAAGGGTCTAGAATAATAAATCAGTAAATAATATTGCAAAAATTAAAGTACTGATTTGTATAATTTATTTGACTTTTATAGCTTTCTAAAAATAGTAATGAAAGAGGAGAAATGCAACTTAGCTTAAAATTAGACTAAGATGGCTGAGATAGAGGCTAAATTTTATTATGTAGAATTGGGATAATGTCATGAACCTATATTTGGCTTTCATTTAGTGAAAGGATAGGAGAACTAAAAATAAGACACTTTGGGGTCTAACACTATAGTCTAGGTCCTATCACTATCATCCAAACTAGTCATAGAGATTTGAGTTTTATGGGTTTTGTCCGCTATCCCTATGTGAGAATGCTTATGAAATTTTGAGTATTGAATGTCAATATATCTCCTTGTATATCTTATTTAATATTCAAACCCTAGACCTTCATTATGCTTGAATAAAACTTCAGAAAGAGGGGGATTTAGTGCATGTAAGATGCACTAAACGTGTATCTACACCCCTTGTATGTACATGTTGCCTACATACCAATACTCCAAAGAGAGATCAAGCCATATGTAGTCCTCTCACTTGATATTATTTATGCAATAGTTTCATGTAGATGAAAAAAAGTCTAAACTAAGAGTGCTTGAGGTGGCTAGGGATTGGTGTGAGGGTTTGAATATGCTTGTAGTTGTATTGGATGGTTGTATGTAGAGAATAGGGAATTTTTCCTTGGTGGTTTTTCTTATATTCTTGCTTGCTTTTATAATATTTCCAACCACCTTATAACTTAAATTTTAATGCGATTTTATAGAGATCTAGTTATGGGTTAAATGTATTCACACTAGGCTGACATAATGGAGAATAGGAATCAAAAGGAAACAATCATTTAGGCTTGAAATTTGATTGGATAGGAGCATTAAAAACATGACATCCTAGGGTCTAATACTATATTCCAACCCAAATGCTCCTATCCTATAGGATCAAGACCTAGGGAGATGGAATTAACAAGGGAAGTAGAGTCTGATTGAGTTAAAATCAGGTCTCAAAAGTCTACGGATGACTAATTATAAGCAAAAATGTGTTTTTAAGGGTCATAAGAGCATGCAAGAAGGTATTATAGTTTGGTTATCACAAGCCACACTTAAGATACCAATTTGGACATTTTATATGATTATATTTGGCCCTCCTTTATTGTAGTGATGCAGTAAAGTGAAATACTAAGATAAAGGAAAAGTTAAAAGCATACCTAAACTTACCTGTAAGGGTGAAATCCATGAAGCTATGTGATGTTGAGTGAGCATAGAGAGAGCACATTATGAAGTGTAAGTATATAAGAGAAAATAAAGAGTAGATCAGTTCTTACTAGATATGTTACGTCTAAAATAAGAATGTGCAAAACTAGGTAAAAGAGAGAGGAAGAGAAGGGAATGAATATACTTCATCGGGTACGTGGACTAATATAAAACCTTTTATTCTACTAAGTGATGTTGGATGATGTTAGATATATTTTGTACCAAAAGTAATATTATGAATATATTTGAGTGCTTAATTCCCTAAGAGTGGCTCAAGAATGCAAAGGATAGCCCTTTGGCTCCATCATCACCTACTGAGTGAAGCTATGTAATCATGTATGTGTTAATCGATGTTTAGATTATGTGTCCAATCCATCTAAGTAGGTGGCTCAATAAGACAAAGGTTAGCTAGACCTTTGGCTCCATCATTGCCCACTAAGTAAAGCTATGAACTGATATTGATATGAATGTGTGTTGTATGAGATGGATTTTGAATCCCATGAATGCTTTGTAATTTGAAAATATGGCATGGATAGCCAAAGGTGTACTAGAAACTAGGCCAATCTTGGCCACTCTAGAGGAGGAGATTAGGCTTATATGAAATCCACTCCAAAACTAGAAACTAGGCTTATGTGGAAGCCACTCAGGAATGTGGATGTTAGGCCTATATGAAAGCTACTCTAAAATGATGCCAACCACCTGAAGATGGAATAAGTCATGTAACTACTGATAATGTCTAGGTAATATACTAAACTCAAAAATAATAGAAGTCAAATATACCACGTACATTTACCCCAATCACTGGTACTTATAACATGGATTCTGATTTGGAAGTTATACGAACTTCCCAATCTGAAACTGGAAGTGAGATCCATCATACCACACATGATGCTCCCTATCTCCAAATTCTTTGAGAAAAATTATACTAAAATTATTGAATCTAAATTGATTTATATGTGACAAAATTGTAGCTGAGATGATCTTTCTACCTATTTATATAAATTTTAGGTTTTTTGTTGTTTGGATAGGAGGGACAAAAATAGAACACCCTATTATTCAGTGATATTGTCCATGTCTGATGCTATTGTCCTTTGCTGAATTTGATGATTGTTTTATAATCATCATTATTTTTAGGATATGTTATACCTAGTTTAACCTATAATTATTATTTTGAGTGTTCTAAAAAATAATCTTTCAATTGGTAGGAGCTCTGATCTTTGTGACAAAACCCCTATTTGTTGCCCCCTCTTCTAAGGGTAGGAGTGAAGACCCTACAATGACTATCCTCAGAAGAAATAGCCCTACAAGTGTGTTATGCTATGATATATATGATATAACAATGATAATTTAAATATGTCTCAAGATATAACATGGTTTGTAAAGGATATTTTTATATCAACATGGGTATGCCTAGATAGATATAACAATGTAATAGCATGTGCAATGTACTGAATTGAAACTGGATATGTTAGTTTTTAGCTGTTAGTTATTAGTTGTCAAGGAGGGATGGAGCATGATGTCTGTCATGGAATCCAAGAAAGCAAGATAATGCATGATGTAGATCATTTAATTGCAAAAAATGAGAAGCAAACAAGCAACAAACACACAAGGCAAGAAGTAAGAAGCATATAAGAGTGGCCAAGAAATAAGGGACATGGGCACATGTCACTCAAACAAGAAATCAAGTATATAAGGCATGTTCAAATGATACATATACATATAATTGACATAAAAGAGTACAAGCAAAAGATATTGGCAAATGTCCTAAGGCACATATAAAAATAGAAGCAAAGGATAATGGAAAATGTTCTAAGGCACACATAAGAGAAAGAATAGGAACTGAGAAATTCAATCATATCTATCTATGCAAAGCAAGAAAGGAAAACATGTAAATACTAGAAATACAATCACATCTAACTAATTAAAGCAATAAGTGAAAGTATGCAAGATATATAGTACATGACTAGGTATATTTTAATAAATATACGAGTGTTATATATTAGTGAGTATTGATAGATTAATCTATATAAGCTAATAATTAATGTACATCATCATGATAACTAGAGTGTGTGGTGTAGGAATGACATAACCTGGATGGTGTAGTCATTTAAAAAATGCCTACAGTAGGTAGATATGTCAATGTATGTCTCGAATATAAAAGTAGGATGCCCCCTCAATAGGTAGAGTGAAGAAAATCAAGGATTTGGATGTCACTACACACACTCAAAGAAGAACAAGTGAAGTATATTAATGTAGCTAAATCAACAAACAATAGCTTATAATAGTAAATGTAAGTCTAGCATGGTAGTATAAATGTAAAGCATGGATAATGTATATAATTGAAATGTTTTTGGTATTTTGAGATATTTGAATGTTTTTGATATTTTAAAATAATTGAATGTTTTTGGATTTTGGAATTTTGTATTGTTTTTGGAATTTTTGAATTATTTTTGGTATTTTTGAATTAAGCAATGTACAATTAATCATAAGAAGACTATGTATAAGAAATTTGAAAAGAAGCTATGTACAAGTAAAGGAAACTATGTACAAGTAAGGCTAAAAAAATATGATACTAACTGATGAATCTCATGAGAGACTCCCTATCATCATGTCTTGTGTCAAGGAAAGGGATCATGTGTGGTCATGAATCACGATGGAGAGGCTAAGACTATAACTTTGAAAGTTATGTGTGTTATAAATGCTCTAAAATATTCGAAGTAGTAACCAATTATGGGGTCACCCTATAAATATAAAAAGTGGATGCAACTGTAGGGATCTTAGGGACCCACCTGGTAGTAGGATAAGTTCTTTGAACATGTGTTTTATGTGTAGAGGCATGAGACCTCAATGATACTATCCTGGGTGTGAACACTATAGCTATAAGCTATCTAGAATTATAAAACTATGGTTGCTCTAAAATAGGCTTCTATACAAGTGTATGAACTCTCTATGTTGGTGATAGAGGCCTCGACTGTGTTTGAATCTAAACTAGAGGAAGAAATGTAACTAGTGGTGGAGCTAAAACTGGTGACTACAAAGTAGTGGATGGATCTAAAGTGGGGAGTGGTAACTCATATGGAAATCCACCAACTGTAACAACCTGATTAGCATGAATGAATTTCATGCATCTATGAACTATAGAAGGTACTTCTCAAAGTTTCTAAATCCATGGTCAACCAAGTAACATATCAAAAACTCCTTCACTAGGAACAATAATAAATGGTGTGGCCACATGTGTTAGACAAACCTATAGAGGAAGTAAATCTCACCCAATGAACTCTATATGTGCCCACTAAATCCACTAATAATTGTGTCTATCAGGGTAATATCTTACTCTGATTATCTCAAATGCTATAATAATGTCATAGTGCACATGTTTACACTAGATCCATTGTTTATGAGAACACTATGAATAGTATGATTATGAATGTAAGATCTGATAAAGAGTGCATGGTAATCTAAATCATCCTCAACTATCTCCTACTCTAACAAGGAGATGGAAGGTCTAATTGGAAATTTGGAATTATACACACCAATCATGTTGCTCAAAGGATGTGTCTCAACTAAAGGTGTCTGATATATAGCAAATTGAGGATGTGCATGATATGTATGGTGGACACCTGATGTATCCCTTGTCTCTTGTTTAGAATGTTATGGGAAAGGATCTGAGAAGATTTTCAAAGCTTTGTCCTATGTTTGTTTTGCCTGAGGAGGCTCAACTGGAGTGCTAAGATCAATAATGTTTCCATCTATGAAGTCCTATATTTTATGTTTCAAACTGATCAATCTATTTGTTATGTGGCATAGTGCCCTGTGAAAATCACAAACTGTATTCTGATCCTATCCCCATGGAAGAGGCTTTGTTGGATCAACTTCTCAAATAAGAGGGAGAGATATGATATTACATTCCAATAACTGCTATAAACTCTGGTTGAAGATACTGGTAGATTGGTAAAAGTTCATCAAGGAGGTGATGATAAAACCACTCGATGAGGGGGCTCTGAAGCCACATTAACTATTGATTGATTTTAAGTTTTGCTTTCATTGACCTTTACTTTATATGAGACTTTATTGTTACTTTTGTTTATTATTTTTGATATGCTTGTGTACTTGAGTTTTCTCATTGAAATTAATTTGACTTCCCTTTCCTTTAGTGTATGACATAACTCAAGGAAGGAAAAGAATATTTTGAACATTATTGATTCATGAAACACTGTTAGAAGACTATTTAAAGAGATCCTGTAACTCTTGATTTACCATGGAGCTAGTCATCTTAGCCAAGATAGTCTTATATTGAAGAACATAGTCTATGAGATGCCCATTTGACCTTTGTTTTTGCTATGCAACTTGGGCATAGGAAACCTTATCAGCAATGTCAATGCTAAAATGAGCTAGGAATATGTTAGATTAAGGATTGAATACATTGAATGATTAATTTTGAAGACTATAAAACCATTATAAAGCATAATCCTTTAGACTTCATGGAAATAACTTGGTTAGTAACTAGTAATTTGACACATAATCCAAGCATGATACATGAAAATATATCAAGTGTGTCTTTGGATCACCCTTGACATCATATAAAGTGAGCTTGGGTTGAAAAAAACCTAGTGGTAAGGGTGTAGAAGAAATATGATGTGCTAATAGTGTATGAAGTAGAGAAAAAGAATCAAAAGCCTACATTGGTCTAGAAGCACCTTGCTTAAGATGTGTCACCTTGAATTTAAGAGATTTTATCTCTTGCACAAGGGTAACCACATCAAGAGATAAAGATGTACTAGCTGTAACTAATGGTGCCTCATAGGAAGGTTGGGCTACTATAGGGGGTTGTTGAGACATAGGTGCCCCCGTAGTGTCATTTGCAACTATTTGCTCTATGGTTTGAGAAGAATAACCATTGTTCACTTTTTATTGCTCTTATTTTATTATTTTAAGAATATCATCTTGCATTTTAGGGTGTTTAGTTAAGAGTTCTTGAAGTTACCTTTTATTAGTTTCATCAAAACCGGTGTATTAGGTCATTATTAAAGTAGGAAAACAAATTGAAAATTGATTGATTTTTTTGTAATAATTTGTAATAAGAAAAGTGATATGGAAGGAAAGTAATAAATATAGGAAATGTAAAGTCCTAAAAACAACAAACTAAAAAATGTATAAAAAGGATATGAAGCTCACAAACATGTAAGTTGATACCTCAAAGGCAATGGGACCTAGTATATGCAACTAGGGTTTTGAAAAATGATATTTTTAAAATTACTAAGGAATTTTTAAAATTAATGTGAATTTTTTATTTTAATATGTAGGTAAAAAATCAAAAAAATATTGGAAAAATTTTTATTTAAAGGGACCTAGTATATGCAACTAAGGTTTGGAAGAAAATGATTTTTTTTAATTTACTATGGAAAAATTTTAAAATGTGAAATTTTGATTTATATATAAGGTGATACCTCAAAAGAAAAGGGACCTAATATATGCAAATAGGGTTTGAATGAAAATGTTTTTAAAATTACTAAGGTAAATTTAAAAATTTAAATGGAAATTCTGATTGAAATCTATAGGGAAAAAATCAGAAAAATATTAGAAAAATATGGGGACCCAATATAGGCAACTAGGGTTTGAATAAAATTATTTTTAAACTAAGGTAATTTATAAATTAAATGTGAATTTCTGATTTAAATATGTTGGAGAAAAAATTAAAAAAATATTGGAAAAATTAACAAGAAATTTAGCTTAGGGTTTTTAGGGTTTTTTTGTGTAAATGAAGTTGGGTTCACCAAATGATTTAACTATTTTGAGAATATTGGAGTCTTACTATTAATTTAGTTAAAGGTATAGAATAATAAATCAATAAATAATATTGAAATAATTATATTACTAGTTTGTATAATTTATTTGACTTTCATAGCTTTCTAAAAATAGTAATGAAAGAGGAAAAATGTAACTTAGTTTAAAACTAGAGTGAGATGGTTGAGATAGAGGCTAAAACTGACTGTGTAGGATTGGGACAATGTCATGAACCTGGATCTGGCTTTCATTCTATGAAAGGATAGGAGTGCTAAAAATAGGAAAATTTAAGGTATGACATTATTGTCCAGGTCCTGCCGCTATTGTCCAAACTAGTCACAAAGATCTAAGTTTTTTAGATTTTATCTATTATCCTTGTGTGAGCCTACCTATGAAATTTTGAGTCCTAAATGTCAACGGAGCTCCTTGTAGGTCTAATTTAATCTTCAAACCCTATACCTTCATTATGCTTGAATAAAACTTGAGAAAGAGGGGGGGTTAGTGTGTGTAAGATGCACTGAACTTGTATCCACACCCCTTGTGTGGGCATGTTGCTTATACACCAATACTCCAAAGAGGGATCAAGCCATATGTAGTTCTACCACTTGATGTGATTTGTACAATAGTGTCATTTAAATGCAAAAATTCTAAATTGAGAGTGCTTGAGGTGGTTATGGACTAGTGTGAGGGTTTGAATATGCTTGTAGATGTATATCTAGAGAATAGAGAAATTTGCCTCAATGGTTTTGCTTGTATTCTTGCTTGATTTTTTAATATTTACCAACCACCTTATAAATGAATTTCGAATGAGATTATATAGAGATATATTGGTCATGGGTTAAATATATTCATGCTAGGCCAATATAATGGAGAATATGAATGGAAAGGAAATGGTCATTTGGGCTCGAAATGTGATTGGATAGGAGCACTAAAAATGGGAGATCCTAGGGTCTGGCACTATAGTCCAAACCCAACACTCCTATCCTATAGGCTCAAGACTAGGGGGATGGAATTAACTTGGAAAATATAGTTTGGCTAAGCTATAATTAGGTCTAAAAAGTTCACAAATGACCGGTTATAAGCAAAAAGGTATCTAGAAGGGTCATGAGAGCATGCAAGAAGGTCCTATAGTTTGGGTGTCATAAGCCACACTCAAGCTACCAATTTGGACATTTTATATGACTACACATTCCTAATACATTGATTGAGGGTATGGATCCAAAACCCAATCATACTACTCCTATATCCATGTACTTTTCAAGAGCATCTTCAATTCTTCTTCATCCATGAACTGTTGATCAAGAACATATAGACTAGCTTGATTTATCTCCTTTAGAATATCTAAAACATTGGCCTCTAAGAGAGATGGATATGATCTTGTGACTTCTTAAGTCCATTTTAGCTCATTCTTATCTTCCAAAAGTAATGAGATGTTTAAAGTTAAAGAGAAAAGTTGATAACCATGTTTGAAAAGTTCAAACATATTATCTCTTGAGAGAACAACTACCCCTTGCTTGATGGTGGCACTCTTCTTATCCTACAATGGACCACATTCAAGTAAAGAATAACATGAATGAAATATATCAAAAAAATATAAAGATTTGTTCCCATGAAGTTGTAGTTTAATTAGAGCCTTTTCAAATTAAATATCTAAAGTGAGCATATCAATTCATTGACCACCACCTTGAGACTACAAGTCTCCTTTTGATATCTCAGATTGGTTAATCAACATTTCTTCATCTTCAACATCAAGGTGATGATAAAGCATGCTCTCAATTTCAATTTTTTCTTCATCTTTATTAGCTAATTAGTAATTTTCTTCTACTACTTCTGCATGCTCTTGTCCTTCATGATGAATGACATTTCTTGAGTCATCAAAAAAATCATGGGAAACACTCTCAACTTATGTAATCTAGGTTTATTCCTCTCGAACATCAGTATTATCTTCATCTTGAACTTGTATCTCAGCTTCTCCTTGTACTTGTTCCATTTTTGAATCATTATGGTGTTAGGATCCTACTCCTGAAGAGTACACTTGATTACCTTTGTATAAGCAACTAAACACATAATTTAACCAGAAGTAATATGTAACTAGAATTCAGAAACAACACAGAATATGAGAGATAATACAATCTTGTATTAACACTCTTCTAGAAGGAAATACAATGAAGAAATCACACTCTTCCCACACCTCTTGGGCATACAGTAATTCTCCCTCAAGAGTTCTCTCTCTCAATCAATTACAAACACAACTCAAACACAGAGTTGTTCCCTCCACCAGTAAGTGACAATCAACTCAACCGTTGTTGCCTACTTCGAGTCCACCAAGTACTCCAAGTAGATCTCCTTGATCTTACTCCTTGTTGTGTTGAAAATCTCCTTGATCTTGCTACCCTACAGATCTCCTTTGACCTTGTACACACACACCAGCAGATCTCCTTGATCTTGCTACACCGCAGATCAACTGACCTTGCTTACCATGTAGATCTCCCCTGATCTTGTACAACCTGCAAATCAACTGATCTTACACTTGGAAGAACCCTTGTCCTTATTCTTGACAAGTCCTTATGATCCTCAATTACAATACACCCCCATGGATCTATTAAATAGATCCCAAACCAAACAATAATTAGACTTCCTAATTACAATAATTAGAAATGCAGACTCAAGACTAAAATTAGTCTTTTGCATGCAAACTAATTATCCGTCTAAAATTAGACCAGTGCAAACACACACACATAGGTTGCCAACGTCGGTTCCTGTCTGACCGATGCCGACAGACCCATAACCGATGTTGGTTACTATGTAGCTAAATATGACCGATGTCGGTTGATCAGACCGACGTCGGTTGCTCTGACACTCAGCAATCTCCACCATTTGCATCAGTGAAGCTTTTAGCTCCACAACTTAACATATGGAAGACTAAAACATGTTTATCCCTACCAAGAGGTGTCTTAATAATGATTTTTTGTTCTTGGTCACTCAAATCTCTTTCATTTTTTATTCCCTCAGCTGCATCTTTTTAACTTGCCTCACAAAGGAGAGGCTCTTTCTCTAGGATAGGTATAGTAGATCATGAAAGTACTCAATAAGATAGAAAGGTCCATAGAAGTAACCATAGACACCTAATCTCCTTCATGAAGGTGCTCTTCTTGGACCACCTTCACCTCCTCTTCTTATTGCACTGTTCTTTGAATGACCCTTCATGAAGGAAAGGTTTTGGGCTTTTGAGGAGAGGGAAGCGGAGGATAAATGGCCTCTTGCTTGGCTTCAATAATCACCACTTCCTCATTATTCACACCATTTTGGATGGATTTTCAAGAGGGAAAGGAATTAAATTATTAATGAGGGAGGGGTGGGGATAGAGCAACTTTGGGTTTGCTTAGCTACATGGCCTGACTCCAAGATGGAAATTTAAGCTCATAGTTTTCCTACATAGTGTGAATTAATGCTTGAGGAATGAAAGGAGGTATGTAGAATTGAGGTGATATTTCCTTTATAGCTGCCAATGTCTAGTAAAAGTATCTATCCACATATTCAATTTGCCTTGCAAGGGAAGCTTCACAATTAGACCCTGACTGCTCATGATGGCTACCTTCTTTAACACAAACCTATCTTTCCCATGAGGGGAAGGTTGAGGGGAGTTTGGGGGAACTATGATGAGCTTAAAAATCATATGGTGAAGGCTTATGAGTGATGATGGGAATCTTAGGATGAGGTTTATATGGAGTGAATGAGGGAATGCAAGGTCGGTGATGGGTTGTTTGATGTCCTTCATGGGATCTCAAATTCTCCTCAATCTTAGAGATGAGTACATATATGTCAAGCATGCCATTACTACTTATAGAATAACCTCTCCTAATGAAGGACATCCACTCCTCTTTTGCCTACTACACTAAAGTTTTAACCCCTCTAATGGCATGTTTTAGGATTTCCTGCCCATACCCCTTCAACATATCAATGTTTATCATATTATTTTATTGGTCTAATAGATCCATTTTAAGGATATATATATAGAATGGATTTGGGTATGATCAGGTTGTTTAGGAATGTCATGCAGCTACCATGACTGACCACGAAGGAAACTAGGTTGTAAAGGGGGTAGATGAGACTCATAGAAGGGTTGATGTTCTTCGTAATAAGGGGGCTCATCATAGGATTGGACTAGCTACTCATAGGGAGGATCAAGGTAATACTCCTACATGTATGACTGATATAGGTCCTCATACTACTAGTGAGGATCATAGTAAGGTGTATAGGGATCATTTTAAAACTATTGAGGAGGAGAGGAAAGATAGAACCCTTCTCTATAGGCTGTCATAGCCTACAAAACATGAAGATAACTAAAATCATGAAAAAAATATGCCTCATACTTTGAGATAGGAACTAAGGAGTAATTTAAACTACTTTCAAAGATGAGTGTGTTACAAACTTGCTTTAATGGCTGAAATTGGATCCCACAGGGTGTGCCAACTATCAAGTGGGAAAATTTTGCATACAAAAGAATGCCATTTAAATTAATTAATGTAGGTGATAATTTTTAGTGTGCCATGTATTTTTATTTTTAGGGACTCAATGGTAACTACATCATCATGTACATGGATGAATTATAGTCTTTTCTAAGGACATAATATATCATGTGTCCCACTCGTATAGAGTATTTGACATATGCAAAATATATGGGATTTCGATGAACCCAAATAAGAGTGTTTTTAGGGTCACAAAAGGTAAATTAATCGACCTTGTTATCACCAAGGAAGGAATTTTTATTGATATTAAAATAGATCAAGCTATCTAGAAAATTCCATGTCCTAACAGTAAAAAAGAGCTTAAGTCCTTCTTTGGCAAAATAAATTTTGTTCATAAATTTATTTTAGGGTTTGATGAAATTTTGAAACAATTGAATGTAATGTTAGAACATGATGCCAAATTAGAATGGACAAATGCATCTAAAATATCATTTTAATAAATTAAGAGTGTGATCGCCCAAGCCACAGTTTTGATCAGTCCTAACTTCACTAAAGATTTTTTATTGTACACATTTACATCAGAGAATATTATACAATAATACTCACATAGAAGATAGATTATAATGTACATCCTATTACCCTTATGAGTATGAATATAAAATATGAAAAAGTAAAGTAATCCATGGTAGAAAAATAAATCTATGTTTTATTCAAGTTAGTGAAGAAATTTAGACATTATATTTTATGCAATAAGACTTATGTCATCATCCCAGACCCAACTATCAAACTCACACTTGGTTATAATGAGATAGGAAAGAGAAGGGGAAAGTGGATGGATAATATAAAAGAATTTAATCTTGAAATCAGACCTAATAAAATGCTAAGAGGACAATGTATCATCTAGATAATGTCAAAAACTAATCCACACATATTTATCAAATAGATCCACTAGTCTTAGGTAGATGGAGGTGATTGGTATGCTCAAATTATTCATTATCTACTCATATGAACATACCATTCCAAATTAAAAATGAAAAAATATGATCACCAAGCTCAAAGCAATGAACTACATGATAAATAAGGTAGTGTTATACCATAAAAACAAAGAATGCATCTGAGGTGTGTATCTAAAGAAGAAGCTACATATATCCTTGATAAATTTCAACAAAAGATTAGTAGTGGACATCCTTTAGGTAATGGGACAACCCAAAAAATTATTAGGATCAGATAATATTTTCCCATTATGTTTAAACATGCTCACAACCATGTCAGGACATGCCACCAATGTCAAATATTTGGAAAAAAAGAGGTACACATAACAGTTTGATGCAGAAGCACCATCAAGGTTAATATAAATTTTAGTTTGATAGGTCAAGATTTGGTTTGGTAAGACTTAGGAAGGCTTATAAGGTTGATTTTAGGTGTTTTAATCCTTTTCATTCTTCATCACCATTGGATATAAGTCATTTTAGCATGGTTTTGAATTTCTTGCTAAAATAAGAAATTCAAAATTTTGAATTAGTTTAGAGTTTCTTGGTACTTTTCTCAATTTTGGGAGAAATATAAAGGGATGATACTAATTGTAAGAGTCCCTTGGAATATAATGTCATGTTATTAGGTGTATTTTATGTTTTAACTCATGATAATTTTATTAAACTTAATTAGGGTCAAGTTTAAGGTAGTATTATGTTAGTTATCTTATGTTGGGAAGAAAGATAAAGCCAATTGAGAGATATTTATTGTATGTATCTACAAGAAGATAAGAAAATAAATCAAGTAAGATATGATAAACTTATAAACATCAATAAATGAGATAATAAAATATGAATAGGATGAGTAGTTAAGGTAGTAGCAGGTCTCTAGGTCTATATGGAGATTGGTCATGAGTCTACAAGGGTTTTGTGAATCAGTTGAAGTATATAAGAATAAATAAAAGATTATCATGATATTGAATGTATTTTTAGACACTATAAATGTGTAATTACCTATTTTTTAATGCTTTTTGATGTTATATTATGCTATTATAATGATTTTGAGTCTACATAAGTCTGAAAAACAAGATATTTGATAACATAGTCTTGATAAAAGGGTGTTTTATTTATGTTTCATAAATTATCCAAACTTTAAAATCAATATTAAAAGAAAGAATAAAATATATGGGTATTAATATAAGTATTAAGAACCTTTTATAGTTTAAAAAACTCAAAATTTATCTAGATTTTAACTTTTAGGTATGTTGCAAATAGTAAACCCTAGATCAGGGCTTTGAACCATAAATAAAATCTGTTAAAACACAAACAAACTATACAAAAGTGATAAAAATTGGTATCATGTTACATGAGGAGGTATTTTATTTATTTAAATTGGTTTAATTCCTTAAATACCCCTATAGGACAAATTATTAATGACTGTGTATTTACATCCTTAAGAAAAGCTTAAAACAAGGCCTAATGATATTTATATTTAATTTTCATTGAAAATTCAAACAATGAAAAAGTCTTATAATGGTTCCTTGGACTATGTAACATATAAAGAAGAGTCTAAAATAATTTTAAGAGGTCAAAAGTACAGTGCCTTGAATAAATTTTCATTGTCAATGGTGATAGACCTATTTGAGGACTATTAAGTATAGTTAAATTCCATGTTTTTAGTTCCTTATTTGAACCATGAAAAAGGCATGAAGCTTTGTATAATGATTTTTTGAGGTTTTTATGAGTGTTTTAACCTTATTTGAAGATATAGGACCATCTAAAAGAATAAATATTAAATTTTTATCAGTCTACAGACCTGTATATAGGTTTAAAACCCTATTAACTATCATATTGAGGAATTCAAAACACAAAGAAGGTTTAAATTTTTGTATTGAGTTAAGATCACATCTTTGAGAGTTTGGAGACCTTGAAAGGGTATCAAAACATGTATTTTTAAATGAAAAAATAACCTATATGAATGAATATATGTGCTTAGGACAGGTGGACAAACCTGTTATCACTTAGGTTTGCACCTATCTTGATTCTGTAGTTTATTGTGAAATTACCTTATGATACAATGTAAAAACCTATAAATATATGGGACCTTAGAAAATTGAGGTTAGTATCCAGAGAAGACTAGCTTCCTTTCACTAAATCTGATGCAAATGATAAAATACCAGTTTTGTGTAAATCTCACTCTTTGGTGCTTTTGATCCTAAACTAGGGTTTTGACAGGGAAAAGGGTTGAAGAATGAAATTTGAAAAAAATGAAAATGATGATTGCACCAAATATTTTACAATGGATTTTTTTCCTTTCTTGATAAACACAATAGAACATAAAATTTTATTGAAATTGGTTTTAGCACAAACTCATACAAATGGGAAATCAGAGGCAATGTTTTAGTTATTTTTCATAGAAGGGAAAAGGATTATTTATTTTAAATAAAATAGTATTTTTAGAAGGGTAGAAATACCACAAATTAATTTCTTGTGACTTGACATAATAATTAAAACTTCCACAATTGTTCAGTGTAGAGCCCTTTGGGGCTATCGCATAACCTTGTTGGTACACTTTGGGGGCCTAGAGAGCTCTAAGGAAGTGGGGAGTGCATTTTTCCTTTCCTCCTCATGTGGATGAAAGTTATTAAATGTTTATTTAATAATTTTCACGTATTCTTCCATATTTTTTGGAAGTGGGATTAGTTTCCTTGTTCTAGGGAACTAATTGTTTATTTAATATTTCTGTAATGCATTAGGAGAAAATTATTAAATGATGTATTTAATAATTTTCATGATGCATTAGGAGAATTTATTAAATGATGAATTTAATTATTTATATGATGCATTAGGGGGATAAAAATTGTTAAATAATGCATTTAATAATTCCTTGATGCATTATAGAAGTGTGTTGGACTTCCACATGGGAAGTTGTGGTATTTGGTAGAGAATGGCATGTTTCTTTTGGAGGGGCCTTTTGCTATGCATTGGAAGGTGGAAACTTGATGTGTCACCTTATGGATAAGGCCTCCTTGGATGAGGATTGTGAGTTTTTCCTTGGGAGGATGATTTCTACATTATTTATTACTTTTACAAGGTGTGGAGTGACCTTTTTGAGGTTGTTGATATTTCTTATTTGTAGGTGTGGCTTTTGGAAAGAGAGTTACAAAGTGCAAGTGTTTTGAAAAGTGTAGGTGTTCATTTACAGGGTGTGGTTTAACATATTTTGAGATATAATATTGTGTAGGTGTAGGTGAAAGTGTAGCTATTTGTGCAACATTTAAATTCAATCTTCCCTTGGCAGGGACTGTATTACTCACAGCTATAACCAAACTATCCCAACTATCTAAAAAAGAACATAAAATTAGCAAAGCTCTAACTTCATCATAAAACTTAATTCCAACTAAAGTGAGCATAATTAAACCATATTAAAATCATTTAAAATAATATCAATAGAACCATTCTCAGACATTTTTATGTTAAACAATCTTTTCATAAGAAAAAAATTATTTGAAGCTGAGAGTTTCTCATAAAACTTTCCAAGTTTATCCATGAGATCCTTTGTAGATGTCTGATCTGCAATGTTAAATGCAACAGAAAATGCAAGGCATAATCGAATGGCTCTCAATGCCTTCCTATCAAGCAATGTCAAATCTACATCACTCATACTTACAAGTTGTCCTCCTTTTCCCTCCAAGGGGAATTGAAGTTCCTTCTGATACAAGTAATCCTCCATCTACATTTTCCACAAACCAAAATTATTACCATCAAAATTCTCAACTCTAAATTTTATTTCTTCTCCCATAGCTCCCACTCAAGCTAATAACCTTTCCTATATCTACCACTTCAGCTGAAACACCACCAAAGTTCTTATACCTATTGTTAGGAATTAAGTGAATGTAAATCAGATTTCTTAATTCTTAACAATTGGTATCAGAGCTTTGGTGGTGTTTCAGCTAAAGTGGTAAATCACAGGAAAGGTTATTAGCTTGAGTGGGAGCTATGGGAGAATAAATTAGATTCAAAGTTGAGAAGTTTGATGGTAAGAATTTTGGTTTGTGGAAATATAGATGGAGGATTACTTGTATCAGAAGGAACTTCAACTCCCTTTGGAGGGAAAAGGAGGAAAACCTATAAGTATGAGTGATGCAGATTGGACATTACTTGATAGGAAGGCATTGGGATCCATATAATTATGCCTTGCATCTTCTATTATATTTAACATTATAGATCAAACATCTACAAAGGATATCATAGATAAACTTATAAATTTGTATGAGAAACCCTTAGCTTCAAATAAAAAAAAATTTATGAAAAGATTGTTTAACATGAAAATGTCTGAGAATTGTTCTATTGCTAATCATTTAAATGATTTTAATATGGTTGTAAGTATGCTCACTTCAGTTGGAATTAAGTTTTATGATGAAGTTAGAGCTTTGATAATTTTATGTTCTTTGCTAAATAGTTGGGATAGTTTGGTTATGGCTATGAGTAATGCAGTCCTTGCCAAGGGAAGCTTGAATTTTGAGGATGTTGTAGGTGTGATTTTTAATGAGGAAATGTGAAAGAAAATCACTGGTGAATCATATTCAGGTAATGCCTTATCTATTGATATTAGAGGGAGGCAAAAGGATAAGATCAAAGGCAATTGTGGAAATTCAAAAGGTAGATCTAAATCAAGATCTAAAGCAAAAATGATATGCTGGCATTGTGGGAAGAGTGGACACTCAAATAAGGATTGTTGGTCACTTCAGGATAATAAGGGCAACAAGGAAGAAATGAATGAGGTAAATGTGAAATTAGGTAAAACAAGTCAAGATGCCTTAATTCTTTCTTTGGATAATTTTACTAAGTTTTGGGTATTAGATTCAGTGGCTTCTTTTCATGCCACCTCACATAGGCATTATTTTTCTTATTATGTTCAAGAGAATCTAGGACATGTATATCTTGGTGATGATGAACCATGTGAGATAGTAGGGAAAGGTTCTATTCAAGTGAAAATGTAGAATGGGAACATGTGGCTACTTAAGGATGTCAGACATGTGCCTATGTTGAGATAAAATTTGGTTTCAGTGGGGAAATTGCGTAGTGAAGGATGTTCAGTTATGTTTACTATAGATTCTTGGAAAGTTACCAAAGGATCTCTTGTGGTTTAAATATAACTAACTAGTATTGTTGATTCTTGTGATTTAGTTGTTGCAGATGGAAATACAACTATGTGGCATTATAAGCTTGGTCATTTGAGCCATAAGGGTATAAATATCTTAAAAGATAATTTTCTTGGATTGAAAGATCTAGATCTAGACTTCAGTGAAGATTGTGTGTATGGGAAAAAAAAGCAGGTTAAGTTCTTGAAAGTTGGACCCACAAAGAAAGAGCACAAGTTAGAGTCAGTACATTTAGATGTATGGGGACCGGCTAAGGTATCTTCTATTGGTGGTTCTAGTTATTATGTCACTTTTCTTGATGATGTAAGTAGGAAAGTTTGAGTTTATTGTATTAAAAATAAATATAATGTATTTGACACTTTTAAGAAGTGGAAAGTCTTGGTTGAGAATGAAACAAGTCTCAAATTGAAATGTCTCAAATAAGATAATGGAGGTGAGTATTATAGTAATGCTTTCTTTGATTATTATTCTAATAATGGAATCTATAGGCAAATGATGGTTCCAAGAACTCCATAGTATAATGGGGTGTTTGAAAGGATGAATAAAACAGTAATGGAACATGTTAGGAGCATGAGGTTACATGTTGGGTTGCCTTTACAGTTTTGGGTAGAAGTAGTTAGCATGGTAGTATATTTGATTAATAGAGGACCTTCTATTCCTTTGGATGGAGGCATTCTTGAACAAGCTTGGTCTGGTAAGAATGTTGATTATTCTTTTCTATGAGTCTTTAGATGTGAGGCTTTTGCCCTCATCAAGAAAGAGAATAGGACCAAGTTAGAGACTAAATCAGAAAAATGCACCTTTGTTAGATATGGTTAGGATGACTTTGGTTTCCATTTTTGGAGTATTAAAGATAAGAAAATATTTTAGTCTAGAGATGTAGTCTTTAATGAAAGAGTCATTTATAAGGATCAGTTACAAGAACAAAAAGAGTACACAGTACTGGATGACATTGTAAATGGCAAAGTATCTAATGAATTAGTTCAGAAATCTTCTACACAAGGACCCAAAACTCCTATGGTAAGAATATTTATAGGGTAAGAAAAGCACCTAAACATTTTTCTCCTTCTTTGAATTATTTGTTACTCACTGACAATGGAGAACTAGAGTGTTATGAGGAAGCAATGGAGGTAGATGCCAAGTTGAAATGGGAACAAGCCATAGATGAGGAGCATAGATCTCTCATGGAGAACCAAACATGGGATTTGGTAAGGCTACCCAAGAGCAAGAGTGCATTGCCAAATAGGTGTATATTTAGAATAAAAGAAGAGGATCAAGGGAGAAAAAGGTATAAGGCTAGGATGGTGGTCAAGGGGTTTGTAAAAAAATTAGGTATTGATTTTGATGAGATTTTTTCTCCTGTTGTAAAAATGACTTCTATTAGGACTATTCTTGGTTTAGTTATAGTTGAGGATTTTCACTTAGAACAATTAGATGTGAAAACTACTTTTCTTCATGGTGATTTGGATGAAGAGTTGTATATAAGTAGCCATAGGGATATGAGGTCAAATAAGAGCTTGTATGGCTTGAAACAATCTCCATGACAATGGTATAATAAATTTGATTGTTTTATGTTGGAATGAGGATATCAAAGGTGTAATTCTGACCATTGAATGTACATAAAATATTTTGATGATGGTTCCTTTATTATTTTATGCTTGTATGTGGATGACATGTTAGTTGTAGGAAAGAACATACAACATATTCATATGCTCAAGAAATAGCCTAGTGACTCCTTTGCTATTAAGGATTTAGGTGCTACAAAGCAAATCCTTGGTATGAGGATTACTCGTGATGGGAAGAAGAGGAAGTTGGTTTTATCCCAATCAGAGTATGTGAAGAAAGTCTTGGAAAGGTTTAGTATGTTGGATGCTAAATCTATTAGTACTCCTTTGGCATTTCACTTTATATTATCAAAGGAGTAGTGTCCCAAGATAGAAGTTGAAAAGCTTAAGATGTCTAAGGTACCTTATTCTTTGGTAGTTGGTAGCTTAATGTATGCCATGGTTTGTACTAGGATGGATATTTCCCATGCAATGGGAGTTACGAGCAAGTATATGAGTGATCCAGGTTATGAGCATTGGCAGGTAGTGAAATGGATTCATCAATATTTGAGAGGAACCATTGATGTTACATTATGTTAAGGTGTATCAGATACCACTTTGCATGGTTATGTGGACTTAGATATGACATGATATTTTTCTCTTTATGAGAGTTCATTATAATATTCCTTTAGATTACTAATTTATTTGAGGATTTTCTTAGTGGATGTAGCCCATATTGGGTGAACCACGGTATATCTATGTTATGTGTTATTGTTGGTTTTGTTTTCTCCTTTTATGCTTTCATTAAACTGTGGTTTTAAGGAATTATTTTTTACATAATTAAATCTAATTTTCACACATTTAAAATTTGGTTTTGTGATTTTATGGGGGATTAGAAATCTGATTTACATTCACTTAATTCTTAACAACAAATACTCAAATAACTTGTACAAACACAGAGATTTCTCAAACAAGAAAGGTAAATCTTCAATTTATTTTCGCTCTAAAGGTTATAGCTTGTAGAAAATACATTCAAAATGTAGAAATATATCACTAACAGAAAACATATAGATTGGGCCATGGGGTCTACCCATATTTATAGAAAATATCTCATAGATGAGATGTAGTTGTCAAAACTTGAATGCCCAGTAAAGAAAACCATGTAATCAGAAATCTCATGCAAAAAGATGTATGTTTTTATATTGATGGCATCTTTAACTTGTAGAATGGTTTGGAAAGTGGCATGCAAGAGCTGGGCATGATATTTAGCTTGGAATGGCATGGTAGAATTAGAAGATCCTCCATGTAATTCTGCTTCTTTGTCATGCAACTGAAAATGGCACCTCATTTAAATGGATGATGCCCAAAATAGAACTTGACTTTCAAATAAAAGATAACTTTGAAATAACTCCAAGCTATTTTTATGCAAAACCCTAACTTACAAAACACAAGTGAGACTTTTACAACTTTTTAAGTCATATCACTTTGTCAAAATGAACTTTAGAATTTACAATTCATGATTTTACACTTTAGTAATTATAACCTTGTCAACATGGAAAGTGTAGTTTACAATTATGATTTTTACAACTTTCACACTATCAAACATATGAAGTGTAAAATATATGTTTCTCTTTATCAAAAAGAGTTATAAAATATAGTTGTAACTTTATAATTACACCTTAAAATGTTTTGAAAATTAAATTACAGCATATGAAAATATTTCAATAGAAAGAAATTAATCAATTTGTAAAACTTTTGCAGCCTTCTTGTCTTTCTCAACCTATAGTTTTTCAGCATATGCATCAAAAGCATTGAAAACTTCTTGTATTCGCTCTTCATTTGGTCTATAGAAGTAGATGTGAGAGACTACACAATCTAATTGAATATCAAATAATTATATTTTGAAAGTTAATTATATTTTGAAAGTCTTTATTCCCTACATCTCCTTTCTTATCTTAACCATTACATTTTCATAATTGATAAACCTATATTTTGAAAGTATTTATTCCCTGCATCTCCATTCTTATCTTAACCATTACATTTTCGTAATTGATAAACCTATGGATAGAACTTAGGGTGAAGACTATATCCTTTGCATATTCTTTCTCAACTACCTCTTTAAACTTATTCTAGACTTCTTCCACCTGTAATAGATTCTATACATCATCTATTGGTTGGCATGACATCATATTCATCATTCCTTCAATCTCATATAACATGTCAATAGCTTTATCATGTGCCACCTTGGCTTGGTAAGCAAATTATATTAGTATCCTTATTCAAAATTGAGGTACTCTATGTAATTCTTCATGCTTGTCATCATTTTTTAGTATCTTGTCAGCAACGAGGGTATCCATATCAATTGAACCTACAACTATTAGTTTTGGATAATATAAATTCAAATTTTGAATTTTTCCTTCATATTTATTGACCTATTCTTTTAGTATATTCTTTCTCTCTTAGATTATTTCATATTGATCTATTATTTTAGCAATAATCTTATTTTCCTTAGAAATTAGTTCCATTGACCATTATTTCATAGCCCTTCCCATATGAGCCATCTCTCAAATTGAATTAATTGTAGCTTGATCTAGAATCTAATTTATTAGTTGTACTGACTGTGGTTGTTTTGATGATTCACTAGGTTGTTCTAAGAACTAGTTTAATACAATCATAAGTTGATCTGCTTTGCTCTTCAGTTCATCCTTGGTGGCCTTATCATGATCAATCATTTCAAAGAGAGAGTTGATGTCAAATTGCACATCATGTTTTAACCATTCTCTTGTTGGCCATCCAAGGTGGATCTTAGAAATTTGATAATCCCCTACCACAATATTTTCCTTTGATTTATCTAGTGGGGGGACTGTAATTTCAACATACCTTTCTCCCTTGTCATCATTGAAAATCTTAGAGAAGGTCCTGGGAGTAGGTTTAGACTTTTTCTTGATATTTGATAGACCAAATTCTAATGTGTTGAGATCAATCATTTATTTTCTCTTTTTTCCCACTAATTGGTTTGGCAAACTAGGGGTGACATCTGATTTCTTGGAAACTATCACCAAATAATCAACAGTTGATGTTGTTGCACTAGTAGATACTGTGACCATTGTAGAATCCTGGGAGGATGTTTCCATTGATTGTTTAAGAGGTACATATGACATTTTACTCTCATTAGTTGGTTTTAAATCTACATTTGCATCTAGAACTTGAGTTTCTCTAATCTCAAATGAAGGGTTTGTGGAAATAATGGAAGTGGATGAGGTGGGGTCAACAAAAATAATTATGACTATTGGTGGTGTGAAAGATGGAATAGACATAGAGATTATGAATTTGGGAACAGGTGGGAGGGTGGAATCCAAAGCATTAAAAGAATCAATCAGATGTGTGGGTCCACTCAGGTTTGGTGATGTAAGGAATGTGAATGGTGATGAAATGGAAATAGTACTTACCCTAGGAGTTGAGATGGCCTAAGATACTAGAGTCAGGATGACTGAGTCTGTGGCTTTGTACTATTGAGTGGTGTTGGAAATTAATGGAGATGAAATGGAAGGGATTATAAATGGAATGAAAAGAGAAAGTGTAATGAAAGGGGAAGGTGAAATTAGAAGAAGGGAAAGTGGAGTGGAAACTTGAGAATCCACTAATTGGGGACTCTGAGTGTCCACTTGACTCAATTGTATTGGTTGAACTGGGCTTATTGTGTTAGGCAATGTAGTTGGAATGGTAGGTGGAGTGAAAACTATATATGTAGGGGAAGTGGAAATATAAGGTGGGGTGGAAACTTGGGATATTTGAGTAGTAGAGATAAGAGGAGGAGGTGTTGGTGCCTCTAGAGTAATGTAGATAAGTGGAGGGTGATCAATAGGAATGGGGGTTGTCACTATTACAGACATGGGGATTGAAGCTATGGAAGCTTTTTACACTATTATGTTTTAAGATGAAAGGTTAATTGGTTACTATATAGTTCCCCATCCTTACTTGATTCCCCCTTCCTAGCCTTAGTCTTCTTCTTCTTCTTCTTCTTCTTTTTCTTCTTCTTCTTCTTCTTCTTCTTCTTCTCGAGCTCCTCTGATGTTTCTCCCATTGTTATAATTGGAACCTCTTCTAATGGAGTAATCTCCTCTTCTTTAAGATTCAAAAGGTTCTCTCTAACCTAATTTTTTCTCTTTTTACCTGAAATCCCTTGATCCTCATCCAATTTATTATTCTACTAATCATATGGGATGTTCTGTAAAATAGAGAAAATAACTTTGAAGTTAACCACCTAACTGGTGGTAAGGGTTTTGTGATGATCTATGTAAAATAAATTGGGTCTAAAATAGAATCATCATCCACCAAGTCATCTAGGAGTGGTGTCAGATCATAATATTTGATTTGTTACATAGACATCCTAGAATTATCTCTCGTTATAACCCTCTCTTCATCATCACAATCCTCCCAATAATCCTCATAATATAGAACATGATCATGTGTTTCAAGTGCTAGTGTGTTGGTGATATTTCCATATACATTAAAAAATAGCCTAGGCTCCAATTTCCTCAGTGTCATTTGGCACATTTCAGCTTCAACACATTTGGCCTTAAGGATAGATTGACATGTGTATCAGCCAATAGAAATTGAGAAATGAATTCCCACCTTGTGTCTATTAGAAAAGAGATTATGCATTTCTACAAGTTACTTGACCAACTCCATCAATGCCCATTTGTCACTAACATATTATGGAAGTGTATAGGTATAACCACCGAGTCCAGTTGTCTTGATGTAAGAGTAGGAGGGGAACTGAAAGAAAAATGAGCCCCATTTTCTAATTTACACAAGTGTTGATGAGAATCTTATTCTCCCAAGATCCTTATCAAAAATGATAATGATGTTATAGATGAAAACATCATTCACTCTTCTAAAATGTTGTCTACTATCTTATAATGTAAGGTCAAGATAGTAATTGTATACTCTACTTATTCCTTAAGAACTATGTTAAGGGATGGGAATAATCTCCCTTTGGCCAAAATGTATACAATGTAGGAGGTCATATAAAACTTGTCAAATGTTATACCTCCAACAATTGCTTATGGAGGGAATCAATTATTATAATGAATCTATTTTTTAGTTTTCTAGATGACCCACATATATTGGTACATCCACTCTTAAAAAAACTTAACATCAGGACTGTTAGTGACCCTGTGCAATAATATAATGATATCTCCCACTTCATTAATGAAATTGGGCCTATAAAAGGTCTTTGGTAGTCTATTGGAAGAAGCCGTAGGGGACTTAAACCACCATTTACTGATCATATTCTGACACCCATCTTTTTTATCTTCAAATAATTTTCCATATGTCTATGGGTTGACATCAAGATAGCTCTCAAATTTTGGGATTGCAAACATTGAATTAATGAAATCAGGGTCTAGATTTAGAATCTTTTCCCCATTATCATTGAAGACTTCTCTTTTATCAGGATCATAATGTTGGTCCAATGTGGGCACCAACTCGAGGATTTGAATAGACAAAGGGAATGCTATAACTTGTGGTAGGCTAGAGTCATAAATACTATGGTCCCAATCATTCTTAAAATCTGCACCTATTCGAGCCCAAAAGTCTCCTAGGTCAGTGTGACCTAAATCCATATTTGTTATCTCTATTATATTAGAATCCAAACTTGGAGTCACTCTAGTACATTTTTATTTAAACTTCTTTTACTTAAGAGGCATGGAAACTTGAGTTATAGCTTGTGAGAAACCAACTACGAAAGCTGATGGAGTTTGCATGTGTTTAAATCAATTATAATCTTTGGTGGAGATGGAAAGTGATCTAATCAAGTAAAAATTTTGGTGTAACTAGGAGGTGCTTGGAGCAAGTGTAATTTTGAGGAGGTAGGAAGTGCTTGGAGCAGGTGATAATTCCATGGAGGCAGGAGGTGCTTGGATTAGGTGATAATTCTATGAAGGTAGGAGGTGCTTGAAGTAGGTGACAATTCCATAGAAGTAGGAGGTGATTAGAGCATGTGAAAATTTTGTGGAGGTAGTAGGTTCTTGGAGCAGGTGATAATTTTGTGAAGGTAGGAGGTTCTTGGATCAATTTCAATTGCTATGGGGATGGGAGGTGTTTGAAATAGGTCTACTATCCATGAAGACTCTGATCCTTATGAGGATCAGAGGTGCTTAGAACAATGGTAAAACTCAAGAAAAGATTAGGTGCTTGGGACAAGTCTAATGTCCATGGGTACCTTAGAGGTATCTGTAGGGAATATTCATTGGTTTGAATGGGGAGTATATGCTTGGGAATATTTTCTTGATGAAAACCCTAGATTTTGACTATGAAATTTAGGAGGGAAAAACTCAGATTTTAGTGATGAATGCTTTAGGGGAAATCTAAGGTCTTTAATATGAAACTTTTGAAAATTTAAAACCCTAGAACAACCTAAGACTACCACTTTGGAAAAACATACAAATCACAAACAATAATCTTTTAACAATGTCTAAACAATAGAAAAACCCTAAAAGATGCCACAATAACAATGATAACCCTATGGAATGTACTTGAAAACCTTTCACAAAAATGGAAACAATTTTCAAAAGAAAAACTTCAAATTATAGGAATATTTATGGAAAACACGAGGGGAATACCATGTATGGGTGAAAATGACATGGCTTTAAGTTTTGCAGTCATGGCTTTGACCTATAGGTACTTGATTGCACATGGCTTGAGGGTTGATAGCATGGTGCAGGTTGAAAAAGATCAAAACACGCTTAGTAATTTTAATAATGAATCAAGAAATCCCTAATTTGAAGGTTTAAATACAAAACCCCTATAATTAATTATCTTTAATGGTAGTTGGTGGTAGAAACTTGGGGTTAAAAAATTAGGTCTAATGTATGCCAAAGTTGAATAGCTTGATACATGGAAGTCAAAACTCATCAAGCAATTTGCAAGTTTGCAAACTTATAAATTAATCATGGAGTCTAAGATCTAATGGTTTGAATGCATGACAGAAAGAAGAACCCATCGAGCAATTTGCAAGTTTGTAAAATTGTAAATTACTCATAGAGTTCTGGATCCCATGGTTTGAATGCTTGGTAGAAGGCAAAACCCCAAATGTAATTTGCAAGTTGCAAATTGCACTTCAGGTTCTGGACTCTATAAGAAAGGGGATATTTTATTTTGTAGGATCCAAATCCTGCCATGCATTTTACAAGTTTCACAACTTATAAAATGCATGCCAAGTTCTAGATTCCACTGTTTTAAAAGGTTCATGGGATCGAAATCTTTCCATGCATTTTTCAAGTTTTGAAACTTGAAAAATGCATGCTGAGTATCAGACTCTATTATTTTGAAAGGTGGTTACTTTACGGGATCCAGACCCTATGATTCAATTTGAAAACTGCATCCAGAGTTATGAATTCCATAGCACAAAGGGGAAAAAAGGTTCCTTGGTGATTTCATGGAATTTTCTAAAAAATAAAGGGGGTCTCCCTTAGGGTATTATATGTAATGATATTTTTGAGGTAAAAATATCAACATTTTTGGTGACCTATGTAAGATGATTACCTACTAATTAGTTTTAATGTAGTAGCCTTACAAAACTTTGGGCATGGAGTTAATCTTGGATTTTGAAAAACTTTAATCTATGGAAGAACAAATTGGGATCTACCTAGACATGAACAAAAACAAGAAAAATATACAAACAAAACAGGGTCAAAAAAATCACAACCCAAGGAAACAAAAACTCCTAATGAGTTGACCTATGCATAAACACTTATTGAAAAACACAACTAACCCTATTACTTAAAAAAATTTAATTTTCTCAGAATGAGTTCTTACCTCAAAATCAAACTTTGAGGTATATCCCATTGACTGGGATTGGCAGTTCATATCCATCAAGTTGGAAGAGCTGGAATACATTGGTTCTTTTGCACTGAGTAATCATGTATGGACCACTCCATATTGAATCAGACTTAGTATTCTTTCTTGGTTTAGCCTTTTTTGAATCTCATTTGAGAACCATGTCCCCTTCATTGAAGATCCTTTTATATGCCTTTTTAATGAAATTCTTTTTGGTTTTTGCTTAATTTGCTTCCAAGACTTTCATTGAATTGATTCTTGATTTATTTAAGTTTCATGAGTTCAGCCAGTCTTACTGTCATTTCATCATTATCAATTAAATCCAATGGTGATTGAGATATATAGATGGTATCTCATGCTTCTCTTTCATAGACCAACATGAAGGGGGAATTACCAATGGCTCTTTTTGGAGTAATCCTATCAGCCCACAATGTTGATCTCAATTTTGTGTGTCATGTCCTTTGGTTATCCCCCATTGTTCTTTTGATAATCCTGATGAGGTTATTTTTGGTTGGCTCAACTAAACCATTACCATGAGGGTAATAATTAGAAAAATTACTTAGGTACACATTATTCTTGACAATCCATTTACTTACTTGAGTGCCCACAAATTGTTAGGCATTATCAGAGATAATGGTGTGAAGATAACCAAATCTTGAGACTATGCCATCTATGAATTCCAAAATAGATGCTTATTTGGCCTCTTTTAGTGAAACTACTTCAATCCATCATGTGAAATAATCCATTTCTATGAGAACCCATTTATAGCATGCTCTTGATGGTTGCTTAATCATGTTGATTAAATCCAATCCCCATTGAGTAAATGGTTGATCTGCTTGAATTGGTCTGAGAGGAAGGGTTACTAACCTTTGATTACCGGTGAAGTAAGCACACTTTTCATATTTTTTTACCCATTTGTGGGTATATTTGAATAATTTAGGCCAATAATAGCCTCTTATCATTATCTTGATGGCCATAGTTCTTGTAGAAAAATATCCTTCTGACAGGTCATCATGAAACTGTTTGAGTACTTTAGGAAATTGAATATGATAAATACATATTAACAAGACTCCATTCATATCTTTTTGAAATATTATTCCATCAAAAATAACATATGTAATAGATTGGAGTTGGAAATACCTTTGCTTTGACTGCTAAAAGTCATAGGAATACTCTCCAGTCTACAAAAAATTAGTCATGTCATGAATCTAGCTATTGAATGGAGGTGGATTGGTTGGGTGAGGTGTAGTTTGAACATACACTATGTCAAATACCACTTTAATATTTTTGATGTTAGAATCTAATTGTTCACATAACCTTTTCCTCTTACTAGCTTTGTGATTGTGATGTCCATGTCATATTCCATGACCTTTGTAATATATCATGCTCTTTTTCATTTATCTCCCTGCTCAACAGGAACTCTTTGACACTTTGATGACTCACCATCAAATGAATTTTGTTTTTGGAGAGCATATGCCTAAACTTCTTGAGGGATTTGATTACTACATATACTTTCTTTTCCACAAAATTGTAATTCTCTTCATAATCCTTTAAGGATTGGTTGAAGAAAGATATTAGTTGTTCCAATTATTCTTGATTGTGCTAAGTTAGAATAGCTGAGATGCTTCCTTCCCCTCCAAATTCATAGATAATGAAGTCATTCTCATAGTTTGGGTTGACCAAGGTAGGATCTTGGGAAATGGCCTACTTTATGGCCTCAAAGTTGTCTTTTCCCTCCTATGTCCAAATGAAAATAATTCCCTTCTTTAATATTGCAGTAAGGGGTTTTTCCATAGAGGAAAAATTTGGGACAAATATTCTTACAAAGTTGATTTTCCCATGAAAGCTTTATATCCCTTTCTTATGGCATGCTAAAGTAGATATAGCACTTATTCTTTCTAGGTATTGTAAGACCCTTTTTTTTGACACTATGTGTCTTAGTATCTTCCCTTTGTGAACTATGAAAACATATTTCTTCAGGTTGAGGGAAACCCCAAATTCTCTACACCTTTCTAAAATCTTTCTAAGGTGGTCTAGATGTGCATCAACATGCTTTGAATATACTATAATATCATCTAGATATACTAGAATCATTTCATTTATTAGACCTTTGAATGCCATATCCATGGCTCTCTAAAAAGTGGCACTTGCATTCGCTAGACTAAAAGGCATCTTCCTATATGCATATAATCCCCATTTGGTGGTGAAGGTAGTTTTGAATTGGTCTTATTCTTGTACCAAGATTTGGTTATAGCTAGAATAACCATCTAGAAGAGAGAATATTTCATATCTTGATACTATCTACAAAATTTGTTACATAGGGGGAAGAGGATAATGATCTTTTAGTGATGTTTTGTTCAGGTCCTTAAAATCCACACAGTTTGATTTCACCATTTTTATTTCTGATAGGGACTAGATTTGTTACCCAAGATGATTGTTTTATAGGAAATATTATAGTAGCCTCTATCAACTTAGAGAGATCACTTTTCATTAAGGATTCAATCTTTGGATTGATAGGTCTATGCTTTTGTCTGGCAAGCTTTGTATTTAGATCCAATTCTATTGTATGTTGAGCTAAGCTTGGATCAAATCCTATCAGATCATGATAACTCTAAGAAAATTTATCATCAAAATCTTGACATAATTGAACAAAATATTAATTTTTAGAGTCATTTCATACCTTCCCCTTCTGATATGACCACTGACTCACAATCTTCTTCTTTCACCATAATGTTCTTCTTCTTGCCTTTTAGCTGATCATCAGAATTGAAGATATTTTCTAGTGTGATAAGACCGATAGGAAATTTATTCATTTTTAGATGAATGATATGACCTCTATATTGGTCTTGTATCCTTGGCTAGTTAATATCTAAGAAATTAGCTTCTTCTCTCAAAAAATTGATAATTTGCTTATCACTGTCGAAGATTTGCCAATTAGTTACAATGTCAAGGACATATGGCCTTTACTATGAGCGTTACATGCTGGCTATTTTTTCTCTTTATTTCTACTGGTAGGTTATATTAGGACCCTGATTAGGCCATTTGATTAACATATTTATTTTGTGCCCTTGGTACCACTTGGATATTCAAGGTGGTGAAGTCTTTTAATAGGTCCCAAACCCTGTGTTTGTAAGACCTTAGCAAATTGTTTTTGGTTACACTTTTTGATCTCACTTAGTGAAAAATAAGCTCATTATCACCAAATATATATAGAAACCTGATTCTTTTTTCTTTGGCCAACTAATCGCCTTAAATTAAGGCTTCATATTTAGTTACATTATTGGTGTAGCTGAATTGAAGTTTGTATATTATAATTAGCTCTCCCTCTATGGAGATATCAATATAATTCTAGATCCTACACCATTTGTACTTCTTGAACCATCAAAAAACAATTTCTATAACCCTTGAATATCTTTAAATGGTTTGACTAAGTTGGGGATAATTTCATCATTCTCATGAATGCATTATGTACCTAACCATATTTATTATACATATTCATAAGGATTGAATTGAAAGGTCGATCCTCATTTATCCAAAATAAGTGTCTATAATATCTTCTATAGGTGTTGTAACCTCATGATCCATCTCCTCCTCTTTATCTTGTAATGTACAATTTATTTCTATGAGGATAGGATTATATGGCTCTATATTATCTTTTGTGATTGGCTCAGCTCTTATTGTCACTCTAGTTCCATATCTCATTCTGAGTAACATTTGAGACCAATCTATAGATAGATATCCTCCCATCTTTGAATTGAAAACTCTTGAAAGATAAATAACTAAGTAGGAGGGAGATATATGACTAAAATGTCTTGAGAAATTGATAGGCTTGGATAAGTGTGAATAGTGAGGTTCAGTCACTTTATTGTTCCTACTATTTGAACATCAATCCCATCTAATTGCACTACTTCTTTATTGATGGGTGTATATTTTACACCCAGAGCATCAACTATTTTCTTGGGCATCACTGAACTAGTAGCCCCTAAATCTACCATACAATTGTGAACAAGATAGAGGGGGAGGCTTACCATTTTTGTCTATTTTAGTGTTAGCTTGGGGTTAACACAAATTAGTTACAGGCATAGGTCCCTTGGTTGGAACCTTATTTGATATTTGGAAATTATTTAAAGCCTCTTGCAAAAAATCCCTTTATGCTAGTATGGATAATGCTTCCCATTTAGTGACATTCAAGTTAGTTTTATTCATTTGCTAAACTATGATAAAAGGTATATTACCAACCTTTGTTTATGCCTTTGTTGGAGCTATATCTTCTTTCAAAATATTTAGAATTGGAAACTTTACTTTGGGCTGGCCTATAGGTACAAAGGGTGGCCTTTGCACTATGTGGCTCTTTGCAAGTTCTATTGTAGCTTTGGAAGTTAAGGCTTGTTCCACCTTAGGAGGGTGATCTTTTTTTATTTCTCTTTTCTTGGAATGTGTGTTGGCTTCCATTAGACCTCCACCATTGGAAAATGCTTCTTCTTGACTTATACCACCAAAGTCATTCTCTTGCTAGTTTAGAAGATTTGCATCACCTGGAGTAGGTTCTAATGTGTCTACTTGTTGGGAAGTAGATTCTTCTCATTGTCCTTACATACTTTATATGTCTTACACCATCAAGGCTTGACTGATCACACCATTAGGAAAAGTGTTTTGGTTATGTGGTTGATTACATGGATAACACCACTCATATTCTTGAGCCAAATTGTTTTGAATAGGTACAATAGATTTAAAAGCTCCTAGTACTGGTAAATCACAAGTGTTTGGAGGTCTTAGCTATCGATTTTGCCCCTATTGCTATGTATTTCCCTAATAGGGTTTCTTATCTCCCTAATATGGCTATATATTTCCTGGGTATGCAGGGTTAGCCTACTAAAAAGGCCTATAGTTTTGGGTTTGCTACCTCTTCATCACCACCAACTCATTACTAAAACTCTTGAGTAATGACTTTACCTCATATAGATCATTTGTAGGTGCAGTAGTCAAAGCTAGTTCTTTGCTCATAATGATAATTGGATCAATTGTAGGTGGTGGAATGGGAGCTATTTATACAAATAAAGGCATTGGTGGATTTGGGGAAATTTGTTTGGCTAGGATTAAGTAATTTTTTGCACTAATTACAATTTCGTAGAAAGCACAAACTGTGGTGCAACTCATTGACTAAATCATTACAGTTGTATCACTATTGAGAGATCTTAAGTAATATAAGAAAACATTATTTGTAGTGGGTTTAAATAGGGCTGGAATTCTATTTCATGTCTTCAAGAATCAAAAATTGAAATTAGACATATGCTCATGAGGAGCTCATTAAATATTAGTTAATTATTCAACTAGGGAAAGATGGTCACTCATATTCAAATTGGTTATATAGTGTAGTGCCTAAATCATTCCAAACTTGGATTGAGTTAGGAGCGAGGCCTTTGTACCATTTCAAGGCTTTACCTTTTAAATAGGATATTAGGAGTCTGATTACAACATTGTCTTGTGCCATGTTATAGACTGAACATAGATTGGCAATATCTTGTTTATACGCCATAAAAATGGTGGAATTTTCACCAGTATATTACGATAGGATTTTCAAATTTGAAGTAGGTATGTCATCATACTGGGTCAATTAGAGTGGGTTACCTCCATTGAAGGTGAAAAACATTCTAGCCACTATGGGAAGTATGAAATTGATAAGAGTTACTAAAGGAAACATAAATAAAACTATAAGATATATTTTTGGCCAAGGGGTGATTTACTTTTATCTCTTTTTAGATGGAAATGACAATTCTAAAAAATCATCCTTCTTACCTTTAATAGATGATCTCATTTGTTTGATTGTCATACGTGAACCTTGAAACTTTGAATTTGTAAGCCAATGGACTCGCCAAGTGATTTTGATGTATGCATGAATATTGTATAATGCTCATAGAGAATAGCACCAATCTCTTTGTAATTTTTGGGTCCCATTGGGCGTGTCAAAAACTATTATCACATAGGTTTACACCTATCTTGATTATGTAGTTTGTTGTGCAATTACCTAATGATACAATCGAAAAACCTCCAAAGTTGTGGGACCTTGGTGAATTGAGGTTAGTCTTTGGATAAGGCTATCTTCCTTTCATTAAATCTGATACAAACAATAAAATACCAATTTTGTGGAAATCTTGCTCTTTAGTGCTTTTGATCCTAAACTAGGGTTTTAACTAGGAAAAGGGTTGAAGAATGAAATTTGCAGAAACTAAAAATTGTGATTGCACCAACTATTTTATAGTAGATTTTAATGTTTTCTTGATAAACATAATATAACAAAAAATTGTATTGAAATCGATTTTGGCACAAACTCATACAAATGGGAAATCAGAGGAAATATTTTAGTTATTTTTCACATAAGGGAAAAGGATTCTTTATTTTAAATCAAACAATATTTTCAAAAGGGTAGAAGTACCAAAAATGAATTTATTGTGACTTGAAATAAGAATTAAAACTTCCACAAATACTTGAATAATATAAACACATAGAGATTTCTTAGACAAGAAAGAAAATATTTAATTTATTTTTGCTCCAAAGGTTATAGCTCGTAGAAAGTACATTCAAAATGTAGAAATATATCACTAGAAACAAAAAGATAGATTGGGTCATGGGGTCTACCCATTTTTATACAAAATATCTAATAGATGAGACGTAGTTGTCAAAACTTGAATGCCTAGTAAATAAAACCATGTAGATCTGAAATCTCATGCAAAAAAAGATGAGTTCTTATATTTTTGGTGTCTTTGACTTGTAGAACGGGTTAGAAAGTGGCATGAAAGAGATAGGCATGATCTTTAACTTAGAATGGCATAGTAAAAATGGAAGATCCTCCATGCAATGTTCCTCTTTTGTCATGCAACTAAAAATGTCTCCTCACTCAAATGGACGACACCCAAAATAGAACTTGACATTCAAATAAAAGATAACTTTGAAATAACCCTAAGTTACTTTTATGCAAAACCCTAACTTGAAAAACACAAGTGAGACTTTTAAAACTTTTTAAGTCATATCACTTTGTCAAAATGAACTTTGCAATTTATAATTCATGCTTTTACACTTTAGCAATTATAACCTTGTCAAAATGGATAGTGTAATTTGCAATTGTGCTTTTTACAACTTTCACACTATCAAAAATATAAAGTGTAAAATATATGTTTCTCTTTCTCAAAAATAGTTATAAAAGATAGTTGTACCTTTACAAATACAAATTACAATGTCTTGAAAATGAAATTACAACATATGAAAATATTTCAACATAAAGAAATTAATCAATTTGTAAAACTTTCTCAGCCTTCTTGTCTTTCTCAACCTATAGTTTTTAAACATATGCATCAAAGGCCTTGAAAACTTATTGTATTCACTCTTCATCTATTTTGTAAGAGTATATGTGAGAGGTTGCACAATTTTCTTGAATATCAAACAATTCTATTCTAAGAGTCTTTATTCCCTACATCTCCATTCTTATCCTATCCACTACATTTTCATACCTACTAAACCTATGTCTAGAACTTAGGGTGAAGACTGTATCCTTTGCATATTCTTTCTCAACTACCTCTTTGAACTTATTCTAGACTTCCTTCACCTATAAGAGATTATATGCATCATTTGTTGGTTGGCATGACATCATATTTATCATTCTTTCAATGTCTTACAACATGTCAATAGCTTTATCATGCACCACCTTGGCTTGGTGAGCAGATTTTGTTAGTATCCTTTTCAAAATTGAGTTACTCTATGTAAATACTCATGCTCGACATCCTTTTTTAGTATATTTTTGGAAATGAGAGTATCTACATCAATTAAACCTACAACTATCAATTTTGGATAATATAAATTTAAAGTTTAAATGTCTCCTTCATATTTATCGACCTATTCTTTCAGTATGTTCTTTCTCTCTGAGATTATTTCATATTGATCCATTATTTTAGAAATAACCTTATTGCCCTTAGAAATCAATTCCTTTGACCATTATTTTGTATCCCTTCCCATATGATCCATCTCTCAAACTGAATCAATTGTAGCTTGATCTAGACTCTGATTGATTGGTTATACTGATTGTGGTTATTCTAAGAATTGGTTCAATGCAGCCATAAGCTGATCCACTTTTCTCATTAGTTCATCTTTGGTGGCCTTATCATGATCAATCCTTTTAAAGAGAGAGTTGATTCTAGATTTCAAATCATGTTTTAACCATTCTCTTGTTGGTTGTCTAAGGTGGATTTTAGAAATATGATAATCCCACACCATAAGATTTTTCTTTGATTTGTCTAGTGGGGGGATTGCAATTTCAACATACCTTTCTCCCTCATCATCACTAAAAATACTAGATAAGCTCCTGGGAGTATATTTGGACTTTTTCTTGATCTCTGATAAACCAAAGTCTAATGTGTTGGGATCAATCATTTGTTATCTTTTTTCCCACTAATTAGGCTAGCCAATTAGGGGTGACATCTGATTGCTTGGAAACTTTCACCAAATAATCAATAGATAATGTTGTTGCACTAGTAGATACTATGACATAAAATCCTAATAGGATGTTACCATTGATTTTTCAAGAGGTGCCTATGACATTTCACTATCATCAATTGGTTGCAAATCTATATTTGAATCTAGAACTTGAGTTTCTCCAATCTCAACTAAAGGGGTTATGAAAACAGTGGAAGTGGATGAGGTGGGGGTAATGAAAATAGTTATGACTATTGGGGGTATGAACAATGTAATAGATATAAGGATTGTGAATTTGGGAATAGGTGGGAGGGTGGAAACCAAATCATTAAATGAATCAATCAGATGTGTGGGTCCACTTAGGGTTGGTGATGTAAGGAATGTGAGTGGTGATGAAATGGAAATAGTACTTACCCTAGGAGTTGATATGGCATGCGACACTAGAGTCAGGGTGACTGAGTCCATGGCTTTGTACTATTGAGTGGTGTTAGAAATTAATGGAGATGAAATGGAAGGGATTATAAATGCAATGGAAATAGGGAGTGCAATGAAAGGGGAAGGTGAAATTTGAGGAAGGGAAAGTGGAGTGGAAACTTGAGAATCCAGTAATGGGGGACCCTAAGTATCTACTTAACTCAATTATATTGGTTTCACTTAGCTTATTATGGTAGGTAATATAGTTGGAATGGTAGGTGGAGTGGAAACTACAAATGTAAGGGGAGTAGAAATAGGAGGTAGAGTGGAAACTTGGGATATTGGGTGAGTAGATACAAGAGGAGGAGGTGTTTGTGCCTCTGGAGCAACGTAGATAAGTGAAAGGTGAATAATAGAAATAGGGGTTATCACTATTATAAACATGGGGATAAAATATATGGAATATTTTACTACCAGTGTGTCTTCAGATGAAAGGTGAATTGGTTAATCTATAGCTTCCCCATCCTTGTTTGATTCCCCCCTTCTTCTTCTTCTTCTTCTTCTTCTTCTTCTTCTTCTTCTTCTTCTTCTTCTTCTTCTTCTCTGACTCCTCTAATGTTTCTCCTATTATTCTACTTGGATCCTCTTCTGATGGAGTAATCCTCTCTACCTTAAGATTTAAAATCTTCTCTCTAACCCTAATTATTTCTCTTGTTACTTGAACTCTCTTGCTCCTCAGCCAATTGATTATTTTGTTAATCACATGGGTTGTTCTATCAAACAAAGAAAAGGACTCTAGAGGTGACCACCTAACTAGTGGTAAGGGTTTTGTGATGATCTATGTAAAATAAATTAGGTCTACAATAGATGTTAGATGGTGGACCCTGATCTTATTTGAATTCCCTTTTTTTGATAGGGGGGTGTTGGATGGTGGAGCTTGATATTATTTCATAGATAATCAAGACTATTCACTATTAGGTTTTAGATCTAATGGTAGAAATTATGGTAGTGCATTTTTTTCCTAATATATAACCCTTATTTGATATGAGGGCATTTTAATCAAGGTAGAATATTGTGTGTGAGTGAAGAGGATATTACAGTGGATGTATTGCAGGTTCTTACCTTCATTTATTGGATTGAATAATAAGGATTGGCTATTTTTATGTGGATGTAGCTCATATTGGGTAAACAATGTTAAATATATGTCTATATTATGTTATGTTTTCTACATTTTATTTTTATCTTTATTTCATAAATATTTGTCCACATTATATGTCCCTAAAAACATAATCATCATCTACCAAGTCATCTAGGATTGGTGCTAGATCATAATATTTGATTTGTTACAAAGACATCCTAGAATAATCTCTCATTATGACCCTCTCTTCATCATCATAGTCCTCTTAATAATTATCATAATATGAAACATGAGCATATGTTGTAAGTGCCAGCATTCTGGTGATCTTTCCATATACATAAAAAATGGCCTGGACTCCAAAGTCCTCAGTGTCATTTGGCACATTTTAGCTTCAACACATTTGGCCTTAAGTAGGGATTGACATGTGTAGCAACCAATAGAAATTGGGAAATGAATTCCTGCCTTGTGTCTATTAGAAAGGAGTTTATGGGTTTCTATGAGTTACCTAACTAACTCCACCAATGCTCATTTGTCACTAACATATCATGGAAGTGTATAGGGATCACCATTGAATTCAGTTATCCTGATGTAAGATTAGGTGGTAAACTAAATGAAAAATAAGCCCCATTTTCTAATATTTACAATAGTTGTTGGTGAGAACCTTATTCTCCCAAGATCCTTATCAAAAATGATAATTATGTTATAGATGAAAGCATCATTCACTCTTCTAAAATGTTTTCTACTAGACTACAATGTGAGGTCAGGATAGTAATTGTATACTCTACTTATTTCCTTATGAACCATGTTAAGGCTTGGGAATAATCTCCCTTTGGCCAAAATGTATATAATATAGGAGATCATATAGAAATTGCTAATTCTTTGCACCTCTAACAATTACTTGTGGAGGGAATCACTTATTAGCTACACCCAATGAATGTATTGGTTATTTTTCTAGATGACCCAGATATATTGGTACATCCACTCTTGAAAACACTTATCATCAGGACCCCTAATAACCTTGTGTAATAATAGAATGATAGCTCCCACTTCATCAATGAAATTGTGCCTATACAAGGTGTTCAATAGTCTAGTGGTAGAAGCATTGGGGGACTTAATCCAATGTTTGTTGATAATATTCTGACACCCATCTCCTTTATCTTTAAATAATTATGTAGATGTTACGATTTTACATCGAGATGGCTCTTGAATTCTAGGATTGTAAACACTGAATTAATGAAATCAGGGTCTAGATTTAGAACCTTTTCCCCTCTATCATTGAAGACTTCTCTTCTATCAAGATCATAATGTTGGGCCAATGTGAGCACAAACTTGGGGCTTTTAACAGACAATGGGAAGGCTATAGATTATGGTAGGCTAGATTCATAAATACTCTAGACCCAATCATTCTTAAAATCTACACCTATTCAGGCCCAAAAGTCTCCTAAGTCAATGTGGCATAAATCTATATATGTTATCTCTATTATATTAGACTTTAAATTGGGAGTCACTCCAAGACCTTTGGATTTAAACTTCATTTCCTTAATATTCATGGAAACTGGATTTATAGCTTGTGAGAAACCAACTATGAAAGCAAGCAGAGTTTATAGGTGTTTAAAGCAATTATAATATTTGGTAGATATGTAAGGTGTTTTGAGTAGGTAAAAGTTATAGTGGAACTAAAAGGTGCTTGGAGCAGGTGACAATTCTGTTGTCCTTGGGAAAATAGAGCTTTTCTATGTTTCCCTGTTGATAAACGGTCACAAGCTGAGCAATTACATCATTGATTTCGAAGCTTCAGACAATGTCATGCCTGCCAAAGTGGTGGAATCCCTTCATCTCACACTGAATAAGACATTTGGGAGATATTTCTCCATGGAGAACAAGCAAGTGCCACTGTTGGGACAAATCAAGGATGCCCAGTTTGCATTTGTAGTGTTCCCAGATGAAAGAATCAAGATGACTATCTTGGTGGCTGACGTCCCAACATATACGACATCCTTCTTGGCCAAATTTTTTTCAAAGATGTTGGTGGTGAGTTGAGCATGGACTTGTCTGAGGAAAGGATCACTGTCAAAGGCGTTATGTAGAGATTGCTTCCTGAGAAGGAAGCAAAATATATGGTTACTCAAACATCAGCACCTGAAGCTCAAATTTTGTTTGAGTCTTCAGGCATGGGTAATTATTACTTAATCACAAAGGATGTTCATGTTTCAGATGACCAAGCTCCTGAATGTGATAGCCTAAAAATAGTCTCAGCTGGAACAACAAAAGAATTGGTGGAATGCAATGCAAGTGCAGAAGAATCTCCCCCTCTAAACAAAAAAGAAACTAAAGAAAAATTAGTGTCTGAAGAGGTTTTGGATTCTAGAATTTGATGGCAGCTACTCCTCTACTGGTTTAGGAGCCAAGATTATGTTGATATCTCCTTAGGGAGATATTTTTCCTTCATCATACAAGTTGCAGTTCAGCAACACCAACAACACAGCTGAATATAAGTCTCTATTACTTGGATTGAAGGCTACTCGTGACAAAGGCATCAAGCTCCTTCATGCCAAGGGAGATGTTGAACTGGTGGTTTTTCAAGTGAAGAACTTGTCTCAAACCAAGAATGAAAGATTGCACCATTACCGTAATCTAGTCTGGGATCAAATTGAAAGCTTTGATGCTTTTAGCATCTCTGCCATACCTAGGGAATTTAATGACAGAGTTGACGCATTGGCTATTTCAGCAACTCTTATGGTTCTTCACCCAGACTTTAAAGGAGACAAGTACACTATTGAGCTGGTCTTTTGACCAAGTGTACCTGATAATGCCAGTCATTGGTAGGTGTTTAATAATGACAACCAAATCATTGCCTTCCTGGAGCAAAAAGACAGCTTTGAATGGCTACACTTTGAAGGCAGTGAGCCTCAAAAGCTTGAATCAGTCCCTGAATTGAGTGTAGATGTAGGTGAAGAGTTCCTGCAACTTAAAGGGAATAAAATCCCAAAAGGCCTAGTTTCCCTTGAGAAGTTATTTGATAAGCATGATAGATTCATCAAACAACAGTAGACAAATTCAAGCTCCTCCCAAGAGTTTGATCAGGTAAATTTAAGCATAAAGGAAGATCCCAAGATGGTGAACATTAGAAAATGTTGCACTCCTGAGGAAAGATTCAAGTTCACTACTTTGCTCAGCCAATACATGGATGTCTTAGCATACTCATATAATGATCTGAAGTCACTCAAACCTGAAGAAATCTGCCATGACATTCCTCTCAAGAGTGATTCAATACCTTACAAGTAAAAATCTAGATAGTACAATCTAAAGATATCAGGTACTATTCTATCTAAAATATAGAAAATGTTGAATGCTAGGATCATTTTCTCAATCCATCATTCTACATGGATTGCAAACATAGTGCCTGTGAAGAAGAAGAATGGAGAAATTCACCTCTGTGTGGACTTCAAGAACTTAAATCAGTCATCCTTAAAGGATAACTATCCTTTGCCCATCATGGACCAAGTACTTCAGACAGTAACTAGTTCAGAGATGTTATCAATGCTGAATGACTTTTCAAGATACAATCAATTTGAAGTTGGTGAGGTAGACTAGCATAAGACTGCCTTCACCACACCTTGGGGCACCTTTGCCTATCGGAGAATGCCATTTGGCCTGATAAATGCTAGCACCACCTTCCAAAGAGAAATGGACCTTGCTTTCAAAGATGAAAGGGGTAAGCTCATTATAGTATACCTGGATGATCTAATCATCTTTTTCAAGCATCACTCGGATCATGTGCGCCACTTGCAAAAAGTGCTAGAATGTTGCTGCCAAAATGGCATTTCCTTAAATCCCAAGAAGTCTATTTTTGGAGTGACATAAGGGAAGCTTCTCAGACATATTATGTCTAGAGAAGGCATAAATATTGACTCAGACAGAGTCAAGTCCATTCAAGAGCTCACTTTGCCCACAAGTAAGACTGTAGTTCACTCTTTCTTTGGAAAGGCGAATTTCTTACAAAAGTTCATCCCTGAGTTTGCTGAGAAGACTCGACATATTGTAAACATGATGAAGGGAAAGGCCACGTTCAATTGGACTGAAGAAGGCAAATTAGCATTCCAAGATATCAAGAATGCTATTGCTCATGCCTCAATTCTGGTTTATCCAGACTATAACAGGGATTTCACTATATATAATTATGCTTCTGAGCACATACTTTCAACAATTTTGGTTCAACAAAACCAAGAAGGTGTGGAATCTCTAATTTCTTTCATGAGCTGTCCTCTCAAAGCTCACGAGCTAAAATACTCAAATATGGAGAAGCATTTTTATGCAGTGGTAAAGGCAGTGAAGCATTTCCACTTCTACATCTTAAATTCACACACTACTACCTTGGTTCCTGACACCACAGTCAAATCCATACTAACTCAATAAGAGTTTGGGATGAAAAGAGGTAATTGGATTGCTAAAATCCAAGAGTTCGATCTGGTCATCAAGCCAACAAAGTTGGTGTGAGGAAAGGGCCTATGCCAATTGATTGCTGACAACAAACCAGAATAAACAGAGCATGAAGAATCAGAAGAAGAAGACACGCCAACAGTCCTCTTTGTCTCCACCACGAATGAGTGGTATTAAAGTATTGCTCATTTCCTTACTTATGGTGAGTGTCCTGCTCACCTATCTTATAAATAAATGAGAACTATCAAGTTGAAAGCTGCCAATTTTGTCCTCTGAGACAACGGCCTGTATAAGAGGAACCTTGATGGAGTATTCCTTCGTTGTGTGGATAAAGAGCAACAGAACCAACTTTTGAAGTCCTTCCACAATCTGGCCTATGGAGGATATTTTTCTACTCCTGTAACTGCCCATAAGATTTTGTGAGCAAGATATTACTGGCCTACTTTTTTCCAAGATGCATACAAATGGGTAAGAAAATGTGAACTATGTTAGCAGTTTGTTGGAAGACCCAAGTTAGTTGCCTTGCCTCTCAAGCTAGTGGTGATAAAAGAGCCATTTCAGCAATGGGGGATCAATTTCATTGGTGTTGTAAACCCATCTTCAAGTGTGGGACATGATTATGTCCTCACAGCCACAGATTACTTCACCAAGTGGGTGGAAGCTATTCCAACCAAGCAGGCCACTTCAGAAGTAGTGTGTAATTTCTTCAAAGAGAAAATCATTTCTAGGTTTGGGGTCCCAACCAAGATTGTCATAGACAATGCAGCTTGTTTCTCCTCTCAGGAGATTACTCAATTCTATTTTTACTATGGGATCACCTCTCCCACTCTTCTAATTACTTTCCACAAGGGAATGGACAAGCTGAATCAAGCAACAAGAACCTGATGACTATCATCAAGAAGCTGGTAGATGACAACCAAAGGACATGGAATAAAGCATTGGTTGATGCTCTATGGGTAGATAGAATTACACCAAAAAGCGCAATTGGTATGTCTCCTTTCCAACTTCTTTATGGTCTCAATGCTGAGATACCAATCACCTTAGAATTGTCAGCATTGAAATTCGCCAAGGCAATTGAGGATCAAATTTATGAAAGCTCCATTGATAAGAGGATCATGTGCTTGACTGAGCTGGATGAGTAGAGAACTATGGTGGTAGACCGAATTACTGCCCATCAAAGTCTGGTGAAGAAGCTCTTTGACCAGAAAGCAAAAGACCGTGATTTCTAGATTGGAGATCAAGTCCTGATGTGGGACAAGAGAAGAGAACCAAAGGGAATGCATGGAAAATTTGATTCCCTTTGGAGAGGCCCATTCATTATCCATCAGCTCAATGGTGAAAATAGCTTCTTGTTGAAGTATCAAGATGGCACGCTCTTTTCTCTACCTCATAATGGGCAGCATCTGAAGCACTTCAATTCTTGAAGTATCAGATAAATTCACCTGTACATATGTATATTTGTATAGTCTTTAGTTCTAATTTGTGCTTTTCATTTTCATTTTTGGCACCTTTATTTGTGGGTAGCATGACTTCGTAGCCCAATGGCATATTTCAAGGCACTAGAGATTCTAGTTTCTACTCCCCTCAGTTGTTCCAAGTTTTCAACTGAAGGAAGTTCCCCAACTGGAGCCAGCTGTTGTCCCCAAAAATGTCACTCATTTTGAGACAACATATGAACTATTTTGGTCCTATAGACCAAAATTATCTCTTCCCTTCTCAAAAAATTATTCTGAGTATTCAAATTCTCCATTATTCAAGCTTTTTCAGTTAAGGGATTAGTAGGTTCAATAGGTTCAATGGCTTCAATAGGTGATCTCTCTCAAAGAGGCAAGTTTCCAACACTTAGACAATTTTAGGATTGGTTTAATGCCTTGGTTCAGCTAAAAAATGTTCATCAGCTAACCTCTAAGCAAGGATTGAACCATTGAACCATTGAACCTTAAACCAAAAGGGTTCAATAGGTTCAACGGGTTCAAAGGTTCAACATCGTCAGCAAAGAGTTAAGCGTTTTGTCAAAAGTTCATTAAGTTCAACCGCTTCACGGTTCAATGGCTTCAAAACACTTAGTCAAAAGAAGGCTTAAACCATTGAACTGTTGAACCGTTAAACCTTCAACCATTTTGGTTCATTGGTTCAATGGGTTCAAGGTTCAACGCGCGGGTGGTTCAAGCAGTCAAAAGACTTAGCCAAAATAAAGAGATTGAACTGTTGAATCGTTAAACAAAAGTTGGTTCAATCAGTCGGTTCAAATGGTTAGTTCAAGGGACTGCCCCAAAGTCGAAGGAACAATTTCCCTTGCAGAGGGCAATGAACTAAAGGTAGGTGCCCTTACGGAGGGCAGGGAACATCGATTCAAAGATCAAAGAGAAGGCAAAAAAGATGGAATTCCTTCGGATTTATTCAAAGGTCGAAAGAGAAGATTTCTTTCAGGCTTTTTGTCTAAGGAAATTATCAGGTAAAGAATAGGGAATTCTTTCAAAAAAGTTCCCATGGCAAAAATTGTTAAGGAAAGAAACATTTCCTTCAGACATTTTATCTGAAAGAATTCCCTCGAGAAGAAAGCCCGAAGAAATTGAAGCCCGATCAAAAGCAAAGGAATGAGCGGCTAAGGAAAGGGACATTTCCTTTAAACAAAATGTCCAAAGGAATTCCTTCGGACTTTTGTCTGAAGGAAAAGCTCGAAGCAAAATCCCGGCGAAAAAACGTTCAAAGCAAAGCCAAGGAAAGATTTCCTTCAAAAAAATTGTCTGAAGGAATTCCTTCGGACATTTTGTCTAAAGGAAATAAAGGATGAAGTCTACCAAAGAAACAAAAGCCCGCCAAAGGAATTAAAGCCTGAAGGCCGCTCGAAGGATCCCGAAGGTTAGGTACAATTACGGGGGGCACTTGGCACTCAAAAATGGACCGTTCAAAAAGCTCAAAGGGACACCTTCGCTTTGGAGTGTTCTAAAGGCTTGGTAAAGATGAAGGGAAAGCTTCAAAAAGACTTAGACTAAAAGGAAACTTCAAATAACAAGGATTGAACCGTTGAACCTTGAACCAATTGGTTCAATGGGTTCAAGGGTCCAAATGGTTCAACCTTTCAAGGTCTCAAAGGGACTCAGAAGGATAAAGGAAACAAGAAATGAAGGATGAACCAATGAACCGATTGAACCTTGAACTGAAAGAGTTCAATGGTTCAAACAGGTTCAAATAGTTTAAAGACTGATCCAAGCAAAGGAAGAACATGGATAATTCCAAAGACCAGTTCAAAGGATGGTTCAACCAGACAACGCAAAGAAACGAATGAACAAAGGCAGCAATTGAACTAGGGGTCTGATAAAGATAGAATGAACCAATGAACTTTCAATAGGTTCAAAGGTTCATGGTTCAATAGGGTTCAAGCAAACAACAACCAATGATGTTCCCACGGATGTCAAATTTAAGGTAATGGAATATTCGTTAAAATCCAAATATAGCGCAAAACTTGAAGGATGAATCAAGTGACTAGCTGAAGAGAGAGCCCGAGAGCCCAAAATGCTATAGGGAAGAGAGAACAATACAAAATATCAAAAATATCTACAAGGGAGTTATTTTCAGTAGGTGAAACAGTGGATCAAGTGGTCATCTGAGCACACTAAATCAAGGACGCAGCCTATTTTTCTTCCATGACGTAAAGGCAAAGTAGACAACTGCGCAAACATTAGGGAAAGGACTAGACAACTCGTGCTAAGGAGGAGACATATAAGATGGATGGTCACGCCATAGCTAAGGCAATGCATTGTTCCAAGCATGGCCCCTTGATATAATTGAAGATGCATTAAAGGCGTTGACCGTAGCATGGGTCATTTCATGGGAAGAAGTGACAAGCCTTTCTTGGCTGCTATACATTGTAATCTCTTGCATTATGCAAAAGGAGACTTTTCATTTTATAGAAGCGAAGCTCTACCCAAATTGAAAGGTGAATATTGAGACTTTGAGCTCAGATTGTTGTTCATATTATTTTATCTCAATGAGAAAGTGAGTTACCTATAGACTTTGTGCTGTTATAACTTGTATCATTTTAGGAGATTGTTCTTATGTCTGTCTTCTGAATGTGTTATTTTTTATTTAATCTAACAAGCAGAACTTGTGAAGGTAATCAAGAAGGTGTCCTGAATCTAGTTGTGGAAGGACTTTGAGCTGACTGTAATTGCCTTTATTTTGTTTGTTTATTCTTTATTTCTGTGTGAAGGATCTTAGGATGACTTTGTGCCCCCATTATCCTTTATTTTTCACTCTTTGGGTAGTTGAGGCGTAGACTTTGTGTTACACTTCATCCTGTTGATTACTACGCATTTTTTACTAATCACTTGTTGTCACTACCTGAAAGAACTCCAGATGTTTCCTGTAAGATCACTTCTGAAAGAAGAGAAGTGCCTTCAGTGTTTTCACTAAGATTTTATCCTTTATTTGTGAACATCATCTCTGAAAAAAGAGAGATGGATGGTGTGATCCTACCCCTGAGTGTTACTTTCTGCATATACATATAGTATATAGCTCTTCATATTTAATAGGGAACCTCCCCTTGATGAGAGTAGTGATTTATCCCCTTTAGATGTGGTAAACCTACAACTTTGGCTGACCAATCTCCCTTGCTGTGGTTGATAAGACCTATTTTGCTCATCAATTAGTTGATTGAAAAAATATTCACCCAACAGGTATGTCCCTGGAATGCACACTTTGGCCTTCCCTTTATCCTTTTGTTGTGATCGTTTGACCACATTAATGGTATGAATAGAGGGGGAAGTTGTGATGAGGGGTTGGGTAGATTCACCATCACTCTAAGGTGAGGATGGGGGATTAAGAATGTGTGGGTGGCCAGTTGTTGTGTGTAATGGTGGAGGAATGGATGGAAGGTCATCTACCAAAAGATCATCCTCATCATAGATTTTATGGATAATGGCCTAGAGAGCTTTGCAATTATTCATGTCATGCCCAAGTGTCCTATGATAAGATCAGATTTGATGGTCATTATACCAAGTTGGCTTCAAACTAAAAGGATTGAAAGGTCTAATAAGAGGTAATGTGAGAAAAGGGGTTTATACTAACCTTTAAAGAATGGTTATATAGGATTCTACTAGAGGTAAGGAAAGTTTTGTGCTCATGGTTTTGGTTGGTAAGATGGGTGTGTGGGTGGTAATAGGTTGGGTAAGAGATGACTTGGGTAAGGTGGTTCAGGTAGATGGTTTTAGCCTAGGCACATTGGTAGTTGAGGCAATCAAATTTGGTGGTCTGACTGGCTATGATCTGGGAAGGATCAATGCATTAGATAATAAATGTGTTGGCATAATCAATGACAGTGGGTGACATATGTTGAAAGGGGTTTTCTTTTTTAGTAAAGTGGAAGGGTGGGGCCCTAGGATAGAGGGTAGGGAAGAGGGAGGTAGAGGTTTAGTGATGTGTTATTTTAGTGCTTTTGTCCTTTTGGTTGGTGTGGGTCGAGATCTAGGTATAGGCTTGGGTGAAGTTAAGTCTACTTTCAAAGATGGGTGAACCAAACTTTGAGTAGGGAAGGCATCAAAAGTTTTGAAAGGTTTTGTTGTTAAGGTGGTGGATTTTTTGGTTGACTGAGAAGCTGAGGGATTGTTGGAGGTTTGGATTGGCTTAAGAGGTGGTGGAGAGATAATGGATTGGTTGGTTAGAGGTGTACTAGATTATTCAGGTTTGTTGATGGAGGGAAGCCCTAATTGTTACCAAAAAGTGGCTTGATCCATGTCTAGTTTTAAGGGCAATTCTAATTTATGTACTAATGTGAAAAAAAGGTTTATGTATTGGTCCTAATATGTGGGTAGTGGATGTAACAGATAGACTTGTAGGTTGGGTGGGATGCTTGGCAGGTTGGTTGATTTCTTGAGGTGAGGGAAGAAAGGCTGAGATAAATGGCTCATCCATAAGAGGTGTGGGTAAGAATGCTCCTCCTTTAGGGATAATATCCATAGGAGTAGTAGTTTGTTGGGTAGTTGGTAGAGGTGGCAAATCAAGAATGTTAATTTGCCTATATGTACTAGTTAAGGTAGTATGTGATGATTCCAAAACTTCTATGAGGGTAGATAGGGAGAAAGGAAATTCTTTGGTTTGGCTATCCAAAGGAGGGTAAGGTGACTCCATAACCTCAATAAGCAAGGTAGGGGAGGAATGGGTAGATTGGTTGATCGGGTCTTTATGGGTAGGTGTATTACAAACCATGTTGACCATGTGGGCATCATGAGAGCACTCAGCCTATGTGTCCTCAACTTTGATAGGGGCATGGTTGGGAAAAGGTTTCTTGAAGATGTCAAGAGCTTGATTTTGAGGGGCATTGGGATTATCCAACATGAATTCCCCTTTATTGATAAGACTCTAAATAATATTCTTGAAAGTATTACATCAGCTAATGTCATGTCCAATTACCTAATGAAAAGCAAAAAGATCATTCTCATTATACCAAGCAGGTACTAAATGAGAAGAATCAAATTGTTGGGTAGGTTTGATAGGTGGAAGTTGTATAAATTTAGCTTTTAGTAGCTTCTCCAGAACTAAGGTTTAAGATTCTCCAAGTGAAGTGACTTATTTTTGGTTGTTTCAGTTTGTGTTTCTTGCATTAGGATTGGAGGTAATGGGAGAATTTTTTTGGTTGACATTGGGTGGAGGGTTAGTTTTAAGGATGATGGCATTCATGGTTCCCCTAGCCTTCGTTCTCATATTGGCTTGGTTTCCTGGTTTAGAGGAAGAGGTCTCGTTGGTCTTGAAGGTATAATTCTTGTTTTGTAACTTCAATTTACCCTCATCTATGGCTCAGTTTTCTAGCTTATGTGCCATGGTAAAAGCCTCATCAAAGGTCCTAAAGCTCTAGACATGTAGTGTAGAAGATATATGTTTGGTGCAAGCTCAAGTGAAAAGTTTTATAAGTTTAGGTTGAGGCAAAGAAAATGAAAGTCGATCAATCAAGCTTCTCTAATGGGCAAAAAAATTAGCAATGGACTCATCATCAAATTATCTAATAGAATGGAGGTCTGTGATAGAGACCTTCTTGGAAATGTTAATGGAAAAGTGATCCAAGAAGACTTGTGCTATTTGGGTGAAAGAAAAAATGGAATGCTTGGTAAGGGCACTATACCAGTCAAGTGCTAGACTGGTTAAAGAAATGGGGAAGGTTTGAAGGAGAAGGGCATCATCATAAGCAATCATGTACCATGCATGCCTAAAATCCCTAAGGTGTTGTTGAGGGTCCTCCTTGCTTTGAAATTTGGTAAATTTTGAAAGCTCTCATTGAGGAGGGTAAGGTCTGATAGGAACAGAAGAATGAATAGGTTCATTACAAGTATGATCATAAGATCGGATGTTATGATCTCCTGAAATGGATGACTCAAAGTTGGTAATTTTATCCATGAGAATTTTCATTAGGTCAGTTTGAGGTAGTACACCAAAAGGATTGTAACACTGATATTGTGGTTGAGGTTGGGCAACATATTGGTAATTGCTTGGTGGTGGAGAGGCTATCACATATTGGAATGTGGATGATATAAGTTGGGTAGGGTAGGTGGATGATGGTGATTGGGTAGTGGGTACATAACTTTATAGGTTAGGGATGTATCCTAGGTTGGGTGCAATGGGTAACTGTTGAGAAGTCCTTATTGATTGGGCATGGATGGTAATTGGGTTGGTGACAAGAGGGGGGGTAGTGACCTTCTTGCTAATGGGTGGTGAGGTAGAAGGGATAGGTACTCCTAAGCTTGGTAAAGAGGTATTAATTGATGGGCTAGGTTTGACAGAGGGGAGTTGGATATGTTGGTGGTGGGTGCCCTAGCTATAAGTGGGACATGATGGGTTAACATTTGGGTTATCCCCAAGGTAGAGGATTCATAGTAGGGGTAGAAGATATAAGGGTAACGGTTGGTTGGATAGGTTGGTTCTCAACCATAACATCAAAGGGGTTAGTAGATGAATATGCCTGGGTGGTCAAAGGTTGGGTAGTGACCATGGCAATAGGGATACCCTCCATAAGGTGGGATGGCATGCCATAAGGAAGATCTTAAGGTGGAGTTAAAACTGGGATATGGTGAGAAGAGGTGTTAAAATAGTGCCAAAGGGCCACTAAATTATTGTTTAAAAATGTGGTAAAATCCATGTCTCTTTAGGGAAATACTTGAGGGAAAGTAGGGCTTCCTAATGGATGATGTGAATCTTATACCTTAAAGACATACTCCATGGATGAGGAGGTAGAAGAGGTTAATTTAGGTGACAAGTTTTGTTCTACCAGGTCTCTTTGTTGTTGATGAGGGAGAACCATACAAGGAAAGGGGAGAGAAAACAAGAACAATATCACCACTCAAACAATAAGAATACAGGAAAATGATCAAGGCAATCAAGAGACACACTATGAATTACATCAAACCTAGAGGTTAGTTTTAATCTCTCTTTTGGCTTATGCCTTAGTTTATGAGAATACGTAATAAAAGTTGGCTTGTAGATCAGGTACTATAGAAGTAGTCTATGGTTGGTTTTAGGTTATTTAGGTGCTCAAAAGAACCTATATTAGAATCAATACATGGCTTGGTATTGGGGCTGACCCCCTCACTGCACAATCTCGCAGTGATAAGGGTGTCAGGTGCTTAACCAATATATATTGATATCCAAAATTTATACTTAATCCGAGAGCTGAGTTGGTTCTCATCTTGGTAATGACCTCCAAGTAGGATTGTCGAGAATGGGTAAGGTGACTACTAGGTGATGAAATTCTAGTCGAGCCTTGTCTCAAATTATTTTGATGTTTAATTGATGAAAGTGATTTGGCTAGTGTGTAAAACAAAAGTGGTGCTACGATAAGATTATTGTGCTTTAATTCAAAGAGAACTATTATTAAAAGCAAGCAATGGATGCAGTTGATTTTAAACCCAAAAGAAATTTTAGTTTTAATTATGAGCACAAATAGAGAGAAGAGCTTATGAATGCAAAGAAAATGTGATTAAAGTCTCTAGGTCCCACCGAGCATGCGAGAATGTTTCACTCAAATTTTTCTATTATTTAGAATAAGGTAGTAAAATTGAAAATACATGTTGTGGTAGAAATATTGCTAAAAGTGCACATGTTGTATCAAAAGATTGTGAAGAGTTCCTCTTTGGCTTGGGAGGAAGACCTACAAATAAGAAATCACTAAAGCAAATTTGTTAGTTAGACAAGTAGTTAGGTGGATTGCCTAGTTTCAGCGAGATCCTGGAAGCGTGAGCTTCCTTAGGCACTGTCAATCCACCATTTTAAAATAATTAATTTGATAAAATAGAAAGAAAGTACTTACATCAATAATCAAAAGGTATTGAAACTGATAACAAGAATTGTTTGATAAAGAGATGTGCTAGAAATGATTTGATTAGTGATAAGTTGATTAGTGTTAGTGCTAACGAGCTAAGGTATGGTTCAAAAAATTAGGAAAAAGTCTATGGTTAGGCAGAAGCACAAAAAATAAGGTATGATTGGGTGTAGGTGGTTAAAGGGAGCTTCCTAGTTTCAGGTATGACAATGAACCGTCAACGGTCAAGATGACCATTGGCGATTAAGGGTAGACATCGGTGGTTAGGTAACCATCGGTGGTTGGGTTAACCATCGGTGGTTGGGCTAATCATCGTTGGTTAACCACTGATGGTTGCCTATAGCTGAATTAAGGCCAATATTTTGGGTATGAATCCTGAGAGGTGGGTGAGTTTTGTACTAATTTCAAAGTGGAAATATGATAAATAAATATGGAAAATATATGATTATCTTATCAAGAAAGTGTATTGGATGGATAGTTGAGGCAGATTTCTTGATGTAGAAGTCGATCATAATTTTGACAGAGTGACGGTGCTTGAAGTGGTGATGGAAAGTTTGGACTTGTTAGATTGTTGAAACACCTGATGATGATTGACCTACAAAAGATGGTTTGAGGGGTACTATCCCAACACTCAAACCATTAGACAACACTATACAGATTTTATTTTTCACATACCTCACAATATATATAAAATGATTAAGATTTTATTTTCAACCATAAGAAACCTTTGACTATTTGCTCTTGTAATTCACAAACAAACTGTTATCCCTAAAAATTATTGTATATGTATGCCACAAGACAAGTGCATGTTTTACCCCATATCTAGGTAGAGACAAAGCTCAGGTGTGCAAATGCACTATTGCAACTTTTTTGTCAATCATCTAACTTACTATTCATTATCAAAGTCGTTACATTTATAGGAAAAAGTATCCTACAATTAAGGGGATTGTTTTCATCTCAAAATATCTAAAATCTCTCCCTAACCTACTCCTTAAATATCTCATGCGCTTATCCCTATTATCTCTCTCTTACTCTACACACACATATTTTTATGTGAATATTACTCACATAATATCACTTACATTATTCTTATCCACTTATTAATTTCACACACTGACTAATTAACTAAAAATATAATGTGGAGTATACCCATATGAGGAATAATTCCTAACATTCCCCCCTTAGTGGTCACATGAGAGAAAATGTCAAAAAAGCATCTTTCTAGAGCAAGTGTGTGACTATCCTCATTCTTTAGTTGTGATCATCTTTTGAATTGCTTGTTTAGGTTTGATGTTCCCCTTGCTTTAAATCTACATCCTCTTAATGTAAAGTCTCCTTGGATGTTAGTTTCCACCAAAATTACATCCATTTACAATAATAGTGACTTTTGAAAACAAAATTATCAAAAAACAATACTTACCTCTCATTTACAAAAAAAACTGACAATATTACTTCCTTACGATGTTCATCAAAATAATACCTTATATCTCCCTTATAATTTTTTGACAATATATTATTAACTCTTTCTAAATAATCATCTCCTTTCAAGATTCTTATTGAAAAAATTATTTGTTTAAAAAAAAATCTTAATAGAAAAAAAATCAATAAAAAGATTAAGATTCTAAGGAGAGATTAGGGATCGACCCCTAGACCTCCTCCATCCAAGTGTCTTTCAAAATGTTTTTTGTTGATTAGGCTTTTTATTTGGTAAAATGTGGGATTTGTTGGAGTATGCTTGGGTGATGTGTCATTATGGAGCCCGAGGTGGATGATTTAAGCAGGTTGTGCTGTGACAAAGGAGTTTTGACTAAGACAAATAGGAGACATCGAGTTTGATTTAAAAATATCAATCCAAGATAAAATGAAAAAAAATACCATGCCTATAGAGATTCGATGTCACCATCATGTAGAAGGAGCTTGTTATGGGGCATGGTGTATGGTGAGCTCGATGTTGTAGGTGAATCCCAAAGATCTACTTATTACCTGAGTTGGAGGATTAATTAGGTATCAAAGTAGTTAGGGGAGCCCATCGAGCTCTATACATGAGCCAAGGATGGATCTATATGCTGGGGATACATAGATCTGAGGTGAATCACAGTTAGGGAATGACCTAAGTGTCAACAATACATCTATGGAGCTTTGAATGCCAAATAAATCATTGTGGAGCTTTATTGACCAGGGATAGCTTGATGGTGGTGGAATCCAAAGGTGAGTCTAGTAATAAATAAGGCCAATATACACCAATGCAAAAATGGAGATTAAAACCCTTAATTCAAATGTAAATATTTCAATGCAAAGCAATGGATGCATGCACAAAAATAACTTGATTTATTCGATCTGAGTTTATAATGCATCTAGGTATAACCTAAGACTGCATTCTAAAAACCAATTTTTCCTTCATTGTTTTTCTTCTTATTCATGTAGATTTGAATGAACATAGAAAACTGTAAAAACCCAAAATAGTCCAAAAATGACTGAAACAAAAATATGGCTTTGTTTATAGTTGATCTAAATATTTTTGGACATTCTAAATTTAATTATGAGGTCCATTTTTAGCAAAAATGGTTCGATAAACATTTGAATCTCACAAGTTTTTATGCAAACACACCTAAACTAGGATAAACACATCTAAACTAAGCATGAATACAATGAACAAAAATGGAGTGTGTTACCATAAAAAGAGTGAACAAATTGGATGTGAAAGAGATTTAGATGAATGATGAATCTCACTGAATTCACACGGGGTCCATGGTATCCTTTACTATTGTTAACAAAATATAAGAAGGGTGAAAGGACGAACAAAGGGGTTGTATGAGGTCTTTGGTATCATGTTAGCCTTTGTTTACACTATTTGTGTTATGACCTTATCCTATGGCATGGTTAGGGATATGTGTGTCTGACTTATGGCATACATACCTCTTTTATATTATTTTCATATTTCTTTATGGTCTTATTAGGTCGGTCTCTAGAATAACCATGGTTAAGTAAACTACATAAAGGAGGTACTTGTTAGTCTAAGAGGATCATATTGTGAATTTTATTCATATCATATTGGTGTGGAGGTTGCCCCACTTGAAGTGGCTCAGTCATAATATTCAAGTATTCTACTCTTTTGCCAATTATTGTTGTGGATATGCTTATTTTGTTCTTAATTATGTGACATATTATTCTATTGTTATGAATCATCTAAGATATTTCATTACAAGTGGTATCAGAGCTTTGATTTTTGAAAGTTTATACATTGTGGGTTTTTTAGATCTAGTGTCTTGAGCACTAGAAGGTCAAAAAACATAACTTGTGATTTGGGAAGAATTGATTTTTTTATCATTGCAGTTTTGTTTGTGGATTTTCCATAAAAAAAGGGGGAAAAAATTATTAAAAAAAAGTCTGTAATTTTTTTAACCTTGTTCAAACTAACAGTCATTGGATTCATCTTTGTGAGATGATTGTAATGGTATATTCTATCGGTACATTTTTTCAGGCTGAAAGTTTTCACCCTTATACACATTAGTAGTCATTGCAATCATCTTAACAAGGCAATCACAATAGTATCATCTACCAATACATTTTTTTAGGAGTATAACCCTCTTAGGGTTTGTGCATGGCTAAGCCTAACACTCATAGATGAAAGAAATGAAAAGAAATGCCTAAAACTCCTCACTAGGACAACATGAACTCCAAAACTTTAGATTTGAGTATTTCAATGGTGGTTCAACACCTTCAATCAGAGTTATATGGCATGGTGTGAGAAGATGATCACCATGCAATTCAAGGGGAATTCATGGGGATGAGAGGGGAGATGATGGTTTGAGGGATCAATTACAATAATTAACTGAGCAATTAGCCAACCCTTTAGCTTATCCTTTACAAAATAACTCTCCACCACTCTAGTTTGAGTCTCCCCATTGAAATAATTCTAGTGCCAATCCGAGGTATAATATTGCCAAAAGTGGACTTGCACAAGTTTGATGGTAAGGATATGCTCACATGGCTTACTCAAACTAAAAATTTATTTGATCTGCATCAGACTCCCTATTCACAAAAGGTGGTCATGGCCTCTCTATATATGGAACATGAGCAATTCATTTGGTACACGAGTTGTGTGCTCAAAAGAAAAAGAAGGGTGTCCCAGTTTCATGGTTGGTATTTTCTAAGGAGTTAGAGCTCTACTATCGTAACAATGTCTCTAAAAACTAATTTAGCTAGCTAGCTAAGTTATGCTAAATCAAAATTGTAAAGGATTACATTCACCAATCTTAGAATCTCTCCTTACATGTGGTGGACATCACTGAGGAAAGTATGACTGGCCTATTTTTGGGTAGCCTCAAAGATAACATCTAATTGGAAGTTCACATGTTTCATCCGGATAATGTATCTAAAGGTATACCAAGGGCACGCATGGCTGAGAAAAAATATATGATTAGACGAAGACCTTTCATTAATGTTTGTGAATATACATTCCTAACACCATCATTTTTGTAGCCTACCATATTGACCCCTCAACAAATTGAAGAAAAGCATGCAAAAGGTTTGTGTTTTAGATAAGATATCAAATGGAGCAAATAATATCAATACAATAAAAATAAGGTATTTTACATTGAAGGATCCAATGAGGAGGAAGAAGGTGATGAGGCTTCAGGGGTAGGTTTGAAAGAACTTGAGGATGAATTTGAATATTCTCAACCTACTATTTTCAGTCATGCACTATTAGGCATTAGTACTCCTCAAATTCTTAAGGTAGTGAATTTTTTGAAGAAACAGAAGGTGATTGTGTTAATTGACTCTGAAAGTACACATAACTTCATCAATAGTAAGCTAGTTACTCATTTGAACTATTTCATTTATCCAACTCCAAAATTTCACGTCATGATTGTAGATGATGGTATAGCCAACTATTCTAGAAAATATCATAACATTAATATTTTTATGGGAGACTACTTGTTAGATTCCCCTATATTTATTATTCCCACGGGAGGAGTTGGCATTATTTTGGGAGTGCGGTGGCTTATCACTTTGAGAACTATTGAGATGAATTTTCAAAAACTATTTACAAGGTTCCATTGAGAGGATAGGACCTTTGAACTACATGGATTATGAGCTAAATCTCCAAAACTAGTTAGTTTCCATCATATGGTGAAGCTTCTCAAAAAAAGTGTTAAGGGATTTGTGGCACATTTATTTTCCATAGAGGTTTAATTAACCAAAGAGTCTACACATCCTGATTTACAAAGAGTGTTGGATGACCATTATGTTGTTTTTGGTGACATACAAAAAGGACTTCTTCTAAGTCATGTGCATGATCATGCCATCAAGCTCATTCTAAGAAGTACACCACCCAACATCAGACCCTACAAGTATCCCTATGCGAAAAAGGTGAAATTAAAAATATGGTACATAAGATGTTGAGGCAAGAATCATCTGACACAGTCAAAGTGAATATTCTTTCCCTATGGTCATGGTGCAGAAGAAGGATGACACTTGGAGGATGTGCCTAGACTACAAATAACTCTACAAGTACACCGTCAAAGATAAGTTTTCTATTTCAATAATTGATGATTTGCTAGATGAATTACATGGTGTTGTTTATTTTACCAAGTTAGACCTTCACTTTGGGTATCATCAGATTTGAATTTGTGATGATGACATACCTAAAAATGCTTTTAGAACTTATGAAGGCCATTATGAATTTATGGTCATGCCTTTTGGCCTCAAAAATGCATCATAGACATTTCAGAGTTTGATGAATATTATTTTTAGGCCATTTTTGAGAAAGTTTGTATTGGTGTTTTTTGATGATGTCGTCATTTAAAATAAAAATTGGGAAGACCATTTGAAGCATATGAAACAAGTATTTTTAGTTCTTGAACAACATCAGCTTTATGCCAAGCCTTCCAAATGTGCTTTTGGTATCCAAGAGGTGGAGTACTTGGGTCATATCAATTCACATGAAGGAGTGAAAGTTTATCCTAAAAAATGCAAACGATGATGGAGTGGCAGGTTTTCAAGACCCTCAAGAACCTACAAAGATTTTTAGGGCTAACTGGTTACTATCACAGGTTTGTCAAAAATTATGGTAGCATTGCATCCCCACTCACCTATTTGTTAAAAAAGGACTCTTTCCAATAGATAGATTCAGCTACCAAGGCATTTGAATAGTTAAAAATAGCCTTGTGTATAACTCCAATTTTGGCTACTTCTAATTTTTTTTTTTAAAATGTTGTGGAGTGTGACGCATCGAGATATGGCATGGGGGCTATACTCATTCAAGAAGGCAAACCATTGGCATTTGAAAGTCACTAACTAAAGGGGAAAATAAGCTCAAACCAATCTATGAAAAAGAGATTATAGTTATTATGCATGCAGTTGAACAATAGAGACCTTATTTGATGGGTCGTCACTTCCAAGTAAAGAATGATCATGATAGCCTCAAATATTTTTTGGAACAATGATTTTCGTTTGAAGAGCAACAGAAATGGGTGACTAAAATGTTAGGCTATGATTTTGCAATAGTGTATAATAAATGAAAAGAGAGCGTTGTGGCAAATGCCCTCTCCTAGTAGGATGAATCAATTGAGGCATTGTTATGTGCCATGATCATGTGGCAGACAAATTGGCTAGAGGAAGTAAGATCAAAATGGGAGAATGATAATGTTACTAAGGATTTGATTCAAAATCTTCAACAGGGTTCTAATGAATCTAAAAAATTACATGGAAGGGGAATGTATCATGGTATAAAAATAGATTATACCTCTGTAATCATCCTCTCCGCAAACATACAATTCTTTAGGAACTTCATGCCTCTCCACTCAGAGGTCACTCCAAATTTTTTAAAACATATCATAGAATCAAGTAAGCTTTCTTTTGTGAAGGACTCAAGGGGGATGTCCAAAAATATGTGGTAGAATGCATAATATGTCAATAGAACAAAGGGGAAACCATTAAGACACTAGATCTTTTATAACCTTTATCCTTCAAATGTGCACCAAGTAATTATGAACTAGAGCAATTCAAGAGTATTTAATCAAATGGAAGACTCTGCATTGTGAAGATGCAACATGGGAGGATGAAACTTTCCTACAATAACACCCAGCGTTGCATTAACATTGAGGACAATGTTGTTTTGATGAGGAGGGGCATGCTACACCCTTATCCTATGTCATGTCTAGGGAAATGTGTGGTTGACTTGTGGCATACATACCTCTTTCATATTCTTGACACATTTCTTTGTGTTTTTATTGGTCAGCCGATGGAATAACCATGGCTAAGTAAACTAGATATAGGAGGTAGTATTTAGTCTTAGAGGATCATATTACTAATTTTATTCTTATTGCATTGTTGTGGAGGTTGCCCCCTCAAAGTGGCTCAGTCATAATATTCAAGTATCATGTGTTTTCATCAATTGTTGTTGTGGATGTGTTTATTATGTTCTTAATTATGCGATATATTATTCTATTGTTGTGAATCATCTAAGTAATTTCATTACAATTTGACAAAAAACTATGCTCAGAGAGGCCTATAAAACCTACTCTTATACCAATTGTAGGTTTTACCCCATATCTAGGTAGAGCCAAATATCAGGGGTGTAAACACACAACCAAAACTTCAATCATCCAACTTATTATTCATTAGCAAAGTGGTTACATTTACAGGCAAGATTATCCTATAAATAAAGGGATTGTTCTTATCTCAAATCTCTAAAATCTCTCCCTAACCTACTCCCTAAATCTCTCACACACTTGTCCCTATTATCTCTCTCCTAATATCTCTACACACACATATTCTCATGTGAATATTACTTACGTAATATCACTTACATTATTCTTATTCACTTGTTAATTTCACAGTCACTAATTAACTACAAATCTAATGTGGAGTTTACTCATATGACGACTAATTTCTAACGATCCCCCTAGTGGTCACATGGGAGAAAACGTTAGAAAAACATCTTTCTGGAGCAAGTACATCCCCCACAAATGTAAAGTTTCATTGGATGTTGGTTTCCACCTAAATTACATCCATTTACATTAATAACAATTTTTTTTTTTAAATATTTAAAAACAACACTTATATTTCCTTTACCAAAAAAATCTGACAATATTACTTGCTTAAAAAATTTGATGAAAATAATACCTTATATCTCCCTTACAATTTCTCGATAATATGATATTAATCCTTATTAATCATCTCCTTTCAATATTCTTATTGAAAAATTTATTTATTTTAAAAAAGTTCTTAATAGATAATTTTTCAATAAAAAAAATTAAGCTTTTAAGGAGAGATTGGGGGTCAACCCCTAGACCTCTTCCATCCAAGTGCCTTTCCAAAATTCTTTTTGCTGAGTAGGATTTTTATTTGGTAAAATGCGAGATTTGTTGGATCAGGTTTGGGTGATGTGTCATTGTGGAACCCGAGGTGGATTAGAGATTCGATGTCACTGCCTTCGATAAGGAGCTTGTTGGGAGGCGTGGTGTATAGTGAATGCCAAAGGTGAATCCCGAGGATCTGCTTATCGTCAAGTAAGCATCGAGGCAGTCAGTGGAGCTCATTAAGCACTATATAGGAGCCAAGGTTGGATCTGTGAGCTAAGGATATGTGGATTTGAGGCGAATCATGGTTAGGGAATAACCCGAATGTCAATAATAAATCAATGGAGCTTTAAATGCCAAGCAACTCGTTGTGGAGCTTTGTTGACTGGGGCTGGCTCGATGGTGGTGGAAGCCAATGCACAGCTAATAATAATGACTGTATAGTGGCGATTATAACAGTGAAAAAGGGCAATATACACCAGTGCAAAAACTGAGATTAAAATCCTCAATGAAGATGTAAATCTTCCAATCAAAGCAATGGATTCATGCACAAAGAGAACTCAATTTGTTCAATTGAGTGTATAATGCAAGGAGTTGTGTCCAGGTGCAACTTGGGATTGTGATTCAAAATTTGATTTTTCCTTTGTTGTTTTTCTTCTTTCTCGTACAGATTTGAATGAACATAGAAACCTGAAAAAAACAAAATGGTCTAGAAATGATTTATATGGCTTGTTTAGAGTCGATCCAAATATTTTTGGACATTCTAAATTTAATTGTGAGGTGTATTTTTCTAAAAATGCTATAGGAAAAGTTTGACTCTCACAAATGCCTATTCAAACACATCTAAACTAGGCTAAACACACATAAACTAAGCATGAGCACAATGAATGAAAATGGAGTGAGTTACCATGGAAAGAGTGAACATAATGGATGCGAAGGAAATGCAAATGAATGGTGAATGTCAGTGGATTCACACGAGGTCCATAGTATATGTTGCTATCATCGATAAAGTTCAAGAAAGGTGAATGGATGAACAAAGGGGTAGTACGAGGCTTGTGGTATCCTGTTAACCTTTGTTTATACTATTTGACAAGAAACTATGAGTGAAATATAATACAATGTTCAAATAGGTTTGAAAAACTTGCTCCTATACCAAAGGTAGGTTTTGCCCCATATTTGGGTAGAGCCGGAGCTAAGGTTTGCAAACTCACCACCAAAACATTTTTGTCAATCATCCAACTTATTATTCATTAGCAAAGTAGTTACATGTATAGGAAAGAATATCCTACAATTGTGGAGATTATTCTTATCTCAAATCTCTAAAATCTCTCCCTAAATATCTCTCACACTTATCCCTGGTATCTCTCTCTTAATATATCTACACACACCTATTCTCATGTAAACGTTACTCACATAGTATCACTTACATTATTCTTCTCCACTTATTATTTTCACACACTCATTTATTAACCATAAATTTAAGGTGGAGTATACTCCTCTGAGGACTAATTTCTAATAATGAGATGGTATAGTGGAATCCTCCATAGTGTGTTCACTATTTAAGATTGGGATCAATATATCTGAGATCTTACAAAATAACTACCCTTGACTAGTTGCACCCATTTAATTTTATTTATTTCACACATTCGTATGCCACTTAAAAACATTGCATCATCCTTGCCTCTAAGTCATAGTGCTAGATTAAGTGGAACTCCTATAGAGCATACTCAAATCTCTTCTTGAATGGATAATATAGACACTGATTATTTGATGCAACCATTGACAATTATATGCACGTGGAAGATAATAATAGCAATAAAAATGATAGTTGAGATAACAAAATTATGAATATCTAATATAATATTTTACTATCACTATTAGATGCCAAAGGGCATGCATGACGTAGTTCATTCTTCTTGCTACTAGACTTCAAGGCTATCTCAATCCGTGCCCTATTTTAGTTATTCACCCAAGACTCATATTAGATTCTAATATCCATGTCGTCAACATTAGACAAGGGCATATACCTCACCCTCCTCTCCAGAATGAAGGTGGTCAACATTTCCTCCACAAACCCCCTCCCCCCACCTCCTACAAGGCAAGAAAATCAATCTAAGGGTTATTATATCATCGATCAACTGAGAAATACCCCTAATAAAATTTATTTTTTTGAGATATAAAAGGATCTGTAATTTATAAGGATATCTTATTTAAGGCTTTGCATGATACAATCATTCCTAGTGATACACAACCAACACCATTTGATTATATCGTGAATACCATCAAGGATGCCAACAAGTTCATCACATTCAATAACGAAGATATACCTCCCAAACACATCATAGATTGAGATCTTCAACTATTCATTCAAGGTCAGATATATGGAAAGGTAATCAAGCATGTATTAGTTGACATTGATGAAGCACTATTGTCTTGCATAGTTGGGTATCAATCCGAACAATATTAAAAAAATTGAACAAAGCACAAAGGGATTAGATAAAACACCTTTTTATCCAATTTGATCCTTTACATTAGATTTACTAGTAGGTCCCAAGATACTATTTTCTGACTCATGTCCAACTAATTACACTACAATTTACTTCTATGAAGACCTTGGATTCATGCCATGGAGCTTCTACACTCCATAGATGTATAAAGTTCATAGATGAAGGATTCAAGTATTCTTTTCCAATAGATAATACACCTTTCAAATATTATAAAATGATTCAATCATAAATTGAGGATCACACTATTATACCACCTATGCAACCGATCACACTTGATAAATGACATACATATGGGGTAAGTGAGTCAAGTAAAAAACATGATAACACACTCATAATAAGTACTCAAGAAGATACAAATCAAGCATTACTAGTCACTATATAACAAGAGGAGAAAACTCATGAATTCCTTCTCCTAACAAATTCTCAAGATCAAATTGTATAATTACATATTGGTATGATAGTGACGATGATGATATACATGATCCAACTAATGACAAGTTGCGCATGTTAAATTTAAATCACGTTGATCTGGAATATTACTTATTTCATACTATTTTCACACACATAGGTGTCAGCGCATATTGACATGATTTACAAAGAGTAAAAATATATCAATAAAAAACTATTATAGAAGCAAAATTTGTAAAAGACAAAAGAAAATATATCATTCAAGATAATCAATATAACCACAATGATCCTAATTTTTGTAACTTTATTTCACTGTAAAAACATGATCAAATTCAAGCTTTATGTCTAAGGATTGTTTCACTTGAAGACAAGTTTGATAATACTATCAAGCTTTTGAATGATATAGTTAAGGTTGCATCTACTCTGGAATAAATACAATCTGAACCATAATAGCAAGTTGAACAACAACAATCGTAAATAGTGAAATGCGAACAGGGTAAGTTCCTAAAAGAATAAATCCAAAGGGAACACTTACTAGTAGACAAAGGAAAGCAAATGTCACATACAAAGCAATCACAAAAAGGAAATATTCTAACTAAGCAAAGTAACATTCTCAACAAAGGATTTCTTACAAAGAACAATCAAAAGAAAGAAAAACCAAATATGACTAATGTGGTTTTAAAAGAGGTTGCTAAAAAACATTCACCATATCTAGAGCCTTTGAATCTTAGCCTTCACATTGATGGCAAGAAATGTATCGTGGTTGAGGTTGCTTCCATTCATGAGGCCAATATATGTAGTATGACACCACTTTAATATATGTGATACGATGAGCAATAGTTGGGTAACATCATTGGGTCAAAATGTTACAATGGATCTGTTGAACTCCCTGTCACACTTGGCCCAAAAACATGTTTAGTTACATGTCACATTAATCCCACCATGGGTCAATGTAAGGAAAATTTGGAAAAATCATTGATGAGAGCAATGGGAGAAACTTTGGGTAAAGATTATGACTATGTTACTTTCAAACACGATGTTGGAATGATAATAATCTCAAGAACATATGAGCCCATCATGCGAACACAAATCAATGAAAACACTTCTTCACTTATCATTCCACCAAACAAGCATGGTATGACATATATTGAAAAGCAATCAACATTGGAAACTCTTATAAGACACTATGAAGGGTGTCATAATAATCCTAACAACATAGGATCTACACAAGGACATCTTATTCCAATTGGTGAGTTAACACATAATTCAACTAGTAATTACATGTGTTATACAAGAATTCCATGGGAATGCCCTATGGACCATGTTATTTGTTAAGCAAAACCATTCCAAAATATTTCACACATACAAAAAAAATCAAATATTGAAAAATACAAAAACATTTAAAATATGTTCAAAAAATAAAAAATCAAGACCCGAGCATAACACGATATGTTAGTTGCTTCTTTACATATGTTATTCATACTATATGTTGGTAGATAGCATCTTGTTTTCTATATACACATTAATTTCACAAGGTATTTGAATGTGATGTAAGACATACATTACATATGCATTTTTAGATGATGGAATTCCCTTCTACCTAGTCGTTGTGTCGATGCTAGGAGAATCTAAATTTACAAGTTATACTATAACAACTTTTAGTTATCTATGACCTCAAATGCAAGGTTGAGCTACATATCTTACAAGTGTCTTGCTAAATCACTCATATTTTACATTGTTCTACGTAGACATCCTATTTTACTAACAAATATGACATTGATACATATGCATAGAATAGACTAAATTTCACTTATTATATGTTCCTTTGATGATGTTTTATTTCTTGTACAATAGGTTTACCTTTTATTTTTTATTGTGTGTGGTCATTGGCCCTTGTGTGAAAATTAATTTAGCATCTATATGAGATCAAAGTTTGGTAAGCACAACATTTGAACATGTCCATTGCTTGTGGCCCTTGGCCTTATGTGTGCAAAGTTTTTTGTATAAGATTTGAACATGTCACTTGTATTTAGTCATTGGTCTTATTGTTTAACATTGTGTGGTAATATTACATGTTGTGCTTATGTACTTGATGAGCTTTATTAGTGGTACCGTACCATGATTCCTATTATGCACTCCTAGGGCATAGTCTACTTCAAAGATACTTACATTGTTGTATACTCTATTTTTAAACCTATATAGACATGCCACTTTGTATGCCCTGCATTCAAATATGTTACATACATGCTTCAAGGACAACTACAATTCTATAGTAACATATTTTTCCTACATGATGACATTATACTATATGATCGCATCTTCATCACATGATACAATTCATTTTTATTTTGAGATGAGTGAATTGCAAGCTACATCTCTCATCTTAAAAGGAGGGCATCATAGTGGGTTTGTCTTAGATATCAAAATCTCAATGAAAATATTTGGTACAAAATACAAGTTTAAAGATACAAAATACATGTTGCTAAATATACAAAGTGCATGGTTTTAAAGATTTAAAATGATTCATAACGCAAACATGTGACAAATATCAACACATTAACACAAGTTATGGGGGCAAGTGATATGTATATGCACTCATTTTTCAAAGACTCAAGGCACATAATTATGCACACTTGAATGTGTATACATGGGCATGTGCAAAACATTTACAAAAACAACATTATGGGTTGTAAATACACTTACAATTAAGCATATAGATGCAAAAAATTATATATCATTAACACATATTTAGAGGAGACATGATACTCATTCATGCTCATGCTTATTCAAAGTGGCAAAATACTAAAAGTTTTAAAGTTCCAAGATTTAAACATTTAAAGTTTCAAAATCTCAAATTTTCAAAGTTTAAAATATTCAAATTTAAAGAAATTTTTATGAGCTACATGGTCATGATGGGAACATGAGTATCATTCATTCCCTTCCGATCATGCAAATCAGAATCTAGATCCATCTTTAGTAGTGTGATTCGAATTTGTGAAGGTGATGTATGTTCGAGTCTAGTGACGCTCAATGACCTTGGCATCACTTTTAGCAAACCTAGCTTGGTTCCACCTTTTTTATTAGTACATTTGGTACTATTTCCTATTCACGAGATTTGGAATAACACATCTTTCCAACTCAAGAGCTTTGATTAGTTATTAAAAATTAGGACTTTATCCCTCTATATTCTCCATTGATTCAAAAATTCCAAGTGTTTCAACGAAGGCATGAGTCTCCATCATTAGTTATAGGATTTTTTAAATTAAATTATCCTACACAATTAAATTATCTACTCAAAGACAAAGTGTGTTGTACGCACTCAGGTTCGACTCTTTCTCTTTTAATCTAACAATTTCATTTCTAGACTAAGGCGGGGGGTTGGGGGAGAGGGGGGGAGCGCGAGGAGCTCGGGGGGCGGAAAATATAGACACATAGATATGGTCACACGTACTTGATAATGTTAATTATTGACACATTCCAAACCACATGACTTATGCTCAAATATATTACTCTTATTTGTCATTCCTCTAAGCCACTCATCTATATTGATTCTTTTGTTTATTATTATCACTACACAAAAACATCAATGTCAAATGTTTAAGTTGCTTAAAATCACCATCTTCCCATTTCTCATATAGGACACATGTAGCTAACTTTTATAGATAGGTCTACCCTAGGCATATAAGGGACAATGCAACACTATCTACTTAAGTTAGTCATGTCCCATGCCAAATAATGACCAGTTTCCAAATTTAAAGTTATCCTTTTGGATATTCCCACATGTTTCATATGGTTGGCTAAAGGAAATTGTCAAAATATTCACATATAAATACATGTCAAGACTCATTCATTACCATTGCTTGTTATTCACTTGGTACTTATATTTATACTTTTGCACATTGAGTAAACCTACCCTATTCTACAAAAAAATGCATTATTCATAATCCAAATCGGGAGCCCTCCAAAATATTTTAAGAGCTATCATTGTCAAGTATCTAAGATATCTTTTAGATGTATACACATAGTTAAAGGAACACAATTACACATTCACTTTAGGTGGAAGAACTATGTGGGCTTGATTTATCTCCTTGGAGTATTGGCTACGTAGGCAACAATCAATCATCAAGGGGGGTGATTTAATTTAGCTTAGCCCATTATACTACCCTCTTTTTCTTGCAAGTTTTCAAGCTATAAAAGTGCCTTAAGGGTTTCAAAGACAAGAAAATACAAATGATGATCTCTACTCGAAAAAAACTTAAGTAATATATATCAAATTCCTCCTCGTCTACAAGTGCAATAGGTGTTGGGTTTCCTTTTATCCTTAACTCCATACAACTAAGTACTAGTCACACACTTAGAGGAAGGGAGAAGCCAATGTGCTAGTGCATTAGCATATCACATGAGTGGCATCACATATTCACCTGAGGCATGCAACCTAGAATGGTTCTCGTCAATTTTGTCACGTGATGGTGAATAGACAAATATTATTTAGGCAATTGAGTTAACAAACTTAATCATTATTATTACAAACATCATTCTAGAGTTATTCATTTGATGCATTCACATAGTGCATGTACTTATCTTGTATCATAATAGCATTATTAACACCAAATAGATTCAACATATCAAGATTCACAAAGTATTAGTTCTATTGATCTCATTTGATAAGATTACAAAGGTACTTCATTCAATACACATTTTCTCTAGATCTCTATCTCGACAATAATAACACCTACATTCAACAACTCTTTCTAATTAAATCTAAAGGGTATTTATACACAAGTGAACCCCTTCTTGGGTTGCATCATTAATACATTATTGATGACAAGCCAATGATTATTTCAAAAAAAAAATATTGGTGAGTTGTTATAATTAAGTTCTTTTTTAACCAAGACCAACAACCCCTATATACTCTCTCCATGCTAGATATTTGCTTTTGTTTTCTTCCTCCTTCATGAGCCAGTGCTAAATTCATGCTCTAATTAATCTCTAATACTTATGTAAGCTTTGTAACTACCTCTGCTTTCCATACCCTTGTCTTGGTCTTGCATTTTTTCATGTCTTGTGTCTTATGCTCATTCTCTATTTCTTTGTCTTTCATAACCCACACATTTGTGCCAAGGTATTTAATGTTGTTCTCTCATGTTTTGCTCTTATGTGTCATTCTCTCCCACACCATGGTCTTTTGCATTCTTCCCTTGCCTTTGCATCTCCACGTTTATGGATCAAAAATATTTAGAAAATATTACAAAATTTGGGTCCAACATCACCCTGAACTAAACCAATAGTCTGTCCCAAACTATGTTGAAGTCGAATTACTAAGAAACTAACATTCAAATATTGTCGATGGTCACTTATTTATTTATCTAGTTCTTCAACATCCCAAAGCACTTATTTTCTAAGCATTGTCCTTGATATTCAATGCATTCTCAGCTAATTATTGGTGTTGTTGTTCTTTTGGTAGCAGTCACGCTTGCAAAAGATTTCACATTGGATTATATGTTATTTCTAATAAGCAATACCACTATAAACTCAAAGTGGTACAAACATGGTTATCAAGGTGGAAGTGATTGTGCATGTCTACATGTACTTGTTCCCATGTATCCAATTTGTATCGATAAGTAGAACACCATTGAACATTTATCCCTTGAAATAAAAAGTTGATCACACAAAACCTTGCATCCTTATTAACATAATAAGCCTCTAATTATTGTAAGTATTCTTGGACCTCCATCTGACCATGAAACCTAAGTGCTTGGTCTAACTATAAGGGTGGTCTAGCCATCAGGCATCTTCCAATGAGGCAAATAATTTTATGGCACTGAGCAAGCTTGCCATGGGAACTTAAGTGGCTATCTAAGACACTAGGGATGCAACCCACTAGATCATATGCACCTTGAGCCCATTAGTCATAAGGGACATTAGTAGTGTCAAAAATAGATTGAGCATCTTCCCATCACAAGATGCCATCATGAGTAGGATCCATTTTCATTTCCTTGGCTAGTAATGTTATAAATTGTATTGACATCCTAATCAACATCAATGGGTTCCACAAAGGGGGGTCTTTGGTCATTATTTAAAGGAATGACTACATGTTGTGTGTCATTCTCAAAATTGATATACCGCTTCTTCGAATGCAAATTACCATTATTCATATAACACCAAGGTCAACCCAAAAGAGCAGGGGAGTCATCAGCTTTAATGAGCTCGATCGCTTAGAAATCACCCTTGAATGCAACTCCCAAGATGTTGATGGTGGCATCCTTAATAATGCCTATGGGCAGTGCATGAGTCTTGTTGTCCATGAATAAGACATATGGGGAGGGTTCCAAAGTGGAGCTCCCCATAGTTATCTAGGCATCTTTGGTTAGAACATGAAACTTAACACTAGTGTCTATGAAGATGTCACATATCATCTAACCATCAATGGATGCATTGGCAAGGACCTCTTTGTCAAATTCTAGGTTTGGTTGAATACGGGTCCCTTATCATCACGCATGGTTCAAATGACGATCCTTTGAAGGATTGGTCATTTTATGTCGTAACCAATTCTTGAGGAGAGGAATGATGTCCTCATTAAGGAAGAGTTTACACAGCTCTTGGAACTCATCATGCTCTAAGTCCATGTGTACCATATTTCTTTGTATCTCAACCTGCATGTTAGCATCCTTGTCCTTTAAGAATTCAATTTCACCTAACAATTCTTGGACTAATACCATTGTATCATGCAACACTTCTTTCTAACATTGAGCATCAGGATCGTGTAATGCACGAGGTTCTTCACAATGAACCTTTTTAGCATGTGGATTTGAAACTGGTTGGGAATGAGTGCCACTTCATGTAGTAATATTGACCTTGGGTGCAAATAGTGGAGTGGTAGGGCCTAGTATCCATCAATCATTTGGAATTTTTACAACATGTATCATCTCATCACCCTTCTCATTTTATTTTTTAGTAATGGCAGCATACAAATCTAGAAATTCTCCCATGTGATGTTTATTCTTACAAAATGCATAGGTTTGATAAACTATGCAGTCACGTTGGTAGTGGCCTGAAGAGCCACACTTATAACATGTCCTAAGAGGAAGATGACCTCCTCCACATCCATTTCCATGCTGTTGACCTCTAAAATATCGATCTCTACCAACCTCATGGTTGTTAGCTACGTAAGTTTAGCGTGTACCTCGTGTGCATGCTTCATGAATCTCATTGATGACATGACAATCATTGGTATCATGCATATATGCATAACATATCTTATAATTTAACAACACTTTAGCTTGTGTGGCATGCCGAATCAAGGGACAACTCCTTAGATCATGGTCTTCATTTCAAATCTCATGTGACTATTTTAATACAACACAAACATTCCTTTGTGGATAGTTGTTCCTGTTACAGCCTTCCACTTCATAGTTAACACACCACAAGCCATTGTAGGTATTGTGAGCATTATTGGCCATAAGATTCTATTGATGAGAAGCCATCATAATGATCTAAGCCTCCATAAAGGGGTTTATCCCTATATTTATACTTCCCACAGGTTCTACATGGAGAGCGTCTTCCAGTGTCTCATGTAGTTCATTGAAAGTATTGTGAGATAAGACTCATCAAAATGGAAGTAATAGACCTCCCAAAAACCATTGAGCATGATGTGTCAGGTTAAACTCAAATGATAACTTCAAAATAAGTGTTTTCAAATACACATCATACATGCACACACTCTCAATGAGCTCTTGCTTGATATTATTTAAGGTAATAATACTTTGTTGCTCAAATTCAGGGATATCTACTCCTTGGAGAAAAGTAGTCTTTAATAATTCATAATTCACAACTACTTGTTAGGGATCAAATTTTTTGTACCATATGTGTGCGTGATCCAATAAAGTAGTGGAAAACTGAGTTGTATTTTGTTCAGAAGAAGTGATACCTTATGCTCACCAAATGAATTTACACTTGTGAACATGTTCTACTACATTTTTGACACCTTACTATTTAGGCAAGAGAAGTGTTATCTCATAGTAAATTATAGGTGCATTGGGTGGGTATTGTGAACCTTACTATGGCACTCCTCTAGTTCTTCCTGAACCCTATGGTGAAGGTTTGTCAATGCCTCTTGTGTCACTGTTTGATCCTCCAACTCCAATAAAACCATCGTCAATACTGCCTCCCATACCTCCTACAGTAATAGGTGCACCAGAGATAGTAGGCACTAAGGGAGGTTGATTAGCTATTATTGGGCCTATATTTTGCCCAGTACTTTTATTTGGTCCACCTGGCATTCCAAGGTGAGCCATAGCTCTTACTTGTAATGGAAAAGTAAAGGTTAATATTAAATTATTGTCTTGCACTTTCAGAGATTCTTTTATGGTCTTGAATTCATATTCAACTTCAAATTTTGAACTATTAGTATCCCAATTTCTAACGACAATTCTATCAAAATCATATGCATGAACATGCATTGTGGTGGGGAATTAGGTCTATTTGGATTGGGTTTCATTATCAATGTTTGTCTTACTTCTTCCACATGCACCTATACTAGTGAAGGGCACAGACCTAAGGTTAGGGAGTATTCACCATGCCCTTTTGCCCTCTTGTGGATTCTCAAGGCACTTCTAATATCCTCCCATTTACCCCAGGGATCACTACCTCTGATAGCCTTATGCCTGGCTTTATCATACTTATGCTTACGTAATTCTCATTGTTTGACTTCCATACTAAACTGCCAATCTCAAGTTGATGCATACCATTCCATTTCCCCACCAGATGTGTTACTTATGTACGAGAGAGTTTAGCCATCCACGGGAAAGTTCTCAAGTCCAAAATCAACCATAAGCTTCTTAATCTCTAAAGGAAATAGCTAGAAATACCTCTTGTATGGTTCCCTCAAAAAATTAAACTATGTTTCTTTTAGACAAGAGTATGTAGAGACATCATATTTCAAAATGTAGCCATTGAGTACTACTTTACACCACAAATCCACTACATGTGTCCAAGTAGCTTTCAACTTTGCCAAGCTTGTCTGACACTCTATTGACAAAGTAGCCTTCCATATGTAATCTATTGAATGGTCTTGTGTATAGGCCAAAATCCAAGCATGCAAGTGAATGGGTAACTCTATAAAGAATGTTTCATATAGATAATCCTACAAGTGCTTCTCTGCCCATGTGCGCACAAAAAATCTTGGTTCAATATGTTGAAGCATAAATTTATACTCTACAGTACCAACCCAGTGCTTGACATTTTCCAAAGATAGTTGCTCGAGCATCTTTCTAGCATCATGATAACAAATACAATGTGTCCTGACAACGAACCCAAAATGTTGGGTTTATTTTTATCCTTAGTTCTACACAACTAAGTACTAGTCATGTGGCTAGAGGAAGGGAGAAGCTAATGTGTTATCACATCGACATATCATGTGATTGACCTCACTCGCTCACTCGAGGCACGCAACCTAGACCGATTTCCATTGATTTTGTGGCACAATGGTGAATAAAAAAATATTACTTTGGCGCTTGAGTTAACATATTTAATCATTGTTATTACAAACATCATTATAGAGTTATCCATTTGATGCATTCACATAGTGCATGTACTTATCTAGTATCATAATAGTATAATTAACACCAAATAAATTCAACACATCAAGATTCACAAAGTATTAGTTTCATTGATCTCATTTGATAAGATTACAAAGGCACTTTATTTAGTACACATTCTCTCTAGATCTCTATCTTGATAACAACAACACCTACATTCAACAACTCCTAATAATAAAAGATAAAGGGGTATTTATACATAAGTGAACCCTTTCATGGGTTGCATCATTAATACATTATAGTTGATAAGCCAATGACTGTTTAAAAAAAAAGGAGTTGTGGCAAACCATTACAATTAAGTTCATTTTGAACTAGGCCCAACAAACCCTATATACTCTATGCTATATATTTATTTTTATAGTCCTCCTCCTTCACAAGTCAATGCTAGATTCACACTCCTATTAATCTTCGATACTTCTATGAAATTATTTGTAATAGACTTCACTTTATGTGACCTTGCTCTAGTCTTGCACTTTTTTGAGTCCATCATCTTATATTCATTCTCCATTTCCTTATCTTAACGCAACCTGCCCATTTGTGCTAAGGTCTTCCATGTTGTTCTCCCATGTTTATCTCTTTTGCATCATTCTTTCCCATGTATTATCTTCTGAACTCTTCCCACACCCTTGCATCTCTGCACTTATGGATAAAACACACTTAGAATATATTACAAAAATTGGGTCCAACAATAGGTGCATCAATTAGTTTAAACATACAGTTAACCCATATAAGTCCCTAGCCAATGAACTCAGGCATATTATGCCTCTATCTACATACTACATTCCTATCCAAAAACATCTTCTATTTTTACCTCTGATACATCATTTCTAGATTCCTGTCTTTTCTATATTTTTTGTTTGTTATCTATCATAGTCAATTGGGATAAGTCCACAATCAATAGACAAGAGTGCATTACGCCATCATCCACTTCTAATAGAACCATCCAGATTATGTTTATGTTCATGATTCTAATACTAAACTTGCACAATCATCTCTTCTTCTAAGTTTCATAGTCGAGCAGTCATAACAATCAACATATATTAGAGTGCAAGCTAAGTATATTCATTGTTAGTACTTCCCAAAATATCAACTTTGCATGTTTAATATTTGTCAAAATCAAAATAGTTGAATATTATATATCTTTAACATTATGATATTTCTAGTTTTACACCTATATACACAATAAACACTTCTTAATCCACATTTAGTGATTTATCAAAAATAGGGTAAAAGATAAAGAAGGCCAAGGGCCAAATAAAGAATAATCAATTATTAACATATGAAATGAACTAGTACTAATGAAGTATAAAACAAAGTCAAACTAGTCTACATTATCAATCTATGTTGATGTCATAGTATAAAAAAGTAGCATATCCATGAACTATAACACTGTAAATAATATAAGACAGTGCAAATCATGTATAAGCAATCAATTTAGCTCAACATGATAAATGGAAAGGTCATAGAAAGATATAACATGTAACAATGTAGCATATGAAATGAGATGCCCCCAACATTGGTATGACTCAAAGGTAAATGAATGTGTTGTATCTGTGCATCCATGTATAAATTGTAACTTGTATGTCTATCATTCCACTCATATATATTATGAAATGTGTATGTGACAAATAATGTAAATGAATAAGGAAAACTAGAAAACATGCAATACTCAGGTCGTGATTTTGGATTTTTTGAATGTTTGTTTGTTTTTGTATTTTGACATATTATGAATAAATGCTTATAAATCAAATAGATAAGTCATCCCAATCATTAAATGGGCCTATGTTACTTGGATTTTCTTCTACCTCTTCGCTTTTTCAAAGGTTGTGCATACACATTGCATTTTCTTCCAAGGTATATGATTGTTCATGTATTGTCTTTCTAGTTATCATTGTGACCATCATGTCAAATTCTGATTTGTATTTCCTTAATGCATAAAATTGATTTATTGATTTGGTTTATCCACTATAGCTTGCATCTCTTATAATTGTGATTGTCCTAATTTAAAAGTCAATGAGTTAGCAATGGGCATCACCCATACACATGTATCAATGACCTTTGGTCTATAAGAAATTAGTAGAGTAATATGTCCAAATTTAATGTGTTTTAGTTCATCGATGTCATGTCCCAACTATCATAAGAATGTAATACTACATGTGTTGGTTTACTCTTCTTCATCAATTAAAATATGTCTTCAATAGGCACTTTCACTGTATATTGTAACAGTTAAAAATTATTATCGTGGATGATTACAAGTGTGTTGTATTCGTGTACTGAGCTTGGTTAAAACTTACTAGTGGTTGCTCTTGATGTAGTTGGATGACCTTAATGATCCTGTCATTCTTGTACTTTTTAATTTTCTATTGCAATGTTATACAATTGCCTATTCCATGCCCAGTGATTCTATGGTGATCACAATATAATTTGCCTTCCTAATGTGATAGATGTTTTGTATCTCCATGTCTGGTAGTTGGTAATGGAATAAATTTTTTCTCAAGTCACATTTGTAATATGATGCTTAGTTTATCTTGAATACGCATTGCTTGTATTATTATGGAAGATTTTGTATCCAAATATTCCACATTGTAAACTAAATTGTGTTTGAAACCAGTATTATAATGCAATATGCACAATTATTCTTGTTTCTGGGTTATGCTTGATTTTATAAAGGTTTGCTTTGATGGTGCCTTTGGCATATGAGAATCATGGTGTGAGATGACATTGCAAAATCTATTTGCATTCTAATTATGTTGATTATGTGGAATTATTGTCTTTCATTTGCCCCCTGTAGATTGTGCTTGAGTAAGAACCTTTTAATTATGTATGCCATTTGCATATGAATTACCTTGATATTCTTTTGGACTGATAAGTGTAAACATATTAAGAGATAAGTACTCATCTGAATCAATAAGATTAAAATTTAGCTTGTGCAAATGATCATCTATTTTTTTTTTGCATATCATTATCATCATCATCACTATCATAGTAACTCGTGACTATTTAATTTGGATTTTCTAAATTTACCAATAAGGGAAGATTTGGAATTGTCTCTTTTTGCACTACATTAGCTTGTGGTGCTTTGTTTGTTTCTTCACTAATGGTCACAACTAGTTCCTTGTCATTTATTATACTTGATTCTCCAACTTCATATGTGTGAATTTTATCTAGTGGAATAGGTTGTGATAGAGGTACCATAGAGTACTACATATAATATGAGTGTGAATTGTCCTTATTATTAGGTTGCATAATTCCATAATATTTGAATGGGTCATTATTTGTGGGGCATGGATACAAATAATCATCATGCATAAACTTCACACACCTGTGTAATTTAAACAGTACCACTTTTATAACATGTATCCAAGGTTGTTCTAAAATAAAATTGTAATGTAGACGATTAAGCATGACCTTAAATAGAGTAGACAATGTCTTGGGTTCTACTATCACATATAATGATAACAATCTAATTACCTGGCATAGAATGCTATCAAATCCTCTCAGGTTTTGAAATGATTTTTGAATAGTATCCGTATTAACATCCATTATTGTAAGAAAGTTATGTTGTAAATATTCATTCCTGGTCTATTATCTATCAACACACGTTTGATCGCTTAATCCAAAACTTAGAAGCTTTGATTGAAAGATAATTTAAGAAACAAGAACAACACAATTGTACTAATGCTATCTCTGAGAATATATGTTTTATTTCTCAAAATTGTAAATACAACATATGTCTTATCTTTGGGAAGAGATGTAAGATTTCCATTTCGGGTTACATCTTCATTTATACATATTTTTAATGCAGGAAGAGGATGTTAAAGGTCACCAATATCGAGGGAGATTAAGTGGTTCGACTTCCACGATTTACAACAATACAGAAGTAGAGGAATTACTATTTTTAGAAACTTACTATTTTTAGATTGCACTACTAAAATAAAAATTTGGGGCACTTCTATTTGGTTTTCAGAGGTCAAAACCCATTGAGCAGAGCTTAGTTCCATCTCATGGTGTTCCCCTCATTCTTAGCTTTCCAACCATTCAAACAGGGAGTCAAACGAAGCTATGGTGTAAAATTTATGGCTCCCAGAAGTTTTGGCACCAATTGGGGGTAGAACCGTCGCTTGAAATATTGCTCAGATCACCGCTTTACTTTTAATTTGTACCTAAATAAATAGTAAATGATTTTGTTCTATTGTATGTTTTGTAGATAAATATTCATTTTCAAAAATTTATTATGTATATTTTAATGCATTATTAATGGAGGTAAAGTATGTCAATTCTCTATCATTCAGGGGAGTTGTGTCACACAATGCCTCATATAAGATGTCCTTGTAATTGTTTGATCTCTTTAATAATTTAAGGATGAAAACATTAGCATGGATTGTCTAGTTGATCAATGATATCATATCCTTTGGCTTGACTGATTACCTTGTGGAAAGTGGAGGGGGATGAGGATAAACATATTAACTAACTTCATTATGTCACACATGGTGGGGCACCTTACTTATTATAATAGTGATAAACTGGATCGCATAATCCAATATACTCCTTAGATGAATAATAGGGGGAGGGGGGATGGTAGTTGGTACAACCTCGAGGGTTAATGGGAGGATGAACTAAATGAGTCATGCATGCTCTTTAGCACCTAGTGGTAACATGGAGTAATTCAAATTTAACATTACAATAATATGAATTAAAGAAGGCTAAAGATTATTCATTATTAATTTTAACCTTATTAGTACACATAGATTTGATCCATAGAATTATATAGTTGTTACAAAAATTACATAATAAGAGAAAATATGTAATGATTACAATCATAGTTTGAGCTAGAAAATAAAAATAATGTATATCCATTATATCCATGTGTAATTTTTAAATGAGGGAGAACCATAATCAAGTTTAAAAATCAGATTTAGATGTGAAAATATGAAGCCATAAAAAAGATGAAACCTTAAGGGAAACCTAGGGTTTGACATGCTCACTAGATAAATGAATTCATCAATATATTTTACCTTGTTTTCATTATGCAAACCTAAACAAGATAAAACTAAGGAATTACTTCAAATTATATAAAGTATAACAACAACACACGAATCTAAATTTAAAAGATAAAATATGATTAAACAATTGCACTTGCTAATTATGGAGAACACTAAGGGATTTACATAATGTGTTTATTATTCGTGCAAATCTGAGAGTGAATACAAGTGGTAAAAATTGTTGAAAACTAGATCAAGAGTTCCCTGGACCAAGGACTGGGTGTCTTGATGCGCTTGGATGAATTCGTTAGTCTTTGGAAGCTAACGTTTGTCATAGGCATCTGATGATTTATAATTTTGTTTTGGTATGCCTCACTGTTTTGGTACAAGTCACAACACTTGCTTGAAATCTATCTTTATATGCAATATTAGGGATTCATTGTATGCATAATATAAAAAAAACCATCTCCTCTTTGAAACCTTAGGTCCACTTTCAATATTAGGTTTAAAACTACGAAAGGGGAAGAAGGTGGGTTGAGCTGACCCTTATCACTCCTCAATGAATGATTGAGAGCTGCCTACGCATCCAATACTCTAAAGAGAAAAATCAAATAACATGTAGTTCTCTTTATTAGGTATATGTGTGTAGTTACGCTCCTTCAATGATTGCAACTTGTAATCTGACTTTCAACACTTGGTAAATGGTAATTTTGGCTTGGCTTGAGTGCTTAAGACTCAGGGTAGGACTTGTTTCTTGTGACTGATTATTGAACTGAAAAAAAATAGATTATTCTTTTTAAATGTGTATTAGTGTATAGATGTATTTTTGATGAGTGTTATATAATGTTAGATAGTGTTAGATGATGAATAAGTTTAGACCTACCGTGTATTTATATGTGACTTTTTGGGTATTTTATCATGTCATCGATATACGAAATGTATAACCGACCATGGAGATAATTTAAATTTGAAAAATGATTGTTACTTGGCATGGTGATGAATTTGTCAAAATTAGATGCCTTTACAATTTCACATATATCTGAGTTTGACAATTTTATTCAAAATATAAAGATATTTAATAAGATAATCCAGAGATTGTCTAAATATGATAATACATATGTTAAACATACTTTTAGAAAATCAAACATACTAGAAATATTGAAAAAATACGTATAAAAACCACACGTATATACACAAATCATATAATATAAAAGTTAATCAAAATTAAAATTACCAAATGTCTCGACCCAAATTTTAGTGCGTTAGAATACCCACAAAATCAATGAAAATAATCGATCAAATTATAAATTACAATTCAAAAACACGGCCGGACTTCAAAAAGTCAAGCGAGAGAACAACACCACGTTTTTATGCAAAAGTTGCCTCTTTCTTTAAGCCGACCTACACTTCCATAAATCACCAAATACCAAAGCTTAAAATTCAGCAAAGCAATCTCTCAGAACGAAAGAAAAAGTTAAAAAAAGCAGAGAAAAGCCAAAAGCCCAAGCCTTCAACAATGGCGGACACAGCGGACAAAGAAAGGGAAGCAATGTTAGATCGAATGTTAACAAGATTAGCTCTCACAGATGACTCCAAACTGGAAACAGTTTTATCAAAGTTGCTTCCCTATGCAATTAATTGTCTATCTTCTTCCCTTCAGTCCACCAGACAAAAGGTATTTAGATTTACATTTCTATTTATTTACTTATATTTCGATTTCATCTGTTGAGTGTTTGCAATCTTTGTTGTTTAGAATTTTGTTAGTTTAGATTTAATATTTAGCCTTTAAACTGGTGACACCTGGATTTTATATGAAACCCTGGAATTACTGTACAGAATTAATTTATTCGAAAATGACAATATATTTACTAGAGATATCAAGCTTCCGCAATCAATAATGTTAGAAGAAAAAACTTCTGGAATGATTGTAGTATCTGGGAAGTTTTTTCTTCTAACATTACATTTCAATTTAACTGTTTGAGTGTTGGCAATCGTTGTTGTTTAGAATTTTGTTAATTTAGATTTAATCTTTAGCCTTTGACTGGTGACATCTAGATGTTACATCAAACCCTAGAATTACAGTACAAAGCTAATTTTTATTTAAATACACATGATATTTTCTAGAGATCTCAACCTTGCTCAATCCATAATGTTAGAAGAAAAAACTTCCTGAATATTGCTAGTTTCGATGTAAGCTTTAGTGTTTAACTGGGGACACCTGGATTTTATGTGAAACCTTGGAATTACTATACAAAGTTAATATGTATTCGAAATAGACACTATATTTACTATAGGTTTCAAGCTTCTGCAATCCATAAAGTTAGAAGAAAAAGCTTCTGAGATAATTGCGATATTCTAGAAGCTTTTTCTTTACCATTAATCACTCGAAAACTTTGTATATAAATCCTATTTACGATAAAATTGTGTCTTCACTTCTTCCCTATGCCATTAATTCTTTATCTTTCCCCTTCAATCCATCAGACAAAAAGTATTTCTATTATTTTTTATATTTATTTAATTGTATTTCCATTTCAATTCTTTTATTAGTTGCATTTTTTATTGTTCAGAATTTTTTTAGTTTAGACTTAAGCCTAGTCCTTGGGGTCTAGGATTTGAGCTCTAGAATCACATTATCGAATTAATATTTATTGGAAGTTGGAAATAGACATTATATTTTAATTTCAATTGAGTACATTGATACTTTTTATACCAAAATTGTGGCTTCAAAGCTCCTCCCCTATGATATTAATTCTTTATCTTCTCCCCTTCAATCCACTAGACAAAAGATGTTTATATTTATTTGCTTGTGTTTCCATTTCAGGCTCTTTCAGAACTTTATAAGTTTAAATGTTTAGAATTTGGCAAACTTAAGCTTAGCCTTTGGGTCAGGGAATTAATAAACTTGTGACTCCTAGGATTTAAGTGAAACCCTAGTATTACCATACTGAGCTAATTTTTATTGAAAACATGCGTCATATTTACTATCAATTGATGGAAAATTCAGGGTGCATAGATGCTATTTACAATAAAGCTGAGACCAGTATGAAAGCACAACCCATAATTAAAGGGTGCGAGATTCTAGTAGGCAAGTATTAATTATGCTTTTCAAAGCAGCTTCTCCAAAAAGAAAAAAATTGCCATAACTGTTCAGAATTTTGGTTAGTATAGACTTAAACTTCTAGCCTTTTATATTTATATATATATATATATATATATATATATATATATATTTGTTTGAAAAAACACATCTTATATTATTCCAAGGAACAAAAAGTTACATAATTTGAGCATTAAGCTAACAAGAAGAACAAATAGTTACATCATCTGAACATAATATTAGTAGGAAGAATCTCTCCCTACATATGCAAGGAAGGAAATCACTTGAGCTTGTGCCCCAGTGGGCAAAGAGTTTACATCTCTTCATAACCACTCAATTTTGGCTTGTACAATCAAAGCCAACTTTTGTCTGAAAAGTCTCAACTTTCCCATACTGAGAGGGGAGGCATCCTTCTGAAAGATAGCTTGGCATCTTGTCCTCCAAAGAAAGCTGATTGCTGCTAACTGTGTTGTATGCCATAAACCCTTGCAGCTGTCCCTAACCATCCAAGAATCCTCTTAAAGAGGCCCTTTCCAAGAGAGAGGAGAAATAAAAAGGACTTTGAATTCAGCATGCAGCCATCCCCAAAGGCCTTTTGCTGTTGGACAATTCCAGAAAATACGATTAACTGTTTCTTCTTTCCCACACACAATGCAAAACGCATCTGTAAAACCAATCTTCTTCAACCTTGCTTTGACAGCTAGACCTTGATTCATTACTACCCATCCCATCACCTTATGCTTGAAGGATGTTCTTGTTTTCCAAATAACTTGACAGCGCTGTTGCCATCTCACTTCAGGGTCCTGGACCCGCCATTGTTTGTTCAACCAAGGGGCAATGAAATTGGAATGACATACTTGATAATTGAAACTCTGGAATTACTGGACAAAGCTAATTTTTTCAATAGGCATAATATTTACTTTTAAGTTATAATTAATTAAAATCTGCATCAATGCTATTTACAATAAAACTGCAGCTGGTATGAAAGCATGGCTCATAATGATATAAAATTTACAATAAAATCGTGACAGCTAAAATCATAGGATTGGCTGACCCACGATACTGTCAGTCGATGTCATTGGTCTAAGGATTTTATTGCATCTCAAGTTCTGCTCTGTATAGAACCCCTGCTGCTGTCAAGTAAAGATATAACCTAGCTCTTGCCTTGAAATTTTAATTGTTCATAAGTGTTCTAATTTATACTCAATATTAGCCTTTAGGTTGGGGAATCGAACTCACAGCCTGTAGATTTTATGTGAAAACCTAGAATTACTGTATCTTGCACATTTTTTATAGGAAATGGTCATCATATTTACTATTAATCACTTGAAAACTTACAGTACATTGATGCCATTTACAATAAATTAATTTCTTATCTTCTCCCCTTCAGTCCACCTGACAAAATGCATTTCTATTCCTATTTATATTTAATTGCATATATTTACATTTCAGCTCTAGTATTTGCAATTTCTGTTAGATTATACTTAAACTTTGCCTTCCGGTCTGGTAATTGAACTTGTTACAGATTGATTTTAAATAAGACCCAAGAATTATTGTATAGGTAATTCTATTTGAAATAGCTATCATATTTAGTATTTGGTATTAATTTATCAAAGGCTAGTACATTGATGCTTTACAATAAATTATGGTCCATATGAAAGCACAACTGATTATCACAGGGTGGGAGACCCCAGGAGTACTATCAGTTGATTAAAAATTACAGTACATTGATGCTATTTGCAATAAAATTGTGGTGGTGTGAAAGCACAAACCATAATTCTAGGGTGCAAGACCTGAGCAGGTAACTAGCTATATTTTATTGGAAACAGGAATTGTATTTTTATGGGAAATGTATTGTACATTCAGGTGCTATTTACGATAAAACTGCGACCCCAAAATTTTAGGATTGGGTGATCCACAAAATTGTCATTCAATGTTGTCAGTCTAGGGATTTTGTTGCTTCTGAAAACCCAGTCTGGATAGAACCCTGCCGCTGTCAAGTAAAGGCAGAGCATCAACAAATCACGGGATCTTTTAATTCCAACCTTTGCATATTAATTATTCATAAGTTTTTTAATTTGGGCTTAAGCTAGCCTTTAGAGGCCAGGGGTCAAACTCACGACACATGGCTTTTATATGAAACTCTAGAATTAATGTACCAAGTTAATTTTTAGTGGAAATGGGCATCATATTTACTATTAATGGTTAAAAATTTAGAGTACATGGATTTATTTGCAATAAGGCCTCAACTAGTATGAAAGGTACATACCTAATTTTTATTTGAAATGGGCATTATATTTACTATCAATTAATCAAAAAATTAGAGCACATCGATGCCATTTACCATAAAACTGTGGCCGGTATGTAAAGCTTTTATATCTATCTATCCATTTATTACTTGCAAATACTGCCATTTGAAATCTTTGAATTTTAAATAGGAAATAGACATCAAACTTTCTATTAATATTAAAAATATAGTACATCAAGATGCTATTCACAATAAAACTGTGGCCATTAAAATCATAGGGCTGGCAGACCCACATCACTGTCAGTCAATGCTGTTGGTCTGAGGTTTTGCTGATAAAACTGTGGCTGAGAAAATCTCAGGGTTGGCCGGCCTACAACACTGTCAGTTAATGCCATTGGTCTAGGGATTTTGTGGCTTCTTAAGTCCCGGTCTAAATAGAGCCCGTTGCCTATGTCAAGTAAAGGTAAAACTTTGGAAAGCATAGGAATTAGTTAAACCTAGCTGCTGCCTTGCATTTTAGAATTTTGTTAGATAAGACTTAAGATTAGCCCTTTAGGGTCTGGGAATCAAACTTGCAACCAGTGGCTTAAGTGAAACCCTATAATTAGTTTACTGAGCTTATTTCATTTATTGAACATTGAAACACGGAATAATTATTATGCACATTGGATGATGACTCTCTCTCATCTTTAAATAAGAGGTAAAGGTGTCATTTAGCACATCTATTTGGTGTATGATATGATAAGATGAATTTTAATGTCTTCTAAACCAAAGTGGTCTGTAATTCTAATTATGTCCATGAGACCACCCGAAGGTCTGTTGTACCATAGATATTACAGCTGTCTTAACCACCAAGAGGGGCTGAACTTTAGGATAGTGTTGCTTCCTTATGGCGGTTGGTTCTCCTTTTATTGATTTGGATCACAAATTCCCATCAATTGTTTATTCCTGCCTCTTTGAAGAATCATAACACGGGATCCATTTATAAGGTTTCCATATACTTAACCCAAATGTCATTGTAAGATGGGCATTCCATGATGAAATGTTTCTATGTTTCAACTGGTCACATGGTACAAAATGCATATATGCTCTCTTCCCATTAGTTTTTAGGTTATGTCCATCTACATGTCTCACATCTGAGTTTGTGTGGACTAGTTTTTATTTCTGCTATAAATATCTTCTTTCTCCATTTAATATAATTTCTGCCTCTGTATATGCCTTCTCATGATGTTCATAGGTGGGGTTGAATCTAGTGAGAGTATTGTTGCTTCTTCATATATTCTTTCTCCACATGGATGGGAGAAAATAAGCAACACTCGACAATAATTTTATTCATCTTTGAAGGACTATAAATACAATAGTCTTATCCTATTTTCTAGGATATGTTCCTATCACGTTTCATTCATCCCTCAACTCATAATCTCTACGTGGTTGTTACAACAAACCAACAACCTAGCCTATTAACTTGGCTAACCAAACTAACTATAATAGGTTTAATAATTTAAACCTACCTACTGTAATTAACTTAATTGTAATTCAATAAATTTTGTAACATTCCCCTCCTTATTATATCATAGTTCAAAGACTGGGAGAGAATATACTTTGCATGTGAATTGGGACATACATACAATTCAACATAGTTACAAACAATAGTGGGTATGGGGATTGGTCTCACTACATCTCCTCAGCGGGAAACGGCCTCACTGAGCAATACATACGAATGGGGACATACTCAACCATTTGCCAAACACAGTTGTGTGAAGTTCCCTCACAACACTTACAAACAATGGGTGAACAAGGACATACTCAATGTTCATTGAGAAACTTTAAACAAACATAGATTAGGACACTCTATAGTCCATACATTCTCTCCTTTGTGAACACAGACACACAATTGTCCACAACATAATAATCTGTATGAATATGGACACACTCAACTATTCACCAGACTTAGTAGTGGGAATGGCCTCACTGAACAAGAAGACAATGGGCTTGGGCCTCATTATCTCATCCTCAGGGGGGATTGGGCCTCACCTCAACTGTTCCTCAGGTGGGTCTAGGCCTCACCCAACAACAATGTGCTATTTTCAGACAAAATAATGGGATGACCTCACATATTTCATCCTTGTGTAGCAGAAGCTTGGTCTTCATCATCACCTTCACTAATGATCACCGTCTTCAGATTTATAATTTATTTCGCATTGGCATTTATAGCAATAATCTAGTCTCCGAGCTAGCAGCTGACTCAAGACTGGAAGCTTTCTGCTATCCTTCTTTGGTTTTCTGGACTGGAGTTCTATGTCCCCATGCAATGAATGTTTTAATGTTTCGAGCTCTTCATTTATTCCCCTCACGCCACCTCAAAGAGGTGAAGTGAAATGAGAATGTTGCGAAATGATTGCTGTACTTTCCAATGAATTTCTCTTTGTTGGCATATCGTATTTGATTTTGTTTTTTTCCTTTCCTTTTTATTTATTTATTTTTTCCATGAACTTGAGAAAGAGAAAGGAAGTTTTAAAAAAAAAAAAAAAAAACTCCAATGTCAATTACCTAGCAACACCCACCCCAGCGGGATTATCCGTGAAGCATCAGAACCAACATCAAAACCAGGCCTCCCTCTCGTTTTTTGGAGAAAAACTGCTTAACAGCTTTGACTATGAAGCTTGTCAGATCCTTGGGAGAATCATCTTCCTAGAACATTTGAGGAGATCCGGTCACTTCAAATAAATTAACTCCAATATTAGCTGCTTTATCAGCCACTTGGTTCCCTTCCCTTTGTATATGTGCAAAAGTAACTCAAGCTTACTTGCCTGCCATTTAGCTTCATCAATCTAAGCTTTCAATTTCCATGACAGAGTCTTACCATCCTCCATCACATTGATTATCACTTGCAAATCACCCTATATCACAATATTTTTGTAGCCTCTGATAACAGCTGTTTGAATCCCCTTAAGCATTGCCATACCTTCTGCTTGATTATTTGTATCCTTTCCTAGGTCGAAGGCAAAAATCAGGAGAGGCTGCCCATTCTCATCTCCGAACACGCATCCTTCTCCAGCTGGACCTGGATCTCCCTTTGCAGCACCATCGAAGTTGAGCTTGATGAACTGAAGAGGAGGGGGAGTCCAAGAAACAACTAATTTTCTGCCAATCTTCTCACCAACCCCATTATTAGGGGACCTATCTACTATAATTGACCCAACTATGATTTAACAAAATTCCTAACATAGTTTTTGACTACTTTGTTAATGTTTGAGCATTCATTTAAGCTAATATCATCTATTCACTTGTTAGTTTAGGACGTATCAAAGTGTGTTTACCTGTTTAGAAGATTGTTTCCATCACTAGCGAGTTTTAAATAAATTTTCTTGAACTATGATTTCATTGATTAAGTTACAACTACATTTTTTTGTGTTTTCGTGCCTAATATTATTGTATAGGTGGCAAGTAGAAAAAGAAACATGTTTCATCTTCTTCTTCATTTTAGTTAGAAATATTACAAATTCTTTTTTCCCAAGATGTCTTCTACTTCATTTGAACATGGAAAAATTCTGCACATTGGGTGAAAGTGGCTCTCATTTTTCAATGCTTAGCTTTCTATTGCTAATGGTTGTATCCTTCAGTCCCATTGACCTACTTTTGGTCATTTGTGGACATTGACATAATTTCTTTCTTTATTTCTGCTCTAGATGGAACATGTAAAATATTTTTTTCTGCTATGTTTTAATCTTTTGACTGGCAAAATTTTAAGGGCAAGAAGTGTTTTTGGAATTGCAAGATAGTTCATAAATATTTCTTTTTAAAATAAGAAATTAGAAATATATGTTATATAGGCTAATTTATAGGGAAAACATAGCATTCACCTTTAACATATAATTTTTTGTTGAATCCAATAACTTTAAGCATGTTGTGTTACATTCCTAGCATTTGTTTTGGAAACTCTATCAAACTAATTTTATCAATTGGACAGTGACAGATGTATGCATATTGTAAAACTTTGCTAATGTTTGTTTTGAAAACTTCACTAAGCTAATTTCATCAATCGAACATTCTGAATCCAGATCAATGTGTATTGTAAAACGTCGCTAATGTTCATTGTGGAAACTTTAGCTGATTCATCAGCTGGACATTGAGATGAATGTGTATTTTTTTCATAAAAAAGGCTAACAACTATATTAATCATAAGGCCTAATTAAAAAGCTAAATTCCCTCCAGCTGAACCAGGTAGATTACTAAAGATAAAGTGCTTTAGATGTTTAGTTCGTTTTTTATTTAATTAGTCTTCGATCCTAGGGTCCTTTTACCGTAGCACTTTGTAGTGTAATTGGATGTATTCTCGAGTCCCATTGACCTAATTTTGTCATTTATGGACATTAATATAATATTTTTCTTTTATTCTTTCCTTTTTCCAAGGAAAGCATACAGCCCTAGCTGGTATTCACTCAAATTGTGCTCATGATGCAGGGGCATCCGGGTTCATAAACTATCTTGCATCATCCAAAACCATGGGTTTGGGTTCTTGTGCGCACTTGTGCACGTGTTTTACATTGCGCAACTTGTCTATTTTGACAACGTTGCATGTGTAGAGGAAGATCAACATCAAGCCACAAAACATCATCAAGAGTCCCACATGGCAAGGAAGTGAACGAAGGAGGGTTTTAATTATCTCCCATTGGTCAAAATGACCTTTTCTTGGGAGCATGATGAAACCACCCCTTAATGCAAGTGGTAGTTACGTAATCCCCAGTCTACAACAATCGGTGGTTTGACATGCATTGAGCAAACAGGTAAAGTAACTACCTAGATCAAGAATACATGAAATGTGGACCATTTTCCAAGGCAGGGGGAGTTTGAAGAGAGTGGTAGGATTAGTGTCAGGTCACCAAGATTCGAAGGGAGTTTTGGAAGAGGGTTGGAGAGTCACTTCAGATCATCCTAGGCAGATGGGAAGAAGATCAAGCAAGTTGGAGAGAAGAGAAGAGCTGAGAGAAGCTCAAAGAGTGAGAGAGCAGAACTACGAGCCTATTGAGTTGATTAATGTTCATGTAACCTAGTCGGTGGATTGAGGAAGTCTCCATAGTCATAGGAGAGGGGAGAGTGTGTATGTGTGTGTAATCCCTGTAACACAGTTGAACATTAATAAAGAAGAGTCTTTTGGTTTCTGTTATGAGTCGTGTTTGTGAGTCTCCTTGAGAGAGAGAGAAGTGTAACACTATGGGGGAGTAAGGTAACCATTCACTTGCCCCCCTCATCCTTGTTTTCATCAATTGGTATCAAAGCAAGGTTTGCCTTTTTGGGTTGTATGAAGACTCTTGGTGTGTCATTGCCAAGTGAAAAAGAAGCTTGTAGTTTGGTGAAGATACAATACACAAATATAATCTCACTACAGGAGTAGGAAGACCAAGGGCATCTATAGTTTTAGACTTGCTAGAGATGCTAATAGGAATGCAAGTAAGATTGGATGCAATGGAGACAACACAAAGAAAAGGAACTCTTGTTGAAGATGTAAGTGATGATGAAAGCGCAAATGCTCAAGAGATTGAAATGGAAGAGACAGTGGATGAATTTGAGGATAGATTTTTCATAGCTATTGCAAAGATGGGAAGTAAACCAAAAATGGATACCCTGCTACGGATGAAGCTTGAGCCCTGAGGAGCTAATAAGACCAAGCGCACCTAGAGTTGCAAACTTGGCAGATTTGTTAAGAGGAATGCGAATAAGATTAGATGCAATGGAGACAACACAAAGAAGAGGAACTCTTGTTGAAGAGGTAAGTGATGATGAAAGAGCAGATGCTCAAGAGATTGAAATGGAAGAGGGTGGATGAACTCTAGGATAGATTTATTAAATCTATGGCAAAGATGGGTAGCAAATCAAAGTTGGATACCCCTTGCTACAGAGGAAGCTTGAGCCCTAAGAAGCTCATAGATTGGATCATGGAGTTGGAGAAATACTGTGACTATGAGTCAAGGGAGGATCCCAAGAAGGTGACGTTTGCCTACACCAAGCTGAAAGTTCATGCATCCTTGTGGTGGGATCATGTGCAATTGAAAAGGGAGAGAAGAGGTAAAGATTGAATCAAAACTTGGGAGAGGATGGTCACAAAGCTGAAAGGTACATTCTTGCCTTTGGATTATCAGCTGAGTTTGTTCAAGAAGTTGCAAAACTTGAGGCAAAAGGAGTTGAGTGCGAAGGACTACACAAAGGAGTCCTACAAATTGACTATTAGACCTGGTCATCTTGAAGATGATAAAGAAAAGATATCAAGGTATGTAAATGGATTTCATATTTCCATTCAAGATGAGTTTGGAATATTTAGGGTGAATTCAGTTGAAGAAGCCTATCAATGTGCATCGAAGGCTGAAGAAAAGTTGACTAGAAGGCAATAAACGTGTTAGCAAATATGAATGCTGAAAGAATGAAGAGAAATGGAAGGCATATGACACACTTACTTGTGTGTCCATATTTTTATTAAGCACAAAATAATCTACAACAATTGGGAAGGTTGATAACCGACCATTAATTAATAGTTAACTAACAACTAATTAATATCTATAACACGCTTTCTTAATGACTAAACTGGGGGCTACTCCAAGTTTGCCCCAAAATTTTACAAAGTGGGACAAAAAGTTTAGTCATTACATTTACAGACTACGCTTTAGAAATCAACATGAAATTTGTAGTCCTCTGACGTTTTGCTGTTGTTCATTGTAGGAATTTCAGTGTAGATAAAAACCAAGAAGGATAGCCAATGACAAAATAAAGATCCAGTTGTGTGGACATAAATTGTATCAAGCTGGCCACCAATTTTCTGATGGGTGTTTCATTGATCGGTGATAAATCATCATTTGCTAATAACTTCAATTCGACCTCGATAGTTTTGAATCCAGAATCATGGAGATGATCAAATAAAATATACCAGGCTTGAATCCAAATAAATATATTGCCCTGAAAGATGATAAAATAAAATAAAATGGGATGCACTTTGTGCGATGGTTATATCACAGAAAGTATATTTGGAGTTCGGTACCATTACCTTGGACAATCTCCAGATGTAGAACTTTTTGAATTAGCATGAAAATTCAAAGGAAGTGAAGTATGCATTTTTCATAAATCGTGTGCAAGTTAAATATGATGTGGTGTGTGTTGGATCATTAGCTTCAGAAGCAAAGAAGGTTAAAATCCAACACTTTATTTTGCAAATTGGCTCCTTCAATAGTTCAAGTTGCTCTCCATCACTATTTTTCAGTGGAAGTGCAAGTGGAGCTGAAAAGTCACAAGGTTCATTGAAGTCCATGTGGAGGCCAGAACAAAAACATGATGTAGAGAAGTTGGCAATGAAATTGTTTTATGTGGAGGCCATGTTGCTTTCAATGTTAATTGTTCTCCACATTTCAAAATCTTCCTAGATGCGGCTATTAAATTTGGGAAGGGTTACAAATTGCCTTGCTATGAAAGAACAAGAACTAGTTTGGCAATGAAATTGTTTTATGCGGAGGCCATTCCTTTCAATGTTATCCGTTCTCCACATTTCAAAACCTTCCTGGATGCGGCTATTAAATTTGGGAAGGGTTACAAATTGCCTTGCTATGAAAGAATGAGAACTAGTCTTCTTGAAGAGGAGGTGGCAGCCATATTTACTGAGATAGATGAAATGAGAAAAAAATGGAAAAGAACAGGGTGCACAATAGTAAGTGATGGATGGTGTGATTCAAGAAGAAGGCCCCTCCTAAATGTTTTGGCAATATCCCTTAAAAGTGCTATGTGTGCAAAATCAATTGATACAAGTAATGAACAAAAAACATCTTTTAACTTCCAAATACAACGATTCAATGATTTTGGAGATAGGAGAAGATAATGTTGTTCAAGTTATTACAGATAATGCAACAAATTGCTAAGGAACAGGTGATATACTCATGGATAGATTTCCTTATCTCATTTGGACACCATGTGCAACACGTGTTGAATCTTTTTCTTTAAGCATAGATTATATACTTGACGATTACTCGCTGAGTGGGCGAGTACTCGCCGAACAAAACCCCAAACGAGTATTTGCTACTTGAAATCGCACAGACTTGCCATCCTTGCCAATACTCGACCCTCGGCGAGCACTGGCATAGTACTCGCGAGTAATTGTGAGTACTCGCCGAGTAATGTGCCAGTGCTTGCCGAGAGTCTCAAAACCCAGTCAAAATGCGTCCAAAACGCGTCAGAACCTTCCAGAAGCATCCAAAACATTGCAAAAATGCGGGGAAAACACATAAATTTGTCCTATAAAATCATACACCTCCACACATTGGAATCACACAACATTTGGAGTCTCTTTGGAGCTTTTGGATCAAATTGGAAGGAGATTTTCTGAGCAAACTTTCTAGGTTAGTTAATTTTTTATTTCATTTCTTCTAAGTTCTATTTATTATCTTGAGTCTACATCATTTGCAATTTTGCATTGGATTATTGAAATTTGATCTCCCATTAGAGTCATACTTAGTAAGTTAGTAGACTATGTCACAGTGTCACTGTGTGACTATGGTATAGTACTGCTTGGAGTTGTCTATTGATATTTGATTCGGGAATTCTATATCCTCAATAATAGGCTAATAGTTGTGTTATTTTAGGATGTTGTTTTAGTCTAAACCTAGAAGTAATATAGAACTAAGGCTTTCTTCGTTTACAGTTCCTACTAAATAGGAAAGTCTGTTCCTAAATACACTAGAAAATATTAAAAAATTTAGGAACAACTTTCCTATTTAATATTTTCCTAGCCTAAATACACTAGAAAATATTAAAAAATTTAGGAACAAACTTTCCTATTTAATATTAAATTTCACATACTTTCCTTGCATCCCTGTTGTTAGAACTTAGATTTATGTAATTTATTTCTTCTATAAAGTAATATAAGATGCATTTTAAAACAAAATATGAAGTTTAGACTTTAGAATTTAGATAACCGGGTAAATAAGTGTAAGATACATGAAATTTTTTAGACTCTTAGCAACAACTATATGTTATTTACTTATTACCCTAGATTTATAATTTTATAGATTTTATAGTTCACAAGGGATCCTTACATTGGAATGCCAAAAATCTAATTTTTTAGTTTTACACCCAACCAAATCTAAATATTAACTTCATCTCCTAACAAATTCTATGTAATTTATTTGTAAACATATTATCATGATTATGTAATTTTTTTAATGTTGTTTTGATTCTTGAACATGCTGCAGATTTACGATTAGACATAACATACAATGGCATCTGGCTCTGCATCTGCATCAGGTTCAGAATCAGTCACTAGTAGCCAACCGCCTCTCCCTAATGCACGTACCGCTGCTTGGGAGTGTCATACGGGTTGGAATGTCTCAGTTGACTACAAGTTGTATGTTTTGCTCGAAGAAGATTGGTGGAGGCATCAATTGCTTCAAGTACCATCTTGCATGCATTCTTTCACGTGTTGTGTCTTGTCCCACTGTAATAGAAGAGGAAAAAAAAGAGATGTTTGCAGAGTTTGCATTGCTGGATGAGAAGAAATTAGAGAGGGCAAAGATGCAAGTAGCTTTAACAACAGTGATTGGTTCTGCATCAACAAAGGCAACTGAGGCAGCTATGAAATAAATTGTGGGCTCTAGTTGTGGTCCACGCAAGCGAGGCACATCCACCTCATCAAGTTTGAGCCAACTACACAATTTTTTTGTGCCTAGAAACATACCTGGGGCACAACCTTTGCTGCAAGGCACATGATGAAACAAGGAGGTGCACACAGAATCAGATAAGGCATGTGCAAATTTCTGGTATTTCAACCTTTCTTTCAACGTGGCGAAGAGCCCGTACTGAGAATATATGGTGACAACATTGATAGTTGCAGGGAAAGGGTACAAGGCACACTCTCCAATAGACTTGAGTGGTAAATTGCTCAAAAATGCAGTTGAAGATGCAAAAGTAATTGTGGAAGATCAAAAGAGGTTGTGGCAAAAGTTTGGATGCACCATTCTTTTCGATGGATGGACTGATGGAAAGAACCGCACCCTCATCAATTTTTTGGCGTCTTCAAATGGTGAGATGGTTTTTTTGAAATCCATTGATGCATTTAGTAAGGTAAAAAATGTAGAAACTTCGAGCTTGATGTTCAAGGAAGTTGTTTTAGAGGTGGGCATCGAAAATGTTGTCTAAGTTATCACTAACAATGTAGCGGCATATGTGACGGTTGGGAGACTTCTCAAGGACAAACATCCATTACTCTTTTGGACACCTTGCACAGTCCATTGTCTTGACCTTCTCTTGGAGGACATAGGCAAAATTGATTGGATGGGACCGGTTGTAGAGGAGGCCAAAGACATCACAAAATATATTTATAATCATCCTTGGGTTCTCAGCTTGATGAGAGAACACACTAAAGGGAAAGAGCTTGTGCGACTAGGGGTCACAAGGTTTGCAACTAACTTCCTTACGTTGCAAAGTATTTGCAATTTGTTGACAGCTTTGAAGCAGATGTATGTGTGCCAAGCATGGGTAGACAAAACATATTCAAAGAAAGTTGACGGAATCAAAGTCTCAAAGTCAATTTTTAATGAGGACTTTGTGGAGAGAGCTACAAAGATCGTCAAAGTAACTTCAAATTTCAATTTCAAATTGATTTTTTTAGTTTCAATTTTTAAAGTATTTAATTTAATTGTAATTTTTTAACTTTAATTTTTTTGTAACTTGATAGGTGTCAGTGCCTTTGGTGAGGGTTTTGCGTTTGGTGGATGGAGAGCAAAATCCAATGGATTACATTTATGAGGCCATGGATAGGGCCAAAGAGGCCATCCAAAACTATTATAGGGGGAATAGTGTCAGAGTTGATCCCATTTAGGAGTTGATTGATTAGAAGTGGAACAATCAACTCCATCAATCTATCCATGCAACGGGGTACTATCTTAACCCTAGATTTTTCTACTCTGATGGCTTCATAGATGATAATGGGGAAGTTATGGAGGGCCTCTCAACATGCATTGAGAGTATGACACCTGACATTGAGATGAGAGATCTCATTATTTTAGAGTTGTAGAACTACAAGCAGGCTAGGGGGAGGCTCTTTTCTTTGGCACTAGCTATCCGAGGGAGAACCACATAGTTACCAGGTCATATAAAATGAAGTATTTATTTGTACTTTACAAGTTACAAATTTACAATTATTAATTACTGACAAACTTTTGAATATCTTGTTTACAGGGTCATGGTGGGAAGATTGGGGTGAAAATACCCCAAATCTTCAAAGGCTAGCCCTCCGCATTTTATCTCAACTTTGTAGCGCTTCTGGATGTGAGCGCAATTGGAGTTTGTTTGATGCCATTTACACGAAGAAGCGCAATAAATTGAGTCATCAATGTCTCAATGACTTGGTTTTTGTGCAATACAATCTTTGGCTTCGCACAAGAAAGGTGGAGAACACATCACAAGATCCTTTTGATCTAGATGAGATCGATCCCTATGGTGATTGGACTGCACAGGATGAGGAGGCCTCCATGTTCACAGAGGACAAGATTGCTGATTTTGAGAGGCAAGCTATGGAGGGTGCAGCTGCAGTAGGAGGAGATATTGGATTGGATGACATCCCTGTAGATGTCGAAGATGAAGTAGAGATGGAGCCACAGGCGCAACACTCTAGCCAGAGGGAGGAGCGGCAGCCGAGTTGGAGGACTAGACTCAGTCTCCCTTAGTTTTCACTAGAGCAGGGAAGAGAAAAATGTAGATTCTTGTATATTTATCAGTGTGTTGTTGCCACTTGACATTGTGATAGTTCATACGCATAGTTTTATAATTGTGTTCGCATGGATCTTGATCATGCAATTTTGTAATTTCTAATTTTCTATAATGGCATACAATTTCCTTTGCAAATTACATATGGATAGTTTCTGGTTTCTGGCATATGTAATTTCTATAATATGGATAATATGGATTTGTTCATACTTCAACAACCTTTGCAAATTTTTGGTATTTTTATAAAATTTAAGTTTTTTTAATAAATTTGAGTATTTTTTTTTGTCGAATAATGGCGAGTGGTTGTCGAATAATCACTGAGTAAACTTTTAAGGAGTTGGGCGAGTACTCTCTGAGTACGAGTATGCAAACTATGGCTTTAAGATCTATCAAAATTGGAGTGGGTAAATAATATCATGACTGAAGGAAAATAAATTTCCAATTTTATCCTCAATCACCATTTGACATTGAACTTGTATCATTCCTTTGCAAAGTATGAACTTTTATCCCTTGCTGAAACAAGATTTGCCACCAAATTCATTACTTTGCAAAGGGACGTAGAGGAGATGACAACGTTGAGAAAAAATGTGGTCACTAATGAATGGGTAGAGTCAAAGCTGTTCGAGGAAGTCCATTCAGAAGATATTAAAAGATTTATTTTAGAGAACACATTTTGGGAGGAGGCCAAGAAAATCATAATGGTGCTTGAGCCACTTGTTAGAATTTTGAGAATGCTTGATGGCAATTAACCTTGCATGGATTTGAATGGATAGAGCAAATGAAGAAATTCAAAAGTTACTTGTAGGCGATGTCAAAAAAGTAAAACGTATTTAGGAAATTGTGGACAAATTATAATTCATGCTAATTGTCCTCTACATGCGATATCTAGCTATTTAGAGCCTAAATTAGTAGAGGTAAATCATGATGCGGATGAGGAGATAATGAGAAAGTACCTTATTGTTTACAAGAACCAACTAAAAATGTTTGGCATTAGGCAAGCAAAGGCAAGCAGGATGAAGTGAGAACCATCTAAATGGTGGCAGTCTAATGGGGCTTCTACTTTAGAGTTGTAGAAGCTTGCCGTGCAAATCTTTAGCCAATGTTCTAGTGCTTCTGCATGTGAAATAATTGGAGTACACACGATTTAATCGACACTAATAAGAGGAATCGACTATGGGATCAAAAAATTTTCGATCTTGTGTTTGTCTATAGCAATTTACAATTGCTTACTTTCTCACAAATCAAGATGACAACTCTTGCCTTTACAGACCATGCTTTGGAGATGAATAAAATGTTGATGTTGTTTATGAGCATACTAATGTAGGATTAGATAAAGATACTAGTAATACTTTTGTTATAGACATAGGTTTTGATGTTGCAATTGGTTAAAATTTCATTCCCATTTTTAGTTAATGCTCGAAACTTTAAAGTTTAAAGTTAAACAATGTACAATTCTCATTGTTATATGTATGGAAATTGAAATTTGACACTCTATTGGGTTTTGCTATACAATAATCTTTTTTAGTAAATTAATGTCACATGTATGTGTATTTAATTTTGTGTAAGTGCTATTTTCTTTAGAAATATGTATGATATTTATTTTTTATATATTTTTTAAATTTATAAGATTTTCCAAACCAAACCAATCTTTTTGCAAAATCTTGGACTTTCAAACTTTCCCCCCTTTGAACGAACCGAACTTTTTGGATATGGTAAATATGGAAGAAACCATCTCATCTTTTCCCTCCTATTGGGAAAAGCCTTTTACAACAAGATGAGTTGTATAATTGTCCAAAATACCAATTTTGTCCACCCATTTGCATTCAATGGGCTGTTTAACCGTCAGTTTAGGTACCATACAAAGGTCAAAACCGAGGGCAAAATGATCATGCTTTGTTGAATTAACAACTTTGTTTTCGGTCCTCTAAGACAGTGCCTCTGACTGAGGCATTTCATCCTTCTACACACATACTTGTGCTTTTGACTAAGGAATTGCGATTTTTTGCACATCCTTTATAGTGGATATTCCTTCCACAACTAGTGCATGTAAGTTGACTGGAGTAGGGCCAACAAGTCTATGAGGTATTTCATTCTCTAGCACATCCACTATGGTGGAGTCCCCCTCCACACGTGCATTTATGTTGACTGTGGCAATGTCAACAAGCCTATACAAGCCATCTTGCCCAATATCTAGGGCAATTACTTTGTCCCATTTTACATCAGGCACAATCCATTGCTTACTAGAGAAATTTACAACAATGTTGGGATTTTCTATTAACCAACTAATAAATAAGAGATTTTTATTCATGCTATGAATATACCTAACATTTCTTACATTAATTTTTATAGCATTATTCAATACCATGCAAATATTTTCCATCCCTTTTATTGCTTGTGACTGACCATCATTTAATAAAACCGAATCATAAAAGTTTGTACTCACAAATTTTTTGACATACCATTGCTTACAACATGTGCAATGTCTAGATGCGCCATAATCAATGAACCAACAATTGGTAGCACTATTGTTTGAGTATAATACTACGAAGGCATACTCTTCCTCATAATCTTGTTTTTCTTTAACTGCTACCACATTTCCCATTGATAGCTTTGTTGAGAGAGTGCATATTGTTGCTTTAGGCAATTCTTTTTGACATGCCCAACCTTCTAATAATAAAAACACTTCACTTGGTACTTAGAAGATGAATCAGTAGGGATATGTTTCCACTTCCCCTTCAACTGAGCAACAAGTGCACTCTTTGTTTGTCCAACACTTGACTCATTTGTTCGTGTTTGTCAGCGTTCCTTTTACATCAAATAGGAACTACTTGATCAAATGTTAGGGTTTGACTTTTTGTTAAAAAGTGTAAAGCCTCCATGAAAGATTCATATGAAGGCGTCAAGCTATTTAGAACAAGAGCAACCATGTCATCATCATCCACATTTTTGTTAATGGCTTTGAGCTGGTTTTGGAGATCTATCATTTGAAGAAGATGCTCTGACAAGGACCCATCCTCAGTCATCTTTGTGGAAAATAGCAGATTCTTTAGGCACATAAGTCAGTTTTTCTCTGAAGTTTGATATTTATTTTTCAAATTGGTCCAATGCACACTTGCCTCAGTGGTGTTCCAGACCTTAGGAATCATATTGTCTGACACAAACAACTTCAATAACAAGAAGGGCTCCTTATGACGTTTGTCACAATCAACAAAATTAGTAATATGTCTTGCTTCAATGTTGAGAATTATTTTATCACAATCACGATATCACACATTTTTAAAAATCCTATGACTCTAAACATTATAAATGTAAGATGCAAAATTTTAAAATTTGAATTTGCTTTAAATCGGAATTTCAAAATTACTCACAACATAGATTTTTTAAACTGCAAATTGAGAAAATTGTACAACACAATAATGATCGCAAATCCCAAAATTGTAATACAAATCATGTGTGCCCTAGGGAATATACTGCACAAAATTGTCTGAAAATGCTACACTTTCATTCGTTGTGCCTTAACCCCTTCATAGTTTGGTTCACAACTCCCTTGTTGCGTTCGTTCTAGTCTATCTACACAACCACGTCCTCTGCCAAGTTGCGTTTTGCCCATTTTCATGCCCTAGTAACTTGCAATCCTTTTGTTTGCGTTCTACTTCTTTTTTGACATGCCCTAACACATGCCTTCGAAAATGATGGAAATTGCAAATAAATGACTGTAAGTCTTCTTCCCTTGCGTCTCTTTCAACATCTCTACATAATGTCGGCTTTTTTCTCTTCAAATTGTCAAAAATTCCTTCATCTGGTTTGATTGTAGAAAAAATGGTGATTTTCTTCTATCATGATTTGATGTCTATTCTTACACGATCTTTCTTTGCCATTTTATGCTTCCTCTGCCTTAATTTGTTCCCATTGTGGTTTGTGCACAAACGTGATCTTCAAAATGTTTGAAATGTGCCCTAGCATGACTTCAATGGTTTTTCCTTTGACAACTTCTGCAAACAACTCGTTTTACCTTTGACTGGGTCTGCAAACAACTCGTTTTACCTTTGACTGGGTTTGCGAACAACTCCTATGCCTTACTCACAAACTCGAATTGGTTTGTCTTTGACTGCCTCTCTTTTTGGAATACCTCTTCTCTATAGTTTGTACCCTTTTTCCAAGTCTTCCCCGAATTTGGTTCTTTTCCGTTCGTACTCGACTAGGGCTTCCTCATAGGCTTACTACTTGTTTATACCTTTCTCCTAGGGCTTCCTCAAATGGTAGGTCTGATACCAATGTTAGCAAATATAAATGTTGAATGAATGAAGAGAAATGGAAGGCATACGATACACATACATACTTGTATGGCTGTCTTTTTATTAAGGACAAAAAAAGTTACAACAATTGGGAAGGTTGATAACCAACCATTAGTTAATAGTTAACTAATAGCTAGTTAATGACTTTAACAAATTGAACTTCAAAGGTCGAAGAAGGTTCTCAAGAGGAAGAGGACAAAATATCGGTGGAAGAGAACAACATACTCATGAAGGTGAAGCAAGTACGCCACAATATCAGAATCAAACCCAGATAGGAAAAGGGTTTTCCTCTAGAGGTAGAGGATTCATGGGTAAGTGCTTTGAATGTTGAGAAGTTGGGCACAAAGCATTTAGATGCCCCAAAGCCATTCACAACAATAGCAAGAGGATTGAAACAAGCAATGATATTGCTCATGTAGATGAAGAGAGTGTTGGATCCCCAACAGATATCGAATACTTGAAGCATGGCGAAGATCTTATGATGAAGAGAGTGTTGTTGAAACCAACCAAGGAAGAAAATGAATTGGCGCAAGGAAAAAACTATTCTAGACTATTTGCAAAGTAGGAGATAAGTTTTGTAAAATCATTACTGATAGTGGTAGGCATGGATAATTTGGTTTCTAAAGAAATGGTAGAAAAGTTTTGGCTGAAAAGATTAGTGCATCCAAACCCTACAGTTTCTTGGTTGCTTAAGGGTCATCAATTATTGGTGAATTAGCAATGTATGGTTAGTTTTCAGATTGATTCATATAAGGATGAAATATTGTGTGTTGGGAAATGTTTTAACTTTGCATGAATATGTGTAATGGTAATTGTGCATAAGGTGGGTGTTGCGCAAGGTGTTTTGCGCAAGCACTGGTTGTGCATGTTGATTGCTCAAGTAGTGATGGTTGTGCATACTTGTGTGGAGATTGCCTATAATAGTTGCACTAGGTTGCTAGTGTGGGAATGATGGTAGAGTTGTGCAGGATATTCTTCTTAGTTGCATTGCACTCTGGGAGGTTGTGAAGCAGAGCATAATCGTTGGGTCACAATAAGGTGCTACGAGGAGTTGTGTAAGGCGTAGAGCAATGAAAGGTTATCTGAAGGCATTTCATACGCTTGTCTAATTATATCGGTCAGTTTGAAGAAGTGTTAGCAATGTCTTGGTGGCTTGTTGAGGAGCGTTGCATGTTGATCACTTGGCCCTGTAGTTGGTGAATGCAAATTCCTCTGTTGTGTGGACGTTAAAAAGTGATGTACCTAATATGTGTAACAAAGGTTGTTGAATGTTGAATACACATGGCCAAGTGTGTGCATTGTAATTTATGGTAAAGCATTGTATGAAGGTTACAAAACCTTGAGATTTGATTTAGCATTGTAAGATGGTCCAAATTATGTTATACTCAAAAAGGTTTCTGTGCTAGGTTTTTTTACCCGAAAGGGTTTTCCTAGGTGAAAATATGTGTTTGTCTTTATCCATGTTTGTGTAAGGTTCACATAGGAGAACTATCCTCTATATTCGTTTGTTGTGCATGAGTTAATTCTTAACATTTGGTATTAGAGTTTGGTTGTAAGCTTTGTAGAAGTTGAAGTAACTTTTGATAGACAATTTTCTTGAAGTGGGAGTTTTATGAGAGAATCTTGTGTAGGAAGCATGGGGATAGAAATTGATAAATTCAATGGTCAATTTTTTGAGTTAAGGAATCTCAAGATGGAAGATTTCTTGGTAGATATAGATAAGTGGATTACTGTAGAAGCCACATCAACAGTGAGGTTGAAACTAGAAGAATGCAAGAAAGTTGATAGGAAAGCTAGAAGCTCTATCAAATTATGTTTGTTATATTCAATGCTATCGAATGCTTCGATTGAAAATACTGCAAAGTTTATTTGGGATAAGTTGAAAATGTTGTACGGGACCAAGCCGTTGATCAACAAACTTTTCTTGCGAATGATGGTGACTTGATTGCAGAGCAACTGAACACCTTCAACATTGTGGTAAGTCAGTTTTCATCTGTGGATGTCAACATGGTTGATGAAGAAAGGTGTATCATGTTGCTGTGTTCTTTGCCAGACTTGTGGGATAATCTAGTGATGGCAATCCGTAGTACTACTTTGGAGCTAAAAGTGGAAGATGTAGTCACAAGTCTATTATCAAAGAAGATGAGGTGCAAGTTTGTGGAAAGCTATTAGACAAATGATGCCCGATCCGTGCGGGTTGCTTGCAAGAAAGAGGCAAGAGGAAGACTGGGGATAAGTGCTCAAAGTGGTGCAAGCATAGAAAAGGAATCTAATTAAGGATAGCCTTTAACTCTGTATTGCTTGGATTAACACTATCCCATGTACACACCTCAAGCACGTTAGTCAGACTTGACACAATTCAACAAACTTTCTTCATAGATTTCATCAAACTATTACAAAGATTAAATGCACACTCTCACTCACACTCTCACACACACTTGCCTTGATAGGCTTATTACCACACATGAAGAAGATTTCAACTCTCATACAATCCCTTCTGGACTTGAACCATCTCATTATGTTGTTGGACTTAGCCCCTCAAACTCTCTCTTTTCTTCCTCAACTTGGAGCTTAATTCACTCTATGACTCTCCTTTTTCATTTTACTTGCTAATTTAGATCTTCTTTGACATTCTTTGCCTTCTAGAGTGTCTCTTCACTTTCCTTTGGGTCTTAGAAACGCTCAAGATTCGACCGTTCATCATTTTGGGCCATGACATTCATTTTACATTTCATACGAGCGAAACCGTTGCTTTATGCAATCCAACAGTTGAAAAATTTCCACAGAGGTTGCAAAACCGGCCCTATATGTAGACTGACGGTTGTGGAACTGTCGGGGCAGTTTTGAAACTACCACTAATGCATGTGAAACCATAACTTCTAGAGGCCATAACTTTTGCATACGGACTCAAATTGAGATGTTTTTAAAAAAATTGCATAACTTTTCTGATGGAATCCAAATATGCAATCACATTTAGTTTAGGGAAGTTCTTGATGTCCTTTTTGCCTTTGCCCCACAACCTATCTGTTTTAGCCCTTCAATGCATATAGCCACTTCTCGGATTGTACTGATGGTTGAGAAACTCAACCCACTTGCTTGGAACCATGTAGCTTCTTGAAATTGATCAGTTGATGATGCACTTGATGCTACAAAAGTTTAGGAATTTGTGTGCTTCCCATGGATCATCTTCACCATGCCAAAACAAATAAACCAATGAAAACACACGAACACACAACCACTGTTTTGGGTTGATGTAAGATTGCTTGTATGCCTTAGAAGCTCCTCTGTCACGAAGTCTAGAGGAAGATCTAAGACTGCAGATAGATCTTTGAAGAAATGTTGGAACTGTGGCAAGACAGGGCATTTCAAGAGGGATTGCAAAGCGAAAAAGGTGGAAAAAGATGGTTGTAAAATGGTGTGTGCATTCATAGTTTTATAAATAGGTATGTTCATAGGTACTATATTCAAGATTGATGTGACTATGGTAAGAAACTCATGTAATAGTTCTATTTTTCCTAGCCTAAGGTTGAAGCAAAAACTTGCACATTCATTTTGGTGGAGGAAATAATTATCTAGGATTATAGGTTGTGCCATATTAGTGAGAAATGTTTGTGTATGATATATACTAAGGATATGGTGAAAGGGATGGATAATTGTCCCTTAAAATTTAAATTCTATAAACTCTACATCTATGGCAAGTAGAGTCCAATGAAATTATCTATAAATGTTGTATGGGAAAGTGGAATCTTGTTAGTGATCAATAGTGATGTGTTTGGATTGGTATATGTCCCATCACTTAATAGGTTTTTCTTCTATATTTATTTCATAAATAACTACTCTCATAATACTTGGATATACTTCCTCTTAAATAAATATTAATTTCTAAATAAATTCAAGAACATAAATGCCCTTATCAAATGAAGAATATGATCAAGGTATTATCCACAAAACAATAGGGATGAGTACTATTTGAATTAGTTTGACAAGTTTTGTAGGCATATCAGCAATCAAAGGTAGAATAAAAATCCATATATACCATAGTATAATGGAGTTATAGAGCATATAAATAGGACACTGATGGACAAGGCCTAGGTATGTTAATTTGTATGCATTTGGAGTATAAATTTTGGGCTAAATTAGTGCCTAGTACTTATTACCTTTTTAATATATCAACAACATTAGTTTTGGTTGATAATATTCCACAAGAATCATTAACTAGTAATAAGCCATGCTTGCAATACCTATTTATTTTTGGTTACAAATATTATTCTCACATCCTAAAGGATAAATATTGAAACCTAAAATCAAGTCTACAAAGTGAATCTATATATGGTATATGAGTGGTGTCAAATGGTATACGTTATGGAATCCTAAGACTATCAAGGTGGTGTATATCCATAATGTGTTTTTTAGGGAGGTGTGGAAGGTTATTTCTCAAGGAGAACAAAAAATGCATCCAAAAGATGAAATAAAAAAGATATAGGTTAATATAGATGTTGAAGATCTTGTATTTAAGTATTTTATAATTTATTAAGAGTTGAAATATTTGAAATAATATGGTCCTATGAATCTAAAATTTAGGATATTAAAACTAGTGCATAGAATTCCTAATAGGTATATCCCACTAGATTATTGATCTGTGTTTTTATTATCAGTGGTTGATTATGAAGACCCCAAGATGGTGAAATATTATATTGTTTACACAAATATTAAATATTTAAAGAAGGATATGAAATATGAAATGTAATCTCTAGAGTAAAAATATATTTTGGATTTGGTATAGTTACCTCATAGATGAAAAATTATAGGCTACAATTCAATAAGAAGGAGGATGCACATGGGAAATTAGAGAAGTACAAGTATTTATTGGTGTCAAAAGTATTCTCATATGTAGAGGGAATTTATTTTGGTGAGACATTATACCTATAAAAAAACTATCATAAATTATATTTATTTTAGCTATTATTATTGTACTTGATATTGAGATAAATTAGATGGATGTTAATACAACATTTATACATGAGAATATTGAATAAGAGATTTATGTGTCATATCTAGAAAGATTCAAGGTAAAATGGAAAATGGACTTGGTATGTAGGGTAAATAATTACTTATATGGCTTGAATCAATCACATATAAACTGCAATAATAATTTTAAAAATTATTGGACTTGGGCTTATGTGTAGAAATGTTGATCATTATGTCTAGTAAAAGGGAGGAGGTTATCACTTTATCATCATATTCCTATATGTGGATTAAATGTTTATAATAAAAAATGATAAGTGCATGATAAATTAGGTAAAGTATCAAGTGTTTATATAGTCTGACATTGTGTGTGTGTGTGCACATGCACACACATGCACACACACTATAAGATTTATATTGGGAATGAAAATTAAAAAGCGTCATGTTAATAAGAAGCTCTAGATAGACCAAAGGAATATGTTAAATTGATATTTGAAAGGTTAAATGTGTAGGACTAAAAACATGTGTGCACACCTTTTATAATATTAATTGTGTAATGTCTAAATATGTAGGAGAAGTTGGAGGGTATGAATTAGGTTATGTATGTGAGTGTGGTGATAAGCTTAATGTACATAATGTCCTATATAAGACCTTACATTACATAAATAGTATAATTATTAAGTAAATTCATGTCTAATATGGGAAAAGAGAGTTTTATGGAAGTAAATATGATCTTTAGGTATATACATGGAACATATAACTATGTGATTTTCTATCAAGGATCACCTTGTGAAATTAAAGTTACGGATCTACAAGGATTTATCAATTCTGATTAGGATGGATATATTATTTTTTCAGGTATACCAATAGATGTGTGCTTAATTTCTTTGATGGAGTTATAATTTGGATTATTGTAATATCTACTATTGAATTTGAATATTCCATATTTACTCATGTAAACAAAAAAGTAATGTGGATTTAAAGGTTATAAGGATAAATTATGATAGATAAATCATAATACGTCTAGAAAATAACCATGAGTAACATTCTCAAACAAAAATCATGGATGTTTTGATATCATTTTATGAGTAAAATTGTGGAAGAGATAAAGATACATCTTTAGAGGTTGGACACTATGAAAAACATTTTAGATTTATTAACCAAGGTAGTGAGTACCAAGAAGTCAATGAAAGATTATTTGAAGGTCTTTCATACACTTGTCTAACTGTATCTATCAGACTAAATAAGTACTAACAACGTCTTGGTGGTGCTCTGACACGAACTTGTTGAGGAGCATTACAGTCAATCAGTTGGCTCAGTAGTTGGTGAATGCAATTTTATCTATTGTGCGGACGTTACATAGTGAAGTACTTGATAGAGGCACAATTCTTCTGATGAAGGATATGTGCAATAAAGGTTGTTGAATGCTGAATACACATGGTCAAGTGTGTGCATTGTAATATACAATAAAGCACTGTATGAAGGTTACAAAACGTTGAGACTTAGTTTAGCATTGTAAGACGGTCCAATTTATATTATAATCAAGAAGGTTTTTTGTGTTGGGTTTTTTTAAATCTGAAAGGGTTTTTCTAGGTGAAAAACATGCGTATATGTGTTTGCCTTTATCTTTGTCTGTGTAAGGTTCGCATAGTTGAACTTTCCTCTATATTCGTTTGTCGTGCATTAGTTGATTCCCAACATTGTGCTATATTATGCCCATGAATGTATGTCATGTGTTCTTGGGAAGAGCATGGCATTTTGATAGAAGAGTCATGCATGATGGTAGAGAAAACACCTAGACACTTGTGAAGGATGGGAAGAGGATTCTTTTAAACCCATTGAAGGAAAGAGGAGAAGTGGACAATAGTCCTAAAGTTTTGTTGGTTTCCAGTAAGCAATTCTTGAAGGATGCAAAGAAGGAGAAGGCATGTTATGATTTCATCCCCAAACCGATGCAAGTTGTGATCGCAAACAAGGTGAGTGATATTTTTTTTGAAGCTCATAATTTATAAGAGTAGTTTGTTGATATAGTTTCTAAGGATTTTCTGTATGAACTGTTGCCCAGAGAAACATTAGTCATCATATGGATCTAGTGCCTAGATCAAGCTTGCCAAACAAGACAGTGTATAGGCTAACACCAATGGAGAGTGAAGAAGTGAAGAGACAAGTGAGAGTGCTGTTGGAGAAGGGTTTAATAAGAGAAAGTTTAAGCCCATGTGTAGTTCCAACAGTATTGCACTTAAAAAGGGTGGAGATTGGAGAATGTGAAAGGATTCTAAAGCAGTAAACAAGATCACTATCAAATATAGATTTCCATTGCCACAGATGGATGACTTGATGGATTGTTTGAGTGGAGCAAGGTACTTCACAAAGATAGATTTGAGGAGTCAATATCACCAAAATAGAATTAGAGAGGGTGATGAATGGAAAACTGCATTCAAGACAAATGTTGGGTTGTATGAGTCATTTGTTATGACATTTGGATTGTCAAATGCACCTAGTACATTTATGAAACTCATGAATGAAGTGTTGAAGCCATATTTGGGTAAGTTTGTCATTGTTTATTGTGATGACATTTTGATTTTCAGTCATTCAAGGGAATAACATTTGTTGCATTTGAGGTTGGTTTTGCGAAAATTGGAGGAGGAGAAGTTGTTGGTGAACTTAAACAAGTGTAGCTTCATGAAGAATGAGCTGATATATTTTGGATTTGTGATCTCAAAAGAGGGATGAAAATGGAATAGTTGAGTGGCCATCAATGAAAGGCATGTTTGAGGCTATATGTCTTCATGGGCTGGAAAGTTTCTATAGGAAATTCATAGAAACTTTAGTTTATATGTGCACCCATTACAGAGGCCATGAAGGATTATAAAAAGAAATTTAAATGGACTGTTGCAGCAGAAGATAGTTTTCAGTTTTTGAAGAAGGTAATGGTATAGTCATTATTGGCATTGCTCGATTTCAGCGAAGTGTTTCAAGTTGATTGTGATGCAAGTGGGATAGTCACGGGGACAATATTGAGCCAAAAAGGCAAGCCCATTGCTTATTTTAGTGAGAAGTTGACCAAGAGTTCTATGCTATAGTAGAAGTGCTTTAGAAATTGAGGCATTATTTGTTTCCCAAGGAGTTCGTATTTTACATGGATCACCAAGCATTGTAGTTCATAAATAGCCAAGACAAGTTGAATTGGAAACACATGAAATGGGTTATATTTCTGCAGAGTTATTTTTTGTTTTGAGGCATAGTTGTGGTCAATCTAATAAAGTTGTGGATGCTTTATGTAGAAGAGCTCTTGTAGTGAATGAGTTGAGGATAGAAGTCATTGGGTTTCTTTCAATGAATGATTTATATGAAGAGGATTTGGATTTTCGAGACACATGGACAGTGTGCATAATCCAACAAGCATGGACAAAACGCCATGGCTAGAGTATATGATACAAGATGGATTGTTGTTCAAGGGAAAGTGGTCGTCCATATCTCAAGGTTCTATGAAGGAGAATTTGTTGAAGGAGAAGCATGGTGGAGGACTAGCTCGCTGGTCGTGTTGACAAAACATTGGTGCAGTTGAGGGAGTGTTATCATTGCCCAAGGATGGGCATGGATGTCAAGAAATTTGTGCAAAGATGTAGGATTTGCCAACATGCTTAAGGCAAATGTCAGAATTCCGGGTTGTATCAACCACTACCAATTCTAGAAAGACCATGGGAAGAGTTGAGCATGGATTTTGTTCTTGGGCTGCCAAGAATTCAAAGAGGTAACGAGTATATTTTTTTTGTGGTGGATAAATTTTCCAAGATGGCACACTTTATGGTATGCGAAAAGATTAGTGATGCCATGAATGTCGCTAATTTGTTTTTTAGAGAAGTATGAAGACTACATGGGTTGTGAAGAAGCATTTTATTTGATAGAGATACTAGATTTTTTGGGCATTTTTGGAGGACGTTGTGGAGGAAACTAGGCACAAGATTAGATTTCAGTTCAACCTATCATCTTCAAATGGATGTACAAATAGAAGTGGCGAATAGGAGTCTTGGTAAGTTGTTGAGATGTTTGGTTGGTGACAAGCCCAAAATGTGGGATATGGCATTGGCTTAACCATGTTTGCATACAACAATTGAGTGAACAAAAGTTAAAAAATGAGTCCATTCCAATTTGTGTATGGCTGCAGTCCTAGGAGTGTATAAATTGAGAAGCACAACAGATATGAGGAGTGCTGAAGCAGAAAAATATGTAGCAAGTATACATGATGTGCATATGGAGGTGAAGAGAAGATTGTATGAGAATGGCATGAAGTACTAGAAGCATGTTGATTAGAGAAGGAGAGAACATAATTTATAATTTGGAGACTTGGTATTGGCACATTTGCGTAGGGAAAGGTTTCCTCAAGGGAGCATACAACAAATTGTAGTGGAAGAAAACCAGACCTCGTAGAGTTTTGTGAAGGTTCATAGTGAATGTTTATGAGATTGAGCTACCACATGGAGTGGATATTTCACCTATCTTCAGTGTAGTAGATATGTACCCTTACTCTGAGGGACAAGGCAATGGTGAAGGATCAAGTTCAGATTCTTCAAGTGTAGATTGGAAGCAACAATTGTCTGAGAAGGCAAAGGAGGAGATTGAGGCCGTATTGGATATGGATTGGCATGAAGACAAGAGGCAAAGATTAATTTGAGTATTTGGTGAAGTGGAAAGATAGGGCAGTTGAAGACATAACTTGTATGAATGCATCTGAAGTTGTCAAACAAGGAAAAACCATTGAGGGGTGCATGGAGGGTTAATGAGCAGGAGCTCATGGACAATTTCATTTACTTTGGGTGTCTAATGCAGGAGCATTTAGGTTAACAAATCATCTTGCATCATCCAAAAACATGGCTTCAGGGTTGTGTGTGCACTTGTGCATGTGTTTTGTGTTGTGTGACATGTCTCTTTGGACAACGTTGCATGCGTAGAGGAAGATCAATGTCAAGCCAAAGAGCATCATCATGAACCCACAGGGCAAGGAAGTGAAGGAGGGTTTCAATCATCTCCCATTGGTTAGAATGACCTTTTCTTGGGAGCATGATGAAATCACCGCTTAAGATGTGTGTAGAGGAAGATCAATGTCAAACTAAAGAGCATCATCATGAGTCCCATAGGGCAAGGAAGTGAAGGAAATCCCATTGGTTAGAATGACCTTTTCTTGGGAGCATAATGAAATCACCGCTTAAGTCAGGCGTTAGTTATGAAATAGCCGCTTTATGTAGGTAGCGGTTTCACAATTGCCGCTCTGCAACAATTGGCAGTTTCACCTCTGTTGAGAAAAACATTAAAGTAATTGCCGAGATCAAGAATACATCACATGTGGATCCTTTTCCAAGGCAGAGGGAATTTGAAGAGAGTGGTAGGATGTATGTTAGTGTTAGGCCAACAATATTTGAAGTGAGTTTTGGTAGAGAGTTGGAGAGTCACTTCAAATCATCCAAGGCAGAGGGAAGAAGATCAAGCAAGTTGGAGAGCAGAGTCCAGCTCTAGTGAATAAAAGCTTCCATTCCAAATCCTGTCTCTGAGTGTCCTTGAGAGGGAGACTCTGCAACAATTGGCAGTTTCGCCTCTGTTGAGAAAAACATTAAAGTAATGGCTGAGATCAAGAATACATCACATGTGGATCCTTTTCCAAGGCAGAGGGAATTTGAAGAGAGTGGTAGGATGTATGTTAGTGTTAGGCCAACAATATTTGAAGTGAGTTTTGGTAGAGAGTTGGAGAGTCACTTCAAATCATCCAAGGCAGAGGGAAGAAGATCAAGCAAGTTGGAGAGCAGAGTCCAGCTCTAGTGAATAAAAGCTTCCATTCCAAATCCTGTCTCTGAGTGTCCTTGAGAGGGAGAGAAGTGTGACACTGCTTCAGAGTAAGGCAACCATTCACTTGGCCCCCCCATTCCTGTTTGCATCACCCTAGCAACAACATGCAAGAACATATTAGAATCCCAAGCATGACCCCCATAACCCTCAATCTAATAGTATACTAGCAACTACCAGGGCTCTTAGAATTTTCATGAAGTATAATCATCAATTAGTTGGTTGGGTAATTGAAAGAGCCATGTTGTTAGTGATTTTTATCCTTAAATCCTCCTTAATAACACTTCCACTCTTGTTATCGACCATTTGCTTCATGGTGTTGAAGATTTCAAGGATAAGCTGTGTAGCTCAAATTTTTCAGCACCCCAAATTTCTTGAGAGATTGCAGGGTTGTACCATCAGCCTTCTCCCTTCCCAGACCAAGCATTCTAGTATGAAGGGCTTGAATCTTAGTGTCCTTAGCTTCCATAGGATCCCGCAGGTTCATCAACATTTTTTCATGGGTGGTTTTGGCATCCATGTCTCTAAGTTGGCCTTTCAATGGACTTAAATCCTCCTCCGAGGCGATAATATTCTCAACTGTCTCTCTCAGAGACGTCTCACCATCCTTTACAACTTTCCTAACATTGTTAATTTCAGTAGAAAAGGGTCTACCCATAATCCCTAAATCAGTAGGCCCACGAAAACCCGAAAATGCTGAGCAGGGGCAGAGGAAAATTGCAAGTGCTCACCTTTAAAAAAGAGGCCAATAGAGTTGGGGTTAGGATTCAAAGCTGGGCCAAGAAACACTTCAACAAGATCTTCATGACCCACTTGCACAATCAATTCATTCACCACGACCAAAGTGTCCATGCTCCAAGTTGCCAATTTTTTTGCAGTAGTCTCATTCACTTTCAAGAATCTTTTTACTAAGATTAGCATTGATAGGGTAGCCTAGGAATGCAGTAAAGAATTGTAATAATGGTAAGCGGCTGAGTTTGAAAGGTCGCCTAACCTCTCATGCTGGCTTACCTTAATCGTGGCATGCGCTGTGGTGATGTTTGTCAATAGATTGCTTTACTTCTGCCAACCCTGGAATGTCCCCTCCTTTCTAGGAAATCACTCAACTATTCAAGATTGGCCTATTACCGCATTTCCGTAGGTTAATGGAGATGGTGAGGGAATGGCTTGCAAGAAAAACTTGGGTTAAGTCACTTTAATTCATTTTATGTTCTTTTATTATAGAAGTACCTTATTAAAATAACTTATATTTTATAAAGTGACTTTATAATAATAAAGTGACTTAATAAAGTCGAAATGACTTTATTAAAGTGAAAATTATAAAAAAAAGGAAATAAAATAAAATAAAGTGATTATTTCCCTAAGGGAGGGCGACTCATGTTGGGGATGTGAAAAGTGATAAAAAGCGCCCTATTTGTCATTTGGAGTCCAGGGTTTGGCTTTGAGGTCTATTTATTCCCTTTCATTCCATGGAGCATTCATGACTTTTTATAAAATCAGATTTTTTGCAATTTTGGAGCAGCACTTCAGATTGAGATTGTCTGAGGACGGTAACCCTCATTCAGAGCTTTGTGGAGGACGGAAACCCTCTTCTAGGTTCAACCGTGTAGGGGACGGAAACCCTCTATTGGTTTTCATATATTTGGGGATGGAAACCCTCAATTATCCAGGGCAATTTCATCCAGAAATTGCATGTGTTCATATCAGATTTTGTTGGTGCATTTCAAGATTTCCATTTTCAGCTAGGGCAACATTTTCAGGGCAGATTGAAGGTGATTTCAGTACAGCAATATATTCCAGCAGTGGCACCATTGGTTGGGGGGTTATTGAAGCGCAGAAATTACCCATAAAGGCTGACGTCACTCTTCTAGGGTTTGGCTACAATTGTTGGTGCCATTCCTTGCATTTTTTGGCACATTCAAGGGCAAAATATATTTCTTTTGGAGGAGGCGCCTAGGGTTGCAAGGTGCACTTCATTTTGTACGGGGTTTTCCCCCTTTTTCTGGGTATGCAAAGTTGTATTTGTTGATCTAAAATGATATTAGTTTCATTGTAATCCTTGGCTGTCATAAACAGACCAACAATCATATCAGGTCTGATTTTATTTGTAAACGCTAATATTTCAATATTGAAAATGCTGTATTTGGGTTCTATATTATGTTATTTATCTTCTCTTCCATATATATATGCTTGGGTGTTGTTATCTATCGTTGTAAGCAAGGATCCAAGTCCCAAATTAAATCAGAAAAATTAGGGCAGTGTAGGAAGGGTTCTTTCAGTGGTATTAGAGTTATGTTCCTGCCAACCTGTAGGGTTTTGGTTTGATGCAATCACGATAGAGGGGTCCACACAAGTATTATACACGTAGACAAGCACAACTTGAGGCTGGTCTAGAGACAACGATTAGAACCATGGGAGATATAGATCGGAGGGTGGTCATAGTTTGCCCTGGGATGACCAGGTGGACCCTGATAGAGAGCTTTTGAGGACTCTGACAGCGACTCATCAGCAGTTTATTCAGTCCATGGATTGGATGGGCACTGCCTTTGATAGGATGACTTTGGGTAGACGAAGAGGGCACCATGACAACAAAGATAGACATGATAGCATGGATAGACGTGACAGGAGAGACAGGTCAGTCTTTGTTGCATCTAGCCATGCAGGCCATAGTGGGCATTTCGTGTTTGGTAGCGTATTAGGGTTTCCTTGTCAGGGGAGGTCTACACGGACAGTTGATAGACCTATGCAACCCAATTTCATGCCTCAGGATGACCCACCGGTAGTTGTTGATCTACTTGAGGAAGTGGAATTCTAGGATACTATTATGGCAGCTAGTGAGGAGTGGAGGAATTTACCTCAGCAGGTGAGAGATGCATTCCCCCTTCCGCAGTATTGTGCACAACAGAGAGATAGTGTGAGGGCCAGACAGGACAAGAGGCCTGGGTCGCAGTAGAATAGTGAGCTGAAGCAAGCTACCAACAAGGTGACTCTTTCCACCTTTGATGGTAGTGGGAAGATTAGTGCGAGAGCCTAGATTCATAAGCTCGACACATATCTTACCCTCATGCCTATGTAGGAGCAGGAAGCTATTCAGTTTGCTACCTTACACCTTGAGGGACTAGCATATGATTGGTGGCATCATGGGCTGGTCACCCAGAACCATGATCTTCTACGGTCTTATAGGGAGTTCAGTGAGAGGTTGATTGCTAGATTTGATCGTAAGGATGTGGAGTTGTATTACAGAGATTTGGCTCAGCTTTGCTAGAGTGGACATGTTGATTCTTACATCAACGAGTTCCAACGTATAGCAGTGATGGTCCCTGAGATGCCTGAGAAGCGTGTGGTGATGCTTTTCATAGAGGGATTACATGACAGGATGAGAGGATTGGTCAAGGCTCTTAAGCCTAGGACACTGCACGATGCCATTCAGACGACATTGGATTTGGACACATCACCTCCTTATCACCCAAATAAGAAGTTCTTCCAGAGCTCCAAAACATTTCAGTGCTCTTCTACTCAGCCTAAGAGTGTAACCCCTCCTAGGATGGATTCAGATACACGCAACGTGTTGAGGAGGAAAAAGCTTTGCTTCTCTTGTAAGGAACCTTGGGAGCCTTGACACTGCTGCCTTGGTAAAGGCAAGGTGCATCTTATAGAGGTTGTTTTAGATGTGGATGATGAGCATATTCAGGATACAGGTTCAGAGGATAGTGATAGTGGACATGTTGTGCATGAGGAGCAGCCACAGGTTGAGCTTGGAGAGGATGGGGCATTGGATTCAGCCAATGTCACTATTGCCTCACTTTCAGGAGTCCCTAGGTACCATCCTTTTCTGTTGAAAGGAGTACTTAATGGGTAGCAGGTTGTTTGCTTGATTGACAGTGGTGCTACGCACAACTTCATTGATGAGGGGTTGGCTGCGAAGCGTGGATTACATGTTGAGGACTTTGGGATGTTTAGTGTGAAAGATGCAGATGGTTTCTCTATGAGTTGCACTAAGAGGATTCCTCAGCTTAGCATCTAGATGGGGGACTACACATTGATCGATGATTTCTATGTAGTGGGTTTTGGTGAGATAGATTCAGTGTTGGGCATTCAGTCGTTACAGTCCCTTGGTAGATATGTTCAGGATTTCAGATGGATGGAGTTAGAGTTTATGGTGGATGGAAAAAAATTGTGCTTAGGGCTCTTTCAGATGGTGGGCCTAGAGTTGTTTCAGCACATAGGATGGAGTCTACTTTTAGACATGGAGATGTTGCTTGGGCAGCCCAATGTTTTATTTCATCCAAATCTTCTTCGAGTAGTGAGCAGCCTTATCATGTGGATATCCAGGCAGTTTTGGATAAGCATGGCCCTGTGTTTGGTGATATTCCTCCAGGTAGACTGTCAGATAGACGATTTGAGCATGTCATTGAGTTAGAGGAGGGTGCCAAACTTGTGACTACGCCTTATTGTCAGCCTAAGAAATTCAAAGATGAGATAGAAAAGGCAATTAGAGAGCTCCTTGATATGGGACATATTCGTCCTAGCTCTAGTCCCTTTGCTTCTTCAGTTGTATTGGTGAAGAAGAAAGATGGCACTATGTGGATGTGCATTGACTACCGTGCATTCAACAAGAAAACGATTAAGAATAGGTGTTGACCAAATTTTGGCCCTTCGGATCAAAATTGGGCACCCCTATATGAAAGCTCGGCCATCTAAGTCTATACCTTTTGGCTATGTCCAGTATGTAGAATTCCTTCGGAGGTGTTCCACACAAAACCCACGGCAAAAGTACAAGTGTTCATTCTTTCGGAGGTTTTGTTTTCGGGTTTTTTGTTTAAGTGTCGGGAATTGTTTCGAACATTTTGTCCGAAGCAATTTTCCCGAAGGGTATCTTTTTTTTAGGCCAAGGGTTAGAAGTCTTTCGGGAAAATTGTTGACTTCTATTTTTCTGAAGGGCACTTTAATTTTTTCGAAGGGCATCCTACAATCCTTTCGAAGGGGTGTTTTCAGAATTTCGAAGGTATTTTTCTCGGAGAAAGGGCCCATTTCAAAGTCGAAAGGTACTTTACAAAAACCCGAAGGGTAATTTCCTTTCGGAAGGGCATTTTACAAAAAACCCGAAGAGACAATTTTCCTTTCGGAAGGTTCATTTGCAAGAACTCTGAAGGTTTATTTCTAGAAATCCGAAGGGCACTTTTCTCGGCAAAAGGGCAAAGGAACCATTTACAATTTTTTCGAAAGACATTTGCAAGAACTCTGAAGGTTTATTTCTCAAAAGCCAAAGGGCACTTAGCAAAAGTACAGAAAATTGTCCGCATTGAAAAAGGGCTAAGTCTAATTCTTTCGGACATTTTGTCCGATACAAGGGGAAACAAAAAAATTTGAAGAAATTTGGCCGAAGACATTAAGTCCGTGGGTAAGTGCCCAATGAAGAAAAGTCCAAGGGAAACAATGTTGGAATATTGTCATTGATGTCAAATGAACTATTGCCGAAAGTGAACGGAATTGATTGCCAGAAGTGAGCAGAATTGATGGCCGGAAGTGAACGGAATTGTTGCCGGAATTGAACGAAAATGTTGACGGAAGTGAACGGAATTGTTGCCGGAATTGAACGAAAATGTCGACGGAAGTGAACGGAATTGTTGATGGAAATGTCGACGGAAGTGAACGGAATTGTCGACGGAAATGTTGACGGAATTGTCAACCTTGGCCGACCTATTGGGAGGAGGTGTGACCGTTCGAAAGGACCTTTTCACTTGAAGAGTCACGACCTTAATTTGTGGCTTTCCGTGGGTTATAAATAAGTCCATAACGAATGGCAAAAGAGTAGATTCGAAAGTAGAAGATATATAAAAGAAGAGCAGAATTTTTAAAGGCAAATTTTTGTGAGAATATTGAAAAGAAAAAATCAGCAAGTATAAAAAAGAGTATAGCAACGAAAACACTAAAGTGTAGATCGAATCTAAAGGAGATAAAGCAAGTGTTCTATCATCTGTTGTTTTGACAACAAATTTGAGATAGAAGAGTGATTTTTTCTGAAAAGGTTGGTGCCTTCGTTTTGAAGAGATTGGTGTCTCTTGCTGAGTTGGTGCTCAGTGAAAGGGGTCGGTGCTCCTGTAGGTTGGTGCCTAAAAAATTGTTTTTGGGGTTGGTGCTCCAGTAGGTTGGTGCCTACGAATATTTATATTAAGAGAATTTCTCCGTGGTTTTCTCCCGAAAGGGTTTCCACGCAAATCTGTGTCTATTTGCATTGTGTGGTTTTGCATTTGATTGCTTTGAATATATTAATTGCAGAGTAATTTGAGGTTTTGAATTTAAGATTAATAGCCGAAAGTTAAAAATATCTTATACTGATTCACCCCCCCCTCTCAGTATAAGCTTGTGCTTAACAAACAAAAGTTCAAGGGAAACAGAAAAGTGTCCAAGGAAAATATCATGAAGGAATTCATGACGGGTCTGCGGACGTCAACTTCAAGGTCATGGGTTAGTCGTTGGAATTAAAAAGCTTAGCGGGAACTTGAGGGCAAACGTGGAGGTGACAAATGGCAAAATCCCATGCATCTGGTGCAAACAAAGCAAGCAAAAAATAGGCAGCTCGATGGTTCAAGTCATTGCTGGCAGCCGATCAAATCAAAGGGCTTCCATGAAATCATAAACATAGGTGTCCAGAGGATGGCTAGCAGTTAAGGAAAGCATTTTCTAATTGTCGAAATGAATTCCATTTCCCTCGAGTAGTGCTATGTGTCGGCTCCCTTGTTGACAGTTTCAAATGCTCATGGATGGTCTTTGATGGAGGCAATTACATGAAGGGCGACATAAGAGTCATTGCACCGTTTCGGAAGAGTCTGCCATGATTTTACATGAACATCTGTCTCAGGATACATTCATTGTCTGCTTCCCACTCAACCATACGTGTAGCGTAACTATTTTTGTTCTCAGGCCCGAGCATGTTTTTTTGCGACCTTTGAGCTTCCCTCTTTTCTATTCTCGAAAATTCTATAAATGAAGCCATTTTGGCATTGTATAGGAATCTCTCTGCTGGGTATGGCGAAGCCCCGCCAAATTTGTGCCTTGAAAAAATAAAGACAAGTACTTTTACCTCATTCAAGGATTGCACTAAGTGTAAATGATAGTTGTTAGTCTTGTGCAAGTGTGGTTTCAATCGACCTTCACATGTCGCTCATATTAATACCTATTGTTTTACAATCTCTTTCTTGCAGGTCGACAAGAAGTGTCAAGTGAGGTTGCAGATATAGCGAACAACTAATTCAATAGAGTGTCTTGGAACGCCTATTGCTTAAGTCTTCCTAACCTATGCTATCTCCTAGACCCCATGTTGAAACACTGATGTGAGAGAGAGAGACTCGATATTGAGTAAAGTATATATGTAACTTGTCCTTATTTCAAAGTGCATGATAAGGTATGAGTAGAGCAAATCTTTTGGTGTATCACCTTCGTAGATTAGGCTTACTATTCATGCTATTCTTAACTCTTTTCAACCCCAAAGTGTTAGTAGTAGGGACATGTGCTTGAATGATACATCAAAGGGAGCTAGCCCTTATCTAGAGGTTTATTTCACAAGTTTTCTCACCCACAACAAGTGAGATGTCCCAATTTTGCCACTTGGATTAGAGGCCTAAAAAACCTCTTCTCATAGGGTGCATCCAAGTGTCAACAACAGGTATCCCATTCCATGCATATATGAGCTGCATGGAGCCATATATTTTTTGAAGATTGATCTTCGATCAGGATACCATTAGATTCGTGTTCGTGATGAGGACATCCATAAGATAGCCTTCAGATGTCATTACGAGCACTATGAGTTCTTGGTGATGCCATTCGGCCTCACTAATGCCCCTACTACATTCCAGTCGTGCATGAACCATCTCTTCAACAGGCAGTTGAGGAAGTTCGTGCTAGTGTTCTTCGACAACATATTGATATACAACGGGACATGGGAGGAGCATTTGATGCAGCTTGAGGAGTTACTTAGCATCATGGAGACACAGTCTCTATTTGCTAAGATGTCCAAATGTGAATTTGGATTTACAGAAATTCTATATCTTGGGCATGTCATTGGTGCCAACGGGGTTAAGGTTCATCAGGAGAAGATATAAGCTATGCAGGGTTGGCCACCACCTAGGAACATTTCAGACTTGCGGGGATTCCTAGGACTTTGTGGTTATTACAGGAGATTTGTCAGAGGGTATTCACAGCTTGCAACTCCATTGACATATCTTACACGGAAGGGGGCATTCAGATGGATAGATGAGGCATAGGTGGTATTTGATAGGCTAAAGGAGGTTATGAGCACATGTCTAGTTTTGGCTTTTCCCGATTTCTCTCAGTGCTTTGTTTTAGAGTGTGATTCCTCAGGGATGAGTATTGGCGCGGTTCTTATGCAGGATCACCATCCTATAGCCTACGAGAGTAGGAAATTGCTGGACAATGAGAGATTATACTCCACCTATGATAAGGAGATGCTCGCCATTATGCATGCATTGGCGAAATTCAGACAGTATTTGGTAGGTGGGAAGTTTGTGGTGAGAACCGACCACAACAGTTTGAAATACTTCTTGGAGCAAAAAGAGCTTAATGAGAGGCAGCAAAAGTGGGTCAGCAAGATACAAGCATATGATTTTGACATTGAGTATGTCAAGGGTAAGAAGAATGTCGTGGCTGATGCACTTTCCAGAAAGCCATCTATTGCTGCCCTATGTTCTCTAAGTGAGATTTTAGCTGATTGGAAATCTCAACTTTTAGTTGAGTATTCCAAAAATACTTTTGCATGCAAGGTGATGGATGGTAAGATTCAGGATGATCGATATAAGGTAGTGGCTGATCTGATTTTCTACAAGGGCAGAATTTATTTAGTTCCTGAATCTAAGCTCAAGGAAAAGATTCTACACGCCATTCATAATGCACCACTTGCGGAACATCCTGGGTACTTCAAAACATATAGACAGGTTTGAGAGAGATTCGCATGGGTCTCAAGGAGGATGTCTTACGCCATGTCCGTGAGTGTATGACTTGTCAGCAAAACAAATCAGAGCATACTTTTCCAGTAGGGTTATATTGCAGCCATTGCCAATCCAGAACAGAAATGGGAGATTATTTTGATGGATTTTATTACAGGTCTTCCAACAGCTTAAGGGAAGGATCGCATTTATGTGGTGGTTGATAGATTGACGAAGTATGCACACTTCTTCGCTATTCCAACTAGTTTTAAAGCACCTCATGTGGCTGTTTTGTTTTTCCGTGAGGTATTCAGATTGCATGGGCTTTCGAAGACCATTGTTAATGATTGGGACAACAGGTTTATGAGCACCTTTTGGCAGGAGCTTTTCCGATTAGTTGGTATTGAGTTGACTCAGAGCACTAGTTATCACCCTTAGACAGATGAACAAATAGAGATTGTGAATAAATGGATTGAGGGTTATCTTCGTAACTATGTCTCGGGGCAGCAAAAGGCATGGGTGAGATGGTTGTATTTGAGTGAGTATTGTATAATACTACTTACCCCACGTCTATTGGTAGGACTCCCTTTCGAGCATTATATGGGTATGATGCATCATCTTTCATTGACTTGGCTTTTGATGACAGTAGAGCACCTAAGGCTCGGGAGTGTTTACAGGACAGTCAGGATATCTTGAAGGTACTTAAGGATAATATTCAGCATGCACAAAACCAACAGAAGATGTATGTGGACCGACACAGGATTGAGAAATCATTTGAGGTAGGGGACATGGTATTTTTGCGCCTATAGTCATATAGACAGAGTACGCTCAAGAGGAGTGGTGCAAAAAAACTTAAACCTCGGTTTTATAGTCCGTATAGAGTTTTGAGGAGAGTTGGAGAGGTAGCTTATGAGCTGGAGTTACCTTCCGAAAGTAAGATACACAATGTTTCCTTGTGTCTTGTTTGAAGAAGGCATTGGGACAACAGGTGATCTCATCTCTTGAGTTGCCACCTTTGGATGAGGAGGGTAGATTGGATCTAGTTCATGAGGAGATCCTTAATAGGAGAGAGAGGAGATTGAGGAGTAGAGTGATCCAGGAGTATTTGGTTCGATGGAGGGACTTGCCATTGGAGGATGCTACGTGGGAAGGAGATATGATACTTTAGCATCCAGCTTTACAGTTGCTTTGGGACAAGCAATCCCAGGAAGGGAGGACTGTAATGTCCCCTTCTTCCTAAGAGTTCACTCAACTATTCAAGATTGGCCTATTATCGCATTCCCATAGGTTAATGGAGATGGTGAGGGAATGGCTTGCGAGAAAAACTTGGGTTAAGTCACTTTAATTCACTTTATGTTCTTTTATTATAAAAGTACTTTATTAAAATGACATATTTAATAAAGTGACTTAATAAAGTCTAAATGACTTTATTAAAGTAAAGTGAAAATTATTAAAAAGAAGAAATAAAATAAAATAAAATGATTATTTCCCTAGGGGGGGCGACTCATGTTGGGAATGTGAAATATGATAAAAAGCGCCCTATTTGTCATTTGGACTCCAGGGTTTGGCTTTGGGGTCTATTTATTCCCTTTTTTCATTCCATGGAGCATTCATGACTTTTAATCAAATGAGATTTTTTGCAATTTTGGAGCAGCACTTCAGATTGAGATTGTCTGAGGACGGAAACCCTCTTCCACGTTCAGCCGTAGGGGACATAAACCCTCTATTGATTTTCATATATTTGGGGACGGAAACTCTCAATTATCCAGGGCAATGTCATCCAGAAATTGCAAGTGTTCATATCAGAATATGTTGGTGCATTTCCATATTTCCATTTTCAGCTAGGGCAACATTTTCAGGGCAGATTGAAAGTGATTTCAGTACAACAATATATTCCAGTAGTGGCGCCATTGGTTGGGGGGGGTTATTGAAGGGCAAAAATTACCCTTAAAGGCTGACGTCACCCTTCTAGGGTTTGGCTGCAATTGTTGGTGGCATTCCTTGCATTTTTCGGCACTTTCAAAGGCAAAATATATTTCTTTTGGAGGAGGCACCTAGGGTTGCAAGGTGCACTTCATTTTGTACGGGGTTTTCCCCCATTTTCTAGGTATGCAAAGTTGTATTTGTTGATCTAAAATAATATTAGCTTCAATGTAATCCTTGGCTGTCATAAACAGACCAACAATCATATCAGGTCTGATTTTATTTGTAAACGCTCATATTTCAATATTGAAAATGCTGTATTTGGGTTCTATATTATGTTATTTATCTTCTCTTCCACATATATATGCTTGGGTGTTGTTATCTAATGTTGTAAGCAAGGATCCAAGTCCCAAATTAAATCAGAAAAATTAGGGCAGTGTAGGAAGGGTTCTTTCAAACCCACTTAAGTTTTTGGTTTGTGCATCCTTAGGGGCATGTGCTTGTTGTCTCCCAAGGTGGCTACCTAGACTTCTTTCACTTTTACTAATTATTTGATGGGGCTTTGAGGCCCATGATCAACATTTTCATATTGTTAGGTCTAACCACTTTAAAGTTGTTGTAGGCATGATTTATATTTCTTTGGAAGGTGGAAGGAGCAAAGGAAATGGTGACTAAATCCTCCATTTCTAAACTTAAGTTGTTATGGGCTTTGTACTACCCCTTATTATACTTATATTTATCTAACATCTTGGACTTTGGTGGTAGTAAATCCCTTTAAGAGACATGGATAGGTAGAAAGTTTAAATCTGTCCACGAGACAAAAACAGTCTATGGGACCCTCTAAGAACACAAAGCATTTTCAAAGAAGTGAGAAACTACTTAAAGAGAAGATTTGGAAAGTTGAGTTCTAGTTTGAGTCTCTATTGCTGTTTTGTTTCTGAAGATGCATCCTCTTGCTGTTAATTTTGATCAGAAGTTCCCAAGCTTTCTCAATGCTTGCCTCATCTAAGATTGTAGACATAGACACCCCCTGTGACTGTTCACCTAGCTAGCTTGAACATTGTTATACATGATGCATTACATGATATGGTGCTGCTGTGTCTCTACCACACCCAAGGTACAAAATAGACATAGAATTTTGTCCCCATAGTACTCGCTAATCCATCACCAAGGTTATCTGCTGTATTTTAGAGGCCTTTTTAGCAAGATGGTCAGCTACATTATTGTGTTCACAGGGAATATGGAAGATCTTAATGCATGGAAACCTGCCTAGCAAATATCTAAAGTCCATGACTAATATCTTCAACCTCCAATTTTCATTGAAAGAGGTAGTTTTCCTCTGGAGATAATTGCTAGGTTCTGAGAGTCCGTCTCAACCCAAATTGAGTGGAAACCCTCGTCTCTCGCCATCCAAAGGCCTTGTCTAATTCTTATTCCTTCAGCACCATTATTTGAATGAATTTCAATACTTGTGAAGTACCTTGGGAGTCCCAAATGATTCCCCCAGCTCCAGCATATCCAGGGGTACCTTTTGATGCCTCACCCAAAATTAGTTTCATCTATCTTGCTTCAGGAGGCTTCCATTTCCTTCCCTATTAACTTTTTTAGCAATCTCCTTATTGGGGGATTGAGATGAATGTATATTATAAAACTTTCCTAGTGTTTGTTTTGGAAACTTTCGCGAGCTAATTTCATCAATTAGACATTAAGATGAATGTGTGTTATAAAAATTTGCTAATGATTGTTTTGGAGATTTGATCCAACTACAACCATCAAATGGAAATTGGGATGAGATGAGATGACTTTTAACATCCTTTAGGCCAATTTATTGTCTATAGGAGTTATTTGCGTGCATTTCCTTGTTTAGTTGAGTGTGTCTATGGCTCTCCAGTCTCAAAATGAAATCTCCAAGATTTGTTTGATTGTCTCGATTTCAGGTTTCATGGATTAGGTTATGATTGCAAATATTGATGTAATTGTGCCCTAATATTGTTATATAGTGGGCAATGTAGACATGGATAATGTTTGTTATCATCCAGTGCTTAGATTAAGTATAATTGTATCCAGTGCTGATTTTGTCAATTGGACATTGAAATATGAATGAATTATTATTAGTATTGGATGATGGCTCTCATTTTTCAATCTATAGTTCTTGTAAGAACCCTTACCAATTCTGCCCTGTTTTTCTTAATGCTGATCTGAATTTTTGATTTGGGTTTCTTGATTGTTTTGAGTGGTTTCCTTAGTTTTCAATGAAAGGATGCATTTTCCATATAATGATAACAATATAGAACTATTTTGAAATGAAATATCAACAAACTAATGAACTGAAAACATATATCAGAGATCTAATATCACTCAGAACATCAATATATTTTATTTCAAATTAAAGATTTGAAATGATTACATCAATCAATTGTTGCACAAACATACCTGATTGAGTTCTCCACACATGGGTACAAATTAGATGTCAAATAGACATGTGTAGAGGTCTGAATTAAGGCTTAGATCTGATTGTACCTTGCTGTTGTAAAGTTCTGAGTTGCTGATATGAATTTTTGAGTGTATACAATGATGAAACATGCCAAATCACACCTTCAAAATGAAGCGATGGATTCCCAAGGAAGCCGCCTAGACTTGGATGATGACCAATGTCAAAAGAAGATGCAATTGCCTTTACCACCAACCTGAAAATGTTTGCAACAGTCTGATACAAACCTTAGGTGACTGAAATACACCCTTCCATGCCTACAAACTCCTCAAAAATGACAATGACTTGCCCTATGATGGAGCGATGAGTTCCTTGATGGAGAATAATGCATCACAATGCCGAATATTGCCTTCAAACCCTCCGATCTGCAGACTGATATGAATTTGCTGATGTCTAATATAAAAATCTGAATGCAAATACATGAAATCTATCACCAAAAATCCCTCCGAAGTATGGCACTCCAATTCCAAACTCTAAGCATACATGTTATGATGAAAATATATCAAAATAACCTTCAGATAATCCTAGTCCTCAACCTGCAATTATATGCACCCAGATTTGCAAATATGTCCAATGGTAAACCCCGTATGGATTCACCTCTCAAAGTGGAGTGGGTTTTCGTTCAAACCACTAATTTTCTAAGGGTTTTCGTCCTCAGAAAATAGGCTGAAACAAGTTGCAGCTCAAAGAGAATCTCTAATATCAAATGACAAATTCACAATGATGGAAAATGACCTCCAAATGCCCTTCTTATAATCCACAAGTTGGGCGCCCAAAGTTGACATAATTTATTTTGCTTTCATGTCCACCTCTATAATAAAATAATATTTTATTGTATTTTTGCCATCTCCAAGTGGGACGTCCATGTCAAGGAATAAAATATTATTTTATTTATATTTTATTTTTCACTTTTCCGAGTGGGACGCCACCCTTGGCATTTAAATATTATTTTATATTTGTTATTTTATTTTCTCTTTATTTTTCCCACTTTCCATCCTCCAAGTGGGTCGCTCCACTCCAAGGCAAATTATTTAATTAAATTTGACCTCACCATAATTACCATAAAATTACTCCAAGTCATAATCCAACTTCGTTTTGCCAAGGAAAAATAGTTATTTTCCAATTTTCCAAATATCTAGGTCATCTAGGTCATTTTGCAACAATGGATCAAAAGGGGACATTACAAGGCCCCCCACCCCGAGATTGCTTGCCATGTATCAAATCTGCATTAGACTCAAACATACCAACTAATTCTCAGATCCCAAATCAATCTAGGCCCTTGGTGTGGTTCTTCATGTGCTATATCATGCTGCTCAAGGTTTGCGAAAGAGAGTTTATGCAACCTTCTTGCTAGAAGTGCCACAATCCTCCTCAAATATCCAGCTAACTTCCCAAATGTGTGCAATTCTCCATCATGCTTTTGCTGTCCCATGCTGATATACACCAGAAAACCACATAGATGTCCTCATGAAATGTTTCTTTGTCCATAACTCTCATACTCTTAGCGGTAGTTTGGTGTGGCAGCGTGTACTTGAGTGTTTTCATTGTGACTTGTTTCCCTTCATGTTGGAAACTCAACTCCATGGTTTGCAAGTCTTGAATGATACTATGAAGTGAATGTAGCCATTGCATCCCAAGAACAATATCATTAACTTTCAAATCAAGAACATAGAAGTCATCACAAAGTGTATACTCACCAAATAGAATGCTAAGCTTGCTGATTTTCTTCTTGCATGGAATAGTTAAACCATCTGCTATAGTCACATCAAAGCCCTCAAAATCATCACTATGTAATCCCCTCTTAACCACCAAATTCTCATCTTTGTAGTTATGAGTAGCTCCACTATCAAGAAGTGCCATGACCTTACACCCAAATAAGATGCCTTCAAATAGGAATGGGTTATACCTTGGAGCTCCCGAAAGATAAGTGATCCTAGTCCCTTTGTTACCATCACTTTCAAGATGTGGTGTTGGCTGCCCATGTTCACTTTCCAAACTAATGTCATCATCCTCATCATCAATAACCTCTATGTAATGCACTTTACCTTTTCCAAGACACCTATGACCAGGTTCCCATGGTTCTTTGCAAGAAAAACATAACTTTTTTCTACAAAGATCATTATTTGTCTCAATATCCATCTTTGGTGGTGCTTCAAACTTTGTAGGTGTGGGCTGCTCAAGTAAATGCTGATCTGATTTTTCATGCTTGAAGCTCTTCTTTTGGGGCTGAAATGAAGGAGGTGATGTCTCAAGATCAAGTGCTAGATGAATTGCATCATCTAGAGTATTAGGCTTATGAGCCTTTACCAAACCCTTCAACTTATCATTCAAACCCTCTACGAACAACATTGTCACTCTTTTTTCTATCATATTAGGAACCATAACAACCTTTTGGAACTCATTGATATAGGAATCCACATGCCCAATTTGTCTCATTTGTGCCAAGTCTCTATTATAGACTTCTACATCCTTTCTGTCAAATCTAGCAATGAGTTTGCGTGTAAACTCCTCATAAGAATGAATAATTATGTGGTTTTGTGTCACAAGTCATTGATGCCACCAATCATATGCCACTCCCTCTAGATGCATGGTTGTAGAAACCCCTGTTTCCCTGATTTCTGAAACTGAATATTTTTTTGACTATTTTTGTGTATTCTGATTTTTGTGTTTTTTTGCACAAATAAAAAATGCGTTTTTTCCAGATAAATTCAAATAAATAAATAAATAGCAGTATACTCTTTTAACTAGCTAATCTCTGATCTTATTATTCACTCTAGAGGATTACAATAAAGGTTCTCTTGCATGCATACAAAATAATATAAAATATTGTTAAAAACTTGATTTTTTTCAGCAAACCCTAGATCTAGTACAACCGGTACGGCTGCAATAAATACTCCGTTCTCCGCACTTTTGAAGGTACAGAAAGATGATAGAAGTGTAGGCGCTCAAAAGGTTATTTTCAGTGTTTCCAAAAAGAAGGCGTTTTGCTTTAGGAGAGAGAAAACACCTCTGCTGGTACTGTACGACCTGCAACATGACTGTATGGATTTCGTACATCAGTGATGAAAATGGTACGGCCTGTTGATGTGACGTCAGATTTCAAGAAAAAATGCCCTTTTTTGCCTGTACGGCCTGGTACGAATTTGTACGGATTCCATACAGCAGCGAAATAAAATATAATACGGCCTGTAGGCTGGTCGTAGCTCTCAATAAATATTTCGTCAATGCTGGAAATCTTTATTTGCACGATTTTCGGATCAAAACCCTAATGAAATAAATCTCTGTGTGAAATTATCTCTTTTGGCAATAGATCAACTGATATCTCACAACCTCTGAATTGCACACACTGAAGATTGTACGTTCTCCAATGCAAAAGAATACTGGAAACCCTTGGCTCAGTCTTCTCTGAAAATACTTAGCAAAAATTTTGTCTTCAACATCAATAATGTGGCGCTCCTCCCAATAAGAAAACCTTATATCCTCAAAAAAGTGCACTTGCCCTAATTAGGGTTTTACAATTAAAAATTAGGGTTTCTTTTTTTCTTTTAATTTTCCAAAGTCTAAGACACAATTTTAATTATAAAATATAATTAAAATGGCCCCCTTCATAATGAGCGCCCCCTTGGCCCAAAACGCCTAAGTCATAATTACGCCAAATAATTAATATTTAATTAAATCAATTAAATAGTAATATCTCCCTCGATACATTTTCGATTCTCGATCCGTCTGAAGCTGGTGAACAAGGGAGTGATTCCGCACATGACCATACCAAAACAGGGGTGCTCCGCTGCGTGCCAAAAATCCCTAAAAAATAGGAGCTCAGGCAAACGTGTCCGAAAGAGCCCTAACGAACGCCAACTGAAAAAATTCTGCTAGTCGAAGCCAAGCCAAGCTCCATCAAGACCCTCTATCCATCCTATCAGCCTACGAGGGTCGCATAATAGGCTAATCATCAACTCTGAAGATGTCAACTGAAAAGGGGACATGACAATGGTTGCAAATTGTATGGCTTTGTCTTCTTGCATTGGCTTGAGAGTTATGAAGGTGTCTAGCTTATGTATCCAAGCTCTTGCACTAGTCTTACCATTGCCATCAAAATTGGGAAGAGGTGCTTTGCTCAAAGCTTGCTTGAATTCTTTGTTTTTCGTCTCTTGCCTTCTAGGTCTTTGTTCAGCTCTTGATCTTCTTCTATCTCTTCTTTGGCTCATGAATTGGTTGAAAGTTAGATTCTCTTTGACTTCATCGGGAAATGCTCTATACTCATCATGTATGGTAACCAACTCATCCACCAATGGTTGCTCAACCTCATCCTCAACAACTTCATCATCTTCTTTTTGCATTGAAAGGAATGTAGGCTGCAATGGTCTATCTGTTGTGTGAGTACGAGTTCTACCAACTCGAGGTGTGCCCGCTTCACTACCTTCACCTATAGGTGCTGCATTAACTCTCATATTTCCCATGGCTTGAGTCATATATTGCATCATTTGCTGTTGGGAAGCCATCATTTGAGCTAAAGCATTATTTGCTTGTTGCTGTCCTACTGCTATATCCTGTGGTCCTCTTGCTATCTCCCTTAGAAGATCACCAACATTCCTGTCATCTCTTGGTGGACTCCCATATCTTCTTCCCCTATCCATATCAAACTGATTTGTACGTGCAATTGGAGTCTCTTCTTCTTGATTATCTTGCTGGCCTGCTCTTCTTCTAGTGTAATACCTATGTGGACCAACTTCAGGTGGCTGCGTATGAAGATTTTAAATCCTCCAAGCTGGCAGGATCATAGCTCTGATACCACTGTAAGAACCCTTACCAATTCTGCCCTGTTTTTCTCAATGCTGATCTGAATTTCTGATTAGGGCTTCTTGATTGTTTTGAGTGGTTTTATGAGTTTTCAATGAAAGGATGCATTTGCCATATAATGATAACAATATAGAACTATTTTGAAATGAAATATCAACAAACTAATGAACTGAAAACATATATAAGAGATCTGATTTCACTGAGAACAACAAGATATTTTATTTCAAATCAAAGATTTGAAATGATTACATCAAACAATTGTTGCACAAACATACCCGATTGAGTTCTCCACACATCAGTACAATTTAGATGTCAAATAGAGATGTCTAGAGGTCTGAATTAAGGCTCAGAGCTGATTGTACCTTGTTGTAAAGTTCTGAGTTGATATGAATTTCTAAGTGTATACAATGATGAAACGTGCCAAATTCCACCTCCAAAATGAAGCGATGGATTCTCAAAGAAGCTGCCTAGACTTGGATGATGACCAATGTCAAAAGAAGATGCAATTGCCTTTACCACCAACCTGAAAATGTTTGCAGCAATCTGATACAAACCCTAGGTGACTGAAATACACCCTTCCATGACTACAAACTTCTCAAAAATGACGACTTGCCCTATGATGGAGCGATGAGTTCCTTGATGGAGAATAATGCATCACAATGCCGAATATTGCCTTCAAACCCTCTGATCTGCAGACTGATATGAATTTGCTGATGTCTAATATAAAAATCTGAATGCAAATACATGAAATCTATCACCAAAAATCCCTCCAAAGTATGGCGCTCCAATTCCAAACTCTAGCCATACATGTTATGATGAAAATATATCAAAATAACCTTCAGATCTGAATCATAAGTCCTCAGCCTGCAATTATATGCGTCCAGATCTACAAATATGTCAAATGGTAAACCCCGTATGGATTCACCTCTCAAAATGGAGTGGGTTTTCGTCCAAACCACTAATTTTCTAAGGGTTTTTGTCCTCAGAAAGTAGGCTGAAACAAGTTGCAGCTCAAAGAGAAAATCTCCAATATCAAATGACAAATTCACAATGATGGAAAATGACCTCCAAATGCCCTTTTTATAATCCACAAGTTGGGCATCCAAATTTGCCATAATTTATTTTGCTTTCATGTCCACCTCCATGATAAAATAATATTTTATTTTACTTTTGCGATCTCCAAGTGGGATGTCCAAGTCAAGGAATAAAATATTATTTTATTTATATTTTATTTTTCACATTTCTGAGTGGGACACCATACCTGGCATTAAAATATTATTTTTATATTTGTCATTTTATTTTATTTTATTTTCTTTTTATTTTTCCCACTTGCCATCCTCCAAGTGGGTCGCTCCACTCCAAGGCAAATTATTTAATTAAATTTGACCTCACCGTAGTTACCACAAAATTACTCCAAGTCATAATCCAACTTCGTTTTGCCAAGGAAAAATAGTTATTTTTCAATTTTCCAAATATCTTCTCTAGGTCATCTAGGTCATTTTGCAACAATGGCTCAAAAGGGGACATTACAGTTCTTAAACGCTCAGCTTTCATATGAAGTAGAGGACGAACTGTTCATTCCAATCTTCCCATTTATACAATGGTGTCAGACACAATCAGACATAGCAAGGGACAAAGAAATAAATTATATTAATGTCCATGGATGACCAAAAGTAGGTCAATGGATATTTTTTCCACAATGATACTAAAATATGATAAGGGAGAATAGACTGACATGACAGTGATCATGATGGATACACAAGCTTTAGGGATATAAATGCAAATGCACTTTCCTATACTTGGCTCTATGCCTGTCTGGCAGACTTTATAGTATTTCCATCAAGAATGGTATGTTTGAGTATATACCACGATTGTACAGCTCAACTAGTCATTAATATAAGGAGAACTAATTTCAAGGCTCTTCAAATGGTTATGGTGTGGCCTTATTTTCCTCATCTCGTCTATGCCTGTTGATTTTCCCTTAAACATTCCCTATTCTTGTTACAGGTATAAACAAAGACAAGGGTAGTAGATTTGCACGTATTCATTGGAGTTAAATTTCACCATTGGATGATATTTTTGCTTGTCCAATATCTTTCATCACTCCAAAATCTAGCACTTTCCTCAACAAACAAATATGATTCACATATAGAATGTTCCTTATATTGAAGTATTATATTCTTTAATTACATTGAAGTCTTTAACTTAAATTACAGCTCAACTAGTCATTAATATAAGGAGAACTAATTTCAAGGCTCTTCAAATGGTTATGGTGTGGCCTTGTTTTCCTTATCTTGTCTATGCCTGTTGATTTTCCCTTAAACATTCCCTATTCTCGTCACAGGTATAAACTAAGACAAGGGTAGTTGATTTGCATGGATTTGTTGGAGTTAAATTTCACCATTCTGTGATATTTTTTCTTGTCCAATATTTTTCATCACTCCAAAATCTAGCACGTTCCTCAACAAACAAATATGATTCACATATAGAATGTTCCTTATATTGAAGTATTATATTCTTTAATTGCATTGAAGTCTTTAACCTGAATATCTGTCATTATTGCAGGTGATGGAGATGCTGACCCACATAAACAAGAGAGTAAAAGACCAACCGACAATTCACCTACCCATATTGGAGTTATGGAACTTATATCAGAGTGTTGATGCTGCACCTATTGTCAAGAACTTCTCAATCGTTTACATTGAGATGGCTTTTGACCGCTTGCCTATGGAGGTTTGTCTTATTATTGTTCATATGATTCTTTTTATTTCTATATTGGACTTAATAAAGTATTCAGTAATTGTCCATTCTGTCTTAAAAAAAATCAAATTTGAAGCATTCATGAAATGAATTATGCTGCAAAAATAATTTTGGAATTACTGTTTTTGAGTGTAATTGGTTGAAGCAGGAAAAATTGAATTTTGCTCCTGAATTGCTTCCTGGCCTCTCAAAGTTGCCTGTTCAGCATCAAGATATATTATTGCGAATTGTTGCACAGGTTTCCCTCTCTCACAAGTCTTGATTCTTAATACTCACCGAGAAGAATTACTTGCAAAAGTTAGTAGATTGCTGTTGAGGATCATTTGCTTTGCTTTCATGGATGTTCCTCTTAATTGGGGCCTTGGTGGTTGTTATTCTTTTATAAATGAAGTAGAGATAATGCTCATTTATCTTTGTTTTTCTTGTGCTTTTACTTATCTTGGTCATTTTAACTGTGTTATTTAACTGTGGAACTCCTTTTTCTTTAACTTGTACACGTTTCACTTGCCTAGCATTTTTTTAATTTAATAGTATAACCTTGGAGCTCAATAACTAACACTACAAAATACAGATAACCAAGGATATGTTTTGGATCATTGCTAATTCAATTTAACATCTAAATTATAATTAAGATATTAAATGGGTGAAGATGTATAACTCAAAACACCTAATAAGACAAGAAGCCAGACAAGTAGAGATATATAAAAGGGGTGCGGGGTGAGGGGTTAGAACTTAGGATAAGGAAACACTTGTCTCATCCTCCTCAACTTTAGAAGCAGCATTTGATTCAATGATAACAAGTCCGTGCCCAAGGGTGCACCTAAAAATGTTATTAGTGACGTAGGATGGATAAAAGAATTTATCAGCATTGTAGTCTCTCCTGAGGCCCCATGTCATTTGCACTTGGAAGTATTAACCTTCTTGATCTCAACATCTCTAGTTTTGGGGTAGATAAAGAATGTAGACAGATAATTCCCAACATCTTTGAACATATGATAGGATCTTCTCCTCCACACTAGATGATTGAACGCTAGAAAGTAAAATAATTCTCAAACCCTTCTTCTTTAAAGGAATTCAGCCTATAATGTTGTCTTCCAAAAGTTTTTCATCGTAAATCTCAATGTGTAATTGGTGAGAACAAATCCTTAGATCGTGCAGAAGTAATTTGAGGTCATGTTATCAAGGATGTTGAAGGTGATTAGGCCATCACTTGATCTGAGATTTGAAAAATATTCTCCATTCTTCAGCATGAGGACGCCTTCATGGCTTAGCTATGGATGGTTCATGTTCTCCATGCACACTGTTAAAAATGAGGATGTTTGTTTGGCTAAGCTATGAATTTCTTTGGATAAAAAGAAGAATCTTCAAATTGTTTATTATTTGGTTCGTTTTGGTTGAAAGAATCAACTGATGGTTCAATATCTCTTTTCTGCCGATCAATGGGGGGAGAACCATGCTGATTATCCTTTGTGAATGTCTCAAGTAGCCAAAATGAGATATCCCAAGCTAAATTCCTTTGCAATTTTTTTTTCAATTTCACTATTTTGGTTGGACAGGCATTTCGTCAGACAGTTGACTTGCATTCATGTTTGGAGAAGTTTTCAAAATATTTTGATAGGAACAGATTGGTAATCATTCATATGAACATTTGCTTCAAGAATTTCACGAAAACAACAAATGCTTTGCAAATAATCAAATTTTAAATTTTCCGGATCAAACCAGAATGAAGTGCACTTCTAGATTTTTACAATTAATAATTTTTACCATCAAAACCACAAACAATTAAACAACTTCAATATTTATCGATCAATATCTGACCTGGTACAAACTCCTTTAAACCAAAAACTTGCCTTAGAAGTAGTACGACTATCCTTCAAGAGGTACGGCCTGCTGCAGCAGGTACGGTTGCTCCCTTGAAGACCCTTGGCTGTGTGGAGGAGTTGAGAAGGCGTGATGAAGGTTTAGAGGCTCATACAAGCCTTCTGGCTGCTCATGGTTGCTAGGAAATGGGTCTGCGACCTGCCTTGGATGCTATGGCTGGCTGCATCCATCCTTATGTGCCCAACATCTCTCCCATGAGGTCCCAAACTGTACGGCCAGAGCTGTAAGCTGCTTCTCTCAAGCTCTCCAATAACCAGTAACCAATGCTTATAATCCCCTCACAAACTGCTGAAGATGTATCAATAAATTCTTGCTTGCAAGACTTCAATTTATATAATCGTTTAATTTCAAATGTGAAACCTGTGTGGCTCCACCAAATAACCAGCTTGGGTAGATAGTTGCACTACTGAAATCGATTGCTTGTAGGGTTTCCATCCTAGGGTTTGCTTTCCAAAGCTCTAGAAATCTTCACAATAGAAAAAATACAATAGGCATGTAGAAACGAGCTTCCAAAGGCACTTTTATATCCAACCCCAAATTACTCTTTTTTAAATTCCTGCACATTTTAATATTTTATTTAATCTTGGAAAATAAAGTGACTTTATTAATCTTCAATAAAGTTCCACTAAAGTCACTCTATGAACTTAATTAAATTAATTAAATAATATTATCCTTAGTATATGCTAGAACGAACAATATTAAATAATTAATTAAAATATTCCCTGATCCCCGACATTAGTCTACGGGAATAAAATAGGCTAATAAGTCGCTCTTGATGAGAGCTCGGAAGGGGACATTACAATCCTCCCCGAAATTGCTTGTCCTCAAGCAATTGTAGATTAGGATGCTGAAGAATCTGCTCACCTTCGCAGGTGGCATCCTTATGGGCAAGTCCCTCCATTTGACCAAGTACTCTTTCACTATTCTACTCCTCAATTTTCTCTCTTGGTATCCATAATCTCCCCCAGCACCAAAACCAATCTGCCCTTGTCATCCAAGGGTGGAAGCTTTGAAGAAGATGTAATATGCTTCCCTAGTGCCCTTTTAAGGCATGACACATGAAACACATTGTGGATCTTGCTGCTCTCTGGTAGCTCAAGCTCATAGGACACTTCCCCCACTCTGCGAACAACCCTGTAGGGACCATAGAAGCGAGGTTTTCATTTTTCTGCACCACTTTTCTTCAAGGAAGACTGTCTGTAGGGCTGTAATTGTAAGAAAACCAAGCCTCCCACCTCAAAACTTCTCTCTAACCTGTGCCTATTTGCATACATTTTCTGCATTCTGAAGGTTATTCTTAAGTGATTTAAGGATACCTTGGCTCTCTTGGATCCAATCCTTAGCTTTGGGAGCTCTGCTATCACCGAAAGCTAAATCCAAAAATGAAGGAGCATCATAGCCATATAAGGCTCGGAAAGGAGTCATCCCGATTGACACGTGATAGGTGATGTTGTAACAGTGTTCACCCAAATGCAACCCCCTGATCTAAGCCCTTTGCTGCCTTGCCACGTAGTTACACAAATATACCTCAACCCATTTGTTCACGATTTCTGTTTGGCCATCCGTCTGAGGGTGGTAACTAGTGCTGGGAGTTAATTTCGTGCCAGCTAACTTGAATAGCTCCCGCTAGAAAGCACCGAGGAACCTACTATCCTTGTCACTGACTATCGTCCTAGGCAATCCATGGAGTCTAAACACCTCCTTAAAAAACAATTTTCCAATCTGTGGTGCCTTATACTCTGTTGAGATGGCAAAGAAGTGTGCAAACTTGGTCAACCGATCAACCACTACAAAAATACAATCCTTGCCTGAACCTTTGGTAGACCAGTAATGAAGTCCATAGACACACTCTCCCATTTCTGTTTTGGAATGGGTAAGGGCTGAAGTAACTTGATTGGAAAAGTGTGTTCCGACTTGTTTTGCTGACAAGTCATTTATTCCTGAACATGTTGCAAGACATCATCCTTGAGGCCCTTCCATGAAACCTCTCTCTGGCCTGTTTGTAAGTCTTAAAGTATCCTGAATGTCCTGCCAAGGGTGTATCGTGAATGGCTCTCAAAATCTTCTCCTTAAGTTTTGACTCAGGAACCAAGTATATTCTGTCCTTATAATAAATACTATCATCAACTCTATATTTGTCACCTTGAGTTTTTCCATCCATGATCTCGCATGCATGTGTGTTTGGAGTACTCCAAAAGGTGAGCCTTCCAATCAGCTGAAACTTCTGCTAGAGAGCAAACAATGGGCTTCTTGGAAAGAGCATCAACAGCAACATTCTTTTTCCCTTTAATGTATTCTATGTCAAAGTCATACGCCTGTACCTTGCTGACCCACTGTTGTTGCCTTTCATTTAAATCTTTTTGTTCCAAAAAGTATTTCAAGCAGTTATGGTTCGTCTTGACCACAAATTTCCCACCTACCAAATACTGTCTGAACTTCGCCAATGTGTGCATGATGGCAAGCATCTCCTTATCGTAGATGGAATAGGGCCTCTCAATATCTCGGAGTTTTCGGCTCTTGTAGGCAATGGGGTGTCTATTTTGCATTAAGACCGCTCCAATACCCTTACTCGATGCATCACACTCCAACACAAAGCACTGAGTGAAATATGGTAGAGGCAACATGGGACAAGTACTCACCACCTCTTTAAGTCTGTCAAATCCTTGTTGAGACTCATCCGTCCACTTGAAAGCCCCTTTCTTGGTGAGATCAGTTAGAGGTGCACCAAGCTGTGAAAACCCTTAACAAATCTCCTATAATAGCTGCGCAAACTGAAAAAACCCCGCAACTCTGTCAACGATCTAGGTGGTGGCCAATCTAAAATTCCATGTATCTTTTCGTGATGAACTTGAACACCCTGAACACTGATCACGTGTCCCAAATAGAGGATTTCTGTCATTCCAAATTCGCACTTGGATGCCTTAGCGTATAAAGACCGTGTCTCCATTATGCCCAGCTTCTCATCAAGATGTCTCAAATGTTCTTCCCAAGTCTTTCTGTATATGAGTATGTCATTGAAGAACACCAAGAGAAACTTCCTCAATTGCTTATTAAAGATATGGTTCATACAAGACTGAAAGGTGGCCGGTGCATTAGTCAACCCGAAGGGCATAACTAGAAACTCGTAATGCCCATAGTGACATCTAAAAGTAGTCTTATGAATATCTTGCTTGCTCACCCTGATCTGATGATACCGTGATCGAAGATCAAACTTTGAGAAGTACACCACCCCATGTAACTCATCCAACAACTCATCGATCTTGGGAATAGGGTATTTGTTTTTTATAGTCTTCTTGTTGAGGGCATGATAATCTATAACCTTGTAGATGAAAGTACAAAATTCTAGAAATTTCTCATTTTTACAACAAATTTTGATTTTTACTTTTAAATAATGTAAAAACTTAACTGCATATTAGTTAAGTCTAACTGATAACCTCTATAATTGCCATAAAGACTTAACTGCATATTAGTTAAGTCTAACTGATAACCTCTGTAACTGCCATAACCATAATTGCTGTAACCAAATTTGGACTACATATGCATTGATCACAAAACATCAAGTGCTTTCATATTCATCTCTTCATTTGCTAACAGTGGTATCAGAGCCACCACTCGAGGAAGCCAATAGACGGTACAAGTGATTTGTTGTTCGAGGAAACCCTGGTGTTAGGGTACGAACGGGAGGAGGAAGAGAAATCCGTGGAAGAGAAATCGCGATTTACAAACAACAGACAAATCACGAAGGGTTTTCGTGAAGAATCGTGGATCGAGGAAGGTAGTCTTGTGGAAGAGAAACGTAGTCGCGTTTTGAAGATTGAAGACACGCAGAAGGTCGTGACATCTCCCATCAGGGTTTGCAAGATTCCGAGGATGCAGTAGAAGAATCACAGAAGGTTCGCGAGGATGCAATAGATCAACATGAATCTCGTGGAGAAGGGCATGGAGTAGATTCACAAAAAGAAGGGTTGCACGAAATGCGACAGTCGAGGGCAAACACGAAGGAGGGCACGGATGGAAGGCAGGTTCGTAGAAAAATGACACAGCAGGTGTCGTCACGAGTTTTTGACACTACAAAAGATAAATAACAAAATGTGAGGATTTTCCTTCACATGTCGCAGGAAGGGCTTGAAGACGCTGCAACAGGGACAACACGACACACGCTGCAGGAAGATCAAAGACAGGCTGCAAAAAAGTCATCGAGGGTTTCTTCATAGACCTGTAGATACAATGTTGGAAGGGGGCACGAAAATAGAGGTTGCAGGCAAAATGCCAAGGGATCGAAAATCATCACCAAGGGAATGAGTTTGCAGTCACCAGGCACAAATTCCTACGAGTTCATTAATTTTTTGGATTTTTTAAAACAAATATTTTTTTCGAATGGGTGAAGTTGAATGAACGGAATCAGGGAAAAAAATAGTTCAATTTTGTAGGAATTTTATTTTATTGGTTAAAAATTATTTTTTGGAATGAAAAATGATTAATATTCAAAACCTCGTCCTTCTTGAGGCCCAAAAATTAATTGGGAAAAATTATAATATATGGAGTCATAAAATCTTGACGATTGCGGAATTTCGTGATTGCAACAAGATAATGCTTGACATAGAACATTGATTGGCAATGAATTTTGCCGATTATGACAAATGTCATAAAGAAGCCCTTCTATTGTTGAAACTTTATATATCGGATGACATGATTCCAGAGGTTCAGAATGCTGCACAGGTAAGTGCACTATGGACCCGTGTCAAGAACAAGTACCAAACTTTGGAAAGATTCACGTACTTTATTTGAAAAATCTGCTATTTTTCACAAAAATGTTGGAAGGTGGGTCTCTCTCAGAGCATTTACTACGGATGAAAGATCTCCGTGACCAATTGTTAGCCATCAACAAAAAGGTGGATGACGAGGATATGGTGGCTCTTGTTGTGAACAGCCTGACACCTTCGTATGAATCATTCGTGGAAGCTTTGCACCTGATGACAGAAAGTAACACATAACAAGAAGCAAAAGGGCATGCAAATTTGGTAGTAGTTGAAGCTGAATCTGAGGAGGAATATGCTCTAATGGCATCATGTTCCGATGAGAGAACTACCAGTGATTGGTTTTTTGATTTCGATGCATCACGACATTTTACATGTCGAAAAGATTGGTATGTAAATTTCACTACAAAAGAAAGTCTTTCAGATTTAGTTTCCTTGGGTGATGATAGATCACACACTGTAGAAGGGATAGGAGATATACACATTGTATTGAATAATGTTGCAAAGTTCATAGTCAAGAATGTTAGGTATGTACCTAAGATGAACAAAAATCTTCTATCCATTAGTCAGTTAACTGAAAATCCTCACATTACAGTCAATTTTTCAGGAAAGAAATGTATTGTGTCTGATATCAAAAATGATAAAGTCATAGCCCTAGGCATTGGGCAAAATGGCCTTGTATAGACTTGTTGATCCTACCACTGTCAGTTTGAATGCATTAATTGTGGAGGATAATACCAGTGTTGTATGGCATGAGAGATTTGGACATCTCAATCTTCAGTATTTGGCCGAACTCCAAAAATCGAATATGGTTCTTGGATTGCCTACTATCTAGGTCAAGCAGGATATATGTGCAGGTTGTTTGGCTGGTAAACAGAAGCGGAAGCCTTTTCCCATTGAAGGTGCCTGGAGAGCAAAGGGGCTCCTTGAACTTGTTCATGCAAATCTATGCGAGCCATCTTGGAAGTCATCTACCATTCTTGGTGCAAGGTATTTCTTGTTGTTCGTAGATGATTTTTCTAGAAAAATGCGGGTCTACTTCTTGAAAAAGAAGTCTGATTGTTTTGCTGAGTTTGTAAAATTCAAAGCATTGGTAGAAAATGAGACAAGTCGGCGGATCAAAGCCTTAAGATCCGACAAAGGGGGAGAATTCACTTCAAAGCAATTTCAGAACTATTGCGGCAAGGAAGGAATTCATCGGCAGCTAACAACTCCATACACTCCTCAACAGAATGGAGTGGTTGAAAGGCAGAATCACACAATCATGGAGATGGCTCGATCCATGATGCATGCAGAGGTGTGCCATATAAATACTGGGAGAAGCAGTAAACACGATAGTCCACATACAGAACAGAAGTCCCTGCAAGGCTTTGGAGAACATCACTCCGAAAGAACCCTGGTCTAGTGTCAAACCAGAGGTAACACATTTTCATGTTTTGGGTTCTGCTACATATGCTCTCATTCCTAAGAAATAGAGGAGTAACTAGATTCTAAATGTGCAAGATATTTCTTTGCTGGTTATAGTACTCAATCCAAGGCATATAGATTAATAGATGTGTCTACTAACAAGATCATCATTAGTCAGAATGTTGATGTAAAAGAAACATAATCATTTTTTGTTTGTAATCAACAAGCTGTCTCTGCTAATCCAGAGGTTTCTAGCATTGTACTTCCTCTGAAAGATGAGGAACCACATGATTTGGTGACACCCTCAATGTTTAGTGCAACAATCTACAACTAACACTCCATTAGTGTATCAAGCTCATCGATCTGAGTTGACCACTCTTTTTTTTGATGATCAGCAGGTACATGAGTCATTGGTACAAAAGAGACCCAAGTGGTATTACATCACTCTATAGGATGTGCGAGAGGGGGATCTTCTTCAATCTCATACATGGTCTCTACAGCTAGGAAAGCTAGTTGTGGATTCAACTGATGATGAAGAGCTTATGTATTTTGCTCTTGCTTTTGATCTTTTCAGTATTTTAGAGCCCCAACGATATTTTGATGCACAAGGCAAACCTTGAGTTGGAGAAAGCTATGCAATTGGAATATGATGCCTTGATGAAAAATAATACTTGGACATTGGTTGATTTACCTCCAGGGAAGCAACCCATTGGCTGCAAATGGGTGTACCAAGTCAAATGCAAGGTTGATGGTACTTTGGACAAGTACAAAGCTTGTCTTGTTGCAAAAGGATTTTCACAACAGAAGGGAATAGACTACGAGGAGACTTTTGCTCCTACTGCAAAAGTGGTCACATTTCGGTTACTTCTTTCTATCGCATCTCAGTTTGGTTGGAAAGTATTTCAAATGGATGTCAAAAGTGCTTTCCTTAATGGTGATTTGGATGAAGAAGTATACATGGTGCAGCCTGAAGGTTTTTAGGAACCTGGTCATGATCATTTGATTTGCAAGTTGGTGAAGTCTCTTTATGCGCTGAAGTAGGCTCCTTGAGCTTGGTACATCAAGATTGATCAACATCTACGTGATTTCGGATGTAGATGGAGTCCATCTGATCCAAATCTCTATATCAAAAGCATTGATGATGACATTGTGATACTCATTGTGTATGTTGATGACCTTGCCATCACAGTTAGTGGAGACACAACGATTCAAAAAGTCAAATCAGATTTGTGCACTGCTTTTGATATGACCGATTTAGGCCTCCTACACTATTGTTTGGGTGTAGAATTCTGGTAACATGACCACTTCATTTTCATTGCTCAGGGCAAGTATGCCACTACTCTTTTGAAGAAGTTCAGAATGATGGATTGTAATTCTGCTTCTACACTTATGGAGGTAGGGCTGAAATTGTTAGCTCATGATGATTCATCACTGTTCAATGAATCATTATATAGACAGTTGGTGGGCAACTTGATATATCTTACCACCACTCGACCAGGTTTATGTTTTACTGTTAGCTATTTTTCTCGGTTTTTATCTCAACCGAAGCTAGTTCACTAGACAACAAAACATGTTTTGTGATATGTCAAAGGTACTCTTGATTTTGGCATTTTCTATTAGAGGACAACAAATTTCAGATTGATTGGTTATACACTCTTTTTGGGGAGGATCAGTTGATACTCAAAAATCTACCACTGGGTATATGTTTTCTTTTGGTTCAGGGGTTGTTTCATGGCAGAGTCAGCTTCAACATATCATTGCTCTCTCTTCCATTGAAGCAAAATACAAAGCAACAGTCAGTGCCAGTTGTTAAGCAGTTTGGCTACGTCGAATTCTTGTTGATTTGCAACTTCCTTCATATACACCTACTCCACTATTTTGTGATAATCAAAGTGTATTGAAGTTAGTAAAGAATCTTGTTTTTCATGCTCGCACCAAACACATCGAGACACATCATCACTACATTCGACAGTTGGTTGATTCTAGTGACGTTGCTCTTCACTTCTGTGCTTCTACAGAGCAACCAATAGATCTAATGACTAAACATCTTGGTTCTATTCTCTTTGTAAAGTTTCGAGACAAACTTGGAGTTGTCTCTAGTTTAGTCATTAAGAGGGGGTGTTAAATAATGTAAAGACTTGATAGCATATTAGTTAAGTCTACCTGATAACCTCTATAACTGCCATAACCATAATTGTTGTAACCAATTTTGGACTGCATAAATAAGATAGATGCACTGATCACAAAACATCAAGTGCTTTCACATTCATCTCTTCATTTGCTAACATTTACAACAAACCTTTAAATCTGAAAATATGAAACTCTGATTTTTTCTGATAAACAACTCAAAATAGAGATTTTATTGGAATAACAATAGAGTCTAGTTACAACAAAATGTAAAAATTATTTCTAACACAACTGAACATGAAAGTGAAGAATTTAACCCAGAAACAACTCCTAATGGTGATGTCATTCCCCATAATGATGATGTCAGCCCTAGACATATCACGCTAGCCCTACAAATGCTTCCAGAAGTGTGATGCCAGCCCTAATATTGATGCCTTAGTGTAAATACGGGACTTCCACGCTGCCCTGATTATTTGATTTAGCTAATTTATGATATAGACCATATCTGTAGTGCAAACGTAGTCCCTAGATGGAACCACTACACAAAACTTGAGTGTTTTTTGTCCCCAAGTATTTCCACCAGAGGGTTTTTGCCCTCTGATGCTCCATAGGAGGGTTTTCATTCTTTGAGGTTGAAAGCTAAAGTAGAATGCTCAAACTCACAAATAAACTGGGAAAGTTGATTGATAAAAGATCCTCTCCAAAGGAATCCGACGCCCCTCTTATTATTTTACATTCACGTTTTACCGAGGCAACATCCATAAAGCAATGTCCCACTTCTATTTTGTTGTTGACTTGCTTTATTAAAATATATAACCTTTTAAATTAAATAACATAAGTTGCCTTTTTATAACATAAAATGAATTTTGGTCAACTTAAGTCAAATTATTAATTTATTTTCCTTGTACCACCTCTTTAGCCTTCGGGAAATGGAGAATAGGCTAAGGTTCTTCTAACTTATTCAATTCGAAAAAGGGGACATGACAATCTATTTTTTCCAAAATTGCTTGCCCTCAAGCAATTGTAAGCTCAACTGCTTGAGCTCTCTCTAAATGGTTATCTCTTTAATACCTGGATCCCAATTCATCCTTGAGAATTTGCAATCCCATGCTTCGGATAAACTTTGTTTTATCAAGTTGTTTGACTGAGAACTAGCATGAAATTGTTCTTCTTGCACTTCTAAAACATTCAATTTTTGTTGCATGTTACCCATAATGGACCCTTTTGATATTGCACTCTCATTACTTACATTAGGTGCCTTTTTTTTACAATTTCTGGTTGCCTTAGAGAATCTGAAACTGAAATGTAAATCAGCACTCATGAAGTTAGGAGGAGTACCAAATTCATCTAATTGCACATGGAATTTACCTTTAGTATTGGGTCTTAGCAGTTTTATAGAGCTTGAGGTCTTTCTTTTCTGTAATGAGCACAAATGCCTGCTGCAAACTTACAACCATATCAGCTATCCCTTCTTCTAGGCTTGAATTCCATTTTCCTTAAGAGTTTGACAATCCTTGTATAATTTTCTCATAAGCAATCACACTCATAGGAACTCCTTCCTTTTGCATTTCTTGGAAAATCTTCAAAGAATTCATTGGCTGCCCAGCCTTTGCATAAACTTCCATGAGATATACAAAAAGATGAGAAGTTAGTTTATCTCCAGTGTCAAAGAAAGATGAGATGTTAGTTTATCTCCAATGTCAAAGAGCTTTTCCCAATTTTCACATTCATTAGGACCTTTCTCATATGCATTGGCACACTATTTCTCATCATGTTTCAACCCAGCTTATTGGCATACTGAAGCTTTGAAATGTCTCAATACATCATCCCAAGACCCATGTTGTAGAATGTAACCAATCGCTGAATTTGTGAACTCAACACCTACCTCTACTAAAACTCTTTTCAAGTGCATACTTATTAGTAGAATCATTCTCATAGTCAATCTGAAATGTTTCTTGGATTGGGACATTCCTTTCATAATCTGAACTGACATCATTTGAAGCCTCAGTAAAATGTTTTTCATCCATGGATTTTAGCTTCTCACCTAAACTCATGATGTAGAAGTCATTGCATACCTTGTGTCCACTCCAAGTGCAGGATGCGGAATTCTGAATTCCGAGTGCTGAATGTTGATTCATGATGCATGGAATGGTGAAGCGATTTTGTAGTATCCCAACCTTTGTGAATTCTCCTTTACACAACCAAGGGTGGCCAACTTGTATGTAGTTTGGGCTGTAATCAAAATGTTTACCTTCCTTTGCTGCATTAGAAATTGTTGAGATATCCTCAACACCTTCATCCAAACAATGGGGTGTCCACGTTCTATGCAAAGCTCTCTACAAGGTAAGGTTAAGCTTTTGAATCCTCTTGGTACATGAGATGTTGAAGCCATCAGCTACAATCGCTTTAAAGCCTTTATCCTTTTTGTACCTCAAAAAGTCACCCGGATCCCATATGCAAAAACAATTTTGAGCTTGAATCAAAGAATCTATATATCCTATGCTGTAAGTTGTATTCTTAACTCTGTTACTATTTTTAGAATGCTTTCCATGATAACAAGAATCTTGTAATTTCATAGTATGAAGCAACAAATCTGAAATTTAACCATTCCTTTCATACATTTTCCAGTATAAATTCAGATCTGCATATGGATTCTTCCTCCAACTGTGTACAGTGCTGTAATGAAAGATCTCACAACGAGCTGTGATGTTCCTATCAATGTGTTTATCATCTTCTGGAGATACTCCTCTGTGTATCTTGGAGAGGTGAACATGCTTGATTCCAAACGTGTGATGCTCTGATCTTCGGTGTCCTTCCGCGATCTTGGGAGCAAATGTCTAAACACCACAATACACTTATTCTGAAAAATCTGAATATCAACATGATGTTTACCTTGCTCATGTCTATAAATATCTCTGGGATCCCATATTAGGATGCGTAGGCAGCTTTGCAACTTATCTTCTTGACCTTTGACTACAACTGTCAGATCATGATGATGCAAACATAACCGGTTACACAAATACAACTCATTAAATATGGAGAATATCATGTCAGTGTTGAATGATATATTAGCAACTGAATCAAAACGAGTATAAGAAGAGAAAACTACTGTTGTCCTATCTAGCATACCATGTACATTGTATAGAAGACAACCATTTGCCAACTTATCACCAATCACCATGTCAAATGTTATGACACATTCATTTGCAAATATGACTATTGTTCGGGCAACACTCTCTATTCAAACATCAAATATGAATCCAACCAAGATGGTATATGTATGAATCTGCTTACCTTGTAATTGAGCTGCTCCATTGTCACTTACCTTGAGAGCCCTATCAGATGTGACATGATATGCATTTGAACCTCGCATTTGACTTATGAGTCTTATTGGTCTCTGCATTATAATTATTCTGAGCAAACCCTGTAATCCATGATACTTTCTCTCTACAAGTAGATAACTTGAATGCTTCCTTTGGCTCCTCCAAAAGGCGCACAGATGTATTTGTGGACCAGTTAGAAATTTGATTTCTTGTTAGTCTTACTAACACAATTTTAGTTGGTCCTTTGGGATAAGGATGGAGGAGAAAATCAATCAACCAAACTTGCAAAACAACTACTGTTCGTTCAGGCATACCTTTTTGTGGTTCCCATGCATGAACCATACCTTGTTGATGCTAAATGTTTTGTTGTTGCAGCTGCTGATCTATAGCTTGTAGCTGAGATATCTAACCCCTGTGCTTCAACCGCTGAATTTTATTGTCATTCATAATATTTTCCTTATGCTCATCTGGGGTCAATTCTGATTTTTTTCTTATCCATTTGTATGTGATAATAAAATTATCAACAACAATGATATTGGAATAAAAAATTCTATCTTTTGTAGATCTTAAAATATCACCTAGATTCCATACTATTATGCAAAATGCATTTTGAGCTAAAGGATCTATCTTCATTCTTTTACCCTTCTTAGAACGATGGCAAAACTGAAATAGATCTGTGCTATCATTCCCATATTGTGTTTACCCTCTTTGGCCGAAGTAGGAGCTTTTGAGAGATTATTCTGAAATTCAGTCTTATATGATAGTGGTTCACTCCCCGAAATATTGTTGGGTAGCTCATGGATGGGCACATCTATTTCCATCTTCTGTTCTTTGCATTCAATTAGTGATGCCTTTTCCTCAACTTCATTGACATAAATGCAATAATTAGAAGTTAATAAAACATCTTCTACTATCAAAGAATCTTTACCTTGCATGTTAGATCCCTCATGTTCTTGCTCAATGATGTCTTGTGGATCTAAATTTGACTATTTTCTTCTTGCTTCTTGATTTCTTCCTCAGCAATCTTTTGAGATTTTGATTTTTCCTCTTTCTTCTTCAACCTTCTACTTCTATTTTCTTCGTATATCTCCAAGAATTCTTCAAAGGTATTATAATATTTGTAGATGTCAGACTTTTTATCATATGCTTCAAAGGCAAGAATTTTATATTCATCCTTGTCACACTGCTCTTTTAATCACACCTCTTGAATAGAATCTTTCTTTTTTGCTCTTCTAAATGAAGCTCAAGCTTTGAAGCTGATAGAAAATTGCTCCAATAGTTGATCCTTTAAACTTGGGTTATTCATGTGTGCTTCTTCTATGTGCAGGAATGTTGCTTGGAAAGTTTTGGAAGGGGGGTTGACTAAGATCCTCTCATTAGTTGAAGTGCTTCCTTCCCCTTGATTCACCTTATTCTGATTAATACCCTACAAGGGTCGGACTAACTTTGACATGGATTCTTTCACTACCCTCTGGATTGTTCTTTCTAGATCTCTCTGACCCTGATTGATCGTTTCCTGCAAAAAACTTATCTTATTTGTAGGAACCCTTTTTTCTTTGTACCCCATGATTTTTCGTCTGATCCACAGGTTGTCAAGATCAATGCTTTGATACCACTGAAATGTCCCTTTTTGGAAAAATTGAGAACAATTTGAATTTTAAAACAAACCCTTATAATGAACATATTTAATTTTGATTTTTATATTAAAACCCTTGTAGATGAAATTATAGGATTTTGGAAATTTCTCTTTTTTATAATAAATTCTGATTTTTGCAACAAACCCTTAAATCTGAAAATATAAAACTCTGTTTTTTGATAAACCGCTGAAAATAGAGATTTTATTGGAATAACGACATAGTTTAGTTACAACAAAATGCATAAATTATTTATGATACAACTGAACATGGAAGTGGAGATTTGAACTTGGAGATAGCTCCTAATGGTGACGTCAGCGCCCATAATGATGACATCAGCCCTAGAAATGCTTCCAGAAGTGTGACGCCAACCCTAATACTGATGCCCTAGCATAGATCTAGAACTTCCACGCTGCCTTGATTATTTGATTTAGCTGATTTCTGATATAGACTAGATATGAAGCGCAGATGTAGTCCCTGGATGGAACCACTACACAAAACGTGAAGTTTTTCGTTCCCAAGTCTTTTCCACTGGAGGTTTTTCGTCATCTGATGCTCCACAGGGGGTTTTCATCTTCTGAGGCTTAAAGCTGAAGCGGAATGCTCAAACTCACAATTAAGTTGGGAAAGCTGATTGATAAAAGATCCTCTCCAGAGGAACCCAACACCCTTTTTATAATTTTACTTTCACCTTTTACCACTGGATTAAAAATATATAACCTTGTTAATAAAATAACTTAAGTTGCCTTTTTATAACATAAAATTACTTTTGGCCAACTTAAGTTAAATTATTAATTTAGTTCCCTTGCATCACCCCTATAGCCTTCGGGAAATTGAGAATAGGCTAAGGGTCTTCTAACTTATTCAATTCAAAAAATAGGACATGATGGGCAACAATTTCCCAATCCTCACTAGAAGTCTTGTTTCCTTGAAAGTCCCGAAGATGATATCTTCACCATGTGATGAAATTCAACTAACAAATATTTATTGAAACCATTGTAGCCCTAATTTAAAAAAAATTGTCCTTAGCATAGTATTAAAACTTGTGAGTACTCACTGAGAAATGCAGAAAATTGCGAGTCAAAATCCCTGCCAAGTAATTGCCGAGTAACTCACGAGCCGAGTTTTGAGTATAGACTCGCTAGTACGTTTTCTGCAAAAACTCAACAAAATTTTATTTTTATTTTTTTTGACATAAAACTAATAGAAAATATACGTACACATTCTATATATTCATTATTTATTTTTTTAACGGTATTTTGCATGTTATTTAAGTTTATTTTAGGAATTTATGTTTTTTTAACTTGCCAAGCTTTTACCAAGTTTTTTGCTGAGTTGTGAGTTTGATTCAAGATTTTGGGCTGCCTAGTTTTTGAACTATGGTCCTTAGTTTGCTTTCAACAATCAAAACAAGGTTTCAACCTCTTGAAATAAGCTTCCACTTGCCTGTATAATTTGACATGCCTCTGCTTTGCTACAGCGATGCCTAGATTTCTCATGCCTTTACATTCATTAGCACATCGGTATTCACAAATCTTCATTCCACAGATTAGGGCTTGCCCGCTCTGAGACAATGATAAATTTTAGACCGATATCCATTTCTGTCTGCACAAAATATTGCGCCATTTGTAAAGAATATGCACATGCACACAAGATAGGGTAGACTCACTGACATGCTGTCAACGATGCCCTGTGACTCAAACTGCACTTGCTATTTCAGTTTTTAACACTGCTTTGGCTAACCACATTAGCAGGCACGGTAAATAGTTGATCGATCTTAATGAAAAAATTGATTAAAAATGGACTGCTACTATCCTGTATGATGTTGCTTTGCTCAAAAAGGTTCTACTGGCATTTCAACCCTTTAATAGCTTGGTAGGCTAACATATGCAGTCATATACATGCAATGTTTTATATGGTCCACCATCTCTAGTGTTTGAGGCTTGCATCCAATCTCGTGATTGCAAAATATCAACTTATAACTTCTTCCATTATACACCACGAAAATTGAATGTCCAGCAAATAATTCAGTTTCAGAAGGTAGAAATTAAATGGTCTGGCAAATAACCTCATTTCAAACTCAGACAATTTACTTCAAATGATGGGCTCTGCAGTCCTCAAATTTGCCAACTTATTTGTACCTCTTGTGGGTGGGCTCATATCGGTTGCTTAGTCATATCAGATTGCATGCACAGGATTTTGAAAAGTTCTGGTTCAATATTGAAAAAATGGGCATCTTCATATCCTTAACACCATAAACACCAATCATCTTGTATGTGCAAAAATTATTAGCAATGTATGCACAACATAAACAATGAACAAATTAATAAGTTTCAAAGCTGCTTTAAGATATCTAAGATATATTCTTTTATTAGCTTGTATAAATATAAATCTACAAAGACTCTTTAAGGCTCTACATTTTTATACAGCTCTTGAATAACAATAAAATGTTATAAAATTTTAAGGCAGAAAACTGAACACAAAGTGGTTGGCTATCCTACATGAAATTTTTGGCATTAGTCAATGAAGAAGAAAGTAGAATATTTAATGTACAGTTAGAACTTTTTGAAGAAATTTCCACTTCCGAAGTTTGTGAAATCTTATTGTGTCATATAGGGAGTATTCTTACATCCCTGGATTTCTCCGGCCTCTGTTTCTAACACAGGTTTTATGTCTCAATATTCTTTTCTTGCTTATAAAAACATAGAGGATCTGTAGCTTCCTCTACAATTTGCATGTTGGAAATTGAATAAAGATCTGAAAATGAATCAACTCGTACTATGTGAATTTTTTTTTAGCATTAAACATGAAAATAAACAACTAAAATGAAAGAAGCAATCCTCACCTAACACAAATGAGTTTACCCTGTAAACTCCAGTGTGGGGAAAACCAGCTTGGTAGTGTGAACTGTCAACTGATCACCACCTCTTTCCTTCAGCAATGGGTATTTACAAAAAACTCTAGGAAGCATTAATCCCTCAACTCTCTGCTACCTCTTGCTGTTTCATATGATGCTTTTTGGATCTTACAAAGAGCACCACATGTATGAATCGGCACTATTTTGCAGATTACTTTTCTCAACTCTCTACTGCCTATCAGTCATTCATACGGTCATCCACTCCTACACTCATATTGCTTAGCCCATGCCCATTGCCTCTTACGTATGCAATGCTGGAGATGTCCCTTCAAACCCCAGAGGATCCTTAATTATTAAGAAGTTGAAAAGATTATTTTCGTGACTGTTTTTAAACTTGCTGTCGTCTTTGGGCAAAACTACCAGTTTTCCTGACAAAACTACCACTGACACAAGCATAACATCCACTGTCACAAGTTTAACTGCCATTGACACAAGCATAATTTTCAGCAATAACAAAACTGGCAACACAAGTATAACCACCAGTATCACAAGTGTAATGGCCACTGAAACAAGTGCAACCACCAGTTTGCAGAGCAGAGCTGACAATTTCTTAGTTTGATCTGGAAAATTGATGTCTTGATGAATTTTTCAGAGTGTACTTGTTTTTCCTAGACTTGTGATTGCGTTCCTTCTGATATTTTATGGATCAACAGGTGTCTTAATATGTTGAGCCCTATTGTATTTTTTTGAATTTCGTTTTTAAATTTATATTGAGTTATATGTGAAGAACATTTAGTAAGTGATTGTGACATTAGGTTTTTTGTTTACCATGATTCTGGTTATAGACCACGGAGTATCATGCCAACCAAATTGATGAAGCCGTTGCTACAAAGTATAGGAAAATCAATGGGGCTGAAGACTGCCAGTTGTTCTTGAGTTTTTGCCTCCAAAATGTCCTATATCATCCATCGCCATCAAATGCAGAAGGGTATGATCTTTAGTATATGCCCTTATTTAGCTTGTGTTAATTTGGTGGTTAAGAATGCATACAAATATCTTAAATATTTCTTCTTGTGCAGTCCAGCAGGCCTCTCAATGGTGCAAACCCGTCGTGTCACTGGAAAAGATGTTCTCAAGGCTGAACAACTATCAAGGAGAAAGGTAGTATTGTTAATGACCACTGACAAGAATATAATTGGTGTCATGGCCACTTCTACTGTATAATCTAGTCTAGGTCTATTCTACTAGAGACGGTGGATTTGTTTTTATCCACTTGTAACTTAATAATGGCATTGCATCCCACTTATGAATCCCTAATATGAGTGCACCGTTTCTGCCCATCCAGCTAGGAATTCTAAATGTGATAGATGGAATGCTTCTTGCTGCTGAACTTGTTTATCCTTTGTATATAGCAGCTAGTGCTGACAGGTGAGCTTGCTCAAGGTCAAATTATTATCTTGTAATAGTGTCTAATGTTTGTTAATGAAGAAAATATCCATGCCAAGAAATCCTAACTTGGTCAATGTATTTTACGTGTACAAGTTAAGCTGCCCACTGATATGATTGGTTCTCTTTGTGGTTGTAGTCAAGATAATGTTTCGAGAAAGGGTGAGGAGCTCTTAAAGAGGAAAGCAGCTGGTGCTAATCTAGAAGATCCTGCTCTTATAAATAATCTCTTTTTACTTTTTCAAGGTACTAGTACATTTTCTGTGATGCTTAATTCACAAGACATTACGTAAGGATAATAAAAACTTAGAAGCCTTTTGGTATGGGGGGCTTGAAGGCTAAGGAGAAGCATCCTGCACATATAGGGTAATGATAGAGAGGTAAAGCATTGCTGGAATGTAGAGGCAAGGAATGTAAGTGGTGCTGGGATGGTGATAACTTATTCCTGACTTGTATTGTTTGGAGAGACATGTTAGCTGATGGTCTCACATTTCTAGGTTTATGTTGGATGCCATTGCAAAACTTGGTCTACTTTCTCTCTCGAGTTCTATGTGTTTTATACATGTTTGTTGGAGATGCTGTTTGCTGGTTTATGCTTCAGATTAAAATGCAGTAGTTGGAGATGTCATGGGACAGTAATGACGTTTGTTTATAGAATTGCTAGAGCTACGTTTTAATTGCTGAAACCTTACCTTGTTGACAATTTTCTTACAGTAATGTTGAGTTATTCTTAGAAGTTTGACAAGTTTTTTCAAAGAAGGTACAGCATTACAATTTTGAGAATGACATTGGGGAAGACATGAATTTGGAGTAATGTAAATTTAGAGCGAGATGATTATTGAATTGTGACGATGTTTGGATGGGTAAAAATAAAATTGGCCTTTTTAAATCAAAACACTCGATATCTTATGTTCCTGAAGTTTAATTGAAGTCTAGAACACATTCAAGTGCACCCCTTTCATATAGTGTCGGGACACATAGAATCGTTGGGTTGTAATATAGAGTTTGTCTGTCTTGTCTTCTACCTGGGTCGTCTAAGGTATTATGATTGTGAGAATGTAACTTACTCTTGGACAGTGCACTAATTTGAATCTTTTTATTGTACTTGTTATTTTCATTTATATAATTTAATGATTAATCGAGTGCAGGATTTTTTTTCCTAGAATATTTTCTTCAGCTTTGTGGAGACAGTTGAACAGTTACATAATCAGTGACAAGTTGCTAACTATAATGGTTGACTGTTATTTGGATAAATTTCAAGCAACTTATTTTTGTTCTTTTTCATTGATCAACATTTGAAGGAAAGCTGTTGTATTGGGGTTTGTTCTATAGGTACAGTTAGCAATGAAGGAATCTCTTCCGAGGAAAGGATAAATCCAGCTAGTACAGGATTGAAAGCCCGCTTAATGTCAGTGTTCAACCATTCTATAAAAGCAGCAAATTCATTTCCAGCCACTCTTCGATGTATTTTTGATTGCATATATGGTAATTTCTTATCATCATATCCTTATTGCTACTAATGTGCTGCTTCTCTGATAAAGTATTCCTTGTATTTCATCTTTTAAAAAAAAAATGAGTATATGATTATTCATCTGTAATAGGTCCATATATGTGGGCTTCCAAAATTCTTAAATAGTGCTTGTTGGGATGCACATTTCACATCTGCAGGAATTTAAAAGACTGCTTTTCAACCTCTCAAGGCTACTCTTTTTATCAATCATACATGCAATTAATAGAAGTTTTTCTTTTCTTGCAAATAGGAGCAGCTAAGGGATCTGCATCTTAGTGTTTTCAATTCCATAAAGTATACCAGTAGAGATGTACAAGATGAAAAAGTTTATGCTGTCAAGTAATCTTTTGATTGCTGTTTTTAAGTTGCCAATTTGTTTGAAAAATAAAGATAGTCTTCTCACTTAATTTGAAGACGACCTAAAGATAGTCTTCTCACTTAATTTGAAGACGACCTAAAGATATTCTTCTTACTTAATTTGAAGACGACCTTTTTGTTTGCACGTGTTTTTACAAGTTGTGAGGAGATTTGTCTTCCAGGAAGGTAAGGCCTAAAATTAATTGACAGGCATAAAGCTTGGGAAGTACCAAGCATGCCAAATAAGATAGTTTTTTGTTATTCTGTATTAATTTGAAAAAAATGAGGGAATTTGGATATGATATGGAAGCTTGGTTTTACCATCTAACTTTTGGTAGGCTTGTATTGGTGGATCCCGTTGTGGTGTAGCCTGCAAACCAGTCCTATTATGTAGAGGCAAACCCGATACAGTCATACTGAAAATATACACATTGCATAGGAGAAGTGTTGCCTTTACTTGGACTTCTCTACTCTTTTTATTGTTTTCATTTATTTTCAGCCTTATGAGTATCTCGATGTAAGGGCACTGAATGAAATCTGCTTTGCTGCCATTTGGCCTGCTGGAGATGAGATATAATTTTCATGCAGTTGTGTTTTCTCTTGCACTGTGTGCAAAACGTTTGGTGATTGGGTCATTTTATTGTGCCCTAAAACAAAGTGGAAGGGTGCCGTGCATAGATTTTATTGCTGTTGAATTAGGATATTGGAAATATCAGTGCTCATTATTGTTGTCCCCCAAGCTTGATATAAAGATCAGTTATTAAGTTACTTTGTCCTTGGGTACAGGAAGACTGGTCCCTGTATGCTGCGTACTGGGTCCCGGTCTGGATTTCCCTCCAGTTCAGCCCGGGTATGTCTGGATGTACCTGGACTGGCCAGGACATACCTGGGCTGAACCCAGGGCATACCTACAGTCATTTTTTGTAAGTTGTAATTTTTTGTTAATGGTTATGACCACAATAGATGCTGCATTAAATCACTATGTCCTCGCATGCGATTGAACCGGTCTATTTCAACAAAATAGAGTTACTGTTGACCACTTCTGGTAACAATGTGGTTAGTCTTACCACCAATAATTTCTATTACAAAACTCCTCTAAACATGTACAAATCTGTGGCAGCTGCCTTCTGGATAACAGTCAACACTCAAAAAGAGTCATATAATCAGAAACCCTCTTCATAGATTTAATTACTTCAGGGTAACCTTCTTCATACATCTCGGCATTTTTCAGATTAACCTATTTAAGATGTCTGTACTAGTTATAATGTCTTTTGAAGGAATGTAATTGTTGACTGGTGCAACTACAATCACACAGTTAAAAACAATAATTTAAATTCAGCAGACTCCATGATTTCAATAATGACATATTTCTCATGTGACTAAACTTCCTCCCTTGTGATAAGAAATGTAAGTATATTCCCACAAACAGATTATCAGGTAGTTGACAGGAATCAGACACATTTAACAGGATTGACCAGAAAGAGTCATAGAATCAGAAAACTTCTTCATAGATTTAATTACATCTGGTGAACGACCTTCATACATCTCAGCATTTTTCAGATAAGTATATTTAAGATATTTGTACTAGTTGTAATTTCTTTTGAAGTAATGTAATTGTTGACTGGTACAACTACAATCACACAGTTAAAAATATAGTTTTAACTTTAACAGACTCCATGACTCCAATAATGATATATTTCTCATGTGACTGAACTTTCTCTCTTTTGATAAGAAATTTAATTATGTGTCCGCAACACATTATCAGATAGTTGACACTTGACAGGAACCAAACGCAACACTGGATACAAGACTCTGTCTATCTCAATTATAAATAATGTTTTCAACTGTTTTTTTGGTTATTTAAATTCTTTTGTTTACTCTCTGCATATCATGTGGTTGATTTTGCTAATTCTGCTATATTTTTAATATATTTTTGTACAGTCGTACCCAAGGCATTCCTGGGAAAGTAATTGCTGTATTGGCATACATAAACCCTGTACTGGTACCAGTACCAGGATCAGCAACTTAGATTAGTTATTATTGTAGCATTTTGAATGGAAGTTGTGATTGTTTATGCACAACTTGCAACTATTCCACATAATTCTTAAATGTTCCTGAAAAGCTCTTCACTATATTATCTAAGAACATGCAAGTTATTAGCTGTAGCTCCTTATTAGTTATTAGCTGTAGCTCCTTAAACCAATTTCTTCTTATACACCTAAATGAATCAATATCGGTCCACATCACCAGGCAGACAATGAGGGCACCAATGCGACTAATCACTTTGCTTTTGATTTTTCCAATCCCCCTTAATTCCATGAACATTCTCACTTGTTTTGTGCAGCCCATAACATGGTTCAAATGTGCATATCAACCATAATGTAAGATTGCGTTTGATCTTTATCAGCAACCATAATGTAGGATTGCATTTGATCTTTATCAGCAACCATGTAAACCCTTGTGCATTTTTTTGAATATGTTAAAGCCCTTGATGTGTGAGGCAGGGAGACCACATGATATCTATAACTCTATATAGTGGTCATAACTGCTACATTTTCTTACATTTCTGATTTGTATTATGACATCTACGTTTCTTAGTAAGATAGCTCCATCAAGATTGGTCTATCTTTTTGATTTTCACCTTTAAGATTGTGGTGAACATTTGTTGTTGTTTACATGCCTGGATTGTTTGAAGGGTAATCTGTTTCCCAATGGTATGATTGGGTTCCACCTTGCTTGGATTATGGATCTGTGCTTATTTTGTCTGTAGATTTACACTTCTTTATATATTGGAGTGTGACTTTCTTGGGTATGATTGTATGTCAGAGATCAATGTTTACTTTCAACTTAAGAATGGATGGTTATATCCCACTGTAATTATGGGAGTCTTATTGAAATTCTGGAGAGGCATTTCATAAAGTTTGCTGGCCATCCTGTTAAGATATGTCAAAGCTTTTTTTAGCTAATTATACCTCAAGTTAAGGGACTCCAAGCTTGTAAAAAAGGAAAGCCAAATGGGTTTACCTAAAACGGATATCTTTATATATTGAAGGAATATCTCAAAATGGCCTGAAAGCCAGGAAAAGAAGATTCAAAATCTTAAAAAATACCTATTTTTCTTCTTCTACAAATGCTAGTAAGGCTGATGAGATATCTATCTGCCTGGAAACCTAACTTCTTTGAATTTTTATAAAGGTGCTTGGATGAAAGATTCAAAATCTGTAATACAACCTGACTCTGGATCTTTTACAGTTTTAGACAGAACTGGTTTATTTTTGTAAATATTTTGGGATATGATTATATAAATTACTTGAAGTTTTATCAAAATCTTCTTATCAATTTTAGAAGACACAATCCTGAAATCTGGGCTTAAACTGGATATAAATCTGAACTCCTTTATCTGTCTTCGTCTTTATTCTTCTAGTTCAGTCACAGTCTTTGCAATTTCAATTTGTTCTAGTTCTTCATCTGTATGCAATGTGCATACTTCAGGCTTCTCTTGATCTTTAATGGTCATTAATGAAAGTCTCTCAGAAAATGCATGGAAAGAGCCATGGAGAAGTGCTTTGCTTCCTCCTAGGATTACACAACCTGGCCCCCTCAGCCCTGGACACTCCCCGATGAGCATTATCAGATCCTGCACTGGCCCTTTCACAGTGATAGACAATGACGCGGATGATTCATCTGGCCCGGGCCTTGACAGAGACGTATGATGGGTCTAGCATCCAGTCTTTCTGATTTTCATGAGCTGATGCTCTTTGAGGTGTCTTGCTGCACCGCATGGCTATTTAAACTGGTACCTTACCCATCCCAGCTTTCCCCAAACAGAAGAAATGGGGAATGTCTCCCCCATGCCCAGGAATGTATCCCCATGTTACATTGGTGTAAACCTAAGACCCTTCACAAAATCCTTACGTAAAAATGAAACTAGAGACAAGATCATGAAATGAAGATTAGACCATCCAAAAGGATGCACTGAGAGATTTTTGGTGATGTATGATATTCCTGTGCTTGGTTTAACTGTAAGAAAATGACACCCTATTAATACATAAATTAACGTGTCGCTGATCTTGAGCCTGCAGTCAAACCTGAACTTCGTTAACATAGGCACAAATAGAGCCAGTCTTGCTGACATAATATATGATTGAAACATGGAAATAAATAGATATAAATAACACTATAATTTGGGTGCACGTTTCCACATGTTTTCATGATTTCTGACTACAGAATTTGTACCATATGTTACAAAAATACAACTCAGTACAATATGGTTGTTCCAAGTTTAATTGGATTTCTCGTCCTTTTTGCTATATTACTACGTAACTTATATTAGAAATTCAGGGAAAACATTGAATATATTTGAATGTATTTTTCTAAAGTGAACTTAAAAAATTACGTTATAGATGAAGATGTCTATATGCATGCTTGAAGACCAAGATGATGTCTGGTATGTTCCTATTTTTATTGGTCTTGTGCAATAGTTTTTCTGTACTACTGATCTTTACTGTGAATATATCAATATGCATACGTAAGCCCTAGATACTAGACATAGGATGACATATAATTTATTTTTTAGTACTGCTCTCTTAAGATAAATTCCTTAAGATTATTGTAGTGTCTCCTCATTGCCGGTTTGTTATGCTGCCTTAAGTCTCATAGGTATTTATTTTGTTCTCTCTGTTGTAGGGGTGTCGTATTAATCTCCACAGAGATAGTTGGACTAGGTGTGCCACTGTGTGCTCTGGAATTGTGGAGTTAGTGGTAGCCATAAACTAGTGCACTCATTCCAATGGCTAATTTTACACTTAAAATGGCTACCATCTAGGATCTCCACAATATGTATGGTGCTGGCCCTCAACCCCAGGGTTCAATAGGATTTTTTTTATATCTATTTCTTTAGTGCTCGAGTAGTATAGCATTTCACACACTTGATACATAAACATGAATATTCTTCTTGTAACTTCAACAAGCATGCAGGTTTGGGGGAGGCAATTCATAACATTATTGTTATATGTTATTTTTGCATTATTTCATTTGGCTTCTTGTGATTTGTGAAGGAAAAATGCTAAGGTTTTGCTGCAGTTGCTTGATTATGATAACCCTATTCATTTTCTATCACAGGAAATGGAACAAATTTAAGGCTGAAGCGTGCTGGAATGGAGTTCACTGTTTGGGTATTCAAGCATGTAAGTGGTTCATCTAATTGGATAATTCTTGTTGGTGATTTCATTCTCTTGCTCTTGTGCAATAGTATGGCATAGGATTTAGTACCATGTGAGCTTTTTCTTTCTTCATTTTGAAATTTACAACTGTAATACCCAAAATTAAGTGATGTGAAGTAATTAGTTTATATTCATAATTGAAATTTGGTTGGTTAGTTGTTCTTTAAAAATTGATAACTATGGTAAACGATGCTTGCAAGTTTTTTTTGGAATGTTCTATTATGCCCATTAGTTCACTACAGATTTAGAAAATTAATGTTAGTTAAGATGGCCCTACAATTTCATTCTCAAGTGTTTTTTAGTAAGACATTTCTTGTGTTCTACTGGTGTAATTGCTTCTCATCCATGGACTTATATTGGACAGGCAGACCAGAAAGAGAGAAAGAAAGAAAGAAGTTGGTCAATGGGACATGAAAGTACATTCAATTACAATAGGACTAAATACTAAAAAAACATGACTAGAGGGAGTGTCTTGGGCTTAAGGGGCCCCAGTTGGATGATAGAAGGTGGAAGCAAGGTACGTCCCTTGGAACCTCCCCTAAGACGGAAGGTCGATGAACCTTTGGAGGTAGAGAAAATGATAGAAAGAACAAAGTTATATCAATGTTCATGAACGACCAAATTAGGACAGTTGAACTCAAAAGTACAAGAAGTTAAAATAACACACGATAGTATAATTAAAAACATTTTAATGGGATTAGAAAGAAACATGTGTAGACTAAAAGTGCATGTTGGCAAGCAATGTACTCTCGATGTTGCAATGCAGTTTAAAGAGTTATGGTGAAACTAAAATTTCCCTTTCACATCTTGTCACAAGCTATGGAAAACCTATATATGAATGTCACAAATGAGTAAAAGTAGTTAGTAAGACATGACAAATCATTATATGGTTGCACAATGACAGCAAGGGTGTAAATCATAGCTTGGTTACATCCATATAATTGACATAATTGTGAAGTAGAACATGTCATACAAGTATATGGTAATACATCAGCGAGGAGAGCTTATGCATCTTTAGGATTCATCGTGTCAAATAATTCTATTGTGAAGTAGAAAGATTCTTATGAGCTTCACATCTTTCTATTCTAGTTTATTCCACAAAAATTATACTCCATTATTGTATAAGTATATACATTGAGGTTAAATTATGTGTTAACTCGTGTAAAATATACATGTATTTGTACATACACACGAGATGTGTATGCATGTTAGCCCAAGATTGAGTATACTTCGCATTTCATGTTTGGATGCTGTTATATCATTAAGTGGAAGTGTTCACACATGGCCAATGATAATGATATTTGGCAGTCAATTGTCTTCTTAAGCCACCACTTGGACTGATACCTGGTTGTTCTATATTTTTAGAACTTTTCAAGTTTGTTGTGGCGATTGCCATTGCTCTATGTGAGACTTTGTATGAGGCTATAATCATCTGTGTATACATTGATGCATTGAGAGTCTTCACATGCTTCTTGGAGCTTTGACAATGTCTTTTCCTTTGCAATCAGATCTTGTTGTAAGTTTTCCATGACTTTAGAATTCTCTCCAAATTTTTTATTTCTACATGAATAGGTTCTTGATGTGCAAACAATTAAGCTCTACACATTTCCATCTTCTCTAGGAATTCAACAAGGAAGTGTGCATTGCTTAAAAAACTTGCTTCTGTCATGGTTTGGGCATCCTTTGTGGAGACTTTCTTCTTTGAAATTGAGAACTCTTTCTTTATCTCCTCCAATTCTTTCTTCCACTCTTCACAATCATTCTTTATTTCTTCACTTTATCCCTATTGAACACACTATCTACTGAGAGGGGAGGTGAATCAGTAGATGAGCTAAAACCTGGTTCTTAAAACTTTTAAACAAGATACAGAATGTATATGCAAAGTAAAGAACAAAAACCGAGATCATGCACACACATAAGAATGCTCAACACTAGATTTTTACGTGGAAACCCAAAGGGAAAAACCACGGTGAGAAAAGCTACTAGAAACTACTATTCTAATTCAGCCTCATAAAAAATATGTCTCACAGACAAACCTCACTGGTTACATTCAAGAGCACCCACTCTATGGAAGCATCACTTCCTAACTGAGCACCAACTCAGTTTTTTTGATGGCACCAACCTATCAGAGAAATGAAGCTACAATTTCAGAATACAAAAGAGATTCAGAATGAATCTTGTTCAGTTTTTTGTTACAAGTCTTGTCTGTAACTGCACCTTCACGCTTTGTGCCTTATCGTCTTATCTGCCTCTGTCTCCTTGTGTTTGGATAGCTTCTATATTGACACACCTTATTCGCTTTGCCTTTTTACGCTGTCTGCATGTCCTTACTCGACAATTTTTGAGTTAACACTCTAATTATTATTGCAGCAGTAGCAAAAGACACTTTCGAATGTTCTGTTCGTAGCATACATAGACAAATGCATTTTAAGGTTTCTATTTGTAAAGTGTTCACACTTCAACTGCTCTTAACTGGTTCAAGCTTCTTTTTTGCATTCAATGTGACTTTTACTTCCTGTCTCGATTCATGCTTCAAATGACAACGTTCAAATGTTTTTACTATCTTTGGTATGTGCACTCCTACTGTTCTTAACTGCGTCGCTTCCTTGATCAATTAGATTGATTAATCTCGAGCTCCGTGAAGAGATATCGAGTTCATCACCTGTTCCAGTTGATCCTTTACAGACAGGTAGAAGACATTAAATGTGGGATTTTTATTTCTTTCGTCGCGCCAAGTTCACATTCTTTTCTTTGTTGGATCTTTCCTTATGACCTCTTGACACTTGTCAAATGTGCGTGCACTTAGAGAGTAATCTGGCTTTGCTTCGCACCATTGGATCTAATGCACCGATCAAACGTGAGCCGTTGATATTTTAAAGCAGCATGAATTTTAATTCTTGCTTTGCCATTAACCATTGAGCTTCTTTTCTACCCTTTTCGCATCTCGCTGCTTTCTATATCATGGGATTGCTTCCGCTCCTTTCAATTGTCCTCGATATGCTTGATCTTTACCCTTTGTATTGTGCATTAAACTTCGGCATGTTGGCGTGATCTTATTTTCTTCTGCATTCTTGTAACGCTCCTTGCAACGTCGATCCTTGAAGAATTGCTCGTCTTTTAACCTTGCTTTAATTCCTTCGGAAGGTTCCTTTATACAAATTGTTGCAGGGCTTTGTGTCTTTGGGACAATTTTTGCGGACTTTTTGTCCGGGTCTATTTCATTCTGAAGTGTCCTCCAATTTCTCCGAAAGAATTCGTCATTAGTTTCTATTTAGAAGTGTCCTTCAGAAATCTTCCAACGGTCCTCATACCCTTTGGATTCTCTGCAATATACCCTTCGAATTTTTTGCAAGTGTCCACATACCCTTTGCAATGTTCAAAAGATACCCTTCGGACTTTTTGAAAAGGTCCACTTGCCTTTCGAAATGTTCAAAAGATACCTTTCGGAGTTTTTGAAAAGGTCCACTTGCCCTTCAGAACGTTCAAAAGATACCCTTCGGACTTTTGTTAAAGGACAATTTTCCGAAAAGGACTTGACAATTTTTCAGAAAGAATTGTCCTTGTCATTTTTTTCAAAAGAATTCCTCCGAAGGAATTCTTCAAGACTATTTCGGGTTTTCCATCCTTCTTGACTTATCCCGATTGCCTCTTCTAGACCCTTTTGGGTTTTTGACATTACTTGACTTATCAATTTGAGAGAAGCAGTGCCTCTTCAAAATCCTGATTACTTCGTCTAGACCCTTTTGGGTTTTTACCTTTACTTTGCTTACCAACATAAAGAAGTAACGTGCTTGCAGATCCCCGATTACCTCTTCATTGGACTCTTTCGGGTTTTCCACTATGTTTGCTTATAAACATAGAAGTAAAGCTATCATGGAAACCTGATAGCCTCCACTTAGACCAACTCGGGATCTTAACATTACATTACTTATAAAGCATATAGAAGTAAAGTCGTTTCAGAATCCGGACCAAGTAAAGTCACTTCAGAACCCCGAATAACTCCTCTAGACCACTTCGGGTTTTCGACTTTGCTTTACTTAAAAACATGAAAGAAATAAAGTCGTTCCATAAACCCGACCAACTTTATTAGACCAGTTCGGAGTTTCGAGACTGCTTTACTTATTTTAAAAGTAAGAGCACTTCACAAACCCGATTTACTCCACAAGACTGCTCAACTCAACCTTTGGCATTAATGCATGATCAGATTCAATCTCAATGACATCAATGATATCAATCTTTGACATCAATGACAATTCCATGCTGCCTTAGATGGGAATGGTAATTCTTCAGTCCTCAGACTGCTTTCTGGATCATGATATTGAAACTGTCCACTATCTCCTTGCTCAAATTGCCAACAATCCCCTCATCTTGGCCAACAACCTTTTATAGTTTGACACCTTTTTTTGCATTTTCTAAAGGGTAAGAATGATAGACCTTCCTTTTAAGCTCTATAAACTCATCTTGAGGCGATGGACAACTGTTTTGTTGTGGAAGAACCTTCTTTGATTTGACCATAGTTGAGCCTTGCAACCTTGCTGCACTTTTGTCAAACAGTTAGCTTGCCTCTTGTTAATGCACAAACCCCAATGTGTTAGCAAAGCCCTTTACTGTTGGCCTGGATAGAGGAATAACAAAAACTACATTACAAATAAGTCTACACACAAAATTGATAGTGTATTAGGATGTATATGCCCCTAGTGGGTAAATTACAAGTCTAGATTGATGTAGTGGACTTGAGTCTTGAAGCAAGATAAAAGCACTTGATAAGAACAAGTGAAACATGTATGTATGATAAAATTCACTATACTAAGATAGCTAACATATGCAAAGAAAGGTGAAAGCTTAAAAGGCTTCACGGGTGGTTACGGGAACAAACCAACTTTCCCGAGTAACCAACCTATTTAACAAAGCAAACTTAAAACATTAAAATAAAATACTGTGGATCATAAACCCAACAAACTCCCCCTTGATCCAAAGGGGTATAGATGATGAAGATCTGGAGCTATGACTATGAAGTCATCAATGAATCTTTGCTACATCTGCAAGGTAACACATTGTACATCGTGGTACTGATCAAAACCGATGCCACTCTATACAAAAGCCTGCCCTGCAAGTTGTGGCATAAAAGGCTGATGAACACGATCAAGGCTTGCTCATCTCCTATGATCATCATACCATACTGTAGTAGAACCAGATCAAAAAATGTCCAACTACATCGACCCACATAAGGTCCTACACAGGAACCCGTCCAAGTGATCCTCCAGTACTTTGTATGACACATCTCTCGGATACCCAACAATTGCCAACATCGCATGCATGCCTTTGCTCAACACTCAAAATGCTAGCAAATCTAATGCTGACTCGTACAACCACCGATGACTGATCGAAGGCCACTATGCAATATCTTCTCCTTCTATCAGGCGAAAGGTGAGAAGCTGTGTAGCATAAAAACAAGTTCAAATTACTCTGTCTGCTCCTCATCAATCATATCAATGCACTGAAAGAAAAACAAAATTGAAAGAAAAGTGCACATACCAAAAATTGCTATCCCAACAATGAACCCATACTTCGAACGAATAACTAACTGAAGAGGGTAATAATCCTCCAACCTCCAAGGGATCCTCCAACCTCCAGTTGTTACTTAGATGGTGTCAATCAAAAGGATCCTGGGACTTGTAATGGATGGTATTGTCTCCGAGAGCACAAGCTTGAAGTGATATTATAAAAATTTTCATTTTGAAGGTGTCGGATTCAACCGAAAATGCACCTTTATACATTAATTTCATTATGTTTGTTGTAAAAAAAATATAAAGATACTTCAAATTACAAAATTAACCATTCCATTGTGTTCGGAATGTTCAAAAACCTATGAATCGCCTAGTCACACGACCACCTTTACATGAAATATTGACTTGTCAAAAAACATTGCAATACAAACTACTCAAGTGTCGAATGCGACAAAATTTATGACCAAAAAGAAATTTGAACTCTTAACCTCTAATTTTGAGAATGCCTTTCAAAAAGGTTGCCAATTCCACTATGCATGCAAGTTTAGAATATTAATGAACAATATTCTAAATAAAGTGGAGTTTTTAAATGTGAAGAAAATAAAAAAGTATTCACACAAAAAGTTTCACTTAATTACTTTGAATGCTAGTGTTGTTATTTGCATGGTAAATAAAATGAACCTTGTGGAGCCGGCGTAGACTTTTGAAGATTTGAAGGCATTAAACACTTCTTCCACCATGCACCGTTTCTTCTTCCAATAGGTCGTTCATTGTAAAGGTGAGTTTATAACAAAAATATATATCATTGTGGTCGTGGGTTCAAGCCGTACGGTGGGCACCATAATTCTGCAGCATTGAATTACTGTAGAATGTTGCGTTGTCTTCTAACTGAGGTTTTTACTTTTACACTTCGCTTTCTTAAATGGCACAAGAGGATTTGAAATCCTTTTATCACCACTAGATCCTTTCACTTCTGCGGTCGATGCTTTCACGGAGTTTTAGGTTTCAATAACTTTTTCCACCATGTTTTGTTGTGTCGTAATCTGATACAAGTTTCGCTGGTTCTTCGCTTTCTTTTTGGATGTCACCTTGGTTAGTGACTCCTTGGATTAAAATCACAATTTCTCCTTTTCTTTAATACAGCTCTACGGATTTCTTCATTCCTTTTTAATTTGCTAAACTGTAGATATCGGGTCGTACGGTATCCAAAACTTGGACAAGTTTATCTTAAAATGATTTATAATCAAAGTGCAATAGTAGTAAGTATACCTTTTTTTATAAATTTTTGGTTCAGACTCAGGTCCACCCGCCGTATTTTTGCGCTATATGAGCAGGCTTTAAAGATCTCTCTTTGATAAAAGTGTCTTCAATTTTTCATAACTGCAACCCAATGGTTTGAATTTCTTCTATCCTCCACAATAAAGATTTCTTCCTCTGGCTCTGATACCACTGTTGGCCCGGATAGAGGAATAACATAAACTACATTACAAATAGGTTTACACACAAAATTGATAGTGTATTATTTCAGGATGTTTTTACAAAGAAAGGTGAAAGCTTAAAAAGCTTCACGGGTGGTTACGGGAACAAACCAACTTTCCCGAGTAACCAACTTATTTAACAAAGCAAATTTAAAACATTAAAATAAAATACTTTGGATCATAAACCCAACATTTACAAGCCACTAGAAACTTGCTGTTTTGACACCAAAAGTGATCTATAAAGTTGTGAAGTCTTAGCTACTACATATTTGCAAGAAATACTGTGTTGCTGATTCAATTTTTATGCTACTGAAATTCAACATGCAAAGGCTGATTTGAGATGTGAGATACAACAATTAGCTGCCTCATACATTCTTTATGCAAATTGGAGTGTGTGAATGTGCCCATACATGTTTATTTACTGACAATATTGTAAACTATTAGTCATTTTTGAAATTTACCATGTTACAATTTTTACTTTTAATTTTGAACTACCTAGCTTAGGATGGCTTGTTTAATGGTTCCTTTCCAACGATTAGCATTTCAAAAACGACTAGTCTCCTCTAGATGGGTCCCCTATTGGCACTGTAAGGGCTCATTGTATATTTTATTTATATAAGGTACCTAGGTTGGCTATACTTTTCAATTTTGATCTTGATGATGAATCACATAGGGTGATTGGAAACATTGATCCCTAAATTTCCTACACAGGTCATTCCAAAAGTATTATTCTAATTTCATGGATTGTGAGAGCTTTAAAACTCTAATAAAGTTGACTTCTTCGTGCATGAACTCCACAAAGTACTAATTTATTTTATTAGTTCATATATCCCATGAAAGTTCACTATGTAGAGCATGTAAATGAATATTTCAAATGCAACAACCATGAGAATCTTGACAACACAAGGATCTATCTTAGAGAAACCCAATATGGAAATTTCCAGCTTGGAATTGGGCCTTATGTCTTCTAGTGAGCTGAAAGAAGCAAGATACAATTAGATCATGTATAATATGTGAGCAAGTACAAGTGTAATTCACTTAAAAATCTCTTCTTATACCTCCTACATTGTTCTTTGCTTGTTGCTCTGCAATTCCTTTCTGCTGTGAACTGCTGCAACATGAAATAAGGCCTCTTATTTATGGATTAAGCGCTATGCTTCCTATTCGCTTCTCCCCCGACCTTGTACTAGTCCGGTATGTAGCTAGTTTGGGTCTGGGCATGGTTCGTTTGCAGGTACATTCGGGTTGGTCTGGGTATGGTCTGTTTCTTCTTCTAAAGAACTTGGTCGTACCTTGAACCATTCAAGGTGTACCCAATGCAAACCCACAAGTTTTTGCTTTATTTTTTTATTTTTTCTTCACAATTAGACTTAATGTAATGAAAAAAACAGAAAAACATAGTTACAAACCCTAAAAGTTGCTAAAAACTCAAAAAGATAACATAAAACAACACTTGCCTCTCCTTAGACCAAAAACAAAACACAAATTAATAGACTTACCTCTCATTGCATATTTAAGTTTGAAATTTCATCAAGCAAAGTTCCAAACACAGTGTTATCGTATTCCTACACTAGAACGAGTGCCCATTCACTGTCAAGTAGTAGTAATATTTTTGTGGATATTTTGTTTCTTATATGCATATTATGTGGTTAATTCCTGTTTATTAGGCTATTATATTTTTATATAATTTTTTTGTACCAACGTACCCAAGCTACACCTGGGATTAATTTTTTTGCTGTACAGGAGAATCCGCTTTGCTGTACCCAAAACGAACTAGCTACTTAGATTAAGCATCAATTAGGAGGTGAAGAGACATGAATAAATCTTCATTGGGTCATATTTTGTCTTTTTTTATGTTCACTTGGAAGTGGTATCAACAGATTACATTCAAGACTATGTATGCTGTGACTATCTACAACATATGTACAAAGTATTTACAGCGTATTTAGATATTTACAAATCCTTCTGGATCACAAATCATGCAATTGTCCTCCGACACCCTTACCAATAAATTGAAATGCGCTGCCTTGAGGGATAATTGGTGCCATTAGTATTTGAACTCCATGGGACATCCAAAAGAGTTAAAAGGATTGAAAAAGACCCTGTGGTGGGGGTTGCAAGAAAAGTTCTTACCGTGGCTGGGTGTTATAAACTTTTTTTGGGCATGTAATATCTCGAGATGTCACTGGTTGTTGCAGAGGCATTAGTGCTCTGCAAGCTTGATTTAAGCCATGCAACTGTGGTGCTTTCGTTGAAATGAGGCCGTTGCTTGATGTAGACGGTGAGATCCAACCTTTGAATAAGACATCTCACATCTCTTAAAACATTATTCCCCATTCACTAGCATGTTTTGACTCAAAGCTCGAAATTTTACTGTGGTACACTTGCTAGTACTGAGTACATCATAGTACTGTGTATTTCTAAGCATTGTAGATGATTCTTCTTGTCTTAGGACATAGGGGAATTCAATACAGAATGAGTTCTTATTGAATTGAAAATATTATGGGTAGTTTGAAATGACCTTTGAAGATGCTAAATTGTTTTGAATCCTTCCCTTTATGAATGTTTTCTTCTGAGGAAGATAGTCAAAACTTTGTGTTTCAGGGATTGTGGGGTAATCCAGTTTTTTCTTGTCCTTGTTTTTTTGCAGGCATCTACAGATCAATTAAAACTCATGGGACCTGTTATTCTAAGTGGTCTTTTAAAGTTTCTTGATGGGCAAGGAGCTGTTGAGTCAGGTTTGTTTCACAGCTTTAATGGGCAGCAATGCCTTTGATCATTCATCATATCTATGCCTATATTATCGTTATTTTATCTTTTCCTTTTTTCATAAGATGTACATATTAACTTTGTGTAGCTGGGGGAAAGACAGGATAGCATTCCATAGGCACTGTGTGGTTTGCTATCTAATTAAGTCATATAAAAAATTATTAGTTTCATGCTAAAGTATGAGCTGACAATATGAAATTACTTTACAACAATATTCTCTTTCAAGTTCATTGTTATTAAAGTGCTGATGATATTTCCAGATGTTTCCTTACGGGAGATTAAAGCATTTTCATATCAGGCTATTGGGCAGCTTGCTCCACGCGCACCGCAGCTATTCAGGTCTCACACAAACAGAAGCTTTTAAGAAAATATTATAGATTTTTTGTAGTCATTGTTTTTTCTATCATACCGATTTAAGATTCATAAGCACTTGTTTGTGGGAATAAATAGAGTGACAATCAGGGGGCTATCTTAGAGACGTGATTTCTGTTTTTGAACAGAGGAAATGTAGAAATGGCGGCTCGTCTTTTTCAAGCTCTAAAGCGTGAGGATCCATCTATTCGTTTTACAGTGCAAGAAGCAGTTAATTCACTTGCTACAGCATACAAGGTGCTTTGTTAGTTTTGAGTAATAATATCCTTTTGCTTGGAGTTTTTGAGTATGCAGATGTTAATTTGGCATCACTCATGTTTATTCTAGAACATTCAAATGTTGGTTTTATCAGTATCCTTGCTTGTGGGTGCAAGAAGGGCACGTGAAATTGAAGTTTTCTTGATTAGATGGTTTGATTGTGTGCAATACTACTTCCTTTGTCTGAAGAAGTTTTACAGAAAATATGCCCTCCTTGGTGACATTATATTTTCCTATTTACTCAGACTACACATTTCTATCTCACGTGAATATAATTTGATGTGTTGTTTTCCAATATAGTTTTCCTGTCTAGGATTTCTTTGAGTTAATTAGACTGGTGGATTCATCCCATTTCAGCTATCAGGGTCTCTACTTGTTGATCATTGTAATTGGTTACATGTCAATATATTTTGGTCATTCTCAACTGTCTTGTGAATGGTAATTGTCTTTGATCATGAACCTCTGGTATTAGTTTCTTTAACTCTTTGGTGGGTTTTGCTTGTCAAAAGTCATTTGTGTCGTAGTTGGTATCAACCTTGTATCTTATTCATTTCCCACTGTTTTGGCCATCTGTAATTGTGTTCTGCTTGTATATGCATCCACGGAGGGTGTTATTGGTATGGAATGCCTTCCAATTTTGCATTGTAGATTAAGTAAGCAAGTGCTTATTTTCCTTTCTCAACCAAACACTTTTATGAAGGGTGTCTTTAAATATTAAATTGATCCTTGTTACAACTCATTTTTCTTTTTCCAACCAGAAGTTCAGGATTGTTTTCAGTATTGTATGGATTTTTAAAGAATTCTAGACACAGCCAACCATCCTATGTATATTTTCATGCAAATATTGCAAATAAAAGGGAAAGCAGGATTTAGACACAAGAATTGGACAAGGGAATACATGTTGCTGCTATGTGCTATCTTTGAGGATTCCGGAGGCATAATAGGATAGTCAAGTTTTGCTTCATGGATATTTGTAAATCTTTTGATAGTCTCTAGATAATTCAAGACATGGACATTCCTGAGATGACTATAACCTTGGTCATGATTTTATAAGGAGTCTCTGGACATGTTTGTATTTATTCAGTCCACTCAAAACACATCCACAATGGTGGAAGTATTGTCCACTCTCTCATAGACTATTGTCATTATGCATTGATGAGCTGGAAAATGTCATCTTGAGATAGCTTACCCTAAAGGAGGTTTCCATTATGGTGCAGTTATTGCCCTTATGGCTGTTGCCAATTACACTTTCTTGATGGTTCAGTCATTTGTTGGCTTTCAGTTTTAGCTAGATGCTCTGAAAAACCTCTGTGATACATGTTTTAGATGTCAACATGGCATGACAAAAATATGACATTGAATATGCCTAACGAGGCTAAAAAATTACTTTTACACTTGGGGTAAAAGCTGAGATGTTACTTTTACATCTTCCTAGGAGTTCTTTTCACGGGTTCTTCTTTCTATATGACTTGTGGTTTTGAAGTGAGATTGAGTAAGGGTACAAAACAATAATTATTTAAAATACTCTTTAGAGATTTTGGGTCCAGGATTGTGTTGCACAAGACAGGATCTTATCAAGGAGGATATCAGTTTCTTTGCTAGGAGCATTTGAGTTGTGAGAGGTTCCCCGCATCTTTACTTTTTTCTTGGTGTATGGCAGCGACATTGACTAGCCAAAGCAGGTATTGGTGTTTAGCCTAGCAATACTCCATGAGGTAGCTAGCTAGGATTTTGTTGTGGTCGCCCAAGCTATTGCTGTACTTGATGGTTTGAGTCTAGATATAGATGAATCTCCTCCCGCTCCTCAATTGACACCCAAAATTTGACAAGGAGAGGTATTAATAAAGTTTGTTTTGAAGGAAAATCTAGAGTGCATTTCTTAAAACATATTTGGATTATGTTGTCATCATGCGTGGAGATTTCCTTTAGGCTAGCTACAACTATAACTCCTCAACTCTTCTGGTTTCTACTTACAGATGGATTATTGGGTTCATTGTAGACAAATTTCATTCAGGCCAAGTATGTGAGTTTTTTCATTAGCTAGATATTGATTGATGATCACCTTCCTAGAGATGAGTGAGTCTGTATACTATGTAGCACGGAACCAAAGATGGGAAAAGTGTGCCTTGAGATGTCGTTCTATTAAAATATATGTGTAGATGTCAGTGTTCGGTCAGAGGTGATTTGAGACATGATATTGTTTTTTGGGTAGAAGTTTGCTTAGTAGAGGTTTGAGACAATGATTTGGTATCCACCTTATCATTGCTTTTCCCAACCTATGAAGTGCTTGGATCACTGTAATACCCTAATGCGAAACCTAACTCTTTCCCTAAGCTGACTTAGTGTGTTCGCCTTACGCGATGATTCTAGGTGATGTATAAAATTGAATTGTGTTTCCTCTATCTCCTTGATAAAGTTATTAGATTTTAGCATGGAATCCAAAAAAAAATCTTGTGTCTATAGAAAGACATTTGTATAAATTTCATATGGAAAACAATGCAAGGCTTCACTTCCTTACACCCTCTCTCTTTCCTCATGATTATGAGCAAGTGTTGTCGCCTCCCTTCTTATTTTATATATATATATATATATATATATATATATATATATAGACCTATTTATAAATAAAGACGTATGTTCTAATAACGGAATACACACACACATACACACACACACACACACACACACACACACTTATTCGTGAGATGAGATGATGAATCGATAATGCTAAATGTAATTGGAAATTATTATAAATATATTACAGTAATGATTATGATTAAATCTATAATAATAATAATAATAATAATAATAATAATAATAATAATAATAATAATAATAATAATAATAATAATAATAATATTGTGTATTAATAAATAGTATAGGTGGAAGTCCACCCACTAACCCCACTTCGGTTCCATCAAAATTTAATATACCAAGGTAATGGTTGTTTGGTCAAATGGCGTAGAAGGGAAGGAAAATTTCAGTCAATCATTCTTGGTTGTCTTTGAGTGTGGGGAAGGTCAGTGTCTTTCCCACCTAATCTCATCAAATATTCCACGTACCTCCTTTGTTGTCCATGCTTAAGACTGGACGGTAAGAGAATTCAGAGGAGGAAGTTTGCGCTAGGCTGTTTAATGAAGAAAGGAGGGTGGCATTCAAGAAGCTTCTGAACAACAACGAAGGGGAGAGCATCACGAAGGAGGAATCAAGAATGTTTGGCATCAGGCAAGTGGAATCCTAACACAAACCCTCCATGTTATTTTAAGGCTGCATCTTAATTGAAGAAAAATCATTACATTTAGCTTATCTTATGAGTATGTGCATGAGCGCTGCTGTAGAAATATATAAATTGTCTTCATTTTTGTCTGTGCTGCTGCATTGTGTAGCTTTGGTAAGGCGCCAGGATGTCTTATTGTAATTAAATGGTCTAGCCTATAGTTGTTTGTGATAAGGCCAGCCATTATGTCATTTAACCCCAGAAAGAGTTTCATAGCTTTCATTGGGGTGTCCAATTCAACATAATAGGTGAGACAAAAGAAGTTTTTTTTTTGTCAAACACAGCTCATATGCATATTAATGCAGCAGCAGATTACCCAAAATAAAATAAAAAACTTGTTTTTCTTGTTAGGATTGTAGTTGATGCCCATCGGTATGAGTTTTGAGCTTTGCTATATAAATTTATATAATTTTGCACTTATTTTGCTTGCATCGATGCATTAAGTAGTACTGGTAAGGTGATTGGGCTATTTAATTTAAAAAAAAAAAAAAAAAATCTGTTTTGTCTCATGGAGATTTGAGGTAAGGCCAGCCATTGCATCGTTTAACCCTGAAAGAGTTCTGCAGCTGTTGTTGAGGCGCTCAAGTCAACAATATATGCGAAACAATAAAAAGGGTAGGCCAAATGTAGCTTATAAGCGGTTTACTGCAGCCGCAGGTTACCTAAAACAAATTTATTATCTCGTTAGGATTTTGGTTTGGTATTCATCATACCCTTTCCACCTTCAATTTTATTCTAATATCCAACCCAGTTGTGTTGTATGCGAACTGCGCCTCATATAATTAAATCACACTACGAGTGCATGTAAATTGTGTTTACTTGTGTTGTATATATCATCAGGGATTGTTGTGTGTATATTGATGATGTTAAGTTAGTATGGTTGGTGTCTTGTAACGTAATATGGTGATTTACATTTGGGGTAGTGAGCTTTTGGTAAATTAATATGATGTTTTTTTTGATACACATGAATGTTCTCAATTCAATATTAGTGGGAATGAGTTAAACAAATAAAGGATTTATTTGTGTTGTTGACGTGGTGCTTCTTAGATTTACAATTAATCATGCCAATCATTAACAAATATGATCATATAAATGAACAATAGTCTTTTATGAGGTTTCATCACATTTAGCCTGCAAATGGTTTCCTTAAAAGAGTGATAACATTATACAAGCATTACGGCCTTTTATCCATTCCTAGTAATAATTAAATATTATGAGTTAATTATGGTCGTGTGGGTAAATATTATCGACTTTTTGATTGTTCCAAAATGGGAGTGGTTGTTCAAATATCTAATTCCGTAGCTCATAGCTTAAATATGTTGACCCTTCCTTATCGATGATTACAGGGGTTACCCTTGATCTAATTTTAGTCACCAAATCTAAAAGTACATCACAAGTATCTCTTTAGTTTTGTGGGTTGCGCCACTTGTTATGTGGATGGCTATTGTATTTAAACTCCCCATCACCTTCATTGGGAGTTACTTCTTTATAACTATTGTTGTAAAAGACACGTTGAGAAGGAACTACTCTGTTAGGATGTGTGATGACCTTGTTGGACATAGATAAAATCTAAATGATCCCTCAATAAATTCCTCACGTAAGTTTTGTTGAGATTATTAACTTTGAGATGAATGAATGTGTCTATCTCGTAAAGTTCTTATGTAGGGTAAGTTAAGTAGGTGATTTGGTTATGGACGATGTAGTGCTCTAAAATGTGTTAGCCTTATGGTGTTTTTACGTCTTTTTGTAGCTTAACAACTCTTGTAGAATCTGAACATGGTAGAGTCTATTGATTGTTGTTTCTTTCTTGAAAAAGCCTCATATAATGTCATTATCATTCGCTTTTATGACAAGTTTATTATAAAACATTTATTGCTTATTTGTTGCATGTTATCTAGCATTGTGTCTTAACTAGTAGGTGATACATCCTTTCTATTTATGTTAGAATTGTACTTAAGACTAATATATCAATATTGCTTGTATATAATTGTTGATTTGAGGTTTATTTACTTTGAATAACATGGAGGTTGTGAAAGAATTCACTTGCTTGGCTTAACGCATATACATGCTTGTGCAATTTTTAGTGCAGGGTACAACAAGGAGGATAGCAGTTTGAATAACAAAAATTAGATCTTGACATTATATCTATATGTTAGTTGAGTTGTTAAGCTCCTGAAAGATCAAATGTATAGTTTTTTCCTTGAAATTTTATTACTAGTTCTTGAGTCATCTTGCTATTGAATAAATACCTAGGAAGTTGATGTAGAATTGAAATAATGGTTCTTGTGATATCTCATTAAATATTAATATCCAATGACCTCTCGTAACTGGGTTTGATAACATTTGAGCTTGTCATCTATCGAATTGAAATAAGTTGTAGACCTAGAGCTTACTTATCATAGTTAATCTACAAGACGTGTTTTGAAATTTATCATACCTATGCATTGGAAACTTGGGCCTTAAGCAAACGAGATAATAAGTGATATAAAAGTGCATATATGATATATATTATCTAAAATCATTCGATTATGAAAAAAAACAAATATACTGTATGTTTGACTCCATATCATAATAAAGAATAATTCAGAATGATAAAGACAAGGATAGTCTCAGGGTAATATTAGGATCGAAATTAAACATAGTATAATATAAATGTTTATAATTGTATAGGTAAGTTAATTGTAACATGTTATGTTTCAAATAATGCGTAACATATAAATATGCTTTTAGATGTTCATAGACATATAAGAATGTATTAAAAGTGAATGTAATGTGAAGTAACATACATGCTAAATGAATTCAGTTATAAAGGAATGTTAAGCACTCTAGGATAGACCATACATCACGGATAATTTTATAAATGATGTTATTCAGTAGGGTACAAGTAATTTGACTATAGAGATTAGTAAATTGTAGGAGGAGGATAATGTAAGGAGTGATTTCAACATACATTATAGTAAAGGAAAGTTGTGAATATAACTAGGTAAGAAAATGTTTGTAATTGTATCTCGAAGCATAGTGAGAATAATTAAATTGTATTTAACAAAATAAAAGCAATACCAATAATAATATTTAGTATCCAATAAATATTTAACATTAGTATTAAATATATCATAAGTGTTCCAAGGGAAAAAACATTTGCCATTCACCCTTAGTCCTAGATTCCTTTGATCAATTGTTATATACTTATTGTAGATAGAGTCATACTTGAATTGAATGCATTGTTTTAAATCTTGATCATTAGCCTTGTCTTGATATTTCACTCTAAATATTGACTTCGTCTTATCTCAAAATTGTATCGTCCATAGTAGTAGAAGGGTCAAGTAGAGGTTCTGTAAAGGATAGTCTTAGCCAAGAGCATGTAAGTTTATTCGAGTGGAATTCAAACTTCATAGTGTTGTTGCTAAGATGAATGTTGTGATTAACCATAGGGAAAGGCATAAGTATTTTGTGAGTTAATAAATTAGTAACTAGTTGCATCCTTCTTATGGAAGTAGGAATTAAATCATTCATTCATAACTTAATTTTGTTGGTGGAAACCCAAGAAACTTGAATAGTTGCATCTTAATAAGCTAATGGACCATAAAGAAGAGATCCTCTTAGTAAGTTAAATTTGCTTAATCTTCAGTACAATAGTGTAAGAATAATCCCTTTAACTGCTTATAACAGAGAATCGATAGAATGGATGAAGAACTAATATAGTCGGTAGTATCGACCAAAACATGCTTCTTGGCACTTGCCATTTTACGTTTGATCTTATGTTAAGGTTAGGAGTGAGATAAAAAGTATCAAGTGACAAAAGTTGAGTATAAGAACATGACATCCAGTAGTAAATATGTAGATGGGAATGTGGATCTTATATCGAGGGTGTAATGTTAGATAATAATAACAATAAGTAATATGTATTTGAAGATAGTAATAACATTAATGATTCCATACTTGTAGTAGTGGCACTTGTATAAGGGTTAAATCCAAAGGAGTGCAAAATTAACAACATGAGTGAAAAGTTCATATCTGTTGTTTTATATGCAAGGAAAGCCTTGAAGTAATTCTTGGTATTATCATTCCTCTGTTTGACTGCAGGTGAATCCTAGTTGTTTTCTCGATTGCCTATCTCTCTAAACATTGGTGCCATGACAAGAAAAATAAAAAAAAGCCAAATTTTATGCTCAAGATTTTAAAACATCACCATCACATGCTGCTTGTTGGAGTAAACTAGAATGTTTGACAACATAGAGGTTCCTACGCAACAGGAGCTTGCATTAGTGGTCTCTGTATTTTTTTCCCATTGGATGTTAGGAGTGGAGAGTGATGGCTTTCAGTCACCATTCCCCTCTATTTTTCATCAAGGTATCTCATCCTTATGACTTGATTCTGGAGTGCTTTTGGATCTTATAAGCTCTGTTAATATCTTCCTTGAATTATTTAAACTTCGATTAGGGTTGAACTAAGCATTCCCTTATATTGGTTTATGCCTAATTAATGAGTTATTAACTGTACATTGGTTAGTAGTTAGCTTATTGAATTATATTCCAATAATACTTAAGAGTTGCATTGGTCAATGAACCTATCTTATATTATTCTGTAGATATGATTATCAGTCTCATTCAATTATGTTTAATGTGTATGTGATGATTAACTAATATGAATAATTGCATTTTTTTTACTGAAAGGACTCTAGCGAGCTAGTCTCAAAAAACCTGGAAGAACTTCTGCTGGAGAATTGTCAAGTGGTAAGTTGGTGCCGATTAACATGAGCTGGTAGCTGAATGGCTGAATCATGGTGAAATTGATGGATGGACATTTGAAATTTCATGTGTTTTGTATATTGTTTACAAGGTGGAAAGTGAAGCAAGATTTTGCGCTGTTCGGTGGGCTACTTTATTGTATGGCCTTGATCATTGCCCAAGTCGGTTTATCTGTATGCTTGGAGCTGCTGACACTAAGATGGATATAAGGTTTATTGTTCTCTGGCCTTTCTCATTTAATTGTGCATATATGTCCATTAACAATAGAAAAAAATAGATGGAATATTTGATCCCCAAACATTGAACTCATATCTTTTGAATATATATTTCCATGAAAGTTCTGTAACTTTGGTATTGACCTTTCTTTTTGTTTTCTATTTTAAATCTGTTAAAAGTTGCATTCTTAAAACAAAACTTAAACTTAATTCAAGAGAATTACTTGTTTATCATGATATTAGATATAAACACAATGCATAATCTAATATAATAAGACCAAATTTTTTGAAGCTTTGAGCCTTGGTTCTTAATCTATGCAGAAATCAATATATTAATAGACGACTTAATTGAAAGGGATCAACTCTTGATATGAATTGGACACACAGCGTATAAATGCATAACGCTAGATATCAATTGCATGCAGAGTCTCTGATAGTAAAATTAATCCATAATCAGCTTCGATATTCCAATGTCCTTATGTGCTGTTCCAAAGTTCTATGCTACTGAAACAACAATCCAAGGCTCCAAAGATGATGCTACTGCAGTTCTATGACTTGCCATCAGCTTGATACATCCATTATGCAATTGTGTACATGCTCGTATACATGCCTACAATGCTCATATATCCTTTTACACTACTACCACCATGTATCTCTTTCACAAGACCAGTAGTGCAACAAAGAGTATGTTGATTCTTTAACTTATGTGAGATTGAATACAACTTCTATTTTCTGTTATGAACAAGTTCTATGCTTGTAATCACCGAAACATATCAATTATATGCTTTCTTAAGTGCTTGAGATAGTCTAGTAGTTGCATCGAATGAAAGTAAACTTGAAAGTGTATCAAACACACATGGAAAGAGAGATTAACATAAGTTTTTACCTTGGAGAAACCTAATGTGGAAAAACTCTAGAAGATTGAAGCTATGCTTGCTCATCTCTATGAGGACCAAAGATGTTTAGCTTTATATATACATGGAGCTCTTAAGCTTCGTGATCTTTATATTCAGAGACCTACTAGATCAGATTCCATTCAACAGATCACTTCCTTCTTCTTGGTGCTACCTTCAGGGAGAGGCACTAAGTGACATATTGACACTAGTATTGCCTCACATTCCAGATCAGTGCGACGCATAGAGACTATCCATAGTTCCCCGAGATTTCACCAACATAACCATTTCAGGCTTGGTATCAGGAGACATACTAGATTCATCAGATCTTCGCAGAAGGACTTTTCCCTCTAGGCAGCGGCATGGAGGACAGACCAAACATCTTACCTCCTCTTCTTTGGGTCATCATTCTATCAGGAGCTTCTTCTCATCGGCCTTGGATGCTAGGAGAGTTGGATTGAACTCTTGATGGACCCCCTCCTAGTTCCTCCTCATGGTTCATTCCTACTTTCCTGATGTTTAGGGGTTTTCGTGGGTTGCTCATTTCGTCTTCTTTCTTTGGCTCTTAGCGTTTTTGCTCTTTTCCCTGTTTTGTACTATTTTCTTCCAGCTTTGTTCTTTTCGTTTTTGGAGACCTTTATGGTTTCCCGCTTGTTCTTGACACACTTTTGTAATGTGCTGTCCCTTTGACCTACTTTTGTGGTCGTTTGTTGGACATTAATATATTTATCTTATCTTATCTACTACCATCTTGAAAGTTCTTACATGGCAATTGTTCAAATTGAGCTTTCAAATGCATTGTAGCTTTTGTTGGCACCTCTACAATGCTCTCCTAGCTTGGCTTGCTATGGATTACTTGCTTATTCAACATGCTTGACTGCTGCTCTCAGTGGTTGCAGCCAGCTTCAAGCTCAAGAACTCCCTTAGATCACTCTTGGCTATGTGTGAATCCTCTCCATCGCCTTTTCTTGGCCCTCAAGGGGTATATTTATGCTAAGGGATGAGAGAATGAGTCGTATAGAGGATCAAAATGCCTCCCACCCAAAGAGATGGAAAAAGAACTAGTTCAAATTTCCTTTGGATGCTTGGCTCTGCCATTTTATCCCATATGACACGGTTTCGTATTTGTTATAATAATCTAAAGTTCGGTATAAGATGCAGGGATTAAAAAAGCTAGGTGGTTGTGATAAGATTCTTCAGTCTAAGTTAAGTTAATGGTTATGATATAGTCTATTTTTGATAATCTAATCTAGGTAGCTTTGTTACATATCAAAGTAGTATAAGTACAGGGTTTGAGACTTGTGTGTAAACAACCCAGCTCCTCAATGAATATCATTTGGTGTTAATGTTTTGTGCATGTGACATTGTTTATTCCTTCTTTGATGTGTTATGAAGCTTCTCTAATTAATCTTGTTTGATCTAACATTGGTGTCAGAGTCGCTGAGAGGGAGAAAATTAAGAGCCAATGCTAAGAGTGTGTGATGGAAGGAAAGTTGATATTTTGATGCTGATCAAGGGGCTGCTCCAACTATTTGGCTGCCCTAATTGATGATAGACTTTGTTATTTGTACATAGTAGTGACCTGCCATTAGTCAAGTTTTATGTGTGTTTAGAATAGTTTGCATTAGAAACTTCGGCACTAAACTTTTGGCATATATGGTAAGATTGGGTGCTATGAATGAAAACAAAAGGCAACAAGCAAGGGCGTTCATATTTTCCATACAGTAAGAGCGTGTGTAATGTCCTCAAATGGGACAAATAAGTAAAATAGGGGTCTTCCAACAAACCCTTATATAAAACTGAAACAATCTGAAATTTGAACCCAAAAACCAACAAACCCGTGCTGGAAGGAATGACCAAGTTCCAAGCAACAAACACTCCAATATAGCCCCAAAAATACTGAATATAAAACCGAAATAAAATACCTCTTTTGTGGCAAGGTGGAAATGGTGATGAGGCTGAAATTTACTCTGCAATAATTCCGATTTTATTATGTTGGTACAGCTGTGTTTTCTCTTTCAAATCTGCCATGAAACTCTTGCAAAAACTCCCAAATAATTATGCAAAAATCATACAAAATATTAGGCCCTCCAATGAACACGTTAGGGCTGCAAATTGTCAAATTAACCCTTCCAAATAAGTCGCCACACTTGGAAAAATGTATAGTATAAAATCTGAATATTAAATCTTTTAACTTGTTCTTCAACAAGCTCTCCAAGTCTTCCAAAGCAAGTCGCCAATATTGGGAAAATAATATAATAATTTTCAGAATATAAATTAGAAAACATATGTTTATTCCCTCCAAGTTTAGAGCCCAAAAGCACCCTAAAAACACTCTTAGGTTAATCGCTCCACTAGGAAAAATAGTATAAACAATTCTGAATTATTTTCCTTGTAAACCAGCCCTCAAATCACCCAAATTCAGCATGCAAAATTATTCGAAAAATATAATAATAATATTAGAAATATTATTATCAAAATTTCCCTTGTTTTCTACCACTGGAACAAGCTCAAGCATGCCCTAAGGCACTCGCCAAGCTCTCAAGGGAAGTCACCAAGCTTAGAGAGCCTCCTTGCTGCCTTAGGGTATTTGCCCCCCTTGACCTACAAATTGTATTTTTCCAACTCTCTAATGAGTTCGCTCAATCTTTGAATGAAGGTGGTGTTCCAAAACACCTTTGTAAGACTAATTGCATACAACTATGTAAATCTGAAGCACAATTACAGCGTTTGAATAGAGTTGTCCACAATGGAGTAGAAGTTTTCGTCCCCAAACCTCAGTACACTTGAATGTTTTCGTCTTAAAGTCACAGAGAACAAGCTTGACATACTTGATCAATAATTCAATATTCAAAACATGCATAAACCTTCAAATGAATGCTCAATTTTCTCTGATATTCATTCCCAAAGGTAGTACCTGAATTGGAGGGAGGTGACTTTTCGAATTATAAGGAAATTTACTTTTTGAATTACCTTTTTGAGGGGTTGGGCTCTCATGACCCTTAAAAGTCCCCCACTTAAGTGAAAATTGACCAAAAACACTTTTGTACAACTCAATTGAAAATTGAAACACTTAAAGTACATTTTCACCTTTTTGCTCTTCAAATGACCCCCTCATCATTCCCCTTTCTTTCTTTCCCTTAGCCTTGTGAGAACAAAACCAAGTTAAGGGTCTACAAGCAAGCTATGTCAAAAATGGGGACATTACAATCCTTCCTACCAAACATGCTTGTCCTCAAGCAATTTTAAAAGCCATGGGGCTGTCCCTACGTTCTTCATGATACACTTACCAATTGAAATTGCTTCCCATTAAAAAGAAACTCCAATTTGAATTCTCATCTTGCTATACCTGTACTTTGGAGGCTGCCCCCATGAGCTAAAGGTGTCATGACCACCTTTTAAAGACTCCTCATGTCCCCAAAGAAATAACATATGCCATATCGGTTTGGCTTTGATGAAACCCTCATGTTTGTGCCTCCAATGGGGATCAATGTGCCCTTAAAAAGTATTTCCAAAGCTGGGAAGAGGAATAACAACATCAAACTCACCTTGAAACATACTTTGAGCTAAAGTAACATAGAGATGCAATCTCCCTTGTGTGTGTCACAATACATGCAGCATACAATCTCCCCTTGACTTCCCTAAATTCAATCCTTTGTGCATATGAGGAACATTATAGGCAACAAGCAAAAGCTTTGATCAACATACAAGATAGGGCTGTACTTTCCTTATGCCTCCCCATTCTTTGTCAAGCAAAGAGTGTGCCCTATCATGAGTATTTTCAAAGCATACTATGGGCTGGAATTCATGAATAAAATTAGACTTCTTACCTTCACAATGCTGCTGTAACTGCCACTCTAAATCAGAATTTTCTGAGTGAATAATTTCAGAATTTACCTCAGCACATATCCCTCCTATCATGAGCTGTAGCATGCCCCCAAAGTGCAATTTTTTGATCTTTTTTGGTGGCTGTAATTGCTTTGTTGTCTCAGAAATTTCTGAGCAACAAAATTCAGACTTCAAGCCAATTTTTCCACCTCTTCCCCTTGGCTGCCATATGTAAATTAAGTTGCTTTTGATGCCATATAAAGTCCATAAATAAGCCCAGCTGATTCTATTATTTTCTAGAAAGTAAGAGGGCCCTCTTTTCTTGCAATGTAGACCTTGTGAACAGCTGCTTGCAACTTTAGCCCTCTCCAAAATCAAGAGGGGTGTCATGCCCTTCATAACACCCTCACTGTTATCCTTGCAAAATAGAATATGGTGCTGCTCAAGGTAATTTTGGGACTGCCCTTGGAAATCAAGTGTCTTTTCAACTCTTCCACAACATGTATGACAAAAATCAGAATTTATCATGCTTACCAATTGCCTTGTAGAGTGTCTTATCTTGGAAATAAGGGGCTGTATTTGATGTCTTGTGGCAGCCTTAGCTTCAATCCTCCTTTTATCTTCCCGCATGCTCATGAAACATCCTCCTATCATGCTATTTGATGAAGAGGAAGGGAGCTCTTTATCACTCAAACCATGCAAAATGATCTCATTATCGGCCACTTTGAAATTCAACTCCATGGTTTGGTAGTTTTAAGTGTACTCACGAAGAGAGTGCAACCATTGAATACCAAGGACCATATTGGTCTCCCCAATGCCAACCACATAAAAATCATCCTCTACCACATGCCTTTCCAAAGTGAGACTAAGCTTTAGAACCTTGGTAGTACAAGGGATAGTGAACCCATCCAAAGTGAGACTAAGTTTTGGAACCTTGGTAGTACAAGGGATGGTGAACCCATCCACTATTGTAGCTTAAACCCTTTGAACTCTACGAGTTGTAGGCCACATGATGCCACAAGCCCTCTATCAATAAAGTTGTGGGTTGCCTCACTATCAATGAGTATAGTGATCTGTATACCCTTCATTCTAAAGGGATAATACCTAAGAGCTCCTGAAAGTGATGCCAAAGTGCCACTCAACTCCTCTCCTTTTATCTCAAATGTTCCCTCCTCATAGGTGGCTGTCCTAAATTCTTCCTCTCCATTCTCCTTTTCGGGAAGTACCTCAATGTAGTGTACTTGCCCCTTACCATGACAATTGTTGCCCATTTCTCAAGGATCCTTACATGTGAAGCAAAGACTCTTCCTTCTCAATTCATTTCTTACCTCAAAGCTACTACATGGTAGCTCCTTTTCTTGCCCCAAACCTGGTTGGTTTGTTATAATCAGTGGACCCTCATGAGTGGCAGTTGGAGGTCCTATGTAGTTTCCCCTTGGCTGTCCCAAACCACCACCTCTATGCTGCCTTGTAGGTGGGAAAAAAGTACCCTTTGGCTTCCCCAAAGGTGTGAATCTGCTCCTTGGAGTAGAAGACTCCAAATCATAGTCCTTTTGGATGACCTCTCTCAAAGAAGGTGGATCAAATGCCTTGACCAATCCCCGCAAGGAATCAACCAAGACTAGAAGTCTTTGAAACTCTAAAATATAATCATCCACTGAGGCCTTTTGCCTCAATTGAGCTAAATTATGGAAATAAAGTTCTGGATCCGCCCTATCAAATCTCTCTATCAATCTCCTACTGAACTCCTCATAGGAATGTATGTGCTGATGTTCGTGTGTGATCAAACCATGGTACCACCAATTGTGGGCTACTCTTGCTACATGCAATGTGGCAAACTGAATGGCCTCCTCCTTTGCCATAGGTTGAATTGAAAAGGTGTCCACCTTCTGAATCCAAGCCCTTGCCGAGCTCCTCTGCAACCCATCAATAGTGGAAAGGGATAACTTCCCCAACGCATGTTGGAGAGCTCCCTGGCTGCCCATGTACCTCTGATTGATCTTGGGCCCACTATGACCTCGTTTCTAAGTTGAAAACTTGAAAAAACTCATAGCCCCTCTCATTGTAGCGGATAAAGTAGCATGCTCATCCATCTCCCTCTCCAACTCATGTGGGTTAGGTAACCCCTCCCTCGCTGGCACGGGCTCCTCCCTTTGAACAAATGTAGGCTGGGTGGGCCTACGTGTTGATGCTCCATTTATTTGCAACTAGTTTTAGTGAAGATTAGGTTTGAAGAGTATTTCACTAAGGGTGTTACATTCTAAGCAGGCCGTACCACTTCTTGGGACAATTTGCAGACATTGTGGGGCCTAATGTACCTTTTTGGGGCTGTCGTACAACCTACTGTACCTACAGAATAGTGGTGTCACTCTTGGAAGTCATTAATTACAGTTGTGCAGGATTTTTTAGGTGACTTCGTGGAAATTAAGGGTCTGATCGCTAGAATTGCAGTAGTGGCGTCAACCTTAGTGAACCTTTGCTGCTTTCACTCACCATTTCTGAAGACTATTGCATTCTCTGTAAGTATATGGTACCATTCATGAGTTTTATGAGCTAGGGTTTCACCAAAGATTCCAGTTTTATGCATATTTCAGGTTATAACCATTAGGGTTGTATTTATCATTGATAGACATTGGTATTCGTGTAATTTTTCATTAGGGTTTGAACTGAGTGATTGAACTCAGTATTGTGTATTCATGTTTGTTGTTGCATGTAATGTTCTATGCTCAATTGAATTATCAATATACCAGAATAAATAAATAAAAATCAGAATTCAGGGTTTCAATATTTATTTGTCAAGTTTCCAATTGAGTGGGATATCTTAGTCTGAAATATAACTTTTTATAATAATACTAAAATCTGATTTTTTTGTAATTTTTTAAAAATTCAATATAATTCCAGAGCAATACATGCAATATAAAATTCTGAAAATTCACAATATATTATTACTTCAGATATTTGAATACATAGGAAATATGCATGGAAATAATTGAAGAGGTCTTTAATTGTGTGGTACAATTACATTGGAGCAAACCCTATTGAAAGTACATCAATAACAGTTATTTTAGATAATAAATACCACTTTTTTAACATTGTTGCGCTGGAATGTTGCGGTTGATATGGCAGGTTTGCAACTATGATGCAGGGTAGGTGGTGGTGTTTCTGGGGTTGGAAGTAGTCCCCAAGTGCTGTGATTTGCTCTAGGAAAGTCGCGTTTGCCTCAAAAATGTGACGCCCTGCTGTTAGGTGATATAGTAGGTGGCTGGTAGGTACAACAGGTAGTACATGTCTGCGATCTATTGTAGGAAAGGCTGCAACAACAACGTACAGATGTGGAGGTGTGATGCCCTGATCTTGGGTTGTGAATGGACCCTTGAACAAGGCTGCAATAGTTATAAAATGATATAGAAGGGTGGCACCCCGCTAGGATAGGGCTGTTAGCAAGGTTACCCTCCAAAATTGATCATACCCTAAGTCATAATTTTGGTTTTTGATTGCATGTGAATAACTAGTTGTGTAAATAATTTTTAATCCCTGTGTGGAGCTACCACAATGGATTGGAGGGGTTTCGTCCTCTGATCTAGCTGCAATGAAGTTTTTCATCCTCAAGCAGAAGTTGAATGAATTTGGATTCTAGTCGTGAATTGTTAAAAGTTGAATAATCAGTAATGATTATTCTTTGCCCCTTTTGTTCTTATATAAGATTCATTTTTCAATTCACCCAAACCCTAAAGTAATTAGAATTAATTTTTAATTTAATATTCATCTTTTTCAACTTATGATTATTAATTACCTTTGGCCATGTATGTAATAATTGCTTTTGGTCCCATTCAATAATAAATTAAACATATGCAAACATAAACAAATGAAAGAGAAATAATGCAATCACAAAAGCACAACACACAACACCAGATTTATACGTTGAAAACCAGAGGGAAAAGCCACAGTGAGAAAGCTGCTAGAATTTACTGTTCTAATTCAACCTCACAAAATTTGTTTCACTGACATAATCTCACTAATTACATTTCAGGAAACCCATCCCATGAAGACACCAATCCCCTGTTTTAAGAGCACCAACTCTCAAGAAGCACCTACTCCCTATTCTTAGCACCAACCCAGTTTAATCTGATGGCACCAACCTATCAAACATTTACAATTCAAATTAATGAATCAGATTCATAAAAGAATCCAAGTCTTTGTTCTTTGTTGCAGGTCCAATCTGCGACTGCTCATTTATCCTTTAACACATTTTTGTGTATCCTTCACTCTTCCTGCACCCTTTCTCTGTATCTAAATTTATTTGTTTGACACTCATATATTCTCCAATTAGATACTACTCCATGCTCAGACGAGTTTCATATTTCTGCACCTATGGCTCAAACTCCTCTCATTCTAAAAAAATGATTGTGTCTTCTCTGTTCTTTGTCACTTTGGAATTTTGCATCACATCACTTTGAAAGCAACCTCTGAATATATGTAAGAGACTCAAAGGAATAACTGTTTTTACAAGAACTGGTTATGTTCCTTCAATCGACGCTTTAGACTTTTGTAACCGACTCACTCTGTCGGGTTCTTGAACATGCAAATCTTAACATTAAACACTCCATCTCTTGTCGGGTTTTCGAGTATACACAATTTAACTAACTACATATTTCTTGAAAGTGCTTGACTTAACTTACTTCGACGTTATCCTCCGACAGCTTTGTTAACATCTCATTCTCTACAGCATCCTTGAATGCCTTCGCTCCGTCGATCTCTTCTAGACTTGCTCGATGTTTATCTTGACACTAGTTATTATCAGTCGAGCACCTTTCAAGCTTGGAAACACTTCGCTCCGTTGGATCTTCACTGTATTGTTGATCGTGAGACAACGATCTTATTAAAAGGCATGACTTTTAACCCACTGAACAAGTGTGAATGTGACACTTGTCATCTACGCATTAGCTCGGAGCTTTACTCTACATTTCTTTCGACCATATCCTTCGGCGAGTTTGGAAAAATATCCTTCGGGAAGTTCTTCGAATTCATTTGAAAGTGTCCTTCGGGAACTTTTGCAATAGACTACTTACCCTTCGGGTTTTTGAAACATACCCTTAGGCATTTACTAAACATCCCCTCGAAAGTCTTTGAATGGTCCATACACCCTTCGACCTTTTTGCAAACTACCCTTCGGCTTCTTTGTAAAGGTCCTTATACCCTTTGGCATTTTTGAAAAGATCCTTTCAGAATTCTTGAACGGTCCAATTGTCCTTCAGACTTTTTGAAATGTACCCTTCAAGAAATTTGCAAGTGACCACATACCCTTCGGACTTTTTGAAACCATCCCTTCGGCTTTCTTGATTGGTCCACTTGCCCTTCGGACATTTGGAAATGTACCCCTCGGGAACTTTGCAAGTGACCACATACCCTTCAGAGTTTTTGAAACCATCCCTTTGGCATTTTGTTCGGGACAATTTTCCCGATGAGGACTTAACACTTTTTTCGAAAGAATTCTCCAAGACAATTTTGAGTTCTCCAGATTGCATGACTTATAAGCTTGAAAGAAGTAAAGTCATTCCAAAACCCCGATTCACTCATCTAGATCAATTCGGGTTCTTCAACCTACTTAACCTATAAAAATGAAATAAGTTAAGTCACTTTGCAACCCTGATCCACCCGTCTAGACCAATTCGGATTCTTCAGCCTACTTAACTTATAAAAATGAAATAAGTTAAGTCCCCTTGCAACCCCGATCCACTCGTCTAGACCAATTCGGGCTTGTAACACTGCTTGACTTATAAGTTTGAAAGAAGTAATGACATCAAGTAAACCCGAGTTACTTCATCCTGACCCATTCGGGTTCTTACCACAGCTTAACTTATAAAAATGAACAAAGCTAAGTCATCTTGGAAACTCGATTACCTCTACTAGATCAAGTTGGGTTCTTCTAACTGCTCAACTTATAAAATTTAAACAAGTTAAATCACTCCGAAAACTTGCTTTTCTCCATTTAGACCCAGTCGAATTTTCATGATTGCTTTACTTATAAAATTTTATAAGTAGAAGTACTTTGATTGACAAACCCGATCAACACATAAGTCAAGACTCAGTCGGGTTTTCGAGAGCTACTTGTTACTCATAAATGAGTAAAAGTAATAGTGATATACAAACCCGATTTGTTCCTGAACTTGTCTGATCCATGCTTTGCTCTTCTAGGATATGTGTAGGGTCTTCTTGAGTTCAACTCTATGCCTTTGTCATTAATATATGCACACAAATTTATACTTGAGCACTGAACCTCTCCTTCTTTGAGCTTCTTGACAGACTTAATGACTCCTCAAGTTGCCAACATCACTATGCCTTTGTCATTATCAACAACACATTTTGCACATGCTTCTTTTGTCATCAATGACAATCTATAACACAAATCAACCATGACACTCAAATTGCCAACAATAGAATCTCTATAAGTCCAAATTCGCATTTGGACATCTTAGCAAATAGAGATAGTGTCTCCATGATGCTAAGTACCTCCTCAAGCTGCATCAAATGATCCTCCCATGTCCCGCTGTACATGAATAAGTCGTTGAAGAACACTAGCACGACTTCCTCAACTGCCTATTGAAGAGATGGTTCATGCACGATTGGAATGTAGTAGGGGCATTAGTGAGGCTGAATGGCATCACCAAGAACTCATAGTGCTTGTAATGAAATCTGAAGGCTGTCTTATGGATGTCCTCATCACGAACACGAATTTGATGGTATCCTGATCGAAGATCAATCTTCGAAAAATATATGGCTCCATGCAGCTCATCGAATAGCTCATCTATGCGTGGAATGGGATACTTGTTAATCATTTTCTTGTTGAGTGCACGGAAGTCAATGCACATCTGCATAGTGCCATCTTTCTTCACCAATACAACTGAAAAAGCGAAGGGACTAGAGCTGGGACAAATATGTCCCATATCAAGGAGCTCTCTGATTGCCTTTTCTATCTCATCCTTGAGTTTCTTAGGATGACGATAAGGCATAGTGATCATGGGTTTGGCACCCTCTAATTCAATGACGTGCTCAAATCCTCTATCTGGCAGTCTAATTGAAGGAATATCACCAAACACAGGGCCATTCTTATCCAAAACTGCCTGGATATCCACATGATAATGCTGATCACTACTCGAAGAAGATTTGGATGAAATAAAACATTGGGCTGCCCAAACAACATCTCCATGTCTAAAAGTAGACTCCATCCTATGTGCTGAAACAACTCTAGGCCCACCATCTGAAAGAGCCATAAGCACAATTTTTTTCCCGTCCGCCATAAACTCTAACTCCATCCATTTGAAATCCTGAACATATCAACCAAGGGACTGTAGCCACTGAATGCCCAACACTGCATCTATCTCACCAAGACCCACTACATAGACATCATCGGTCAATGTGTAGTCCCCCATCTGGATGCTAAGCTGAGGAATCCTCCTAGTGCAACTCATAGAGAAACCATCTGCAATCCTCAACATGTAATCCACGCTTCATAGCGAACCCCTCATCAATGAAGTTGTGCATAACACCACTGTCAATCAAGCAAACAACCCGCTGCCCCTTAAGTACTCCTTTCAACCGAAAAGGATGGAACCTAGGAAATCCTGAAAGTGAGGCAATAGTGACATTGGCTGAATCCAATGCCCCACCCTCTCCAAGCTCAACCTGTGGTTGCTCCTCATGCACAACATGTCCACTATCACTATCCTTTGAACCTGTATCCTGAATTTGCTCATCGTCCACATCTAAAACAACCTGTATAAGATGCACCTTGCCTTTACCAAGGCAGCGTTGTCTAGGCTCCCAAGGTTCCTTACAAGAGAAGCAAAGCTTCTTCCTCCTCAACTCGTTGCGTGTATCTGAATCCATCCTAGGAGGGGGTACACTCTTAGGCTGAGTAGAAGAGCGCTGAAATGGTTTGGAGCTCTAGAAGAACTTCTTATTTGGCTGATAAGGAGGTGATGTGTCCAAATCCAATGCCGTCTGAATGGCATCATGCAGTGTCCTAGGCTTAAGAGCCTTGACCAATCATCTCATCCTGTCATGTAATCTCTCTATGAAAAGCATCACCACACGCTTCTCAGGCATCTCAGGGACCATCACTACTATACGCTGGAACTCGTTGATGTAAGAATCAACATGTCCACTCTGGCGAAGCTGAGCCAAATCTCTATAATACAACTCCACATCCTTATGGTCAAATCTAGCAATCAACCTCTCACTGAACTCCCTGTAAGACCATAGAAGATCGTGGCTCTGGGTGACCAGCCCATGATGCCACCAATCATATGCTAATCCCTCAAGTTGTAAGGTAGCAAACTGAATAGCCTCCTGCATAGGCTTGAGAGTAAGATATGTGTTGAGCTTATGATTCCAAGCTCTTGCACTAATCTTCCCACTATTATCAAAGGTGGAAAGAGTCTCCTTGTTGGTAGCTTGCTTCAGCTCCCTGTTCTACTGCGGCCTACGCCTCCTATCTTGTTTGGCCCTCATGCTATCTCTTTGTTGTGCACAATACTGCGGAAGGGGGAATGCATCTCTCACCTGTTGAGGTAAATTTCTCCACTTCTCACTGGCTGCCATAATAGTATCCTGGAATTCCACTTCCTCAAGTGGATCAACAACTGCTGGTGGGCTATCCTGAGGCAAGAAACTAGGCTGCATAGGTTTATCAGCTTTCCATGTAGACCTGTCCTTACGAGGAAACCCCAATACACTACCAAACACTGAATGCCCACTATGGTCTCCATGGCTAGATGCAACAGAGACTGACCTGTCTCTCGTGTCATGTCTATCCATGTTATCATGTGTATATCTGCTATCATGGCGCCCTCTTGGTCTATCCAAGGTCATCTTGTCAAAGGCAGTGCCTATCTGATCCATGGACTGAATCAACTGCAGTTGAGTGGCTGCTAGAGTCCTCAGAAGCTCTCTATCAGGATCCCCCTGTTCATCCCTGGGCAGACTATGACCACCCTCCGATCTATCTCCCATGGCTCTAATCTCTGTCTCTAGACCAGCCTCAAGTTGTGCTCGTCTATATGTATAATACTTGTGTGGACCTCTCCCTCGTGATTGCATCAAATCAAAACCCTGCAGGCTGGCAACAACATAGCTCTAATACCACTAAAAGAACCCTTCCTACACTGCCCTATTTTTTTTGATTTAATTTGGGACTTGGATCCTTGCTTACAACGTTAGATAACAACACCCAAGCATATATATATGGAGGAGAAGATAAATAACATAATATAGAACCCAAATATAGTCTTTTCAATATTGAAATATGAGCGTTTACAAATAAAATCAACCCTGATATGATTGCTGGTCTGGTTATGACAGCCAAGGATTACAATGAAACTAATATTATTTTAGATCAACAAATACAACTTTGCATACTTGGAAAATGGGGGAAAACCCCGTACAAAGTGAAGTGCACCTTGCAACCCTAGGCTCCTCCTCCAAAAGAAATATACTTTGCCTTTGAATGTGCCGAAAAATGCAAGGAATGGCACCAACAATTGCAGCCAAACCCTAGGAGGGTGATGTCAGCCTTTAAGGGTAATTTCTGCCCTTCAATAACCCCCCAATCAATGGTGCCACTGCTGGAATATGTTGCTGTACTGAAATTACCTTCAATCTGCCTTGAAAATGTTGCCCTAGCTGAAAATAGAAATCTGGAAATGCACCAACAAAATCTGATATGAACACTTGCAATTTTGAAATTGCCCTACATAATTTAGGGTTTTCGTCCCCAAATATATGTAAACCAATAGAGGTTTTCCGTCCCCTATGGCTGAACCTGGAATATAAGTCATTCCGACTTGATTAAGTCACTTTATTATTATAAAGTCACTTTATAAAATATAAGTCATTTTAATAAAGTACTTTTATAATAAATGAACATAAAGTGAATTAAAGTGATTTAACCCAAGTTTTTCTCGCAAGCCATTCCCTCACCATCTCCATTAGTCTACAGGAATGTGGTAATAGGCCAATCTTGAATAGTTGAGTGATCTTTTAGGAAGGAGGGGACATTACAAATCCTCCATATGACTGTCCTAGAAGTGCATTTCGTCTTCTATTTGCAGCTCTGTGTTTGGCTCTGGTTTTTCTTTTTTTAGATCCTCATACAACCTTTTCTTTCGATTTGTGGGTTTTTTCAGCTATGGTACATCAAAATATAATGACAAAAACTCAGAAAATGATATATCATTTTGCATTTTGGCTGGAAAAGATTTATATTGAGCATTAAGAGCAGTAATCTTTTCATTGAATGAGTTTGCCATGATTCCTTGAAATAGAAATCAAATTTAAAATTTGTTTAACCCTCGGCCTTCTTTTCCACTTTTTATGGCCTATAACTGCACGGATCCTGAACACCACCTTCACGGATTCTCAAAACTGCTAGGATGCCCAACAGGATGGCAAGAATGCTAGCTCTGATACCATTGCAATATACCTTTTTATAATAATACTGAATTCTGATTGTTTTGTAAATTTTTAAAAAAATCTAGTATAATTCTAGAATAGTACATGCAATACAAAATTTCGAAAATTCACAGTATGTTCTTATTTCAGATATCTGAATACATAGGAAATATGCATGGAAATGATTGAAGAGGTCCTTAACTGCATGATACAATTACATTGGAGCAAACCCTATTGAAAGTACACCAATAACAATTATTTCAGATAACAAATACCACTTTTTTAACCTTGTTTGTTGTGTTGGAATGTTGCTGCTAATATTGCAGGCCTGCAACTATGATGCAAGGTAGCTGGTGGTGTTTCTGGGATTGGAAGTAGTGCCCAAGTGCTGTGATTTGCTCTAGGAAAGCTACGTTTCCCTCACAAGTGGGACACCCTACTATTAGGTGGTATATCAAGTGGTTGGTAGGTACAATAGGCTGTACAGGTCTGCGATCTGCTGTTGGAAATGCTGCAACAACAACGGACAAGTGTGGAGGTGTGACGCCTTGACCTTGGGCTGTGAATGGACCCATCAACAAGGTTGCAATAGTTAAAAAATGATATAGAAGGGTGGCACCCAGCTAGGATAGGGCTGCCAACAAGGTTGCCCTCCAAAATTGATCAAATCCTTAGTCATAATCTTGATTTCTGATTGCATGTGAATAACCAGCGGTGTAAATCATTTTTAACCCCTGTATGGAGTTACCACAATGGATTGGAGGGTTTTTGTCCTTTGATCCTGCTGCAGTGAAGTTTTGTGTCCCCAGACAGAAGTTGAATGAATTTGGAATTCAGTTTTGAATTGTCAAAAGTTTAATAATCAATAATGATTATTCATTGCCCCCATTGTCCTTATATAAGATTCACTTTTCAATTCACCCAAATTTCAAAGTAATTAGAATTACTTCTTAATTTAATGTTCATCTTTTTGAACTTATGAATATTAATTACTTTTGGCCATGTATGTATTAATTGGTTTTGGCCCCACTCAATAATAATTAATAAGTGTCATTTTTCAAAGTTATAACTTGAAGTACCTTTTTGGACAACTTAATAAATTATTATAAGATTATGAATTATTTCGAAAAGGGAACATGACATAAATGACTTTGCCGAATTTGCTGAAGATGAGGATGAGGTTTATGATGAAGTTTTGACAACGTTTGATGATGTAGGGGTTGGATGTTTTGAAAAACATGCCAACAATATTGGTTTTTGAATTCTGAGCTTGTTTTTGAAGTTGGTTTTGGGTAAACCACTAGAAAACCCGCTTTTTTTATAGGATTTGATTTACGTGGTGTGCTTATTTAAATCAAATCAAAATGATTTTTTGAGATTGGTAGTCCAATGTCAACGATTAGATTCATCATGTTGATTGGTGTTTGGTTGAGGGTAACCCTGTACAAAACCATGTGCTTAAGATATCAGGTGTGCTCATGAGGATCAGACCACGAGGAACCATTTGCCTTTTTTTGATATTTTTGATGTTCTAGTGCAGGAGTTGGGCATTCTAGTAACACACCAAAAGCACAATTAGATTCATCATGTTGATTGGTGTTTGGTTGAGGGTAAGCCTGTACAAAACCATGTGCTTAAGATATCAGGGGTGCTCATGAGGATTAGATCATGGGGAACCATTTGCCTTTTTTTGACATTTTTGATGTTCTTCTAGTGCAGGAGTTGGGCGTTCTAGTAACACACCAAAAGCACAATTTGTTTGTGCATTTGAGAACATTAGTTGAGAAAAGATAAGAGTTTTTGAATGATATCCTTCACATTGTGGGGGGAACATTATACGTAGGAGTGAAGTTGAGTTTTTCTTGGAGTAAAAACAAAAACAATGCCAAGTTATGTTTTTTGAGGTGTATTGTGGTGCTTGGATTCCGCCAACATTATACATTATTGCATCTATAAAGTTTCAAATGTTCTTTGGTTCGTGATTCACTTTGCTATTAGATGCAAAGAGATTTACAGTTTGTTTTCTCAGTTGTGTTGTCTCCAACAACATGGAATCAAAAATTGTTAGCAAATGAATTATGAAAGAATGAATAGAAATATAAGGCATACGACACACTTTCACACTTGTGTGTCCGTCTTTTTATTGAGCAGAAAGTGGTTACATTTAGTTGGGAAAGTTGATAACCACCTATTAGTTAAATATTAACTAACAACTAATTAATAACTCTACCACCCTCTCTTAATGACTAAACCAAAGACTACTCCAAGTTTGTCCCGAAATTTTACAAACACAATGGTGCCAAAGAGTTTAGCCATTACATTTACAGATTGTTCTAAAGATAACATGAAATTTTTACTCTGACATTTTGCTGCTGTCCAATGTAGGAACTTCGATGTAGACAAAAATCGAAAAGGATAGCCAACATCAAAACAAAGATCCGACCATGTAGGCATTAATGTATCAAGCTGTCCACCACTTTGTTGTAGGGTAATTCATTGATCTATGATGAATCATCATTCGCTGATAACTTCAACTCGACCTCCACAATTCTGAATCTAGAATCCTAGACATGCTGCTCAAACAAAGTATTCCGGGCTTGTGGAGCCTACTTAAGTCTGTATAGGGACTTGATCATTTTGCAAACCAAATGATCACGATCAAGGACCTGAAAACCTTTAGGTAGTACCGGGTAGAGCTCATCATCCATATCTCCGAAGAGAAGCAACCAAAATGTGACCATCTTTGCAATAATAGTGGGAGAAAAACCAACTTTGTATTAGCAATGGGAGTAAAAACCAACTCCACAATAAGAGAAGAAACCATCTCCTCATCTATTCCCTCCTATTGGGAAAAGCCTTTTGAAACAAGATGAGTTGTGTACTTTTTCAAAGCACCAATTTTGTCCACCCATTTATGTTTGATGGGTTTTTTAACTGGCTCTTCAAGTACCGTATGAAGGTTTGAAGTGAGAAAAACATGACCATGCTCTGCTGAAGTAACAACCTTGCTTGTCCTCTGAGTCAGTGCCTTGGAATGAGGCATAGCATCCTTTTACGCAACTAGTGCGTTTAACTGAGATTGAGGAATTGCATCCTCCTACACATCCTTTATGGTGGATATTCCATTCACAACTAGTGCATGTAAGTTGAGTGAGGCAGGGACATCAAGCCCATATGAGGAATTTCATCCCCCAACACATTCTGTATGGTGGAGTTTACCTCCACAAGTGCATTTATGTTGACTGTCGTAGAGTCAACAAACCTATATAATCCACCTTGCTCAATACCCAGGGCAATTACTCTGTCTTGTTTGACATCAAACACAATACACTTCTTCCTAGATAAATTTACAACATTGTTGGGATTTTCTGTTAATTGATTAATAGACAAGATTTATTTACGCTAGGAACATACCTAACATTCCTTATTATGATTGTTTCCACAATATTCAATACCATGTGAACATTTTCTATCCCCTTTATTTGCAAGTGACTCTCCATCAACTAATAAAGCAAAATCAGATTTCTTTATACTTGTAGTAAATGTGATAGTAGTCCTTACGACATGTGAAATGCCTAGATGCGCCAAAGTCAATGAACTGACGACTAGTAGCACGATCGTTTGAGTAAGATGCCACTAGGGCATACTCTTCCTCAGAATCTTGTTCTTCAACTTGACTGCTTTGTTGGAAAAGTACGTATTTTCGCTTTCGACAATCCTTTTTTGAGGTGCCCAACTTTATGACAATAAAAACACTTCACTTGATACTTTGAAGATGAATCGACATGGATACGTTTCCACTTTCCTTTTGACTGAGCAGCTAATGCACTCTCTACTTGTCCAACACTTGACTCATTTTGTGTATGTTTGCATTCCTTTTGCATCAAATAGGAGCTAACCTCATCAAATGTTAGGTTTTTGCTTTTGGCCATCAAGAGTAAAGTCTCCATGAAAGTTTCATAGGAGGGTGTCAAACTCTTTAGAACCAATGCCACCATACCATCATGATCCACCTTTTATATTAATGGCTCCTAACTAGTCTCAGGGATCTTTTATCTAAAGAAGGTGTTCTGAAAGAGACTCATCCTTAGACATCTTCGTGGAAAATAATAGATTCTTCACGTACAAAAGCGGACTTTCCTTCAAAGTTTGATACTTATTTTTCAAATTGGTTTATAGTGCACTTGCCACAATGGTATTTCAAACCTCAAGAATCATGTCATCTAACATAGATAAATTTAACAAGAAGAAGGCCTCCTTATGACACTTGTTATAATATGCAAAGTTTGGAATAGGTCTTGCTTCACTACCAAGAATGATTTTATCTTAATCACGCTATTCAACGATTGTTAAAATCTTATGACCCCAAGCATTATAATTATGGCCAGTTAACTTCAACGCTTCCAACAGGACCATGTTTTGAATATTGGCCATTTTATACACAACTTCTGACTTGTGATTCGAAAATCAATACAATAGAAGAAATAAATACTTTTGACCCAAAAATTAATGCAACAAAAAAAGTACAGTTCTATCTCTGAAATAAATTTAACACAAACTTTGTGTGTAGGTTTAACCTTTGAATTGGAAATCAAAGCAACAAGGAAGTATGCAGTTTAATATCTAAATTTGCTTTATATCTTGTATGCACTTAAATATGCTCGCCTCATTTCCTGTCACTAATATTATTATTAGTCGACACTAATTTTGTCATTATTTTGTCCAACATTGCCTATTCCCCCTAGTAAATAATTTAGTCCCCTTTATATATATTTATTTTCCTATACCAATCTTCATATTTCCCATCCAATATTAATTCCCTTGTTATTTCTTATTAACATCCCATTTATCACCTAAAACTCTCTCATGCCTACTTGTGAATTTTAAATTCACAAAATCACATCTATCCCCTAGGCTCTCCTACATGCCTAGTACCTCGTCTTCACATAAGTCCTCATTATCTACTAACTAATCCCACTTATCCATTATATGGGAATTTAAAATTCTCTTCTACCTACCCTAGCCTATGAGTAGCCTCTCCTACTCCCCTAGATTCTCTAGAACCTTCTAATCACATGACTAATCTTCTACTAATTGTCATTAGGCTGCCAAAAAGACTTTAGAGGTTTCTCCCTCTAGAACATTCCCTCCTCCAGAATTATCCAAGGAATTTTTAATTCCCTGAATAATTCTCCACTATTGATCTTCCTAAAACCAACTTTAAATTTTGTCCATTGATTCTCCCTCCTTCCTCTATTTAAATGAGCCACCCCTCCATTGCCAAACCACTATGAAAGCTATGATCCTCTCATGCTAAACCAATCTACTTATCAAAGTCATCAAACCAATATCATAAAATTTGAGTCTGTCCATAGCAATCAAACATCTAATATTCTTAAATCTTAATCTTGTTTGGAGCATAAAATTTGTAAAGATGCAGGTATAATATTTTCATTGGAATTGCATTTTTATTTAATTTGCTCTAATTTTTTGAGGTTATGTTGAAATCTGAGTAGATTATAGCTATTTGTGTATGCTTAAATCCATTGCTCAACTTTTGCGTAATACACTCGTGGACTTCAAAAAACTTTTTTTGACAACACAAAATCTTTGAAAGTCTGCATTATTTGCTTTTCGTGCCCTAGTACTTTCGAAATGGTCCGTCCCATGCCGTAGCACAATTTATATTGTTTTTAGGTGATTGATCTTTGTTTTCAAGCCATTGATCTGCATGACTTTTCTTTATTGCCAGCATTAATGTGACTTACAGACTTCTGCCTTGATTTGGTTATCTTTTGGTCACCTTTATTTTGTGATCTAGGATCCTTTCATGATTTCCTTCCTCTCGTTTATGCCCTAGTAGGAGAGCTCTGGGCATCGCTTTTATTTTGTGTTTGGGTTCGATCCATTGCCTATTTAGGCTCGCCAGTGTTCACAACCTTTCAGTAGCGTTATTCTTTTTGACATGTGATTTGTCTCCGTATGCCACAAACTGTCTATGCCCTAGTTGTGATCTGGGTATCTTCTATTGTGATTTTGTTGTATGTCTTCACCCTCTCATGATGTCCTCCTAATCATGCGTGATCTATATCGTGTTCATTGGAAATCATCCTTTCACTATCTGGGTTCTTTACTTGACATGTATAGCAATCACAAACTAAATGCTTGGTCTGGTATTTTATGGTTTGTAACCTACTGCTCTTCCAAGGGCTTCCTTGAATGTCAAACATCTTCTATGTTCATTCCTAGGGCTTCTTAGAACAATGTGCTCCATTTGTACCCAACTAGGGCTTCCCCAAATGATTGGCGTTGATACCAATGTTAGCAAATGAATGTTGAAAGAATGAAGAGAAATAGAAGGCATACAACCCACCTACACACTTGTGTGTTCGTCTTTTTCTTAAGCAAAAAGTGGTTATATTCAGTTGGGAAGGATGATAACCTCCCATTATTTAAATGTTAACTAATAGCTAATCATTAACTTTAACAAAAACCTCGGCAATTTTGTTTTGAGGATAATGGAAACTATGAAGATGATTTTCTAGTAGTGGTTTCTTGGATTCATTTACATGATACATGTTTGCATCTATGAAGACTGCCTAATTATTTCTTTTATTTGTTTAACAATTTTGGATGTATTATCTTTAGATCACTGTGGGATTGTTAGAATAATCCAAAGTTAGTTATAGGACATAGGCATTAAAATAGCTAAGTGGTTGTGATAAGATTCTTCAGTCTAAGTTAAGTTAATGGTTGAGATTTAGTCATAGTTCCATTAACTTAATGGGGGGATGGGGGGCCTAAGTTTGAAGACGGCGGGGGGGCAGTAGGGGAGCGGTGCTGAAATACATATAGTACTTGAAAAATTAGTTATAAAAAGATGTATAAGGCTTAAGTGTCTGTATATTGCATTGAACATCAACAATTTAACATGGTGATTTAATCATTTATGTTTCAAGTTTGATCTATTGAACAATGAACATTAACAATTTAACATTGGACATTAAACAATAAACATTGATAATTGATCATTGAATTTTCAAAATTTCATAATGATGATTCATGATTACAATCAAGTATCAACAATGTTCAAAAACAAAATACAATAGTGAAATTCTAAAAATAAATAGTAATTTTTTTGGTCAAACTCACCAATGGACCTCTTCTTTTTCCAGTCTGTAGTTTCTATGGCAACCTTGGGAAAAAAAAACTAGACAGAAAACTTGAAATACACCTAACCTGAAAGCTAGTGTTCATACTAATTTTCATATTCACAAGAGCTCTAGATTAAAAAATTACAAGTAAATACAAATGACTCAATGGCTAATCATCCCCAATGTGGAACTCCTCATCACTAGAACTGCTGGATTCCACACGCTCAAGCTCCTCCGAGCTAATACCAACCAGCCTTGTCTGTGTAGCATCATCATCAATCTGTGTTGGCTCCTTTGGCTCTAAATCCCATCTGGCTATTGGACTCTCTTTATACGCAAGTGTGTTGCGGTCAATGAGACGCAAGGCACTATGTAGTATGTACAGCCAAAAGCTTCTCTGCCCTCTTAGAGGTAAACCTGTTCCTCTTCATGGAGTGAATCCAGCTATAAGTAGACCAGTTCCTCTTAGCAGCAGAAGAACTAGAAACCTGGAGCAACAAACGAAAGGCTTTTGGGAGGCCTTGGGGGGTGGGGGTGGGTCCCACTAGCAATTAGGGTTAGGGTAGAAAGCATAAAAATCCAATTTTTTTTTAAATTTGAAAAAAAAACACTTTATGACTTTGTCTTGCATGGGGGATGCCTGGATGTCCCTTGGACATCCCCGAGACTTCTGGACGTCCCTTGGACATCCCCGAGACTTCTGGACGTCCCCTGGACATCCAGGGGACGCCGAGAAGTCCCCTGGACATCTAGGGGACTTTTGGGTGTACCCTGGACGTTCAGGGGATGTCCCTCCAAAAAGGGGACGTCCCGGGGACATGCCCTCTTAGAGGGAGATGTCCTCGGGACAGCAGCGGAACTTGGTGGTGGCAGGACGGCTGATGGACGTCCCCATCCCTGAAACACGGGGTTTTTTTTGGGGGGGGGACGCGTCCCCGTGGAACTATGGATTTAGTCTATTTATAATTATCTAATATTGATAGCTTTGTTGCATTCCAAGTAGTATAAATGCAAGGTTTGAGATTTATATGTAAACAACGTAGTGCCTCAATGAATATCATTTGGTGTTAGTGTTTTGTGCACACAAGATTGTCTATTGCTTGTTTGATGTGTTATGGAGCTTCTCTAAAATAATTTGCTTTGATATAACAATTGTAGGTTGAAAATGTTGTACAGTTTCTTCTGTAGTCGAGCTTATATATAGGGTTTCATCTACACTTGAAATTGTTTGTATGGTTTCCTCTACAGCCGAAATTGTTCATATGCTTTTCACTTCAATCAAAATTCACAAGAAGGAAAAATTCTTCAAATAGTCTGTGGTTTCATGATGTCGAATCATCTCTGAGCCCCAGTGCACCTATTGACTATGCGTCTTTGCATTGGCTTGGTCTTAATGAGGTTAAAAGCATGTTTAAAGCTCTTTAGTTTCATGACCTAAAAAGTATATTTGATTAACTCAGTTGACTGAATAATGAAGATTTTCAAGATCCATTTTGGATAAAAAATTGATCTATAATTCACCAATTGCTATTCTCTACTTTGAATTTGGTTCAAAATGATAGTTCAAATTACTCAAACAACTTAGAATTAATGTGTTGCATTGTTGGAAGGCTTAAATAATATACTCAGAATTGAAACATGAATGTAAAGAAACATTAACAAAACAAATAAACCATGAGGATGCAAAGACAAATTTTGGTCTGGAAAACCCTAGGATAGGGGAAGGCCAATCTGAAGAGGCATTTATTCTGCTTCATAACCTCTTATGGCCAAAGACAGATTAAAATGAATATAGTAGAACAAGTACAACAAATTGCTATCTTGCTCAACCATCTTCTCTCACTGTTCCTTTCTCCAATCCTTCCTACAACCAACTGAACACCAATTCTGATCACTGATGATTTTATCTGAACTCATGCTTCTTATCATGGTTCAAAGATGTCGTTTCTTACACTAAAGGATCTCCAAACATCTGAAGAACATGAAGTCACCTTATTTACCATTACCCTATTTATACGATTACCATGGGTGAAACTGCCAGTTAATGTAAATTGGTAGTTATGCAAACACTACAGCAGTTACATCAGTGGTGACATAACTGCCTCTATGTTTAGCGATGGTTTCGTCACCATGCTTAGAACTCTCCATTTGAAGCATTGTTGTTGACTGAAATCGGGTTTTGATCTTGTTGTCTAATGGATGGATTATTTTCTTGATCCTTATGGATCATACCTCCCTTTTTGGAGATGCTTTTGGTCCCATGAAAACTTTGTGGGGGAGGAGATGTGGAAACAACACTTCCACATCCTCCTTGGAGTCCCATCTTGCTTGTTTTTCCCCTTGAGGCCAACCTGCCAAGATTGTTGTTGTACTGTGTGATTTTCTCCGACTTTCCGTTAGACCACTGCATCCTCCAAATCTCCTTGTGCATCCACTACCATATCTTCTGTAGAGGGTAGTAATTATCCTTCTTCCTCATCTAGCATGGATGGTTCATACAAGTGCAAATTCTCACAATTCACAACTAAATACATTCTCATGAATGAGGATAGATCAATCTTGAAAGAGGGTAGAGCAAGCGTGAAAGCATTCTCTCTAGTGTACTCCAATATGGCAAGTGGCCTGTACCTTAGAGGTTTGAGCTTCCTAACTTGTCCTTGAAGTCTTTCCATGATCAAGGACAGCTAGATCTTATCACCCACCTTCAGTGCGTGCTCCTTTCAATGCTAGTCATGCCTTGCCTTGTACTTGGCTTGAGACTTCTCTAACTGCTCCTTCACTTTGAGATGGATTTGCATAATCCTCTCAATGAACTTTTCTTTCCATTGTCACCTTTGAACTTTGTTTCTCCATTAGTACCCGTTGTTCCATTACAACATAAAGTGGATAAGCTGGAAAGTAGTCCAAACATGCTTCAAATGGTGACTTATTAGTGGATGTATGCATCTCCTTGTTGTATGAGTGTTGGATATATGACAAAAATTTATTCCAAATCCTTGGATACTTGTTATAATCTATTATTAGCTCTACCAAAGTCTTCTTTAAAACTTCTATTTGCCCATTGGTTTGTGGATGGAAAGTTGTGCTTCGTTGAAGCTTGGTATCCATCTTGCTCTAAAAGGCAATCCAAAACTTCCCCAAGAATGTGGAATTTTGTCTGTGACAATGGACTTAGACAACCCAAAATGCAACAAACATTAGAAAATAAAAGTTCAGCCCCTTCATGCCCTTTCACCGTTTTCTTCCATGCAATAAAAACACATATTTTGATGAATCTATCTACAACAACATATAGATAGTCATGACCATGCTTGGACATTGGTGATCCTCCCACAAAATCCATGGAAATTATTTTCTATGGTCTAATAAGTGCAAATAGTGGCATGCACAACTCTTCTTTCCTAACCTTAGGCTTACTTGTACAACATAATTTACATCCTCTAATGAATTTTGATACTTTTATCTATTTGGCCAATACATTTACATTTGCAACTGAGTCATGGTCTTACCAATACCAAAGTGTATGGAGACCTTGGAAGTATGCGCTTCCCTCATCAATAAAAGTTGTTCCTGCTTTGGCCCACACAACTTATCGCACTTGTAGAATAGCCCATCCTTGAGGTAGCACCCATCCTTGCCTTCATTGTCAACTTTATTGACCTGCAATTGTCAGAATGTTTCGCCAAAGTTTCATCTTGTGCATATGCTTCCTCATAAGTCCTTTTGTTAAAGGCTCAAGTTGTGAGATGGTTGCCAAAGCCGAAACTTGCTTTGCTGTTGGTGGCGTGGATAACATATCTTCCACAACATTTGTGATGCCCTTCTTGTAATTGATTACCAAATGAAATTGTTGAAGAAAGCCCATCCACTTGTAGTGTCTTGCTTGCTTTAATTAATTTTGTGCATGTAAATAGTGAAGGGGTTTGTGGTAAGTATGCACAATAGTTTCTTTATCGAACAAATAATGTTTCATTTTCTTTATTTCCTGAACTAGTGTGTACATTTCTTTATCACAAACAAGATACCCCTTTACTCCACAAGAAAATATGTCTGAATAATATCAAATCGGCTTACCTCCTTGCAACAAAATTGGCCCCATAGCATAGCCACTTGCATCCCACTTCAACTAAGAATACTTGTTGGAAATTAGGAAGAGCAAGCACGAATGTATGGCTGATCTTATATTTTAATGAATGAAAAGCATAATCATGTTTCTTATTCTAATGGAAGTTCTTAAGCATTGCTGAAACTGTACGAAGAGGTGTTGCAATTGTAGATAAATTTGGAATAAGTTTCCTCATGTACTGTATTGCTCCTACAAAACTTCTTGTTTTCATGTCACACCTAGGTGTGGGCCAATTCATGATAGCCTCAACCTTTATTGGATCTACTCCTTCAACCACATGTCCCAAATAAGCAAGTGATTGTTTCGCAAACTCACATTTATTCATGTTGCGCAATTTTTTTATTTATTTGAACACTGGTAAGAATTGTTTCAAATGAAATAGATGTTCTTTCCATCGAGCTTTGAAAATCAGAATGTCATCTAGATACACTATGACACATGTATTTATGAAAGGTCACAACACATCATTCATCAATCTTATAAATGTAGTAGGGGCATTGCTTAAATCAAATTGAAGTACCAAATACTCGTATAGACCTTGTTTTGTTTTGAAGGTTGTCTTCAATACATCCTTCTCCTTTATGCAATCTTGAGGGTAACTTGATATGAGATTCAACTTTGTAAAGTAATTAGTATGCTGAAGTTGGGCCAACAAGTCATCAGTTCATGGAAGTGGATATTCTTTATGGCAATCTTGTTCAAGGCTCTATAATCGTTGCACATTCTCCTATAGCCATCCTTCTTCTGTACCATCACAATGGGCGACCCACATAATGAAGTAGGCGTATGATTCCTTGTTCTAACAACTATTGAAGTTGTTTCTTAACTTCATTACTCTCAACAAAAGATTGCCTGTACACACCAATGTTAGGTAATGGAGATTCGAATAGAAATTGAATCTCATGCTTTACTTCCCTTTTTGGAGGCAAACATTTAGGAGTTTGGGACACATTTTAAAAATATTGGAGCAACTCATCCAATTTCTTCATTCCCTTGTTAGCTCTATCAATTTCATAATTCTCTAATCCAACTTCTTGCTTATCCTTCAAAAAAGTAAACAAAACTGATTATTTGCTTGAATGAGTCTTTTGGCTTGGTTGGCACCTGACAGGGCAAGCTTGGGCTTGATTTGATGTGCCTTGAAGGTATAATTGATTCCATCCATGACCCATCATTACCTGTTGACCCTTCTCATGAGGATAACATTTCCAAGAGACAAGTAGGGACTTCCAAACACCACATCAAATGCATCAAGAGGAATCACAATTGCTTCTATCTCATCAATGTATTTGTGGGTTAATACCAAATTTGAATTTACATCTCTAAGTCATTTGAAATTGTAGATGCTTCTTCACCCAACCCAAATCACATGGAGGTGGGTGATCATATGTTTTTGTAAACCACACTTTTTAACAATCTCATTCGAATTCAAATTAGATGGAGACCCAATATCAACAAATTCATTTACCGTGATCTTCTTGATTTGGAATAGCTTGCTTATCTCCTCTTTCTTGTTCCTTGCTGTTCATGTTGGTGGTGGTGCAAAGCTAGCTTGTCATCAACATTAGAATTGTCCTCTCTATATCAACCTATGGTTGCTCCTTCAAAGATGCCATGGACCTCTTGGAGTCCTCCTTGGAACGATTCTTGGAATGCAAATCCAGATGTAACTTCCAACATTGAGCATCGGTATGTCCATCTAGTACACAATGGCTACAATGGTTCCTAGGATCCTTACAATTATGCAAAGTTGTGGCATTCCTCTTGCCTTTCCACTTACCCTTCTTGAAGGTTTTGTAAGGTTGGTTTTGCTATTTGTTGAACTAATTTGGGGACTGATTTTGTTTTGAGGGCCCTCCCTCTCCTTGCCTTTTCTCTTCCTCAATGTAGTATGCTTGCACACATGCCTCATCAAGGTATTGTGGCTGATTTGAGATGGTCTGTCTCCTTAAGCATGTATGGAGACCTTCCGACTACCGGGTCAAGTTGTATTCATCTTCCAAGTCCAAGCCTATGAGCATGGTTTGTTTATGGCATTATGTGATATAATACTGCACACTTTGACCTGTGCCTTTCTTATAATACTACAACTTAAGTTTCTGATCAGTGTATACCCAATAGGATAAAAATTCTTACGTAATAATTATTTCAGCTCATCCCACCTATTTACAATTAGCTGCTGATTCTTTGTAGAAGATGCTAGATATTTTTTCTATTAAATTAGAGCATGACCTTCATACTTGAGACGTACAAAAAAAAATATTGAGCCTCAAAAAGTTATGCACAAAAAATATACCTCAATTTGTGTCAACCATTTATCTAACAATTATGCATCTACTTGTCCTTCAAATGACTTAATCTCAACCTTTGTCCCAACTTTGAAAGGAGTATGTTCACATTTTACCTTAGCTTTACCTTCGTTTTTCAGAGGCTGTTCATGTTGATCCAGGAACTCTTATTTTTCATCCTCTTCATTATGAAGCTCTCCCATGCCAAGATTTATGGGTATATCAACCACCATGTCCATGGATTCTTGGTTCCTAATTGTGAGTGTTTACCATTTGGTGATAGTGTTTCTTGACTTCACGCTTTCCATGCATTATTATAGTGTAACTACCTTCTTAGCAAGATTCTCTTCGTCTTTTCGAGCCATTTCTCTCACCTATTGATTCCACCTTGTAGAAATCTCAGGATTGCGAGTTAGCAATTCTTCTTTAGACTTTGTCATAGTTATACAACTCAATCCAAAATTTTCCACTATAACCCAAAAATTCGTCTTCTCAAGCCATTTCTCTCACCTATTGATTCTACCTTCTTGTAGAAATCTCAGGATTGCGAGTTAGCAATTCTTCTTTAGATCTTGTCATAGTCATACAACTCAGTCCAAAACTTTTCACTATAACCCAAAAATAAATCTGCTTTTATACCAAAATGAACTATAAACTCAAGTGCAAATCTTGCCAGAATTCACAAAAGACAAATTTCTGTTCTACTTCGAATTTACTTCAAAATGATAGTTCAAATTAATCAAATGACTTGTAATTAATGTGCTATATTGTTTTAGGACTTAAAGAGTAAACTAATAATTGAAATGTGAATGTAAAAAAACATAAATATAACACATAAACCATGGAGATGCAAAGACACTCAAATTTTGGTTTGGAAAACCCCAAGACGGGCAAGAACCAATTGAAAGAGACAGTTTCTCTACTTCCTATCTTCTTATAGCCAAAGACATATTACAATGAGAATAGTAGAACAAATACAACATACTGCTATCTTGCTCACTCAACTTGTCTCACTATACCTGTCTCTAATCCTTCCTACAACTAATTGAACACAAACTCTGAGAACTTTTTTTTTTGGAACTGATGCCTCTTTTTTTAATCATGCATCAGAGATGTCTTTTCTTGCACTAACAGTTCTCCAAATGTCTCAAGAACATGAAGAACTACCTTATCTGTGATTACCATACATGTGTGGGAAAAACCGCCGGTTAATGCAGAGCAACAGTTTCAAAACCACAGCTTTGTAGGAACTGATGGCTATTTAACCACATCTTTAGAAATCTCCATGCTTAGAACTCTCCCTTTGAAGCTCTATTACTGATTGAAACTGGGTTTTGATCTTGTTGTCTGATGGATGGATTGTTTTTTTGGATCCTTATGGATCGAAAACTAGCAATATGGATATTTTCAATTTTGTACATTGTTAGCAAGAATTTGAATTTTAAAGGGCAATAAATTATTAAATATTTCCTAGACAGTATTCACTCTAAGTTGATAATTTTATTCAAATTATGGGCTTTTTCGACTGGTAAGGGACGTGGGAAGTACCTTTCAGAAAAAAACAAAAGTAGATTATTTTTATGTCTCGTGCTTATTACTCAAATGAGGTTGAGACAGGGATCCTAATAATGTTGGTATATTTGGGGATTTAGGTATTAATTCGTTGGAATGGGCGAACCAAAAGGATATTAGTTTTATGTATGTATCTTGAGTTGATTGCTATGCTGAGGTTTTAAATAAGGAGCCTAATAAGCCTTGTTATATCTGGGGATTTACATATTAATTCACTGGAATATGAATGGAGACTAACTTGTTTCTAGAATTCCCATCTACTGAAACTGTGTGTCTATGGGGGACTAATAAGAGATTATGCTTCCCGCTATCAACTGGCATGTAGTTTAGAATCTATAAAGTGAAACTCATCATATATTTTACAATATGTGGGATGTCCACATTGCATATGGTCTCATTTGCAAATACATCTTTGAAAGGTTACTTCAGATTATATTGTTTTATATTTTCCTTGATATATGTAAAAGTCCTAGGGTGTTTTCTGCAATGTTTTAGGGAAATCTTGTATCTTTTATTCATTCGCATAGAACCTAAAAGCTTTAGTTTATCATCTGGATAGTCGATCTCTTCCAGAAATCAATTGGAGTGCTAGTGTTATAGATAGAATATGATACACTAGTTGGCTCGTAAATACTCAAAGTATCCTAACTGAAGAGGAGGAAAATTCACATTTGATTTTCTTCGTTAAAATATCTGTACAAGACTTATAGTTCCCAAATATCTTTTGCATGATCCCTTACCACCCAATTTCCCTAGTTAAGCACCCTTCCATCTTAAAGTGGCATTGTGAATAGCCATATTTTGCTTGGATGCAATTTCAAAAGGTTCTTGCTACTTGGAGTTGGTGGAAAGTAGATCGAACAGTTTCTCTTTTCTGCCATGAACATGTGGACTTGGTGAATGCTGACTTACTCAATATTGCCTTGTCGGCAAGGCTTTGATGGAGGAGAGATTCCAATGCTCCTTGTTTCAAAGAAGGGTGTGACTGCCATTGATCCTTGGGGTAATAGGTACTCCGCTCATGGTTCAATTGATGTGAGATAAAGAAGCCATGGCATATTTTTTTCATGAAGATTCATTTATTTCATAACAACAGAAGGCATTTTATTGGTCCAACACCAATGTTTCCAATGCAAACCTTGATCTTCAAATTGGAGCTAAACAGTAATACTGGTGGGTCCAAATTTTAGAGGGAATAGAGATGGGTTTGTTTACTTTGGCTAGTATTGGGGCACAGTTCAAAGTTCTTCAATCTTTCCAAAAGTTTTGCTCTATGTTACTGGGCACGGCCTTTGGAGGCCCAAACCTATACTGTTATGGTTTAGGTACTGGTACTGGTTTGGGTACCCCTTGGGTACTTCCCACGTTCTTTTGTTATCCTTGGTGCACGACTGTCTTAATAAAGACATAATAAAAAACAGTGCCGGTACGGGTACAACAGTTATAATAAAAACAAAATAGAAACAAAAAGAAGATTAAAAAACACAATAAAAAATAAAAAAGAAACCACACGCTACTGCATTTGGTTCTAATGAAGCAATTTCTGATATGGATGTTCTCGATGAAGAGAAAATATGATGATTTGTTCACGTAATTCTTGAGATTGACTATGACCATTAAATATTTTCCTATTTTGAACAGAAAATATAAACCTATGTAATATATTATATGTCACGACTCATTTAACATTTGAATTATTAATTATTAGTAGTGTTTTGTTATTTTTATGTTTATTTGATGCATACAGCATTTTGATATTATGGTTAATTTTGTCCATATTTTTTGTACATATGTACTCAAGCTGTATCGTACGTAGGGTCCAAGAAGAAGGACGTATCCCTATACCCATACTTAACCTGTTTTGTTAACTGAGATTTTGTTGCTCCTTCCATAGGGCCCTCTAAAGGAACTTGTTTTGTAATTATATTTTCCATGCCAAGTGGGAGAATTGCTCTAATTGATTGCGTGGCGAGGAGGAAATCTAAATGAGCCTTGTGGGCGAGTCCTATGCATCACTAACCTAATGGCTCAATATAGTTGTTTTGGGACCAATTGCCAAGCTTTTCATATCCACTGAGGATTTCTAAACAACTTGTCTCAAATGATTCGGCTTCCCCAAGAACATCAGATAGTATTAAAGAACCTTTTACAACTACTTTGTGTGAAGCTGATTTGATCCTCTATTTGACAAGAATCTGCTAAAGCGATTCCCCTTTTTCTACTTGAACAATCCATTTGCCTTCTAAGGTTACTTCGTAGGCTCTAGTATTAGTAAATGCCAAACCCCCTTTTCTTTGGGTAAATTAGTAAGTCCCACAAAGCCAAGGTAACCGTTTGGCTCCTCCATGTTGTTCTACCCAAAAGAAGTTCTAATAATGATATCAAACTTAACAAGCCCTTCTTAAGAGGTGGAAAAACTGAAATATTCATTTCTAAACAAATACGAATTTTGAATTTTTTATTTCGGGATATTAAATGAAATGTTATAAAATAGTAGATGACAATGCACAGAAAACTAATAACTGGAAATAATGCGAATCTTATTTTAATTCAGAATGATACAAAAGCATGATCAATTCTGAATATGTAATGTCCCCTTTTTAGCTCGTTACCGTTTTTTGGTGGATTAGCCTATTCCTTGACCCTCGTAGGCTAATGCAGATGGTTTGAGGGTCTTGTTTGGCAAATATCAGAGTGTTTTCTTCTCCAGAGCATAGTGTGGTTCAGGATTGGCCTTTGTCTGGTGATTTAGGACTCAGTTGTACACACTATTTATAGTAAGTCACCTGGTCATGGGAGTCCAGTATTTCTATTTATAGTAAGGCCCTTGGACATGTGGTGATTTCAGTAATGATCTCAGTTTTTAGTTGGCCTGGCGAAATAAGGATTAATGTGCACGTTATATCATTTAATTGTTATTAAAGGTGACTTTAATAATAATTAATCATTAAAAGTTACGTTACCAGATACGGCCCCTACAGGCCTTGGGGGCGCGAGGGGGGCGGGGAGGAGCGCCGAGCACAAAAGCGAAGGCAGGGAGGACGTGGGCAAAGGACGGGAAAGACAAGGTCGCTGTAGGCAGGGAGCGAGAGAGACAGTCGTTGTGAGCAGGAAGGTCGACGGTGGGCTATGAACTAATGCTCGAACTGGACGAGCACCCATCCTTCGCCATCGCCCACACGCTTCCTACAGGTTCCACTCAAAAATCGTCCAACCTTATTTGTTATTTTTTAATAAATGTTATTTTTTAATCTTTTTCAATTTTGTTTAATTTATTATTATATTTTTTTAATTTTTTATTTCTATGTTTTTAAATTTACTTTGTAATGTTTTATAATTATAAATTAAATATATTCTATTTTGTTTATAATTTTTTCTACGATTTTTTTTATTTTTTTAATTATGTATTTTAATTTTTTTATTTTATTTTATATAAATATATTTTATTTGTTTTTTACGGTTCAAATTTAATGGCTATTTTTTTTTCTTAAATTGATTTAAGAGAATGTCATCTCATTGTAATCTTCACCAAATTGCAGAGGGGATTTTCTTGTGTCTTTATTTTTGTCCATACAGGTAAGTTGTAACATTTGCATTATGTACCTGTAATAATAAATAAGACTAATCTAAGTTCGACAATTGAATATTATGATATTTGGCATTAAATTATTAGTATGTTTTGTGGTTATTTAACTTATTATGTTTCTTCTGCACATATTTTGTGGTTAATTTTGTTTATATTTTTTAATTTTTTATATATATTTTTGTACGGCCGTATCCAGCCGTATCCATACCCCCCCAAAAAAATCACCGTATCCCTGTATCTGATTCTCGTACTCGTACCTATACCTGTATCAGCAACTTAGATTAAAAATATATCATAAAGTTATATTATAACTTTATGTCTAAGGTGGGGCTATGTAATGACTCAAAGTACATTAAATGATTATTTAAATGGGCACCCACTTTGAGAAAATATTGAATAAAGTTTAAGTGCACATTTAATATTATATTTAAATGAATTGAAAGAACTTCCTAGAGGATCGACCTTTTCTTGAGAGATTGTAAAAAGGGATCAACCAAAGTCATTAGGGATTCATTCGATCATATTACTCTTATGTCTTTGGTGATTTTGCTGTGGAGAAGAAGAAACCTAGGGTTTCTACAATTTCTACAATTCTTGATCATTGAGAACGAAATCTCTCATTGATTGTGCCTACCTGAGGTTGTGAAAGATATTCCAAAGGATTGCTTGTGAGATTGGCTTCATCCAGGAGTCTATATTGAGCTTATTTGTGAAGTTGTTCGAAAGGGTTTGGAAGACATTTTTCAGTTTATGCATTCATCAATTTCCAGTCTTGGATCTATTTTGGGAAAAGGAAATATTCTGATTTTATTTGGCAAAAATCGTGGCATCTTGGCATGAGTAGATAGCAGCTTACTTATTGAACGAAGAAATCATATCAGACTTCGTGGCACCTTGGAAGGAGATCGCAGCATCTAGGAAGCATCGATTTGCATCATTGAATGCAGGGATAAATCATGGGACTTCAATATGTGAAGCGCTGCCTTGTAAGGATAAAATCGGGGTACATTACAACTACTTGGTGATTGGTTTAACAGTTATTTTAGTCAGCATCAAATGGTTGCTTTGCATACTCAAGGCGCTGTACATTGAGGAATGGAATGTTCGTCTTAGGTGACATGATCGTGGAGTCTTTTGCTGTCATCAACATTACTTACCAGGTTCCTTATTTGCATTTCACATTGTTTCATTACTTGTATGAGTCGCTGCCAAACAGTGGGCTGTAGATTGCATTCATTTCTTAGACTAAGCCACAAGTTGGCAAATCAGATTGTAATCAGTTCATGACAGCAAATAAAGGAGTTTTGGGTTGCATACAATATGCTTGTAAAGATGTCTATTTGTTGTGAGTGAACATGTGCATATAGAGGTTGCGTAGGAAGTGTTTGTTATAATGCCTCATGCTGTAGCTAATCATTTCAGTTCATAAGTTTGCTGGCAAATGTTTGTAGTAATGTCAATTAACCTGAAGGTGCATATTTCATATCATGTCAATCATATACTTGCATTTGAAGGTTACAATTAGTTGTTGTATTGCATTTCAGTCTTTTAGATTACTTCTTTTAAGTCATTTCAGTTTTTGCAAACATCCAAACAAACCAAAACACCAAAAAGAAACTACAACAAGTACTGATTTTGCATGACAAGTGTTTGATGATATTCCTTGAAATTCAAATTCAGCAAAATTTTCATCATAAGTTTGGAATTTCAGTTTGGGGAGAACAGGGATTTTTACAGAATATCACTTTATTTTATGAAAAAAACTACAAACCCTGATCTGCGATTTTTCCTTGTTCAACTAGTACGATTTCTGGTTCGGGTACAACAGACCCTCAAAACCTTGAACACAGCAATTGCCACACTCAGCAAGGTGTACGGTAAGGAAATAAGGTGATACCAGTTGTTTATGATGAAAGTTCAGTAGCATATTCGCCCAAGAGGTCGATGCAGCCCATAGAGGGGTGAAGCCTGCCAATAGAGAGCTACGACAACGGTAATTGGAAGCTTGAGTAGTATGGTGGTAGGATTGGGTGTCAGGGGTGTGATGCCATCATTTGAACCCTGTAATTTTGTAACCCTAGTGAGCAAATGTAGCAAATCTGCAGTACGACAGCTGATTATGATGCCAGAAGTGTGGTGTTGTGATACAATAGCCCTGAAGTTGCTGATAAATTTGATTTTAATTGCTCTAACCCTTTTCACAAAAACCTGGAGGTAGATTATGGCTTCCAACCCATACACATCTGAAAATACTGTGATAATCGGCCCAATTGCAACCCCTGTATGGAGTTGCTTTTGTAGATTGGAGAGGTTTTGTCCTCAAAGGTGTTACACTGGAGGGTTTTCATCTTTAAAGTAGAAGTTGAAAGAATTTTGGATTTGTTCGTGAATAATAAAAGTGAATAATGAACAATCAAGAATGAATTCCTCTTTGCCCTACTTGTTCTTTTATTACTTTCACTTTTCCAATTCATCTCAATCCTAAAAGTTTTTAGAACACTTTTAGGCAATTATTACCTTTTGGACTTTTAATAAATATTTACTTTTTGGCCATGTAATTAATATAGCTTTTTGGCCCCTTTTAATAATAATACACGTGTCCTTTTTCCATGTTATAACATAAAGTAACTCTAGACAACTTAAATGAATTAATATTAAATTATTCTCCCTCATTAATTCCCCTTAGCCAATGGGAAAAAAAAATAGGCTTCTGTCCCCTGTTTTATTAATTCAAAAAAGGGGACATTACAAAAACACTGACCGTGTGTTCCAAATTATGGATTTAAAACTCAGACATGGCAAGAATTTGACAGCCCAAAAATCTGACTCAGAGTGAGGACTTAGCTAATAAAAAGAATATAATTTTATAAAATAAACTCATTCATAAAATAAACTCAAATAACATGCAAAATACTGTTAATAAGCATAATAAATGAATTAATAGACCGCATAAGTATATTTTCTATTAGTTTCAGACCAAAAAAGAGTACAATTTACATCATAATATTATATGTTGATTGATCATCAACATAGAAAATTACAAATCCATAAAATATTTTTCATTTCTCTCTCCCCTCCAACTCCTCATATTCATTGGCAATGCCCTCAAACTAGAAGGTAAATATTTCTCCTCAAGAACACATTCATTGTTAAGCATGCCATCATCCATTCCAACCCCTCTTGATTCTTCTGCTTCCAACGTCATTGCCCCTTCTGCTGCTTCCTTCTCAAAATCTGCGATCTTCTCTTAGGTAAACATGGGCTCCACGTCCTCGGTAATCTAGTTAAAATATGGATTGATGTCATCCAAGACAATTGTATCACGAGTCTCCTTCACCTACACTGTTTTTGACGTGAAGATGAAGATTGTATTACACAAAAACGAGGTCATTAAGGTGTTGGGTGAACCAATTGTGCTTCTCATGTTAATGGCCTCAAACATGCTTAAATTGTGCTCACACCTTGAAGCACTATAGGGCTGGCCCAAAATACAGATGGCTAGCCTCCAAAGATTTGGTGTTTTTGCACCTTAGACTTTGCACCACAAAATTGCAAATAGGACATTTATTAACTTTATAAGTAAACTAGAATTGCATTTATTAAATACATCTAATATCTATGAGACTATGATTAAAGGGCTCAATTATTTTTTACTTAAATTTATTACCCAAGTTATTGGGCCATTCACCATAGCATAGAGCCCAAGAAAGGAAAATCTATAACTCATCAAGAATTGTGTCTTTAAGGGTTTATTTGGTCATCATCCTCTCTATGGATGTGTCGAGGCCATTCATGACCTTTTCATCATCTTTAAAGAAATCAAAGAAGAAAAAATTGGGGTCCAAGTAGCATACCCCTGCATGTATATGTTGGTGGAGTTGCATGTTCCATCTCTGATCAATTATGCGTGGCACAAGTTCATAGTTTCTTTTATTGTTTCCATAATAATGTTGGATGACCTCCTTGGCCTTGTCCTTCATCTCATACAAATAACCCATTGGGTATTGTTTTCCATCTTCCATGCATATAACCTTGACCAAGGGTTCTGTCAACTAAGACAAAATAGTATGAATTTTAAAAAGTAACATTAATACAAATTTGAACATTAAAAAAATAACAATCACATAATAAATATAACTTGTAAGAATTAAAAACTTATAAGTTTTACAAACTTACAAAATAATGGAGTTTATTTATTTGTAAATTCGTAATCATTAAGTTTAAAGTTACCTTATGAATCTCATCTATGCTCTTTGCAAACACATTATCAAAAATTGTCTTCACAACCCTTTCCCCTTCACCATGCTTGAATTTTGGTGGAGACTTCAACCATCGAATGTTGATAAACATCTGTGTAAGAGATGTCAGTGATGTTGTAGTGCTCTATAATGTGATGAAGATTGTGGCGAATTGTTTGCTGATGGCACAATGTCCATTTCTTTGGTGCGTTCTCTCAAGTTAAATCACACCCATATTTGGGAATATTTTTTGCTTTTTAATCCACAATTTTTACCAATGCATTTTTTCCTATGTCCTCAAGTTCAAGATCAATGCAATGGGCGGTGTAAGGGAAACACAAATGATAGGGTGACTCTCCTAAAGAAACCTCCCTGTGGTTACATATGCGATTGCATTGTCAGTCACAACTTGGATGACATTTTTGGTGTCCAATTCTATGACCACCTTTTCCAACATATTACAAAGTCTCTATATGCTTCACATAGCAGAGGCATTAGTGGATTTTAAGAGCTCCCACGGGTCACTTGAAGCTACTAGAAATTTTATAAGTGTGTGAATCATGCCATTTGCCAACCCATTTTAACAAAAACTGCCATCCTTTTTGTGCCAAATTCCTTTTTGGTCGTCTACTATCACCTCCAAAGTTCTTATAGATTCCTCTAACAAGGGCCCACTTAAATCATGAGTACTAGGTGCCTCAAACCTTTTCCTGACAACGGTTAATTCAGTTACCAATGACTCCCAATATGAGCTTGTTGCCACATGGAATGGAATTTTGTTATAACACTGAATATTTGCAGCAGCCATCCTTGTGTGATGGTGCTTCTGTTGGTTCCAAACAATACCTTTGAGTGAAGGTTGTGCACCACATGTATTGCGAGGAACAAATAAGCTATGTGAATGCAATTTGCTTGAACTCTTTTTAGTGAATGAACCCCAAATTGGTGGGCCAATACAAGAGCAAATTAATTCAATATCTGAACTAGGGGTGAATTCATTATGGATACAATTGTTGCAGTTGTCCTCTTCTTTTGTAATTTTTTTCTCCTCATAGCTAGCAAGGAGAATATTTATCTCTTGTGTAATTTTAGGTTCCACTTTAAGGCACAACTGCACATCTGAGCTAGGGATTCATCCAAGGTGGCATTTGAGCTAATTGATGCATCCTTTCATTTGAAAACCACAGTAGTTGCATATCACACTCCCCAACTACAAACCCTCCTTGGCAGGCTTCCAAGCAGGGTCATTGGACTTCCTACTATGGGTGCTTGAAATGTTGGAATCAGTACAACATTAGTTCGATTCATATTCAACAAGGAAGCATACAAATATATACAAATCTAATATGGTTATAGATAACAATAACCTCCTTGAGTTTTCGCTAACAAAATATTCTACAGGATAACAAAATATAACAATAGATTCTAAATAGTAGACTATCTTAGTTAGTCTTTTCACCACATCCATGTACTCTGCAAATTGGGGTGGGGCAAGGATGGAGGCTGGGGGCGTGGAGGAGGAAGGGGGGTAACGGAGTACACAAATCAGTGATTTCTTTGCTTTCCAAAGGTTGGAATCAATATGAGATTGGTCTATTCATAGTCAACAAGAAAGCGCACAAATATATACAACTCTAATATGGTTACAAATAACCCTATGCTTCCTGAGTTGTCGGTAACAAAATATCTCACGGGATAACAAAATATAACAATACATTTTGAATATTAGACTATCCCAACAATGTATCTCTTCTATCTATCTTAGTTTCATTTAATCTTTGTATGATGTAATATTATTTATCTAACAACCTTAGGATGCTATTCTTATATACCACTGCAAACTGCAGACACTAGCAAAGAAAGAAAGTAATCAACTTGAAAATTTAAAAACCGTAGCAAAGAAAGAAAGAAGAAAATGGGGAAAAAGGTACCAAAAACAATGCTTTGAATCCTTCGAATAGAACTAAAACGGAAGAAAAAACTTCAAAAATTTAAAATAAAATCCCAAAAAACTAAGCATATACCTCTCAAATCGAATTCCACCTGTTGAAAAATATTCTAATTCTGATAATTATAACTTCACAGCAACTGAAAACTGGTCAAATGTGTTTTATGATGAAAGCAGGGCATTAAAGAACAGAAAAGGTGAATATGGCTAATTTTAAAATTTTTTCATAGGTGCCTTACAAGTTTCTTTTCCTTGTGCATGGGGGTTTCAACACTAGTGCACAAAAGGGAGAAACAAATGAATGTTAGGAAAAGAAAGATATACCATGAAAATTGGTTAACTTGAGATATTTTCAATTTTATAGGGAAATGGCTTCGGAAGGTTTATTTCCTCAAAAACAAGTTGACAGAGCTGTGAACCAGTCCAGTCAATCTGTGGAAGAGAAATTTCCTCCACTGAAAGAAATGATAGATTATATCTGTAAGTATCAGCCAAAGGTTCTAGTGTCTGTGGAAGTTGGAGAACGGACTCTTTTGTTCCCAACAGCAATGTATGTAGCAATGATAAGATTTCTGCAGAAATGTTATGAGGCTTTATATGCCCAATCTGTATTAGAAGATAATAAAAGAGACACTCAACAGCATGATGCTACGGTTATGTCATTTTGCTTGTTACTTGAGCATGCTATGGCATATGAAGGCTCTGTTGAATTGCATGCAACTGCATCAAAGGGATTGCTCAGTATTGCTTCTCATAATCCACAGGTTGAATTCTAAAAACTCATTCTCCTTTTATAATCTGCACTGTTGGTTGAATGGTTTAATGTCGTAATTTATAAAATAATAAAATAAATAGAGGTTGCTAACATATATAAGCTGTTTGTTTTCCTTGAGGTGTAGACAATTGCATCAAGATATGCTGAACGCCTTCCATGGCTGAAACAATATTTAGGTCACATAGACATGGACACTCGTGAGTCTATAGCTCGTTTAATGGGGATTACATGCTCAGCTTTATCTGCTTCTTCAGCATCTGTTCTGATTCAGGAACTTTGCTCTAATTTTAAATTCTCTAACAAAGGAAGGTTAGCGAAAGTTTCTTTTGCAGGATATCTGCTGTTTTTAATTGTCATTGAGAATTGAACTCTCTTTATCTGCTAAAAGTAGCCTTTGGCGTTTAGTAGTAGTTTTGTCAATTTTGCAGATTTGAGGATAGTCATGGAGCTCTCTGTGCTACTGGTTATGTGCTAGCCCAGTGTATGACAGGAACACCTTCAGTAAGTTGCTTCTCATCTATAAATACGATACAGTATTTTCATTTGATGCTCATTTTGTAGTTTTCATCCTTCCATTCTTATCATTGTGACATTTTTTAACCATTTACTTAGGATATGTTTCTGAAATATTTTGCATGTACTTAAATAGTGATGTATCCAGTGGTTCTTCCTAGAATCCTATATGATGACTCAATAAACTCATTTCTGCTAAATTGGTTTCAATATTCTCTCCAAACTATTTGTCAAAATGCTATTTGTCCACAAAGTCTCAAGGTATTTGGAACTGTAATGCTGGATTCTATTATATGACTTGTTTTGTACAAAAATCGGTGAGAATAGATTTGAACCCACCAGGACTCATATGACACATATTTATGCAACTTACATCCAAAGAGTCAAAGTAAGGACCGATACAGGAAATGGCAGTGGTTTGTATTCAGTCAAGTGAATGGCTGCTTTACTCCCATGTGGTGTTCCACTATTCTCACTTTCTCAATAACACAATACTCAGAATGGGAACAAATACTCTTTATTGATGTAAATTGTGTTACATAGATTACACACACACCTCACACTCTCCCTTCACCTAGACTATGAAGAAGACTCCCTTAGTCTAATGACCGGGTTACAATGAACATACATCACTCGACAGACTTGTAGCTTTGCTTTTATACTCTCTGGGCTTCTCTAAGCTCTTTCTTTGCTTTGTTCTGGAGCTAGAATCTTCTCTCCTCGCTTGATATCTCCTTGCTCTGCCTTGGGTGATTGAGATGATCCTCGAATGCTCTTCCAAAACTAACTTCGAATCTTGGTGGCCTGACATTGACACCTTGCAACACCCTTAGAGCTCCCTTTTTCTTGAAAAACAGTCCACATGTGATGTTTGCTTGATCTGGGTTGTTACTTTTCGTATCTTTCAAATTCAGGCAAAACTGTTGGTTGTTGTAGACTAACAGTTTCGTAGCTGCTGCTTACACCAAGCAACGGATTTTACGTTGCCACATGCATGAAGCTACGGTTTTGTCATGCTCCAAGGTAAATGTCCTTTTGACCAATGAAACATGACTGGAAATTTCCTTATTGCATTTCGTTGCTTGTGGGACTCTTGATGATGTTATTTAGTTTGATGGTGATCTTCCTCCATGAGCAACATTGTCACAAGAGATGGCAAGTTGCACAACACAAAACAAATGTGCATGAAAACCCAAACTCATGTTTTTGGTTGATGCAAGATAGCTTGTGAATCTGGATGTTCATGCATAAAGTAAAATAAATTGCCCATGAGCCCCTGCTCATGAACCTTCTACGAGCTCCTCAATGGTTGTTCTGTTTGTGGCAACTTTTGATGCACTCATCCAAGTTGTGTCTTTGTGTTTCCATTTCACTTAGTACTCAAAGTACCATTTTTCTCATCTTTGTGACAATTTGCGTATTCGATATGGCTTTAGTCTCCTCCTTTGCCTTCTCTAGCAATTGCTGCTTCTAGTCTATACTTGAAGAATGTGAACTTAATCCTTCTCCATTGCCTTGTCCCTCAAAGTAAGGGTACAAATCCGCTATATTGAAGATAGGTGAAATGCCCACTCCAATTGGTAGCTCAATCTTGTAAGTATTCGCTAAGAACCTTTTCAAAATTCTAAAAAGTTTAATTTTTTTTCACTTCAACTTATTATATTCTCCTTTCAGAAACCTATCCTTACATAAATGCACTAATACTAAGTCCCCAAACTTTGAAATTATGTTCTCATCTTCTCCGATCAGTGTGATTCTTATACCTCATTATATTCCTCCAATCTTCTCTTCAGCTCTATATGCACATCATGCATACTATTGTTTACTCTTCTGCTTCATCACTCCTCTTATTTGTTGTGCTTCTCAATTCACACACTCCTCTAGGGCTGAAACCATAGAAAATATTGAATAGACTCATAGTTGTACTTCTATTTACTGAATTATTGTATGCAAATTCAACTTACATCATTGCCAAATCCTACTGTTTGGGCTTGTCTCCAACCAAACATCTTATCAAATCACCAAGACTGCGATTCACTACCTTTATTTGCCCATCCATTTGAGGATGATAGGCTGAATTGAAATCCAACATTGTGCCTAGTTTCCTCCATAGTTTCCTCCTTGGCAACTTGAGCAATCTCACAACTTCTTTGAAAAACGAACTTGTAATAATCGTGACATCACTAGTCTCCTTGCAAGTATAAAGTGTGTCATTTCTGAAAATCTATCCACTACAACAAAATAGAGTTATGACCTCTTAGGGTTCTTATTAGCCCAAGAATGAAATCCATACTCAACTCTTCCCATGGTCTCTCCGAAATTGGGAATGGTTGATACAACATGGAATTCAAACATTTTCCCTTATGATGTTTGCAAATCCTACGTCTATGCACAAACTTTTTGACATCCATGCTTATCCTTGGCCAATAGTAACATTCACTCAGCTGCGCCAATGTTTTTTTCATACCGGAGTGACCAGCTAGGCCTCCACTATGCTTATCCTTCAATATGTTTCCCTCATAAAACCTTGAGGTATGCATGATCTCTTTCCTTTGAACAACAATCCATCTTTTATCATATATACCAACTTGGTGTTCTCTTCATGCTTGTTGGATTCATGAATGCTGCCCATGCATTTCAAATAGCCAAATCCTCCTCATGTCACCCATTCCTTGAGTCAAACCCAATGACCTACTCTTAGCTCATTCATTACAGGAGCTCCTCTACCCAATGCATCCACAACTTTATTGGATTGCCCAACCCTTTATGTCAAAACAAAAGAATAAATTTGAGGAAATTCAACCCATTTCATATGTTTTTGGTTCAACTTACCTTGGCTGTTTATGAATTGTAACACTTGATGATTAGTGTACAAAACAAAATCCTTTGGCAACTAATAATGCTTCCACTTTTTAAGAGCTTGAACTATTGCATAGAATTCTTGGTCATAGACTGAAATGTCCCAAATTAGGGAATTTTCCTGAATTTTGATTTTTCTGTAAATAATCAAATCTGAGTTTTGTTTCCAACAAACCCTAGCTGCCAACATTTCCAAAAATAGCACAAAATAATGCTAAACTCTAAGCAACAATTGGCTGGTCCAAACAAGCAATGTTTCCCTCCAACCCTCAAACCCTAGACGCCTCGAAGCTGGAATTTTAATAAAAATTTGCAGCTGATCTATTCAAGTGAAACCCTCATACAATTGCATAAAAAATTATTGAATTAATAAGCCGAATTTATCATGAAAAATCAAAGTGTATTTGGAGCCATAAGCCTTTCAAATCAATTCGCCAAAGCTGAAAAATATATAAATTATTTATTGAATATTTTTAGGGCAAAGATGACCCTTAAAATATGCCAAAATTTTTCACAAGACAAGTCGCCACACTGCAAAAATATTAAAATAAAATCAGAATGTGTTGTCCCAAGATAAGCCCCCAAACCCTACAAACCAACTCCCCAACCAAGTCGCCCTAACTGGTAATAGTAAAATTCAACAACAAAATCCATGCAACTCTCCAGTGAGGGGTCTTTGTCCTATCCAATCAGCTTCCAAGGCTTCAAATTCTGGTCGCCCCACTTCAAATGCAATATTTTTGTCTTTTTTGAATATTATGCACAAGTACAACTTCAAGATAAAGCTGCCCTAGATGAGAAATGAGGGTTGGCATCCCCACTTCTCCTTTGCTTGAAGGTTTTCGTCTTTAAAGCAATGGCTCAAGTATTTTTGTGCTTAATGACCAATATTTTTAATATCAACATAACATTCCTTCAAATGAAATCCTCCTTTCTTTTTATACCACTTCTCCCAAGGGCACACCCAGTTGGGAGGGAAATACAAATTCAAATCATAAAGAAGATTGCTTTTTAGAATGCTCATGATCCTTAAAGGGCCCCAACTTAAATTATTCTTAAAACATAAAGTACTTTTTATAAGTATCTTTTACATATGTTCAATGAAAATCACTTATTTCTCTTTCCCTTCTTGTCCCTTAGCCCCCAGAAAATGGTTAAGACTAAGGGTTTTCAATGATGTCCCTAACAAAAGAGGAATATGACATAGACTGAATAGTTATTGGCTTCATTTTGCTTCTGACTAACGTAAGCAATTGACTTACCTTATCTGTTCAATATTGCCCTTATTGCTGTCCCATTTGCATCACAATCGACTTCAAACACATTATTGAAGTTAGGTAATACCAACAATGGCTGTTCCGTTATCTTTTTCTTAAAAAACTGAATGCTATTATTTTATGCAATAGTCTATTTGAACTTGTTTTTATAACCCTTCGTTGCTTTTGTATTATGTATACATATACCTCTAAAGTTTCTAATATATTTTCAATAGAAACTTACCAACCCATGAAAACTTCTAGCCTCAAACATGTTTTTTGGTGATGGCCACTCAGCTATTGCTCTTACCTTCTCAAACCCATCTTTTGAGATTACAAATCCCAAATATACTAGCTCCTATTGCATGAAGCTACAGTTATTTAAGTTGACCAACAACTCCTCTTTCAACTTTTGCAAAACTAATCTCAAATGTATCAAATGTTCTTCCGTTGAATGACTGAAAATCAAAATGTCATCAAGATAAACAATGATAAATTTACTCAAATATGGTTTCAACACTTTGTTCATGAGTCTCATGGATGTGCTTGGTCCTTTGACAAACCAAATGGTATAACAAGCCACTTATACAACCCACCATTCGTTTTGAATGCACTCTTGCACTCATCACCTTCTCTAAGCTGAATTCAATGATATACCCTTTTCATATCTATCTTTGCGAAGCAGTTTGCTGCACTCAAATAGTCCATCGAGTCATCCATCCTTGACAATTGAATTATATACTTGATAGTTATCTCATTGATTGTTGTGGAATCCATAGACAATGGCTAATCTCCACATTTCTTAGGTTCTAATACTACTGGAACTGCACATGGGCTTAAAACGTCTCAAATTGAACCCTTCTCCAACAATGCATTATCACTTTTGCATTTTGCATATGATTTAATCTATAAGCTGCCTTGTTTGGCAAACTTGATCTGGGTTCTAGATCCATATAGTGACTAATGCTTCTCATAGGTGGTAGTCTAGGTTGTCTAGAAACGGAAATGGAAACGTTTCCAAAACACAAAAATGCCAATTTTCAAAAACCTTTGATTTGGAAACGTTGTGGGAACGTCCGTACAATATATATATATATATATATATATATATATATATATATATATATATATATATATATATATAAACAATGCATAATACTTATTTTTTGTCTACAAAAGATAGGTGTTAATCCACCTGACAAATCCTTAGACACTATGTCAGCAAACTCTTCCAACAAATTCTTAACTCCAAAAGGAAGATCACTCACCTTGTTTGCGGTCACAACTTGCATTGGCTTTGTGATGAAAACAAAACATGCCTTCTCCTTCCTTGGGTCCTTTCAAAATTATTTACCATAAATCAACAACACAATAGGACGACTGTGCACTTCATAACCTATTTCTTTCAATGTTCTCAATGTATGCCTCTTACCATCCTTCAAAAGCATGTAAGTGTTTGCTCTACCATCATGCACGATTCTTTTTTCAAAGTGTCATGACCTTCCTAACAATACATTACATACATCCATGCGCATGGTATCAACAACACATCATCCTTATATGAATCAATCTGAAAAATGACCATACATTGCTCATTCACCAACTCTTGATGTCCCTTAAGTAACCAAGAAACTTTGAATGGGTTTGGATGCACCGATATTTTCAGTCCAAGCTTTTCGACCATTTCCTTTGAAATCAGTGTATCTGTGCTACCACTATCAATAATAACTTTGCAAAACTTACTTCTTGCTTTGCGAACAGTCTGGAATTAGTTATTTCTTTACATTGGTTCATCTTCATCCCAGGCTTGTTTTAACAACACTCTTTTCATCATAAGAGCTTTACCATGTTCTGGTTCTTTCGTGTGTGTTCGAGACCCAACACTCTCTTCCTCTACATGAGCAATATGATTTCTTGCTTCACTCTTTTTGCTGTTGTTCCGAAATGCTTTGTGGCATTCAAATGCTTTATGCCCATCCTCTCCATATTCATAACAGTTACACATGTTTCCTCTACCTCTACCTCTTCCTCTTCCGAAGTATCCTCTTCCTTTAGAAGAATAACCTCTTCCGAAGTATCCTCTTCCTTTCGAAGATTAACGTCTTCCTTTTTGGGATTGATTCTGATTGTGTGAAGTACTTGTTTCACATTCATGAGTATGATGTCCTCTTCTACCATCGTTTTGTCCTTTTCCTCTTAAGAACCTTCGTCTACCTCTAAAGTTCATTTACTTCCTTCTAAGCAACATTTCCTCCACCTTCAATGCACATTGATATGCATCCTCAACCAACTTCATCTTAAACATTTCAATCTCATCTTGAATGAAATTATGAAGTCCATTTACATATTTTGGTACTTTTTCTTGATCATCTTCTATATGACCAGGTCTAATGGAGAGTGCATAAAACTCTTCCATGTACTATTTTACACACAACTCCTTTTGCTTTAAATTCTACAACTTCTTGAATAAAATAACCTGACAATTTAAAGGCAAGAACATATCTTTTGGGTTTGTTACCATCCTTTCCTGAGTTTTGATTATGTCTTTTCCTTTTCTCTCTCTTTCCATCGATAAACTAAAGGAATGGATAAATAACGTTGGTGGAGGGGGTGGCCACCTAGCTAAATCTGTTGTAAAGTAAATTTTATATGTATAAGATCTTATTCTAATTGCAAAAACAGCCCATGGTTTGAGAGAACATTTGAAAGCTCTAGAGCTCTTCTGCCAAGAGGTGAGAATGCTAGTGAACACTAGCAAGACAAAAGGTATGATGTTTTCTCTACGGAGAAAAAAGAAACAAATTGAGTCCCTTTTCGAAGAAAATCTGTTGGAAGTAGTGGAAGAATACAAATATCTTGGGTTTGACTTTCACAACAAGCTTAGTTGGGAGCCCTGTAGGGCAAAAAAAATTCAAGGGGGTGGAAGGCCTTATGGTCATTGCAAAACAGATGCATGAATGCATAATTATGGGATTGGAAAACCAAAAGAACCTTGCTCGGCCTACTTTTCACACTAGTAGTCCTACACGGACGCAAAGTTTGGGGCAGCAACGTGTCTGACCTAAATTGGAGACAAATAGAGAGAATCCAAAAGCATTTAATCATAAACATTCTCAAAGCCAAAGCCTCAGTTTCATATGAAATTCTATTATTCAAAACAGATACCTTTCCGTTGGAAGCATTAGTAACGACTTGGACATTAAGTTATTTAAAAAAGACGCAAAGTATGGAGAATTGTCAATGGCCCAAAATGGTAATAGAAGTAGAGCTCAGTAGAAGAAAAAACATGTGCATGAAACAAAACAAATGGATGAGTAAATGGGACATCAACATGCAAGAATGCCCAAATACCATGGAAATAAAAAAAAGTGTGTGAGAGAAATTCAGGACAGCCATGTGGACAAAGCGGTTGGGACGAAAGAAAGCATACTACATCAATAAGTTTACCCCACTGGGAGCACGGAGAAAAGACATACATAGGGGCATAAATCAAATGGAAAACAAAGATATTGATTGCACAATTGAGGACTAGCTCACATCATTTTAGGTGTAAAACTGACAGGTGGATAGCACCCAAGGAAAAATGGGAAACGAGAACATGTTTATGTTGTGACAAGGGAGTAGTGGAGACAAAATGACACTTCATTATGGAGTGTGCAGCCTATAATGACATTTGTATCAAGTACGAAGACAACGTGAGGGTTGACAATTTAATTGACTTGTTTGGAGAGGACAGGGTAAACAAAACAACAAGTATTCTAATTAAGATCCATAGTGGAAGAGTTAGCATCGAGAAGGAATTAGAAATTTTGCAATATTAGTAGGGCAGCCCTTGTGTCAAGAAGTTGTGGTATTACATAATAACTTTATTGCAACTCTTGGTCCCATAGACTGCTTGGTCTCATGGATGTTATTGAAATCCTTCATTCATTTATTCATTCTAGTTGCACATGATCCCACTATAAGGATGCATGACTTATCAACTTGGTACATGCAAACTTCACCTCCTTTGGATCCTTCATTGTCTCGCAATCAAAGTATTTCACCATATCCATGATCTAGTCTATGAGCTTCTTAGGGCTCAAACTTCCTCCTTAGCAAGGGATATCCAACTTTGGTTTACTATCCATCTTTGCAATAGCTCTGAGAAATCTACTCTTAGGTTCTTCCACTATCTATTCTACTTCAATCTCTTAAACTTCTGCTCTTTCATTGTCACTCACATCTTCAACATGAGTTCCTCTTCTTGGTGCTGTCTCCATTGCATCTAATCTTGTTGTGATTCCTCTCATCATATTTTCCAAATCTGCAACTCTAGGTGCTCTTGCTCTTGCTACTCTTACAACATGATTACCTTTGTGTGCCATATCTTCTTGAAACTACAAGCTTCTTTTTCACAACTTGCCAATGATCCAACAAGAGTCTTCACACACAACTTGACAAGGCAAACCTTGCTTTGGTACTGTTGGCCATTTTTGGCCCACATACTAAGGCTCTTGCATTTTTCTGAAGTACACTTCCAAAGGGAAAATGGTTCTTTTCAAAGTTTTGAAAGATATCTTTTCTCACAGAAAAGGGGATTCTTTTCAATTTTTTCGAAGGACTATTTCAAAGAGGCTGAAGACATTTTCAAATTCCAATGGTCCATTCAAAGGAATTCGAAAGGTACTTTTCCTTCGCAATGGACCTTTTCAACTTTTTCGAAAAGTACTTTTCCTTCGCAAAGGGCCAAAACATTTTTTCCGAAAGATCATTTTCACAAAGTTGGAGGGGTCTTTTCAAATTTTTGAAGGGGTCTTCTTTCCGAAAGGTCCAAACAGATAAGCTGAAGGGTGCTTTTCAATTCTTCCAAAGGGTGCTTTTCATTTTTCCGAAGGGCTTTTTTCAATATTCTGAAGGATAAAAAAGGGGGTCACTTTCAAGAAAGCCGAAGGGCACCTCCCTTTCAGAAAGGGGCATTTTCATAAAGTCTGAAGACATGAATTCCTTCGGACAAATTGTCTGCAGGAAGGGTCTAAGCAAATTGTCCGAAAAAAATGGTCGAACAAATTGTTCGAAAGAATTGATGACGGGCCCACAAACGTCAAAATCTGAACCCCTGCAAGTCGCCGTTGGCATTTAAAAAGATCAAAAGAAGCTACGAAATTTATAGACGTGTATTGACATAAATGGATATAGGAAAACCAATGTCCTTAGATTGGTTTTCCATCTATAGAAAAGATTTGGCCCAAGTTTCAAAGCAGGCGCTGGTGTATACAATTAATGGAGAGGTTCTCATCCTTCGACATGGTCATCATCTTTGACAAACAACTGCTCAATTCAGAGGCAACACGACTCAGTCAGATTCAAAGTTATGAGGATTTTGTCCTTATACGTGTAAGACAAGTGAAAGATGGCGTGGAAGTGAAAGATGAATATCAGGTGATTAGAAAAGGTAGCTCGAGCATTAAAGACGTTTCTAGACTTTTTCTTTTTAGTGGATCATGACATCATCTTCCTCAACAAGTTCTTGTCTTTTAGTGTGTTTCTCAACCAATGAGAGGGCTTGAATACTATTGGAGCTAATGGTGGTTAATTTGCTGAAGAAGGATTAGTTCTAATTAACCCAAATGTGGGTGAGAATTCACGGAGGGTGGTTGGATCTCATTTATTGAATTCTGTTTCCTTGCCTCTTCTGTGTTTCATGCTTGACAAATGATGTAGTAAATGTAAAAAGGCAAGCTCAGTTCAATAAACCTTATCAAGCTCCATATCAGCATTGTTGTCCCCCAAAAATAACAGTCATTTTTGGGACAACATTTGAACTATTTTGGTCTTACAAACCAAAATTGTCTCTTCCATTTCCAAAATTTGTCCTAGACATTCAAATTCCTCATTTTCCAAGCTTCTCAGAAAATCTACGGACTCTTCAGCAGGAAGAGAAGTCTTCAGACTGTGCGGACAGGTTCATTTATACAGGTTCAAAGGCTTCTGTAGGCGGTTTCAGTCAAAAGAATCGGTTTTCAAACACTTAGTCATTTTCCGAGATTGGTTTAGTTGAAAATCTCCATCGGCAAGCATCTGAGTGCAAAAAATAGACTTGAACCACTGAATCGTTGAACTATTGAACCACTTTGGTTCAAAGGTTCAATGGGTTCAAGGTTCAACAAGTTCAACGACTTTGGAAAGAGTTAAGCACTTCATCAAGGTTCAAAGTTCAATCGCTTCAATTGGGTCATCAGCTTCAAAACACTTGGCCAAATCAAGGCAGCTTGAACCATTGAACCGTTTAACCATTGAACCACTTTGGTTCAAAGGTTCAACGGGTTCAAGGTTCAATGGCAGGTTCAACCAAAGGAACAGTTCAATGGTTTGGTTCAACCGATTGGTTCAACATCTTGGTTCATTCGTTCAGTTTATCCAATGGTTCAACGTCTCAAAGTTCAAACAACAAGTTCAAAGACATTTTTCAAAGCTTTGTTTGAACCGTTGAACCAAAACTTGGTTCAACGTCTTGGTTCAACGAATAGGTTCAACGGATAGGTTCAACAGTAGGTTCATTCACTCGGTTCATCCGCTTGGTTCATTTAGTCAGTTCATTCAATTGAACCATTGGCTTGAACCAAAACTTGGTTCAAAGCCTTGGTTCAACCGATTGTTTCAACGAAATGGTTCAACTGTTGGTTCAAAGGCAAGTTCATAATGTTTGGTTCAATGCTTAGTTCATCGGCTTGTTTCATTCATTGAACCATAGGCTTGAACCATTTTTGGTTCAACCGATTGGTTCAACATCTTGGTTCAACGGACTGGTTCATCGCCAAAGTTCAAAGGGGTGGTTCAATGCAAAAGAAAGCTTCCTGAAGGACAAGTGCCCTTGCGGAGGACACTTAATCAATAAAAGCACCCTTCCGAAGGGTCGTTTTCAAAGAAGCCCGAAAGGTAATTCTTTCAGATTGTTTAAGGCATTTAAAATTGGCTAAGGCATAATTCTTTCGGATTTTTGTCTAAAGGAATTCCTTCGGACAAAAAGTCCGAAAGAAATCAAAGAAGCAAATGCAGGCAAAATCCGAAGACTTGTTCAAAGATTTGGCGAAACAAATAATTCTGTGGACTTTTGTCTGCGGGAATTTTCCTCGGACTTTTTGTCCGTGGGAATTTACCCCGGACTTTTGTCCGCGGGAATTTTTCCCGGGAAAAATGTCCGCGGGGAACTTTCACGGGAGAAAGCCCGGGGATTTGTCCGCGAGAACTGCCAAGGCAAAGGGCTGCTGAAGGACCCCGAAGGGTAGGTGCCCTTGCGGGGGACTCTTGGTGGCCAAAGTAAAGAGCTCTTTCCGACCCATTCAAGGATCATTTCTTAAAGCCCGAAAGGGCAAGTTCAATCCGAAAAATTGCCAAAGCCGAAAGCCGAAAGAGGACCAAGGGGTGACGCGCCCGAAGACGTCAAATTCAAGACAGTGAACTAGCCGTTGAGAGCACATCGATGGGCATGTAAACGTCAATTTTAAAGTCCATGAAATAGCCGTTGATCCTTTGAATTTACAGACCCGAATGCATTCCCAGAATTCAAGACCAAAACTAGCTGAAGGCGAGGAAAGACAGAATAACGAATGAATCCAGGACTCGATTCCATTAACCAGAAAAGGAGGAATGATGAAGACAAGATCAGACCGCCAGGTGGACATTGAAAGTTGCAATCTTTCAATTGCATGACTTGTTTATCTACATTGAGAAGATCAAATGGGTAAAATGCCTCAAAGTTCCAACCTGTCTTCCTAACAGTTCCCAACGCATCATGATGTATTACTGTTCCCGAGTCCTTAAAGAGGCTATATAAGGGACTCTCTTTTATTGTAACAAGGATCTCTTTTTTGACAATCTGAACGAAACTCTGCCCAAGTTGAGAGGCATCATTGAGACTTTGTGCTCAGTCTGTTAATCATATTTTGTTATTGGAATAAGAAAGCAAAGGGCTTTTTCAGACTTTGTGCTGTGATATCTTTGTTGTTGAGGAAACTGTTTTTATGTCTTTTTCCTTGATATATTTTCTGTTCGATTAATTTAACAAGCAGGGTTAGTAAAATTAGTCAAGGTGTCCTGAAGAATCAACTGTGGAGAGACTTTGTGCCCCCATAGCTGCCTTCAGTGTGTTTTCTTTTCATTGTTGTGTAAAGGACTTTGAGAAGACTTTGTGCCCTCATTGTCCTTCGTATATTACTCTTGAGCATTTCAGGTGGAGACTTTGTGCTGCGTTGATTTGCTTGTTACCATACCCTCAGTTACACTCTGCTTTTATTTCCAGGAGTATTGTTGTGGCTGGCTGAATAGTTCTTCTGAAAGAAGAGGAGTACTGTCTGTCATTTCCCTTGAGTTTTTCCTTTGTTTTACACACATCATCTCTGAAGAAAGAGAGATGGATGGCTTGTTCTACCCTTGAGTATTATTTTCTGTTTATACATATATATAGCATATCCACAGGGAACCTCCCCTTGATGAGAGGAGAGAGCAGTCTCCTTTTGATGTGATAAAGTTACACATTTGGATGACTAATCTTCCTACTTTGGCTGATCAGACCTATTTTGTTTACCAATACGCTGATAGACAAAATATTCAACCAACAAGCATCAACAATAGTTTTATCAAGCAAATAGGCCACTTTATAAAGGAAATTTCCAAGGACAAGGTCAAGGACAGGGGCAGCCTAACTATGCTAGACAAAACAACTATAATCCAAATGCTGCAGACTCTTCCAATTCCTTGGTTCCTGTTCAAAACAATATGGCTCAAAAGGTTGAAGGGACAATGCCTTGGAATCAGTGTTTTGGGCAATCCATTGTCCCAACTAATGGTTCTAACCAGGCATTCAATAACCAATGGCAGCAAGTTGTTGCTTATGGATACAATCAAGCTCTTATGGCTCAAAGCACGAAGATCCCCACGATGACAAACCCGGAGCAGTCTCCACAAGAACAAGGATCGGATCAGGGACCAAACCAGCTGGATGCTACAATGGTCATCAGTGAGCAAGAAGAGTGCTATGCATCCAATCAGCAGGCCAGCTCCAATCAAGCTCATGTCCCAGTGGCAACAAATACAATATTCAAAAGAAGGATTATGGGTGACAACCAGGGAACATTTAAGGAACCTCTTGTCACCACTCCTTCATTGTCTAAGCCTGACGAACCTGCTGTCACTCCAAAGGTCTCGAAACCTCCAGAAAGCTCACAGATTCAACAAACATCAACTGTGGCTCCCAAAGCACAAGCAAAGGTTAGTAGTACACCAATCAACATTGTTGAACAAATGAAAAAGTCCAATGTGAGTGTGCCGATGTGGGACATGCTTTCCATGTCCGGTCAAGTGGACATCCTTCAAGAAGGTTTATCCAAGATAGGTGTTACAACTACTTCAGGTAAACAACCAAACAAAGAAACCGAGGTCCTCACCAATGCAACCCAAGGTCCTTTGGCAGAAGGATCAAGTAAGGTGGTCAAACCTCCTCCATTCTACATTTCATTAATCATTGGTGATTCCTTGGTACATAGTGGAGCTAGCACTTCGATAATGCTGAAGTCCATAGTTGTTCAACCGAACCTCAAATATGAGTTGCATACCAAGGGAGTTCTGCAGCTTGACGGTTCTTCCACAAAGCCATATGGTATCATCAGGGATTTGAATATGACCCTACATGCTTTCCTAGTGTCTCAGTGGCTCAAGATGTGTTGATTCTTGATGTAAATCCTTGCTTTGCATTATGCCTATCTAGAGAATTCACAACAAAAATTGGGGGTTATCTAGTAGCAGATTGGTCATACATGGCATTCAGAACAAGGTATGGGACTAAGGTATCAATCAAGGCTGAGCCCATGACACAATTTCACATTGAGCCTCATCAGCTAGATAGCATAAACATCAATTGTACTATCCTTGATGAAAATGAATTTACAATTAGTCAAGAACTGAATACTTATCATGAGGAGATTCCAGACTTGTTCTTGGATGAGCTATGGAGGAATAATCAATTTCTCAACCCTTTGGAAGGTGTTGAAGAAAGAGACATGGGTGTCTATTTGCTACATGAAAAAAATCAACTCATGCCTTCCCTCATTGGATCTAAAGAAGACCTCAATGGTATGTGGAAGTTGTTCTTTGATGGTTCAAGGAGCAAAAATGGAGTAGATGCAGGGGCAATGCTGGTTTCCCCTTCAGGAAATAAGCATTTATTTTCCTATAGGTTCCATTTCAGTTACTCTTCTAATGCATCAGAATATGAAGGCTTGATCCGTGGTTTCCAGTGGGCCAATAAAAGAGGAATCAAAATGTTGCAAGCATATGGAGACAGTGAGCTTATAGTGAACCAAATCAGAGGTTTGAACATTACAAAGAATCTTTTGATGAGGTCTTACAAAAATAGAGTGTGGGACCTAATTGAAGATTTTGAAGCCTTTAACATTCAAGTTGTGCCAAGAACCAAAACCAACATGTTGATAGGTGGCAGCTGTGGGAGCCCATTTTGGTATTCCAAGTAAGCTAAAAGAGGCCGAGGTTTAGCGACATGTCAAGGTGGTGGTGAGGCCATCAGTACCAGATAAAGAAGCCCATTAGCAGGTCTTTGAAAATGACAAACAAATTGCTTGTTTCTTACAACAGGAAGCATAGTTCTCCGCCAACCAAGGTAAATTTCAACACCAGTATGATGATCAAATTGTTCAACTAAAATCTAACAAGCTTCCTAAAACACTGGTTACACTTGAAGGCCTTTTCCATGAGGGAGACCATATGAGAAAAGAAAAGATGGTAATGCCAATCAATGAAGAAAACTATGAGAGAGTCATCTTCAAAGACAAACTTCTCAAGCTCGGGAAGGTAAGCAACAAGGTTGAGAGGCATGCTTTCATTGAACTCTGTAAGGATATTCAGACATCTTTGCTTGGGAATACAGTGACTTGAAAGGTTTTGATCGAAAATTAGCCCATCACATTATAGAGCTGGAGGTTAATGCTAAGCCTATGAGGAAAAAACAAAGGCCCCATAACCCCAAAATTGAAGAGTTAATGAGGAAAGAGCTAACCAAGTTGATTGAATCCAATATTATCTTTCCCATCAAACACTCATCATGGGTAGCCAATTTGGTCCCTGTAAGAAAAAAGAGTAGGGAGATTAGGTTGTGTGTTGACTTTAGAGATTTGAACAGGGTCTCCTTGAAGGACCATTACCCTCTACCATCCATGGAGCAACGTCTTCAAATAGCTGCAGGTTCAGAACGCTTTTCTCTTTTGGATGGATATTTAGGGTACAATCAAGTATTAGTAAAGAAAGAAGATTAGTACAAGACTGCTTTCACCACCAAATGGGGCACATATGCGTACTAAAATATGCCTTTTGGCTTATCAAATGCTGGGGCCACTTTTCAAAGAGCAATGGACGTGGCTTTCCAAGGGTTGCTGAATTAAATGGTGCTGGTATACTTGGATGACATCACAGTTTTTTCCAAGGATGCCAACGAACACATGGACCACCTGAGATTGATCTTTGAGAGATGTAGAGAGTATGGGATCTCTTTGAATCCCAAGAAATGAGTGTTTGTTATTCATGAGGGCAAACTCTTGGGACACATTGTCTCAAAACAAGGATTAGCTATTGATCCTGATAGAATAAGTGCCATCTTGGCCTTATCCTTACCCAAACATAAGAAGGAACTCCAAAGTTTCCTTGGGAAAATAAACTTTGTGAGAAGGTTTATACCTGGTTTTGCAAACTTGGTCAAGCCCATCACTGCTATGCTGAAGAACCAAGTGTTCACTTGGTCAAATGAAGGTAAATCATCATTTGAGGCTATCAAACAAGCCATTGCTCAAGCACCCACACTCATAAATATTGATTTCTCAAGGGATTTCATATTGTATGTTTTTTCCAATATTGATAATATATCAGCTATGCTGATGCAAAAGAATGGTGAAAGACTTGAGCAGCCAATAACATTTTTCAGTCAGGGGCTTGAGGGGTATGAAGTGAGGTATACTTTTGTAGAAAAGCAAGTCCTTGCAGCAGTAAGAAGCCTTAAAAAGTTCAGGTCAATGCTCTCCAACAGTAAAATCTATCTTATGGTGTCTCATCCTGGAGTGAGAGACTTCCATCTTAACAAAGACTTGAACGAAAAGAGAGCTGGTTGAAGTACCAAGGTCATGGAGTATGACGTGGAGATCAAGGTCACTAAGCTAGTAAGAGGTAAAGGCTTGTGTGAGCATATGGTCAATGACCTTCATGAAGACAAAGAGGTCATCTTGGTAACACAAGTTAACCCACAAATAGATGCACCTCCACCTCACACTAGTTGGCTCCAAGATATGACACATTTTTTGATAACAGGTGAGTGCCCTCAGGGTATGGACAGGGCAAAAAGGTATTTTAGACTTCAATCTATACCTTATGCATTGGTTGATGGGGTTTTATTCAGAAGGAACTCAATGGAATGCTCCTAAGGTGCATAGATAATGACCAAGTGACCAAGCTTTTGGAGCAATTCCATGATGGACCTGCAGGAGGTCATTTTGCACCCATAATCATAGCAACAAAGATAATGAGGGCTGGTTATTATTGGCCCAACCTCTTCAAAGATGCGTATGCATGGGTAAAGAAGTGTCAAAAGTGTGCTTTCTTTATGGATAAACAAAGATTAGCAGTGCTTCCTCTCAACCCAATTCAGGTAGAGCAACCCTTCATGCAATGGGGGCTAGATTTCATAAGAATGATCAACCCTCCATCAAATGTAGGACAAAAATGGGTGCTTACTGCAACCGACTACTTCACCAGGTGGGTGGAAGTCATTGTGTTGAAAGAAGCTAATGAAGGTGCAGTCTTAGACTTCTATGACAACATTGTGATTAGGTTTGGTGTTCCATCCACTATCATCTTTGATAATGCATTGACATTCCTTGGTCTAAAAACAAGTGAATGGGTTCTCAAGATGGGCATCTACCTCAACGTCTCTTCCAATTATTATCCTCAAAGAAATGAAATATGGAAGAGAATCAGAGGGCATGGCCCACCAAACTAAACACAGCCTTGCGGACTGACAGGGTGACTCCTAAAGCTGCCATTGATAATTCTCCATATGTCTTAGTATATGGAAGGGAGGCCAAGTTGCTCATTTCTCTAGAGCTACCTACATTAGAACTAGCCCATCAGTTGGAGTTAACGGATGATGAGCCCATGAATGTGAGACTGGTAGAACTCATGGAGCTTGAAGAAACGAGAAACCTTGCAATGAAAACACTCGAGTCACATCAGGCTCAGGTCAAGAAAGCCTTTGACAAGAGAGCCATAGCAAGGGACTTCAAAGGAGACCTAGTCCTCAAGTGAGATTCAAACAAAGCCAAGCCAGGCAACCATACTAAATTCAATAGCTTGTGGAGTGGTCTTTATTTGAGCCATGGATGCAAACAACATAATGGTTTTCAACTAGCCCAACTAGATGGAGAGGTACTAGCCATCCCAGTCAATGGAATTCATCTAAAGCTTTGTTATTAGAACAGTTTGCAGCCATTGTATATATTGTACATTTTGTATAGTTTTTCTTGTTTTCTCCTAAGTGCCTTGTGCACATCTTCTCAGTTGCGTGTTTCTCTTCCCTAAGTGCCTTGGGCACAGTGTTTGTTTTGTTCTTGTTGCCCTTGTTGCTTCAAGAAGAAGTTTTAGAAAGGATTAGCCTTGTATCCAATTTCAGACCAGCTCAGTTGCAGACGCTAATGACTCCATGCCCAATGGACTAGGCAAGGCAAGTGGTCTGTGTTCTCAAGCATAATAGGCATGTTTCCCTGCGAGTCGCCAGAAATGTTGGCCATTTTTGGCCCACATACTAAGGCTCTTGCATTTTTCTGAAGGGCACTTCCAAAGGTAAAATGGCTCTTTTCAAAGTTTTGAAAGATATCTTTTCTTAGGGAAAAGGGGACCCTTTTCAATTTTTCTGAAGGACTATTTCAAAGACGCTGAAGGCATTTTCAAATTCCATCGATCCATTCAAAGGAATCCGGAAGGTACTTTTCCTTCGCAATGGACCTTTTCAACTTTTCCGAAAAGTACTTTTCCGTCGCAAAGGGCCAAAACATTTTTTTCAAAAGATCATTTTCACAAAGTTGGAGGGGTCTTTTCAAATTTCTGAAGGGGTCTTCTTTCTGAAAGGTTCAAATAGATAAGCCGAAGGGTGCTTTTCAATTCTTTCGAGGGGTGCTTTTCATTTTTCTGAAGGGCTTTTTTCAAAATTCTGAAGGATGAAAAAGTGGGTCACTTTCAAAAAAGTTGAAGGGTACCTACTTTTCGAAAAGGGGCATTTTCATAAAGTCTGAAGACATGAATTTCTTCGAACAAATTGTCCGCGGGAAGGGTCTAAGCAAATTGTCCGAAGAAAATGGTCGAACAAGTTGTCCAAAGGAATTGATGACGGGCCCACAAACGTCAAAATCTGAATCCCTGCAAGTAGTCGTTGGCATTTAAAAAGATCAAAAGAAGCTACGCAATTTATAGATGTGTATCGACATAAATGGATATAGGAAAACCAATATCCTTAGATTGGTTTTCCATCTATAGAAAAGATTTGTCCCAAGTTTCAAAGCAAGAGTTGGTGTATACAATTAATGGAGAGGCTCTCGTCCTTTGACATGGCCATCATCTTTGACAAACAATTGCTCAATTCAGAGGTAGCATGACTTAGTCCAGATTCAAAGTTATAGGGATTTTGTCTTTATACGTGTAAGACAAGTGAAGGATGGCGTGGAAGTGAGAGATGAAGATCAAATGATTAGAAAATGTAGCTCGACCATTAAACTTTTCTTTTTCAGTGGATCATGACATCATCATCCTCAACAAGTTCTTGTCTTCTAGTGTGTTTCTCAACCAATGAGAGGGTTTGAATACTATTGGAGCTAATGGTGGTTAATTTGTTGAAGAAGGATTAGTTCTAATTAAGCCAAATGTGGGTGAGAATTCACGGAGGGTGGTTGGATCTCATTTATTGAATTTTATTTGCTTGCCTCTTCTCTTTTTCTTCTTCTTTTTTTTTAGATATCTCCGTTGGCTCCCCCATAAAAAAGATATCCTCATTTGACAAAAAAAAACCCTGTCAAAATTTGTAAGAAAGACCTTTTGAAGCTATAAAGATCAATGTTTACCTATCTCTTGTCTGAAAATTGTGTTTAGCAATTTTTTGCATGATGGGTTTGTGAAGAAGTGTTCTTCCATGTCCATTGTCCTTCTTTCTTGCCTATTTTTAGGTGTTTTTAAGTTAGTTGCAAGTCTGAACTTGAGCTCTTTTCGTCATTAATGGATGCTTGGTGTGGATTTTGAAATTCTTTTTTGCTTCATGTATGGTTTAGTGAGCCTAGTTTATGAAACACTTATGCAAATTAATTGGTTGTGAGGTTGTGTGAGCAACAATTATCTTATGCTGAATTAATGTTTATTTCATGCTTATGTGGATCACTCTCTATTTGGTGCATCACCTCTCTTAGCTCAGATTTCCTTTTTATGCTATCTTTATCTCCCTTTTCCTTGGTCAACAGTAGCTTTTAGTGTGAGGAGTTAGCCTCATTAAAAAGCCTAGAAGTTCAACTTCACTAGAGGATACCCACGACCTGAGGTTGTCCTAACGCTTGTAGCTAGGAGTGAGATACCCTGAGAAACTTTGCCACAAAGGGTGCAATTTTACGCTACAACAGGTACCAAATGGTGCAGACGGAAATCAGGGGGCCAAATGAATGGCTGCCTTACTCCCCAGTATTGATCTACTACTCTCACTCCCTCAAGGATACAATACTCAAAATTTAAACAAAGACTCTTTATTATTGTTCGGCTATGTTACAAAAACTACACACAAGTCACACTCTCCTCCCCCTAGACTATGAAGAAGACTTCCTCAGTCCAGTGATTGGGTTACAATGAACATAAATCACTTAACTAACTCATTCCTCTGCTCTCACACTCTTTGAGATTCTCTAAGCTCTCTCTCTACTTTGGAGTTGGACTCTCCTCTCTCAACTTATTTGATCTCTCCTTGCTTTGCTTTGGGGGTGATTGAGATGACTCTCCAATGCTGTTCCAAAACAGACCTTGAATCTTGGTTGCCTGACTTTGACATCCTGCCACACCCTTCAAGCTCGCTCTGTCTTCGAAAACAGTCCAAATGTCATGTGTGCTTGATTTGGGCAATTACTGTTGGCCATTTTTTGGCCTACATACCAAAATTTTTGCCTAAGTGTGAGAGGGTGGGCATTCAAGCAAGACTTCGGGTTTTTTGGAAGGAGAAGTCTTCGGGTTTTATAAGAGAAATTATTTCACTTTATGAGTAATCAACAGTTGAAACCTCTCAGCAGAAGTAATCTGGGTTGGAAAACCCAAATTACTCTTGACAGTGCAAATCGGGTTTTGAGAAGTGCTTTGCTTATGAAAGTTTTATCGGCATAAGTACTCTGGGTTGGAAAACCCGAATTACTCTTGACAGTGCAAATCAGGTTTTGAGAAGTGCTTTGCTTATGAAAGTTTTATCAGCAGAAGTGCTCCGGGTTGGAAAACCCGAATTACTCTTGATAGTGCAAATTGGGTTTTGATAAGTGCTTTGCTTATGAAAGTTTTATCAGTAGAAGTAATTTGGGTTTGGAAATCTGAATTACTTAGGATAGTGCATTTCGGGTTTCCCAGGGTGAATGACTTATTTGTTTTTATAAGTAACAAGCAATAAATAATCCGAAGTAGGTGCCAGTGATGACTCTAAAGGATTCCTTCGGAATAATTGTCAAACACGGAGGAGACTGACATTTTTTCTCCAAGATAAAAGTTCAAAGGAAAGAATAAACTAAGGGTCAACGGAATTCCAAAGGAAATGGACCAAACAAAGCCCACAGAAAGTCAAAGTGAAAAAATCCGAGGGAATAAAGAAGGAAAAGAAAAATTTAGAAGGAAAGATATCCTTCGGGAAAAATGCAAACAAATCAACGAAAAGGGGCAGAAAATAATAAATCTAAGGAGATAATAAAAGTCCGCAAGAAAATCTGAGACCAAAGGAAATCCGCAGATAAAAAGGAATATCCGAAAGAATTAGGCTAAGGGAATAGCTAGGAAACCCAAGGAAATATAGACCAAATATAGACAAAATAATCCAAAAATAGAATCCCACCAAAAATACACACGAACAGGAAGACCAAAATAAGAGAAAATACATGTGAACAAGGGCTATTTTTGGCAGATTTCTAAATTTCAATTGACCCACAGTTTGACTAGTCAAAGTCATGCTTCTCCAAACGTTCCAGTAGTTCGAGTAGAGCTCATCTATTGACTCTTAACATGGATTTCCATGCAAAGAGAGGTGGACGTTTTAACAAGCCCAGCGATCCACTTTCAAATGCCAAAGAGCTAGTCTCTAATTTTAGACATGGCTCAGCCGATCATACATAAGCAAAGTCAAACGTTTGAGCCCACCGTCCACTTTTCAACATAAGGAATTTTCATGCAAGACAAAATAGACTTTTGTAAAGGCTGATTTGGTTTGAGTTTACTCCCTCTCTATTTTCAAACGCCAATTTCTTGGCTTTTTGTAATTTCTATATTAATGGATTTTCAACGTCGTAAAAATGATCCTTCTTTTGGCAAGTAATCTTCTGCGAAAGTTTGTGCTGTAACTTTTTACAGAATCAATAAGAAGACTGTTTTTTAAATTTTTCAGTAGCTGGTATAGTGTACTTGTTGACGCTGTGGATTGCACCCTTGACAGGAGGCTGAGCTCCTGTCTTCCACGTGGCACAATGGAAACTCTCCTCTTGCTTGTGGGTCTGGGAAAACTGAGGGGAGAGTCTCTAGATAAGGGTTAGCTCTCTTTGATGCATCTTTGAATTATTCCAGTACATTTGCTAATATATATATATATATATATATATATATATATATATATATATATATATATATATAATGGGAGGGAGGTTGAAAAGAGAGAAATATACTGAAATAGAAACTAATCTAAGAGGGTGATGCGCCAAAAAAAGTTCGATCTACTTAGCTTGAGCATACACTTTCCACCAAGAACAAGCTGATGTACACTTCATTTGATATGAGAAATTCTTCTGCATCAGTGAGCTAAGGGTCCTCTGGAGATACAGGGAGTAAGAACTACCAGAGGTGTTCTAAGACACACTATGGCAACCTGTTCACATGCGCCTATATTCTGCTATAGACACTTATGGCTAACCTGCAAAAGAACTCATAATACACTAGACATGTTGGAATCATTCTGTGAAAGCATAAGGGGAAATGACTTAACACAAGACAAAGCCATAGACATGCAAAAGTGCAAGCTCAAATGGAGGCAAAAATGCTTTTTTTTTTATTCAAGGTAAATTTCGGCAGGGCTCCGCCTTACAAGCTGAGAGAGATCTCCCTTCTCAAAATGAAAGATTACAATATATATAAAGAGAAAGCAAAAGACGCCCCTTTTGGAAAAAAAGACCTTGGCACCCTTTGACAAGTGGCCTACGTGTGCTGAGAGCATTGGGAAGAGGAAGTCGCTGAAAGAGAATGCTATGTCGGCTCCTATTTTGACTTTAGGTGTTGAAATACATTAAACGTCATGCGTGAAAACATAGGCTGCGTCGTTTGTATGCAAACAAGACCGCTCCGTCAAGGCATTCACGGGGTTTGTCTGCTCATCAATGCAAAGTGAAAAAAATGGGTCGCACTGTTCACTGTTTGCGCTTCTTGATGACCACTTGGCAGATACTGTGTCAACCGCTGGAGTAACTCCTTGAGTCGACGCCTTCCTTTGCCACTTGGACTGTTTTGTCTGTTTCTGCACTTGGCTCTTTTGTCTCTTCTTGGCTTTGTCTTATCTGGCTCCTTCGGCCTTCGAGGGCTATTTTCTGCTAATTCTTTGGTTCTTTGAGCTCCATTCTCGGCGGTCTCTTCCTTTTGGCCTTAAGCCTTTGAATTTCTTCGGGTTCGTGCCTTTCATTTAAAGCCAACGGTTGCTTCATGGTCGTAAAATTGACGTCTGCGCGCCCGTCGCCATTTGAAAGCCAATGGCTATTCTGTTGTCCTGAACTTGACGTCTGCGGGGACGTCATCGGACGTCTGGATCCCAACGGCTAGTCCTTGATGCTCAACTTTGACGTCTGCGGGCCTGTCACCCCTTGGTCAATTCCTTCGGCTTTTGTCTTTGGAACCTCCCGAAGAGAAGGTGTCCCTTCGGGCCTTGAGAAAGGTCCTCCTTTTGGCAGTCGAGAGTCCCCCGCAAGGGCACCTGCCCTTCGGGGTCCTTTGGCAGCCTTGCTCTTCAAATCCTTCAGACAAAATGTTCGGAGGAAATCTTTCCCTTGTCTTTGCCGCTTATCGCTTTTTTCTGGGCTTTTTTGTCGGGTGAATTCCTTGGAACAAAATGTTCGAAGGAATTCCTTCGGACCTTTTGTCAGAAAGAATTCGCTTTGCTCACTTTGCTGCGGGGACTTTTCTGAAAGAATTCCTTGCTCTTTACCTAGTGAATTTCTTCAGACAAAATGTCCGAAGGACTTCCTTCGGGGATTTTGCCCGAAGAAATTCAACCTTTGCCTTAGCATTTCCGAAGGAAAATACCCTTTTGATTTCTCTGCAAAGGTTCCTTGCCCTCCGCAAGGGTACTTTTGGACCTGGGACTGCCCTTCGCAAGGGCACTTGGTCCTTCGGGCTTTGGAAGATCCCCTTTGAACCTTTCGACCTGAACCAACTCATTGAACCAACTCGTTGAACCAACTCATTGAACCAACTCGTTGAACCAACTTGTTGAACCAACAATGGTTTAAAGTTCAAGTTCAATGTTCTTGGAAAGGTCATGCTATTGGACCTCGACGTCGAACCATTCAACTGGTTCCTTCTTTTGCTGAAAGACTTGTGCAAATCAAATTTAAATTGGCTCAGAACAGTAGGGGAAGAAGGAGACCGATTTTGGCCTGCAGGGCCAAAATGGTCAACAAAATGGCAATTCCCAGGGGAAGCATGCTTGCTATGCTTAGAAACTGGTAGCCTCAAAGTCCATTGGGCACGGAGTCAAGATGCAGCTTTGAAAAAGTTAGCAACAACCGTGTGATATCCAAGAATTAATCACGAAAGTTTTACCCCCAAAAGGAAACGAAAACACACACAAGACTAAGAAAACTACTAACATGTGCAGAAGCACTTAGGGAAAACAGAAAAAAACAAGGAAAATATATACATGATGGGAGAAGAGCTCAGTGATAATGCTTAAAATGTATCCCATTTACTGGGATATACAGTCCTTCACCATCCAACCTGGAGAGTTGGAACGCATTGTGCTGTTTGCACTGAGTGATGATGTATGGACCACTCCATAGGGCGTCGAACTTCGCGTGCTTTCCACGCTTAGCTCGGTCCGCATCCCATTTCAAGACGATGTCTCCTTCAAAGAAACCTTTTGATGAAGATCTCTTGTCGAAGTATTTCTTCGTCTGCTGTTGGCGGCTGGTCATAGAAGCCATAGTCTGGTCCCTTGTCTCTTGAAGCTCTATCAGCTCGCATAGCCTAACCTCCATGCTGTTGTCTTCTTCTAACTGCCGCTGGTAAGCAAGGTCCAACGCTGGCAACTCAAGTGAAATAAAAAGCCTAGCTTCCCTTCCATACACGAGTGTGTATGGTGAATTACCAATTGCTCTCTTTGTAGTGACCCTATCTGCCCACAGGGCTGTTTTCAATTTGGCATGCCAAGTCCTCTGATTCTCTTCCATTGTCCTTTTGATAATCCTGATCAGATTCTTATTGGTGGACTCAGCCAACCCATTCCCTTGTGGGTAGTAGTTGGATGAAGTGCTAAGATAGATACCATATCTCAACGCCCATTCACTCGTTTTAGTTCCCAGAAAAGCTAAAGCATTATCTGAGATGATGGTAGTTGGAACCCCAAACCTTGCCACTAGGTCCTTATAAAAATCCAAGACTACACTTTCGTTGGCTTCTTTCAAAGCGACAGCCTCTACCCATCTTGTGAAGTAGTCTGTGGCGGTCAGGACCCACTTGTGTCTAGCACTGGAGGGAGGGTTAATCATCCCTATAAAGTCAAGGCCCCATTGCATGAATGGGTGCTCCACCTGAATACGCTGTAAGACATGGCAGCTAGTTGTTGCTTCCCATCAAAGAGCGCACGCTTCTGGCACTTTCGTATTCAGGCATGAGTGTCTCTGAATAGAGTAGGCCAGAAGTAACCAGCTCTCATTAATCTCACAGCTGTAGGCCTAGGAGCAAAGTGACCACCAACTGGCCCATCATGGAATTCGGATAGCACCCTGTCGGCCTGACTTGGGTCTATGCACCTTAAAAGCACCCCTGAGAGATCCCTTCTGAACAACACTCCATCAATCAAGACATAAGAGAGAGATTGGAGTTTGAAATACCTCCTCTTGGTCCTATTAAGGCCTTGCGAGCACTCACCAGTGAGAACGAAACGCCTCAAGTCTGATGTCCAATCCTTCATAACAGTTGGTTCTTCTGCTGTAGCTGCATCATGAATTAGCAAACTGTCTTCTTTTTGCTGTTTAAAGTTTGCAGCAAGGTGTTCACACAGGCTTTTTTCTCTTACCAGCATGGTGATCTTGACATCCACGTCATACTCCATTACTTTAGTGATCTATCCCACTCTCTTTTCATTCAGATCACGGTTGGTCAAGAAATCTTTGATGCTTGGATGTGGGACCATGAGGTGAATCTTGCTATGGACAGCATATGTCTGAATTTTTTTAGGCTCTGTATGACTGCAAGGACTTGCTTCTCCACATATGTATACCTGACCTCAAAACCTTCTAGGCCCTGGCTAAAAAACGCAAGTGGTTGCTCAAGGTTATCACCATTCGCTTGGGTAAGCATGGCGGAGATTACCTCTTCATTTTCGAAGGTGTAGAGGTTGAAATTCTTGGTGAAGTCAGGACTGATCAAGATAGGAGCCTGGGCGATAGCCTGCTTGATCTCTTCAAAGCTATCCCTCCTTTGCGCTGTCCACGTGAACTTCTCATCTTTCTTCAGCATAGAGGTCAATGGCTTGACTACCTCTGCAAAATTCAGAATAAATCTCCGGATGAAATTTATTTTGCCGAAGAAGCTCTGTAGGATGTTCTTATGTTTAGGCAAGGACAACTCCAGGATGGAGCGAACTCTCTCTGGATCAATGGTCAAGCCTTCTTTGGAAACAATGTGGCCAAAGAGTTTACCCTCATGGACAGCGAACACGCATTTTTTCGGATTGAGAGAGATACCGAACTCTCTACACCTCTCAAAGATTTGTGTGAGGTGTTTCATGTGTTGGCCCGCCTCCTTAGAGAAAACTGTCATGTCGTCAAGATACACCAGCACAATGTTATTTATCAAGCTCTGAAAGGCCATGGACGCCATGTCCATGGCTCGCTGAAAAGTGGCACCAGCATTAGACAGTCCAAATGGCATTTTTCTATAAGCAAACGTCCCTCATTTGGTAGTGAAGGCTGTCTTGTAATGGTAACAGTCTTGCATCAAAATCTGATTATATCCTAAATACCCATCCAGGAGGGAGAAACACTCGCTACCCGTCACCATTTGAAGGATCTGCTTCATGCTTGGGAGAGGATAATGATCTTTCAAAGAGACTATTGAGGTCTCTGAAATCTACACATAATCTGATCTCCCCATTCTTTTTCCGGACAGGAACAAGATTGGCCAGCCAAGAAGAGTGTTTGATTGGAAATATTATCTTGGACTCAATCAACTTGGTGAGTTCTTTCTGCATGAGAGGCTCAACTTTTGGGTTGACAGGCCTTTGCTTCTGCTTGATCGGCTTGGTGCCTTCCTCCAGCTCAATGGTATGTTGGGCCAAACTTGGGTCGAAATCCTTCAAATCGTTATGCTCCCAGGGGAAGACATTAGCAAACACTTGACACAAGGCGAACAACTTATTCTTGAATATTTCAACCTTCTCATAGTTCTCCTCTTTCATTGTGATGCTTGACTTATCGCTTTTCAACTGGTCGTCTCCATTGAAGATACTCTCGAGAGTGACCAAGCCTTTTGAAAGTTTATTGTTCTTCAGTTGAACAATTTGGCTGCCATACTGCTGCTGTAGCTTAGTCTAGTTTTTAGCAGCAAACTCAGCATCTTCTTGCAAGAAGAGTGCTATTTGCTGGTCGCTGTCAAACACCTGCCAATTAGTGATGTTGTCAGGTACAGAGGGTCGGATTACTACCTTTAAATGGCGCAGACTGCAGTCTCGGCCTATCTCCTTAAGAATATCAAACTAGGCACGAACTGCTGCCAGCCTATTTGCTTGCTTGTTCTGCTCTCTAGGAATGGAGGTAACATTGAAAGCAAGGAAACTCTCCACTAAGTCCCATACCTTGTGTTTGTAGGACTTAAGCAAAGAATTCTTTGTCAAATTTTGGCTCCTTACTTGATTCACAATCAGCGCACTGTCACAAAAAACCTACAGCTCTTTGATTCATTTTTTCCTCGCCCACTCCAAACCATGGATGAGGGATTTGTACTCCGCAACATTGCTTGTGCAAGAAAATTGAAACCTGAAAGCCAAAAAGTATTTCTCCTTTGAAGGAGAAACTAGCACCACTCCACCACCAGCTCCCAACTTACTTCTTGAGCCATCAAAGAACAACTGCCATAAACTTGAGTTTTTTTGGCTTGGTTTCATCAGATTTGGTACAAAAGTACTCTCTTCGTGCATGCAATAAATTCCAAGGCTTGCCTCTTCTATGAACTTGTAAGGATCATGCTCAAAGTTGTCACTTTCCCATTCGTCTAAGAGCAGGTCAGCAACTCCTTCAAGGGCGGAGGATGGAGATTGATCCACTTGAAATTCTCTCTGGTCAATAATGGCGTAGCTGACATTTGTCGCCTTGAGCGAGTATGGTTCCAGACGATCTCTATGGAGTGGCTCCGATTCAATCTTAACCTTAGTTCCATATTTGGTTTTAAAAACTAGATAGGACCAGTTTGCTGCTAGGTAGCCGCCTATTTGGAATGTGAAATCTCTGGACAAGCAAATAGCAAAGGAGGGACATCCGCCACTACCACATCATGAGGAACTGAGAAGGTCGGGCAGGTGTGTAGCGTCAAGCTCAAACTTTTTACCACTCCAACTGTCTTTGCTGGTGTTCCGTCCAGCTGCATAACTCCCTTAGTCATCTCTTCATATTTGATTCCCAGTTTATCTGCTATGGATTTAGGCATTACCGAGGTGCTTGCTCCACTGTCAATGATGCAACTGTGCACTAAGAAATCTCCTATGACCAAGGTTAAATAAAAAAGGGGAACCTTTTCCTCTTTCTTAACTTGGCCTGATGTGGAACGCTGTCCATTCGTCATCAGAACATTATTGGCCTTTGCTGGGACAACTTGTTCATTTAGCCCGTGCAATTCTTTTTGCAGCATGTCCTTTTGTCTCGGTATTGATAATGAATTTCACAAGGAGATATTCATGTACAGCTTCTTCATTTGGTCTACCACGTTGACTCGAGGGTTGCCTTATTTCAAATTTTCTTTGGGATGGCTTACAGCGTGAGGTGTAGGCCGAGGAGCTGAAGGTGCAATTGGTGGTTTGAAGTTTGGAACCTCATGGTTTACATGTGATGAAGAAGGTGGTGCTGACGTTTGAGCAGCTGTTTGAGCTTCCTCCATTGCTCTCCTTTTGGACCTTGTGTTCGCTGCGACATAATTGCCCTGATTGTCTGTACTACTCACGTAGTTGATTGCATAGAACTCACCTTCCAGGTGATTCATGAGAGTAGAATCGAGCTGAGTCTGACTGCTGCCCATGCCGGGTTGCACTAAAGCCTCAAAGCTTGGAAATTGAGCGGCTGCCTGATTGTCCTGTGCATTTGTGTAGTGACTCATCATTTCATTTGTATAAACACCCTGATCTTGAGCGATTGGGCTGTTCTTGTACCGATTGTTTTGAGCGGCTGCTAGAGCCTTGAATTGTGAAGGGGCGCTTGGATTATAGCCTTGAAAAGGTCTGCCCTATGCAAACTGACCCTGCCCTTGATTGTAATTCTGGAAAGGGGGTCTATTTGCTTGTCAATACTGCTGATATCCTTGATTTGGTCGATTGCCTTGAGCTTGTTGCCTTTTAAGAGCCACTAGTTCATTTTTTACGCTTTGTAACAGGGTTTTGACTTCATGGAGGTCATTGGATGAAGTAGCAGCCGGCTTTTCTATGCCAGGCAAAAGAGCCAATGTGGGTGCCACAGTTTGGATTGGAGGCAACAATACAAGAAAAAATGGCATGTGAGGCCTAGGGGCTATCTTTCCAGCCTGCACCAGGCAATTCTCAGCCGCTATAGCTGTCATAGGCAGCAGGGGGCACATGTCCTCCCATGCACTGTATCATAACAACAATGTCGTTCAATGCTTTCAAATAATAGAGGAAAGCATAGCTCGGAGTCGGCCTCACTAGAATGGGGATTCTGTCTCGTGTATTCTGAAAATGATTATTGAAATCCTGTATGAACTCGTGTAGAGCTCTTTTCATAGTGGTCAGCTGCTCGGCAAGTGAAAGGTGGTCGCTCTTCTCCCCAAATCTGTTCGTTAAGAGGGTGCCCAATTCGTTCCAGGAATCGACTGAATTCATGGGCAAAGTCCCATACCAGTCCAGAACCTTGCCCTTGAAAGACAATGCCAACAATCTGATCGCAATGTTTTCCTTAGTGACATTGTGAATATTGCAGAGGGTAGCAATATTTCTGATGTGTTCGATAGCAGTAATGGGCCCTTCTCCATTAAAGGGAGGCACACTTTTAAGGACTGCCCCTGGAATTGGGTCATAACGTAGGAGTTTCAAAGGACTCTGACCATGAAAGGCCACAAAAGGTAAAGCCATGGCTATGACATGATTCAACCGGGGCTTTCTTGCGTAGGTGTATCTTATAGCAGGTCTGAGAAGGTGATTTGCTGAATAAAGATGAGTTTTTTCAAACCTCAGTCGCTTTGCTGAGTTCAAAGGCAATTCCACGAATTCAAAAGGGACACCCTTAGCAGTAGAACGTGTGGTGATTTTAGGCATAGGAGGTCAGACTGGTCTTTGATCAGAGACTGATGTTCCTACCAGTGGTTTTGCCAGATGCTGAAAATTGTTTATTTTGTTGTAGCAGGGCCAGCATCAATCCTGGAACTTTTATGAGTGTTAAAACATAATCCCACTGGGCGTGCCAAAAACTGTTGACGTTGTGGATTGCACCCTTGACAGGTGGCTGAGCTCCTGTCTTCCACGCTGCACAATGGAAACTCCTCTCTTCCCTGTGGGTTTGGCAAAACTGAGGGGAGAGTCTCTAGATTAGGACTAGCTCCCTTTGATGCATCTTTGATTTATTCCAGTACATTTGCTTATATATATATATATATATATATAATGGGGGGTTGAAAAGAAAGAAAGATACTGAAACAGAACCTAAACTAAGAGGGTGATGCACCAAAAAAAGTTCGATCTACTTAGCTTGAGCGTACACTTTCCACCAAGAACAAGATGATGTACACTTCATTTGATATGAGAAATTCTCCTACATCAGTGAGGTAGGGGTCCTCTGGAGATACAGGGAGGAAAAACTACCAGATGTGTTCTAAGACACACTATGGCAGCCTGTTCACAGGCGTCTATACTCTGCTGTAGACACTTCTGGTTAACCTGCAAAAGAACTCACAATACACTAGACATGCTGGAATCATTCTGTGAAAACATAAGGGAAAATGACTTAACACAAGACAAAGCCATAGACATGCAAAAGTGCAAGGTCAAATGGAGGCAAAAATGCTTTTTTTTGATTCAAAGTAAATTTCGGCAGGGCTTCGCCTTACAAGCTGAAAGAGATCTCCTTTCTCAAAATGAGAGATTACAATATATATAGAGAAAAAGAAAGCAAAAGACGCCCCTTTTGGAAAAAAAGACTTTGGCGCCCTTTGAAAAGTGGCCTACGTGTGCTGAGAGCATTGGGAAGAGGAAGCTGCTGAAAGAGAATGCTGTGTCGGCTCCTATTTTGACTTTTGTTGTTTAAATACATTAAACGTCATGCGTGAAAACATAGGCCGCGCCGTTTGTCTGCAAACAAGACTGCTCTTTCAAGGCATTCACGCGGTTTGTCTGCTCATCAATGCAAAGTGAAGAAAAACGGGTCACGCCGTTCACTATTTGCGCTCCTTGTTGACCACTTGGCAAATACTGTGTCAACCACTGGAGTAACTCCTTGAGTCGACGCCTTCCTTTGCCACTTGGACTGTTTTGTCCGTTTCTGCACTTGGCTCTTTTGTCTCTTCCTGGCTTTGTCTTATTTGGCTCCTTCGGCCTTCGAGGGCTATCTTCTGCTAATTCTTTGGCTCTTTGAGCTCCCTTCTCGGCGGTCTCTTCCTTTTGGCCTTAAGCCTTTGAATTCCTTCGGGTTCGTGCCTTTCATTTAAAGACCAATGGTTACTTCATGGTCGTAAAATTGACGTCTACACGCCTGTCACCATTTGAAAGCCAATGACTATTCTGTTGTCCTGAACTTGACGTATGCGGGGATGTCATCGGACATCTGGATCCCAACGGCTAGTCCATGATGCTCAACTTTGACGTCCGCGGGCGCGTCACTCCTTGGTCAATTCCTTCGGATTTTGTCTTTGGAACCTCCCGAAGGGAAGGTGTCCCTTCGGTTCTTGAGAAAGGTCATCCTTTTGGTAGTCGAGAGTCCCCCGCAAGGGCACCTGCCCTTCGGGGTCCTTTGGTAGCCTTGCTCTTCAAATCCTTCGGACAAAATGTCTAGAGGAAATCTTGCCTTTGTCTTTCCCGCTTACCGCTTTCTGTTGGGTGAATTCCTTCGGACAAAATGTTTGAAGAAATTCCTTCGGACCTTTTGTCCGAAAGAATTTTCTTTGCTCACTTTGCCGCGGGGACTTTTTCGAAAGAATTCCTTGCTCTTTACCTTGTGAATTTCTTCGGACAAAATGTCCGAAGGAATTCCTTCGGGCATTTTGCCTGAAGAAATTCAACCTTTGCCTTAGCATTTTCGAAGGAAAATCACCCTTTTGATTTCTCCGCAAAGGTTCCTTGCCCTCCGCACGGGTACTTTTGGGTCTAGGACTGCCCTCCGAAAGGCACTTGTCCTTCGGGCTTTAGAAGACCCCCTTTGAACCTTCCGACCTGAACCAACTCGTTGAACCAACAATGGTTCAAAGTTCAAGTTCAAAGTTCTTGGAAAGGTCATGCTATTGGACCCTGACGTCGAACCACTGAACTAGTTCCTCTTTTTGCCGAAAGACTTGTGCAAATCAAATTTGAACTGGCTCAGAACAGCAGGGGAAGGAGACCGATTTTGGCCTGCAAGGCCAAAATGGTCAATAGTACTATTGTTAAAGATTTGCCTAAGTGATAGATTTTCTCTCTTCTTTGTCAAATCTGGATTCGTACCTAGTTACTAGCTGGTCATTTATGCAGGTCACGTTCTGTGTTTGAATGTCTTTTGCTGAGTTTACAATGGATATTAGTGGCTGTTTAGTGCCTTTCGTCAGCGGTATTTCTACTTTTCCCTCAAGCTTAGATCATTAGACATAACCTTTTCGTGAAATAATTGTGTATTGACCAATTGGAGTTGAAGTTCTGCCTCTTCCTTGTCTGAATCAGTGTTTTTAGAAGCTCGATTTGAGTGGATCAAGAAAATTAGGTGCATCACTGTTTTAGCTAGGATTTTCTTTCAGGTTTTTTCTCCGTTTTTTCTCAGGCAGTTTGTAGCGTAGAAGGTGAGATCCTCATTGATACATCTTACAGGAACCAACGTTCTCTGGAGGTTCTCACCATTGAGGCACCCACCCTTATGAGAAGATCCTATTGTTTCAACTGGAGCGAGGATTAGCGATTTCAGCACGTCTTCGATTCAGGGTGCAACTCCAAATTGACAACAGTTACTTTGCATTTTTTTCACATGCAGGTGAAACCACCGATTGCTATAGACTAGCAGTTACACAACCGCTGTGGCAATTTTGTAACTGTTGCCTACACAAAGCGGTGGTTTCAAAACTACTGCCTACATGAAGTCGCGATTTTGTCATGCTCCAAGGAAAAGGTCCTTTTGACCAATGGAACATGACTAAATCCATCATTCCTTCTTTTTTTTGCCTTGTGGGACTCTTGATCCTCCTTCACAATGCAACATTGTTGCAAGAGATGACAAGTCGCATGACACAAAACAAATGTGCAAAATTACTTGAACCTATGTTTTTGGATGATGTAAGATAGCTTGTGAACCCGAATGCTCTTGCAACAGTTTGACTTGCAAACACCCTACATAATTGGGTTCTGATTCCATCATACTGAATTTCATGCCCTAGGAATGTCTTAAAAAGAAGATTTGAATTCTCAGATTTGATCTCTGTCCATATTTCAAGTTTTTTAGTTAAGAGCTTGCCTATAAGTAAACATGATATTAAAGAGCTTGAAAATAAGTAGAGAATAACAAAAGCTCAGTATATAAATGATACGACATTCGAGGTGACAGGTTTCCTTTCAAGCAAAATAATACTCCACTATAGTCTGTGAGAAAGAAAGAAAGAAATACATTGTATTAATGGCCACGCATAACCAAATTAGGTCACCAGGAGTCATATAGTACTCCCATATAGGTTGGTGAGATTACTCTAAATTTATATAAAATTCTGTGCACTCATTCTATGGATTACGATATAAAGTTTTTAACAGAATTGGGCACTGGCTTTCCTAGCAAGCTAACAGACTAACTTTGACATTTAATGTATACTTGTTGCTAAGGGTTTTGTACTAGCTACATCACATCAGGTTGCTAACATTATCCCCTTAAGAATGTTTGCCTCGATAGCACTCAAAATATAGAGGTTTGTTGACGAAATCTTAGGACAGCCTTTCCATTTGACTGAGAAGTCACTGAGTGGCCATTGTTTGATGTTGAAAAATTACTGATTTCGGTAGTCGATGTTTCTTATTTTAATGCTATAGCTTTCTTTATGTCTATCTTTTTTCAGAATTCGAATGCATGAGATCTTCTGTTTTCTAATATTATTTGGTTTTGGTATTGGAAAAGGTTCCAAGGGATATACTAGAAACTTCTTTAATGGCCTTGGTGGATGCAATCAAGTCTCAAAGTATATCTTTGGCTGGAACAGCTGCTGAGGCACTTGGTCATGTAGGGTTGCGAGGTCGGTTGCCTCTTCATGGGCATGGACATTTTCATCAATCTTCCAAAACTATGGACGTGGATCCATCCACAGAAGGAATACACGAGGCAAAATTATCTGAACAGGGAGTGTCAGAACATGATTCAAATGCTACTGGTGAAGACATGTCATTAAGTAGGATAAAGGTAGAACCTGAAGATGCATCTCTAAGCTCTTTAATTGGACGCCTGAAGGAATTGCTTGCTTCAAATGATACCAAAGTTGTGCAAAAGGTTGCTATCGCATTTGGTCATATGTGCACTGGAGATACATCCCAAAGGCTTATGGACATGGCCCTTGATTCAATTTTCAGTCTAAGCAGGTCAAAGGTATGTCAGTGGGCTTAACATTCATGCATTATTACATCCATCATGCAATAGGATAGACTTTTTTATATTTTTTATTTTTGCCACCGATGGTCTTGAACCAATTTGGATTCTGGGTATTTTTTATTCATATCAGTTATCCAGCACTTTGAAACCTAAAACTTGAAACTTTGCAGGTTGAGGATTTGTTATTTTCTGCAGGGGAGGCTTTGGCTTTTATATGGGGTGGGGTCCCTGTCACTGCCGATGAGATACTGAAGTCAAGCTACACTTCCCTTTCTACGTCTTCAAATTACCTTATGGGTGAAATTGTTACACGTGGAGATGTTGATAGTATGGTTGTAGAATGTGAGGCAGCTGATGATGGCCGTGCCAAGGCCAGAGAAAAAATAGTGAAAACATTATTTGGTGAACTCCTGTATAGTACTCGAAAAGAAGAGCGCTGTGCAGGTTCTGTTTGGCTTTTGTCATTAACAATTTATAGTGGGCAACATCCGAAGATTCAAGAACTCCTTCCTGAAATTCAGGTATTTGAACTAAAGTTCTTGAGAAGTTTGAAAATGGAATTCCTAATTGGCTTAATTATGCCTGCTAATTTGTGTTTTGTCTCTAGCAATCTGAATTGTGGTGGTTATAACTTATAAATATCATAATATGCTGAGTGTACTATGAGAATAGACATATGCGCCCTCTTATTGTTAAAACAACAAATATGGTTCTGGGTCTATGGTCACAGGTGAGTATTTTTTATTTGATTTTCCAAATAATTTTTTGTCAGAAGTATTGACTTTTAAAAAAACTTTGACACAATTTTTTTCATTTTAGGGATTGCAACTCCATGAATTCACATTTCCCTGAAACCAAAGCCCTCCTTTGTATTTGGATGTTTAGGGGTAAAAATCCAAATTATCTGTGGTATTTGATGGATGATTCCAGAACCTTTCTTGAATCAGGGAAGGGTACTTCTCTTAATTATCCTCTAAAAGGGAAATATTTTACTACTATATACGTAAAATATAAGTGCCATAATAGGCTGATCTGTAGCAATGTTAACTCAGATTTTTCTTCAACAAACATTCTGGTTTCACACAGAAAACTTTGAAAATCTTCTGGTGCCTTCATGTGTTAGTTACCCTTGAAGAATAATTTTTTTAATCAATTATGCACGTTATAAATAGACCAATTAATTATACACTCTCTATGCTAGCTTTCACTTCACTTCTTGTTGATGAGAGATGATATATATCTTTCTGTTTGCATTCTTAACAAAATATCAAGGCAACCCTCGTGGAATTGGTGACTGGTATTTTCATTTGTATCTATTATGACATTCTGGCTTGATGCTGATAACTTCTAATCTGAGAATTTAATCAGTGTTTTTCATGATGATCTACTTTTATGAATCATATAATGTTTTGACTTTTCTTATATAAACTGGAGTAATTGACCTTCCATTAATATGCTTTTGCATGCATTGAATTTACATTTTTCAAGATCCTAGAGTCCAAACCCCAAGGAAACTTTTCCGTTCCATGCACATAAAATATGGCTAGCTTTCCTCGATTTTAGACTTTAGTGTTAAAAAGGAACATTTATGAATTTTGGGTCCTTTTTTCTGTACATTTTTATTGCTTAATATAAAAAATGAATAAAAGATTTGTTTCTGTCAATCGATGGAGGATTGCTGGATTTAGAAAGCTATGGAAATTTCCATGGTTTTCTGGGAGTAAAACTGAAGTGTTCTGCTGGAAAGAAGACACATTTTCGTTATTTTTCCCTTGTGTTTCCTGAACAACTGTTTTTCTTTATTGATTTTCATTGGCATTTTTCTTAGATGATCTTTTGCAAAGACACCATGCACCAGTATATTGCATATGGTTTGGCTCAGTGCTTAGGTTTAATTGTTGAATTTAAACGTTAAAATTAAGATATGATCAAGTACTTCTGGGATATCTTAAAAATCTGTGCGAGTTTTTATTTTTTATGGCTGCTGTATTTAAGGTCTTCCTTTTGATTGTTAATAACCCATACTTTGGATCTAAGCAAGTTATTGGCTCTCAAATTTGCTGTATGAAATCTACTGTAACCTTGGTGGAAAATAGGTTGCCCGTTGTCACAAATAAAAAAACTCAAACAGCAACATAAAACTTAATAAGGAGAAAATAACAGAGAATAAGCATTGATATGGATAGGTAAAAATATTGTTATTAACAAAAGAAGGGACCAAGTCCCACAATCACATCGATGGATACAAGCAAGACAAAATATACCACCTGTTAAGTTGCCACCTAATAATTCCTGTCTAAAAGACATTTAAACATATGAACTTAATGCACGCCTGGGATATTTATTCATGCATGCTGTTTTTCTTATTTCATATAAGCTTTTCCTTGATTTCCATAATTCATGGATGTTTTTTTTCTGCTTTTCCTATGTGTAATCCTATAGAAAATGTCTTAGGTTTAATTTTTTAACCTATATCTGGTGATGTTTACAGGATGCCTTTCCATATTAAGTAGTGTCTTAGTTATTTTTTAACCTAGAACTGGTGATGTTTACAGGAAGCTTTTTCATATTTACTAGGAGAGCAGAATGATCTCACACAAGAGATGGCATCACGAGGCATGAGCATTGTCTATGAGCTTGGCGATTCATCTACAAAAAGTGAACTGGTCAAGGCTCTTGTTAGTACGCTGACTGGTACAGGAAATAGAAAACGAGCTGTCAAGGTATTAGTTTTCTTTTGATTGCAGCAATATACCTCAAACCGTCTATATTATGGAATAAGTTATTTAGGGCCACCTTTGACACCCTATCATTGACATGTTTGTTTGATTTCTATTAATTGTGCTTTGTTCTGCCCAGTTGACAGAAGATTCAGAAGTATTTGCTGAGGGAAGTATTGGAGAAAGACCCGGTGGTGGGAAGTTAAGCACATATAAGGAGCTTTGCAGTCTAGCAACTGAAATGGGGCAGCCTGACTTGATTTATAGGTTCATGGATTTAGCCAATTATCAGGCATCTCTAAACTCTAAGCGTGGTGCTGCCTTTGGATTTTCTAAAATTGCAAGGCAGGCAGGTGATGTGCTCAAGCCTCATTTACGTTTGCTTGTGCCAAAGCTTGTCCGTTATCAGTATGATCCAGATAAAAATATCCAGGTGCCTGGCTTATCCTTGCTTTTATTTACATTTTGTAAGTAAAATAGTTGACAATAAATGAGTCACATCCTCATGCAATTCCCTTTTTTTTGGTGGAAAACTCAATTTTGCATTTACTTTTGGAAATAAAATAATCTTCTGCGTTTTTGAAAATTAGCTGCTCATGGATTGAAAAGAAGTTTTTTTTTTCAAATTTGAGAATATTGTTTTTTATTGGTTTATTGTTGCAATGCCCGACACTGACGACTCTGTGTTATTTTATCTGCACCCATCAAACTTAGTGGTTTGTTTGATAAAGTAGCAACTTTATTTTTAATTTTTGGATCTTTTCAGTCTAAGTATTCCTATATTGACGTGTATACTGTTCTATAAAAATGGATTAGTTTTGCTATAAAAAGAAATAGCTAGTTACCTATTTCTTCGTATAAACATATAATGATCTTACCAAATTTTAAATGATAATTCAAAAATCCCCATCTAGTTTTGTTGTATCTCACATATTATTACAAACTTGATTGTATTTCGTTTGTGGTCATAGTATTAATTTGATTTTCCCTGGAAAAATCAACAATCAAATAAACATCGATTCTTCATGACTGTACACTTTATGTATCAAGTGGACTTTGGTTAGCATTTATATGGTGATGCCTATTTGTAGTCCTGAAATTTCCTGAGCATTGGTTAATCGTAGATAAGCGGTTACTTCTGGCTATGAAAAGGAAGTGGAACCTCTCACTGTTGCCCAAAAGAAAGAGGCAAGACATCAAGAAACCATATAGCCACTAATCTCAGAACTCAATCAGAGGCCAATATGGTTTGAACTTATTCCGCAAGCTGACACATCAGAATGGTGTTAAAAAGGAAAAGGTTTTAAATTTAAATACTGTAAAATAAGCTTGCTCAGAACTGATAAATTAGCAGGAGATACTGAATGGGATAAAAACTCAAGAAAATCTGCATCAAATTGGAAATAGCCTAAAACTCATATGTTAATATTGTCCTACATGGATAAAATCCCCATGTTGGATGTATTACAGAGAAAAGATTGGACATGAATGAATAGTTGCATAGTGTGCAAAGAAAAGTCAACGAAAACTATTCTACTGAAGAAAAGGAATATCTGGTAGTTGTTTGGGCTTTTGATAAATTACATCCTTATCTTAGTGCTTCGTAAAATATAATTGAAATATATCATGCTTCCTTACAACATTGTTTACAAAGAAGAATCTTAAGTGACGATTGGCATGTTGAGTTTTGGTGTTATGAAAGATTTTGAAGTTCAACATCAGCCTGGAAAAGAAAATCATGAAACAGATGGCTTATTTCGTGCTTCGAAGTCCACAATTATAACGTCATTAAATTTTGAATTTTTCCACTATGAGCAAGATTTGGGATGTTTTGAAAGAAAGGTATTATATTAATGTTCACAAGTGGTCAAGAAAGGTTTAAGCTTTCAAGCAACTAACTACTAAAGAAGGCAATCACAACTAATTCTAACCATGTTATCATACGAGCGAAACTTCATGCAAGTGCGAATATCTTGCATGAACATGAAGTACAGGACACAGTGTAGTATAGGTATACATCTCATAGCAACAAGAAGAGATTTCATCCCATCAAATACATAGAGAAATATATATGCTCAAACAATATTATATTGCAAGGTTCCATGAGTGAGTGAATTTGGGGGTATGCAAGGCGCGAGGGTGTAAGGGTATGCAAGGTGTGAGGGTGTAGACACCCAAAAACTTGGGTAACATAAAAAATGAATCAATGAATCATTAAACATAAAAGTTAAAAACATAAAATTTGAAACACGAGATCATAAAACTTAATAAGTTGAGATCATGAGATCATCATGAAACTTAGTAAAGTTCAAATAAAATAAATTATAATCATATCATATGTTTTATGGGAAATGGTTTTACATCAACATGCACTACATCCACCCATAAATAATGTGCAATTCAGATCTAACCAGATTTATCAATAAATCAACAAAAATCAGAGAGAATTGTAATAAGGAATATTCTAGAATAATTGAAATGTGCAAATATAAAGTTATCTAAAGAATATTGAATTGTCACAAATTTGTAGTCAGACAAAAATTGAAATCAGTTGGAAATAGTTACGGGCGATAACACAAACGAAACCTAGAAATTTTGGAATGAACTAATAACTTTGAAATTTTGTCCAGGACCATACCAATTTGTTCTTGATAGCCATGGAGTTATTCAAATTAAATTTGACAATCCGGTTCCTTTGCTCATGGGCTAAAAAACCTTGCTCACTTTCCCAAAATTCGCTGTGGATCACTGGGAAATTGGTCTTCTTCCTTTAAACCCTGTTCAGTTTACAATACCTTGCAAAACCTTAAAACATAGGGGAGTCATTGAGGGGCATGTATTATCCCTCCCTTATTATTTGGGCCTTGTTCTTAGACAAGTTGGAAACCAACACTTAATGCAATTTAACAAGCAATTGTGGATGCCGATGAACATGATTGTTAAATGAAATTTCACATTTGTGACAGTTGCCAGAAGCAACACTTGACAATCCTAGAAGAGTGCATTGACGATACCAAAAGAGTTTTTTGACAGTTCTTGGGAGTAGTCTTTGTTCGCTTCTATTTTTCTGGGTTTTGTTCACCTCACTGTTTGGACTTGCTTTGTGTTGTTTGTCTCTAGATTTTTGACAAATCAGATATTCTTCTCAAACCCCCATTGTCATTTATTACTACATAAGGGTATTATTTAATATAATTCAGATTTTACCGTGTTAAATTTGATTAAGTTTATTTGCAATATTTATGGGTAGATGTAGTGCATGTTGATGTAAAACCACTTTCCCATAAAACATTTGGGTGAACTCGTGCTCTCTCACCCTCTTAGGGCTAGGAAAATACTTAAATGAATTTTCACTAGCATGAACAAATGGTACAATGCAATATGAAGACTCCTAATCAAATTTTGCTCTAAATACTTCAATTCTGGTTTTCAAATAAAATGCTATGCGCTTGTTTTCAATTCATTTGTTACTGTAATGTCTCTTTTTGACAAAAAACAATTTTGGATTTTTTCGTAAGCCCTTAATTTACAACTTGGAAAGATTTAAAACAATTTTGTAATTCAATTTGTCAGGGGTAATGTCCCCTTTTTGGCATAGCTTGTTTATAGACCCTTAGCTTGGTTTTGTTCCTACAAGGCTAAGGGAAAGAAATAAAGGGGAACAATGAGAGGGCCATTCAAAGAGAAAAAAGGTGAAAAAGTTACTTTAGTATTTTATTTTTCAGTTGAGTTGTGCAAAAAGTACTTTTGGTCTAATTTTCACTTAAATAGGGGACCTTTAAGGTTCATGGGAGCCTAACCCCTCAAAAAGATAATTCAAAAGGTATAATTGCTTATGATTCAAAAATCACATCCTTCTAATTTGGGTGCCACCCTTGGGGATGATTATAAGAAGCAATTGAGGGTTCATTTGGAAGGTTATGCATGTTTGGAATATTGAATTGTTGATCAAGTATGTCAAGCTTGTTCACCACAACTTGAGGACGAAAACTTTTAAGTGTGCAAAGGGTTTGGGGACGAAAACCTCCATTTCTTCTTTCAAAGCAACTCTATTCAAGTGGACTTACAAAAGTGTTTTGGAACACCACCTTTATTTGAGAATTGAGCAAACTCATTAGAGAGCTAGAAACTTACAACTTGTAGGTCAAAGAAGAGCGAATCACCCTAGGGAAGCAAGGAGACTCCCCAAGCTTGGTGATTTCCATGGAAGGCTGGGCAAATGCCTTAGGGCATGCTTGGACTTGCTTTTGGTGGTGAAAATTAGGTCAAAGTTAATAACATTTTAATATTATTACTATAATTTTTTGATCAATTGCAAGCTGAATATGAGTGAATTAAGGGCTGGTCAAAAGGTAAATAATTCAAAAATTATTTATATTAATTTTCCTAGTGGAGCAATTCAGCTAGGAGGGTTTTTAGAGTGTTTTGGGCTCTAATATTGGAGAAAATCATATTTTATTTGTTTTATATTCTGGAAATTATTATAATAATTTTTCAAGTGGGGCAACTTGATTTTGGGAACTTGGTAAGCTTGTTGAAGGGTTAGATCAAGTGTTTGATTTTCAGATTTGATTCTACCTATTTTTTCAAGTGTGGCGATTTCATTGGAAGGGCTAATTGGACTATTTGCAGCCCTATTGTGTTCATTGGAAGACTTAATAAATTGTAGAATTTTTGCATAAATATTTGAGAGTCTGTGCAAGGGTTTCAAGGTAGATTGGAATAAGAAAACGCAACTGTACCAACATCATAAAATCAAAATTATTGTAATGGAAATTCCAGCCACAGCCATTCCAGCTTGCCACAAAAAAATTTCATCTTGCCACAAAAAAAAATATTTTATTCCAGCTTTACATTTAGTAAAATTTGGGGTTATATTGGAGTGTTGTTACTTGAAGATTGGTCATCTATTTCTGCTAGGGTTTGTTGGTTTTAGGGCAAATTTTAGATTGTTTTCAGATTTACATAAGGGTTTGTTGGAAAGCCCCAACTTTGCCTAATTGTCCCATTTGGGGATTTTATAGTGGTATTAGAGCTATATTTTAGCTATATTGTGGTGTGAAGGGTTGTTGATACATGAGTGGCAATAAAAAGGTTAAGTGTTATTTGAGGAGTAGTAGGAGGGAAGTAGGACTTCCACCAGTTGGGCTAGTAGAGCAGGAACAAGTAATGGGTGGCATGGATCACTAGGAGATAGAGAGGGAGAGGAGAGGTTTGATAGATATTTTCCAGTCTCAGGATCAAATGACAGTTGTGATGGAGGGGTTTCTTTGTTCCCTCAGTGAGATGAGTGGCTTAAATCCATACAATGGAGATAGTGGTGCTTCAGGGAGCAAGCCAGATTCACATACACCCCTCACGGGGAGTGAAACATCCACACGTAGGGCCCCCTAGCCTACATTTGTTCAGAGAGAGGAGCCCACACTAGTGAGGTAGGGGTTACCTAGCCCATGTGAGGAGTTGGAAAGGGAGATGGATGAGGATGCTACTTTATCCATGACAATGAGAGGGGCTATGACTTTTTTTGAGTTTTCAGTGTGGAAATGGGGAGAGAGTGGGCCCAAGATCAGTCAGAGGCATAGGGGCAGCTAGGGACATCTCCAATATGCGTTGGGGAAGTTATCCCTTTCTACTTTCGATGGGTCACAGAGGAGCTCGGTGAGGGCGTGAATTTAGAAGGTGGACAATGTTTCACTTCGACCTATGGCAAAGGGGGAGGCTATTCAGTTTGCCACATTGCATTTAGAGGGAGCAACCCACGATTGGTAGTACCATGGTTTGATCACACAGGGACACCAACACATACACTCCTATGAGGATTTTAGCAGGAGATTGATAGAGAGATTTGACAGGGCAGATCCAAAACTTCATTTTCGTGATTTAACTCAATTGAGGCAAAAGGCCTTAGTGGATGATTATGCTACAAAGTTGCAGAGATTTTCAGTCATGGTGACTGATATATCAGATAGGAGATTGGTGGTGTTGTTCATTGAGGTCTTGGTTGATTCCTTGTGGGGATTGGTCAAGGCATTTGATCCACCTTCTTTGAGAGAGGCCATCTAGAAGGCCTATGTTTTTGAATCTTCTACTCCAAGAGGCAGATTCACACCTTTTGGGCAGCCAAAGGGTACTTTTTCCCCACTTATAGGGCAACAAAGAGGTGGCGGTTTGGAGCAACCGAGGAGCAACTATACAGGACCTCCAAAGGCCAACCATGAGGGTCCCTTGATTAGACCAAACCAACTGGGATTGGGGCAGCAAAATGAGCAACCACATAGTAGCTTCGATGTAAGAAATGAGTTGAGAAGGAAGGTCTTTGCTTCACATGTAAGGATCCTTGGGAGAAGGGCCACAATTGCCGTGGTAAAAGGGCAAGTACACTACATTGAGGTAATTCCTGAAGAGGATAATGAGGAGGAATTTGGGACAGCCAACTATGAGGAGGGTACATTGGAGATAGAAGGAGAAGAGGAGTTGAGTGGCATTTTGGTATCATTTTTAGGAACTCCTAGGTACTATCCCTTTCGAGTGAAGGGATCATTGAAGGGTATACTGGTCACCATACTTATTGATAGAGGCGCAACCCACAACTTCATTGATAGAGGGATTGTGGCATCATGTGGCCTACAACCCATAGAGTTCAAAGGGTTTAGAGTCACGGTAGCAAATGGTTTCACCATCCCTTGTACTACCAAGGTTCCAAAGCTTAGTCTCACTTTGGAAAGACATATGGTAGAGGATGATTTTTATGTGGTTGGCATTAGGGAGACCAATATGGTCCTTGGTATTCAGTGGTTGCACTCACTTGGTCAGTACACTCAAAACTATCAAACCATGGAGTTGAAATTTAAAGTGGTGGGTAATGAGATTATTTTGCATGGTTTGAGTGATAAAAAGGCCCCTTCTTTATCAAATAGCATGATAGGAGGATGTTTCATGAATATGAGGATTGAAAATAAGGGTGCCACAAGACATCAAATGTAGCGCTTTAATTCCAAATTAGAACACTCTACAAGGCAATTGATAAGCATAATAAATTCTGATTTTTGTCATACATGTTTTGGAAGGGTTGAAAGGAAACTTGATTGCCAAGAGCAGCCCCAAAAATGCCTTGGGCAACACCCTATACCATCTTGCAAGAATAAAATGAGGGTGTTATAAAGAGCATGAGACCCTTCTTGATTTTAGAGAGGGCTAAAATTGCAAGCAGCTGTTTACAAGGTTCAAATTGCAAGAAAAGATGGTCCTCTTACTTGCCGGGAAATGTTAGGATAAGCTGGGCTTGCTTATGGACTTTTTTTGGCATCAAAGGCAACTTATTGCATCTATGGCATCCAATGGGAAGAGCTGAAAAATGAGTCTGAAGTCTGAATTTTGTTGCTCAGAAATTTCTGAGACAACAAAGCAATTCCAGCCACCAAAAAGAATAAAAAAATTGCACTTTCGGGGCATGCTACAGCCCATGTTTGGGAGGATATATGTCAAGGTAAATTCTGAATTTAATCATGCAGAAAATTCTGATTTTAAGGGGCAGGTACAGCAGCATTATGAAGAGGAAAAATCAGATTTTTTCAATAAATTCCAGCCTACAGTATGTTCTGAAAATGTCCATGATGAGGCATACTTTTGGCGTGACAAAGAATGGGAAGACATGAGGGAAGTACAACCCTATCTTGTATGTAGGTTGAGGCTTTTATTTGATCACATAATGTTCTTCCTATGCATGAAGGATTGGATAAAAGAAGTCAAGGGGAGATTGCATGCCACATGTTTTGAGACATGCTCAAGTTAGATTGCATCTATGTGCTACTTTCATTCAAAGTATGATTCAAGGTGAGCTTATTGTTATTTCTTTTCAAATGTTGGAAACACCTTTAGAGGGCACATTGATACCCATTGGAGGCTCAAACATGAGAGGCTTCATCAAAGGCAAATTAGTATGGCATATGAATTTCCTTGGGGGACATGAGGAGTCTTTGAAACGTGGTCATGACACCTTTAGCTCATGGGAGTAACCTCCAAGGTACATGTTTAGCAAGTGGGGAATTCAAATTGGAGTTTCTTTTCAGTGGGAAGCAATTCCAGTTGGTGAGTGCATCATGAGGAACGTGGAGACAGACCCATGGCTTTTGCAATTGCTTGAGGACAAGCAGTTTTGGGTAGGGACGATTGTAATATCCCCCTTTTTGGCATAACTTGCTTATAGACCTTTAGCTTGATTTTGTTCCCACAAGGCTAAGGGAAAGAAAGAAAGGAAAATGATGAGGGGGCCATTCAAAGAGAAAAAAGGTGAAAAGGTACTTAAGTATTTAAATTTTCATTTGAGTTGTGCAAAAAGTACTTATGGTCTAATTTTCGTTTAAGTAGGGGACCTTTAAGGGTCATGGGAGCCTAACCCTCAAAAAGGTAATTCAAAAGGTAAAATTGCTTATGATTCAAAAGTCACATCCTTTCAATTTGGGCGCCACCCTTGGAGATGATTATAAGAAGCAATTGAGGGTTCATTTGGAAGGTAATGCATGTTTGGAATATTGAATTGTTGATCAAGTATCTCAAGCTTGTTCACCACAACTTGAGGATGAAAACCTTCAAGTGTGCCAAGGGTTTGGAGACGAAAATTTCCATTTCTTCATTCGAGGAAGCTCTATTCAAGGATTGTAATTGTGCTTCAGATTTGCATGGTTGCATACAATTGGGCTTATAAAAGTGTTTTGAAACACCATCTTCATTTGATGATTGAGCAAACTCATTAGAGCTGAAAACTCACAACTTGCAGGTCAAAGAAGAGTGAATCACCCTAGGGCAGCAAGGAGACTCCTCAAGCTTTGCAACTTCCTTGGAGGACTGGGCGAATGTCTTAGGGCATGCTTGGACTTGCTTTCAGCGGTGAAAATTAGGTTAAATTTAATAATAATATTTTTAATATTATCTTTATAATTTTTTGATTAATTGCAAGCTGAATTTGAGTGAATTGAGGTTTGGTAAAAAGGTAAATAATTTAAAAATTATTTATATTAATTTTTCTAATAGAGTGATTCATTTATGAGGCGTTTTAGAATGTTTTTGGGCTCTAATATTGGAGAAAATAATCATATATTATTTGTTTTATATTCTAAAAATTATTATAATAATTTTTCAAGTGGGGCGACTTGATTTGGGGAACTTGGATGGCTTGTTGAAGGGTTAGATCAAGGGTTTGATTTTCAGATTGGATTCTACCTATTTTTCCAAGTGTGGCGACTTTATTGGAAGGGCTAATTGGACTATTTGTAGCCCTATTGTGTTCATTGGAAGCCCTAATAAACGGCAGGATTTTTGCATAAATATTTGAGACTATACAAGGGTTTCAAGGCAGATTGGAAGGAGAAAACACAACTATACCAACATAATAAAATTATAATTATTTCAAGGGAAATTCTAGCCACAATCATTTCATCTTGCCACAAAAAAGAAAATATTTTATTCTAGTTTTACATTCAGTAAGTTTTGGGGTTATATTGGAGTGTTGTTGCTTGAAGATTGGTCATCTATTTCTGCTAGGGTTTGCTGGTTTTTAGGGCAGATTTCAGATTGTTTTCAAATTTACATAAAGGTTTGTTGGAAAACCCCAATTTTGCCTAATTATCCCATTTGGGGACATTACACCCAGAATGGAAATATAGTTACAATTTTTATTTGACAAGAAGACTATAATTTGCCAACAAAGTCTTTATTCACTTTTACATGCAGCGTACAATTTAAGATTGATATTATAATCGACAAATATTGATAATCTAACGTCTTATTTGTTGATTACAATTATTTGCTACTGCTGAAATTGAAAGATTGTGCTGCTGTAGTTGATTGCTGATATCAACTGTTCTAAACACCACCCTGTTACTGATTTTTGTTGACAACTAGAAACCCTAAATGACATCTTTCTATATTGCTACAAATAAGAACATAAGGGTTTTCGTCCTATGGCAGAAAATAAGATCAATCGTTCATTCTCAAGAAAATAGAGTTTGGTAATTACTTAATGAATCCTCTTTTTGCCCAAACCCTTCTTTTATAGACACTTTAGGAAAAAAATATTATTTTCTATTTTCTCCTTTTTCCCAAAATATAAATCAAAGTGACTTAGGAACCTTTTAAAATAATATCACTTTGTACCCTATGCCTAGCATTACTTTATAACATCACTTTAGGCCCCCTTTTAAAAACACTTTTTTTGACTTGAAATTTTAACAATATAATAATATTACGCTGTCCTTTTAATAAATTAAGTTATTCGAACAACTTAAAATATTATTTTTATTATTTCACTAGCTTAATCAAAAAAAAAAACATGACAATTACTCTAGATTCATTTGCTTCTCCTATATGCATTAGTGCCCGTGTATTTATAGACCTCTCAATTTCAGATTAGCATCCTATTTACATGCAAGGCAATGCACAAAGGGAGGAAAAAAATGACATAAGAGGAACACAAAACCCCAAGGAACAAAAGGTGATGCAAGTAGACCTCTCAAGCTGTCTTGCAATAAGTCTTCTAGGTCTGTCCTTAAGGCTTTTAGCTTTCTTGCACTTGTTTATGCCTGGAATCTTGTTAATACCTTCTAAATCTGACTCCAAACAATTGAATAGACTTTCAACAATCTTTTTACCTTGCTTTGCCTCCTTGGTCTATTGAAGGCCTTGTAGCCTTCTTGATCTTGCTTGCACCTTCTTTAAGAGATCAATGATTACACCATAACTCTTCAACCTTCTCAAGATGCTTGACAAACATCCTCAGTTTGTATTCTGTTCCAAAATCTTCCTTTAATCTGATCTTGGTTCCACAAACACACACAAACAATCTTGTTATTTTGAAAATAGGCCTATAGATAGCAATCTTCTTCAATAGATTCTAGTCCTCAACGTGGCATATTGAATGTTCATGGTCGTATTAGGGTTCCTTCACACATTATCAGACTTATCAAAACAACATCTATATGCTTAAATCTCTCTTCTCTATCAATTTCCAATAAAAACACATAATTCTGCCTTTTTAGCCTGTTACCTAACCCTGCAACCTGGTTATCTGGCTATAACTTGTACCATGGGAATCATTAGCTCTAAAAACACAATGAAAGTTTCATGAAACTTGTTATTTATATTTATTCCAAGGTTTCAAACTTTCTTAATCCCTCTAATGGAAGTTATGCTCATTTCTTGACTTCTCAAAACAGGCTTTCTAAAGGGTTTTGACTGCAATCAACCTTTTCTTAGGAGAATTCAACCATACAATAACCTTATTAAGCTTGAAGACTTTTCATCATGTTCAAATATGAATGTTTCAACCTATCCTAATGGAAGATAATCTTACACAAACTTAAAAAAATGCAATAAGAGACCAAAACCAGGGTATTGGTCCTAATTATGCAGACCTGAAAACACTGCAACTTGTATAACCTTCTTTCAACATGCTCAATCAACTTGAAACTAGTTTTGTCATCTCCTAAATGCCGTCCTCTAGCTCCATTCCAAATTCATACTCCGAGAATTGATACTTCAAGAATTATGCTTTATTTAGAGCTCTCTAACAGGGTTTTAAGGCCTAGTTACAGGCCTGTACAAACTCAGAAGTCGATATCGTTTCTTCTAGTGCTTCTTAAGTCTCAAAATTTCTTAGAACACCTTTAAATCAACTCCTTTTACCATTCTATGAAGTTTCAAAACATTTTCAATCAGTTCTCAGTCTTCATTGCTATGGTTATGAACAAGAAATAAAGGTTTCTGGTCTCCAACAGGGTTACATTTTGAGGTTCAGGTATAACTCTTCTTACAGGCATCCAATCCTCTTGAAAATACTTTCAAACATTGAAATATGACCTTCCTCCTCTTTCTACAAAGTTACAAGACATTTGCATGGTTACGTTTCAAGATATAAGGTTATTTTGTGTTCAAACCCTAACCTGCCCATGCACAGACCCGAGAGCTAGAAATTGGGAATAATTTGCAATCTAGAGATATTCAAAGGCTACTTCCACTTGTGTTAAGACCTATACCATGTCCTTCAACCTTTACAAGCATTCTACAACCTCCTTATTCTCAAAAAATACATGAAATCAATCAGTTCTGTCAGAGTGTGTTCTTAAAGAAGCCCTGTTTACAACCCTATAGACTGAGAATTGAATTGCTAGATTGAAACAAGAACAAGTATTATTCATAAACAGATCTTATATGCTCAAAGCTACCTGGAGACCTCAATGGATTCAACACAACTTGTCTTACTCAAATGTAATTACAACTTTATGTTCAGACCTGTAATTTTCCTGACAGACTATGCTATGCAAATATCCTGTTTTTCAGATAGTTAGCAACCCAAAATCCTTGCGAAGCATGAATTAAGATCAAAAACCATCAGAGACATGAACTTACATCACCAAGAAATCTGAGAACACAACAATGATCATCACTATCCTTTATTCCTTCATAGAATTTCAAAGTTTTTACATACAGGCCCCTGCAATCACAAATTATCAACTTTTGTAAAGCCCTAAAGGCCTGTAATCAACACTAACTACTCTTTCCTTTGCCCTTTTATGCTTTCTTAAGCTCCTCTCCTTCTGGCTTGAAGTCTATCACTTACAACTAGATGTCCTAAACTTAGTTTCTTGCTGTTTTATATCCCAAATATCTCTCCACCACCTTAGAGCTTGTTTTAAACATTCTTCCTACATAACATACAGCTACATGTTTGAAGACATTTACCATGGGATAAAAGGTTACAAGACAATTACTACCTTTTACTAGACCCTATAGATCCTTTACAAATGGATCAACACTTTCATAACATACCAAAACACCTTCAACATACATAAACAAATTTAAATTTTCAATTGTGGCTTTTGGTGGGAAATAAAGAGCAATTTTGTGAGGCCCTACTGATTTCAATGCCTCCAAAGAGTCCTAAATGACCTTTCAACACACAATTATGATTGTTTTAATCGAAAATGAACCATGACATAGCTTCTTATTGACCTTCAAGACCAAACATAGACTTGTTCATCAAATTTACATAAAGTTGATGATGCTCCTACATTAAAAGGGAAGGGTCAAAGGGGGTTATAAAGAAAAGGATTGAGGAACGTAGTGGTACATTCCTAGTCAATGAAGACTCCAAATGAAATTTCGCTTTAAACATTTCAATTATGCTCTTGAAATAAAATGTTAGGCACTTACTTTCAATTCACTATCACTCTTGACTCATTCGCTTCTTCTAGATGCATTAATGCACTTGTTAAAATGTCCCTAATCGAACATTATAAAACAATTCTGGATTTATCAGAAAACCTTAAGGCAACAATATTAAGATCCAAAATTTTATTGCAACAAACCCTTGTGGGAAAATACAATAATCTGATAATCTATTTTTTATGACAACAAACCCTTGAAACAGAATACCTAAATGGTTTGGAAATCACTGATAGACCCTCTGAATATTTAGATTTGATTTCAAAGGTCAAATATACAAAGATGGAATCAATACAACTCAAAACAAATTTTATTTATTTATTTTCCACATCAAAACCACAGAGAAATTGTAATGTCCCTATTTTTCTCTCTTAAATGAATAGGTATAAAGACATTTAGTCTATCTCACTATAGATTAAAGGAGCCCTTTTTGAGGAAATTCTATTTTATTGGTTATTTATTAATTGTCGAAATAGTGATTTTTATCATAAGACAATTATTAATTAATTAATAAAATATTTTAAAAGTGGTTTTTACCACTAAAGTGCTTAAGTGAATTACCTTAAAGTAATTTTAATTAAGGCCAATAATTAATATATTATTCAAAAAAAATATTTTGGCATGGGAGCTAAAGTAAAGTTAAGTAAAGGTGTTTTATTTTCTCAAAGCAGTTCAACCCCTTTGGAAAGTTCTAAATACATGGCGAAGGCTACAATGGAGGATATGCTGAATTTTAATAAAATTGTTCTTCATGCTTGAAGAAAACTATTGGGATGCATGCCCAATAGAGGTTCTCTACTTTGATGATTGATCAATCTTAAAAATGTGTCTTTTGACACCACCTTGCGAAAGGGAAGTTTGTTTATGCCCTAAGGAGTTGGGCGAACTACTTTAAAGGTTTTGGATGCTTGCTCTTAGAGGGTTTGGTAATACTCTACTTGCATTTTGGCTTTGTTAAATTATTATACTAATTTTGCAAGTGGAGTGAACCACTTGGGATGGTTGGCGCTAGGGTTTGAAGGCTCTATTTGGTCAAAATATTTACAAAATAATTATCCGAATTTATTTAATATTTTTCTCATTATTATTGTAGAATTTTGGACGGTTTATGAAGGATTTGGAAGACAAAAAATTAATTAATAATTTGCAGAATTATTATTAATTTTTCTAACAAGTTTTTAAAGATTTTCTTGCTTGTGGAAAGCAAGATTAGTTCCTCTATTTTTCCAAGCTATTTGAGAGTGGGGCGATTGACCTAGGAGGGTCAATTTGACGATTTTCATGTCAAAACAAGTTGTTGGTATTTTTTCTATATTTTTTAGAGGTTGGTAGCTATTTTTAGTGAGGGTTTGAAGATTATTTTTATTCCTAACAGTAGTAGAAAATATGATATTAAATCAAATTTTTCCTTCATCTATTTGTTGCATTGAATGTACAAAAAAAGGGAGAAAAAGGTATTTATTTATGTGGATTTAAATCTAACATTTTACTGCATATTTTCAGATTATTTCAAGGCATTTTATTGGCAGAAATTCTTTATAAACCCTCTTTTTTTGGCACTTAGGGTTTTTGGAATTAAATAAAGGTTTAGAGAATTTAATTCTCAATTTAGAGCTTACTAATTTTCATTTCAGATTTAAGGATTTTGGGGAAAACCCCTTTTGCCCTAATTCGTCCCATTTGGGGACATTATAGAAATACCCGAAGGTTGATTACCACAATTCCTCCACAAGTGATGCTTCAAATGGGAAGTTGGGGCCAAAAAATGATCATGCAAACTGGAATCACGAAGATCTACCCATCGAAATGACATTGACAATGAAATGTGTTTCCAAAGGGTGACGTCGACCCTTATTTAGGCCTTAAATGGGCTCCAAAAGTTGGAATTGATGATGCCCTAGTTGTAGTTGTTCTGGTTTGAAACGTGACCTAGGTGAACTAAGAACTAAATATCTCTAACTGAAGCACCACTGCAACCCCTGGATTGAGTTCCCCTAGGAGATGGGAGGGTTCTCGTCCTCAAATCCATCTGCAAAGGAGTGTTTTCATCCTTTATTGTTGTAACTAAAGCGTTTGCATCAAACATACATGAGAGAGTAATATATATTTTTAAGATGATCCCCAAAAGAAACCACAAACTGCCTTTTATTATTTTCCATTTGCTTTTGCCAAGTGGGGCGCTCCACTTTGGGTATTTTCTTTATTTTTAATAAAGTAGCAATTATATTTCTATTTTAACGTTGATTTTATTTTACATTAAAAAACACCTTTTTAATTAAATAATAATAAAACATAAGTTGCCTTTAATATAATGTAAAGTTACTTTTTGGCTAATTTGGTCATATTATTATTTGAAGTATTTAAAAATACTTTTCATTTTATTAATAATATGATTAAGTTGCCCAAAAGATTAGAAATGACAAGGCCCAACTTAAATAATATTATTAATTATTTTAATTTAGAAAATGAGACATGATAGTCCCCTCTTCCCATAATTTGCTTGCCCTCAAACAAATGAAAACTCAAATGCTCTAGTATCACTGTGCCAATATGATAAATTAGGTTGTAATGTCTATAGAGCTTTTACCTGTCAAATGAAACAACTCCTGCCAAAAAACACTATAGGATGCACTATTTCCATCATCTCTATTTTTATGCAATCCATATAATTTGATCGCTTCTTTGAGAAAGAATTTGGCTTTCCATCGTCAACTTGGATTAGGCAAGGAATGCAAGCAACTCACACTATGCTCCTTTTTGATGTGATGACAAATGATGCCTTCTTCCTAGTGCTTGAGAACATCCTCGAATTCCCATAAGGCCAAGGGCTGCCTTGTGAACTTGCCACCATGTTTTCGTTGTGCAACTGTATTACCATTATGAACTAAAGAATCTGGAACCTCCCAGTAAGCCACATAATAACTTCTTTGAGTTCCAATAGAGTGTAGAATTGTACTGTAGGCAGAAACCCTCATGAAATTTTACCACTCATCTTGTATGAAAGCTGGAACGAAGTTGCAACTGTCATAGTTCATTCGAAACCTTCCCCAAAACAATAGTATGACAGATGGAGTAATTGCTTGCATTTCCAATCGCTGAAACTCTTCACAAATAGCATGATACAAGAAACATTCCTTAAAGTTTGCAAATTGGGTGCTGAATGTGTCTAATAACTGTAGTTCAAAATCAATAACCATGAAGATCAGCAATATGAGAATGGTACACCACTGCAATACTGAAAATCCTTCGCAAAATTCAGTAATGTCAGTAATATTGAGGCTGGAAACAATCGTATAATGACCAAAAATTATTCAACAACAACAAACTGAAAATCACTCAATTCTACGACTGAAACCACTTTTATGGATACAAATGATGTAATGTAGCATCTGGAAATGGTGATGACATTAGCCCTAAAGCTGGAAATTATGATGACAACAGTCCCTGATATGTTTCCTTTGCAACATAATTGCAATATGCTATCACTACTGTTCCCATTTATGCCTTGTTTGTAATCTTTCATAAGCATGTCTGAATGTGAAACCGTTCCACCAAACGTATGTTGAACTAATCTGATATTCATGTGAATTGCCCCTTGAGACCTTGTGGTGCTCAAAATTTTCTCAAAAGGGATGATAAATCCAACACAACTATTTTCTAACTTTTGGTGGTGCTCTTTACTTAATGTCAATCTTGAAAGTGCAAAATCAAACATCATGCAAAGCTTCATGATGCAAGGAATGGTGAAACCATCTTGTAGTATCCCAACGTTTGTGAATGCTTCTTCACATATCCAAGGGTGGCAAACATGTATGTAGCTTGATTCCAACAACACCATACCATGCTGATCCAAAACAAACCAAATGCCATCATGATCAAATGTCTCACCTATGGATGAAATCGTGGTTGTTACTAGTTGATATTCCATTGATTTAGCCATGACAACTCTTGGAGCTCCATCGATGCCTCGAGGCACTACCACTTTTCCCTTGGATTTGAACTCCATAGTGAACTTTCCAATAGAATGTAACCATTGCATGCACAATACTATGCCCACCTCCGCTGGTTTGTTGGTACATTGATTACCTTGGATTTCAATTGTTGCTTCCATGCTGCGCCAAGCTATTCTCTTCAACAATTGGTTCGGATCAGACCTTATGATTGCCCATATCGGAATTGTAGAGGTTGGAAACCATCTTCTATCAGCTGCAAACACTTCACTAATGACAAGAGGTGAGAAATGCGTCTTCATTGAGATATGACAGTCCTATATGGCTGCAAATAAATTGTTGGGCAAACAAGAAATGAGGGGCACAACAGTTCTAAAATTGGAAAATACTCCCAGATTGATCCATGTCACAACTTGACCTATAATACAGGAATCATTACATACCTTATGCTGACAACATGCTGTAAATGTTCCAATATACCCTTCTTCAATCTTGTCTCCAAATGTTGGACTTAGTTCCAAGGAGTGATCTAAGAATTGTGAGCATTGATCCTTTACAACTTCAACAAAATGCACATCATATTCTATATGATTCCTCATGATCTTCCCTTTTATCCAAATGCATGGGATAAATAATTCACTAGAAATAGTAGTATTAATCTTATTAAAGTCTTTATCCATTTTGTGCCTCAAAAGATCACCCGGATCCCATATGCAAGAACAATTTGGAACTTGAATCAAAGAATCTATATGCCCTATGTTGCAAGTAATATCCTTCACCTTATCACCCTTTTTAGCATGCTGTTCAGGATGACAAGATTCTTGTAAGGATATAGTATGGAGCAATAAATCTGGGATATGACCATCATGCTTGGGCTGTAATCACAATGTCTTTCAATAGTTGCTGATCTGAACATTTCAGCAAGCTGAAAATCAATATTAGTACCTAGTGAGACACCTTTCTCATGTGCATGCATTTCAACACAGTCATCTAGAAACTTAGTCTCATATGCATATTGAATTGACACATTCTTCTGTAGCATGGACTCAATCCTTGGTGGATTGATGAGTGTCTATTGAGCCGGAACATCTTTCTCACTTGTGCATTCATCAAGTGATGCTTTTTCCCTCTTGACTTGCACACCACTTTGATGATACATGCAATCATTAGAAACCAATAAAACATTCTCTACTAGCAAAGAATCTTTACCTTTAATCTGTATGTTGGGTTCCTTCTATTCCACTATCATTTATACTGTTAAGTACGTCTTCAGCTTTGATTCTCATTGATTAACTACCTTTTGAGCCAATGCATGTGCAATTTGTGAGACTCCCTGCTCATCCTTTCTCATATTAACCAATAAAACTAATAGGAGTGGCTGGAAAATATCATCACTCATTAATAATTAAAGATATAATTGTTTGCATTAAGGTAACAACATTTTCTGCATGATTTACCCTAACAATAGCAAAGAAATGTTGGAATAATTTAAGAATAAGATCATCATATTCAAGATACATCATTACAACACATGATCTGAATTTTGCAACCATTTCTAAAATCATAACCCTATTAGCAAAAGAAGGGCTTTTGATTTGATTTGAACCTTGGAAATTTTCCACAATCAATTGAAATATTTACCTCATGGTGTTGTTGTTGTATGGCCTTTCAGGAGTTGTTATTTTGGTAATTTCACCAATACAAGTAATTACTACAAGTCTCACATCTGGATGTGGGTGTCAAATCTTGGGCTCAACCAAATAAGTCATCGATGTATTCACTACCCTTAACATAGACTCAAAATCTGCTTGTCTTATCATGGGAAAATAGCTTCCCACTTCCTCCAAAACCCTGAGTAGAACATTTTTTGAATGAGGCCATTGCTTAAGTTTCTTCTCTGTCCTGCAAAGCTTAATTTCCAAATCATCTTTACTCATTAACTCCGTGATTCACAAGCTATGCATTAGATAACATTTGCAAAATATTAATTCTTTCCCACAACTAGCAAGGAAATAGCTCTGATACCATTGAAATGTCCCTAATCATACATTTTTAAACAATTCCGGATTTACTAGAAAACCCTTGGGCAACAATAATAAGATTTAAATTTTATTGCAACAAACCCTTGTAGAAAAACACAATAATTTGATTTTCTATTTTTTATGACAACAAACCCTTGAAACAAAATACCCAAATAGTTTGGAAATCACTGATAAACCCTCTAAATATTTAGATTTGGTTTCAAAGGTTAAATTTACAAGATGGAATCAAATATTTATTTTCCACATCAAAACCACAGAGAAATACCGGAACACTGATTACCACAGTTCCTCCACAAATGATGCTTGAGATGGGAATTTGGGCCCAACATATGTTCATGCAAACTGGAACCACAAAGATTTGCCCACCGGAATGACGTCGACAATGAAATGTGTTTCCAAAGGGTGACATCAACCTTTAATTAGGGCCTAAATGGGCTTCGAAAGCTAGAACTAATAATGCCCAAGATGTAATTGAGTTTTGGACTAAAGATCAAGTTTGAAACGGCCCTAGGTGAACTGGAAACTAAATATCTCTAACTGAAGCACAATTGCAAACCCTGGATGGAGTTACCCTAGGAGATGAGAGGGTTTTCGTCCTTTATTTTTGTAGTTGAAACGTTTGCATCAAACATACATGAGAGAGTAATATATATTTTCAAAATGATCCCCAAAAGAAACCCCAAGTTGCCTTTTATTATTTTCCATTTGCCTTTCCCAAGCGGGGCGCTCCACTTGGGGCCTTTTCGTTATTTTTAATAAAGTAACGCTTATATTTCTATTTTAGCATTGACTTTATTTTACATTAAAAATCACCTTTTTAATTAAATAATAATAAATGTAAGTTGCCTTTAATATAACGTAAAGTTGTTTTTTGGCTAACTTAGTCATATTATTATTTTAAGTATTTAAAAATACTTTTCATTTTAATAATAATAATATTATTAATTTGCCCAAAAGATTAGAAATGACTGGGCCCAATTCAAATAATATTATTAATTATTTTAATCTTGAAAGGGGACATGACACGTGTATTTATATACTTCTCAATTTTAGATAAAGACCCTATTGGCACGCAAGCCGACACACAAAGGGAGGGAAAAACCGAAATAAGAGGATCACAAAACCCTAGGGAACAAAAGAAAAGGGTCAAAGGGGCCCACAAAGAAAAGGGTTGAGGATTGTAGTGGTACAGTCCTTAAGGGCCCTGTTGGCACACAATCTGGCACACAAAGGGAGGGAAAACCCAACATAAGAGGAACACAAAATCCTAGGGAACAAAAGGGAAGCGTCAAAGGGGACTACAAAGAAAAAGATTTGAGGATTGTAGTGGTACAGTCCTTAAGGGCCCTGTTGACACACAATTTGGCACACAAAGGGAGGGAAAACCCAACATAAGAGGAACACAAAATCCTAGGGAACAAAAGGGAAGCATCAAAGGGGACTACAAAGAAAAAGGTTTGAGGATTGTAGTGGTACAGTCCTTGTCAACTAGGATCGTACTATACTGGTATGGTCCTAGCCAACCAAAACCGTACCACTATGGTCTTAGTTGACCAGTACAGCACCACTATGGCCCTGATTAAAACACAAAAATCAAAGGAGAGAAATAAACTAGGGAGGAGAGAGAAAACAAGAGGAAGGGGATGTAAACGGGCTCGAAAACACATGATACATGCGCCAATAAGAGCCTATTATGAATTGATGATTGACAAACACAAAAGTACCCTAGAACCATGCAAACTGATATATAAAATTACTTAATGAATTAGGTGTCTATGTTATTCCCCTCTTTGATGTGTATATGTGTGTACATATCAAAGTAAAACAAACAAGTGTACCTAAAAGGGTTCGTAGAAGATGTTGTGGCCGAACTTGTAAGAGTCCTCGAAGTCCATTTACAAATTATATCGATTTGAAAGTCAAAAGGAAAGAGAGATTAATTGATTGTCACTGTGAAAGTCATGAAGATCTTGGAACAAACATTTTAAGAAACATTTGCAGATGAATCAATGTCTATATAAATCCATAACCAAGTAATTGCTAAAATGAAAAGAGATAATATAGGAACAAACACATTTGGTTGTGTGGAAATGGTGAAGTTGTCTCAGTGACAGCCATATCTCAAAATCTATAAATTGAAAATGTGCATCTTGCGTTGAGACCAACTGAAGTATGTTGTGTTTGTTAGGAAATGTTTAGCCCTCACAGTAAGTTGTAAATATCGTAATGTGCATTATTATGAGAGTAATAATTCACTATTATATATATATATATATATATATATATATATATATATATATATATATATATATATATATATTAGTTTGTTAGTTATATTTGGTTAGTAATTGGTTGTCGTAATATTGGTTGTAGTAATTACTCATAAAGGAGATTGAGTATTCATAGGGATTTGAGTGAGATATCAGTGGAGATACGTTCTCCATTATTATAGGAATAGTTTCCTATAAAGATGTAATGTTCCGTATGATGAAGTATGGAATAAAACAATATTATTGTTTTAAAATATTTCTCAGTATTCTATGTATTCGGCTCTATTATTTTTAGTATGTTATTGGATTAATTGTGTGCAGACTCTGATAAATCCCATTATTTGGTATCATAGTGGGTTGGATTTGCACCTGTGATAGAGTAGAAAATCGTATATAGGGACAATAGGTAATATTTGTTGTCCCATTTATGAGATATTCATATAAGTGTTTATAGCTTTTAATACTAAGTTTATTCATTATTTTTATGGATTTGTATTATAAAGTATTGCAAAGTCCTGAGTATGACAACGCTGTAGGACCTGTTTATGCTCTACACCCTCTGTCGACTCGCTGGGATCCCACCATTTTTATGCGGTTTTAATGTTGACAGCTGATCTTAAGCTCAACCTAAAGCTCGCTTTAATCATTGCAAGCTGTAGATCCATATAGTAAAAAGTTCTTGGCTTTGCATCAATCCAGCGTTGACGACAAAGGCAACATCCCTAGTCGATACCCTTTGCATTCGTTGTGGATATCTAAATTGCAGTATTGATCAAAGGACAGTCTCGACGTCTATTAGGCTTGTGAATTCACCTATTCATCGCCAACGCTTTATGATCTTGAAGACGTCATACCAGTCATACATGCATGCAGTTCTGAACTTGTCTCTTTGAGGTCGTATTAATCATTATAAGTATTGTCATCAAAGGGGAAATTAGTGGTTTCAATATCCGAGTGTCAAGCCTGTTGATACACATTTTTGCTCCAAAGTCTAAGGTCTGTCATTTTGGCAATGATGATCTCACTTGGCAAGATCTGCATTCTTGAATTATTCCATTTGTGGCGCTTTGAGGTGTAATTATACATGATCAAATCATTGGCAATTGGACATTTTTAGAAAGGCATAATAGTTGGTACGTTGTAATTCTGCACATGCCCATCAATTATTGTTTGATGGCTATATATGCATAGTTTTTTGCAAATTTGGTTTGATCCGTCTCCACCTCGGCAGTCTTCAAAAAGTACATGGATGCAAGATTGTTTGCTTCGATCCCCATTTCATTACGTGGAAGTAATCACATCGACCACCATTCTTTAGGTTTGATCTGATAAGTCATTTTAAACTTTGCATCGATTAAAATCTCTATGTTGTTTTGTAAGTCTTTAGAGTTAAACATTAAAAAGTTTTTATCCATGTCTAATAGTAATATTTTATTTGATTACAAAGTCATAGGTATATTGCTTATAGGCCTTAAGGGTCAAATAGAACTCAAATGTAATGATGTATCATTTTTTTTTAAGTTGAGTCTTATTTTGGTCCAATTAAGTAGGTTAATAATTATTTTTGTCTTCTATCATGTCATAGTCAAAATAATCCTTATAAGTGTCAAAGTATTTTTAGCGAGTTGATTAATCGTATGTCATTATATTATCAAAGTCAAAATCAATTGTTTGTACAAGGATGCATTTTTGGGCGACCCCGACATCCTAAGTCGAATGTCAAAAGTGTCAGTGTTATGGGGGGGGGTTGTATTATCAAAAACAACAAAATGAGCTTCATCGACACTTTTGCTAAGTGAGCAGCGAATCTATTGGAGGTTGGAGGACATTGGAGGATGGAGGCTTTCTACACCTCTCGTTAGCCACTAATGAAGAGGCTTTTCTGCTATAGTGGCGCATATACATATTTCTTCAGCACTTGTTTGTATGTGTGTGTAAACAACCCTTGCCAAAACTGATCAAAACCCTCTGATTTTCTGCCTTAGGAATTTTCACAAACACTTGTCTTGCCACCTTGTATTTTCTGGTAATAAATTTCTGTTTGCTTTTGTTTGGGTTTTGGTGGTTGCCAATGATGTATAAATGCTTGAAAACGAATGCCAAGTTATCTAGCAATGCCAGGAATATGAAATACAAGTATTTTTTTGTTCTTTTCATATGCATATACATGAACTACTTATGCAAAATGCACACCTTCAGCCATAAGACATTTTGACAAACAATTATCATGCAATCTTTATTCACCTTTGATATGTTGATGCATAATTTCTTATTACAAATCAGATTACAATGCTCATGAATATGACTAATTTTACATTATAATCATGGCGACACAAATGAGCTTTTACAAAGCATACTTGGAATACAAGAAAGAGTATTATATCAAAATCTGGAAGTGCTGGCAGCAGGTGATAAACCCTTCAATAAATCGATCTGCTGCAAATAAAGATTTCTCCATCTCAATAACTGCTTGAAATGCCTTAAGATTGCTTTCCACAATGAATAAGGAATTATTCAAAAGGGCAAGGAAACTTGGATGGTAGTTCACATGCCTAGGGCTGGAAGTGTTGGCAATTTGAGCAAGGAGACAGTTGACAGTTTGAATATCATGATCCAGAAAGTAGTATGAGGAATGAAGAATTTTCATTCCCATCTAAGGTAGCATGGAATTGTCATTGATGTCAAAGGTTGATGTCATTGAGATTGAATCTGGTCATGCATTAATGCCAAAGGTTGAGTTGAGCAGACTTGTGGAGTAAATCGGGTTTGTGAAGTGCTCTTATAAAATAAGTAAAGCAGTCTCGAAACTCTGAACTGGTCTAATAAAGTTGGTCGGGTTTATGGAACGACACTACTTCTTTCATGTTTTTAAGTAAAGCAAAGTCGAAAACCCGAAGTGGTCTAGAGGAGTTATTCGGGGTTTTGAGGTGACGTTACTTGGTCGGGATTCTGGAACGACTTTACTTCTATATGCTTTATAAGTAAAGTAATGTTAAGATCCCGAGTTGGTCTAAGTGGAGGTTATTGGGTTTCCAGGATAGCGAAGAGGGAATCGGGAATTTGTAAGCACGTTACTTCTTTATGTTGGTAAGCAAAGTAAAGGTAAAAACATGAAAGGGCCTAGACGAAGTAATCGGGATTTTGAAGAGGGATTGCTTCTCTTAAGTTGATAAGTCAAGAAGGATGGAAAACCCGAAATAGTCTTAAAGAATTCCTTCGGAGGAATTCTTTCGAAAGAATGGCAAGGACAATTCTTTCGAAAAAATTGTCAAGTCTTTTTCGGAAAATTGTCCCTTAACAAAAGTCCGAAGGGTATCTTTTGAACGTTCCCAAGGGCAAGTGGACCTTTTCAAAAAGTTCAAAGGGTATCTTTTGAACATATTAAAGGGCAAGTGGACCTTTTCAAAAAGTCTGAACGGTATCTTTTGAACGTTTCGAAGGGCAAGTGGACCTTTTCAAAAAGTCTGAAGGGTATCTTTGGAACGTTGCAAAGGGTATGTGGACACTTGTAGAAAAGCCGAAGGGAAGATTGCAGAGAATCTAAATGGTATGAGGACCGTTGGAAGATTTCTGAAGCACACTTTCGAATAGAAGCCAATGACGAATTCTTTCGAAGAAATTTGGAGGACACTTCAGAATGAAATGGACCTGGAGAAAAAGTCCACGGAAATTGTCTCAAAGACACAAAGGTCCGCAACAATTTGTATAAAGGAACTGTTGATGTTTAATTTTGCAATTAATCACCAAAGTCGTGAGAAGTTTCAAAGATGTGGGACTTGACCCTCAAAACAAGCTCCAGATTTTAAAGAAGCTAGCTCTTCTCTTGGGGTTTGGTGTAAAGGGGAAGAAAACAACACATAAAAGAAGCATCTAAACTACTAAGGTGATACGCTAAGGTTGGATTCCTTTACTGGCAGAGCATAGTGAAGAGTGCTAACAAACTTTACTGAAGAGAATTAAACAACGCAAAGTATAATCAATAATTCTAGTAACGACTTGTAGACTAACCAAAGGCTCGTACGAGAAACAAGTAACTTAGATCAGCTTCTAGCCTAACAACACTGTATTAGTTTCAACAATTTTTCTTGAAAAGTTTAAAGAGTATTCAACCTGATTAATAATCTCAATATTTATGTGAAAATGACAAAATGCGTATAACAGAAAATGGGAAGCACTGCTAAAAAGCTGACTATATTGCATAGAACTTCACTCTCTCTTCATATATGAACAAAGTACACAAGGCAAAATGCACATAATACAATCTTCAATTTTTGAAGAGAAGCAATTGCTAAGGCAGTCAAATGCTTTCAAAACTAGCTCCTAAAACGCTGTATTAGTCTAACTACTAAAACTCTGTATTCGTCCTCCTTAAAACTCCCTTTTGATCCACTACTTATAGCCCAAAGAAAACCATCACGATCGTAACCATTTGCCTGAGGTGTAACCGTTTGTTCGTAAAATCCGGATTTGAGAAACTGCAAGCCATTGGAGCTGAACAAACTGAGGCTTATTTATGCTATTTCTTGTTAACTGTCCATCTCATTTTGTTTTAGATGTTGATCTGCATCACTTTAATCATGCAGCCTCTGAACATGGAGATGTGGGGGCTTCCACAGCGTTTTAGAAACGCAGAGACTCTTTTTTGCTCCTTTCTTGGCCTTTAGTGCTAATGGTTTTTGGAGGTTCAGCACCTTTGGATCAAAGATCCCAATTTGAGCCATTGATCCCCTTTGGACCTTTTCAAAAAGTTCAAAGGGTATCTTTTGAACATATTAAAGGGCAAGTGGACCTTTTCAAAAAGTCTGAACGGTATCTTTTGAATGTTTCGAAGGGCAAGTGGACCTTTTCAAAAAGTCTGAAGGGTATTTTTGGAACGTTGTAAAGGGTATGTGGACACTTGCAGAAAAGCCGAAGGGAAGATTGCAGAGAATCTAAATGGTATGAGGACCGTTGGAAGATTTCTGAAGCACACTTCCGAATAGAAGCCAATGACGAATTCTTTCGGAGAAATTGGAGGACACTTCATAATGAAATGGACTTGGAGAAAAAGTCCACGGAAATTGTCTCAAAGACACAAAGGTCCGCAACAATTTGTATAAAGGAACTGTTGATGTTTAATTTTGCAATTAATCACCAAAGTCGTGAGAAGTTTCAAAGATGTGGGACTTGACCCTCAAAACAACCTCCAGATTTTAAAGAAGCTAGCTCTTCTCTTGGGGTTTGGTGTAAAGGGGAAGAAAACAACACATAAAAGAAGTATCTAAACTACTAAGGCGATACGCTAAGGTTGGATTCCTTTAATGGCAGAGCATAGTGAAGAGTACTAACAAACTTTACTGAAGAGAATTAAACAGTGCAAAGTATAATCAATAATTCTAGTAACGACTTGTAGACTAACCAAAGGCTCGTACGAGAAACAAGTAACTTAGATCAGCTTCTAGCCTAACAACACTGTACTAGTTTCAACAATTTTTCCTGAAAAGATTAAAGAGTATTCAACATGATTAATAATCTCAATATTTATGTGAAAATGACAAAATGCGTATAACAGAAAATGGGAAGCAGTGCTAAAAAGCTGACTATATTGCATAGAACATCACTCTCTCTTCATATATGAACAAAGTACACAAGGCAAAATGCACATAATACAATCTTCAATTTTCGAAGAGAAGCAACTGCTAAGGCAGTCAAATGCTTTCAAAACTAGCTCCTAAAATGCTGTATTAGTCTAACTACTAAAACTTTGTATTCGTCTTCCTTAAAACTCCCTTTTGATCCACTACTTATAGCCCAAAGAAAACCATCACGATCGTAGCCATTTGCCTGAGGTGTAACCGTTTGTTCGTAAAATCCAGATTTGAGAAACTGCAAGCCGTTGGAGCTGAACAAACTGAGGCTTACTTATGCTATTTCTTGTTAACTGTCCATCTCATTCTGTTTTAGATGTTGATCTGCGTCACTTTAATCATGCATCCTCCGAACATGGAGATGTGGGGGCTTCCACAGCCTTTTAGAAATGCAGAGACTCTTTTTTGCTCCTTTCTTGGCCTTTAGCGCTAATGGTTTCTGGAGGTTCAGCACCTTTGGATCAAAGATCCCAATTTGAGCCATTGATCCCCTTCCTACCGTCCACAGGCTACATGTGGAAACCCTGTGCAAGCTGAGAAGTCCCTGATATTTGCTTTGGCTTTAAGGAGCGGGGTGGTGACACGTGTATACCATCTACGTGCATCTTCTTTTGCTGCCTTGCGATTCAAAGCAAAAGGGTATTTACCCACGTGTCAGTCTCGTGTTAAATGGAGGCTTGTCGAGACTCCTTTTCCTTTTGATGGAGCACCTAGGTGACAAGTGGCTTTGATCCATGTGCTTCGAGCCTCGAAAACTTTTTCCAAGCCTCACCAAAAGTGGATCCCATAAGGCTTAGCACTTACCATTCGATCGCTGTTGGGACTTCTATTTTGATGAAAGGAACACTGTTGCACCACGTGTCCATCATGCGCAAGCTGAAGGCTACTTTTCATTCCTTTGAGCAAAAGCAACGTCAAAACACCACGTGGAAACCCCTCGCATGTTTCTTCTATACTTAGGCTCTTCGGCCTCGAAACTTTTAGGATGTTGTTGGCTCATAACCAAGAAGAAATACAAGAGTCTCAAGAAAAACAAAAGCATGTAGAAAATAATTCTACAGGAACCTTTCGAAGGAATTAAAGCAAGGTTAAAAGACGAGCAAGTCTTCAAGGATCGATGTTGCAAGGAGCGTTACAAGAATGCCGAAATAAATAAGATCATGCCAACATGCCGAAGTTTAACACACAATACAAAGGGTAAGGATCGAGCATATCGAGGACAATCGAAAAGAGCGGAAGTGAACCCATGATATAGAAAGCAACGAGATGTGAAAAGGGAAGAAAAGAAGCTCGATGGTTAATGGGAAAGCAAGAATTAAAATTCATGCTACTTTAAAAGATCAACGGCTCATGTTTGATCGGTGCATTAGATCCAATGGTGTGAAGTAAAGCCCAATCACCCTTCGAGTGCACACACATTTGACAAGTGTCAAGAGGTCATAAGATTCAACAAAGAAAAGAACGTGAACTTGGCATGACGAAAGAAATAAAAAGCCTGCATTTAATGTCTTTTAATTGTCTGTAAAGGAACAACTAGAACAGGTGATGAACTCGATATCTCTTCACGGAGCTCGAGATTAATCAATCTAATTGAACAAGGAAGCGACACAGCTAAGAATAATAGGAGTGCACATGCCAAAGATAGTAAAGACATTTGAACGTTGCCGTTTGAAGCATGAATCGAGCCACGAAGTAATAGTCACATTGAATGTAGATCAGAAGCTTGAACCGTTTAAGAGCAGTTGAAGTGTGAACACTTTACAAATAGAAACCCTAAAATGCATTTGTCTATATATGCTACGAACAGAACATTCGAAAGTGTCTTTTGCTGCTGCTGTGATAATAATTAGTGTGTTAACTCAAAAATTGTCAAGTAAGGACATTTGCAGACAGCGTAAAAAGGCAAAGCGAATAAGGTGTGTCAGTATAGAAGATATCCAGACACAAGGAGATAGAGGCAGATAAGACGAGAAAGCACATAGCGTGATGGTGCAGTTACAGACAAGACTTGTAACAGAAAACTGAACAAGATTCATTTTGAATCTCTTTTTTTATTCTGAAGTTGTAGCTTCATTTCTATGATAGGTTGGCGCCATCAGAAAAACTGAGTTAGTGCTTAGTTAGGAAGTTGATGCTTCCTTAGAGTGGGTGGTCTTGAATGTAACCAGTGAGTTTTGTCTGTGAGACATCTTTTCTTTGAGGTTGAATTAGAACAGTAACTTCTAGTAGCTTTTCTCACTGTGGTTTTTTCCTTTGGGTTTTCACGTAAAAATCTGGTGTTGAGCATTCTTATGTGTGTGTATGATCTCTGTTTTTGTTCTTTACTTTGCATATGCATTTTGTATTTTGTTTAAACATTTTAAAAATCAGGTTTTAGCTCATTTACTGATTCACCACTCCTCTTAGTAGATAGTGTGTTCAACAAGTAGTACGGTAGCCATGAAGACGACTGTACAGCTCTTGAAAAGAGTGCTAGTGATTACCAAAATGTAACCCTCTCTTATGTTCTCCTTTCACAATGAAAAAATTTGATTTAAAACCCTTAATGTGTTTCTCCAATCTGCTTGATATAGGTCTTTGGATGAAACCAATTCTCATAGGCTAACTTCAACTGATGTTGTACAACCTCATAAAGTACGAACAATGAAGAATGAATGTTCTTCAATGTCTGGAAGCCTTGGAAATACTTAAATCCTTGGTTTCTTTTCTCCAATGCCAAAGAAAATCATAGAAGACAATTACCAATGCTCCATAGAAAATCCATCCATTTCTTCTTTGGCTTCTTTATATACTCCTCAAGAGGGTCGATCCCTAATTGCCTTTTTTATCACTTAAAATAATATAATGTTTGCACTTTAGCCATATTAATTAATCTCCTTGGAGTTGGCGTCCAAGTTATTAATTATAAAATGGCCCCCCTTTTTAATGTCTCCATGACCCCTTTATACATAAAGTGCAATTTTAACGTTATAATATAACTTTAAAATATTAATTATTATTGAAGTCACCTTTAATAACAATTAAACATTATAACTTAGGCAATACTCATTATTTCATCAAACCAACTGAATTCCGGGATCGACACTGCCAACAAATCAACTTCAAGTGCCTTGCTATAAATAGAAACATTGCATGACTGACCTACTATAAATAGTATGCAAACTTAGTCTTGAAATACCCAATGAAGGCCAACCCTGAACCCACTGAACACTGGAGAAAAGTAAAACCAACAACTGACCAATTTTCTGCGACCAAAAGACCCTTTGTCCAACCCTATTAGCCTATGAGGGCTCAAATGATAGGCTAATCCTGCCAACAATTGATGTCTACCTAGAAGGGGACATTACAGTGTGACAAATAAGAGGTGTATTTCCTATTTTACCACATAGTGTACTACATAAAAAAGGTGTTTAAGAGATACATGAATGAAAGTTGATAGATAGTTCCTGCTGGTAAGTTCCCAGATTTGGTTGATGTAGTTCTCTTTACGTGGCTGGTGGTTGATACATGTTCCCAGTATGGAGGAGGTTCGCATGATTGGTTGATAGTGTTCCCATTTTTTGGTTGATGGCAGATGTACTTGTTTGAAGTTTCCACAATGATTCGATTGATGTGTTCTTGACAGTGAATGATTGATAAGAAGTTGATGTGTTCTTTCTTTACTTTCATTAAGTCCTGTGAAACACAAATTACCATGTAAGACCTAAGGGGGGGAATGTTAGGAAATGTTTAGTCCTCACATTAATTTGTAAATATTGTAAAGTGCATTATTACGAGAGTAATAATTCACTATTATATATATTAATTTGTTGGTTATATTTGGTTAGTAGTTGGTTGTCGTAATATTGTTACAACAATATTACGATTATAGGTTAGTTTTATTTGGTTAGAATATAGTCGGTTGTGATATATTGTTATATATTATTCATATAGGAGATTGAGTATTCATAGGGATTTGGTTGAGATATCAGTGGATATATGTTCTCCATGATTATAGGAATAGTTTTCTATAAAGATGTAATGTCCCATATGATGAAGTATGGAATAAAACAATATTATTGTGTGTTAAAATATTTCTCAGTAGTTTGTGTATTTGGCTTCGTTATTTTCAGTATGTTATTGGATTAATTGTGTGTAGACTCTGATAAATCCCATTAGTGTACCACCATTTGATTGCTTCTATGAAATGGAGTGAGGGAGAATATATTGTGTACCACCATGTGAATGGAAATCTTGGAGAGCAGTAAAATAAGCAGTATCATATGCACCACTTTTGAGTTGTGGGATGAACATGTGCACCACATATCTCAAAGGAAAGGATTATGCATACCATGTGTATGATAGGGAAAATAAATCATTGATATGTAACATAGTAAGATATCCTTGTGGAAGTATGTATGTAATAAGCAATTTGACTCATGTGTGTCTGAGTCTAAGCATTGCACGTATAATAATAATGAGTTGCCTCTAGATGGGGCATTTAGAGTCAATCTAGGTGTGGAGTATCATGCCCTTTTGTGGGCAATATATAATCATTTTAAGCACAATAGTCATATGCCCCTTTTGGGAAATATGAAATCAATGAAGCATAGACAATACTATGTCTCAATATGGACAAAGGAAAGTCAATGTAAACACAAGAGTGACACGCTTCTAATGGGCAACATGGAATCAATATAGCTACCGTACAACAAGCCTCAAGTAGGAAAATGTAAGCAATGAAGTACTAAAGTAACTTCAACACTCCAGGAACTCCAATATCTCTAGAACTTTGACACTTGGAACATCATGTGCGTAAGGTTTCAGTCATCAATCAAGGCTCAATTTGAACCTTTTTTGGCAGGGGACAAAACCCCCAATTAAATAGGCAGTGGAAGTGAAACAACCAGTTTGTATTAATTGGGGGTCACGTAATCGTTGTGGGGGTTTTGAAATCACCAGCCTGCATTAAACAATGGTTTTTCCCGCATTAGTTGCAAAAAGAGAGTAAAGACCTTGAATGATGATTTTTCTATCTATCCAGTTTTCCAAGAACAAGGAAACTCGAAGAGGCACTCTACGATGTTGTAAAATAACACATGATGATTGTTATGATAGAACTAAGATCATATAAGGCACCCTTCTCTAGAATGGACTGACATACGGCTATGCATAAAGTGATACTTTTTTCATATGACTTATAAAATAACACTAATGATATCACAAGCCCTATCAAGGCCTTCCATACATCCAAAATTTCCATGATATAAACATCAAATAAGGTCACATGTAAACTGGGATATATCCTATCTGAGCTTATTGCCCACTAGGCTAGGGCTAATTTCTCATTCTCTATCTCTAGTGTATCACATATCACTAACATCTCAATGATATGAAGTCCAATTAGGGCATGGACATCCTCCAAGGTGATAAACACCTCTGAGGCAGAAGAGATTTGAATCAACGAGAGTGGTAGGAACAAATTCGATGGGAGAGTGTGGGTGTGAGTGTAGAAAGCAAGGAGTAGCAAGAATTGCTCTAGTCCATTGGGGGGTTGTGTTTGTAATGTCTTCATCTTCAAGTTAGTAATTTAAGAAATAAGCGTGTTGTAAGTGTAATTCTCTACAATTTAGTCATAGGAATTCAATAAATTTGTGACTTTTGTTCTCTAGTCCTAAGTACATGGCGTGTGTCCACTGTTGAGTGAGTGAGCCTAGGATGCAGGGACAAGGTTGTCCTTTATTGGACCCCTTAACCTTGACTATGTTAACCAATGGTTAAAAAACTGCCGCTCTGCATTAAGTGCTGGTTTTGCCTACGCCATGGGAATTTACACAGGTTAGTTAATGGCCCAAAAGCTTTTGAGTTGTAATTTGGAACGGATTAGGCATGGGAGTTATTTGTCTCATGATGAAATGGCTAATTAACATAGGTCTTTGTTGACTTGTGTTACAAAATTGCTGCTTCCCATTAAGTGGCGATTTCGCCCGTGACAGTTACATAGGTTAGATAAGGGCCCAAAAGCATTTGAGTGCTTGTTTGGAGCATTTTCAAGAGCAAACGGGATTTAAGGAGTCACTCCATGGGACAAAAGGACATGAAAGGATTCAAAGCAGGTAGGTTGGACTGAGAGGAGATTTGCGTGGAGAGTGTAGGTGATTGTTTAGGAAGCATAGAGGAGTAGAGAGTTGAGTCCTTGAATCCTCTTGTATTGTAACTAGAGAGAAGAGTGAGTGTTGTTTGGAATCTTTGTAATGCCTCTTGAAAGGTAACTAAAGTTGCTGTCTTTGATTCCCAGCCTCATATTGAGCTACGTGGATATTTGCTGCTGTGTGTGGGGGGTTAATGCCTACAAGAACAAGGTTGTTATTCATTTGACTCCCTATCCTTGACTGCATCACTTTAATAATGAACCCACAATATTAAAGCCAACATGCTTTGGATTACAGCATTATTTAATTTAGCCCACTTTTTACATATTAGGTAGGTTGGATTGTGCTAGGAGAGTGTAGGTGCTTTTTAAGGAAGCAAAAAGGAGTAGAGAGTTGAGTCCAGTCCATTGAGGGGCTGTTGAGTGTGGTTCTTCCTCTTGTATTGTAACCAAAAAGGAGTGATTATGTGGTTTGTAATCTCTGTGATTCCTCTTGAAATGTAAATAAAGTGGCTGTCTTTGCTTTCCAACCTCATATAAGTACGTGGATGTATGTTGCTGTGTGTATGAGGTTAATGTTTGCAAAAACAAGAGTCATTCATTTTACCCCCTACCCTTGACGACATCACTTTAACTATGGACCCACATATAATATATAAGCCAACATGCCTGAGATTACAGCTGTATTTAGCTTAGACCAATTTTAACATCTTATGGGTGCACTTTACAATTTTTAACATGTAAAGAATTAGTGCACAAATACCATAGATACCTAGTGACTATGCATTTTTTTTTGAATGGTAAATCGGGGAAGTGTCTTGGGGCCCTCACCCTTTTGAGATCTTCGAAAGAACAATGAAAGTGGGAGTGGGAAGTAAAAAAGAGAGTAGGAAGAGAGAAGAGGAAAGGGGGGAGAGAGAGGAAAAGAGGAAGAATCTCAAAACCAATTAATGGGCCAGCTTCGAAAACTTCTAAAATAAGGCAGCTACAAATTCTATAAACATGCTAGCATAGAGAATTGCATAAATAGTATTGCTAAACTCATAATCAGTTCAATTGAAAACTCTGTGGAGAAATCCCAATACTGCAGGAGAAAGGAGCATGTCTTTTAGGAAAAGTAGAAATCTACCCTGGTGATAGGAGAAGAAATAGGAGGAGTGGGCACCACCAAGTATGAAGAAAGAATTAACTTGGATCCTTACTAGATCTGAGAATCATTTGATTAGTGGAAAACAACTTTCCTGGTTCCTTTCTTTTCTTGATCTCTATCCAACCAAGTTTTGAGGGCTCCACTGCAGGCATCCCAAGAGGGCTAGGACATATGGGAGAACTTTGGAAGATCAAGTGAATCAACTACTATGGCTCAGGCAAGACCCCAATAATTCTTGCCTAAGGTAGAGGAGAGGAATTCAAGGGAACTTCTCTTGGAGGAACACATGTAAACTTGCCAAATAAAAAGAAAGGAGCTCTGAAGCAGGGGCAGCTAAACTTGCAAGAGAGGTAGTAGAGACTACAAGAGGAGCTTCATTTGAAGTAGGGGCTAAGACCTTTGCCATCTTAGCAAGGGAAGAAAATCTGACAGAGAAATGTTGGAAGAAGATTTTACCAAATGGTGGCAATCCACAACTTTTGACTTCACGGAATGGTGGTGATCCTCTACACGACACCACTAGGTTGGTGATGTGGTTTTCCTTTTGTAGCCTCCTTGGCCAATCTCTTCAGTAGCAGTCCAAGGTAGGGCAGTTAGCAACAAGGTGACCACGAGTGAAGCATGCTTCATATCTAAAAACTACATGCTCATAGTCCAACTTTTGCTTCCAGACCCAATCTCCCACCCTAAGCCAAATTTAATCTAGAAGGCCTTTGGCAAAATCCACCTCAGCACAAGTTCTAGCATAAGTAGTATAATGCCATTGAGCTCTTTCAAAAGAGCAATGATGAGAAAACCAAAGAGCATCCCTGATTGCAGAGAAGCAAGAAGACTAGAAATGAAGAGGAAGGAGTGGAAGTCTTACCTAGACAGGAGCTGAAGAAATAGTGTACAGAAAGAAAGAAAGAAAATATAAAAATTTCCACAAATGACGAAAAGCAAGTCAATGGGACTCAAAGATACAACAAATTAACAATAGCAAGTTCAAGGAAAAGAGAATCCAAGAAGCCAAAAAATGAATACAACTATATAAGACAAAGTAAAGCAGCGTGCCACTAAAAAAGGTGGTAATGGAGCCAATACAAATAGCAATGGAGGGTGAACAAGAGCCCCCAAAGCATGTGCTGATGAAGACTGAAAGACCTCATTGAAAATCTTTGTTTATGCTTCAAGTGGAGGAGCCGTATGATCCATCATCAATAACTATGAGAAGATTTGATAGTGCTCGTTGGGGAGTATCCAATGTTGAAGGGGTCATGTTGGGAGATCCATGGGGAAGCAAAGCAATTCCTCTAGAATCTCCCCTAATATCCAAAGCTGATTTACTTCTCGTACTACAAAAGAAACTCGTAATGTGAGTTTGCTCTTGTGATTTGGGGTGCGGTTGGTAAGTAGTAGATCCATGTTGTCGGAAATAGGCAGAGCTATGCTAGTGGGAAGAAGCAAAGCCATTGTGTTGAGGGAGAGTAGGTGGGGGGATTTGAGTAATTTGAGTAGTAGTGATATGGGGAGAGAAGTGCTGCCTAAATGATTTATTAGCTCTGATGTGTGATGCACTAGTGTCCAAAGGGCATTTAGTGCTGCCAATCCTTTGGGTGGGCTGGAAGAAAGAGGTGATCAACATGGGGGCTCTAGATTCTCTAGGCTCCTCCTGTAGGGATTTGTGCCGGAGGGTGATGGCCTCACAAAGATAAAGAGCCAGGCACCGTTGGTCTGGATATCTAAAGAAAGTAGATAGAGTGTTGATTGAGTCCCTGTAGAGGCAATGATATCTTCCCTGGATCTCATAGTAGACAGGGCATATGAAAATGAAGTGTTCCTTGGTCTCCACCTCTTGGAGGGAACAAAGTTGGTAGATCCGGTCCTGACGAAGAATGTGGTGAGTTGTTTCAACCCGTAACTGGTGAGAACATACTCTCATCTGGGCAAGGGGAAACCTTAAGCCATGGGACCAATGGCGCTGGAGATAGGGAGGGTGACAAATAATACCAACCAATACTTGTAAGAAATGCTCGGTGTAGAAAGTTAAGCTTGGGGCTGAGTGACTCACTGTTTGAGATCCAGGTGGCCTAGATATATTGTCTATAGATGTCCTCTCTAGTAGCTCTAGCGATGATGTCCTTAGTGGGAAGGAGTCCAGATCTTCTCAATACGGGCCCATTCAATGGCCCCTAAGCTAGGTCCCCACACCTCTAAACCATACAAAATTGTAGGTTTGATGATTGCATTAAAAAGGCATAACTTGGAAGGGATGTCCTAGAAGTGGATCTGGAAACATTGACGTTCTAAGATAGAAAGAGAGGCAAAGGCATGGATGAGAGGTAGACTTGATGCTAAATCATGGACCAAAAAATTGGACCCCCAAATAAGTGTAGGCTGATGCGATCTCTAGAAGTTACCCTTTGTATAAAAATTGGAATTTGGAGAGAGAACACAAGGAGATTTGAAGATCATGACCTTGGTATTACTAAGGCTGACCACAAGCTATCGGAGTTCGTAGAAATGAACAAGGGCATCATGTTGTCACTGTAGGTCCTCTACAGGTGTGCGAAAAGGACAACATCATTGATAAAAAGAAGGATAACTATAAGCATGTCATGCAAAATACAACCATCATCCATATCAGTATGTTGTCAAAGAAACTCCTCTAACTCATCAATGTGGATGCTAGATAGGGGTAGTGAACTTGCTTTATCCCAATGGTACTCTTCACAAAGTTAGAAAAATTGTGAGAAGTATGAAACTGCCCAATAATTGTCTCATAAAGTCTACAAGTGGTGGTAATTAGAGTGTCTGGAATGCCAATATCTCTCAACTTCCGTAAAAGCAGGTGTCTCGGAATTGAGGCAAAGGCTTTCTTGAAGTCAACAAAACAACAATAGACTTTGGAAGCCCTGTGACGAGCTTCTTCAGTAATAGCCCGAAGTGTAAAGTTGTGGTCGATAGTCTGAGAGTCCCTTTTGAAGCCAACTTGCCTCTAGCTTTGATATTATTCATTTTCAAGTACTTTGACAATTGCATGTCTAACATTGCGGCATAAAGTTTGGCAAATGTATGCCCAATCATAATGGTCTTGTAGTTTCCATGGATAAAGAGATCTCTAGACTTATGAATAGGGTGGATTTTGTGTTTGGACCATGATAGAGGGAAACTTGAGTACATCACCTTATTAAAGAGCATGGCAAGGGGGAAGTTAAACGGAATTCACACTATTAATGATGAACTCAGCTTTGAGACCTTCACAATCAGCTGCATTGCTGGTGCAAAATTTCAAAATAACTTTCTTGACGGAAGAAGTGGAGAAAATAAACGAGGATGGTGGAGGAGTGGGGGTAGTGGCAACATAATGGACTAGAACATCATAGAGGGAACTAGCATAGTAGACCCATGCTTCAGGGGTGATGTCAAAAACTGCGGTTTTTATCGAGAGAAGAGTGTGCTAAAAAGTCTTAAGAGAGTGGTGGAGATTGGCAAGGAGTGTAAGCCATCTATATGCTAGAAACTTCCATTTATTACGTTGGAGAAGACAATGGTATTTTCGATGGAGGGTGGGTATGGCGGGAGGGTCATGGGCTAGAGAGATCATAGGTTAGAGGGGTCAAAAGACGGAAACTAGGGTTTCAATAAAATCCTTGCCCCTTCTCAAAACCACAGATTAGTTTTGAGGATGCAATCTCTATCCTCCACACCGCAATGAAGAAACCCTTGGCACAGGTTTGAATGTGAAGATCATGTGAAAGGAAGGGTTTCTAAAAGGTGGAAACCCATTTGTCGAGGTCTGCAAGCTTGGGCCACAGCCCATTGAAATGGCAAATGAGAAATCATCCATGATTACTGAAAAATGCTTCTTGGTTTGCCATATATAGTCCCAAATCTACAACTGGGAATTTCCTGAAGATGCAGCCGAGGGCAAAGATGGGGCACCCACAAAGGCAGCTGCAGGTTTTGCAAGGGCTTCTTGAAAGATAATGGGACGCCTTAAATTGAAGGTACTGTAGATGGAACATATTGGTGAATGGTAGGAGAAAGCGGCAATGAAGTCAGAGGAATATTTGAAAGAGGAGGAGGGAGAACAGCAGCTTGTCAACAGAAGTGGAGCAAGAAGATTAGAAATGAGAATTTGGCTGCCCATCAGAAGACCTGGATGAGAACAAAGATCCAGAGGGAAGAAAGAATAGCGTTCGAATTTCTGACTTTGCATTTTATTTATGTCCTTGATCTATTTAAATAAATTTTAAATGAACACTATCCAATTATTTACAATGTAGAGCACTTATATGCATAAGTTGACATCAAATTCAAAGTGGCCCCAAGACTAAATTCTTGGGTGGTGTTGTAGGTGCAACTCACCTGAAGAAATACAACATTCAACAGAGGAAGGGATGTGCTGTTATTAGGAAACGATGGTGTTCCAAAGATAACTAAAGAAATCAGACATATGGTTCTTGTGAAAGCTCTAATTGATGGCAGGTTAGGCAGAAACATCTTAACCGAGAAAGTGTGGAAATGTCAGGAAAACCACCATTGATTTCTGTGAATTTCAGAGTTAAATTGGAAAATCAAAACGAATTACTCCAATGGGTTATCCTATTGGATCAAGAAATAACCATGTTTTGATTAAACTGCTGAGACATACTTTCAAAATCTGTCATCAAGGTGGGAGCCTTTGATGATAACCTTATACTCATTCCAAGTTGGGCAATCATTTTTTTCATCCTATCTATTTCTGTTATTCTCATTCATAGCTGTTTGATCTTGGCTGTTATACTGCTGCTTTTGTTCTTTCTTAATAGCTGTAAAGAACACACAATGCAAAATGCATGTTATCATCTCTTGTAATGTTTGGTTCAGAAAACAAGATCTTTAAGAGATAAAATTCGCAGTACTGACATTTATGAGTACCTACTGTTCTAGTATATGTAAAGGAGACTCGTTATGACATGTCCAGAATCGAGGATGTATGTGTTTTGTCTCGAATATTCCAAAATACTTTATAAAGCTGAATGCATCTTTCATAAGTTTTTTCTTGTTCCTAATATATTAGGATTTTTTGCCTTTTTGTTTCTTTCTTTTTGTCAATCATTGTGTTCGATAAAGTTCCCTTTTTTGTGTGTGAAATTAACTGGTAGCAGCTAATTATATATGGTTTTATTTCAAATACATTTCACTGATAGAATTACACGAGGGGTTGATTATTTTGCAGGATGCAATGGGTCATATTTGGAGGTCACTTGTGGCTGAGCCCAAGAGGACTGTTGATGAATTCTTTGATGACATTGTTGAGGATCTATTGATTCAAACTGGGTCAAGACTGTGGCGCTCTCGTGAGTCTTCCTGCCTTGCTCTTTCAGATCTTCTCCAAGGGCGTAAATTTGACCAGGTGGTTTTTTATTTCAGTTAATTTTTCTCTTTTGAAAATGAAAGTGTTATATTTTTTTTGGAGATGCATCTTATATTACACCAAAACACATGAAAATTATATCGGTTGAACAAGTTCACACGGAAAATATCATTTTATGAGGCAAACAATCTACATTGTACTTAAATTTATGTTTTAAGCTTTAACATGCAAAGCCAAATTTTGCTTAAAAATTCTCAACTCTACTAAGTCGATCAGGAATATGTCCTCATGAAAGGTTGCCGTACATATTGACAGCAGATACTGAATTGTGTGCCATCAACTTTTTCAACCATACCTGATATTCAAGTATCTTGTAGAAGAGGACTTTGCCAAGAAAGAGGGGAGATAAATAAATAGTTGAATTTGGTTTCATTTTAAGATTGGATTAATGGTAAGTTGCTCCGACCATTCAAGCCAGTACGGACTATAGAAGTTACAATAACTAATGCTGGGGGAGTCTGCACTAAGTCATAATTGAAAATAACCTTGAACCAATTTTTTGAAGGTTCTCTGTTTCTTTTGATGCTGAATCGTGATTAGAGATTGCTTTATTTGTGGATAGCTCCATTAAGAAGTGAATTTCCTTGAAAGCTTGATTGTGTTCATTTTTAAATGAATTATTAGTCATTTTCCCTATATTTTCTTGATTGATAAGATGGCAATTTGTTTTTTTCGTGGGCAAGACTGAATGTCACATTGAGGCATTTCGCTATCCATGAAAGTTCCATGGGTATATATGTCTCTGCAGCCTTACTTAGTCAGTGGTTTATATATTTCATGTATTGTTTTTAATAAGAGGCAAACATTATTTTTTTACTTAGTTCCACCAAGGGAGAGCTATGAAACCCAAATTTCCCGTCCATAAATTCCTTTGGGTCAACTCCCATTTCAAGTAAGGACGCTATACCTGTTGGGGTTTGAACCCAGGTCTTACACATGGTGACACCCCACCTCAATCACTAGACCACAACCTGATGGTCATTTATATATTTCATTGTGTATGCGAGCTAATGAATCCTATTCCTAGATCAGTAATTCATATATGCATTTGATTGGGTCTTGTTGAGTTACTGAAATTAATAATTATGTAAATCTTTGCATGGAATTTCCTAGTAGAGAATCTCATGAACGATTTCCATCTTTGGCATTCCACATTATTTTTTTAATCATATTGTGGTATTTCCTCCAAGAGTCATCATAATTGATAAAGTCAAAGCTTGGTTCAATGCTCATAAGATCGTACCAGTGCAGAGGAAAAAGAGCAAAGATGGAGCCACACCCTATAAATCCTTTGTGGCATGGTTCCTCCTCAAATGCCAAATGCCGGTAACCTCATTAAGGTTGAGGAAGAGGAAAATATGCTACAAGTCGGAACTCAGAATCTTGATGTTGTGATGTTAAATGCCATTTCTTTATCCACGGCTAACCTGAGAGCAAATCTACCTCCCCTCTCTCCACAACCTTTCTCGCATATTCCAACAGTTGGAGATTATGATAATGACATCCAGAATATTTGCAGCCTCCGTCATCTTCAGCTAGGACTCCCCAATCCCCATGCATGTCTGATGTAGGAGCATTTAGGTCAACAAGCAATCTTGCATAACCAAAAAAATGTAGTGGTGTGTTTGTGTATTCTAGTTGGTGTGTTTGCTGTTTTGGCATTGTAGAAGCTCATCCAAGGGAAACATTGACACTCCAACACTTCTTTCAGCAACATGGTTCTAAGTGTGTTGGTTGAGTCATTCGACTATCACTTGCATTTAGGAAGTGGGTGGGTCCATTTAAGGCCTAAAAGTAATAGGTTTTGGGGTAGAGGCAAAAAGGGCACGAAGAATACTTCCGAAGTAGAATTTGATTGTAGATTTGGAGTCTCCTCAAAAAGTTATGCACTTTTAGGAAAAAAACATCTCATTTTGAGTTGGTATGCAAAAGATGTGGCCTCAAAAAGTTGATGGGTTTTGCACTTTGACAAAATTGTTAGTGTGGTTTTGAAAGGGTTAAGCAGCGATTATGCAATTGTCGAAGCAGTTTCCTAACCGCTGGTCTGCATTAAGGGACACAATAGTAACACAACTGCCACTCTCCATTAAGCGTTGGTTTCGCCTACGTGGAATGTAAAAAGAAAGTAACTGCCTAGAATGATGGATTGTCAGTTGCCGAACATTTTCAAGATGCTTGGGAGTTCAAAAAGTACTCCAGCAGTCATAGGATTCAGGGAAAGATTTGAACACTTAGGGGAGTAGCTTCAAGGGATATGGGAGAGGCTTGGAAGAGTTAGTTCTCCAAGAAGAGAAGTGAGTGTGGGGAAATGAACTAGTCCATTGAGGGACTGAACTGGGATGATTCTTCTTCATGTAATGCTTTCATGAGAAAGTAAAGAGAGAGGCAGCCATTCATTTGGCTTCCTCATTCTTGTTTGCGTCGGGATCAAATCAAGGTTGTTCCGTGTTGGGTTGAGTATGCGAGGCTCTAGTGGGTTTGTTACAAGTGTTAGAGAAGTTGTGCAATTGTAGAGAACTATGACTAATTCTAGAAGAGGAGGAAGAACACCAAGAGGAGCAGACTTGGCTGAGATGTTGAGAGGAATCCAAGTGAGATTGGATGCAATGGAGATTGCACAACGTAGAGGAACTATTGTTGTTGCAGATGTGAGTGAAGATGGAGCAGCCCTAAAAAGTCAAGTTTGAAGATCTGGTAGATGAATCAAAGGAGAGATTATTGAAGGCCATTCCCAAGATAAGAGGCAAGCCGAGGTTGAATGCCCCTAGCTATTAAGGGAGTTTGTGTCTTGAAGATCTAATTGATAGGATCATGGAGATGGAGAAGTACTTTGATAATGAGAAAAGGGAGGATCCCAAGAGAGTGAAGTTTTCTTGCACACGGTTGAAGGACATGCATCCTTATGGTTGGGTCATGCACAGCTAGAAAGTCAAAGAATAGACAAAGAAATAATCAAGACCTAAGGAAGGATGGTTGAAAAGTTGAAAGGTAAGTTTTCACCTTCTAATTATCAGCAGAATTTGTTTAAGATGTTGCATAATTTAAAGCAAAAAGAAATAGAGTGTAAGATATTATACGAAGAAGTTTTACAAGCTCGCCATTAGGGCTGGTCATGTTGTGAATGATCAAGAGAAGATATATAGATATGTAAATGGCTTGAGGTTGAGCATACACAATGAGTTTGAGATGGCCAAGTTGTAGTTCATAGAGGAAGCCTATCAATGTGCATTGAAGGTAGAGGATAGGTTGTCAAGAAGGCAACTAAAAATAACAAAGGATGGGAGTATCATGATGGAAACATGAAAGGAGTGAATGTTTTTAAAATCAAGAGAATGACTGGACATTTCATGGAGATTGCTATGATTGCGTAGTGTCTGGACATACAACATTTGAGTGTCCTCACAGAAAGGCTGAAACAAGCTACAATAATGGAAGCAAATAGATAACATGGCATTTATGTTACCAATCAACAATGAATGAGTGGGAAGAGGTGTTGGAAATATTGTCATTGATGTCAAAGGTCTAACATTGTTGATGACAAAGGCCCCATAGCATTTATTGTGGAAATATTGTCATTGATGTCAAAGGTCTAACATTGTTGATGACAAAGGCTCCATAGCATTTATTGTCTACAGGTGTTTTTTAATGTTCATATTTTGGCTAAATGTGTTGATATTTATTTAATATTAACGAATATATTTTTGGTTGCATAAAGTTAAAAAGAGGGCTCATGAGGAAGTCAAAGACTCATGAAAAAAAGACAAAAGAGGTAAAGGACACATTTTCCCTTGAAGGGTCACCTTAAAGAATTTAAAGGGTCACCAAGTAAAGACAAAAGAGGAATGACACATTTTTGCATGAAGAGTCACATTAAGGAATTCGAAAAGTCACCAAGATAAAGACAAAAGGGGAAATGACACATTTGCTCATGAAGGGTCACTATGTGACTTTTCAACTGAAAGGATTCGAAGGCTCATGTAAGTTTGGCGCCCTTTTCCATGAGGAGTGAAGGGTCACAAAGGGTGAATGCCAAAGGTCATTTGGAGAGTTATAAATAAAGACTTGGGAAGCCATTTGTAATATGCAAGAGAGTGCATGGTTTGTAATTGTTTTATATAAGAAAAGAGGAGAGAATAGCAAGGAAAATTGTAGAGTTCTATCATTTGTTGAGAAAACAACATTGAGAGATAATTGTGTTTTATACACGAGAGGTTGGTGCTCCTACAAGTTGGTGCTTGCGAAATTTGTAATTTGAGTTGGTGCTCATTTTTATACTTGAGATTGTTCTCCGTGGTTTTTTCCACATTGGGTTTCTACATAAAAATATGGTGTCTCTCTTTCTATCTCTTTCTCGTGTGGTGCATGTTATTGTTTTAGTTTTATTGCATATCTTGAATGTATGGTTAAGTGGAGTTTGATTAAGAAAAAGTTTTATAAGATATATAATATATTGATTCACCCCCCTTTTCAGTATATCCTGTGCTTAACAATTGATATCAGAGTAGGTTCTTTTGAAAAGAGTTTTATTGCTTGAAGGTAGATCGGGGAAAACACGATGGCTGGATCACACGAAAGTTTTTCTACAAATAAGGCACCTTTGATGGGGCAAATTATGTCTTTTGGTGCATAAGGATGAGGACTTGCTTGATGTCCCTTGGATTCAACATTTGGCAAGCAGTGATGGAGGAATACGAAGAGCCATAAACACTTGTAACTACTTCGGCAGAAAAAAAGGCAAGTGAAAATAATGCTAAAACTTTAAATGCTATTTTATATGGTTTATGTGAATCATAATTTGTTATAGTTATGCAATGCAAATCTGCTCATGAGATTTGGGTAAAGCTTGAGAATATTTACAAAGGCGATGGAAAGGTTCACCAATCTAAGCTCTAGACTTTCAGAAGACAGATTGAGTGTTTGAAGATGGAAGAGGAAGAAAACATAGCAAGTTATTTTTTGTGGGTTGATCAAATAGTTAATCAGATTCAAAGCCTTGGAGAAAAGTTAGAAGAATCAACGGTGGTATAAAAGGTTTTGAGATCTCTACCAATGAGATATGATGCAAAAGCGTCAACGATCAAGGAGATGAAGTATCTAGCTAAGCTAAAAATGAACGAATTACATGGTATTCTTACGGCATATGAGATGCGGATCGAACAAGAGAAACCCTCAAAGACGGACGCTGCTTTTAAGACACGAAAGAAAGACAAGGCTAAAATTCAAGAATCAAATGACAGCTCTAGCGATGAGGAAGATGACTCCACTGTATTCTAAAGATTCTAGCTCAATCGAAGATAGTGGAGTCAGTGACCCAGATGAAGAAGAAATTTTATTCATGACCATATATAAAGATGCCTCCGTAAGCAAAAGTATAGATGATCAAGAAGTAGAACATGATGAAACGGAGGTGAATTTGGAAGAACTCATTTGTGCCTTAGAAGAATTACAAGCTCTTGAGAAGAATAATTGAAGATTGAAGCTCCAGATCGAGAAAAATGAAAAGGAGTCGAAGAAAATAATTGAAGATTTACAAGCACACATTGAAGAAGCCAAAAAGACTGAAAAAGATCTAACAGTTCAGTTGCAAAAAATAAGTGAAGAATATGAAAGGTATGTTGTTGAAATTGCCTCTTTAAAAGTATATCTTGAAAAAACAAATAAAACAGTCAATGACAAAGCAGTCAATGATTCAAAATTTGAGAATAACACTAATATGTTGAATAAGATATTAGAAAGTCAAAAATCAATATTAGATAAGACATGTATCAGATTTGAAAAGAAAAAGAGCTATGCTGAAGCTCTTACAAAAGAAGAAACAAAAAGGGAAGAAGTTAAGAATGCAGATGACAACTCAAACAAAGAACGCTGGAAGGAATAGAGCTACAAAAGACAATCAGGTCAAAGATACACAAATCAGAATAGGTTCTATTTTCATGGTTATTGTTTTTATTGTAATAGTTATGGTCAGAAGAAAATATAATGTCAGAAAAGAGCTAACAATTTTAGAAATAAGGAGAAGGAAACTCATGCAGAGTCAAGCAGAAGCCACAACTCTTCTGCTTCTATCAGGTTTTGACGAAGAGGCCATAATATGTTACAAGTGCAATAATTTCAGACACAACCCGGTATTGTAGAAGCATGTTTGAGTCAGTCAAGAAAGACCAAAGTTTTAAGGTTTCATTCATCAAGAAGAAAATTCAGAAAAGTTCATCGCAGAAGAAACAACATGAAAAGTCTATGTTAGTCCAGATAGCTTTCCATACAAGAAACGAAAAAAAGCCATGGTTCATTGACAGTGAATGTTTGAGGCACATGACAGGAGACAAAAACAAGTTCATAACTCTAATGAAGATCAATGGCAGCATAGTGAAATTCGAAGACAATACCATTGACAGGAAAGCTGAAAAAAGTACATTAAGTTTAGTTAATGGTAAAACTAAAATTGAAAATGTTCTATATGTAGAAGGCCTTAAGCATAATCTGTTGAGTGTAAGTTAAATGTGTGATCAAAGACACTAAAGTTTTATGCAGAAGGTTGTGAAATTAGGAGAAAAGATTCAGATGTGTTGATTGCAGATGCTCAAAGGATAGGCAACAATTTGTATATGTTATCAGATATCAAAGGTCAAAAATGTTGTTTGAGTCAGGTTGAGGAAAGTTGGCTATGGCACAGGAGAATGGGACATAAATTTTGACAATCTTGTCAACATCAGCAAGAAACAAGCAGTAAGAGATCTTTTAAAGATTACAAAGCCCTCCAACACACTTTGTGAACCATGTCAACATGGGAAGCAGGTCAGAAGACAGTTCAAAACAAAAGAATACTCGACCACTCAGATGTTAGAGCTTGTTCACACTGATTTGTGTGGACTTAAGAGAACTCAAAGTACTCAAGGCGAGAAATATTTCATGTTGCTTATTGATGATTTTACACGTATGACTTGGGTGATGTTTTTGAAAAAAAATTCAGAAGCTTTCAGCCACTTCAAAGCATTCAAGGCTTTTGTTGAGAATAAAACTGATTTGAAGATTAAGTCTCTGAGATCAAACTGAGGAGAATTCATGTCAGATGTGTTTATTGAGTATTGTGAAGATGATGGGATAAAGAGACATTATTCAGCAGCTAGAACTCCACAGCAAAATGAAGTAGTTGAACGAAAAAATAGAACAATTCAGGGAATAGCGAGGACAATGCTAAATGAATCCAAGATATCATATAAATATTGGAGAGAAACAGTAGGTACATCAGTGCATATTCAGAATAGAGCGTTGTTGAAAGTCAACGGTGACAAGACTCCCTATGAGCTATGGAAAGACAAACCAACTACATGTTGAACACACTATCTATTGAGAGGGGGGTGAATCAGTAGATAAGCTAAAGCCTATTTTTTTTTTAAAACTTTTAAACAAGATACATAATGTATAAGCAATGTAAGGAACAAAAACAGAGATCATACACACACAAAAGAATGCTTAACACCAGATTTTTATGTGGAAATCCAAAGAAAAAAACCACAGTGAAAAAAACTGTTAGAAACTACTGTTCCAATCCAGCCTCATAAAAAAGATGTCTTACAGATAAATCTCATTGGTTACATTCAAGAGCACCCACTCTAAGGAAGCACCAACTTCCTAACTGAACACCAATTCAGTTTTTTTGATGGCACCAACCTATCAGAGATATGAAGCTACAACTTCAGAATACAAAAGAGATTCAAAATGAATCTTGTTCTATTTTTTTGTTACAAGTCTTGTCTGTAATTGCACCTTCACGCTATGTGCCTTCTCGTCTTATCAACCTCTATCTCTTTGTGTCTAGATATCTTCTATTTTGACACACCTTAATCGCTTTGCCTTTTTATGCTGTCTGCATATGTCCTCACTCGACAATTTTGAGTTAACATTCTAATTATTATTGCCACAACAACAAAAAGACACTTTCGAATCTTCTGTTCGTAGCATATATAGACAAACGCATCTTAGGGTTTTCTATCTGTAAAGTGTTCACACTTCAACTACTCTTAATCGGTTCAAGCTTCTGATCTGCATTCAATGTGACTTTTACTTCGTGTCTCGATTCATGCTTCAAATGACAATGTTCAAATGTATTTACTACCTTTGGCATGTGCATTTCTATTGTTCTTAACTGCGTCGCTTCCTCAATCAAATAGATTGATTAATCTCGAGCTTCGTGAAGAGATATCAAGTTCATCCCCTGTTCCAGTTGTTCCTTTACAGATAGTTAGAACACATTAAATACAGGGTTTTTATTTCTTTCGTCGCGTCAGGTTCACGTTCTTTTCTTTGTTGGATCTTTTCTTATGACCTCTTGACATTTGTCAAATGCGCGTGCACTTGGAGGGTAATTTGGCTTTGCTTCGCACCATTGGATCTAATACACTGATGAAGCATGAGCCGTTGATCTTTTTAAAGCAGCATGTCTTTTAATTCTTGCTTTGTCATTAACCATCGAGCTTCTTTTCTTCCCTTTTCTCATCTCGCTGCTTTCTATGTGATGGGTTCGCTTCTGCTCCTTTCGATTGTCGTCGATATAATCGATCTTTACCCTTTCTATTGTGCGTTAAACTTTGGCATGTTGGCGTGATCTTATATTCTTTGGCCTTCTTGTAATGCTCCTTGCACCATTGATCTTTGTAGACTTGCTTGTCTTTTAACCTTGCTTTAATTCTTTTCGAAGGTTCCTTTCTACAAATTGTTGTGGGCCTTTGTGTCTTTGGGACAATTTTCGTAGAATTTTTGTCTGGGTCCATTTCACTCTGAAGTATCCTCCAATTTCTCCGAAAGAGTTTGTCATTGGCTTCTATTGGAAGTGTCCTTCGAAAATCTTCCAACGGTCCTCATACTCTTCAGATTCTCTGCAATCTACCCTTCGGCTTTTCTTGAAGTGTCGACATACCCTTTGCAATGTTCAAAAGATACCCTTCAAATTTTTTGAAAAGGTCTACTTGCCCTTTGAAACATTCAAAAGATACCTTTCGGACTTTTTGAAAATGTCCACTTGCCCTTCGGAATGTTCAAAAGATACCCTTTGGACTTTTTGAAAAGGTCCACTTGCCCTTCGGAACATTCAAAAGATACCCTTTGGACTTTTTGAAAAGGTCCACTTGCCCTTCGAAACGTTCAAAAGATATTCTTCGGACTTTTTGAATGTATCCTTCGGACTTTTGTTAAGGGACAATTTTTCGAAAAGGACTTGACATTTTTTTCGAAAGAATTGCCCTTGCCACTTATTTTGAAAGAATTCCTCCTCAGGAATTCTTCAAGACTATTTCGGGTTTTTCATCTTTCTTGACTTATGTACTTAAGAGAAGCCAAGCCACTCAGAAATCCCGATTGCCTCTTCTAGACCGTTTTGGGTTTTTGACATTACTTGACTTATCAACTTGAGAAGTAATGTGCTTGCGAATTCCCGATTACCTCTTCGCTGGACCCTTTCGGGTTTTCCACATTGCGTAGCTTATAAACATAGAAGTAAAGCTATCCTAAAAACCCGATAACCTCCTCTTAGACCAAACCGAGTTCTTATCATTGCTTGACTTATAAAATATAAAGAAGTAAAGTCATTCCATAAACCCGACCAACTTTATTAGCCCAGTTCGGAGTTTCAAGACTGCTTTATTTATTTTATAAGTAAGAGCACTTCACAAACCCGATTTACTCCACAAGTCTGCTCAACTCAACCTTTGGCATTAATGCGTTACCAGATTCAACTCAATGACATCAACCTTTGACATCAATGACAATTCCATGCTGCCTTAGTCGGGATGCCATTAGTCCTCAAACTGCTTTCTGGATCATGATATTCAAACCATCCACTATCTCCTTGCTCAAATTGCCAACAATCTCCCTCTTTGTCATTGATGGCAAAACACCCTCAAGAGCAAAAACATCCTCAAAGTTCTCGTCTCATTCTACTTGCTTGCTCTTATTCTAATTTTTCCCCCTGACATTAATGACAGAGTGTTTTGCTAAACCAATAAAACAAACTGCTCCTTTATTGGCTTCTGAGCTGTTTTGATCCTTGGACCTATCTGGATAGAGCATTTTGAAGAAAGACTCCCCCTTGGATAATGCACACCGCCCTGAACTATTCCTTTGACTCTCCTGGCTTTCATATGTTTCAACCGATCCTGGATATAGCATGGGTTTGAAAGACCAATCAACAATAGATATATCTCTTACATAGATAAGCAAAAAAATCTAGATCCAACATACCTTTGTCTGCTCCTTGACATCAAATGGCTAACGATGTGTAAAGTACACAATAAATTAACTTCACTCTTAATCCAAGAGTTAATAATATGTCTGCAATGCTCCCCTTGGACTTAGAACTTATCACAAGAGTCTAGTGATATGAGGTGGGAGCTACAACTCCCAACTTCTCTCTCAGATACTCAAATTGCTCCTTGGGAAGAGGCTTGGTGAAGATATGTGCAATCTGATCCTTGGTTGGCACATATTCCATTGTGACCTCCTGACTTGCTACCTTTTCTCTCAAAAAGTGATATTTTATGGAGATATGCTTGGTTCTGGAATGCATCACTGGATTCTTGGATAGATTTATGGCACTTGAACTATCACAAAAAATAGAGATAGGTGCTTGATATTGTACCTTTATGTCCTTAAGAGTTTGCTTCATCCACAAGACTTGAGTGCAACAAGCAACTGCTGCTACATACTCTGCTTCAGCTGTAGAGTGTAATCGATTCTTGCTTCTTGCTCAGCGAAGACACAAGTTTGTTACCCAGAAAGAATGCACCACCACTTATGCTTTTTCTGTCATCCACACTTCCTGCCCAATTAGCATCAGTATATGCAACCAAAGTAATATCTTTGGTAGTTGTGTACCACAACCCATACTCAATTGTGCTCTTGATGCACCTGAAAATTCTTTTTACAACATTAACATGTGATTTTTTGAGGGTTGTTTGAAATTGTGCAACCATGCACTCTGCTTGCATGATGTCTGGTCTTGATGCTGTTAGATACAATAGGCTGCCTATCATTGATCTATACAACATATTATTTACATCAGGGGATTCATCTTCCTTAGCTTGCAACCAGTGATCATGGGAGTACCAATTGGTTTGTTGTCCTCCATTCCAAATTTTTTGAGCATCTCCTTCGCGTACTTAGTTTGAGATATGAATATCCCTTCATTAGTTTGTGTAATTTGCAGACCAAAGAAGGAGAGTTCTCTCAGCATTGACATTTCAAATTCATTTTGCATTTATGTGGCAAATTCTATGCACATGTTACTATCACCACCTCCAAAGATAATATCGTCCACATAGACAACAACAATCAACATATGGTCACCTTCTGATATAAAATACAGGGTGTTGTTTGCGCACCCTTTTTTGAAACTTTGTCGTTGCAGTTATTGATCCAATTGTGAATACCATGATCTAGGTACCTGTTTTAGACCATACAAAGCTTTCTTTAGTTTGCACACATAATCTTCTTTCTCTACTAACTGAAATCCTTCTGGTTGTTCAATGTACACTTCCTCTTCTAAGTTTCCATTCAGGAATGCTGACTTCACATCCATTTGATATACCTTGAATTTATTGTGAACAGAGAATGCCAAGAACATTCTTATAGCTTTCAGTCTTGTTATAGCTTTCAGTCTTGCCACAAGAGCAAATGTCTCTTCAAAATCTATGCCTTCTACTTGTGCATATCCTTTGCACACTAGTCTAGCTTTGTTTCTTATGATTGCTCCATCTTCATTGAGTTTGTTTTTATAAACCCACTAGTTCCTATTACATTCTTGTTCGAGGGTCTAGGAACTAATTCCCAAGTTTTATTCTTTTCAATTTCGCTGAGTTCTTCTTCCATGGCTGTTAGCCAGTTTTCATCTTTGCTGGCTTCATTGAAGGTCTTAGGCTCAATTTTTGAAAGTAGAGCAAAGTTTACTTGCTCCTTGTTTATTACAGTTCTTCTCCTAGTCTGAACACCCTCATCTTTGTTGCCAATTATTTGCTCCTTGGGATGTTCTTTTTGAACAAACTTTGTGGGTGCCCTTTTACTCTTTTCTTCCTCCTCTTCACTATCTTCTGCTTCATTTTCTGCTCTTTCTGATTTTTCAATTCTGATCTCATTAGGTTCAACTTGTTTGAATCTTTCTTCTACCTTGACATTAATGCTTTCAACTATTTTATGCATCCGTCTATTGTAACACACATAGGCTTTGTTGTGAGTGGAGTATCGAAGAAAAATTCCTTCACATCTTGACTCAAAACTTCCAAGTTTGGCATCTTTTCTTCTTATGTAGCACTTGCTTCCAAACACTCTGAAATACTTTACGGATGCAGGTTTTCCAAACCACAGTTCATATGGGGTTTTATCAGTGTTTACCTTAAGTTGAACTCTGTTTAGGATATATATTGATGTTTGAACTGCCTCTTTTCAATATCCATCAGGGAGTTTTCCCTCTTTCAGCATTGTTCTGGCCATCTCCTTCATAGTTTTGTTTTTTCTTTCTACAACTCTATTTTGTTGTGAAGTTCTTGTAGCATAGTATTGTGTCTTAATCCCATGCTTCTCACAATATTCTATAAACTCGTTGGAGGTGAATTTTTCATTTTTGTCTGATCTTAAACATTTGATTTTTCTTTTCATTTCATTCTCAACCATGGCCCTGAAGATTTTAAATCTCTCAAAGGCTTGTGCTTTATCTTTCAAAAATGTTACCCATGTCATCCTTGAGAAGTCATCTACAAACAACATAAAGTAGCATACACCTTTGGATTCTTTTATCCTAGTAGGACCACATAAATATGTATGAATTACTTGTAGGGGTTTTGAGGTTGCATATTCTTTCATTTCAAATCTGATCCTTGTCTGCTTTCCTAATTGGCACGGTCTGCATGTGATGTCTGCAGGTTTGATTATTTTTGGCATATGTCTAACACACTTGTTAAAGCTTACTTTGACTAGATTGTCGAAGTTAACGTGACCCATTCTTTTATGCCATAACCAGCGCTCATTGATTTTTTCCATGAGACAACTTGCATCATTTTCTTCAATCACAAACCCAGTTTACTCCACAAGTCTGCTCAACTCAACCTTTGGCATTAATGCATGATTAGATTCAATTTCAATGACATCAACCTTTGACATCAATGACAATTCCATGTTGCCTTAGACATGAATGGCAATTCTTCTGTCCTCAAACTGCTTTCTGGATCATGATATTCAAACCTTCAACTGTCTCTTTGCTCAAATTGCCAACACTACAGTTGATTACTTTAGAGTTTTTGGTAACAGATGCTTCATAAAGAGAACCGATGAAAAATTGGATTAGTTTGAATTTAGAACAGATGAAATTATATTTCTTGGATATTCTAGCAAAAATAAAACTTATAAATGTTATAACAAAAGAACCAAGAAGATTGTTGAAAGTGCGAGTGTCAGGATAGATGAATATGTAGCACAAAGAGTCAATGATCTAGTAGACACTCTTGAATTCATTGAAGAAAAAGATTTTGAAGAATCAGATTAGGATGAGGAGCAAAAAAACACCAAGACCCCATCCAAATATGTTAATAAAAATCATAATAAGAGTGACATCATTGAGAACATAAATGAAGAAGTTCGCATTAGAAGGATGATGGTAAGTGAATCTAAGCAAGTTAATTTTTATTTGTTATCCAAAATTCAGCCTGAAACTTTTTCAAAAGCTAGATATGATGAGCATTGGGTTAAGGCAATGGATGAAGAATTAAATCAGATAGAAAATAATGATACTTGGGAAGTAGTGCCTAGACCAAAAGATCAAAATGTGATAGGAACAAAATGGGTATACAGAAATAAGTTGAATGAAGACGGTGAAGTTATCAGGAATAAAGCAAGGTTAGTATGTAAAGGATATGCTCAAATTGATGGTATAGATTTTGAAATTTTTTTTGCACTAGTGGCAAGGCTAGAGGCTATTAGAATGTTTCTTGCATATACAGTGTTTAAGAATTTCAAAGTGTTTCAGATGGATGTCAAGTCTGCCTTCCTGAACGAGAATCTAGAAGAGGAGGTCTACATTGAGCAACATGAGAAATTTATTCTCTTAAATGATAGTAGCCATGTATGCAGATTGAAGAAAGCACTGTGTGAATTGAAACAAGCTCCCATAGCTTGGTATGCAAGACTTGATAAGTACCTGCAAGATCAAGGTTTCAAGAGAGGTTTTCCTGACAATAATCTCTACATCAAAATAAAAGGTGAGCATCATTTGATTGTTGTGGTATATGTTGATGACATAATATTTAGAGGAAATATTGAAAAGATGACAATAATTTTCTTATAATGTGAAAAAAGAATTTGAGATGTCTATGCTTGGAGAATTGTCATTTTTTTAGGGTTAAAAATATTTCAGTCAGAAAAATGAATTTTCATAGCTCAAAATAAATATGCCAAAGAGATGTTGAAAATTTTTGGTTTTCAAGATTGTGCACTAGTTGGCACACCAATGGGTATAAGAAACAAGGTAAGTAAGAATGAAGATTCACCTGTTACAGGTAATTTTTGTATAGATCTATGATTGGTAGTCTTTTATATTTAATAGCATCAAGGCCAGACATCATGCATGCAGTAGGCATGGTTGCGAGATATCAATCAGCGCCGAAGGAGAGTCATGTTTAGTTCTTGAAAAGAATATTCAGATATGTCAAGTGGACATTGGATTATGGATTGTGGTATTCCACAGGTAAAGATTTCACTTTGGTTGCTTATATAGATTCAGATTTGGATGACAGAAAGAGTACAAGTGGAGGAGCTTTCTTTTTCAGTGATAGCTTAGTATCTTGGCTAAGCAAAAAGCAGAACTCAGTATCACTTTTTACAGCTGAAGCAAAATATATTGTAGCTATATTGTGTTATACTCAAGTGCTTTGGATGAAACAAACTTTAGAAGACATAAGTAAAAAATGATGAACCTATCTCTATTTTTTGTGACAACACAAGTGCTACTAATATTTTTAAGAATTCATTGATGCATTCAATAACAAACATATTCCTATCAGATATCACTTTTTGAGAGAGCAGGTGCAAATCAATAGGTTAAAATGGAATATATTAGTACTACATAACAGATTGCAGATATTTTCACAAAGGTACTACCAAAAGACACATTTGAGTATCTGTAGGAGAAGTTGAGAGTAATTTCTTTTACTTCCTGCCATTGAGGATCAGCATTAGTCGAGGGTTAGCTAAGTGTTAGCTCTAGATTAGACCCTTTGCCATTGATGTCAAAAGGGGAGAAGAACATACAAAAACAAGTACAAGAATAGGTACATGATGCTACAATAAGGAGGAGTTACTATATGTTTTTCAAATGGCAATATGTGTAGGTTGTCATGTGCAGTACAGGTTTTAGGATGTGGGAGTTTCAGTTTGAGGTTGCCATCAATGACAAAGGGGGAGATTGTTGGAAATATTGTCATTGATGTCAAAGGTCTAGCATTGTTGGTGACAAAGGCCCCATAGCATTATTGTTTAAAGGTGTTTTTTAATGTTCATATTTTGGCTAAATGTGTTGATATTTATTTAATATTAACGAATATATTTTTGGTTGCATAAAGTCAAAAAGAGGGCCTATGAGGAAGTCAAAGAGTCACGAGCAAAGACAAAAGAGGGAAATGACACATTTTCCCATGAAGAGTCACCAAGTAAAGACAAAAAGGGAAGGATGCATTTTTCCATGAAGAGTCATCTTAAGGAATTTGAAAGGTCACCAAGATAAAGACAAAAGGGGAAATGACGCATTTGCTCATGAAAGGTCACCATGTGACTTTTCAAATGAAAGGATTTGAAGGGTCATGCAAGTTTGGCACCATTTTCTATGAGGAGTGAGGGGTCACAAAGGGTGAATGCCAAAGGTCATTTGGAAAGCTATAAATAAAGACTTGAGAAGCCATTTGTAATATGCAAGAGAGTGCATGGTTTGTAATTGTTTATATAAAAAAAGAGGAGAGAATAGAAAAAGAAATTGTAGAGTTCTATCATTTGTTGAGAAAGCAACATTGAGAGATAGTTGTGTTTTATATATAAGAGGGGTTGGTGCTCTTGTGGGTTGGTGCTCACAAATAGTTGTTGTGTTGGTGCTCAGCAAAGGGGTTGGTGCTTTTGCAAGTTGGTGCTTGCGAACTTTGTAATTTGAGTTGGTGCTCATTCTTATATTTGAGATTGTTCTCCATGGTTTTTTCCACATTGGGTTTTCACGTAAAAATTTGGTCTCTCTCTCTCTCTTGTGTGGTGCAAGTTATTGTTTCAGTTTTATTGCATATCTTGAATGTATGGTTAAGTGGAGTTTGATTAAGAAAAAGTTTTATAAGATATATGATATAGTGATTCACCCCCTCCTCAGTGTATCCCATGCTTAACAATATGAGCAAGGGAATTTGGAAGGTTCATTTGCAATCAAGAAACAAGGTGTCAACTTGTTGGTGAAGACGAGGATCTTGAAGAAACCAAGGAAGCAAGAGGACCAGTGGCAAATAATGCATATTTTCAGAACAGGGTGCAAAACAAGAGGTAGGTGTTGTAATGTTATAGTTGATAGTTGGATTACGGATAATCTATTGCCTGTGGAAGTCATAGATAAGCTGAAATTGAAGTGTATATTACACCTTGAGCCATATAGGGTGTCTTGGTTATTGGAATGGCATTATTGAAAGGGCATGAAATTACAATATGGTAAACAATGTGTAGTGGATGTGAAAATAGGTTCATATCAATAAAGTGTTTTGTGTGATGTTTTGCCCATGGATGCATGCCATATTGTGTTGGGGAGACCATATTCGTTTGACAAGAAAGTTGAGTATGATTGAAGGAAAAATGTAGTTTCTGTTAAAGTTATCAACTAGCTATTAATTAGTCATTAACTAAAGGTTGGTTGTCAACCTTCCCAACTGATTGTAACCACTTTTTGCTTAATATAAAGATGGACACACAAGTGTGTGTGTCGTATGCCTTCCATTTCTTTTTATTCTTTCAACATTCATTTTCTAACATTGGTATCAAATCCAATCGTTCGAGGGAAGCCCAGTTGGCTATGAACAAAGGAGAAGAAGAGCTCAAAGCTCAAGGACACTCTAGGAAGAAGGGTGCGAACCACAAAGGTAGTAAGTAGAGGTTGAGGTCGTAGCAGAAATGCGAACAAGGAGCACAAACTAGTCATGCAAAACAAAATGTGGGAGTGAAGATAGAACGTGGGAATGAAGACAAAACATGATGCGATTTGAAAGAACAGGGATTGAACAGACCGCGAGGGCACGAGATGATAAAGAAGACATAAGTACTGATAGTCAACACTTTTAGTCATGAAATTCACTGTTACAGAGGACATGATGTTTTCAGTCACGAAATTCAGCAAACAGACCTGATTTTATTGTTACCTAGGGCAAGAACGTGACGATAATTGCTATATCCTTGAGTGATGATAATTGCTACGGATTTTGATTAAAAAAAGGATTGGGGTTGGTATTTGAATTGAAATTCGAATGTTGATTGTAATTTTAATTGCTTAGATTTTAATTGGCATTCAAATTTTGATTTAGATTTAGATTGTTGATGTTTGAATTTGAATGGACATTCGAATTCTGATTTTGATTTGAATTTTAGATGTTTGAATTCGAATGGACATTTGAATTCTGATTGTGATTTGGTTTTTTGAAGTTTGAATTCGAATGGACATTCAAATTCTGAATTTGATTTGGATTGTTGATTAGGTTCGAATTGACATTTGGATTTGGATTGAGGGTTTGATTTGAATTTGAATACACATTTGAATTTTGATTGATTTAAATTTGAATTTGCATTTAAATTAGGATTTGGATTGGTTGATTGATCGATCAAAGGATTGCTTGACATGTTGGTTTTAAGTACAGCTATTTCCTTTTCTAACTTTTTGACATGGCCTTCAATAGAAAAGTTATGGCTTTATTGAGATGTTTTGTCTATAACCGCTTTACCTTTATCCATTTAAGTTTGGGAGACATTTTGATTGGTGGTAGTGGAACCTCTAATGACGTTATTCCCTAGGGAATCAATAGATGTTCTTTTGATCTTGGATGAGAGGTGAGGCTTCTTTCCTTGAAAGCAAATGATGTAAGTCTTTGGCCTCAAATTCTGGTGAAAATTTGGCTCCTAGACCCAAAAGTTGCAACAAGACCTCATTCTTATTTTCGAGTAGGTATTCTGTGACTTGGGAATTTGGGTTTTGAAGCAAAGTGACTTGATAGGTATGTTCATCTTGATAGGGTCCCTCATTGTCAACATTGTCATTGATGTCAATATGATGCTTTTGGTTTCCAAATTGGAAGTGGTCATTTCCAAAAGGTTCTTCTCTAAATCTAGGATTATCCAACAAGGCCATTTGCCTTATGATGGGAGACATTGCTTTGAAAGTTTGATTCAAACAAAAAAAGTTTAAAACTTAAAAATAACTTGATGGAATAAATGCTTGACAACAAGTTTTGAGTTTGTTTGGTTTTGGATTTTGTTTTGATTTACGCTTTCTTTTTAAAACTTTAAACTTGGTTTTCAAACACAAAAATTTCAAGCACACAGTCTTCAGAAGGAGGTAAAAAGAACAAACAAACTCTATTTTAACCAAAAAGAAACATGCAAGTCACATAAAAGGATAAAATCTAAGCAAATGGACTTGAATGACTTGTAGGCTCTCATATATATTGGGTCGTCCATTGGAAAGTGTCGGATCAATGTTTTAGAGCACTAACTATGGAGGTAGAACTATACCCGTAGCCCATTTAACACGGTTTTGAGAGTAAGTTGAAAATAACTTCCCGGAGCTAACCACTTGCATGTGCACTACAATTTAAACTACTAAATGGCGATCTTAAGGCTTAAGGTTTATATAAGCTTTTCTAAGGTGGAGTCCTCTACATACCTTTTGGTACGTTGAGACCCAACACTGTGGAAGAAGTTGATTTAACAGACGCACACAAAAGAGTTCAGTCCTTATGCACCCAACACAACTGTATGATTTCAGTAGGTTGTCGTTGGAAAAATCGAACTTCGATGTTATTGAAAGCCTTGGATATTGAAGGATGAAACCCCTCACGTTACGGTGTGTTTGAAACACAACCGCTTATGCAATTGAAATATCAAATTTTTAATTTTTATACTCCGCTGGTACATGAAGTTTGGCCTACCGCATGGTGGTGAAATCCACGATTGATAGTCTCAAAAAAAATAAAAATAAAGAGATTAACACTTGTTTTTTATTTTTAGGTATCGTCACCAATGTGATGCTAAGGAAAGAGTATACACACGTGAAATTTAGGAAACACAAAATCACAAAAATTGCTTTTAATTTCTAGTTATTGTTACCAATGTGACACTAAGGAAAGATCATACACAAGCTTTTGTGATATAAACAAGCAAGCCTTACATAAAAATAAATGTGATTTAATCACTATTTGCAATAGAATAACTTGAAATAATCAGAAGGTTAGCAACTAAACAAGTAAATAAACAATTGTTTTTGTTTTAGTTTTGCTTTGTGTTCGTTGACAAGCCTCCCTACATAAAAATTGTTAATAGTTTGTAAAGATTAGGAAACCCAAGGAACCTACAAGTTAGCCAAAATGTTAAGCAAAAATAAACATACAAACTTAAAAGCTAGAAAAATCAGAAAATAAAAATAATAGCCACAATTTTCACGATATCTTTTAAATTATGATTTGGGTTTGCATAAAATTTTGATGGCTTGTTAGTGTAAATTCAAACAACCCTGCAAAAAATTAAATAAATCCTAGATCGTGAAAAAACGTTATTGTCATTTTAACAGTCGTGTGTTTTTTATTTTTTTTAAAGTAAAAAAAATAGTCATGGATTTTATGATATCTTCTAAATTACAATTCATATTTACATGAAATTTTAACAGGTTAGTGTTAGTCTAAGCCGAACCAACCTGTAAAAATCATGAAAACCCATATTGTAAATTAAAAGTTATTGCTATTTTAACAATCATATGCTTTAAAACAATAATAAATTAGCTTCGAGAAAAATAAAAATAAAAATAACAAGCAACTTGGATCTAAACTAGCCTAAACCCTGCATACAAACAAAAAAAGAAAAATAAACATGCAACTTTCAAAACAAATAAGAAAAAATGATAAGATGAAAAAGATTTGAGAAAAGTCACTCCGGGCGTGCCAAAATGGGATAGCTAAATTTTAGAATTCATGTGAACCAGAAAATCAAACTAATGCAATTTCCTATTCTAAATTTGAATAAAACTCTGATAGAACTAATACAATAAAAAAAAGTTAAATACTTACAAAACCATGTATATGAAATACATCTTCACCTTTTCCATTGTGACTTGTGATTTCTTTTGCTTCTTAAAATGTGGGTGCTCAATTCATTTTCCAAATAAAGGTAAATTGGGTAGCATATGGGTGCAAAAGCTTGATTTTTTAATTATTGCGTAAAATAAATTCGATAGTAATTCAATAGCTGGAAGGTAGATGTTGAAAATGAAAGATAACACATCAATTTATAGACTTGTGGATGGGGAGATGAACGGTTGTGAATAATATGGATTTATTTGATAATCATAATTATTAATGGTTGGATTTGAGTCCTCATCCAAGTGGAAGAGACCAATTTTTCATGTGTGAGAGAAAAGGAGAAAGTTAATTTGTAGTTGAAAATGTCTTAGGAATGAGTCAAAGTAGTTGGATGACTCACCAAGTTTGTTGAAATGTTCAATGGTGACTCAACCAAGGTAGGAATAACTGGTGAGTAACCGTCGGTTGGTCGGTTATTTGTCGAGGTTTTCCTTGGGTGAATAATAGCCACTCGTAACCGTAGACCTTAAAAAAAAAAAAAACGCCAAGCGAGTAACCGCAGACACTTGCTTGGCTTGTTAAATGCATCTTCCACACGAAAAAAACGCAGGTAGCACGCGGAAACGCGTTGTAGACCCCCCCAAACTCTCCTTAAACGTTGTAAAAACGTGGATTCAAGTCTTATATAATGCAACACACCTTCTCACTCTTCACTCGCACAAGATTTGGAGCGTTCTAAGGTGGATTGAGATAAGATAAAATAATTGTATTAATGTCTAACAAATGACCACAAAAGTAGGTCAATGGGATTGTACAATACAAAGCCAAAAGATCCAGTAGGAAGACCTAAAAGGGTCATCCGAAGACAACAAAAGAAGAAAAAAAAGAGAAGAAGATTCGAGCAAGAAATTTCCAGGTTCATTTTTAAAAAAAAAAAATTCCAAGCATAGAATTGAATTATAAATTAATTGAAAACATGTTAGACATATTTGTGATGATTAGTATACAAATTTTAGGCATTCCTTTTTAATTGCATATTCCATGAATTTTCGTCAAATTCCATGCATTTTTTTATTTTTTATTTTTTAATTTCCAAGCATATAAATTAATTCTAATGCAATTGAAAACATGTTTACTACACATTTATGATGCTTAGTATACGAATTTGATGAATTTCATTTTTATTACATGCATTTTGTGCATTTATTTATTTTAAATTCCAAGCATTAAAGTTTTTAATTTAATTAAATACATGTTTAATAAATATTTTTGTTGCTTAGTATACAAATTTGATGCATTCCGTCGAATTTTATGCATTTCCGTTACAATTTTGTGTTTATTATTTATTTAAAATTATTTATTATTCTATTAAATAACTGATATAAATTATCATTATATTTTTAATTTGTTCATTAAAATTGTAAATCGTAAATGCATTTTAGTGTCCGTTTTATAGTTTACATTGTACAATTATCATTTATTTATTGTATTTTAATTAATATTTTGTACTTAATCATTAATGTTTTTATTTTAATTTTTTTATGTTGATTTTAACATTGTTGCGCTTTGTAGGTTATCCATTAGCAAGCAATGACATCCACTAGTGCATCAGGTTCAGATTCAATCAGTGGTAGCCAGTCAGCTCCCTCCATAATCGCACAATGCATGGAAGTATGCTACACAGGTTGGAACGTCTTAGACGATTTCAATTTGCAATTTTTGTTCGAAGAGGATTTTGGGAGGCATCAATCGCATGAAGTACCATTTTTCATGCATTCATTGCCGTGGCATTACGCCTTGTCCCAATGTCACTAAAGAGGCAAAACGAGAGATGATAGCGGAGCTTGCTTCATTGGATGAAAAGAAATTAGAGAGGGCAAGTATGCAAGCAACGCTAAAAGCGACCATTGGTGCCACATCTGCAGAGGAAAAAGTGACAGTGATGATAGAGATTGCGGGCTCTAATCGTGGTCCACGCAAGTGCCATGGTACATTTGTAGGACTTTCAGCTCAGTTACACTCCTTTGTGCCTAGAAACACATCGGGACACAACTTTCACTCGGAGCTACAGCATGGAACAAACAGGCGCATGCAAAAACAGATAAAACATACACAAATTTTTGGTACTTAAACAACTTTCTCATCAACATGACGAGCAACCCGTACTGAGAATATTTGGTTACATCTTTGACAGTTGTAGAGAAAGGGTACAAGGCACCCTCTCGAAAAGACTTGAGTGGGAAGTTGCTCAAGAATGCAGTTGAAGACGCAAAGTTGATGGTTGAAGATCAGAAGAGATTGCGGCATAAATTTGGATGCACCATTCTTTCTGATGGATGGACAGATGGAAGGAACTGCACCTTGATCAACTTTTTGGGGTCTTTAAATGGTGAACTTGTATTTTTGAAATCTATTGATGCATCAAATAAAATTAAAAATGTAGAAACTTTGAGTTTGATGCTAAAGGAGGTTAGAGGTGGGCATCGAGAATGTTGTCCAAATTATTACAGACAATGCAACAGCATATATGGCAACTGTGAGACTTCTTATGGAGAGACATCCATCTCTTTTTTGGGCACTTTGTGCGGCACATTGCCTTGACCTTCTTTTGGAGGACATAAGCAAATTAGATTGGGTGAGACCAGTTGTGGAAGATACTAGAGAAATAACGAAGTATATCTATAATCACCCTTGGGTTCTCAGCTTCATGAAAGAGCACACCAAGGGAAAGGAGCTTATTCAAGTAGGGGTCATGAGGTTTGCAATGAACTTCCTTACATTGCAAAATATTTGTAGTTTGTTGACTCCTTTGAAGTAAATGTTTGTCTCTCAAGCATGAATGAAGTCCTCTTATTCGAAGAAGCCGATGGAGCGAAGGTTTTGAACATAGTTTTCAGTGAGGCCTTCGAAACGAAAGCTATAGAAATTGTGAAGGTAACTTGAAATTGCAATTTAAATTTGAAGTTGTTTCCCTTGTTTTCAATTTTTTAAACTTAAAGTTTTTCTTTTATAATTTATCTATAAGTTTGTAACACTAAGTCTAACTTTAATTTTTTTGTAACTTTGTAGCTTTCAGAGCCTTTGGTGAGAGTTTTGCAATTGGTTGATGGAGAGCAAAACCCTATGGGATATATTTATGAGACCATGAATAGGGCCAAATAGATAGTGCAACATTATTATAGAGGGGATTGTGCCATATTCGATCCTATTTGGGAGTTGATTGATCGGAGGTGGAACAATAAACTCCACCAACCCATCCATGCAATGAGGTACTACCTTAACCCGAAGTTTTTTTACTTCGATGGCTTCACAGATGCTAGTGGAGAGGTTATGGAGAGACTCTCAATATGCATTGAGAGTATGATCCCTAACATTGAGGTGAGGGACCTCATTATGTCAGCGTTGTAGAACTACAAGTAGGCAAAGGGAAGGCTCTTTTCTTCAGCACTAGCCATCTGAGGGAGAACCACACAGTCACCAAGTAATACAAAATGAAGTCTTTACTTGTATTTGTAGTTGTACTTTATGAATTACATATTTACAAATTTATAATTATTAATTTCTTACAAAGTTTTGAATATCTTGTTTGTAGGGTCATGGTGGGAAGATTGAGATGGAAATATTCCAAATCTTCAAAGGCTAGTCCTCAGGATTTTATCTCAGTCTTGTAGCGCTTCTGGATGTGAACACAATTGGAGTTTATTTGACTCCATTCACACAAAGAAGTGCAACAAGTTGAGTCAACAACGGCTCAATGGCTTGGTGTTTGTGCAATACAACCTTCAACTTCGCACAAAGAAGTTGGAGAACACATCGGAGGAGCCTATCGATTTAGATGAGATTGATCCTTATAGCGATTGGATTCCATAAGAGGAGGAAGCCTCCATGTTCACAGAGGAGATTGTTGATTTCAAGAGGCAAGCTATGGAGGGTGCAGTTGAAGTAGGTGCAAAGATTGGATTGGAGGGCATCCCCTTGCAGATGAGGTGGAGGTGGAGCCATAGCGTTAGGTGCAGCTTTCTAGACAGAGCGAAGCGGGTCAGCCTAGTGGGAGGACTAGAGTTTCACAGCCTCCCTTATTTTTCCAAAGGGCAGAAAATAGAAAATTATAGATGATTATAATTTGTACTTGTAGTCTTGTAGATTCTTGTATAAGACTATAAGTCGATTTGTACTTTGATACTTTGTTGTATTCACATGATTATGTGATTTTGTACATTCTATGTATTCAAATCTAATAGAAACTACTTTTCCTATGTTTTACAGACTCGTTGCATCTATTTTGTTTCTATAATTTCTAGAAAAATAATATTATTTTTAAAAAATCGAGCATTTTTTGCCTTTGCCGGTTATTGCCGGTTATTCAACCGAGTGGGGCGAGTAACCACCGGTTGCCCATTTTGGTCCCTCGGCAAGTACTCGCTCCACTCGGTTATTCCTAGTTGGGAAAGTTGAGGTAGTGGTTGGATGACTCAACACTTGGTTGAAAGAAGTGTGGAAGATGTTTGGATGAGTTGAAAATTCCAAATTTTAATTAGTTTTGTGGAATATGTGTGCATGATATAATTAATTAATTATTTGAAAAATGGAGGGTAGTGATGTTAGTGGGAAGTTCGAGTGTAGGGTGGTGGATGAGTTAGTGTGTCTATTTTTAAAGAAAGTTAATTAAGACACTAAATTGACGGAATTTAGGTGTCTACACAATGAATAAAATAACTAATTAATTAATTAATTAATCAATTAATAATCCATTAAATAATAGCCCTCTAATTTCATGGATTTGACCTTAGTGAAAGCCAATTCTGTAGTGAAGTTGAAATCTTCCAAACAAGCCTTCTAATGTGAATTTTCGTCTTTGTGTCATGTTGGGAGATCATTTAAGATTGGGGCAAAAAGTGACCCTTTAGCATTGAAGAGTCTTTTTTGGGTGATCTGGAGACCACATACATCATTGCAACAAAATGTTGGAATTGGCACCTCTTTGTCTCAAAACTTGTGCTTCACAATTGATGACACCATGTTTTCCACCACCAATGTCACTATTTTATTTCCTTGACCATGGTGCAAAGTTGCAAAACCGAGATATCGTTGTCAAGTCACCTAGGAAGAGGTTTTGAACATGATGCTTTTCTAGGTTGTTGCTGCTGGTTTTTGACTTGAAGGATCCAACCACGAGCTGTCGTTTCTGAATTTTGGCCCAAAGGATTCAACTACAACCTACCATTTCCAGTTTTTATTTTGTAGCGGTAGATTGCATCTTGTTTGGTAAAGGACTAGACTTGACTTGACATGGATGTGTTATGACTTGATGAATACTGGCCTGGGACCCTACCCCAATTTAAAAATAAAAAATAAAAAAAAGTTTACAAGTTAGAGCTTATAGACACTTAGAGATAACACAATTGAAAATTATAACTGAAATGTTCAAATCAATGTCCCTTTCCAATTGCAAATCATAACAATTTTAGAGGTTTGCAGCATCCAAAAGAGGGATTTTTTTCCTTTAGGAGAAAAATATTTTTACTGAAATGAATAACTATAACATTTGTAGAAAATTATTTCTCTTTCCATAAAGAAGCTTGATACGGTGGAGTCCATTATGGGTATACTCATGGTCAAGCTAGGCATCTCTACAGAGGCATTGACAGCGAGGAGCTGGAAGGTCCCCGTTATGAGGAGAAGCTCTATACTAGCAAGGCTTCACCTCCATTTAAAGCTGAAGCAAGGATTGAAATTCAGCCATATGAAGGAGAGGTGAATGCGTAGAAATTAGACAATTGGCTAGCTCAACTTGAGATATAATTTAGTTTACATCAAATTAATGAGTGTCAACAAATCTCCTTTGCAAGGTTAAAGTTATCTAAGCATGCATTAACTTGGTTTGAGAGTTATATTCATTATTTGGTTATATTGAAGCTACCACCAATTAGTAAGTGGGATTAGTTTAAAATTCTGATCAAGAAGCAATTCTATACTATTTTCCATGAAGAGGAAAAATCTATTGTTTGGCAATATCTTAGTCAACAACCAAAACAAAGTGTGCAGGATTATACCAGCGTGTTTCACTATATGGTGGTTCAAATGGGTCAAGACACCTTTGATCGTGACATCTTGAAGAAGCATGTTGAGGGATTGCATAGTTACTTGAGGAGGTCGGTATTGCTTGTCTAGCCCAAGGATCTTGACGAGGCTTGTTCCCAAGGTCATTATCTTGAGATGGAGAAAGACAAGGTTTTGGCTCCCTCTTCAAATGGTAAGGAAGGTGTGTTGAAGACTACTTTTGTTTTTGATAAAGAATGTGTGAAGTATTGTGGGCATTGTGATGTTAATGATCATACTGAGGAGACATGTTGGAATCTACATCTGGAATTGCATCCCTTTAGGAACAAGAGGAAGAAGAAAGTTATTGCCTCAGTTCTGGAAAAAGAGGATGGGTGCAACCAAGATGGGGAAGAGAGGATATACTTTATCTCCCTTCATAGGAAGGTATATTTGGGCAGTGACACTAAAAAAAAAGGTGAAACTTTTAAAAATTTCCATATCAAAGTTCAAATGAAGAAGACAAAGGTAGATGCTCTTTTTGATTCATGCTGTCAAGCAAATTTAATTAGTAAAGAGCTGGTAGATAGACTTGGATTGTAAGTGTACAATCATCCAAATTCTTATGCACTAGGATGGGTGAAAAAAGGAGAAGAGACAAAGGTTTCCAAGCAATGTAATGGCATGGCTGCAATAAGTGAACATTTCATTGACAATGTTGTGGATGTATTACCATTATATGTTTGTAGCCTAGTCTTTGGCAGCCCCTACATGTATGTGTGTGGTGCAGTCTTCATAAGAACGGTGGATTGGTATTAGTTGGTCAAGGATGGAAAAGACTACATTATCCATCCCTATCAAGGGAAATCTTTCATCTCCTTGGTAAGTACAGCTCAAGGTAAAAAGTTGTGGAATGCTAGTGGCAAGATGTCTTTTCTCCTTTTAAAAGATAAGGGAATAGATTGGTGCAGTCCTTTGCAAAACATATCTACTAACCAAGAGCAAAATTTAGTTCCAGGGTGTTCACTATCTATTTGTAGTCTTCAACCTTCTTTGATGGAAGGAAATGGGCCACACAAGGGGAACAAAGAGGTGAACGTTGAAATTCATAAAACTGGAAAATACATGCGAGAGATGCACCTCCAAGAGATGGCAAGCAAGGGGAGATAAAGATTCCTCACACTATGAGTTCCTGAAGCTTTTGGGGACCAAAAGTCTCAAATTGGGGAGGCATGATCAAAATTTGGATCCCAACATAGTAACTATGTTTGTTAAACGTTTTCACTATCCCCAATTTATGTAATTCATGTTTATAAGACACTTGACATTAAAACATCAGTTCAGATGAGTTGTAGTGGTAGAATCAATGTGATCATGATCCATACATCTTCAAAATGGTGAAATCAGCAATTTGCAGCTTTTGAAACTAAGGGTTTTGTCATAAAAGATGGAATTGCTGGTTTGTGCAGGTGGCAGTGGTGTAACTACTGGTTTGCATACTGCAGTGGTTTTGCCACTGGCCAAAACCTGAGAATGGGAGCCAAACTTTTCCTCTTCCTCACGACAGTTCGTTTGAATTCTTTGGTGAGTTCCAACGTGAGAGGGCATAAATTCCAGGTAGAGGACAGCAGCACATCAGTGAGAAGTTTGGGAATTGGATCCACATTGTGGAGTTGCAAGTTTGGGTCTTTGTTCAGGATATCTCATTGTTCTTCTAGCTATGAGTGGTCGTTCTAGTGTTGGGATTGTTAGTGAGGTATTGTAAGAGTGCAAACATTTTTGTGCAAGCTTTGGATAGTGTAGTAATGCAAGCTTTGTCCATGAAAGGCCAAGAAGTGGCAGTAACTTCTACATGTTGAGATTTAAATAGTGGAAAGGGGAGTAAGATTGACTCACCCATTAGAGTTTTTCCCACATTGGCTATTCTCCAGATCATATCTTGTGTTCCATGTGCTTTGTGTTACCTTATGTTTCTCTCTATTCCTTGCAGTAGGTTCTATTTTTAATTCCAGCACTTCATACCTCTGTTTTAAGAAGTAAAATAGTTTAGAACAGTAATCTTTTAATCAAGGCGAGTTAAGAGGTTAAAGGATCCATTTTGGTGAGTGTGGAATATCCACCTAGTTTATGGATCGAAAGGAGACACAGCCGATGAGGACTAAATCTAGAGTGTATAGATGAGTTTGGCAGAAGTGGAAATAAAAACTTGATCTTGAAATGCATTTAGATAAAATATTCTTCTTGAGTTTGAGCCTATTACAAAACTTGTGCAATGGAAACCCTTGAAAATGGTTCTCCTAGTAGTTTTAACTGACCATTTAATTGAGACGTTCAGTCTTCTGCGAATCAACATGTTTCAGTTGTGCAGTATTATTGGTAGAGACAGAATCCTTTCTAAAACAAAAAACAAAACAAAAAAAACTAATCCTTTAATTTTTACTGTCAGCATGTTGTTGCTGGGTATTTTCTTTTCCAATTTGTTTCATTAGGATGTTTATATACTGGTAGCAAGTTTTGCCTGGTATACAAATTGTTACAAAAGCTTAGAACATGAAAATGCTTAGGATTTGTATAAATGATTCCTAACAGGTTTCAATATATTGATTCTATTATTTTGAAGTAGGAAATATGCATATGTTGAAATTTAACTCTTCTGCCATCAATGATTGGTGCAGAAGGCAATGACACCATTTATTAATTTTCTGACAATATTATGGGATTTATTATGTGTATGTATTAGGTGGGAAAGTATCTGGAGAGAATCTGGATCACAGCTTTTCGTGCTATGGATGACATAAAGGAAACTGTTCGCAATGCTGGTGATAGTCTCTGCCGTGCAGTGAGTTCTTTAAGTATAAGGCTATGTGACACATCCCTCACAGAAAGAAGCGCTGCAAGTGCAACGATGGCTATTGTTTTACCATTTATGCTTTCTCAGGGAATGTTGAGCAAAGTTTCAAGTGTGCAGCAAGTCTCAATCAAGATGGTCATGAAACTTTCAAAGGTTAGCTCTTCTTTAACTCTTTTGAACCAAGCAAAGAAAAAGTAACGTCCTCTATACATTTCTGAGATCTGAGTACAACTCAAAAGATAAATATTAATAATTATAATATCTCTTCATCCATTATAGATGTTTTCCATAATATTGAGTCACTTATCATCACTAAACATTCTGTGGAATGGAAAGTGCACATCAATAAAAGTTTGTTTAGCTCATCTCCTACTTCTGTTTTGTGTTAAAGGCCTAGAAGTAAAGTCACCATTGATCATGCACAAGCATGTTGGTTTTTCAATGCTGATTTTGAAGTAAAACATATGTTGTCACAATTAATGTGGTGCAATCTTCAACTTGAAAATATAATTAGTAGCCAAGAATTATACTATGAGATCAAGCATACTCAACATGGACATTAATTTATTTAAGTTAATTAGTAAGCTTCACATTTCATTACCTTGTCAGGAGAGGTTTTTTTTTAAATATTTTTTCTAAATATACTAAATATCAAGCTACTAAATCCTCGTTTTAAAAATCTTGCATGTTTTTGGCTGTCTGACACACAGTTTCAATTCGACTTGCAAGTAATTGCAACTCAAAAATGACTCATCTAACTTTGGCAATAACTTTCAGATACCCTCTAAGGTTCAAAGATGCATACGAGATTAATAAGGTGCTAAGAAACAATCTAGAAAGGACACGATAGTGCTGTAAATACTAGGTACCAATTATTTTACATGCCTCAGATTTCAGTTTGGGGTACATTATGCACCCTAAAGAAGAAATATTAACTTCAAATTTAGCTGTACAAACCATTGTCAGTACATATGCAAACCCAAATCTATGTATACAGCAAGTTCCAGGAGTCCCAGCTCATTTGATTTCATCTCAGGTTACATCTCTTGCTTATGGACTTGTGCTGAAACCTAGAATAGGCATGCTAAGGATGCCAACTGGGGCTGCCTATTCTTGACAAATTTGTTTATGGGTTTCCTGCTAATTAGAATTCAATTCTATTTTGGTCGCAAGATTAGTTCCATCTCAGGATAAATTTAAATTGTGTGATTGTGTAGTTTCTGCATAACACAGTGGCTGCTCTTTTGTGTATAAAAATGGCACTTTCTGCTTGAAAAGGGGTTTCCCTGCAAAAGTTGTATTTGTTGTCTCTGTGCAAAGATTCTACAACTCTCTCACCAATGATCCAAAGGCAATTGGTCCACTTGTTTTATCTACTAATTCATTTGTCCTTCAAATTGATATTTTTGTTGTATGTTGTATGCTGCCTGTCTAAATATTAATCTAGAACTTGAACATTATACCTGTATTTAACAAGATATGATCTGCCATTGTTTTTGATATTAATGCATGTGCTACTGAGTAAGTTCTGTTGTTAACTTTAAAAAAAATAAATCATTCTTCCTTTCCACATAAAGACGGCTAACCACTTCAGTTCTGCTTTGAAGATATCAAGTACTATTCAGGAACATCAGTAGTGCTGAAATGTGTAAAACACAAACTTCAATTTTTGCAGTTATTTATATGATAAATCATTGAACATTAATCATTGATTTAAAATGTCAGAATATTTTGATTCATTCTCACAAAACACACTAACCGGAAATATCATGTATTATTGAAAGTTGGGCACAAGCTGCTACACAAAAGGGGCTGGTATGTATTGATGGTAAATAAATTCAAGTGTGTCGAGTATGTAAGCTCCTATGGTAGTAGTAGTGGTAGAGAGTAGTTTGATTGAACTTAAAATGGCACAAATCATCAGAACTTTTTCTGTGTCTCATGACACATCTTTGTTGCAGGGTGCTGGGGATGCTATTCGGCCCCATTTACCGGACTTGGTTTTCTGTATGTTAGAAAGCCTTTCAAGTTTGGAAGATCAGAGGCTCAATTATGCTGAGGTTTACAAATCTCCATACTTCATACTGATATTTTTGTGTGCTTATTTAAACTTCTATCAAATAATGCCCTATTGATTAGTAGATTCCTAACTTTGTGTGAATTGCTTGCCAATTCTTGTAATTTTAGATGAAATTATGTTTTATGATGTTGAGATTTTAGCTTTAAATTACTCATATATGTTTACAGCATTACATGAACTTTATTTAGCAATGAAGAAGTCACAATTGTTTTACTAGTTACTTAATTTTATGTTGATTTCAGTTGATCTTTGTTTACCACAGCTACATGCAGAAAGTGTTGGTATTCGAAAAGACAAGTTTGAAAACTTGCGTATTGCAGTTGCAAAAGATTCCCCCATGTGGGAAACCCTTGATCTGTGTCTTAAATATGTTGATCTTCCTACTTTAGAACTATTGGTTCCTCGTCTGGTTCAGCTTGTTCGTTCAGGAGTGGGACTAAACACACGGTATGTGCAGGTCTATTATTTAATGCTTTTATAAAAAACATTCCTTAGTGCAAATCCATTTTTTAATTGGGATTGGAGAAATCCATATATGGAACAATTGGGTAAATCAATAAAACAGTTAATGTACAAGTTTCATGTTATATATTTGAAATTCATTTATGTATCCCGTCTTATGTAGTTTTCCACAAAACTGTTTCATATTCAGTATTGACCATACCATTGAGTCTTTGATGATCCAAGATTAGAGCACATTGGTGTAGTAGGTAGATGGATTTTTGAGAGTTAATGAATTTTAACGCTACTACAAGGTAGTGAATGTGACATTCAGATGTAGTTGGAGAATGACAGTTTCTTTTGAGGGTTTGACAAAAGAGAACATCCTTCTGCAGCTCTGCTAGATTTTAGGTGACTTTACCATTGTATATGTATATGATCATGATATCTTAACCGGCCCTTCCCAGCCTAGGCTAGACTTCTGGTGATGTTTTCAGATCCTGCATTGGGAACTGTCTATAATTTAGTGGTCGATGGTTCAGTAGATTCTCTTTCTGCTGCTACTCTGCACAAGTGGTTCTTTTGTACCATTTGAGATGGTTTCTGCAGCTTGGTGATCTGGCGTCTATCCAAAATCTGGTGGATAACACGTTAGATTGTTGAAACATAGAGTGTATTATAGGTTGAAGCAATTAACTACAAAAATTGTAGCATAGAAAGAAAGAAAGAAAGAAAGAAAGAAAGAAAGAAAGAAAGAAAGAAAGAAATTATATTAATGTCCACAAATGACCAAAAGTAGGTCAATGGGACTTGAGGATACAGCAATTAATAATAGCAAGTTATAGGAGGAGAGAATCTTAGAAGCAAAATAAAGGAATACAAGTACAAATGACAAAATAAAGCAGTTTGCCATTAACACAATTGGTAATGAAATCAATACAAATAGCAATGATGGGTGAGCAAAAGCACCCAAAAGCATGTGTAATGAAGGCCGGAAGAAAAACTCATCGAATGTTTCTGTCTGTGTATGAAGTGGAGTCATCATTTGGCCATCTTCAATCATTGTGAAAGATTTGATAATGCTCATTGGGGAGTAGCCAGGCTGGGGGATCCTAGGAGGAAGCAAAATACTTCCTTTAGAATCTCCCCTAACATCCAAGGTTGATGTAACTCCTGTAGTAAAAAATAAGCTTGTAATATCAGTTTGCCACTGTGGTATGGGGGACGGTTGTAAGTAGTATATCCATGTTGCTGGAAAGGGGTAGAGCCACATTGATGGGAAGGAGCAGAACCATGGTGTCGAGGGAGAGCAAGTTGGGGGATCCACTTAAGCTAAGTGGCAATGGTCCGTTGAAAAAAGCACCGTTTAACTGATCTATCAGCTCTACTGTGTGAAGTGCCAGTGTCCAAAGGGCGCTTAATGTTGACAATTTCTTGGGTGTTGTTGACCATTTTGGTCCTACAGGCCAAAATCAGTCTCCTTCCCCTTGCTGTTCTGAGCTAGTTCAAATTTGGTTCGCACAAGTCTTCCGGCAAAAGATGAACCAGTTCGAAGAATGCAAGGCTTTTTACAAAGCTTCTTCAGACTTTTGGCGGAAGAAATTCACAAGGAAAGAGATCGAAAATGTTCAAGACACTTTTCCTTAATGTTGGAAAAAGTGGTTCGACGTCAGAGTTCAATGACATGATCTTTCCAAACAGCTTAGAGCTTTGAACTTTGAACCTTGAACTTTGAACTTTGAACCATTGTTGGTTCAATCGGAAGGTTCAATCGGTTGGTTCAATCGGTAGGTTCAATCGGTTGGTTCAATCATTAGGTTCAAAGTGTTTGGTTCAACAAGTTGGTTCAACGGGTTGGTTCAAGCGGTTGTTTCAACGATACATCTAATTCACAAGGGAATTGAATGGACGCGACTCCTTGCAAAACACAAAGTGTTGAACCATTGAACTCCAAAAAACGGTTCAGGTTCAACCAGAAGGTTCAACGACAGAGACCTGAACAAAGAAAAGGCCGAAGGAATTGACCAAATGGCGACGGATGCGCAAATGTCAACTTTACGGCAATGAAATAGCCATTGATATTTAAATGCTTAAGCGTGAACCCGAAGGAATTCAGAGGTCTTCAGGCCAAAAGGCTCAGATTGCCAGAAGGAGCCAAGGGATGACAAAGGACAAAGCCAGAAGGAGCCAAATGAGATATGGACAAAACAGCCCAAGTGGCAAAAGGGAGGTGCCGGCAGGAGAGTTATTCTAGCAGTTGAAATAGTCTCTGCCAAGCGGTCATCAAGGAGCGCGAACAGTGAAGACGCGCCAGTTTCTTCCACACTTTGCATTGATGAGAAAACAAACCGCGTGAATGTCTTGAAGGAGTGGTCTTGTTTGCAGACAAAGAGGCGCAACCCATGCTTTCACAATAATTTTAAATGCCGAAAGTCAAAACTGGAGCCGACACAGCATTCTCTTTCAAGCGGCTTCCTCTTCCCAATGCTCTCAATGCAGATGGGCTACTTGCTTCTTCTGTCTGGATATATAATGGTAACTTCTCATTTGAGAAGGAATATCTCTTAGCTTGTATGGCGTAGCCCTGCAAGAAATTTACCTTGAATCAAAAAGAAACATTTTTACCTCCATTTTGAACTTGCACTTTCGTATGTCTATGGCTTTGTCCTATGTTAAAGTCATTTTCATTTGTGCTTTCATAGAACGATTCCAACATGTCTAGTGTATTGTGAGTTTTTCTTTTGCAGGGTAGCTAGAAGTGTCTCTAGCATAGTATAGGCGCATGTGAACAAGTTGCCATAGTGTGTCTTAGAACGCCTCTAGTAATTCTTCCTCCCTATATCTCCACGGACCCTTGGCTCACTGATGCAGAAGAATTTCTCATATCAAATGCAGTGTATGTCAGAGTGTTCTTGGTGGAAAGTGTATGTCAAAGCTGAGTAGATCAACCATTTTTGGTGCATCACCATTTAGTTTAGGTTGTGTTTTCAGTAAGCCTTCTCTCTTTGTCCCCCCGCCCCCCCATTGTTAGCAGTAGAAAATCTAGGACCTTAGAGATGCATCAAAGGGAGCTAGCCCTTATCTAGAGATTCTCCCCTCAGTTTTGCCAGACCCACAGCAAGAGGGGAGTCTCCATTGTGTCGCGTGGAAAACAAAAGTTCAGCCTTCTGTCAAGGGTGCAAATCCACAACGTCAACAGGTGGGTTGGAAGAAAGAGGTGATCAACATGGGGGCTCTAGAGCCCTCTAGGCCACACCCATATAGGGATTTGCACCAGAACGTGATGGCCTCATAAAGATAAAGAGCCAAACATTGTTGTTTTGGGTATTTGAAGAAGATAGAGGAATGTTGCCTAAGTCCTTGTAGAGGTAGTGATATCTCCCTTGGATCTCATAGTAAATGGGGCATCTGAAAAATGAAGTGTTCCTTGGTCTCCACCTCGTAGAGGGAGCAAAGGCGACACATTCAGTCCTGGTGGTGAATGTGATGATCAGTTTTAACTTGTAACTGGTGAGACCGGAAATAAGAATATGTATAGAGAAAAATAGCTGATCTATAAAATTAGCTACTTCATTGATATGAGAGGCATGGACAACTATCATTGAGAAGAGAAGGAATCTATTTATCTCTGATTCATACAATAAGGTAGCACTCTAAGAGAAGAGATGTGAAGTTACCACTGTCTTTGATTAATACAAAACTGGCAGAAATATCTTGGAAGAGTTGTAAAGCTACAACACTATGATCTCGGCTCTTTGCTTTGCTACAACATTGATTTTTACATTTGGATGACAATTTCTCTATATCTATGTTTAGTAGGAAATGGATAATCTAAAAATAAAAATTAAGCAATTCGACTTGAAATGTCAAAAGGCACGTGACGAGTGTTTCAACATGAAGTGGAGTGGATTTGTTGTGACATGAAACTTATTAAAAAAAGATTTTAGTTTCCCATTTTTTTTGGAATTTCTAGATTTCTTTATTTTGTAAAATTTTGGTCTTTTCGAGGTGTTTTCTTGAAATTACGACATTCCAAGGTGAAGATGAATGACATATAGAAATCCTAAGCTTCATAACACATCTTATTGTTTTGAATTTTGAGCACCGGTAAAGAAACTGCGACCCCAACAAGGTGACCATCTTAAGGGGAGGTGCTTGTAACCACTGCCTAGATCACTTGGGTTGTATTATGTTGTTATTCTTGGATATTTTTTTTTAAATTAACACAATTTGTTTTGTTTTATACCCATCACTTTTCTTATTTAGTTTTTTTTTTTTTTCTTCACACACCCTTGCTAGTCGTATTAGACTGGTTTTTCTTTGTAGCACAATCCCATTGACAAACTTTGGTCATTTGTGGATATTAATAAAAAAGATATTTTTATTTGGACCTTTTTTTGTCCAAGTCAAATCATGTGGGTTCTACTTCCAATTATATGAGCCTTGGGGTATAAACTATTGCCTATTTAAAGACTATTGTTTTGCTATATTCCTTTATCATTTACCATGATCAACTATTCATGGAAAATCTTATTAATAAATGGAAGTTCATGTCGGTGTACAAGTGACCTATTTTAGGGTGCACAAAGGAAAATCATGTTGTTATTTACATCCATCTCATCTTATTTCCCTCTATTTATAAGCATCCATTGGATCCCCATTGTTGCCAATAGCTTATGAAACGAAAATGGCTCAATGCTAGGGTACCAAAGGTTTGGTAAAAGAAGTTATAAGTTTATAACAACATGCATGTTTTTCCCTAGAAATGGAAGAATGATCCATAAATTGAGGTAGTGGCAAGGACTAATTAAATGCAAGACTATACCATTCCCGAAAATTGGTTATGGTTCCTTAGAGCACATTTTAATTTTTTCCATCCATAGATGACAATTTTTTTGGGAATATCCTCTTAGTAAATGTTAAGTGACTTCATTATTATAGATGATAAGCATGATAGGCCATGCTCCCATACTCGAGTGGCTGTATTATGCTTGTAAAACTCTTTTGCACCTAATGATGGACCTATAGTTGAGTCTTACATGTGATTTGCTCTGAAGAGGAACATTTGAGCTTTATGATCCACACAACTGATTTTGTGAGTGCATCATAGAAGATTATCCTTTTTTGATTGATAAAATAAGGTTTGTTATGGGGCTTTCACCCTTAAACCCTAAAAATTTCCAATATGGTATTAACACAAAAAAGGCCACTTTGTGCCAAACAATTAATGTTGATGAAGCATGTTCAAAAATAGAAAAGAGAAGCCAACTAAAAGGTATTGGCTTGCCTTTCGACATTGCCTAACTAACAATATCTACTAGCCACTGCCATATACAAAGCCAAAGATTTAAACTAGAAGCCAAAAAACATAACAAGCAAGGCGAATAATGGAAACCCAACCACACTTACAAAAGAGCAGAAACTCTTGCCTTTTCATTGAAACTGCATGACCCATGACTTTGACAACTCCTTGGTCTAACACATGTTTCATTCCCTGCAGTAGCTACAATAGATGGTCTTGCTTTTACCCTCTCGTTAACCACTAACGATGGGGTGCTTCTGCTATAGTGGCGCTTTTGTTTTCAGTTTTCTATACGTGTATGTGTGAAAAATAAGTGATCAATTTCCTAATTTTTGTAGCTGTTATGAAAATGTGGAGATACAAGCCATAGGAACTAGAGCAAGAAGTGTTCTTAATATCTCAACTGGTTAGGTAGATGTGTTCGCATGAGTTGGTTGATGGGTCTCAATTCTTGAAACATATATTCACGTGAATAAGTTGATGGGCCCCTATTCATGGCAGATGTGGTTTCCATAGTCGATGTGAGTATCAAGATCATGTGCAAGCTTTGGAGCAGCATGTTGCTTAGTCATTGAGTGGTGTTGTCATCCCATGTTCAGATTTGTGGGGGGGGGGGAATGTTAGGAAATGTTAGCTGTCATGTGAATTTGAGTTTATTATGTAAGGTGAATTATTACATGAATAATTATTCACTAGTATCTATTTGTTAGGGAGTTGTGATATTGTTGATTTACAACAATTTAAAAAAAAAAAAAAAAAAAAGACCAGGAAAAGAACTTATACTAAGAATAAATCAAAGTGTACACATTCTGCTATGCCAGGCATAATAGCTAATAGTCCAAGCCTGGGCATCAGAAACATTTTTGATCAAACCAACAGCTAACATTGATTCAAATCTAAATCTGAAATCTGTCTAAGATCTTCTTGAAGCTTGGTGAGCCACCATTTTGGTGGATGACCATAACAAGTAAGGTTACTATGATCCAGAGCCCAATTAGCTAACGCATCCGCTACTCTGTTTTGCTGTTGAGGAACATGAATGAAAGGAATCTCTTGAAAATTTTCCTGCAGCTTTTGAATTTTTTCCAATTGTCGTAGAATTTGCTAATTTTCTGCCCTTCATCAATGAAGACTTTGATAAAATGCTGATGACTAATAAGGAATCTGATTCTACCTGAATCTTTTGCCAACCAACTTTAAGTGCTTCTTGCAACCCTCTAAACTGCTTTAATTTCAGCTGGGGATATTGAATTTGTATTTGGTAGATTCAACAACATTCATTTTTATCTTTTCCTAGCTGACTACAATTTCCTTACATTCCTGCTGGAAAATTCTTCTATTCCTTTCCTTCCACACATCCCATAATAAAAGAGTAATACCACTTCATAAAACTTGACCAAGATTTTGACCAGTATTTGTTTGCTTTAACCACTCTCGAAATGGTTGTTCTAGAGCCTGGATTCCATACCAAGGATTCTGAAATAACATAACCAAGTGTTGCCACAAGTGTGTAACAATGGGGCACTAAATGAAAAGAGGAATAGCAATTTATTCTTTTTCCATGCACATAACACACCTAAACGGTCTATTATATCCTCTTTTCATTAGGTTATCCCCTATTAGGATTCTTCTTCTTAATAACAACCATACAAAGAAGCTAACTTTTGGCCAAAGATCTTCCTGCCGTAAGTTTCTAAAAATATCCTTAAGAGGATGAGGGTTCATTTTGCATAGAGATGCATATCCATCTGAAACAGAGTATCTACCTGAAGATTTGTTCTCCCATGCTATTGAATCCTCCTTTGCAACGCTTGAAGAGGTTCTTGACTATAAAATATAATCCACTTTCTCCTTTTGATATGCTCTTAACTAAATTGGCCACTCATTAGAAGGAATCCAACAATTACCAACTTGTCAAAAATATCTACTAGGCTTGCAGTATTTAGATCAGTGGTTATTTATTTATGAGTGATTTGAGGGATTGGTTACCTCCTTGATATTAGGAGATGCTTCCCTATATATATGTAATGCCCAAATGAATTAATATATAGAAAAATATAGCTTGCAATATATTCTTGTCACTTGGGTGTTCAGAACTTGAAATCTGTGATTGCCTTTTCCACTTCCTATCAGATCTCACTCGCTTGTTTATATTCTATTAATCAAATCCGAAAAATTATATAGCACACATAAAGTTCCTGTTAAGTCTTCCCCAAAAGCTTGAAAGAAAGAAGAACTCCCTTTCATAATTGAGATTATCTATTTTATACATATTTCCATCCACCAAGGAAGTTGGGAAGCCACCTTTGCACTAACTCAACAACTTAAAGCTTATTTGCCATGTACTTAGAGATATGATATTATAATGTATATGGGTTGATTAAGATGCCGACATATGACACACATCCCCCTTAGTTAGTTGGGTCAAATGGGTAACTTGCGGAATTAATTATATTGGCCAATGGTTAGGCTTACATAGGGATTAGGAGTTTACTCATCTATTATTAGTGATAGAGGTCTATATAAAAGAGATGAATATCATTGTAAAGGGCATCAAGTAAGTTACGAGTCTTTTATTCGAAGTGTAATAATGGAATTATTCCCTCACAATGGATTATTGTATGGTGTAGCCATACCTTAAAGATTATCATTCTAATTCTGAATATATTTCATATTAAAGCATCTTGGCCCATAAATATATTTTGGTGTTGATCTGCATTCTATTCTGCATATTACATGGATGGTTTACATTATTACATGTGAGGATCTTAACATTTGATATCAAAGCGATGCTTTGGGTAAAATGGGAGAATATACGTTCTTGCAATTTTGTTTAAATAAAAAGACAAATAGATTGTAGAGAGGGTTGTTCTCCTCACACATGAGTTGGATTGGGGTGTTTTTTGTGTGGTTGGTAAGAGCATTTTGAGAGCTTGCCAAAATGTGGTGACACTAAGAAATCTTAGCAGCATCGAGGGAGATTGTAATGTCTCCATTCCTACGCAGGAGGCCTAGCGGGGTTATTTCAGTCTTAGCCTTGGGACTAGGTGGTACTTTTTCATCGTTGACTTAAATGAGGGGGACTAGGTGGTACTTTTTCACCATGGAGCTTCTAATTTCATGTTGAGATAACTTAAGTCATATTTTTAGCATGTGCACAATAAAGTCACTTAAGTTATAGATTTATGCACATGGGTTCTTCCCAAAAGGGGTGTAGGGTTTCTTTTGGGCCATTGATCTTGTTTGGAGATGTTTTAATCTTGGGCATTGGATTTCCTATCCCTAATTTGGATCGTGGAAATTATTTCATCTTTTTGGAGTTGGATTTATATTTTCCCCTTAAGGTCATTTGGGATATATTCACACATTTAAACTTTTGGAGCTATTGCTATCAGCAACCATTTTGCTTGTGGAGGTCAAATTTTGCAGGATCCCTAGCTTCGGTGGTGAGCGATCCACTCCTAGCTGGTAGAGCATTCTTCAATGAAGGTTTTCAATCCATATCCCTAGCTTGTTCGTGTGATTTTGAATTGAGTTCAAATTTACAAATATAGATCAGGGATCAGAGATTTATTGGTAGTATTGATAAAAAATTCAGATTTAGAGGACAACCCACCAACTGGGTATCCATTTATTTTCAGTTTTGAGGCAACTGTGAGTCTCCCACAAGTGGGGTAACCTACCTGGAGATTTTAGGTAGTGATTTGGAAGGGTTTTAGTGGGCCTTTTCTAGAGTTTTCAGAATTGGAGATTGTTATCATTGTAAAGATGCCCTAGAATTCATTTCCATCATTTTTCTATTGTTATTCTGCAAATTACGGTCAGTTGTATTTTTCTCTCATTTTGTCATAAAATAAATAAAATCAAATCAAACCCATGAAATAAAAATTATTTCTCAGTTGTTTATTGTTCTCCATAATTTTTCACATCTTTTGAAGCTTCTGGGTATTGTTGAAAGTGATTATTTTGAAAGATTTATATTTTTATTTATTTTTGTACCTTGCTGTCCTGAAAAATCAGAACTACAGTCTGTGTTTTGCTTAAATTTTTTGAGTTTTAAGTGATATCCTAAAAGGGATCTCAGTGGTATCAGAGCTAGCTTTCGTGCACCCTGTTGGGTAGTGCATGAAAGTATATTCCAAGAGGAATACACCTCGAAAGGAAGGTGAAAACATGTCAGATAGGGAAGGGAACGAAGCGAAAGATCTAAATGAGATGTTTATCAAGAAAATGTTTATCAATATGGTGAAACAACAGGAGACAACCAATCTCTATTTGAGCCAGCTCACTCGGAGTATGAATCAGATCAAATTTGGGAATAATAGGGAAAAGAGTGAGAACAACAATTCGGGGCAGCATTCCCCTCATTCTGCTAACAAGCCTATGAGTTTTCATGAGAGCCTTCTTTCTTGAAAGACGCTGAAGCATCACATATAGGATAGCCAACAGATATACTTGATAAAGATTCTTGTTGGACAAAATACCAAACTTTGAGCGAGGGTTTCAAGGCTAATATGACATTTCTAGATTATTGCAGGATGAAGATTGGAAGCAAGCCCAAGAGAGATCATCACATGCCGGTACCTGAACTACAAAGGCGTTTGGGGCAGATTTCTATTCCGCACTTTGATGGCTCAAAGAAGTGTACCGCACATTCATGGATACAAACGTTGAAGACCTATTTTGATTTGAACCCCATGTGTGAGGAGGATGCAATTTGATTTGTGATCCTACACCTTAAGGGAGATGCACATGATTGGTGGCATCATGGACTAGTGACACAGGGGCACATGCACATTACCATAGACATGGAGTTCACACAGAGGTTGGAGGACAGATTTGATAGGAGAGACCCTAATAGGTTCTTCAGGGAGTTAACTCATTTGAGATGGATAGGTTCCTTGGATGTCTACATTGCAGATTTTCAGAGACACTCAGTGATGGTTCCTAATATTTCAGAGATGAGGTTGACTTCATTATTCATAGCAGGTTTGACGGATACTTTGGCTGGATTCGTGAAGGCATTTGAGCCTCCATTACATGAGGCCATCAAGAGAGCTCGAGATTTGGAGTTGTTTACTCCAAAGTCGAGATTTCCACCCAGGGTTCAGCAGAGAGTGCCTCCACCTAGGTAGGATGATAGGAGACAAGACTCGGCTAGGAAGCCATTCATTTCACTAGAGCTTAGGGAGGAGTTGAGGCGAAAGAAACTATGTTTTGATTGTCGTCAACCATGGACACATGGACACAATTGTTCTGGGAAGAGCAAGGCTCAATATATTGAGGTCTATGAGGACAGTGATGATGAGGAAGAGGAGGTATTAGAACCTCATGAGCTTGATGATGGTGATGCATTTGATCGTGTTGATGTCGAGACTATAGAGGAGATTTTTCCCACCAAGACCATAGCTACATTGTCTAGTATTCCCAAGTACAAGGCATTCAGGGTTCGTGGGGTTGTGAAGGGACAACGTGTGGTGGTGCTTATTGATATTGGGGCCATCCACAATTTCATTGATGCTACTTTGGTAGAGAGACGTGGCCTGCAGACAGAAGATTTTAAGGGCTTCAATGTGGTGGTAGCCAATGGTGAATCCATGAGATGCACACGGAGGGTTCCACAGTTGAGCATCACTATGGGTAACTATACAGTTATTGATGATTTCTATATTGTTGGTATTGGAGAGACCAACATAGTGCTTGGAGTGCAGTGGCTTCACTCACTTGGTGAGTTTTAGACTAACTTCTAGACGATGGAGCTGAAGTTTAAATCTAAGGGCAGGAATGTGGTCTTGAGAGGATTATCTTCAAATGCACCTAGAGTGATCACGACCAAACGGATGGAGAGGATATTCTGGCACAATGATGTGGATTGGGCAGTTCAGTGCTTGGTTTCGACCAAGAGTTCGGATGATAGGCCAGAGTATCATGTTGATGTCCAGGCCCTATTGGACAAGCATAATGCAGTTTTCAACGATATAACTCTAGGTGTACCCCCAGATCGAGGGTTTGAGTATGTGATCGAGCTTGAGGACAACAAGCCTGTGGTCACAAATCTTTATTGTCACCCTAAACGGTTTAAGGATGAAATTGAGAGAACCATATGTGAGCTCTTAGATATGAGACATATCAGGGCCATTTCCAGTCCCTTCGCTTCTTATGTTGATTTGGTAAAGGACAGAACCATGCGTATATGCATAGATTACCATGCCTTGAATAAGAAAACCATTAAGAATAAGTATCTTGTGCCTCGCATTGATGAGCTATTGGATGAGCTACATGGTGCAATCTATTTTTCTAAAATAGATTTGCGATCAAGATACCATCAGATCAAGGTCAAGGAGGGGGATGTGCAGAAGACAACTTTCAGATGCCACCAGGGTCACTTTGAGTTTCTTGTGATGATGTTTGGTTTGTCTAATGCACCTGCTACATTTCAGTCCTGTATGAACCATGTGCTCAACTGCCACCTACAGAAGTTTGTGTTGGTATTCTTCTATGACATTTTGGTCTATAGCAGGACATGGGAGGATCACATGAGACATCTTGATGAGGTATTGGGTATCTTGGAGGCTAGCTCGCTATATGCAAAGGCTTCTAAGTGCGAATTTGGCATGATAGAGTTATTGTACTTGGGCTATGTGATTGGAGGAGGTGGAGTCAAGGTTGAAAGGGCAAAGATTCAAGGAATTTTGGATTGGCCACTACCAAGGACTTTGACACATTTGAGAGGATTCTTAGGTCTATGTACTTACTACATGAGGTTTGTGAAGAGCTTCTCTCGCTTGACTGCACCATTGACAGACTTGACCAAGAAGGGGGATTTTGTTTGGTTAGATTCAACACAATAGGTTTTTGATCACCTTAAGGAGGTGATGAGCTCATGTCCAGTTCTTCCACTACCAGATTTCACTCGGCCTTTTGTACTCGAGTGTGATGCATCAGGTGAGGGCATTGGAGCGATACTTATGCAGGATAGGCATCCCATTGCCTATGAGAGCCGAAAGTTGAGTGTTGTGGAGAGGGGGTACTCAATTTACGACATGGAGATGTTGGTCATTATGCATTCATTGTTCAAATATAGGCAATATCTTGTGAGCAGTAGATTCGTGGTTCATACAGATCACAATAGTTTGAGGTATTTTTTGGGGCAAAAGAATCTCAATGACCGCCAACAGAGGTGGGTGAACCAGATACAGGCTTATAACTTTGACATAGAATACACAAAGGGTAATATAATGTGGTAGCTGATGCTTTATCTAGGAGAGTTTACCTTGATTCTATGATTAGTTCTATGTCGAATGTTTCAGCAACTAATTGGAAGGCTCACATACTTGTTGAGTATTCCAAGAGTCAGTTTGCATGTGAGATCATGGATGGCATTATCCAAGATGATAGATATAGAGTCTTGCATGACCTCATATACTACAAGGATAGGATTTTCCTTGTACCAAAGCCCAAGATGAAGGAGATCCTTCGAGCAATGCATGATGCACCTTTAGTGGGACATCCTGGGTATTTTAAGACCTACAGATACATCAGAGACAGGTTCGCATGGAAAGTGTTAAAGGACGATGTCCTTAGGCATATTAGGGAGTGTTTGGTTTGTCAGCGAACCAAGGCGGAGCATACTTTTCCAGCAGGACTTCTACAACCTCTTCCTATCCATGAGCAGAAATGGGAGAGCATATCTATGGAATTTATTACAGGCCTTCCTTTAGTACATAGGCACGATTGCATCTATGTGGTGGTTGATCGGTTGACCAAGTATGCCCATTTATTTTCTATGCCTTTTGGGCACAAGGCACCACAGGTAGCACAAACATTCTTAACAAGTGTTTTTAGGCTTCATGGCTTACCTAAGAACATTGTCAGTGATCGGGATGGTCGTTTCATGAGCACATTTTGGCAAGAGATTTTTCAACTAGCAAGTATAGAGCTGACTCCTAGTACTAGCTATCATCCACAGATAGATGGATAGACAAAGATAGTCAATAAGTGGATAGAGGGCTATTTGCGTAGCTATATAGCAAGACATCAGCAGGCATGGATTAGATGGCTACACTTGGGTGAGTATTGTTACAATACCACCTATCAAATGAGTATTGATGTCTCCTTTCACGCATTGTATGGGTATGAAGCCTCATCGTTCGTGGACCTAGTGTTATTAGATAGCTGAGCGCCCAAAGCTCGTGATTGGTTACAGGAGAACTAGGATATTCTTAAGGCCCTCAAGGAGAATCTGTAGAAAGCACAAAATAATTAGAAGGTTAATGTAGATAGGCACAGGGTTGAGAGATCTTTTGAGGTAGGGGATTTGGTCTTTCTACAATTGCAACCCTATGGGCAATCCTCACTTAAGAAGAGTGGTGTTGAGAAGTTAAAACCGTAATTTTATGGGCCATATATGATAGTACGGAGGGTTGGGGTAGTTGCATATGAGTTGGAGCTTCTAGAATAAAGCAGGATCCACAATGTCCTCCATGTTTCATGCCTCAAAAGGGCACTTGGATAACATATTGTGCCATCTACAGACTTGCCAACGTTGTACAAGGAGGGAAAGTTGGTTTTAGAACCAGAGACTATTATTGAGGTGAGGCAAAAAAAGCTAAGAAACATGACTATTACAGAATATCTAGTGCATTGGAAGGATTTGCCACTTGAGGATGCTACTTGGGAGGGAGAACAAATTTTACAACATCCTGGTTTGCATTTGGTTGTGGGCAAGCAAATTTCGAGAAGAGAGGACTGTAATGTCCCCATTCCTAAGTAGGAGGCCTAGCAGGGTTATTTTAGTCTTAGCCTTGGTCATACCCAAGAGGTTAGAGACGTTGGAGGCTATTGGGTATGGGTTACCATTACCACCTTCACTTTATGTTATATTTCATCATTGACTTAAGTGAGGGGGACTAGGTACTACTTTTTCACCATGGAGCTTCTGATTTCATGTTGAGCTAACTTAAGTCATATTTTTAGCATGTACACAATAAAGTCACTTAAGTTATAGATTTATGCGCATTGGTTCTTCCCAAAAGGGGTGTAGGGTTTTCTTTTGGGCCATTGATCTTGTTTGGAGATGATTTAATTTTGGGCATTGGATTTCCTATTCCTAATTTGGATCGTGGAGATTATTTCATCTTTTTGGAGTTGGATTTATATTTTCCCCTTGAGGTCATTTCAGATATATTCACACATTTAGACTTTTGGAGCTATTGCTATCAGCAACCATTTTGTTTATGGAGGTCAAATTTTGCAAGATCCCTAGCTTCGGTGGTGAGAGATCCACTCCTAGCTGGTAGAGCATTCTTCAGTGAGGGTTTCCAATCCATATCCCTAGCTTGTTCATGTGATTCTGAATTGAGTTCAAATTTGCAGATATAGATCAGGGATTAGAGATTTATTGGCAGTAATGATAAAAAATTCAGATTTAGAGAAGAGGACAGCCCACCAACTGGGTTTCCATTTATTTTCAGTTTTGAGGCAACTGTGAGTCTCCCACAAGTGGGGTGACCTACCTGGAGATTTCAGACAGCAATTTGGAAGGGTTTCAGTGGGCCTTTTCTAGAGATTTTGGAGTTGAAGATTGTTATCGTCATAAAGATGCTCTAGAATTCATTTCCATCATTTTTCTATTGTTATTCTGGAGATTATGATCAGCTGTATTTTTCTCTTTTTCTTTCATAAAATAAATAAAATAAAATCAGACCTATGAGATAAAAATTATTTCTCAGTTTATTGTTCTCCATAAATTTTCACATCTTTTGAAGCTTTTGGGTATTGTTGGATGTGATTATTTTGAAAGATGTAAATTTTTATTTATTTTGGTATCTTGATGCCCTGAAAAATCAGAAATACAGTTTGTGTTTTTTTTTTTAAATTTCTGAGTTTTAAGTGATATCCTAAAAGGGTTCTGCACGAAGTTGGTTTGTTGGAATGCAAAAAGAAAGGAATAATTTTTCACAGGAAAAAATGGAACAAACTTTCCTATATCAATGGGACACTAATAAAGAAAAAATGATAAGGATGAGGAGGGAAAAATGGAGGATGAGGTAGAAGAAAAAGAAAATAAGGGTTTTGGTAATAAGAATGAGCAAGATAAGGAAGCAAAAGGAGAGATGGAGGTTAAGGGTTCAATCAATTTAGCTCCAAAAGAAGGAAGCTTCAGTATTTTAGTTTCATAGATGTATTAAAAAAAATGAGGTTATAGTATTTGTAAACCCGAGAAACAATATAACTTCATCGACATTGACTTAGCCAAGCAACTATAGGTTCAAGCGAAAAAAATCAAGGATACTCAAATAGAAAGTAGTCATGTTCAAGTTTTTGAAGATTTGAAGCTTACTATAGACAAATATGTATCGCATTCAAATTTATTATGCATTGGATATGGATGGTTTGGATATTGTTTTTGGATATTCTTGGTAAGAGACTTTGGGAACAATCAATATTAATGTGCAAAAGAAGTTCATGAAGCTTTGGTACAAGAGAAAGGTCACTTTGTAGGAATATCACATTTGACTAAGAACAAAGAAAGGTCAAGGTAGAGCATGAGGATTAATCTAAGGATTGTGAAGAAGAGCATAAAGAAGACTTAGATGAAGAAAAGGTACAAGCAAAAAAGAAGAATTTATGGGTTCAAAAGACACAAGTACTAGAAGAAGAAAGGTTTGACATGGTCAAAGTATAAAAAAATTTACTAAGGTTGAGGCATATAGACACCCACATCATCATGAAAGGCAAAAATCATGGAGGCATGTCAAGGAGTCGCACAATAGCAATCACTATGGATGTATAGAGAACCAAAATAACAATAACTATGGCTATACATAGACTCAAAGGAACAAAACTTGTGGATTATGAAATCATAGGAGTAATCACTATGGCTATGCATGGAAGCCAAGGAGGAAAAACTTTGCTTATGGATGGAATTAAAATAGTGCAACAGAATCAAGAACTAGGTTTAGAGAGCTATCCCTCGCCAAAATCATGTATGGGTGGTTGGATGGTAGGACATGACGTCATATTTTTACTGGCTTGTAGCAGTTTTAGTATTTGGTTGCTTCTCGTATTTTGAGGGCAAAGCATGTCAAGGGGGAGGGAATGTCATGTACCTAGAGATATAATATTGTTATGTATATGGGTTGATGAAGATGTTGACATGTGGCACGTATCCCCCTTAGTTATATTGATAAAATACATTGGGTCAAATGGGTGACTTGTGGAATCAATTATATTGGGCAATGAGTTGCCCTACTTAGGGATTCAGAGTTACCCATCCATTATTAGTGATACAAGATTATATAAAGAAGATGAATATCATTGTAAAAGATATCAAGTTGCGAGTCATCTATTTGAAGTGTAATTGTGGAGTAATTCCCTCCTAAAGGTCTAAAGGAGTTTTACGGTGTAACCCTACTTTAAGGGTAATCATTCTGATTTTGAATATATTTATGTTTCATATTAGGGCATCTTGGCCCAACAATACATTTTTGTATGATCCTCATTCTATTCTGCATGTTATTTGGATGGTTTACATTATTACATGTGAGGATCTTAACATAATTTTCCTCTAACTAGAGTTTGCCCATATTTGATTTTATTATTTGAGCATTTTGCAAAATTAAATGCAATAGTGATTTTTCATTTAATAATAATTAATTCTCAAAATAATCAATTTGACTAATGACTCCAAATTCATAGCTCTTTCTTGACTTTAAATAAATTATTTAATTCTAAAAGAATTAATAATTAAATTAAGTCATTTAATTTCCAGCTTGAGTCCATGAACACCATCTTCAAAATTTAGTACATTCAAATTTGTCTCTAGCATTGCCTTGTCCATTGGGTTGTAGAGTCAAATGAAGTATTATGGAAAGGAGAACAATTGAAATTAATGGAAATTGACCTGAATGGGTAGTGGAATTTGGATGACAAATTTTCACTACAATAGATGCAAAACCGAAATGGGCCATATTGGTACTATGTGGAAGCTGTAAATACAACAGTCTACATTGTTAACCAATGTCTTTTTAAAACTTTGCAGAATGACACTCTCGAGGAAGCATGGTCAAGTAGGATACTATCTGTAAGTGACTTTTGTGTTTTCGGTTGTGTTTCTTTTGCATTAATTTTTGATGATAAAAGTAAATTAGATGCAAAGTGAAAAATATAACATGTTTGTTGGTTATAGCGAACAGTCAAAATCATACATGTTAGTAGATTTCTCTATGAACAAAATTGTTGTTAATAGAGATGTGGTTGTAAATAAGAAAATATCTTTCTTCTTGGAAAATGGTAAATATACAAACAATATTGTATGGGTAACTGTTGTTGATAATTATGATATAAGATCTAATTTTCAAAACAAACAAGGCTCAAAGTTGGGAACGTCAGAGGAGTCAAGTTCTAAGGGGGGGGCGGCGGGGGGCTGATGAAGAACAAAGTGATACCTGGTCTTCACAACCAAATAAGGGGAGCCATCAATGAAGACAACTGTGGTATTATGCCAAAGTAAAGGATGTTTAGGAGAAACTGCCATGGGTAATTGAAGGTCGTTCTACACAATTGGTTAAAAAAATGGTGCAAGGTGGTGAGTAGTTAAATTTTGCTCCAACTTCTGCTATTTCACAGGTATTTGAATCAAGCACAGTTGAAGATGCCAAATAAAATACTACATGCAAAATTGCCATGAAGGTAAAATTTGAGGCCTTGATGCAAAACAAGACTTCTCAAGGGAAGAAGCCCATTGGTGTTAAATGGGTTTACAATTTTAAATGTAAATTAGATGGTTCTTTGGACAAGTTCAACACTTGACTTGTCTCTAAAGGATATGCACAACATGAAGGGGAAAGATGGTAACCTTTTAGCAGGTTATCTCTATTGTTGCTCAATTTGGATGGAAGGTATATCAAATGGATGTTAATTGTGCCTTCTTGAATGTAGACTTGGAGGAGGACATCTACATGGTTCGGCCACAAGCATTCTAGGTTCCTGAGAATACACATTTGGTTTGTAGGTTGGTTAAGTTCTTGTATAAACTTAAGTAGGTTCCTTGAGCCCGGTTAATTAAAAATTGATTAATATCTTAGAGATTTAGGATTTAGAAGTTACACTGACCCTTATATCTACACCAAAATCAATGGTAATGACATGGCGATCCTTGGCGATGATATTGCCATCACTTGAGTATGATATATGCTATATTTTTAATCCTACATTATTGTTTAGGTGTATAATTTTCACAATCTGATCATGCTATTTTTGTATCACAAACCAAGTATGTCAAAGCTCTTTTGGAAAAAATTAGGATGATTGAATGTCATCCAACATTTACACCTATGGAAGTTGGATAAAACTCTCAACTTACATTGATTCATCATCAGCCAATGAATGAGTGTATTGTCAATTGGCGGGTTGATCCATGATGATTTGAGGATTTGATTGATCACTACTTTATGATGTTGCTTTGTGTCATTTGTCGTCTTCACCAATAACTTCAATATTGTCCCAAGTACATGTGTGCATACCACGAAGTCCTAACTCCTCTTCAGTAATGCCATAAAGCTCGCAATGTCAATACTATACCAAACAACATTACAGTGGTGTTATTAGAAGATGACAAACTATTTATTAGTTATGAAGTGGTTGTTACCAACTCTTGTAAGTCCAACTCATGCTTCATTTTCCTCCTTTGCATATTAATGTACACTTCCATTCTTTGTAGCTAGAGTGAAGAAAGTGAAACAAAATAGACTAGGAAGTATGTAGGTGTTATTCATCTAATGTCTTGGATCATGTCAACTCTTGTAACAATCCAACCGACATTTCATCTTCCTCCTTTGTATATTACTATGCACTTCCATTCTTTATTGCTAGAATGAAGTGAGTGAAATAGAGATAGACTAGGAAGTACCTAGACATCACATATTTGACCTCTTAAATCTTGTACAAAACTTTGCAATTAAAATTCTAATTTAGGGTCCATTGTCTTATTTGCTTTTTCCCTTGTCTTACTACTCTATGATATATCCTTCAACCTTTGTCATTCATTACACACTTCCACAATAACCCATTTAATCTGTTGAGTGTGGTTGTCCACTAGGTTCTTCCTAGGCCCTAGATCACTGGTATCAGAGCATACACAATATCATCTTTCAGTGGCATCAAAGTTGTATCTGAAACCCTTCTTTTCTTGTATGCCCAGTCATACGAGGTTTGCTTATAGGGAGCTAGGGCTTGAAACTCGTGACTCTTTATTGTACCTTCCTTCATGTCCTCAAACGACAGACCAATCAAATTCAAAGCAGCGACTTGAGAAATGTTTCAAAAAATGATAAGAGGATGCTTTGCAAAAGCAATGAGAATAGTTGAAAAAACATCATGCATGTGAACGGGTTAGTATTGTCAATCACTTTACTGAACTTCTCAAGCATTTTCATACTCCTTAAAGCACATCTCATTCACAATGACCTTTTGGTGGTCACGCACCATACAAGGTAAAAGTCAATCTAGACATCTCTATGTTTGAATGGAAAATAGATGAAGATACTCTAAATAACTACTTAATCTAATCTATTCTTACTACGTGGTGAATTGTTGCTCTAACCAAGAAAATTTATATTCGCTCTTTTGAAAGTTTATTAGTAAAGAAATGGTGGGATAACTACTGCACTACACATGAAGCACATGAAGATGTTGACTTAGACACATCTGTAGATACCTGGAATGGCTTGGTGTGAGCACTCAAATCAATCTATTATCCTATTGGAAACTATAATGGCCAATACATCAAGTTCTTTTTAGTTTCACCAAGGCCATGATCAGTTTGTTCAAGAATACAAAATCTCTGTCATATTTTGGTTTCTAAATTGAATGATCAAGAATTTGAACAAAATCTTGTTTTGAATTATAGGTTAGGCTTGAGACCACATGTCCATTCTAATATGGATTTCCTCCATATCTCCCCCATTGGAGAAGCCTATATATTTGCTTGAAAATTCAAATCAAAAGCTAATTTGCAGACTAAGAAAGAAGATTCCAAGTCTTAGGACAAAATATAGTCTAATAATTCCAAGAAGAATCCCAAACAAGGGAATGGCCCTTTGCACCATCCTCGAAAGAAGAGTACACCATTAAATGATTAGAGTAGGTAGTCCAGGATTGGAAAGTGGTGCTCAGTTAATAACTCCATTAGTCTATAATGTCCCCAACTCAAATCATGAGGATTAGCAACGCATTGGCTGTCCTTTCCTTGGATTACCCAAGAGGAAGAGGACTTAGAGCATCATTGGGTAAGTATTGGAGTCTTTGGCTTGTTCTCAATTCTATTCTTAAGTTGTGTGCATGTCCTTTTATGTAACTTAAGTGAACTTAAGTTATTTTAAGTTGAGGGCACGTCTTTTTAGGCAACTTAAATGACTCCTAGCCAAAAGGCTTAAGTTGTCCCCTTTTTATGTACTTTAAGTGACTTTTAAAAAGCATGTGATAGAAAGGCAAAGGGGGCGTGGGTTTTCTAGTAGCTTATTGGTTCAGTTTTTAGGTTTTTAATGTAGAGCTTTGGATTAAGAAGTGGTGATTCAAGGGTTGAGATTAATTCATCTCTTTGGGAGTTATTATATAACTCTCTAGGGGTCTTTTAGAGATGGTTATGTTGTGAGTTTTTTCTTTATTGTTGCTGCAACTTGGCTTAAAGTTTGAAATCCTTGAGTATCCTTGGTTCCAGAGAGACATATGGGCTCCCCCTATTTAGAAGGGTGTGTTTCGGTGGAAGAGCTTTGGTTTGTGAAACCCTAGCAATCATTTTTTCTGGGTTGCAATTGTTTATCAAGTTTGGAGGCCAAATTGGAGATAAAATTCGAAGTTTAAGGATTAGATTTGGAGTAACTTCAGCATGTTATTTCATATTTTTGAGCATTCTTGAAGATGGCAATAGAAAATTAGACCTAGCGTTGATTTATTTGGGAGTTGACACCATATTTGAAGATGACTAGGGTTTGATCAAGGTCTGAGGTATTTTATGTTAAATCTGCATACTAATTTCAGTGTTATCTCATAAAAATAGAAGAAAAATCATTGTAATGCATATCTGAACTTTCTGGGCAGAAATAAAAGGATTTCCTGTACTTTTCCTAAGTTCAATAATACTCATAAATTTATTTCTTTTAGCAGAAAAATCAGATCATTAATCTGATTGTAAAACTGAGTTTGTTTTTGAAATTCTTATATGCAAATTAAGTTTCAGATTTTTCTGTGCCCTAGTTTTGAAAATATTGTTATTTTTCTATTATCCCTATTTGGGGATATTTCATAGTCACTCCAATGAAGAGTGTCACACTAGGAAAACTCTACTTGCACAACTTGAGGTACCAATACTAGCACTGTGTATTTTGAACCTAGTGCTATGGTAGGTACCACAAATATCACTTTACCTCCAATATAGATTCAAAGGAAGCAGACAAATTGTTCCATTCTCAAACATGGATCAATGGTCAACCAATACACTTCATCGTCAACAATGGAAGTCAAAAGAATGTGATTTCACTTAAAGCAAGTTGCATATTGAACTTGCCATTGATGCCTCACCCACAAACAGACTCCATTGGATGGTTCTATGCGGGCTCTGAGAAACATGTCACTCAATAGTGTCATTTGGTGTACAAAATCAAGCCTTTTCAAGACACAGCCTTTTGTGTGTCGCACCATTAGAGATATTGATGCAGTAGCGGTTAGGGGTCTCAATGAAGATATGCCTTAACCATGCAGCCTTCAAAATTACACAACGAAATAATTCAATAAAATGCAAAAACACATAAACTCAATTCTTTACTAGATTCAATGGTTGGAAATACAACTTACACAATGGAAACAACACAATGCTATGTGATCTCAAATGACATTCTTATACAATATTTGATCCCCAAATCTCTGTTTGCTAACTCGCAGTCTTTGCATGCATAACTGTATCACAAGATAATCACTATGATCTATATCCTAGAGCTTGCTGACTAGTTGGTTCAAGCGTAAGGGTATGTTTATATAGTCACAAGATTCATCTACTTACAATAATGATCATCAACCCATTATCAACAACAAATATTGGCAACACACCGTAATGCACCACAATTATTAATTGTTCATTACAATTCTGATGCACCTTAACACATCACAACATTAGACATCACAATGAGGCACATCACAAGTGACATTAAATGAATTCACAATAGCCTTCCATGATTCAAGAAATTAAATGCAAACGGTTAGGAGCTACAACAGCTCTTTACCCATATCACATCATAAGAACACATGTGCCTAGATCAAGCTATGCACAAGACAAGTTGCACGGAAGTCGCAACCTCGCAAGGCTAAGTCACAACACTTTGCAACCAAAGGATGCACATAAGAATCCTTGCAAAATGATTCTCATATTCACACTGTTGCGTACCAATACCCTGTATAAGATATTGCAAGCTTGCACACTGGAATTTCACAATATTTCAACTTCAATTGTCTGTGCGAACAAAAACAAAGACTTTCAAAATGCACAAAGCTTTGAAAGCTATCACAAATTGGATCTAACCCTATGCACAACATCACACGTTGTGGAACAATACAAACAAACTCATGCACAAAGGTGTTACGAAACAATAAAACAAATGCACACGCATAAAGGCTACACAAAGATTTCAAAGAACTGGGGTGCATGCAAAGGCAACACAAAACAACATAGAAAATTACACACAACTCAAGACTTGTGCAAATTGCAAAAATGATTATTTTTGACTAAAATGTTAGACTATGTTTTTGGTTGATGTAGGATTACAAGTGAAATTGGATGGTCTTGAATCAAATATGTGATATTTTACTTGGTCAACCATATCTTTACCGTGTTGAATGGTTGTCATTGATGTCAAAGGAATTGTAATGGATATGAATGGAAATGTCAAACGGAATTGTTGCCGGAAGTGAACGAAATTATTGCCGGAAGTGAACGGAAGTGTTGTTGGAAGTGAACGGAATTGTCGATGGAAGTGAACGGAATTGTTGCCAGAAGTGAACAGAAATGTCGACGTAAGTGAACGGAATTGTCGACCTTGGCCGACCTATTGGGAGGAGTTGTGACCGTTCGAATGGACCTTTTCACTTGAAGAGGCATGACCTTAATTTGTGGCTTTCCGTGGGTTATAAATAAGTGCATAACAAATGGCAAAAGAGTAGATTCGAAAGTGGAAGATATAAAAAGAAGAGCAGAATTTTTAAAGGCAAATTTTTGTGAGAATATTAAAAGGAAAAAACCAACAAGTATAAGGAAGAGTATAGCAGCAAAAACACTCAAGTGTAGATCGAATCGAAATGAGATAAAGCAAGTGTTCTATCATTCGTTGTTTTGACAACAAATTTGAGATAGAAGAGTGATTTTTTTTGAGAAGGTTGGTGCCTTCGTTTTGAAGAGATTGGTGTCTCTTGTTGAGTTGGTGCTCGGTGAAAGGGGTTGGTGCTCTTGTAGGTTGCTGCCCACAAAATTGTTTTTGGAGTAGGTGCTCCAGTAGGTTGGTGCCTACGAATGTTTATATTAAGAGAATTTCTCCGTGGTTTTCTCCCGAAAGGGTTTCCACGCAAATCTGTGTCTATTTGCATTGTGTGGTTTTGCATTGTATTCTTTGATTGTTTTGAATATATTAATTGCGGAATAATTTGAGGTTTTGGATTTAAGATTAATAATCGAAAACAAAAAAAAAAAATCTTATACTGATTCACCCCCCCACTCAGTATAAGCTTGTGCTTAACATACTGTCAACATGTAGTCTATAAATATAAGCCTAGAAATGTTATCATAGGTGTTGGTGATATGAGATACTGCATACTAGAAGTAGTTACTAAGATTTCACTAATTAGCACCAAGCAGTGCAAGAAGCTAGTTAGGTCTTGTATGAAGTTTGTACTATTGATGATGAGAGCTAAATGTAGGATTGTCCTTATGGCACCAATTCATATGATAGTTACTTCTTCAACACTAGCAAACATGTACAATTGAATAACATGCTAGGAGAACACAAGGATATTGTTTAGTCACCAAAAGTAGTGCCTACACATTGCACGGTAAAACACACTATTGATTTGATCCTAGGACTATGTCCACCTAATGTTTCTTTATACCGCTTATCTTTTTTGCAAAATGAAGATACCAAGCAATAGATTCATGAACTAGTGGATAAAGGACACATCAGGTCTACCTCATTGCCTTGTGGTAGCCCAATTGTGCTTGCACTAAAGAAGAATGGCACATGGAGGTTGTGCATCTATTACAAAGCTCTCAACAAGATCAAAGTGATGAACCACTATCCTCTTCCAAGGATAGAGGACCTACTGGACGAGCTCTGCAGTGCCAAATTCTTCACCAAAATCGATCTCAAGTGTGGGTATCATTATATTCCTTTTGAGCCTCTGGACATCTAGAAAACAACCTTCAAAGCAAATGAAGGTTTGTTTGAGTGGTTGGTTATACCCTTCAGCTTAACCAATGCACCTATTACATTCATGTGGCTGATAAATGATGTTCTTAGGCCTTTCACCACTTCATTTGTTGTAGTCTACCTTTATGACATTCTAATCTTCATTTGTTATAGGCTTTAATGAACAATTGTTTCACATGTTGCGGCAGCATAAGCTATATATTATCATGGAGAAATGCTCATTTTCCATGCAGGAGATATAGTGTCTAGGATACAATGTAGATGTCCAAAGAGTTCATGTGGACCCGACCAGGATTCTAGTCATCCAAGAATGGCCTATATGAAAGAAGCTCGTAAAACTTCATAGCTTCTCAGGATTAGAAAACTTATATAGGAGAATTGTGCTTGGTTTTTCGCATGTGACTTGGCCTTTGAACCAAGTTATCTAAGGTGGTGCCAAAACAAACTTTATCTAGTTCGTCGCACAACATAAAGAATTCAAATAATTGAAATGCAGACTTTGTTTTGTGCCAATACATGCATTACCTGATCTTCAACAACCATTTGAGATAGAGATTGATGCATTTGATAATGCACTTGGGAGCAGCCATCACTCAATATGGTCACCCACATTGCACTAGTAAGGAACTACCCCACATATGACTGTGAACTTTATGCCATTGTCCAAGCATATAAGCATTGGAAGCACTAGTTATTGGGAAAGGAGATTGTGATCCACACAAATCACAACCTGCTTTAGTTCTTGTAGACACAAAACAAGTTACAACAAGAGAGACATCAAAAATGGCCTTTTTAGCTTCAACAGTTCCATCTGAACATCAAGAATGAGAAAGGAAGTGGCAATCGAATAGCAGATTGTTTGAGCTGACCTCTTGTGTAATCTCTCCTTTCTGTGCTTGATGCATGAGGACTTGAAGTAAACACTTGATCAAAATTGTATCCATCTGACATAGACTTTGAAGAAATCTATTAGAAGATGCATTGCAGAAGTTCAATTTCAAATTTATACTTGGATGTTGGGCTCCTCTATCATATCGGGCACTTGTGTGTACTGCACAAGGTAGAGAGACAAATATTAATATGGGAAACCCATTTCAACAAGGTTGGAGGACACTTTGGAGTTGAAAAGACTCTTGTAGTGTTATAAAAGTATTTCTTTTGGCCACACCTCAGGTTAGATGTTGTCAAATACATAAGGTCTTGTATTGCATGGGCAATTGCCAAGTTGTTCAGCAACAACAAAGTATGTAGGTTGGTGTAGGGATAAACAAAGAATGTAGAGAGGTTATGAGGTGATCCAAACATCTTGGGGCCAAAGTAAGGTGAAAACAATGCACACTTGACATGTTCGGCTTAAGATAGGCCTGCACAATAGAAAACAAAGCATACATATGGGTTCATTCCTAGCATAACCTGTCCGTGTAAGACAAATTAGTAGACCTAAATGAATCAAAGGAAGCTCAAACACTTGGAGTTATGTCCTTTTGAAGGTCTTTGTCGATTAGGATGTTTATCCGGTCCAATTGTTGTGTTTGTGCATAAATACACCACTCGGGGTCATGTAAATTATAGCTTATTTCAGTGTTTTAGAGTTGTAGCATGTATGTGCAGCTTAGTAGAGTAGGAGGGTGAGTTTCAGAGCGAGGCATGCTTAGGAGAACATTGTACAAGTGTTGTCAAGTCCCACAATGTTCTTGGAGGCATCAAGAAGGCAAAGTGGCTTGTAAATCTTACATGGAAATAGTGGCATGAGGAGGCACACCCCCTCTTCTTGAGTTTTCTTACATTGGGTTTCTCTAGGGTAATCTTCTGTTATGTTTTTCTTGCATGTTTCAGTTCTTACTTGATTTCAATTCATGTATGCAACTACCTACAATAATTTCAACACATAAGCATCACAATTCCAAGGCAAATAAATGTTTTCTTAAGAAAAGTACTTGGAAGTCAAAAAGTATAGTTCACTAAGACAATTGTATATATAATATAAGTCAAGATTCATGTTGATGAGTTAGCTATGGAATTTATGTGCTAATTACAGATCAATTGCATGCCATGATTACACATCGTTGGGAGGAATGAGGAAATTTGTGGAGTGTCAAATATCCCTTTCATTTGTTGAATATTGCTTCCTTATCAATCTTTCACTTCACTCTTCTCAAATGTAATCTGCTTCGTTGTCATTGCCAAATCTTCTCTTTTTACCTGTGATTAGTCCCTCCTTGGGATCAGGGCCTGCTATTATTGCTTATCCTTTCAATTACGCCCAATTTCCATGTAATCCCATGCACAAACTAGACATAGGATGTAATTTTTAACAGAAACTAGGGTGGCCAGGTCTGTTTTAACATAAGATTTAGGAAATAGCCTCTTTAAGCTTGAGGTTTACAATGCACATCATCGGCCACTAGATCCTTTAAGCCCTCAAGATCAAACCTTGTCCATACTGTATTTTCTAGGATATCCACTTAGCAGCTAAATGACAACAATGTTTGAAGCTAGTACTCTGGAATAATGGTAACATCGGGGATCTCACTTCTTTTAGAATACATTCTAATTGCAGCTTTGGGGTCGAGCCCTTTGACATAGAATTAATGGTTGACTATGAGTCTTTTTGATCTCAATTACTTTCTTACCTAAAGAGAGGGAAAGTTTCAAACCTTTCACAAGAGCCATTGCCTCTGGGTCATTATCATACCCCTTGGTATTAAAATTGACGAGACATCTAAGAAAGATCCCTTGTCATCTGTGAGCAGGTAGCTTTCTCTAGATTCCCCTGAGAGGCCCCATTGAAATTTAATTTACAAAAGCCTTGTTGTGGAAGGATCCACCTCACATCCTTCCTATTTACCTTTTTAGTTTATTCTCCTTAAAAGTGGGGTGGGGAAAGATTACCCTTTTTATCACATTGGCATACTGGCTTACTTCTATTGCCTTGTTTCACAAGTTTAGTTACCTTATCACTAATTGTATCTTACACACTGATATACTTTTAGTCTGATGAGCCATATGCTATCAGTTTCTGAAATTTCCATTCTTGTTTGCGGGTTTAAGGTCCCTAACCCTGGGTATTTTTAGCAAAAAAAAAACTGTTACATAGTTAAAAAATATTTTGAGTTTGTAGAAAAAGTATACAAATGTTATGTTGTGCTATTATAGGATAAGAAACATAAATAACTATGAATACTTGTAAAATTTTGTGAATTTGGTAAATTGCTATGTTATTGGATACCCCTCTAAGCCCCCCTAAGTACAGGTACGATACTCTTGGGTATGGGTATGGCGGGCGGTACGTGGAAGAAATGGGCAGGGTACGTCCTTGCCCCTATGGGTACGTCTGAGGATGAACCCGATCGTACCCACAGGGGCAGGGACGTACCTTGCCCGTTTCATGCATGTACTCACCCAAGAAAAGTGTTTTTTTAATTTTTAAAACTTTTTTCCCTTATTTTTCTGGGGCAGGAACTTTTTTACTTTTATAAATTATAATTAAAGAACCCGATCGTACCCACAGGGGCAGGGACGTACCCTGCCCGTTTCATGCATGTACTCACCCAAGAAAAGTGTTTTTTTAATTTTTAAATTTTTTTTTCCTTATTTTTCCGGGGCAGGAACTTTTTTATCCCTACCTGTTTCATGCATGTACTCACCCAAGAAAAGTGTTTTTTTAATTTTTAAATTTTTTTTTCCTTATTTTTCTAGGGCGGGAACTTTTTTACTTTTATAAATTATAATTAAAATTGAATTTGTGGCTTGCCTCAATAGGTTGCAAGTTCCTTCTCCGCTGAGCGAAACTGGGGTACCTACAACTTTATCCATTTATTGAAGCGCAACAAGTTTGCAGCGAAAAAGGCAAAGGATTTGGTCTATGTGTATTCTTCTCTCACACAAGCAACCTAACTACAAGGAAGGGGCAACAAAGTGTTGGGATGTGGACCTAGAGACTTACGACTTGGATGCCTCCATTGCCTACCTTTCATTGCTTGATATGGATTTGGAGGGTGCTTCACAAGACCTGCATAGTGGAGCTAGTGGGAGTGGCACTGCTGTTGCTTGTGGTTCTAGTGAACCATATCATGACGAAGACATCGCAACTGAAGATGAAAATTAATATAGACTATAGTGAATGCTGAGTTGTCTTTATTGTTTTCCATACATTGTAATTTGTAACATATACACTATGTACCAATTATAAATTTATCAAACTAATCAAAGTTTGACCGTTAATATTATGATATTTGCTCTTGGCATTGAATTATGAGTTTGTTTTGTGGTTATTTAACTTATTTTGTTTCCTCTATGCATATTATGTGGTTAATTTTGCTTATATGGTTATAGTTTTATATTTTTAATATTTTTGTATGGCCGTACTCAAACCCTCCCAAAAATCCCCGTATCCACGTACCCGATACTTGTACCCATACCCGTTCTCGTTCCCATACCCATATCGACAACTTAGGTAAATTAAGGTGCATTATATACAAATTCTGGTTGATGTTTGAGGTAAATTTTACAACATTGCAAATTGAAGTTTAAGAGTTTAACCCTTTGTTCAAAATATCGGCGAATCTCACGAGATGACTGCTGGACAAGAAACCTCAGGGTTTATCACGAGACAAGATCCTTCGATTTCTCGGTGATTTCTCAGCATTTCTAGGCGATTTCTTGGCAGGGTCGACCATGTTAAGTATGAAGTTTTCAAAGGATTTCCAGGGGTTTTGCTGGAGTTTCAAGGAGCTTCCGGGGATTTTCAGTAGTGCATTACTGTAGTTTTCTTTCCTGTTTGATCCCATGTTTCTTGGGATTTCTTCCTAGGTTGCTAGTTGTCACGATTACTGGCCAACATTGGACAGTAGCCATTACCGTTTCCTAAGATCTGTTCACTCTTTTTTCCAGTTTATAACTTCAGATTCAAAATTCTTGGTGCAACATGGAAAGTATGTTGTTGACTAGATTGTTACAACTTACAACTGTAAAACCCCTTAAAAGTTATCTATGACATTATGTTCCTGAAAAAAATATACTATTATAGCTGGAAAACCTCTACATCTAAAATCTAAAGTATTCAAATCGGATTTGAACATCAAACAAAAGTGAAATCTGCGGCTCTAACACCACTGTTATGATTCTAAACTGGTCATCGCTATTTAAATAACTGAAAAGAACAGTTATACCTCTAAAAAGAACACTAAAGTCTAAGACAGAAATCTCAACTTAAAACTGAATTATTAAAGTTATAACTTATAGATGAAATTTAAATGTATTAAAATATTAGATTGAAATATGTCCAGGACAATGGAACCACAGCTGAAATTCTGAATCTGGAAATTCTTAAAAAGACTTTCCAACTTACATCTGCAGTGAACAGGTAACCTGGGCTAAACATAAAATTTAAAACGTCCTGTTGATAAATCAAATGCTAGGAACTATTAACTCTAAGTCTATATACTACGGCTTGGTAAGCATTATTAATTTCTCGTCATTTAACTTAAATTAATAGAAAATATACTTATGGCATTCTCTACATTCCTTTTTCATGTCATTTAACAATGTTTTACATCTAATTTAAATTTATTTTATGATTTTATATGTTTTTTAAAGTAGCTATAAAGTTGCCGAGAAATGCTGAGAAATTCCCGAGATCCAAGATCCAGTTCAAATTTTGCCCTTCCGAGAAATCACCGAGAACGAGATTTTGAACTATGGTTTAACCATTTCTTGAAAAAAAAACCTGTAAACGTTTCTCTAGTTGTGGATCATATCTGTACATGTCTAAGAAGATTTGATGATAAATCATTAAGTTGAAGTAGGATTTCTGTGCAGAAAATCCATTTGATCTTCCATCCATTGTTGTGCTTGTTTCAATGTTTAACCATGATTTGTTGTTTTGCTTCTCCTTTTTGCTCTGAGCTAGCTGACTTGGGGTATTTTTCTAAGCAAAGTGTCATCCAGATTTTTCAGATTTGCATTAGTTTTATTATCTTCATGTTGGTGTATGTAGATGATAGAATATTCCGTTATAATAGACAATTGATTACTCTCTGGACAGGAGTCCTTAAGGATATTGGTTCAAATGACTTTCACTTTGTTTTAGAGATGGAAGGCATGAGCGTTGCTACACACAGGATTAGTCCTGAAGCATTAATTCGGCTCAAGAGGGATATTTTAGAGGATTGTTGATTTTAGGATTGATATTTTGTGCTCTCAGTTATGAGTGGAGTTACACATTCAAGTCTTGGTTTAATGTTTACAGCTGTATATATATGTTGGTTATTGATATTTCACATTATGCAAAACTACAAGTTATGGTATGTAATGCATCGTATATATGTTTTCAATGTTATAGGTTTTTCATTAAATGGGCATTGATTAATGATGGTAGGCTAAGCTTTTAATTTGTAATTCTAATTTCCTTCTTTTTTGTAGGGTTGGTGTTGCAAGATTTATTAGTTTACTCGTTCAAAAAGTTGGGTCGGATATAAAACCATTTATAAGCACACTATCGAAAGTTTTGTTCCCAGCAGTTCAGGGAGAGAAAAGTTCAGCAGGGAGGCGAGCATTTGCATCTGCTTGTGGAGACTTGCTGAAATATGCCAGCTCTGCTCAAGCACAGAAGATGATTGAGGATACTGTAGCATTGTACACTTCTGGTGGCGACAAGGGTACTCAAGTGGCAAGTGCTCTTCTACTTAAAAATTTCTCACATCGAGCCGCTGATACTGTGAAGGGATATCATACCATAGTTCTTCCTGTGGCTTTTGTGGCAAGGTTTACTGACAACTTCACTTGCTGTTGTTGAAAAATACCTTTGTTTAATTCTATGCTTTACAGATTTAATTATTATCCACTTTGTGTTAGGTTCAATGCTCTACAGGGACATTCACTGTGACATATTCCTATCTGTTTTCCTTTGGTTGATGTTAATTCTTTTTTGGGGTGAGAAAGAAAGAGAGGAATTATATTGATGTCCACATGTAACCAAAAGTAGGTCAATGGGACGTGAGAATACATCCAATTACAATAGAAAGTGAAAGGGTAAAAGGACTTTAGAATCAAAGACTAAGTAAAAAAAGAACTAAAACATTAAAAATGAATGAGGGGTAAACCCAAAGCAGTAAAGCCTTAACCCATATGGTTAAGATACCAATACAAATATCCATGTGGAAAGTGAAAGGGGGAATTGTTATAATAGGGTAACAATACAAGTATGGGATTTACCTCAACCTTATTACATTCGTGTGAAAGTATTGGTTTCCTGCTTTGTTCTTCATCATGCCATGCTCCATTGATGGGTACTTCCTTCAAAGGGCTATTTATGCTTGTACTATTTTTTAATGGTTTAGGGTTTAACCAGATTAGACTTACCCCCGCCATAACCTAGGGTCTTTTAGCCTCAGTACTTATCTATCATATCTGGTTGTACTTTGTGAGTCCCATTGACCCACTTTGGTCATTCATGGATGCTGATATAATTTCTTTCTTTCTTTCTTTGAATGGTATTGTTCTTCTAGTTGTCTTTTATTGCTAGAGGCATCTCCGAAATATATAATTTTCTCATGTTTTCCACAGTTGAAAGACCCAAAAAAAAAATTTACAGTTCCAGCCTGATATAGCATAAGATTGAAATATTTCTCCCGAATGAGAATAATTGATGACTTGCAATATTTAGCTATTTTGTTGGATATCCATGCCAAGGGAACTCTACTCTGCTTCAACTGCTCCAAAACCCTTTTCCTAACTGAACTAAAGCTCCACAATTCCATCGAATCGAGCTAAGTTACTAGGAAATGAAAAAGGTTAAGGGTACAAATAGAGGTACGGGTGTGGGAAAAACTAATTTTTGAGGAACTCCTGAAAGAAAAACAGCACGGAAAGGTCCATACGAAATATATATACAAAAATTGCATGCGCGCGCACACACATAGACACACACGCATGCGCACACACACGCACACGCAGGCGTGCGTGGACACACACACACAAATAATGCACATAATATCCATATTTTGTTCATAAATAGTTTAAGAAATGAAAAACTCATTGTAGGTTCAAAATGCAAATCATCATATGGCTTTCCTTTGAGAGCATCTACATCATCCTCAGGATCATCAGATGTAGAACTAGATATCCATGAACTATAGTGCCACTCATTAGCTCCACATTAATAGCTTGATATGCTGAAGGGGAAGGAGGGATAGCACTAGCAGATTGTGGGGGGGGGGGGACAAACAGCATTTCTGGCATTCACATTCACCTCGGTCCTTCACATTTCAAGCAGTCATGTTCATGCAAAATTGTTCACGAGCAATGAGTTTGAGTTTGATTTTTTTTCCTTTGTTTTTTTATCATTATGTCGGGGAATTAGGATTTGGGGTGGGGGGTGTGTTACATATAGGTGGGGTAGGATAGTTTATTTTCAGTTTTTATTTGTTTACAGTTTGTGAGGGATGCAGATCCCGGAAATGCTCTTGGAAATGTCCTGGAATAGTCGGGATGTTCCTAGGAATGACTTAGAAGCAACATTGTTGTATCTGAGGCATTTATGGAAACATCCTGGTGTTTTGGAAATATTTCCCTGCCATTTTTGTACTTGTTTCGGCACTGGAAATGTACCGCTACTGAAACATTGGGTGGTGATGTGTTTCCTACAAATCAACCTCTGAATTATCCATGGTAACTGAGTTGGGTTACATTCCAGAAAGGACCATATGCTTGTGTTTTTTTTAGACATGTCTCGGCTTCTCCAATCTGCTGGAAGTAGAATTCATTGATTTCTTTTTTGGTTTTTGAGTCACCACCCTCAGCTCATTGAACTGGTTATCAGTTGTGCCACTTAAGTAGGTTACTTGAATGGAACCCTGCGAGAAAATATCTGACTTGTTCCCTATCTCTAATTTTAAGATAAGTTCGTTCTTGGTCCTTAATGCTATTACAGCCTGTTTTTCTTTTGATGTTTTTGGGGGGTAGCTGTTCCTCTTCTTCATTTGGAGAGATGAAGTTTTGGCCTGATTCTCTCCCTTCATTTGTGGACATTAATATAATTAATTTCCTTCTTTTGTCCAATAAGTCTCACTTTGTCTGTGTTTATGGACTAGATGCTTTAACTGTTGTCTCTTATTCCAGCTTGGTGGTTGTTCCCTTTTTTCCTATAGAATAGGTTTTAGTTTCAGGGAGACCTTGGGGATCATATTTTCATCCATCTTGTAATAATGCCGGTAGGCATTCTACAATGGCAGAAAGGGAGTGTAATGGAGTGGGTTGTTCACAGTTATGTTTGACCTTAAAGTTGACGTCCATTTGATGATTGCAGGGCAATTATAACCATAAATTTGACATGCAATTGACTGTCGGTTATAAGTTTTTTTTCTTTTTGCTTGGAGAATTCAATAAAAAATCATAATATCGTGGCCATACAGTGGAGTTTGGAGCCCTTTTTTCCCCGGAAATATTTATTCGACCTTGAAACTGGTGTAGCTAGATTGATGCCATTTGTCACCGGTCAGTGGGAAATTGGTGGGGAAGGTAATGAAATTGTTAATCAATGTCGTATGTACTGAAAAATCCAAGATAGAAACCTTGATATTGATATCTCTCAGCATATTTCAAATATATGTAGTTAAGATATCTGTACTAGTTATATAAAGTGTGCAATTGACCATCGTATGTGGTTACTGCTATTTCAATTAAATATTTCTTCATAGCAAGACATATTCCCTTTCTTTTTTGTTTGCTCATTATTTGTTTTCTCAGAACCTCCTCTTGTGATATTTATGTCTTTTAGAGTTGCATGACAGTAGAAAATAACATTGGTATTCACAAGGTGATAATAGGTATCCTTGCTCTGTTTATGCACACGGATTTTGTGTTATCCAGTTTGCAACTGCTCCTGCTAAAATGTGTTTTGTCATCTGGTCCTGCAGCCTGAACCATGATAATTTGAAAGATTTTTTCTTCCATTTTGTTACATATTCTGAAGAGTGAGATTGTGGTTGCAGGTTTGACATTGAAAAAGAGGTTGGCAGCCTTTTTGAGGAGGTATGGGAGGAAAACTCAAGTAGCGAGAGTGTTACTCTTCAGTTATATCTGCCTGAAATAGTTGCCGTACTTTGTGACGGAATGTTATCGTCATCATGGACAAACAAGAAAAAGGTTTGTAAAGAACTTGAAGTCGCATTCTTTTCTTTTACCTACATCTTTGACTGAGCTATATCATTTTTTAATGTGTATGTTATTGGGCCGGTAATTTCATGCTCATAAGCTCTAGCAAACAAGTTTCATCAGTTTTATGTTTATGTTTCTGACTGTTGATACTGTGAGTTAATGAACTATAGTGGGAACTAAAATATATTCTGGTTATCGTATTTGTCTTGTCATTTGTACTTACATGAAATGTTTATCTTTAATAATGTTGAAGTGGTGATCTTTTCTACTGTTTCTGCTCTCAGTCGGCAAAAGCAATGATAAAACTGGCAGAAGTTCTATGTGAATCATTAGCACCGTTTGTTCAAGACTTGTTGAAATTTCTTGTGAAAGAAATACCTGGACGCATATGGGAGGTATGTATATTGTTGGGAAATTTAACAAGAAATGCAATATATGTACTGTCGTGTACTTTGTTCTGAATTCAGTGATAACCGTAAAACTAATTAGATGGTGGCATCAAGTAAAATGTAATTGTGTTACCCATTTTATTTATTTCATTTAAAGGAGTTGAAAATGTTTAGCTTCGCATGATGTTTAATCCTATTGGTCTGACAGGGAAAGGAGGTTGTTTTGGAAGCAATTGCTGCTATTTGTAAAGCATGCCACAAGGCAATATCTCCAAACGATCCCATTAGCCCAGATGCCCTAGTTACTGCTGTCTCTTCAGCATGTACCAAGAAAAAGAAGTCTTATCGTGATGCAGCATTTCTTTGTTTAGAGAAGGTATGGATAGAAAATGTATATTTCCCTCCATAACGTTTTTGCTATCACTAACTAGTTATGCAGAGTTTGATGCTTATTTATTGATATAAAATGTTTGGAGTTCATTTCATTCATAAGCAAAGTTACACCAAGGCTCTTGTATTAGAGGACATGAAAGTGGGTGGACGTGATTCAATCCTAAATATTACGAGACAACAAAATAATCATCTGTACAAAAAGAATGAAAAAGATACAGGAAAACGTATTTCATAAAAAAATAGCATCTAAGAACACTAGAAATTCGAAATACACATTGCATACAATCATATTAATCAGAAACGATAAGACTTGTGTACATAAATATACTAGTTTTTAGAATTTTGAAGTGAATCCTATGTTTTAATTTTCAATCAAATCCCTTACACTTTACCACCCTTATCCTCATCAACATGTGCAGGATGCTTAGGATCAATACTCCATCATGTTGCTAGTTGCTTTAGATACATTGGAGTTATATCAAGCTTGAATATGAATGATTCGAATCCAAGGAGGTCTGGGGGACAACTAATAAGATACAGGAAAACATATTTCACAAAAAAATAGCATCTAAAAACACTAGAAATTCTAAATACACATTGCATACAATCATATTAATCAGAAATGATAAGACTTGTCTACATAAATATACAACTAGTAAGTTTTAGAATTTTGAACTGAGTCCTATGTTTTAATTTTCAATCAAATCCCTTACACTTTACCACCCTTATCCTCATCAACTTGTGCAGGATGCTTAGGATCAATATTCCATCATGTTGCTAGTTGCTTTCGATACATTGGAGTTATATCAAGCTTGAATATGAATGATTTGAATCCAAGGAGGTCTGGGGGACAACACTCTAAATGAGGATTTATATATGTATTATGTGTGGATGCGGAAGCAATATGAATAGGATTCAGAATAGAGAATACAAAACAATTGGAACAAAAAAATAATAATTGTGTTTTGTACATGGCATATTTTTGAGGGAGATGCATAGCTGTTTATCTTTGACTATTTGATTACCATCTAATGCTACAAATATGTATAAATAGTTTTTGAAGCTGTGAAGGAAGTTGAAACAATTGAGCTTCAATGTGTGACTCTTCGCCTTCCAACGGTCACACAACGTGACTGCTAGGTGCGTAGTATGCTGAAATATGCTTTGGGATAATGCGAGCCTTGGAAGTTTTCCTTGACATGGTGCAACGTGGCATCGAGTGTACACGTGGCTGATGTGTAATTTGGATGCTATGCATAGGGAATGAGCAGCGTGGTGTCTACAGGTGCCGCATTGATGGCCAATATTGTGCAGAGGTTAAGCACATAGCATGGAATGGCACAATGTTGTGTAGGCTACACAACACGTGTCAATGTAGTGTTGTGCCTATTGTGGAGTTGTGTTGAACAACATCAAGATTGATGGTTGAATAAACTATCATTGGGAGTTGCCCCATGCGTAGGGGCATTGCCCGTCGGCCTCACAAGGAGAACCACTTGACTCATATTGGGGCATTGCTCCATTTCGAGTGAAGGGAGCAATCTTGTCTTATGAGTTGTGTAGTGTGTACCCTGAGATTGTTCAAAATACACATGGTGTGTGGGACTACGCATAAGGTGCTCGAATCACGAAGTGGTGCAATGTTAGAAATTTCCCAAGGCACTCTACATGAGCGTAGAATGACACATCTATGCTTGGATCATTTTCCATTTCTTGAGAAGAAATTGTCTCAGTTGCGCTAAGTCTAAGAAGCAAGTGTGGCATCTTGGCTTCTAGTTCCATCTTGGTGAACCATTTGCCTTGGTGATAGCTTCGACCCGCCATGAAGACTCTTTATACCAACATAGACAAGTTTTGTGTGTACATGGTTTCTAAAATCTGATTTGTTTCTACTAGCTGAGGTTGTGCTATTGTAGACAATGAATGTGATGCAATCCTCTCAGGGGGTTGCACATCATGATTAGAACTTGGAATCACTTTAGGAATATATGGTATCCCTTATTGTCCACTGTTATGTTGATACTCTTGAGCATTGGCTATGTACACACCCTTGTGGTTATGCATGTATACATTGTTGACGCTGTGGATTGCACCCTTGACAGAAAGCTGAGCTTCTGTCTTCCACGCGGCACAGTGGAGACTCCTCTCTTCCCTGTGGGTCTAGCAAAACTGAGGGGAGAATCTCTAGATAAGGGCTAGCTCTCTTTGATGCATCTCCGAGTTATTCCAGTACTATTGCTAATATATATAGTGGGGGGGGGGGTTGAAAAGAGAGAAGGATTACTGAAAATAGAACCTAGATTAATACGGTGATGCACCAAAAAAGTCTGATCTACTCATTTACTCACACTTTATATCAGAAGAGGACATACATACACTTTATCTAATGGAAAGACCAGATTGTAGGGAGCTCAATAGGGAGGCTTAATGAAGACACACAGAAAATGAAATTACCACAGACGCTGTAGGAAAACACACTGTCTGGTAACCCTCTTCTGCCTCTGCACTCCAGATATAGCACTTCTTGTTATCTACAGGAATAGTGCTTTGTCTATACTAGGTATGTTGGTATCAAACTTGTGAAAGCATTATGGAAAATGACTGAACACAAGGTTAATACTCAGGCACACTCAAAGATATATCCAGCCAAATAGAGGTGAAAAATGTATTCTATTGATTCAAAGTGAAAAATTGGCAGGGCTTCGCCTTACAAAATGAGAGATCCCTTCTCAAATGAGAGTTTACAATATATATAGAGAAAAGAAAGCAATGGCGCCTCTTTCCACAAGTGGCCCATGCTGCATCTAATTCATTGGGAAGGGGAAAGTCCAGTGAAGGAAGTCATGCTGCGGCAATTGCCAGTCTTGACTTTTGTGCTTAAATCATATTAAATGTCATGGTGAAAGCATGGGCCGCACCCCTTCGTCTGCAAACAAGACCCCTTCTTTAAGAGATTCACACGGTTGTCTGCTCATTAATGCAAAATGAGGAAAAATAGGCCGCACCTTGATGACCACTTGGCGGAGACCGCTTCAACCGTTGGAATAACTCCTCTATCGACACTTCCTTTTTTGCCACCTGGGTTGTTTTGTCCATATATGTGCTTGGCTCCTCGGGCTCCTTTCTCGGCGTGTCGTTTAGTTCACTCTCAACTTTTGTCTTTTCCCAGCTTTTGTCTTTTCTTGGCCCTTTTGGCCCTCAGGGCTATCTTCTATCAATCTTTGGCTCTTCGGGCTCTTTCCTCAGCAGTCTCTTTCTTTTGGCCTTAAGGCCTTTGAATTCCTTCGGATTCGCGTTCAATCATTTAAAGACCAACAGTTATTTCATTGCCGCGAAGTTGACTTTCGCGCACCCATCACCCCTTTAGCAACTCCTTCGGCTTCACTTTCCTTCGGACTTTTCTTTGTTTGGGTCTCTGTCGTTGAAAACTCCCGAAGGGAAGGTGTCCCTTTGGGCTTGGAAAAAGGTCCCTTTTGGCAGCCGAGAGTCCCCCGCAAGGGCACTTGCCCTTCGGGCTCATTCGGGCTGCCTTGGCTTTTTAATTCCTTCGGACAAAATGTCCGAAGGAAATGTTCCCTTTATGTTTTGCCGCTTGCTTTCTTTCGGTCAGGCTTTCCCTTCGGGCAAATTCCTTCGGACAAAATGTCTGAAGGAATTCCTTAGGACTTTTTGTCCGAAAGAATTTGCCTTTGCCATTTTGCCGCAAATTTTTTCCTAAGGGGTTGTCTTCCGTTTGGTTTTTGCCTTGTCTACTTTGGTCCATTTTTAAGTGTTTCCTGCCTTCTACAAGGGCACTTGGGCCCCAAGATGTCCTTCGGAACGTGCTTGAACAGCCCTATTTGGCACCTTCCTACCCTCCGCAAGGGCACTTGCCCTTCGGGCTTTTGAAAATGATCCTTTGGCCTTATGAACTTGGTCTTTTTGCCGATTAAAAGCCCTTTGAAGCAGTTTATTTGCTCTGTCAGACCTGAGAACACATCATGGAGCTCCTTGGACGTTTGAAAACACAAAATTTGCACTCAACTTTGGAACTCTCATGAAACTAGCACCTTTTGCAAACTCTTGTATAATCACTCCTTCCAACTCTGCCTATACCTTCCGTACCAAGTGCTTGAAGTTGAGCCCTTTTGTATGCTAAGAGGAGAAATTGAGTTAAAAAAGCATATTTTTGCATTATCCTTCATGTCTATGCATGGAAATGGCAAGAACCGAAAAGGGAGACCGATTTTGGCCTGCAGGTCCAAAAATGGTCAACATACATGCCCAAGGATTACATCACAAGCATCAATTGGCACTGCATCACAAACTAGTTCCTCTCTAAAAGGACGGATAACATATGAGACATGACATTGGTGAGTGATATGTATAACTTTGGTGATCTGAATCCCAAGTGGTCTAGAGGACAACACTCTAGATGAGGATCTAGATGAAGTTGTGTCTGTGTGCCGAAGCAATATTGAATAGGACGAGAATGGAGAAAGCAATAGAATTGGAACAACAATGTATTGTTTATTTGTTTGCACATGGCAACTCTTGAGAAAGATGTATGACTGCTTTTCTTTGCTACTATTTGCCTAAACTAAAGTTATTGATATTTATATATAGATTACATGCTGTGATGGCTAAAGAGCTGTTATGGAAGTTGAACTGTATGATCTTCCACGTGTGACTCTTTATCTTTTGACGGTTACATTTCTTGACCTCTAGATGCATGGGATGCTAACAAGTGCTCAACCATGTAATGGCCCTGGGATTGTCATAAGTCTTACGCACTGATTTGGCATTGTGTCCAAATCTAGAGTTGCGCACAAGTTTGGAGCTATTGTCTGTGTTGACCATTTTTGGTCTTGCAAGGCAAAATCGGTCTCCCTTTTCGGTTCTTGCCATTTTCACGCCTAGACATGAAGGATAATGCAAAAATATGCTTCTAGAACTCATTTTCTCCTCTTAGCATACAAAAGGGCTCAACTTCAAGCACTTGGTACTGAAGGTATAGGCAGAGTTGGAAGGAGTGATTAAACAGGAGTTTGTAAAAGGTGCTAGTTTCATGAGAGTTCCAAAGTTGAGTGCAAATTTTGTGTTTTCAAACGTCCAAGGAGCTCCATGATGTGTTCTCGGGTTTGACAGAGCAAATAAACTGCTTCAGAGGGCTTTTAATTGGCAAAAAGACCAAGTTCAAAAGGCCAAAGGATCATTTTCAAAAGCCCGAAGGGCCCAAGTGCCCTTGAGGAGGGCAGGAAACACTTAAAAAGGGACCAAAGTGGACAAGGCAGAAAAAGGGCAGAGTTTCCTTTCGGAGAAAGACAAGGCAAAAGACAAAAGATTCCTTCGGACATTTTGTCCAAAGGAAATCCAAGGAGTAGACAAAGGTTGAATTCCTTCGAACAAAATACCCGAAGGAATTCCTTCGGGCATTTTGTCCGAAGAAATTCACAAGGAAAAAAACCAAACGGAAGAAAACCCTTCGGAAAGAAATCCGCGGCAAAATGGCAAGGGCCAATTCTTTCGGACAAAAAGTCCGAAGGAATTCTTTTGAACATTTTGTCCGAAAGAATTTGCCCGAAGGGAAAGTCCGACCGAAAGAAAGCAAGCGGCAAAACATAAAGCGAACATTTCCTTCGGACAAAATAGCCGAAGGAATTGAAAAGCCAAGGCAGCCCGAAGGAGCTTGAAGGGCAAGTGCCCTTGCAGGGGATTCTCGGCTGCCAAAAGGGACCTTTTTCCAAGCCCAAAGGGACACCTTCCCTTCGGGAGGGTTCAACGACAGAAAAGTCCGAAGGAAAGTGAAGCCGAAGGAGTTGCTAAAGGGATGATGAGCGCGCGAAAGTCAACTTCGCGGCAATGAAATAACCGTTGGTCTTTAAATGATTGAACACAAATCCGAAGGAATTCAAAGGCCTTAAGGCCAAAAGGGAGAGACCGCTGAAGGAGCCCGAAGAGCCAAAGATTGATAGAAGATAACCCCGAGGGCCGAAAGGGCCAAGAAAAGACAAAAGTTGGGAAAAAACAAAAGTCGAGAGTGAACTCAACGACCTGCCGAGAAAGGAGCCCGAGGAGCCAAGCACAGATATGGACAAAACAGCCCAGGTGGCAAAGGGAAGCGTCGGCAGAGGAGTTATTCCAGTGGTTGAAATAGTCTCCGCCAAGTGGTCATCAAGGAGCGTGAACATTGAATGGCGCGGCCTGTTTTTTCCCCATTTTGCATTGATGAGTAGACAAACCACGTGAATGTCTTCAAGAAGTGGTCTTGTTAGCAAACAAAGGGGCACGGCCCATGCTTTCACAATAATTTTTGAACGCCAAAGTCAAGACTAGCAACTGACACAGCATGGCTTCCTTCACAAGACTTTCCTCTTCCCAATGAATTAAATGCAGCATGGGCCACTTGTGGAAAGAGGCGCCATTGCTTTTTTTTCTCTATATATTGTAAACTCTCATTTGAGAAAGGCATCTCTCATTTTGTAAGGCAAAGCCTTGCCAATTTTTCACCTTGAATCAATAGAATACGTTTTTTACCTCTATTTGGCTGGATATATCTTTGAGTGTGCCTGAGTATTAACCTTGTGTTCAGTCATTTTCCATAATGCTTTCACAAGTTTGATACCAACATACCTAGTATAGACAAAGCATCATTCTTGCAAGCGACAAGAAGTGTTGTATCTGGAGGGTAGAGGCAGAAAAGGGTTACCAGGCAGTGTGTTTTCCTACAACGCCTGTGGTAAGTTCATTTTCTGTGTGTCTTCATTAAGCCTCCCTGTTGAGCTCCTTACAGTCTGGTCTTTCCAGCAGATAAAGTGTATGTATGTCCTCTTCTGATATAAAGTGTAAGTAAATGAGTAGATCAAACTTTTTTGGTGCATCACCGTATTAATCTAGGTTCTGTTTTCAGTAATCCTTCTCTCTTTTCACCCCTCACCCCCCCCGCCCCCCCCACTATATATATATTAGCAATAGTAATGGAATAACTCAGAGATGCATCAAAGGGAGCTAGCCCTTATCTAGAGATTCTCCCCTTAGTTTTTCCAGACCCACAGGCAAGAGAGGAGTCTCCATTGTGCCACGTGGAAGACAGAAGCTCAGCCCTCTGTCAAGAGTGCAATCCATAGCGTCAACATTCTGAGCTAAGAATTATGCTTAGAGGTTGTGCAATGTTGTGCATTGCGCAATTGTCCAATGTTTTACAAAGGTTGCACGAGGTGTGTGTTGCACATGATGATGTGTTGTTAGAGCCTTGACACTTAACGTATTATGCACCTATCGGGTGGAGTGAGGGTTTTTTGTCTTTGAAGCTATGTGGCATGGATCTAGGTGCTGCATGACATGCACATGATGCTTAAAGTTTCTCAACAGTTCTTGAATTATGAAGTTGGTGCAACATGTTCCTTGGCATTGTGTGGAATGCGCATGATGCAAGGGGTTGCATGTGGATCATTTTCTCTTCCTTAAGAAGTAATCATCCCAATTGCATTAAGTTTCAGATGCAAGTGTGGTGCATTCTTCTCAAGGGCTCATGTGACTTGATTAGAGCATGGAATCACTTTAGGAATCTGCTACCTCTTACTACCACACACTATGGCATCTGTGCATGTATGCATGACCAAGGATTATATCACTATCGTAAATTAGCTACTCTCTAGAAGGATGAATAGTATTTGTGAAGCGACTTTTGTGCGCAATATGTATACCTCTGGTGTGACATAAATTGATCCATACCAAACTGTAGGGATGTAGATGAGGCATGGTTGGAAGGTTCAGTCATTTGATGGTGGCTTCATAGATGAGGTTATTCATGCCACTGCTATCGAGTAGATAATCTAGTATTTGTCCTTGCACCCACATCTGCAAATGGAACAAACGTCCTTTGTCAACATCAGGTATTGTTGGTGTGGTTATTGCATTGAGACAACAAGCTTCAGGATTTGTGGTCTCTGCTTCAGCAAATGGCTCCTTTGCTCTTGCATGCGCAAGCAAGTACTTTTGCACATGGCACTTTGTGTTTGAGTGCTTCTTGGTTTTGTGTCAATTGCACCATTTCCTTGTCTTAGATGGCTTGAACTTGTTTAAAGTAGGTGTCTTCCTTAGCATGATAGATGTTGTTTTCCGCTTTCCCTTCATCTTGGACTCTTCTGCAGTGGTTGTGGCATAGTGATAGGCTTCTCCCACCAGCTTGACCTTAATCATCTTTAGTTTAGATTGAATGAATGGTTGTAGGCTGCTACGGTGCTTGAGGACTCTATGTTACTTTGGCTTGAAGGAGCCCACTTTTGCATACATGTCATGGAAGACATCAATGTATGCTTAGATTGACTGGTCATGTCCTTGTCATAGTTGAGACCACTAAATGTAGTTATCATGATAGACATCTTCAGGGTAATTTTCATCCTTGAAGGCTTTTAGGAATTTATCCTAGGTTGGCACAGACGTTTCTTTTTGTTTGGCCTTTCTCCCGCATAGTGTGCGCTTGCCACCACTTCTTGATAGGTGAAGAATCTTTTAGAAGTGCAATCTTGATCTTCTCTTTGTCAAAAAGGTCATTCATAGAAAAAATTGACTCTAATTGATCTAACTAGTTATCTACTGCATCCGCATTCCCCCTCCCCCATCCTCGAAAGATAGGAATGTATGAATTTACTTGAAAGCTATGGGGCCTTGACCACCAAAAGCTTTACTTGATGTATGAGCCAATGGAACTACCCGTTCGAGGATTTTAGTGAATTGGCCAAACAAAAAATTCTTTTGTTCTTGAAGAGCATTTTTCATCTCATTACGATATACACTTTGTTGATACGACATGATAGGTAGTCTAAGGGATCTCATGGTTTAACATTGAGCTTCAAATACTTTGACAAGTTAAGCAACTGCTCTGATACCATTGATCTATGGTGACAAAGCCCTAGATGAGGATCTAGATGAAGCTGTGTGTGTGAGCGGAAGTAATATTGAATAGGATGAGAATAGAGAAAGCAATAGAATTAGGACAATGAAATTATTATTTATGGAAGTTGAATCGTTTGAGCTTTTACATGTTGACTCTTCATCTTCTGATAGTTACATCTCTTGACCTTCAAATGTCCAAGATGCTGATAGGTGTTCTACCATGTAACGACCTTGGGAGTGTCATGAGTGGTTTGCATTGATTTGGCATTACGTGCAAATCTGGCATTGCGTGCAAGTTTTTAGTTGCTACGGAAGCTAAGGTTTATGTACAAAGGTTGTGCAAGTGCTACGCATAACATTGTTGTTCGATGTTGTGCAATGGTGCATGTGTGGCGTCATGATGCATTGCACAAAGCATAAAGGAAGGAAGTTGGCATTGATTGGCAGGGCCAAAGGGGGAAAAACCCAGCAAGGGCTAAGCCCTTGACACATGCACTTCACGCCTTTCAGGTGGAGTGCATGTTGTTGTCTTTGAATCTGTGCGGCATGGATCTAGGTGTTGTGCGACATGCGCATGATGCTAGGAGTTGCTCGGTGGTGCTTGAAGTGCAAAGTTGGTGTGGCATGCTCCCAGGCATTACATGGAATGCACATGATGCAAGGGGTTGCGCGTGGCCTTGCATAGAGATGTGGAAGTGACCAAGTCACACAAGTCAGTGACTCAGGTTTGCGTGGTTGTGCACAAATCATTTGGTGTTGTAGGAATTGAACCATCCCAAATTGTAAGGACATGGATTGGGCATGGTTGGCAAATTAAGTGACTTGATGATTGCTTCAATGATGGGATTATTCATTCTACCACCATCGATCAAAAAATATAGTGGCTGCCCTTGTACCCAATTCTACAAATGGATAGGTGTTTTGATTCAACATCTTGTTCTTTTGGAGTAGCCATTGCGCTTAGACAAGAAGATTTTGGGTCCGTGTCTATTGCTTCCATAGCCTCTGCTTCTATGTGCAGAAGCAAACTTTTTTGCGCATGGCAGTTTGAGTTTGTGTGGTTGCTGGATTTGTGTTTATTCCAACGTTTACCTATCTTAGTTGGTTTGTACTTTTCTAAAGGAGTCTTCTTTGGCATAGAAGGTGTGTCTTGCTTTCTCTTCATCTTGGACTCTTCCTCAATGGTTGTTGCAAAGTGATAGGCTTCTCCCATCGTCTTAACCTTATCCAACTTCAATTTGAACTGAATGAGTTGCCGTAGGCCACTATAATATTTGAGGACTCTATGCTACTCTAACTCGAATGAGCCTATTTTTGCATAAAAGTCATAGAAGGCATTCGTGTAGGCTTGGACTGATTGTTCTTGCCCTTGCCATAGTTGTTACCACTAAATATAGCAGTCATCATAGACATCTTTAGGATAATATTAATCCTTGAAGGCTTCCAAGAATTTTTCCTAGGTTGGTTTAGATTCTTCTTCTGTTTGGTCTTTCTTCTACAAAGTATGGGCTTTTTGCCACTTCTTGATGAGTGAAGAAACTTTCAAAAGTACAATCTTGATCTTTATTAGTAAAATAATTCATAGAAAAATATAAATCTAACCATATGTAATTGCATTTATTTTTCCCTCAAACACAAGATCAAGTAAATTTAATTGAAACTTGGGGGGCTCGACCACCAAAAGCTTTACCTGATGAGTGAGTCGATGGAAACGCTTGTTCAAGGACTTAAGCGGATTGGTGGATCAAAAATGTATTTTTCTATTGAACAACCTTTGCAATCTCAATCTTGTCTACATGGACTTCATCTCATGCTTCATTGTCTCTTGCCATCTGAACTTTATTGAAACAACACAATAGATAATTTGAGGGATCTCGTGGTTTGACATTGAGCTTCAGATACTTTGACCTCTTTTGATGAGACATGCAAGATGAACCATTTTGATACTAGTGATTTGTATCCAAGGAGGCCGTGAAAAACACTATAAATGGGGATTTAGATGTGTTATATGCATATGTAGAAGCGATATGAACAACAATCAAAGTAGAGACTAATAGAATTAGAGCATAAAGTATATTAATCTGTGTTATGTACACGGTATATTGTTGAGGGAGATCTATGGTTGTTTATATTCTAGTATTTGATTATTATCTAATGCTACAAATATGTATACATATCTTTCAAAGCTGTGAAGGCTTAATGTTGAGACTCTTTGCCTTTTTACAGTTACATCACTTGACTGCTAGGTGTGCAGTATGCTGACATATGTTGTGGCATAACACGAGGTCTCTACGTGCGACCTCACATGACAACTTGGTGTGGAGTGTCCACGTTGTTGATGTATAATCTGGATGCTATGCACAAGGATTGAGCTGTGTTCCAACGTTTTGTGAATGGTGTAGTGTTGTGTAGGTTGTGCAAAATTCTTGATTGCGTGGACTTCATCTCATGCTTCATTGTCTCTTGCCATCTGAAATTCAGTGAAATGACACAATAGATAATTTGAGGGATCTCACAGTTTGACATTGAGCTTCAGATATTCCAACCTCATTTGATTGGACATGCAAGATGAATTGCTCCGATACCAATGATTCGTATTCCAAGAGGTCATGGGATATCACTTTAAATGAGGATTTAGATTTGTTATATGCATATGTAGAAGCAATATGAACAAGATTTGAAATAGAGAATAATAGAATTGGAACATAAATTTTGTTAATGTATACTTTGTAAATGGTATGTTCTTGTGGGAGATCTATGGCTGTTAATCTTCTAATATTTGACTACTATCTAATGCTAAAAATATGTATAGATAGCTTTCAAAGCCATGAAGGCTTAAAGAACCATTATGGAAGTTGAAACATTGAACTTTTTGTTGTCTCCAAATCTTGCACCCTAGGAGAGGGTGTTCAAGCCTCTTCTAGATTTGGGCAACATTGGACTACTTTCAGGTTTGTGGGGCACCTATAGTGGAAGTAGACCTCTAGGATTGAAAGGGCTAGCTCCCTAGATATATCTTGATGTACTTATCACCTAATCTAATACTTGCTTGTGTGAAAAGTGATAGGAGTTGCACAAAAGTAAACTATTCTAGGGGGTGATACACCAGGAATATCTCCACAAGATTATCATACAAATACACTAAGAGACAAGACTTACAAAACCAGCTTCTACCTCTTAGAGCACTCTAACATTAGCATTTCAAACATGAAGGTGGAATACATGAAAGACTACTCAAGGTGAGTTAGCCAAAGATCAGTTTTAGACATTAAGGCTACTTCTACACTTAAAGAATAGACTCATACACTTAACAACACTTCATGTGACCTGTTAGAATGAAACAACTTGCATCAGACATGGAAGGATTGAGAGGAAGCAAGGATTGATATCAATCACTTGACTTCTCACTATACATTTCTTCACACACTTAGACAAGATAGTTTGTAGGATCAAAACCAGATTGCATATCTTATTTCAAAGGAAAAGTACAATATCAACCAGCAGGGCTTCGCCATACTAGGTGTGGTCTTCTTTTCAATAGCCAAAATGGCTTGCATTTATAGAACTTGAGAAGAGAGACAGAAGAATGAAGATGAAGAGTCACAAGGACAAGTGTCCAAATGTGAGGATCAGTTACGTTGCATGGAAATGAGGTGGAAGAGAGATCAAGAAACTGATGTGAACATGTGTCCATCCCAAACTGAGCACCTTCCTCACATGTGGCGTTGAAACTCTTCAATCACTATCCCTTGGAAACTGCCTTCATCATGGGCTTCCTTGAGCATTCCAAAATAGATTAGGGACAAGTGTCTCATGTGCACTGAGGAGAGGAAATTACAAAGAAGCCTTCACCTGCATTGGGAGTTTTCGTAATCGTTGACCTTTTCTTACACAAGCACACTCATCATCTGCAACCATGATCACTCTCCAATAGGCTTTTCTTGACAATTGGCACTAGCATCTTCTTATCCTTTCTAACTGATCCGTACCAGCGATCTTATGACACATGGTAGGACACTTCATACACTTGGTTCGATCAGGCATATCTTAAAAAGTCTCCAAATTTAGGTTACCACTTTTTTCACTATGTCACTTTAGAGATTGGCTGAAGTGAGGGGCCTAGCAAGGACACTTATGAGCATTTCTAAGCTCTGAAAATGGCATAGGGAGTTGGTTCAAGTCCCAAGCTACCCTCCCAAGTGATTGGTATCCCATGATCATCTTCAGGACTTGCAAAACACAAGAATTTGTCAAAGAAACCTGCTTTCTAAGTGATCTGTACGGATTCCGTACAATCTAATTCCATGGCTCTGAATCTCATGAAGTTGTCAACAACTTCTCTTTAATTCTCAGGGTCAAATTCATTCATTTGGATGCACTTTGAGCCTCATTTCTTCCATCGGGTCACAAAACAGGGTTTTCAAGGGTTTTGGGGTGATTTGGATTCTTAACGTCTGTTCATAAAGAAAAGATGTTAGAATCTTATCAAAATGCCACTAAAGGCCTCTTAGGGACCCTCTTCATCATCTCCAAATACCCTGAGGTCCCATGCAAATGGTCATGAAAGTTTCAATCACTCCAATTTGGCATTCAAGCCCTTTTCATGGATTCTGTGAGGGTTTTAAGTGTATTCAGGCCAAGAATGGGCTTTCTGATGATTCTCTTGTATACCAATGGTTCAAACACCTATATACACTTCCCAAGCACATGCCTCAATTATTGGAATAGCTCCTCAAGAGCTAGGGATGAAGATGACCCCTGTTTTGAAACTGGGCCTAGACCTTGCCAATAGGTCTGTCTGCACCTTTGAGCCAAAAATGAGGTTTAAGTAGCTTTCCTTTCATCTTACGAGGTTGAACATTTCTGTAAAAGTCCCCTAAGAATGATTAAATCACTTGGGAGGCTTATCCAAGGCCAAAATTGAAAATGACCATCCTTAACAAGCCATTTGCTTACCATTCCTTGCCATGGTGACTGCAACCTTTGTAGTATAGGGTACCCTGTTTTCCCTCAAACCTTCTAGCAAGGTTTTTTAGCTTGTGTTAGGTGTTTTCCCGCTTCAACAACCTTCATTTGAGCTCTCCTTGTCCTCTGGTCACCTACTCATCACTTTTCCTCAAAACTGCCAGTCTTGTGCATGGGAAAAACCCCTTACCTCTGAGACAAACAGAGGCATATTGCCCTATTTTTTTGTGCAAAATGAATGCTTGGGAAGCTTTATAAGGTCCTAATGACCAACTGTACCAAAGGGTTTTGCCTAATTCCATGGTTAGGGGGTCTAACCATCTCAATCTTCTCGAAAAGGTGTCAAAAACCCTGTTTCCTTGCATTTTTCCTTCAAACCACCTTGCAGATGATCCTTCCAAACCAATTTCATGCTTCTAAGCTATTTAGACATGCTCTTCACCTTCATTTCATGCTCATGAAGCCTTATAATCCATCCAAAACCTTTCTCCTTAGTGAATTCCTCATGTTTACCCCTTGAGCCAAGGGTTTCCTAGCTTGTCTGTACGGACTGTACTCCATTTACCACATGAGGAGAGCATTTGGACATTTTAGCAGGGTCTGGGGTATGTTTTGGCATCTATTGGATCATAATGGATCCCACTAAAACCATTTACACTTTCAATTTTACACTTAGAGGATCTATGACCCACTTAGCCCTCTATTTTCCTTAGGCCCTGCCTTGACTGTGACAGTCCTGCCTGTAGGTGATTGATTGTGTTTTGCATTTGCTTGAGGTTCTTAGAAACCTCTCTTTGAACTAATTTGGGTGGAACAAAGTGAGTCTCTACTAACTCATACCTTCAATGACCTTAAACACCTTCAAGCTTGCAATTGGATCACTGTATGGACTGAGACTCTTTGTTCTGCCTGTAGTTGATTGATTGCTCCTTAGAACTTGGTGAAGGCATTAAACATTCTTCTTCTAAATCTCCCTTGATTACACAATGCATACTTAAGTCCTGTGTCAATCTATCAAAGATCATAAGGCAACAAAAGCATTAAGGTTTGATTCACACCTCTCCAAGTTTACTAAACTGAGATAGTCCCTTCTAGGACCCTGCTGTACCTTCCCCTGTAGGTGTGAAATACCTCATGAAGTCCTACTTAAGATCATTATGAACTCCGTGAAGCATCTTGAGTTCATACAATTGCATGTTCAATTTCTTCTAACACCTTAAACACCTTCCAACACCTTGGTACTAGCTCACTGTTGGTTACCTTGCTGTAGGTGTTTGTTTTGCCTTGGTATGGACAGGTTATGGGTCTAGGGATCATTACATCAGATTCCATTTTCTCCCATGACATTTTAGCTTATGAGCATCATTTGAACCAATTTGAATGTTTCACCTTGATGGCATAGTCTAGGACTGAGTTTATGAAGTGCAAGTTCACCTTTCTATCAACCTCCTATAGGTTTCACTGTCAAAATTCAGTGGTTTTGAGGGCACTTTTGGGTATTCAAATGACCACCCTCCACTGTTCATTATCCTTCCAATCTTTGCACATTCATTGCCCTATGATATGACTACAAGGTGAGCATCGCTAGGTGCTTTGGGGCATCATTCAAGCATGCTTGGAAAAGTCTATGAAACCCCTTGGTTCTCTGTTTTGGCCTTCTAGAGACAAAGGCCCTGAAACCTCAAGATTTGCTATGTGGTGATGCTTCTGCCTTAGTAGGCCTACAAGAGTCACAAATATGATTTTCAAGGTATCAACTTATGTTATAGGCCATCATAAGAATCAACTCTGTCCTTTTGCTTCCGTACCACTCTTTGAAACTCCTTCTGATGTCACCTATAGATGTGCATACCATTGTGAAGGCTGACAGTGATAGGAAACATAGTCATTTGAGCATTGTTTTGGCATTTCATGAGTCCAAAACTTGTTCCAATACTTCTAGATGGATCCTCATAGGTTCAAACACCCGAAACAACATCCCATATCTCCATCCAACGTGAAAATCTTCTTCAAGATACCTGCAAGTGCATAAGGAGCTGGTAGTTTGCAAACCAATCAAGCCTAGAAGAGGCTCTTTTGACATTTGATGATCTTGATACTAGAAAGGGGATGGAGAATCTGTGGAGAAGTCATTAGAGACATGTGAAAACATAAAATCCATTAAAACCAAACACAAGAATCAGAACAGGGTCAAAAGGAGACCCTTCATGGTTGCAAATGCATAAAACGATACTTGAAGTGTTAGCAATTGTTCATAAAGGAGACACCAAATTGAAATTTTTTGCTATGGATTTGAAGTACGCTCAGAGTGCTATCCACCCCCAATACCATTCCTCCCAACTCTACTTGTACGGCCGATACCAAGTGCTTGAATTTGACCTTCCTTGGCTTGCAAAGAGAAAATAGAAGAAACAGGAGCAAAACTGAATTTTTTGGCATCCTCTTTGATTACCAAGCGTGGAAAAGAGTGTGGGGAGGTGAAGAGGCATACTACCCATTTTTTTAGTTGTAAGTAAGATTATCCATTCCGTACAAGTGCCCAAAAGGGCCTAAAATTAAGGAGAAACTCCCTCTTCACATAACTGATTCTTTAACTGACCTCTGATAGATCCTAACATCTCCTGACCTTCTCCATGTTGAAATATCTCTTGGTGACAAATTTCCCTCCTTGAAAGTCTATACAAGTCATTTATTATGCTAGAAAAGTGGCCAAAAGGCATATTTTGCATACAAAGCATGGTAAAGGACAAATATATGAATTAGAAACGCCTTAGGACACCTAAATGACCATACTAGAATATTTCTAACACAATTTGAACCTTTGTAAAGACCCTTCCAATTTTGGCCTTTAATTTTCAGTTCTGACCACTCAGGGATTTCGTCAAACTTGTATTGCAACTGTCTATGACTGATATGAATTTTCTGATTTGTCTTCTTTGAGTTCATAGGCTGTTAATGATGTTATTGAGTGCTTTTAACAATGCAAGGTTGTTATAGAAATGATATACTAACTGTTTCAGTCCTTTGGCATACGTAAAAGTGACTGTATTTAACTAGTACATCTAGTTGACATTAAGACAAACACTTTCCATGCATCCCAATATAGCCAATATACACCCACAACCACTAGGCATTTATGCAAACACTTGGCAAGTAAAGGCTCTTGACGAAATATGCAAATCGCTATATAAACAACCACCTTCAGCTAATAGGCATTTTCACAAACATTTGGCATGCATACTTATATGAGAAAATACAATATAAGAATATGCTTAACGACAAAGGCAAATGGCCAACAACTTATTACTCCAATCTTGTATTATGATGTTCAATACAAAGACATTACAACATGGTCAAGGCTCTTGGCATTTACAATGATGCCAAATATTCTAATGCTGACATGAAGTGCACCTACAGCTGCCACTCAAAACCAACCTATATGCAATGATATGAACAAAACATAAAGGAACCTGATTTAAAATGATGCGCCCTTGATAGTAGATGATGGAAACCACAATATAGATGCCAAATGATCAATATTCAAGCTAAGTCGACCTCCTATGCAAATCGCCCCTGTTCTGGCCAGCAATGTAAAAATAAAATAAATGCCAACATTTTCCAGCTCCCTCAAGTGCCAAACATTGTTGCCATGACCCTAGGAGAGGTGTGCCCTAGGTGAGAAGTGAAATTGCTGCCTTCTTGGACCTCCACAAAGAAATTTGCCCCTTCCAATGGCGCCCTTGTTGACTGATTGGTAATTTCCAGATTGCTGCTAATTAAAATCAGACCACCTCCACAATGCAAAACGCCAAATAATGATCACCAATCGATGCCAAAAAGATGTGCAAAGATCTCCTAAACAAACTCCTCAAATTTGGCCCTTGGCCACTAAATTTGCTCCAATGAGATGATTGAAATATCACCTCCCACTTTGCAACAATATCCACTGATAGTTTCACAGCCCCAAAGTTGCCAACCAAAGAGAGCTTTCAGTCTCAATGATCGAATGTAGAATCTGCAGAAGCCTTAGGCTCCACAATAAACTCAATCAAATGCCTATATCAAATACCTTGATGCTCAACAATGGGCCCTTAAAATCCTTTTATTCTTTTTGGAGGAGCTCACACACTTTTCTTGCCAATGTGGGATAAAAGATATATTTTCCACTTTACTTTTTATTTGACTTTAATTATTAAATCCCAAAGTCCAATATTTAAATAAAAATATTAATTTACGGACTTTTAAACGGAGGTCCAAATGAACTCTGAATTCAGTGATCTATAGCTCCCCAAAAAGGTCTTGACGAGATGCTCCATCTCCAACACTAAAAAATCCAAAACGGACAGAAACCCTAATTTGCCAAAAATAGCAAGTACAAGCCCAAGGTCCGAAATCACTTGGAAAGACATAACCGCAAACCATCTGATATCACTGAGCTCAATGCAACATCTGAGATAACCAACGGTTGACTGCCAAGTCACCAAAACAGCACCAGACAGACACTATAAATAGCAGTGTTCTCCGAGGACCAAAGAGAATAGACCCACAAGAACCCAGAAAGATTATCGCCATGCAAGCACTTACTATAAATAGTAAGTACGGACAAGTTGTCCAAAATCTCTCCGAAAAGTGTCATACAACTCCACTGGATCCCCCGAACACCTTGGTGATATCGAAATACTCCTCTGATTATATTGTCACCAACCCAAAAAGTCAGCTCTAACTGTGTTGCAAGTGAATTCGAAAATGGGGACATTACAACCTTTGACTAAGTTTGACCTTGGTTGACCAATTTTGACTTTGTTTGACTAGACTAGTACAAGGACAATGAACTTAGACCAAGGCTAAATGGGGGATAAGTAAGATGTTTAGACCATTATGAGACCCCATAGGACACATGAAACCTTCTTCAAAAGTTCAAAATAGTAGGGGTTGACCCAATTTGACTTGGAGTCAAATTTGGACAACACTTTCATGTGTGACTCTTTGCCTTTTGACATTTATGTGGCTTGACTGATAGGTGTGCGATATGCTTTCATATACTTTGTCATAACATGAGCCTTGGAAGTGCAACATGGGAGGGTGCAACACAGTGTGAAGTGTCCACATTGTTGATGTGTAATTTAGATGTTATGCACAAGGATTGAGTTGCATGGATGGCCGATGTGGTGTAGAGGTTGCGCAGATGGTGTAGTGTTGTGGTGGTTGTGTGGAATGTGCCAATGCAGTGCTGCACTGATTTCAGAGTTGCGTTGAACAATGTTGAGATTGATGGTCGAAAAATTCACTGTGGGGCATTAGCCCATGCATAGGGGTGTTGTTCCTCGGCCCTACAAGGGGAACCCCTTGAATCATATTGCAACTCTACCCCATTTTGGTCGAATGGAGCAATATTTTCTTTTGAGTTGCGCATTCGTAGTGTGTATCATGGCACTATGTGAAATGTGAATGGTGTGTGACATTGCATGGATGTGCTCAAAACATGGAGTTGTACGTCATTGCACAAATTGCCAAGGCAGTCAAGGTGAGAGAATGGATTCGGGCAACTACACTCAAATCAATGAAGGCTACTAAGGAAAATAAGTATTTTCTCTGCTCTCCTAGAAGAAAGCACGCTTCTCTTGGTAAAGTGGATAAAGCTAGAGGAGGACTAGTTCCTCTCTACATTGGAGGAATGGATAGTTTGTGGCAAGAGGCGAGTGGTGACCCGATTGAGCTCTGAAAATTCAACCCTGGGTGTCTCCTATCCAATTTGGATTTTTTGGGAAAATAAGAATCTATTCTCCCACACCTCCAATGTGTTGGAGGTGCTACTCATTTATTAAAAAATAATAATTATTGTCGAAATTTGCTACCCTTGTTAACAGAAAACATCTTTGAAATGTCAAACAAGAGTGAGCTACTCATTTAAACAAAAAAAAAATTGTTGTCAAAGTTTGCTAGCCTTGCCAACAGAAAACATCTTTGAAATGTCAAACAAGAGCCCCTCCATCCCCTTGGCCATCAATTGACACCCAGTTGTTAGGCTTATGGTGCTGAAAATTTATTAGTTAATAGGCTGCAATTTAAGACAGTTTATTGAAGTATTAAACAAGACTTGTTTATGTTAATGATTAGTTGAAGACTTAGTTATGGGAAGTTACCTTCAAGAATTATACTTTTGTTGAAGATAACCTTTCGTTGAATATGCTTATATGGACACATTTATATTGTTTAATCATCAAGCTTTATGTAACAGAATAGCTGTTATCACTGCAATATATCTGCTGTTGTGTTCTGCTGTTATATTCTTCTATGTTAGCGTGCTGAAATACTGTTACATATATCAATCAATATTGCTTTCTAGTTTTCTGGTTTAGGCCTTGAATGGCTTTACATTGCTGAAACTGACGTCAGGACCAAGATTGGTATATGTCAGTGTATGTACCAGAAAGGTTTGTCGAACAAATTTAAAAGACACTGGTGAGTAAATGGGAGGATAGAGAAAATGGGATCTGCCTATATAGATAAATCTGTGGATATCATTGTACATCACAAAGGCTCTTGCAACTCTATCTTCCTCTACATCAATCTAAAAAGTAACCGCCATACCATGTATCTCTAGGTTTGATAACTTCTGTCATTGCATAAATTTTGTAAATTCCTAGGCATGTGTGGTGACAATAGTTAAACATTTCCAACTACTTAGAGACTTAAACCAACTCTGAGATCAACGGGATTTTCTGATGGCTTTAGTGCTTTGTTGAGTGTATGTATACAACTTAGGGTCCAATTAGTATGTGTGTTCTTTTACATGAGATGGTAAAGTTAATCTTTAGCATACATTTTGGTCATTTTTCATCATCTTCTCCTTGAATCTGGGGCAAATTATTTTAAGCTTATGCTTTCAAGTGTGTTGTAGTTCCGTGTAGGTCTCTTTGGACAATGTTGTTGGTTCCCTCTATTTATCCTTCTAGTTTAACGATGGCACCTGTACCTTTCTTGTTTGATGCTTATGTTTCACTTTTCAGTTTTCAACTTGATGTTTATTGCTTTTTGAGGTGCTGCTGCTTCTTTTTCAATTGCTTTTCTTTCTGGTTCAATACCATCTGGCCATTTGCTAGCCTGTTCATCATAAGCACTTTCATTACAATATTTTTATTGGCAATCACCTTTTTAGTGTGTATTAATGGTCATCCGTGGACATCGATATAATTTCCTTATATAAAAATTGTTGTTTCTTAAAGTTGAGACTATAAAGGACAATAATGCCACATTTAGAAAATTTATCAACTGTTATGTCAAGGCACAGGTTTGCAAATTTGCATAGCCGATAAATATATTGTAGGTGTATTATTATTGATAATATTTTATCAAACATAAATCTGTTAGTGCATGAAACTTGGAATTCAAAATTATTTTGTGTACTCCTTTTTGTAATAGTTCACCAAAGTACCAACCAAATATGTTCCTGATGTAGTGATTGATTTATTTTCTTTTTAAAATTTTGTTAGTCTTATTTTTTTGATTTATTGTGTTCTCCATTGCCAGATAATTAAGGCGTTTGGAAAGCCGGAGTTCTTCAATATGATAATGCCTTTCTTATTAGAGATCTGCATTCAAAAAACTACTGGTAAAATTGATCACACTGGTTCAGTCTTGGATGACAATACTGCAGGTAGCATTTCTTTTTGACCTATAAGATCTCATCTTAGAAACTATTTCTAATTAACATCACTACACACTTTTTCAGTTTGATATGTTGTTACTAAAAGAGAAATTTAAGAAAATATTTCCAGCAACTGAAAAAATTCAATCAAGTGCATGCATTTTGTAATGTCCCCTTATAGATACATGGTTAGTCCATCATTGGGTTCCCATGGACTAGCAGTTTGGTTAGGGAAATGTGGTTAGTTTGGCAGTGGTGTGGTTCGAGTTTAGTGGATCCAATTGGCACCTTCAGAGTTGGCTCTGTTTGCTCTTGGCTGTTACTATTTTTAGTAAGTTCGGGAACAGTGTCAATTCGGGATTTTCGGAGTGGGGTTGGATTCGTCTCGTCGAGGGCTTTCCGACGAGCTATAGATCATTGGTTTCCGACATCATTTTGGCCTCTATTTTAGAGTCTGTAAATTAAACATCATTATTTAATATTGGACCTTGGTGCCTAGGCACAACAACTTAATGTTCTTTTAAAAGAGGGGACTTTAAGGGTGATGTTGAGAAAAGAATTAAAGAGAATTATAATTTATTTTCCCTCCCATGTTTTATCCCATATGCAAGAGGATTTTAGAAACTCCCAGTTGAAAAAGTATAAAAGAGGGAAAAGTGTTCTCATTTGGGGATGCTTGGATTTTTATTTCTTCTCTCTTTTAAGATTTTCCCTGCGAGGGTTTTTGGAGCTTGGCTATAGGGTTTGGTATTGTCTTGCTGAGACGGAAACCTCCACAAGATTGATTTGATGTTGGCTTTTGGGGACAAAAACCTCCATTAGCAAATACTTCTGAGGCGGATGCATCCAGTTTTCATAGTAGTGCATTCATCGGAGTCATTTTGATGAAGTTTGGAGCTTGAATGAATACATTTCATGGAGCTATTTTGTTGCAGCTAATAGCAGATTTTTAGAGGACAGATTTATGCATTTGAAGGATATTTGAAGCTGCTACAATTATTTCTTTGCTGGCCATACCACAGCAGCAGCAGGCCGTACTGTATTGGGGTAATGTGTGGAATTTTGAGTGGGATTTAATAACTATCTTCATGCTACCTTGGTCGCCTTACTACTGCAGATATATACAGAGCTTTTTGATGTTATTTGGCATTGTTTGTTGCTGATCCAAGACATTGGTTGAGCCGTACACATCCAGCACTAACTGTACATATTGGAGCACCATTTGGAAATTCGTTGGAGGTCATAGATTGGTTGGAAGAGGTCAATTTGTCATGAAGGGACATTTTGGATTTCTATTGCTTGCTCCATCATTAGCCATAGGCACTCCATCCAAGGTCTTTTCATATTGTTTTGCATTCAATTTCAGTCATTAGATGTCTAGTGTAAGAGGCTGCCATTGTACTCAGATTTAAGGTCTCTTATATTATTGTAAAGCCAAGAGTCTTGGCTGTTATACATCCATTTAGATCATTAATAAGGAGTTATAAGTTGCCATTCATATTGTATGAATTTTTATGCTCATATTGCACTCTGTAAGTTGCATGCCAATTATTTGACGAAATGTCAATTGGCTGTAGGTGCACGTCATTCATGTAAAGTTCATGTATATGCATTACAAAAGGCAAATAAAATTCCATTGTCATTCTAGATCATTGTTTAGATATTGTAGTGTTCATTTGCAAGCTCTTGAATTACATTAACATAATTTCATGCAAGTCCTAGCAAACTGAAATTCATAACAGCAAGCAAGAATGTTGTGTGCAAACTGTTTGACAATATTCCTTGAGGGTCAAACAACAAATTTATATCGGATTATCAAGGGATATTACAGTGGTGTCAAAGCCCTCAATTTTATGCATTTGAAAACATAAAACAAACAAGCAATCAGCAAGTACAAAATTTGCAAGACAAGTGTTTGATGAAATTTCTGAGTGGTCAGAACTGAAAATTAAAAGCCAAAATTGCTAGCATCATTACACATTTGTTAGGCATTCTGTTTCTCTCAAAAAGTGCCTATGGGATCAGGCATATTGAGATAGTCAAAGGGAAGTAACAATCATGGGACAAATGTCCCTGCGTTTTTTCTGCTGGGGATCGAAGGGCTGAGAAATTTCTAGAACGTTTAGCTGGGTGAGCAGCAACTGTAGCTAAGGTAGGATGTCAAAAAAGAAAAGAGAAGGTGAGGTAGGGCATAAAAGAGAGGTTTTCCTTGACTGAGATTAGATCTTCTAATACTAAGAAATGGGAATAGTTGGCTGCAATCATATTACAGGATATTAGGATTAGCTAATACACAAACCTAAATACGCAATAGGCAAAAGTCTAAGGAAATTAAGTGAACATATTATTTAGAATCCATCAAAAGAAAGAAAATTACCAGCCTGTAGCTATAGCACACAAGGGCTTCATGACAGCGTCAAGATAAACAAAATAAGAAATCAGAATCAATCAAACTAGCTGCTACACAATTTGACTGCATGTCCATTTGCAAACCAGCCATCTAAACAGTTTCTTAGCACAAACTACTTATCTCAAATCAAAAGAATGGAGAACATTAAGTGAACAAAACACAATGAGAATCTGTATTCAGCATCCTTAAAAGTATTTTGTTACAATCAGTATCTCCTGGCAAGCAATCAAGGGAACAAAACTAATTGGAAAGGGAAGGTGCACCTTTACCCCATGAGAGGAGTGAGGAAAAAGGCGGTTATTTTATGTGGGGCTGGCACATGCTAGAGAAACCTTTGCATTGAAATTTTACCTAGATCAACTTTTCTCCCTCTTTTTTCGATTGGACACCCTTTTCTTTTTCTTTGATTTCCCCCTTTTTCTCATTCCTTTACCCACTTAATCCATTGCAGATTAAAAATGCTTGTAGACATTAGTAGCAACCTCAAGAATGTGCTGGTTACAAACCATAGAAGCAAAAAATGGGGATGAAGGAAGAAAAACACTCGTATCTCATTTTTTCGGTTGCGGCAAATTAAAATAGATACTTTTTTACAATTCTTCCTTGTGGAGATAAACATTGCAAACTGCGCCTCATTTGACAGTGAAATACAACTAATATTTGAATTGCCCTTTGTCAAATGGGTGAGTATACAACTATTTTTTTCTCTGTCAAATGAGTAAACAACTAATACTTTTCTAGAATATTTTCATACTTCAAAAAAAATTCGATGGTTTTTGTCTTCCACCCCTCTCGCCCCGTTTTTGTTGAGGTAACTCGGTTAACGTCCTAGAGCAAAAAACAACAGAGAGAGAAACCGCCTGAGAAAACCTCCCAATAGGCAAAAAGCAGAATCAAGTCAAACTTGTTAAAACAGTTAGCGAGGTGCTAGCCATTTGGCGGGGATCGAAAGCAAAGACCATGTCTGGCCAACCCGAGAAAGAAGAAAAACCCCTCTATTAGTAGAGGAACCACCACTACAAACTAGCCAACAAACCAAGAAGAACAAACCAATAAACCAACATTTTATTTATCTTATAGCAAAGTTTGTATTATAGAAACCCACATGTTATACATTCCACAAAAAATAGGGCAATCTACTTGGCCCTTTCGAAGCTACACACTGACAAAAGGACAATCAACTTCACCAAATTAATCCAATTCTATGACATCATCTCCAGGTAGTAGGTTGCTCCCAGCGCCGTGTTCAATGCTCACCCTAGACATTGCCCCAGTCAGAGTCCCCTGCACCTCATCTTCGGCCGCATCACAATAGGGAAGAGGAGAGAGCAAGCAATCCCGAGGAAGCTTTGAACCTAGCCTAGCCATAAGGAATTTCATGCTCTTTTGCAATTTGAGGATGCCTTCTAGAACTACATGGCTATGATTGACAGACTTGAGCCCCACATAATGAATCAGGGTCTCCAAATGAAGATGCTCTTGGTGGAGTGTTAAAAAACCCATCATATTGGAAAGCAGATTCGCCCCACTGATAGCCTAAGTTGTGTCAAACACATTCCTTCTACCCATAGACTGCTTCAAATCAACCATGAACGATTTCAAAACTTTTGCAATTCCTTGCTTCTCAATGCCATCAATTTTGGTTGCAACATGCTACATCTTCAACCAAACCTGCATAAGAGGTTTCCAAATCTCCTTGTCGATATGCTTTGCGAAAAGGGAGGAGACTGAGTCCCCAATCATCCAATCCTAATAGGCTACCCTTCAACCAACCCGCATCTTAGGGTGAACTGGAGGCTCCTCCTTAATGCCCTCCCCTTTCAACATGTCTACAACCTGCAAGAAACAAGAAATCCAACCAAATACCAGCAAGAGCTTCGGATGAGGCAAGGCTTCCAAATTTGCACATAGTAAAAGCCACAAGACTTTCATCCTTATCATTATAACGCCCACAAGCATGAGTGACTTCAAACAATTTCAAGCAATTAACATGAACCATCATCCGAAATGAGTGCCACAAAATAACCTCACCAGCCTATCACTAAAGCAAATTAATCATACTTTTGATTTGCTACCATCTTGACATCACGTGTTAATAAATTATACAAAGAGCTAGGGTAATTGGGGGGGGCAGGGGCGGGGGGCGCATTCCAAGACGTTGACCTTTTGAGAGACCAAGAGATTGTCATGTCCCCTTTTGTGAATTGAATAAGTTAGAAGACCCTTAGCCTATTCTCCATTTCCCGAAGGCTAAAGGGGTGATGCAAGGGAAATAAATTAATAATTTAAGTTGGCCAAAAAAAAATTATGTTGTAAAAAGACAACTTATGTTATTTTTTTTAAAAAGGTTATATTTTTAATAAAGCAAGTCAACAACAAAATAGAACTGGGATGTTGCTTTATGAGTGTTGCCTCGGTAAAAGGTGAAAGTAGAATTATAAAAGGGGCATTGGGTTCCTTTGAAGAGTATCTTTTATCAATTAACTTTTCCATTTTATTTGTGAGTTTGAGCATTCCGCTTCAGCTTTCAACCTCAAAGGACAAAACCCCTATGATGGAAAAGACTTGGGAACAAAAACTCTCAAGCCTTGTGTGGTGGTTCCATCCAGGGACTATGTTTGCGCTTAAGATCTGGTCTATATCAAAAATCAGCTAAATCAAATAACTAAGTCAGTGTGGAAGTTCTAGATCTATGCTAGGACATCAATATTAGGGCTGACATCACACTTTTGGAAGCATTTTTAGGGTTGGTGTCATATGTCTAGCGTTGACGTCATCATTGTGTGCGCTGACATCAACATTAGGAGTTGTTTCTGGGTTAAATTCTCTATTTTCATGTTCAGTTGTGTTATAAATAATTTCTAAATTTTGTTGTGACTAAACTTTGACATTATTTCAATAAAATCTCTATATTCAGTTGTTTATCAGAAAAATCAAAGTTTTATATTTTCAGATTTAAGGGTTTGCTGCCAAAATCAGAATTTGTTGTAAAAATGAAAAATTTCCAGAATTCTGTAATTTCATCTACAAGGGTTTTAATATAAAAATCAGAATTTAATATTTTTAGTATAAGGGTTTGCTATAAAATCTAGATTGTTCTAATTTGTCCAAAAAAAGGAGATTACAAAGACTAACCACATCATTCGTTGCCCAATCCGCGACTTAATTACCTTTCTATTTTGTATGGCGAAACTCCAAGTGCTCAAAAGACTCTCTCGACCCATTAAATTCATCCAAGATAATTGGAATTTTCCAAGCTTTGGTATTTCTAGACAAAAGGGCATTGATGATGATTTGTGAGCCACCTTTGACGATCAGATTTACACATCCAGGAGGCAGAGTTGTTTGAATGCCTTTCAAAAGCACCGAAGCCTTTGCTACATTATTAGTCTCTACTCCAAGATTGTGGGAAAAAATGAGAAAACATTGACCATCATGATCTCTGAAGAGCCCACCACCCCTGCCAAAGCCGGGTTGCCTTTCGAGGCCCCATCAAAATTCAATTTTACTTTTCCACAGTTGGGTCTCCAACAGTGATTGGGAGTATTCCTTTCTGGCTTTTGCTACCACAAGCCCCTTATCAGGGAATGTTCCCCCTTATTTTAGCTCGGATGTGTTTCATGTTTTTCTAAACCACTCACATCTCATTTTTTAACAAACATGGCTATTATGGCATAAAACTTCTACCACTAGGGTGAACCCTTACCAATCACCTTTAGGACTCGGAGAACAAAACCTGTTGGCAAAGGGAAAAGCATTTTGACAAGCATAAGCAAGTTATGAGCTGAGCTTTAAGTTTGATTTTACCTTCCAATGGTGATCCTTTAAAGGTTTTTTCCTCCTGTTAGCAGTATTATTTGTCAGTGTTCATCCTATAGATGATTTGTTGGAATTATCATAGACAATGAAGCTAGTTTCCAAGGCCCTATGACTTTTGAGTTGAAGGGGGCACATTAACTATTTCAAGACACCTTTTGTGTCATCTTGGATCTTTTGGAAACCCCCAAAGCAGGCACCCTCCATTTTGACTTATTATGCCTATTGTTTTTCCCATTATAGGCCTTGGTGGGTACCCTTGTGCTTGGTCTTTATAATGTTTTACAAATGCCATTATTATGCTTCCTTTTGCCATTCTCCTTACTACAATATAAGCTATTGTTTCTTTTTTTAATAATCTAGTAATAAGAAACTTTCGAGGTTTCTACATCTTGATGCTTGACAAAGATGGGGCCTTCGACATATCAATAATCAAATTGTTAGTGAGCGAGCTGTTGAAGATGACTCATCCATGTGCACTGTATTTTGTAACGTATAATAACATTTTGTGAGAGGCAGTCAGTGTAATTGCAGTGTATTAAGTCCTTGAGCTGTAACTAACCCTAGGAAATATAAATGTGTATATCTTGACATGAAGAATTGATTTTCACATCAACGAGTTAAATCTAAGTCATACAGAGGTGCATTAAATCAATTGGACTTGTATTTGTGTGTATGTGCTTAGGGTTATGCTACATTGTGTGTGAAAATGATCTATTTGATACACTTTATAGTTATTAACAAATACGAAGTAGACATTTTGAATTCTCGTCCTTGTGGTTCAGAAATGGCTGCATCATCTTCTTGAGTTCATTCAGTAGTGGTAGAATGGGTAGTTCTCATGAAGATTTAAAAGAGTACAATTGGTTGTTAATAATGCCATGATAATTATAGTTCTATTGATGGCTATAGTTTGAAGTTATGTAATATTAGACATCAATTGCATTTCATAGGCAATTCTAACAGAAAAGGATTTGCTTTTATCAATGTTTCTACGACTTTACCATAAAATCTGATTTCTTGACTGACTGAGACTAATAGAGGGAGGCCAACTCTTCGAATATCTGTTTAGGTTTTACAATTTTATTCAGCTCTTTTTAAAGAAGCACATAAAGGCTGATTTTGCTGAATGTACTGGCTAATCATGTAAACAAGCTGAAGTGGATAAAAATAGAAGGATGGATCTTATGAACATTTGCAGGCGGTCAGAGAATGATATGCAGGCCAAATGATTAAATTATGATTGCAATTCATGGATGAATTGAAGATTATATGCAGATTGTTTTTTTGATATTTTGAGCTGAAAATTACATTATTGTGAGCTGACTTCAAGAGCAAGTAGAATGAATTTGTTACAGCCTATGAAGAGATTGCACGATAACATATTTGGGTTTCATTATATAAGCAAGAAAGAATGTTGGAAAAGGCCAGGAATCATCCATCCAAACTGTCACACATAGATTACAAAAATTGTTGTTGGTTGGAAAACCTTGATACCAAGCTGTGATTACTACAAACTGATCTAGTTGATATATGGATGCTGATACTATTATGCTCATTACATACTGATTAAAGAATATATGATTATTATGAAGGCTGATTTTTTAGGGAGTTGTAATTGCAAACTAAATTATATTCAGTGTAATTATAGGTTCTACTCTGAGAATGATATAATTGCCTGTTAATTATGTTATAAGTCCTTTTGTTGTTGGGAGTCATTCTTGCATGATCAATCATTCTCAGTCTTGCTGGTTGGTGATGGGGTGTGTAGAATAAGTGGTGAATTTGAGAATAGATTGTAATGTCCCCTTTTGGGATAAAATAAGCAACAAAGGGCTTTTCAACAAACTCCAATGGAAACCCTTGAACAAAATCAGCAAGTTAAAATCAGCAATTCAACTAGGCTTGCCAAACCCCACCGACTAGGGTAAATTGACAATTTATGCCTTGAAACTCTTCCAAAAATTATGAAATTTTATTTACAAATAAATACTGATTTTTCAAACCCTCTTATCCAAACAAATTCGGAAACTAATAATTTTCGAATTTTATTTTTCAGAAAATACAGTGGAAATAAGAAAATTCAATATCTCCCAATATATTCCACACATGAATACATTTGATGGCTCAAAACTGAGATAAAAATATTTTCAAATTTATGAGACCAAATTCAGAATTTTCTATTAAGTGAAAGTGGCCCAAAAATGAGCTCCAAACCAGAAACTAGGGTGCTGCCCTACAAATATAATTCCTGCCTTTTTCAACCAGCGAATTCCAACATAGCCCTATTAAAAGGGATCTTTGTTACGAAAACCTGTTTGTTGCCCATAAACAGCCCTAAAACCCTTGTGAATGGCTCCCAACAACAAGCCAAGGCACCACAACCGATAGCCACACTTGCCAATGCAAGTCGATGCCCGAGAAGAGGGTCAAATCAATAAATCTCTAAATCTGAAATGCAATTACAACACCTAAAAGTAGTGCTGCCCTGAATAGAATTGGAGGTTTTCGTCCCTAAACCCCTATGTCCTTGAAGGTTTTTGTCTTCAAGTCACTGACCCAAGCGTTTCATGCTTTAGCCTCAAAATCAAATATCATAAATTCATGGTAACATTTCAAAAGATTATCATACCACCTTTTATACCAAATCTTCCCACAAGTCCTCCCTAAAAAAGGGGCACTCCACTTGGAGGGAGAGTAAAAGTGAATTTAAAATATATTTTCCCTTTTATTCATTAAAGGTTAAGCTAACCCTTTCTCACAAGTTAACTTTTAAGTTATAATGTAAAAATGTATCATTTATAACTTAAAGGTAGAACCAATGCTTTCCTTTTTCCCTTTCTTCCTTTAGCCTAGGGAAAGCACCAAAAGAACTAAGCTAAAGGTCATGTCCGTGCATAGGCCAAAAAGGGGGACATGGCATAGATTGACCCATTGAAAATATTTTTTGCCATATGGCTAGCAACAAAGGTAAATCATTGCAACATCATATTGATTCATGTTAAAACAATATAAAGACTGAAGTATAATCATTGGGTATGAAAGGAAAGTCAGCTGCAACATGTATAAGTATGTGTGTACATATAAAGGCAGAGTTACTTTTTTCAGGTCTAGCAAATCGAGACCCCAGTTTGGTGTATGAGACCCTCCTTGTGGGCCACAAAGAACAAAGGCATTGTTTTTCCATTTTGTTCAAATCTGTACTCCTAGGTTTCGGCCTCATTGCCAAGCTTAGCAGTAAATTTAAACTTTTCAATCCACCTACACCCTAAGTACAAACGTAGATTTATATAGTTTATATGTATATAGTTGTGTATGTATGTATCATGGTTATATTGATATATATGTATGTATGTAAGCATCAATATAACCATATAACAATAGAACACTAGTAAGGCATAGCATAACAATGCAACTCAATATCAAAAACATATCCTTCTCATATATATGTATAATGTATGTATCATATTCATGGCTACCATACTCCCAAGTAGGACTCCCATTGCTCATAAGTATATTCAATATGAACCTTCGACTAGTAATCCAAATTTACATCAAATATAGATCAAATAGCACTTTATAGAGCGAACCACCTTGCGAGGGTAGAGAGAGTTCGGACATGGATGAGTAATACTCCCAATTTTGGGCAATAAAAGTGTAAACGAATTAAAGTAGTCAAGTCACCTACCATAACGAGTAAAAATATTTTGATTTCTAAGTATGTGTCTATAGAAATATAACCATGATACATACATATATATCAATATAACCATGATACATACATACATATATATCAATATAACCATGATACATACATACACAACTATATACATACAAACACACATACTTAGAAATCACAATACTTTTACTCATTATGGTAGGTGACTTGACTACTTTAATTCATTTACACTTTTACTACCCAGAATCGGGAGTATTACTCATCCATGTCCAAACTCTCTCTAGCCTCGCAAGGTGGTTCGCTCTATAAAGTGCTATTTGATCTATATTTGATATAAATTTGGATTACTAGTCGAAGGTTCATATTGAATATACTTATGAGCAATGGGAGTCCTACTCGGGAGTATGGTAGCTATGAATATGATACATTATACATATACATGAGAAGGATACGTTTTTGACTTTGAGTTGCATTGTTATGCTATGCCTTATTAGTGTTCCATTGTTATATGGTTATATTGATGCTTACATACATACATATATATCAATATAACCATGATACATACATACACAACTATATACATACAAACACACATACATTGTTATACTACTAGAGGGCATGAGAAGGGTATGTTTTGGATTCTGAGTCATATATCCTTGGAAGTTGGCATGTCTTATTGGATTTCCATTGTTATGGGGTTATATTGATAAGTTTGTTTTATGTTAGAATGAAGAGTTTGGTTGGTTGTCACTAACCCTTATAGATAGCCATCTGGTTGAAATGTACTCGTTATATTTTTGTTATCAACAATTACTAGTTGAAAGGACAAGCGTGGACTAATGGTTGTGTTTCTGTCAATTGCTTGTGTCTCGATGACCACTAGGAAGTATATAAATATAAGTGTCTCGTGTTGTACTCATTATTGTCTATGGGCGGAGTTTAACAAAATAGGATTTTAAGTTAGTAAAATGTGCCGACTCCTACTGGTGGTCTCCATTGGCCAGTGGCGAGTGTTACATATCCTTCCTCATGTAATAAAATCATTTCGATGTCTAGATGTGTGTTTATGCACATGTGTTCATGCATGGGAGGGGACACGTGCATGTGTGTGCATGCTTGTCTTGTAAGCTTTGAAGTAGGTGTGTGTCTTGTAAGCCTTGAAGTAGGTGTGTCTCTTGTAAACTTTCAGATAGTTGTGCTCTTGTCTTGTAAGCTTTCAAGTAGGTGTGTTTGTCTTGTAAGATTTCAACTAGCTTTAGAAGGATGAAATGGAATGCAATACTTACATTTTGATAGGGGTGGAAATTTTCGTGGGAGACTTTGTTTAGAGATCCACCAATTGAGATATCAATCTTTAATTCTCTAGTACAACGGCAATATTACAGCAGTCGGATCCCTATGGAAATTAATGTCCTAGTTCTTTGGTAGTAATGTTGTAGTAGATAGTCTAATGGCATAACCATCTTATCATTAACTCAGGAGAATGACAATATTTCAAAAGGGTTCTAAGATAATATTAAATATGTTAAGGTATTTTTACATTGGCATTATGTTGATGTCTTGATAAAACATTATTTTTTAAAGAATGGAATTATTTAATGAGAAAATTTCCTGAAATTGGCAGACATAACTTCCACCATTTGATGTTCATAGATTTTGAAAGTGAAACAACGGATTAAAATCAACGAATGTGGTCACTTATATATGGACATGTACATTTGTTCAAACTTTTTAAGGCAAACACTCTATCCATTTCCATGAATCATGTATATAATCCATGCCTTTCTCTTCTTTTGGCCTGGTCCTTCGTACACGATAATTGTTAGTTCTTGTTTAGATCTTAAACAATCGGAGTTTTACTCAATTTTGGGATTAACTTTAAACTTTGTAGACATCTTATTCTTGTCCCTTATACAAATGATCTACATTGGTCTATTGGTGCTTTTGAATGGTGCTCTTTTTTCATATGTATGTTTTTCATATTTTGCCTTGTAGACCATATATGTGCTTTTCTGATCATTCGCCTGCATTCTGAAACACAGCACTTGGTGGAAGGCAACATAAATTTAACTTTGTTATTACTATTCTTAGTGTCGTCATCCTGATGAAATGAAACAATATAATGCATTTTAAAATTTGAATATAGAGGCAATCTTGACTAGTTGTGCCTGCAGAAGAAAATGAACAAGACATGCCCTCACCTCTTGAAAAGGTCTTGGATTGCATTACTTCTGTCCTCAATATAGCCAAGGTACAAGATATTCTTGAGCAGGGAAAGAACATAATTGCCGCATTCCATAGTACTCTTCATCCTGGAAATTCATGGCAAGGTATAAGATTCAAAAGACTATCCATTTGTCATATTCAATTTTCTATTGGATAGCCAATATTATATGTTCTATTTTGCTGTTTTTTAACACAATCTTGCTTTCTCATGTGTTTGGCAGTTAAGTTGTCGGCGTTTTCAGCAATACGAGCATTCTATGGAAGGCTTCATGTTGCTACCTCAGAAAATACTAACATTTCATCTGATGAAGGGGCTCTTGTAAACACCTTGATTATTGAGGTAAGCGTAATGATTGTATCAATATTAAAAGCTATTTCCTGAAAATTTCTTGAAGACAGATAAATTACTTTATAGCAATGTCTGATCTGTTTTCAATTTAACTCTTTGCTGCAACTGCAGTCCTTTCAAATTCTGATCCCACTAATTCTCGAGTGCATACGCAGCATTAAAATTGCACAGGTACCTTATGTCTCTAACTTTCCTTTCATAGTAATTGCGAATGTTATATTTAAATTTAAATTTCTTTGCTCAAGTTATTGCTTGCACAGTAGGTACATGAACTTTTTATTTAAACGAAATTTCTAAAAAATCCAGAAAGTTAAAGTGCTTATGTAGGCGTCCTCCCAATATTTATTATTATTCTACTAAGGAAGAACTGCAGGAAAAAAACTAGAATATTTTAAACCAGACCAGTGATAGACTATTCATGATACTTTTTATATCTGTCCCCAATGTTGGTGAAAACACAATGTTTTAGATAGTTATAGCTTATTTCATTTCTTCTAGCATATTTATTCACTGTTCATTTTTCCTTTAGGTTATACCTGATCTGACAAAGGCTAAAGCTTTTAACATAAATCCGCTTCCCTACAATGGCAGAATAGATTGTTGCTATGTCACTAACAACATTCTGCTTCCTTGCAATGACATAAAATTTAAAGCCTTTTGCTAGCACAGGTTAGATCAAAACTTTGTCCCATACAAGATGTCCACCGTCTTTGCACTGTCATATTGAATAGTTATGCTTCGCCAAGGTTAGTTACAAGTCCAAAACTCTGGAAATATTTGATTTGTATGTTTTTTTATGGATTGAATGCCCCTAGGAAGCTTTGCTCCTGCATCCGAAAGAAGCCCACAAGACTTTATTCAGTTTGTACTTAAATTGCATTTGAATGGGTTACTTTTGTCCATAACATGTGTGTGTGTGTCTAAAATGGATTGTCCCACCTGGATGTATGCACTAAATGACAAAATTCAAGGCAACTTGGCTTTAAGATAGCACCTGAACATACACCACACAACATTAATAATATTTGACATTCACGAAACCACTTTTGGAGACGTGCATCCTTTGACATTCACTGTGGCCAAGGAATCACCAATTTAGGACTCCAATCAAATTATCTTCCCATAGAGCTCAAGAAAAGAATCATACAATAATAAAAGTAAGAGATACTAACAACAAATGTTTATTCATGAGAAATAACTAGAATCTCACAAACATCATTCTCAATGGGTGGTATAGGCGTCAACTACCGGGGAATGACTCACAAGCATCTACCTTTAGCCAAATTCTCATTAGATTGCATATTGTTGTCAAACCCAAAGGGACAACCAAGAGGAGTCATCCAACTGATCAATGGTCATGTATTCTCTCAGATGACTTAGAGGCACCAACCACTTTGGGGATGGCCTATAAGCCTTACTCACAACTAGTTATCAACCGTTTCCATGGGATGGCATTCAAGCATCAACCACTTTGGGGATGGCTCGGAAGTATTGACCTTTGCTTGATGAATACTTTGAAACATTGGTTTATTGTTTTACCTATTTTTTTCACTTGTTGGTTGGCTTCGTCTCAAATATAGTTTATCGTGTTTGGTCTTCCAAATTAGTGTGTGTAGATTTTGATTTATTCATATGTGGCCAAGCAATGCATGATATAGCATACAAGCATCATCCACTTTGGGGATGGATCAGAAGTATTGACCTTTGCTTGATGAATACTTTGAACATTGGTTTATTGTTTTACTTTTTTTTTCACTTCTTGGATGGCTTTGTCTCAAACATAGTTTTATCATGTTTGGTCTTCCAGACTAGAGTGTAGATTCCGATTTATTCATATGTAGCCAAGTGATGCATGATATTGTGACTAGATTATTGGTTTGGATGCCATAGTCCATTATATTTCCTATATGTATGAAAGCTTTGTAGTGACATAAGGTTTCTTCTTTGTTCTTTTGGGATGCATACGTATTTTTCATCTCTATTTTGAGATCTTCCCAAGTTTCTAAAGGTTTTCTAGTTTTTTCATATTACGGTCTTCTTGTCATGAAAGTTTACATTTCGCAACAACACCCCCAATTGCGTTCATACAGATAATTATAGGTGTTTCAAGGACAAGGACACTATAATTTTCAGAATGGGGCATCGACTCCGTAGCCCAATGGACAAGGCTTGGGTTGCCTACTAAGATTTGCTTATCCTTTGACCTTCCAAATGGTAAATCATTGATTGGTTTTCAGAGTAGCATTGTGGATGAATATGCATTCAAGAAGAGTATTTTAGTCAGCCCTAATTCAGGAGTTTTGAGTCACAAAACTTGAGCATGTTGAGGCTATCTCAACAATTTCTCTTTCAACAAAAGAAGGTGAGCATTTTGATTGAAGCCTAAGGTATGGAAACATTTCAGAAATTGTTGCTTCCTTTTATGTCATTGCAAGTTTTTTTTTGTCATGGAAAGCATTCTACAAAGGGAGATAGAATCAAGGATACAACTTGCAGTATAGGGTATGAAGACTACTCTTGCATATGAGATCTAAGGGATCTTTTGAGGATCAAAGAGGGTAAGAGGATTTGATATCACTTTTGAATTCTTCATCTTTTGCATTTGGATAGAAAGGAAGTTCATGAGGGATCATATAGGGTATTTTGTGCATTCTAGTGAAGTTGTGAAGGATCATTGCTAACGATTCATAACTCATACATTGGAGCTAAGTTTAACACTTGAAGACAAGGTTCTAGATGATGTTCTAGTTGGATAATGCTACATACAGGTTTATCATCCTTGGATGCATGAAGGAGAATTCGTGAAGGATGAGATCAGAGGCATTCATGTTCATGAAGCAGTATAAATGCAGGTAGACTCAAGAAGAATCAGGGAAGAATTCAAAATTTGCCAAAGTCTGGCTTTGGCGGGTTTTAGAGACATGCCAGACACATTATCGCATTCCAACGTGTGTCCAGACACACGTCAGATCCCGATGCACTGGTGAACAGAGCCAATAGAATCCACCATGTGCGTGAACTAACTGTGGAACTTGACATGTGTCCAAGCACGCATTGGATTTTGCCCCCTATCTAAACCTCCATCAGGTCCCTCCTTGCCAAACATCACCTCAGACTTTGCCACTTGTTTGGGCACACCACGAACCTCGAGCCCTACAAACACATGTCAAAACCCGACTGCTTGCTAGACATACTCTCGGACCGTGCTCCTTGTTCAAACACACTCCAGAATCCAATGCATGTCTACACAACTCTCAGACTCCAACACCATGTTAGACACCCCTCTAGATCCCAACCTCTATCTAACACGCTATGAAAATCTGCCCTCTATCTAGCACACCATTAGATTTTGACTATTGTTCAAAGACTCTCCACAATTTGTTTTCTTGCAGAACTAGCTTTGGACTTTGTTCTTCATCCAAACAAGAGGATTTCATCAAATATCAACTCATGCATCCTATTCTCTACATAGGCAATTGGATCACATCAAATGTTAACTTCGTGTCCCCCGATAGAAGGCATAGATGCAAACTTTGGGCTCATAGATTTTGTAGTTTTTTGGTAAAGAATAACTGAAGTGCATAAAACAGATTATGGTCAGAGCATTTACGACAGTGGACTACCTCAAGGAGTTACCTCTCCAACTTTAATGTGATGTCTGGAGCTAGTCCTGACAATGGCTAAGTACTATGATGCAAAAAAGAGAGAAGGAATTCATTTGACTTTATCAGTGCTAAAGTGAAAATATAAGGAAAAATAAAACTTCTCAAAAATCTCGTGATTTTTGTCCCAATGTGGAGACCAAATCTGAGAGATGAATTTTGACTATAAACACTTGGTGTAAAAACTTCATTTCGAACTGCTAAAATCAAGAGGTAGAATAACAGTTTCGCATGCAAGCCAGGGAACCCGACAATTGTCCATGCAAGCCAGGGAACCCGACAATTGTCCATGCAAACCAAGGAATCTTCCATGTGTCTGAACACAGGGCAGAACCCGCCATGTGTCTGAACATAGGGCGGAACCCACCATGTGTCTAAACAGGGTCCAATCTCCCCCGGGCCATAACTTTCATATCCAAACTTCGTTTTTGGCTCTTGTTCGATGTGTTGGAAAGATAATTTGATAATAAAAAATTCCATCAAGGATTTATGGTGCAAAATTTTTATTTTGAACTTCTAATATCAAGTAAAGTATCACAGTTGCAGAAGTAGAGTGAAGTTCCTTGACAATTGCAAAACAAAGGTCCAGATCATCCTCGACGAAGAAGAAGAATAGCTTTCCATCAAATTTTAATCAATTTGCACTTGTAACTTTTGAGTCATTCTCGCAATCAAAAATTGTTCATGTTTGTAATAGCACATTTGCATGTTGTGCAAATTTGCTAAGTCCCTTTTGCAGGTCAATTTGTGCAAAACTATCAAGTCACTTTTGCAAGTTGGGCGAACTTGTCAATGCATTTTTGCAAGTTTCAAGTCGTGCACAAACACAAACGCACTTTTGCAAGTTTCAAGCCGTGCAAAAACACTAATGCACTTTTGCAAGTTGTGCAAATTTGCCATTGCACTTTTGCAAGTTGTGCGTTTTTGCCAACGTGCTTTTACAAGTGTTCCCAAAAATACATAAAAGGTGGTTATGCAGTGTAAATATCCATTGTAACCTATAAATAGAGGTTTGGTGCTCATTTGTAAGAGTTCTTGACAGTTAGACTTTTCTAGCAAAACATAGAAAGAAGAGATTGTATTTGCATCTCAAAGAGAATCAATATAGGGAGAAATTTTACAAAATATGTTCGAAATCTCTTCATAGACAATGTATGTGTGGACATCCATATATATTTGATTCTTTATTTTGAAATATTGGTGAAATTATGATTAATTAGTCAAAAACATGGATGTTGTTGTAGAATTTCTTCTTTGAATCTACATTCTTAATTTTCGCGAATAGTGAAACCTTGGTGGGGTGAAAATAGTAATTTTACGCTTTTTATAAGGAAATACAAGATAGTTGTCATATCCCTGCTATCAATAGTGGGCAGTTATTTTGGTGTATGTTGTGTGTTCTTATAGACATGTAATGTCTTTCCTACCCATTAAATGAGAAAGGTTTCCTTTTAGTGAAGTCACATTTCTTTTTGACTTTTTTAGTAAGTCTCTAAGTTTGGCTCATTGGATTTGTTATTCTTCTACCTTTCTATACATATTTTTTTCATTTGTCATTTTTTTTCCATTTTCCCTTTTTATCACCTTTTCGTACTTTATGGTAATTTTATTACCCTACTAAAAACTATTTTTGTTGTGAATAGTTTCCCTTTACCGTGTCCTTTTTGGTTTTCAATAAAGGTAGCTCCACCTGCTAATAGGGGAGAGACTCTGTCCCCACATTGTTGACTGATGTAAGGACTTCGTCGCCATGCTATTGACTGAAAGTCCATATTTTCCCTCTTGACAAAATTTTCAGCGAATAAGTGTACAAGCTGTGCCATTATTACACCAAAGTTATTTCCCCAATTGGAATTCATGTATGGTAGCAATGGTTGAACCGAAAATATTCATTTCACTTTGTTCTATGCCTCTAATAAAACAATTACATATATCAAATTCATATTAAAAAATAACATGCATATGTCCCTGTTTAACATGCAACATACATTTAAAAAAACGTCATACATAACATGCATATTAAAAAGAAATTTATTTTGTTTTGTAAATGGTCACATTATTCTTGTATCAATATCATATGACTAAAAAGAAAATTATTATCAAATAAATTTTTAAATGGTTAACATTATTCTTCTATCAATATCACGAGTTTATGATTATAAAAGTAGTTTCGGGTTTCAAATAATTGCATTTTATATCAATATACATTTTGTGTTTTTGAGGTTTCTGAGATCAAAATTTTAGGGTATCAGTTCTCGGTGCTTCTAGTTTTTTGGGTTTCAGTGTTTTCAAGTTTTGGGTTTTTTCTTATTTTCAAGTCAAGGGCTTTTTGGTTTTCAAGGTTCGTGTTTCAATGGCATTTTATATCAATCTACTTTTTATGTTTTCAGGTTTCTGGGTTTGCAGGGTCCAAGTGTTGGGGTTTCCGAGTTTTAGAATTTTTGAGGTTTTTAGGTTTAAGGTTTTGGGTTTTAGGTTTTTCGTGTTTACAAGGTTCATGCTTTTGGTTTTCGGGTTTTTTGGGTTTTAGATTTCAGGTTTTTGGGGTGTTTTATATCAATCTATTGTTTGTGTTTTTAGCTTCAAGGTTTCCATATTTTCGGTTTTGTAGGGTTCTAGTTTTCGGCTTTGGGGTTTTTAGTTCTGGATTTTCAGTTATCAAGGTTTTGGGATTTTGGGTTTTCGGGTTTCATGGTTCTTAGGGTTCGTTTTTGCGGTTTCCAAGTTTCATGGTTTGAAGGATTTGTATTTTCACATATTTAGGGTTTTCAGAGTCGGAAGTTTTAGGTTTCAGGTTTTTGGGGTTTTATGTTTCAGCGTTTGGGTTTCCAGTTTCAGGGGTGCTTTATATCAGTCTACTTTTCTTGTTTTCGGGATTTGCAAGCTCAGGGATTTTGCGTTTGGGGTTTCCATGTTTTGGGTTTTAGTGTTTCGGGGTTTTATATTTCATTATATTTGGGTTTTGGGTTTCCAATTTTCAGGTCTTGGGTTCCAATCTCCTTGAATTCAATGTAACCTTCCACCTTGGGGTGCTATTGCTAGTCAACTTTTTAGATTCTACTTATTTTCTGCTTCCTAATACTTAGTTTTGAAATTATATTGGTCATATTTCATTTCAAGGCTAAGAAAATCTAAACCAGTAACGCTTCCAAGAAATAGAAAGTGATCCATGATGAAATGCCTGTATTTCCAGTCTACTTAGTAATGAATGTTGTTGATATTATAAATAACCTATTTTAGTTCCTTTCAAACTGCAACTGTTCTAAAGAAAGACATTTATGAACAAAGTCCATGTCTCACTAACAAGATGGTTTTTGAAATTTCAGGTCCATGTGGCAGCATTTGATTGCCTATTTGATATGATAGAATTATCTTGCCTGAATTCTAGTCAGAAGATTGATAAATCTTTATACAATGAATTATTGCAATTGTATAATGTGGAGAAAAATGAATCTGCCAAATCAATTATGAAAAAGTCATTAAGCTTGTTGGAAGATTCCTTCAAGGAGACCACGCAGGATTAGCTTTCGGAGTATGGCTAAAGCCATTTCTGGCAGTATGGATTGATTCGGGCAGTCTCGAATATTGTGGATCAGGAAGCTAAAGGGAGTCCTCTTGGAAAAAATCTGGTTGTAATAGATCTACGCAAGTGCCATAATTAAGTTTATTCATTTTTCATTCTTTTGCATGTTTACTCTTTACATTGTAAGCATATCCTCGAGCTGGTAAGTAATTTGGTTGCCTTTTTACTAAGCTTTGAGAAATATTGCAAAATCAGATTAAGATGTGAATGGAAAATGTGTAATATTTTTTTGGCTTTGGCCATATGTAATGCAAAAATTGTGTGTTAAATGGCCAGGTATAGTTTTGGTTTATAATTGAATCGGAGTTTTCATGAATGTTTTAGAGGTTAATGATCAATATCTAGTTATTTTTGTCAAAGACGTTTCACAAAATATTTGTTAAGTTCACTTCAGTTTTTATAAAATAATATTTCCTTTTCATAAATTTGCCATCATTTATATGATACAACTCAGAAAATACTAATCAAATTGCAAAATATTTGTAGATTAACCTTAAGCCTAAGAAATCAAGAATCGTATTAAAAACTATTTTTGAACTTCAAAAAAAATCCTTTAAAAAAATCTTATTTTCTAATCGCACAACATTCTCTTACTAAATGTTAGTTACTTAACCCGATCTATTAAGAAAAATTATATTTGTTTCCAAAACAAAATAATGGTATAATAGAAAAGGTAAAAGTAAAGTACAAGTAAAGTCCCTCTTAAAGTCCACGATGCTAGGCACCTTGTTTATTGTTTGCAGGGAAGTTTATACAAGAAGTATTTCATTGTGCTTAAACTTGTGACTTCCCTTTCAAAAATAATAAGTTCATTACAATTAGGCGAACTCAGGAGAAAGTTATATTAGGTGTAATTGCTAATTCGTTAATAGATAAACAAGTACCATAACCATACCAATGCAAAATGCATAGACAATCATGTAAGGAAAAAAATAAAGGAAGGAAGAAAGAAAAATATATTAATGTTCATGGATGATCAAACAGAGGTCAATTGAGAAGACACAATTACAATAGAAATTGTTAGGGCAAAAGGACCTTAAGATGTAAAGACTAAATAAATAAATGAATAAAGCACTTAAATAATCGGATAGAGATAAACCCAAAATTGTGAAGACCAAATCCATGTGATTAAGGTATCAATATAGATATCAATTAAAGGTAGCATGAACTCTTAAAGAGTATGCACTTTGATGCGTTGGTGAAAGTGTGAAACGTTGATTCCTAGTCTCATCAAACTTTTTTGTCCATGCCCAAGACAAAGGAAAATCATTTGTATAATAATCTATCACCATGAAAAACCAATGCATGAAAAGGTGGGGGAATTGCATCTCTAGTAATGATTGAAATAATATTTGTATGTACATGTTTGTCAGGTTTTAATAGCTTGTAGGTCTTTGTTATGGCATTAAACTCCGAAGCTAGTTTTTCATACATAGTTAACAACCAATCTTGTTAGGGTGTATCATATTAATGGCTTAAGAGTTTGCTTGGTACACATATTAGTTAACAACCAATCCTGTTAGGATGTATCATATGATTGGCTTAAGAGTTTGCTTCTTACACATAATATGTTCGAATCATTATTGAATGCATCATATATATGTTAGTTATGTTGGAGCAATGCATACTAATTATTAGTTTATAAACATAAGATCTTAGCTTTGTAAATCTAAGGTGATTTTTATATATGAACTTTACATGGCATGAATTATTAGGTACCTCACAAAACTCCCCTATGTAGGTCACAATAACTAACTGTATAGTTGTAAGACAACACAAATTCGTGTTAGACATGGATCTTTTATAATTACTTGAGTTTGGTATTGATAACATTATAAAAGATATTTTATAAAACTAGTTCAAGTTGAAGGATGGAGAAAAGCTAATTGGCTATACCATTTTTTACACGATGAATTTATAACTAATTGAACCCATGAAAAGAAAAAGATAAAAAAAGCAATTAGTTAAAATAATTGTTTGTTTAAAAGCTATGAATGGTTGGAGTAGGTTATGCTTCATTTAAGTGCACAAGTAAATATTTACATTTATTTTTTTCTTATATAAAATTATAAGAAATGATATAATTTTAGTTATGTTTATCAGACCTTACAAAGCATGAAATTGATAGAGTATTACAACTTTTTGCAAGTTGAGAATTAGGACTATTTGTTTCCTTATGAAGCCCTGATTTTCAATGTTTTTATGGATTTAAAAATTGCAAGCTTTTAAAATATTTTCCCTTTAAAAAGTTTCTATATAAAGTCCACTCTCAATGTCTATAATTGGTTTGAATGTTATCATAGACCAGGTATTTCTTGAAGAAATATTTCAAAATTTCTCTTGCACCTTTGTTACATAATAATGGTATTCTATCATCAATCTTCCTTAGGGGTTTTATGTAGATCTATCTCATGCCTAATGATTCGAGCATAGTCGCATTAATCCACACTTCTAACTTTGAGAGTCCACGTAGCACACACAACATAGGGTTGACTTGCATGACACACGCAACATCGAGTTGCCCCAAAATCTACAAAAAATACCCAACTGCCACTTGTCTCCGCCTAGATTTAGATTAAAAAAAAATGTCGGATTCAATGACAAATGTCGGAACTTGCGATAAAAGATTTTGCTTTTGAAGGACCCCTATCTATTTATTATCTATGTTACGTCGAATGTTCTATGGATATAAGTTTTTGAATGTCCTGAATTTAAATAAATAAAAAATTGTCAGATTCAATGACAAATGTCGGAACTTGTGATAAAAGATTTTGGAAATTTGGTATGTCAAAAATTGGAAATGGTCTTCCTGGCCTTTCAAAAAGTGTAGGAGATTGAAATCACTTTTAAATAGAGTTTTGTACATAACAAATTGTGTCCTATTTAAGTTGAGGGAGCAGCCAAACACTTACTCTTTTGACTCCCAAGAGACTTTATGTCATGCTAGGCATCACTGTCAAAGTTTGTGCCATGTTAGTGCACTTGCTTGCATATCGTGCATTTGGAAAGCAAACCATCAAACCTACATGAAGGTGAATTGTCATTTGTTGTAAAAATTTGTCATAATTGTCTTCATTTGTAACTACTTTCTTTTAACAATATAAGATAACCATTTGACCCCAAGAGGGACAAGCATCAAATGGTTATATGTTTATTAATTTTAGTGTAGGCTAAGTAGTTAGGTAACACCTCCTTGTTTTCAATCATGGAAATCCTCCTTAGCCTCGTTCCATATTGCACATATATGCACCATACTTGTGCATTTCTCATTGAATAGAAGAGCATTATTTGGTTGTCTTTTCATTTGAATGTGTCTTGGTTTACTATCTTTTCTCTTTGCTCTTGTATATTTTATTGTTCAGTGATCTGCTAGCTAAATTAGTGGTTCATGCCACCATCTTGACCGATCTAGTCCAGATGTCTCAAAGTAAATATTTGTATGTAACTATTAACACACAAGCACAACCACATAAAAAGCATGTACTGAATTCTATATTCAATTACTTGGTAAAAAGTTGACATGAACAAGATGATTGTTGATCCTAGAAGCAACCCTCTGACACCTCCTCATACATCCAACAACTCATTCAAGGCACTCTTGAGGAACAACACACCACTCTTTGGCTAATTCTATGAAGTTATGGTTCAACTTGGTCTAGCATTGTCTCATTATTTCACTTCATTTGTCAATATGATGTTTCAACATCAAACCCCTTTCAAGTCCAAGTCAATATAGACATTCCTATGTTCAAAGGTAGAATTGACCCATAACATTGGATAGTTGGAATCAACAATTGGAGGTCTACTTGGTTAACTACTTTAGTGACATGGAGAAGAGCAAGCTCACGACGTTAAATGTGTACATCTCAGTTGCACACTAGTTGGAAGCTTACAATGCATAATGCGAAAAAGAATGACATGTCAACCCCTGAATCAAGTTTGTTAGTGCCATGCAAAATGAATACTACCACCTCAAACACTATGACGATGAGTACATGAAGTTTTAACAATTACGTCAGCATTTAAGGAGCAATAGATTAAAGACTACATTGAGTTCCATGACTACATTGTGTGTCTACATGAAAACACAATGGTGCAACATAAGGTGTTATAACTCCATAGACTTGCACTTTATAAATGCGCCAATATGAAATTCTTGACCTCCTACGCACTTTGACAAGCATTCCACAATGTAACCAATGTTTAAGGCCAAAGCCAAGATGAAGGGGGGAAAATTCCTTTTCATCTAATGTCACACACAAGAGCAAGCCCATGCATGGTGCACCAATCTCTTTTGCATAGAAGCAGAATACACCGCTTAAGGGAGAACAACCAAAACAACCTCCAACTTAGCAGAAGGCTTGAATGCCATCAATGTTAAACAAAGGCAAGAAGTAAGGTGATGAGTACACTAATTATGAATGTCACACAACAATATTTAATTGTGCAGTCTACATTAGGTTTCATGCAAATTGAAGACATTGATATAGATGTTACTTGTCTTAGTGTTAAACCTTTATTATTGACACTTCAAAGAAATGAAAACGTCTCTTCCATGCCTAAGTGTTTGGTCAAGGGTCAACACCTTCATGCCATCATTGTTAGTGGGATCCAAAAGAACATCATTGCACAGGATATAGTCTAGCGCTTAGGTCTTAGAACATTTAAGATAGGTTGAAACACAATGTATGAGCAAATGTAAGAGATAAGAACCAACTTGAATATGGGAATGAAGTTATCATAATAAGAGAAAAGCCAAAGGGTTGATAAGATACAAACATTTTTTTATAAATTATACATACTTGCACATATGCTATAAAAGGGTTTGTCTTCTATACATGGGCAAAAACAAAGGCCATAACACCATAAAACAAAATGAGGCCCATGTAAGTTTAAGAAAGAGTCAATAACAACTAAAATTTATTACAATAAAGGAGTTGTGTCCTTTATAGAATGAGAAAGAAAGAGGAAATAAAAGATTTGAAAACCCAAATACCAAGTATCAAAAGTAATAAAAATTTTAATACATAAACATTCATTTTGTCCATCCTCTATTCAGCAACTATAGATTTAGTGGGTCAAAATTTTTTTTTTAAAAATTTTGGTCCATAATACCATACTTTCCGTGAAAGCTTTAGCTTTGACTTTATATATTTTGAAAATAAAAATATTTAAATAAAACGTTGTGGTCTCTATTTTTACTACCCACGAGTGCTTTTTAAAATTTCAAAAACTTTTATTAAAGCTTGGCTAGCTTATATTCTTTCTTTAATTAAAATCTTTTAATTAGTTCATCTACTCGTAATTTTTCTTCTTTTAACTTCTTGTAATACTTGGGCTTTTGATTTAAATTAGTGGAAGGAATCCGCTAATAAAGTTTTTACATCCTTATTTAAATTCTTAAACTTTTATTTTATAAGATCATTTTTCATTAAAAAAATAAAACTTAAAAAATAATTAATTAATATATAATTTTTCAATATATAATAAGATAAAATTGATTGAAATCTTATTGATATTGTTAAAACTATTACAACTTTTTTATTCTTATTACAATTAATTTATTATTCTACTATGAAAAAATAAATAACTAATAAAACATGATGTATGATAGAATTTTGAATTTTTGAATATTTACATTGATACGTATCAACATGACCGTTTTATACAAGTAAATGACTTATATAAATACAGAAATTTTATGAAACACTTTACAAATATTCATGAATTTCTTGTAAACACAAAAAAAATAAAATAAATTGATTTGTGCATTTTTTAAACACTTTACAAACATTTATATAATTGCATAAACAATTAAATTAAATTTGTACATTTTTCTAAATACTTTGGAAACATTTATATTTTCTTCCATAAAAAAATAAAAATGTGGTTTATACAATTTGTCAAACACTTTGAAAATGTTGACGTCTTTCATGAGAGAAACACACATACACTTATATCTTATTTATTAATTTGTAAAAAATAAGATAGTTACATGAACAAATAAAAAATCAAATTTGTTTATGAAAGAAAATAATACCAGGCCATTATTTTTAGTAGAGTGTTGGGATAATAAATGCATTAAAAAAATACTATTAACTGAAAGCTCAAGAAAAATTAGATAAAAATAAATAAATTTATTTTTCTCACAATGAAATGAATGGTCCCTTCTTTTCTTTTATAACTAATTATTTATTCAATATAAAACTTAAAAAAAAAGGCTCATGTAATGGTTAGTCCCTACTTTCGTATTGAAAATTGCTTATGGTTAAAATTGTATATAAATTTATTATGTAAGCTTAGTTAATAGTGAGTAATATGCAATGATTAATTATGATTAGTTAAAGCCAAAATATTATTGGATGGGATGAAAGCTATACTATTTCTGTAAATTAAATTAGAATGTAACTTGCATCTAATTTAAATAAGGTTATACATGTACTAGACTATATGTGGTAATAATAACTATATTTAAAAAGATTAAACATTTGTATGTAATTGTTTAAATAGTTTACAACTTGTTAATTTTATTTATTAATTATTTAACTTGAAGCAAAACGATTGGAAAAATCACATCTAAATAGTGAAAATATACATAAAAAATGAGATGGCATATGAGTTAAAAATATTTGTTTTAAATTATTCTAAATAAATAATACATTAAGTTGAGATAACATGCACTTTCTATAAAATATTTTGTACCTTATATTATATAGTAAAGAAATGTAATATAATAATATTTATAAAAATATACTATAATAAATATGACAGGGCATTTGAGAATGTGTGTTGTGCAAAATATAAATTTATTGATGGTACAATATATAAACTAATTAGTGGTATAATATTAAAGGCATAATATATTAGCAACTCAACAATATAGGCTTGAGTTGACTTAACTTGAGGAATAAGAGAAAATTATAAATATTTAAAAAACTACATGATAATTTGTGTAAAAATATAGTATGTGAAATGTTAAATTGATAATATATTTTTGATAAAATATTAAATTTTTATTTTAATGAGAAAATACACGTTTTTAGATTTATCAATTTTAAAATAAAAAAATTAATTATTACATTGATATAAATGATTATTTTTAAAATATTTTTTTAATTATCATATTGATATAAATAAAATATTTCATAAAAATGTGTAAAAAAATATTTTTTAATATTAAAACTTATAATTTATAAAATTATTATTTTTTATCAAAAATTTTAATTAATTAAAATGAAAAATATTTATTCAAATAATTCTTATAATATCATTAAAAAAACTAATAACAAATTTATACCCCAAACCAAAAAAACACTCTAATCAATAAACATTTTAAATATTTATACAAATCAAAAATAAATTAAAATATAAAATTTAATAAAATAATTCGGAAAAAAAAAAACTCTTTTTCAAAAACACTATCCAAATTCCAAATTTCAAATTTAGGAGGTTAGTTTCTTTTAACACTGACTTATCTTTCCCTCAAACATTGACATCATCTCCAAAAATCCATTTACCAATTATTTATTTTGAAAATAAAAATTAAATTAAATCAATTGTCTTTAAGCTCCTACACTTTATTATTAAAAAAAAAACACACACATGCACGTCCAAACAATACTAAATATGTTTCATTTCTTTTCATTAAAACACATATATACAATCAATTCCCCGTTAGCCAAAATATCCTTATTGCTTAACCAAAATATAAATTCATGTACACCTTTTATTATAAAAATAGAATAAAATAAAAAGATATAATATTAAATATGTTTCCATTTCTTTTCATGAAAATATATATATATATAGGTTAATAAAAAAATTATTTTATATATATATATAAACCAAAATATTTACATTATTTAATCAAAATATAAATTCATCTTATAATTTTTATTATAAAAATAGTATAAAATAAAATGGGTATGTGACAAATTAAATACGATAGATAATACGCTTTGTCCCTTAGTGATTATCACTTATAAAATAGGTAGTGTTTGCCTCTATTTTTATTTTCTTTAATTTTTATTAAAAAAAATATCAAATAACTTGAAAAGGTGGTTGAAGTAATTTTGACTTATAGTTATTTTGATAGACATTTTGTGATGTAAGTATTAAAGAGGGAAATCACTTAAAGTCTACCTTTATCTCAATATTGATCAGCGGAATATTCATTTATGGACACACATTAACATTTACTTAGACTTGATGCACTTAACACAATTTCTTTATATTTATATTAAAAATCACAGTGGAATAAATTCACACACACGTGTGTTTGCACGCATGCTTCTATAGGGTTATTACAATACATGAAAGAGTTATAAATTTTCATACATTTCCTCCTAAAACAATACAACTCTCTCTTCCATTCCTTCCCATCTTGTTCTTCTCTCCCAGAAAAAAATATTTATTTCAATCATGTATTCCTCTTGACATCCCTAGCTTCATGGGGTGTCTCTTCCACTTCCCTAACCTCCACATAATGTGCAATAGTTTGGCATCTTTCAGGGTTTACAATTGAACATCAAACTATTAGTAACAGCTTCTGAGTACATAGGGGGGGCAATTTCAAGTCGAATGACAATTACCAAAATATCATAACTTCACTATCATTAATACAATTGATATTAAATTTGAAACACAACTTATAGACTAAATTTTATATTACCATTCCAAATTTTTCCATCTAGCTCTTACGACAGTGTAAAAACAATATTGCCAAGTGTTGTAGACAACACAAATGACATTTTCAAGTTGAATGATAATTACCAAAATTAACATAACTTTATCACAGTTTATCCAATTGATTTGAATTTTTAAATATAGTATGATAACTACATTTTATATCAACCAAAAAAAATTGTAACCTAATTCTCATTGAATCTTTACCACAAGGAAAAGAACCATCTATAGACTAGGCATATGACATTTTCTAACTGGGTGAAAATTACAAAAGCTATGTAAAATTTATCTCTATTTGTCCAATTGAGTTGAAATCTGAAATATAATATGATAACTACATTTTATATTAATCCACAAAATTGGTAACCTAATTCTTACCTCAGTTTTATTGCAAGGTAAAGAACCATCTGCAAACTAGGCATATGACATAGTTTGACAAAAATGAATGGTACTTTCCAAATGTAACTCAAAATTTCTATGAAGTTTGATATAAAGGTTGCATGTGTTAGGTAATATAATCCCACCAAATTTCACTATCCAATTATAATCACAAAAAGAGAAAAACCCTTCCAAGTGTTTTGACAAAATTACACGGTGCACCTTTACAGTGACTCTAAATGATTTGAAATTTTGTGTAGAGGTTGTAAGTGTCAAATTGTTTAATATCACTAGGTTTTATCATCAAATTATTATCGTAACATTATAGTAAGTAAATAAACCTCCCACCAAGTGTCACAAACATAGCTTGAAAAAAACAATTGGTATGTTTTTGTGGTAACTCTAAATGGTTTGAAATTAGGTATAGATGTTGTAAGTGTCAAGTGTTATGACCTCACAAAATTTCATCATCTGATTCTTACCTCAGTTGAAGAACCATTTTTGACAAGTGTCTATGACTTAACAATCCACACAAATTGATCAAACAGATGAAAGATATCTACATTTTTCCTGCGACAAATGAATACTTTAAAAACATCATTATAAGAGGTTAACAATATTACACAAATAAATCCACAAACCAAATACCCAAAAAACATATATCACTCTATTTTGGTTGATACGAGGTTACATAAGCCCGTGAATGTTCCTACATCAGACATCTAAGGTTTATAAAATGTGAGCTTCTGCTGACATAGATAAAATAAGTTGCAAACCCACTCTTTTGACAATGAAGTATAGTGGCAATGGCCTTCCCTTCCATCACATCAAGTACTTCAGTTGATTGTTGCATTTTTTCTTCCATTTCCAGCTCCTTGTTGGTTTTAATTCAATTTGTTTCTTCATCTTTCCTCCGCTCTTTTTTTGTTTCTCTACTCACTCCTCCATTTTTGTGGTTAGATCCACTATAGTCTCCTTCCTTTGTGGGATTAGACCCACCATAGTCTATCCTCCTCTATCAAAGGCTCATCACTTATTCTCTGCACTTTTATCACTTTTTCACTACATTTCTTATGGGTTGAACCCCACCTTCATCTTACCACCTCTACCAAGATGCTTATTCTTGCATCTTATTCCCCCTTGTGGGATTAAACCCACTGCAAACCGACCACCTCCTCCTAAATATTTATTGGCTTTGGATACTCAATATCCATCCTATTTTTGGATCAATCTTCTCTATTTTTAGCTCTTCTCTCATGGCTGTCATCTCCTCTCTCATCACCAATATCATCTTTGCATATTCAACATACATTTTGGCATCCAAATGATAACCCATAACCTCTAGTACCACCTCAAGGATAACCTTCACTTCTTCCTCTCTCTTTGTCCTCACTGTTATGTCAAAAAAATCATCCACCTTTGCTGTAATATTATTTTATTCTCCACATGCTTTTGCTAATATACAAATCAACTATTTCTCTTCACTTTCTTTCTTGGGTGCATAATTTAGCACTTTTAGCTTCAACTCTTCACTTTAAAAGACCTATTTTAATGCCTTCTCTCTCTCCATTTATGCATCCACACTCTAGTTACAGTCACAAATTAGTTTCTAAACATGAGACTTAATAATCTCCATTAGTGCTTCCTCCATATTCACATTATTGTCTTAATTCTCATTGAGCCTAGGCTTCTCAAAGCTTCCTCCATTCTATGATTATTTTTGTGATAACTCCTCTTCACTTCTTGCCCTATGATTATCATCTCTAGGATAATTTATACCTCCTTCTTACATCTCCTCCATGTCATATGCAACTAACCTTTCACTCTCCTTGCTCATAAGAGGACAATGCACATCATGACTCATAAGAGTCTCTCCTCCTACTTTTATATTGGTTGCTCCCACATATGGAACACCAATTTCACCTTCATGATGGACTCCCATAGGCCCATTTTAAACAACCTTTATAATTTATAACATAAAATAATTTATAAAATAAAATAATTTATAAAAATAAATAAAAAATTGAAAACTTTGAATTCAACTTATTTTTTGCTTTTTCTATCATCATTTCTTATATTTAATATTGCAAAAGATATTTCGTAGATGTTATTCCATTTTTATATATTATAGTTAAATTTTATGTTTTACTCATATTATATATATATATATATATATATATATATATATATATATATATATATATATATATTTTGAAAAAAGGGAAAAAAACTTTATTCAATCCAAAATGAGATACAAGGCAAGGGCCACAAGCTCAATAAAAAGGAGAACCGCCAACAAACCAAACAACAACACTACATAGTTCTATTTTCCAATAAAGCTCTCTCCAAAATTCTCAGATAATTAGAAGGTAACTCATCCCTATCACTGATGTCCCAACCATCCCCTTTCTCTGAGGCCCACTTCGCCAAGCAGTCAGCCATGCTATTCCATTCCCTAGGGATGTGACAGAAAGAGACAGATTCCAAGGAGATGCAAACACTTAGAATCTGTCTGACCATCGAAGCTAAATGCCAACTAACACCATCCAATCTCTGGTTGTTCAACATATCCACAACAATCTGAGAGTCAGACTCACAGATAATCCTCCTCCAGCCAAGAGAGCAACCCTGATCAATAGCAATCTTAATAGCAAGGGCCTTCATCAGGTTATTAGAGTAATGCCCTTTGTAGATAGAGAAGAAAAAAACATCACCATCTTTACCTCTACCAATACCCCCATTACCAACATGCACAGGATTTCCACGAGAAGATCCATTAGTATTAATCTTCAGGACCCCATCTGGAGGAGGTGCCCACTTCCCATCACGACAAACCCATTTCTTCACTCGATGGGGCATAATACCAGCAATGCAACCCCTACTATTATCACCTAGGCTCAGATCTCGCACCACCGCAACATCCCTAGGATCAATACTTTTAGACATATCACATTTAGCAGAAATAGTCTCTTGAAATCTGCTGATAATCTTCATCCACAGTTGACCAAAGACTATGTGGTTTCATTCCAGCCAAAGGTTCCAAAGAATGAAAATAGGCCCAATGGTCCAGGCCACCTGGAGAAAAGGCGTCTTCGCAGGAGGCCTGCCTAGGCTCTCCCAAAACTCAATAAGGGAGGAAGCATGAATGCACCTATGATGCCAAGCCTCCCACCATTTGTGCCAAATCTCCTAAGAAAAGGGGCAGTGAAAGAACAAGTGGGAAGAACATTCTTCACTGCACAAACAAAGAAAACAAATGGAAGGTCCCTAAAACCCCCATTTGCGAAGATTCTCCCAGGTGAGACATTTCCTCTGGGAAACCAATCATAAAAAGAAGTTACACTTGGGCCAAGAAAAGTTGCTCCAAACCTTCCTCCAACATGGCACTTCAGTAGGACCTTGTAAATTCCTATCAAGTACAACATAGCCTTGAGCAACAATATAATTACCTTTTGGGCTAGGACTCCAAGCCAACTTGTCCCTCTCATTCAGAGAGCTGCAAATCCTACCCTCCAAGACCTTACACAAAGTAGCACGGTCCTCATCAGAACCACCCATAGGCCACTCCTGTGGATCCTTCCAGCAAAACACCTCTAATTGACCAATGTGCTTAACTATTTTAAAATGCTCTACCTTAATCCAACCAGCATCAAAGAACAACTGGCACAGAGGCAAAAGCTGAGGGAGACTAGAGAGAATGGGAGGGTGACCATCCCAAGAGTCCAACCAAAAAAGGGCATCAGAGCCATTATTACATATCTAAAAGAGCCCATTCTGAACAAGCTGAGCTCCCTTCTTAAGAGTATCCCAAATGCAAGAACCTTTGCCCAATAAATCAATCCACAGCACATCCTGGCTCTCAACCCCAGGAACATACTTGAAAGAAAGAATCTTGGCCCAATCTTGATCCTGTTTGTTGCACCATCTCTAGTACAACTTAGCCACCAAAGCTGTAACCACAAGAGCCATAGACCTAAGGCCAAGGCACCCAGCATGCTTCGACGTACAGATAGACTCCCACTTGACTAAACTCCACTTCGAGGAAAGGAGATTACTCGACCAAAGGAATTGCCGAGAAAGGGCATCAAAATCCTTCACAAAGGAGGCATGAGGAATTTGTACACAACACCTATAAATAGGGAGAGACTGCACCACAACTTTTAGGAGGATCACTCTACCAGCAGAAGAGAGCCATCTATAAGTCCAATGACTAACCTTACTCCAGAACTTATCCAAAATCCCCTGCCAATAATCTTTACGCTGAGGTCCCAAAGCCAAAGGAATCCCCCGGTACATCAGGGGAAGAGTGCCAATTTGGAATCTAAGAATCCTAGCAATCCTATTCTAAATGAGTCAAGGAGTATTAAAGAAATAAATGGAAGATTTATCATCATTAATACTCTGACCAGAAGCTTTCAAGTAGATGTCTAAAGTTCTCCTGAAATTCACTACCTCACTAATTCTAGCCAAGCCCATCAGTCCAATATCATCCACAAATTGAAGATGAGAACAAGGAGGGAGATCATTGTTCCAGCTCCAGCCATGAATAAGACCCTATCGCACCTGAGATTTAATAAATCTACCAAGACCCTCCACCATGATAATGAAAAGATATGGGGACAGAGGGTCTCCTTTCCGAAGTCCCCGAGAAGCACTAAACCAATCTGAAGATTCCCCATTGATGAGAACAGAGGAGGACGAGGTCACACAACTGAGAACCCAGCTCACCCATTCCTCTTTAAATCCAAAGGCCAAGAGGATATTCTGAAGGAATTCCCAGCTCACCCAATCATAAGCTTTAACCATGTCAAGCTTAAAGAACATCACCTTCTCCTTAGAGGAAGCCATAGAGTGAATAACCTCTGTAGCAATCACGACACCATCCAAGATTTGTCTCCCTTCCACAAAACCTCCCTGCTCAACAAAAATCAAAGCACCAAGGAGAGGTTTGAGTCTCTCAGCAATCAACTTGGAGATGATCTTGTAGACAACATTGCATAAAGCAATAGGCCTAAAATGATCCATCCAATTAGCCCCCTCCTTCTTAGGTATGAGAGCCAGAAAAGTAGAATTCAAAGACTTAAGCATTTGTTTATTCCTAAGAGATTACTCATATTATCTTTTTGAATGTTTATCTAAACTCCATATTTTTCTTGATGTAGATACAACTTTAATTTAGCGACCTTGCAACCATTCAAAATCAAATCTTAAATTGTCTAATTGTAATTTTTTTGAATATCTCTTTCGAGTTTGTAAATATACAATAAAGAGAATCTCCCATTAAGATATAAGAGGGACTTAGTCACATATTATTACTAATAGATTTGGGCGGCGATTATGGGGCATATGATTTTAAGTTCTTTTATTCTCCACAATTTCTCTTTTTTGAAGAGTAGTCAATGACCATTCTCAGAGCTTATTTGGTTCTATAACTTAAGCTTGATTTTATTCATGTTTACCAAGAAGACATTTCTAGTGAGCTTTGAATATTTGTGTGAGATAAATCAAAAACATGTTGCTCATTTCCAAGTCACTACAACCATATTGGATAAATAAGAAGAAAGATCAAACAAAATAAATCAAATAAACATATAGAATATTTAAGTCTAAAGACCTATAAAACCAAGAATAAAGTTTTAATAAGAATTCCTCAATAACAAATAAAGTTGAATTATTAAGCGGGACTTTTTTATTATCATATTCTAGTCATGCTAGTGGAGATTCTAAATACTTGAATTTTAGTGAAAGTTTAACTTTAAATCTAGATTGAATAAAAATAAGAATAAAATATTAATTAATACTCCTATTCAAGCTCTTATCCTCCCATGGATTCATATCCCTCATTCTCATAATATCCACACAATGGTTAAATCTCGTCATGTCACTGGGAAATTGTACTAGACCATTGGCATTGGATCAACACAATGACTTACCCCTTGATTCTAAAGGGAATTTTCCCAAATTATTTAAAAATGACACCTAATCTCCTGATAATAATATCAATACTTTATAACTACATTAAAAATATTATAGGTGCAATATGAAGATGTCCTAGAGTGAGACTCTTTGTAGAGATTCCAATGGGGAGAACAATTCCCTAGTTCTAACATTTTAATGATGTGTGTATAGCAGACTAGAACTTGAAAAATAAATTATTGACAAGGTTATATCATTTAATATATAATCATGATCTATTGGCACAAATCTTACAAATAAACAAAGATAATAATTAACCTATGAGAGAGTTTGTTTCTTGCTTCAATAAACTTATGAACAAATTTCCTCACAATGCAAAGCAACTCCTTTATAAATGCTCAGTATCATGATATTAATTTCTTTCTAAAAATAAACTTGTTGATGTGGGTTTTATGCACACCATATAATCCTATGATGTAGCCTCTAACATTTAAGATCGGTGAATAATTTCACTCCAAGACACGAGTTACAGGGTATTTAGTTTTGTAAATAATCATGTGGTGGAATAACAGTGAACAAAGGATTATTTACCTTAGATGGTTTGGATGTGATGGAGTCTAAAATAAGCCAAAAGTCTACTTGAGATGGATGGATGGATTATAACCTAAAATGGATTGGATTAAAAAAGTATAAGAGGAGGGAAAGGTAGGACATAAAAGAAGGTTTGTGACTCAAATATGAATGAAACCCTTTCAGACTAGTCCTTCTGCTATGAATTGGACAAGTGATTGAGATCTAATGCCTATTATAGTTTTCTATCAACACACTAAACACACAAATATAGTTAAGAGTTAAAATAAATAAATACTATAAATTCAATGTTCATAATCAAAGGTTGTTGCCAATACTAGATTGCTATCACATATCCTTTGTCAGTGGGAGATATGATTAATAACAAAGAGCATTCAAACTAGAGAATAACACAATATAAATAAATTGTATTAAATGCACTTCTGCATTACCCAGATAAATGAAATACCAATATGATGAAACTTCCTCAATGAGACACAAGATTTGGAAGAGAAATGCACATCAAAACAAACTCGTAGAAAAATACTCATAATTTTTTCTCCTTGATTACAAAAATTCTCCTCCCTTTGGAATGAGGAGCATATATGTAGCTTGGGATGGGGACACCTCATCCTTCAATCAAAGTCTAATTTTACACTTCTATTTTGAAACTAAGCATCAAAACTGATGCATACCATGCATGTTTACATATAAATACTATTCCAAGGCCAAAATTGGTTAAATACACTATATATATATATGGTAAAAATAGATTTGAGATTAGTCTTAATTATAATTAAAAATATGCAAAATATATATAAGGTCTATCATTAACTATGAGACAATCAAAATAGATTTTGACTCGAGTTATGATTTATATAAGAAGTTGGAAGCACTCAAACATGCAAATATTATAGTGGGTACACCATCTGTCCCTTCCCAACCATCAAATACTCAGTCTCATTTTTTGGGGTATACAATGGTGAAAACATCAAAGGGTCCCACTTTTGTAACACTTCTAGTCACAGTGCCACCAGTGCCCCTGATCACTACAGTTATAATTCTAGTAGGAATAAGTGTTATGAAGTCATCAACTCTATTATAAAAATAATGATAATTCTAGTAGGAATAAGTGTTATGATGTTATAGTTAATGATAGACCTTATAAATAATTGGGAAGGTTAGCCATCGATTTTCCATAGATGATCATAGAGGTCTTAAATGTTACATTGAGTGTATCTATATTTTACACCTTATCTTTTATGAAAGTTATTAGCTAAATTATTTTTTCATTGGTCTTATACATAAACCCTTCTATTTTAACCCAAAAACTATCTATAGCAACCTAGAGTAAACTCTTAAAAATTATCCTTGTGATTAATTGTCCCAAAGGCATGTAAAGGCCATTGACTCTCATATCCTTAAAAATAGATACCTCCAATTTCTCATGACTAATAAACCATTTCAGTAGGGTGTGTATCTCCTTGTGCCACTCTAACAAGCTATCCCTTCTTATGGATATTTGGTCCAGGGCTAGTGTGACATCTAATGTCAACATTAAATTCAAATGTGCATAATTTTTATTTCTTGTAGCCTTGCTTATAAATTTAAGCTTGGCTTCCATATCATTCATAGTCTCATAAGCTTGAGACACACTTCCCCATTCAAGGTGAAACTCAACTCTTTTAGCTCTTATTGAACCAATTATAATATACAATGTTTTGGCTACACCCTGAACATTATCCAAAATATCCATGTGAGTTTTCATAACACTTCTTTCCTATTACTTCTTCTTTGATTGGTCATATCTCCTAAACATTTTCTTAAGAACTTCCCCAGTTGCATCTATAAATCTATAGGTATATTATTTGTATTCATTTGATTCTCCTATGTGAATATTTATTTTCTTTGTTACGAAGAATATATATTCCCTTTATTCCACTTCCATGGCTTCACCTTCAACCAACACAATTTTCCTCTTGACCTTCCTCATTGTATTCATATGTCTACCAAAATGGAAGGTCACCTTAGGTAGCTCAGTGATGATCAAATATTGATTTTATTTTTCCTCTTCTTTCAATCTCTAGATATATGGAAGAATGTTTTCTATAGCCTACTTTGTAGCCTAATCTGTAGGTATAAAGGTGGAAGGTGGGGAATTTATTGGTGGAAGAATTTATGCTGGAGGAAATTGAATGGAAGGAGAAGGCATTGATGGCTCGAGAAAGGAAGGAATAACTTTCCTCCAGCCTATAAATTTTCCTTGTGGGGGTGTATTAATGATATACTTATTCTTTTCTAGGGTCTTATCTATAGAGACTATGGAAGAATCTATTGGAAGTAACCTGGGAAATCTGCATACCCAATTGGGTAGATGGCCTTGATGATAAAGAATGCATGTCAAAAATGGAGGAGGATGTTAATTCTTCAAAATTTGCCTTTATCCTAGTAGCTTGAGGATAAGTGGTGCTGATTAAAGAATGTGTCACTAGGGTTGAAGGCAAATTTGTCAAATATTATGTGATGGATGAATAAGAAACCTCGATATCAATAGTTTTAGCAAAAACAATAGCATTAGTGGAATTGCCAAGAACATTATCACCCTGAATAATGGTTAATATTTTTTATAATAGTGCAATCATACTTGTCATAGTGTGAACTGTTTCAACTACCTAAGTAGTTATTGATATGTATCATGTTTCTTTTTCTCTTTGTTCTTCTTCCTCATGGCCCTGATTTTCTACTCCTTCCTCTTTTTCATCTAACTACCCACTTTTTTCTTGTGCCTCCATTGTTTATATATAAAGGGTACCTAATGAAACACCTAAGTATTCCAAATGTCTCTCTTCTTATGTGTTTTTAGGGACCTAAGGAGAGACTGGTGGAGTCCTCCCTTTTCTCTTATAAGTTAATACAAATGAGTTGGCATCAATAGTGGTAATTGGTGTAAACGTGGTTGTAGAGGACCCAATAGATGTATCCATTAAATCTATGGATGGAGATGGAGTAGTGAATGATGGTGGAGGCATAGGGAGTGTAGATGGTAACTCAATGGTAGTAGTAGTGGTAGGCAATGGTGAGGGAGCCATGATAGCTAGAAAAAACTAGCATGGGTGTCAAAGTAGTGGGTAATGGTACCAATATAGTCAGAACAATTGTGGATAACAATGATAATGTGGAAACAATAGGAATTTGCAAAAAAGAGAAGGAAGACTTATTTGTTTCAATATTTTCAATGGGGGCAAAGGTTCAAAAGAGAGTGATCCTACTGGACTGCCATGAATTATAGATATTCCCATGTTAGTTGTAGACTAAGGGGAAACAACACTTGGAGGTTTGGGGAGACCCCTAAAGATATTAGACCTTATCTATTGACTAGTCTCCACAAATGTGCTTATTTCCATTTGAGGAGGAGGATTGTGAAAATGCAGTGGTGTTATCTCATCATTAACTATCATCTTAGCATCTTCATCAGTAACACTAGGATCATATTGGATCCTTTACACCAATATCATTACCATGCCTACCTTTCTGATCTTTTTTATGACATCAATGTCATCTTAATCATTCAAAAATATGGGATCACATTTAACCACTGATGTCCTTATGTAATTCTAACCTTGTTCTTGAAATTCTCAAGAGTACTCCTGATGGTCTTCTTTGGATCCCAATACCTAAATGGAGCCTTTCCCATGCCATAATGAACCTTGACCTTGCCCACTAAATGTAGATGTTCCCATTTTGTGTATTGTAGGCAGTCGATTCTTAAAGGGGTCATGTGAATAATCCCTGCCTAGCCTTCTTTAAATCAACATTTACACTATCAAATAATTGGAAAGTAATTTCTTACTTAGCCATCTTATCTGTGACTTGCCTTGGTAGATATAATGAGACTACATAGGTTCCTTATATTTTATCACTATATGATTAGAGTAGAACTAGTAGTTCCCCATCTTTTTTATGCTTCTATTAATTGGTTCTAATAACCTAAGCATAGCCTATCCATAAATGGACCTATATATCATTGGGTAAAACACATATGTAATCACCTAGATTTGTTTTCTAAATCTATATATGTGCATGAGGCTAAAATCATTATAAATCCTATTTTTGGGATAGTCCTCAGATGGTTCTTAGTTCTCATTTTGTGACATAATTAATGTGGCATTCACAACATCCACTAGATATGACATCTTGTAAAATTTTTCATTTGGTAAATTCTTCGGCTTGGACATTTTAAATTTCAAATTGGCACTCATAATCTCCCTAAGGCTTATAATTTTATCAGAACTTAGGATAATTTATATCAAAGGAACCCATATTTCATGGATATAGGTAATGATAGGGTAGCCATATAACCTATTTAGTAGTGCCATATCTACTCTTATCCTAGTCTGAACTTGATTATGAGAATGGATGAAATAAGGCCCTTAATTATAAAATTATCTGGGTTGATGGGCCATGTCTCAATTTATTCTAGAATTTATTTGTTGAAAACCATGCATCTACCTCATGTTGGTTATAGGTCATCTTAGGTAATAGGATTTTGTATTATTTCTCAAATGCATTCCCAACAATGTAAGCCACATGGTCGTCTTATGTCAATGGTGCAATATATTCCCTAAAATTTAACCATTGGTAAATAAATCATACAGTAAATTGATGCAAAGTATTAACTCTAATTTTGATGTGGTTTTATGAAAGCCTACTATCTTAATTACATGTATGTTATTAATGTACCCCCTTATGACTTTTGATCATTGGTATTATGCCCTATATGGTTTGACTACATCAATCTTTTCCCACACATCTGAATAATGTTAAAATTGATGTTTTAACTAGCCAGATTAAACATTGTGTCCATAAATTTTATTCTTCCAATAATGGAATATGCATATAGAGGAGGAACATGAGACAAGGATGCCATTGAAACTCTATAAAATATATTTGGATGTAGTGAAATCTAGGGCCCTTTTTCAGTCATTGGAAGCTCAAATACGCATAATTCATATAATAGTATGAAAACAATGTAGTTCAATTTTACATTAACAACCAAATATACTATAAATATTTCATTGGGATTGAAACCTTAATAAATTGATCTTCTAATATGAGTAAATTAATTTGAGACAATGATGTTTGCTTTATTACATGTCTATTCTTTTCATTTGAATTTTTATTTTACAACATCAACTTTGGTGGGTCTAATTTACTTATGGCATATTTTCAATACTTTATGTTTAGTCATATTAATATGAAAATTATCTCATTTATATGATTTAGGGATTTCTTTGATGTCTTTGAAATTTTTTATTTGGAAGGAGACACATGGAATTATATCACTTACCCATTGGGTATGGGGTTTTGAATCCTATACTTTGGTATTTGGGCTATGAATGAGCAGGGTTATAACAATTAGAAATATCTCACTTATCCAAAAGGTATTTATATTTTGAATGTGTACCTTGGTCTAACCAACATGGGTTCCTCAGATTGTGCCATGTGGATGGCTCACATTACTCTGGGTAGTCTTTCAATTTTGACTATGTACTTTGGTTCTGCAATATGTGGGTCACCAAGATTATGAAACGTGGAGAAATCTCACTCATTTGAGGGTGACAAAATTTTGAAAAATGTTTAAGGATATGTTAGTTTTATGTGAGTGGGATTGTGCCAAATAGATGGTCCATGATTCTCTACTTGCCTAGATGACTTCGTTCATTATGCAAATAACTTTTAGTCGTAGATGAGTAGGATGAAGACACATGGCATGATATCCCTATCTCAACTACCCAAAATAATTTACTTTGGTATTTCAGCTACATATGAGTAGGATTATGACACTTCATAAGATCTTGATTATTTAGAGGGTATTTATATTTAATGTGTACCTTGGTCTAACCAGCTATAGGTTTCTAGGATTTTTCCACATGGACGATCCACCCTGCTCTATATGGTCTTCCATTTTTGACTATGTAATTTGGTCCTATAGGCTATAGGTCACTGATATTATGACATGTGGAGAAATCTCACTCATCCATATGGTAGAAAAACTTTGAAATATATGTAAGGACATTTCAGTCATATATGAGAGGGATTATTTCAAGTGGATGGTCCACGCTTCTCCACTTGCCTAGATGACTTCGTTCACTGTGAAAATAACCATTAGTTGCAGATGAACAAGATGAAAACATATGGTAGGATGTCTATAGATCAGATGCATGGATGAATTTGTAGACTGTCTTACTAAATAAGTCACAAATAAGCAGGATTGAGACACGTGACTTAATCTTGCTTGCTTGGGTGAAAAGTAGGGCTTTGAAAATCACTGGTGAGGAGGTTAGATGAATACGTGTGTCAATAGCCTATAAGTCAGGATATCCTATGCATTCATTCATAAAAAATATATTTTAAAAGACATTATATTAGTTAAAATTAGTAAAATAAATCATAACCATAACCAATTTTGCCTGACAATTGAAATTAAAAGGCATATATGACTTATAAAATATTTTGATTAAAAAACATGTTTTTAGCCTTTAAATGGTCATATTTTGAAATTTTAAAATCCAAGGTCTACGATATCAATACAAAGCACCCTCTATTCCAAAAATAAACATAATGCAAAATATATAAATAGACCTTGAAAACCTTAACATTGAGGAACAAAGTATTGCTCAGGAAAAGTGCAAAATATTGAATACATAGAAAGGAAAGAATGGTCCATCGAGATTGAGGATGATATGACTATAGTTGGAAAGTTGAAAAAAAAATAAAATGAAACCACATGCATATAATTATAATTATTCTTGTCTTCTTCAAAAAATTGTTGATTATATAACTATAATGAAAATTAAAATACCTCCAAAGATTAATATTCCTCAATATCATGGAGTACAAATAAAGCCATTTTTACCTTACAGTAGGCCTCACCTTCCTCCACCTCTAATTAGGCCAATAATTGAAGTACCTATTATTGAATTCCTCTATTTTTATGATACCTATAAACACGATGGAAAATTATGTCGAGAATGGAAAATATTCATGCAAATGTTTTCAAGTGGATAACATAATTAATAGATTGTAGATTTTTGTCATCAATAACATTAAGGTAAACCAAATGGTGACTTTAATATAGGATACCTTCAATATAATATGAATATGAATCATTCACTACTACATTTAGTGAAATTTACACAATAATTTTGTCAATATTATGCCAAAATATTATGGTTTTTGGTGTTGTTTACACCAAAAATCTAAAAAAATCATGTCAAAGTTTATGTTTTCCTTATATTATTTTTTTGAGTGTATATCTAAACTCTATATTTGTCTAGATGAAGATAAAAATTTACTTTAGTGACCTTGCAACCATTCAAAACCAAATCTTAAATTGTGTAATTGTAAGTTTTGTGAATATATATTTTGTGTTTGTAAATATTCAATAAAGCGAACTTCCCATTAAGATAGAGGATGGACTTAGTGGCACATATTATTACTAATAGTTTTGGGTAGCCATTATGGGTCATATGATTTTATTTTCTTGTTTTCTCCATAATTTCTATTTTTTGAAGAGTAATCAATGACCATTATCAGAGCTTATTTGGTTCTACAACATGAGCTTGATTTGATTCATGTTTACCAAGAAGAAATTTCTAGTGACCTCTAAATATTTATGTGAGACAAATCAAAAAAATGTTGCTCATTTACAAGTCACTACAACCATATTGAATAAATAAGAATAAGTATCAAACAAAATAAATCAAATAAACATCTAGTGTATTTAATTACAAAGACGTAAAACCAAAAACAAAGTTGTAATAAGAATTCCTCAATAACAAGGGAGGTAGATATATTAAATGATCATAAAAATAATTCACATGTTCTAGTTATGTAGTGGATATTTTAAAGCCTTATTTAAATATAAGCAAAAGTTTAAATTTAAATGTAGTTTGAAGAAAAATAAGAATAAAAGATAAATTAATACTCTTATTAGTTATTTTAGCCACCAAGAAGGCTCGAGAACCTATATACAAAGAGGGGCACATTTATTTTTGCAGAAACAACCATATAGAGTCCCCTACAAGCATTTTCATGGTGTCTAGATTGTAGGCATAAAAGTTTGCTCAAGTTTCAATTTAGAGCATGATAAGGGTAAACATAGTTTCTATAGGTTATTTTTGCTAAGCCTTTAGGAAATATTCTAGCACAAAGTGAAGATGGTAGGACATTGGGTTTTGGAGAGGTTTTAGACTATGAAGATGATACAAGTAGGGCAAAACATGAAGTAATTTTCAATGCATAAGTGAGATGTTGTACATTTTATTATTTCCAAAGGGCTAAGTCAGAAATGTAAAAAGACTTAGCATGTTTTCCAAAGAAAACCTTTATACTTTTTGGCAAGGAGAATAGTCTTCACATTTTTTATCAAAATATAAGTCAGATATTTTATGTGAAGGAGAGTCTAATAAAAAAGACTTTACAATATTTGTCTAAGTGTTTAACTCTTTGGGAAAAGTGTGTCGTGACTAGTTAGAACTTTTACAATGATAATTTCTATGAATGCTTTAGGTCTTTAGAACAATATTTGTGATGATAATTTATGTGAAGGATTTAGGTCTTTGGAACAATTGTTCTAAAAAATCTAGGATAAAAGTTATGACAATAAAAGCCACCAAGAAGATAAAAAAACTCTTTTTTCTAAGAATTGTGTTAGAAATTTTACGCAAAATTTGTATGCAAAAGTTTCAAATAAAAGTTATGAATCCTATAGTAAGCTCGAATAAATCTTCCCAAGAATTTTCTAAGTGTTTTGATCTTTGAAAAAAATGTTACGAATGCTAGTCATAAATCTTGTGAGAACAAATCTTCTGAAGACTAAGGTTGCGAAATCTAAGGCCAGACAAAAATTGAAAAGACTAAGTTCAGAACAAAATTTTTGACAATAAAAATGCAAAGACTTGGGTCTTTAAAAAGAATGTTATGACAAAAAAATTCATGAAAATAGTCCAAAGAAGAATTCATGAGGAAGGGAAAATAAGCTCCCACTTTCGTGAGAATTATGTCAAAACTTTTATGCAAGATATCAGTAATAAAATTTGTGAAGACCAGGAAGAAATCGAAGTCACAAAGGCCTAAAATTGAGTGATATGCATGAAGACATAAATCTTGAGAAACCACCATGTGGCTCATCTAATAGGGCCACATTACAAAGATCTTCTAGGGATATGAAGGGAGTGACATGAGCAACAACATGGAACCCACATAAAATGAGCTTGTGTCATGTGTCTACCCAAAAAAATGTCACATCATCAGTGCACTGACTTAAATTTGATAGCCTATTCAACCATTAAAATTGTCAAAGGCATGAAGATTGCATGTAAAATGGGTTGTTATCATTTGAAAAATCCAAACATGGACAACATGTCAATAAGCCTGAAAATAGTTAGATTTAAGTGTGGATTTGTAACTCCCTAATAAATAAACGAGGGCAATTTCAAGAGATCAATAATGAGCCATCAAAGATAATAGATAATTCCTACACCACCTTTCAAGAGAGTATCATTAAACAAGGTCAACTCATGTAGGAAAGGAATATATGATTATTTTATTGCATTTCATTAATGTTGTAACTAATCTAATGATTGGATGAGAGCCATCATAGGTTTCCTACACGTTCACCTTCTCTCTCTCTTCTCTATTCTTCTATATATTAGTTGAAAACATCCTCTAGCTAGTTATCGTATAACCCTACTAAAATTTATATTGATTCTTTATTTTAAAGTGAATACAAGCTGATTTATGCATTATCCATCTTACATCTAGTATTCTCATGATGAATTGTAGTGATAGCGTTCAACTTCCTTGCATTTTTCATTTTCATTCTTGTCACTTTATGAGTAAGTAATCTTCTCACAAGTCATATAGTGTGTGTCAAGTTGTTATACAAAGGTTAATCATGGAGATATTCACTAATGTCTTCTTTTATACCTCTTGATTATCCCTCTTAATTGATGCCTTAGCTATAACCTCCATATTAAAATACTTATGTTGGAAAGATTATTTTGGAGTTGTGAAGTCAGATTTCAATATTGTTGTAGTCCATAGTAGCAATCATAATTAAGGAGAGGAGAACTATAATTTGGTGCATCAACCCTTTTATTCATTGATTTCATGCTTTCTTTCTCCCTTTTTATTTCAATTCGAGTAGGTTTAGTGTTAGTTTAAGTGTAACATCAAGGGAGCTAGCCCTCTCTGGAGATTCTCTTTAGTCACAGACTATCCATAGCCTTAAAGAGTTCCCATTGTGTCAATTGAGTGAGGATACCTAAAAAACATCCTCAAAGGGTAAAAATCAAAGTGATAATAGTTTTTGGCATGTCTGATGTGATCAAAGCATAAGAAACTTTTTGAAGATTTATGTTGGTCTTGACATAGTTATAGTTTTCATAGCATTCTAAATTCAGTGTATTATGACTCCAAAAAGATTTCAAGCATCCTAGTTGCAATATTAGTGTCCAATTTTCATGCCAAAGGTAACAAAAATATCCTCTACTAAAGGTACTCCTTTTGTGTTTTTAGAATTACCTTATCATATAACTAATAAAAATAGATTTGTTACTACAAACCCTTATGTAAAAATGTATTTTGATACAAATTTATCTATATAAAATCTTTATTTACCTTTAATTTTCAATATGGTAGTGCCTATAAATCAGGTTTTTGTTTCTTTTAATGGTATTAACCCCCTCAACCTAGTTCAATATGATTATATCTCCATTTCTACCTTTAAAATCATCCCACATTTCACTGGAGAGGATTTCACCACCTCTATTGAGCATATAAGAGACATTGCTATTTTTTTCTATACATCATGTGGTACAAGAGAATGTGACAATCAGATTGCTATCCATTTCAATCAAAAAGAAGGAAATTTAGTGGCATAGAGGTATGAGACCTAATTCTATTGCTATTTGGGATGAATTGGGAGAGTAATTGTGCAAGCATTTTGAGGATAAGAGTAATCACTTGTCCTTGGTAGATCAATTGAATACTATAAAGAGAGATCCCAAATAATTAATGGTTAATTTTAATTGAATAATTCAAAATAATTGAGATAGGATCCATCCATAGTCAAGCCCACTACAAACTATGCATTCTTATACTACTTGAGGGCTTTGAATAGAAATATAGCAGTAATGATCCCATCAATGGGGGGAACACACTACTTGATGCATATGAAGTAGAAAATCAAGATAATAATTGTCTCACCCAAGTCAGTAAGATTACTCCAAGGCCTCCTATGCCTTTTTCCATAACTATATCCCCTACTCCTTCTACACCTCTTGCATTGCCCACATTGGCTCCTATTCCTTTACCAAAAAATCAAGAAAAGGATGCCTATACCCCTCCTAATGACTTACATGAGGTCAAAAGTCTTATATAAAGTTTTGGAAATGAGATTATTAGCATTAAGAGACCAAAAAATCAAAAATATAAGGCTTACCAACCCTATAATCAATTCAATCAATCTAATAGACCTCCCTTCTAAATCAACTTCCAAAGTCAAGGGTCAATCACCCATGCTAAGGCTTATAATGAATATAACACAAATGTTTCTAGCTCTTAAAATTCCATTGTTCCTACCCAATATAATCTAGTCCAAGATTAGTCATGGTATCTTCCTTATGATCAGTTTCAAAATTAGATTATGTAATATAATGGTGTGTCTAATCAAAATCCAATGGTACAAGGTGTTTAAGCTTCTCAAGTTACACAATTTGAAGTGACACTACAAGGAAAAGATAATTAAATTAAAGTGCAACTTGATTTCACACTTATAAATTGGAAATAAGGATATTATTGTATTCATGGCCAAGATTGGGGGTTATCTATCATCAAATTGGTCTTATATGGTTTTTAGGACAAGGTATGGTACCAAAGTCAAGATAAAATCAAAACCAATTACTAAGAGTCAGATAGATCATTATGTGCCTAAAGTATATAATGTTAATTTCACTATCCTTGATGAAGGAGACCTTTATGTTGATCAAGAACTATTTTCTTTCATTGAAAGCATGCCTGACCTATTTTTTGATGACTGGTGGACTAAGCATCATGAATACGATCCATATAAGTTCATGGAAGAAGCAGGCCTAAGAGTATATTATTTACAAGAGGAATTTTATTTCATTCCATAGTTGGTCAATCCTAGTGATCCCATGGATGGTCTATGGCAATTATTCTTTGATGGATCTAGAAACAAGATTGGTGTAAGAGGTGGTACAATGTTGGTGTCTCCCTCTAAAGAAAGGTACTATACCACTTTCAAATATCGATTCAATTGTACTTTTAATGTAGTAGAGTATGAAGCATTTGTACATAGCCTTAAATAGAATGGGAAAAAAGGAGTGAAGTGCTTAAAAGTGTTTGGTGATAGTGAGCTAGTTATTCATCAAGTGAAGGGCTAAAATGTAAAAAAGAAATCCTTGTTAATGTCCTGAAAACATAGGGTGTGGGATATTATGGAGGATTTTGAGGTTTTTAATATAAAAATCATTCCAAGAGAGGGCAATAATCATGCTAATAGGTTGGTTGTAGTTGGATCTTAGTTTGATATCCCTAATGATGTCAAGAGTCCAAGATTCAACCACATATCAATGTAGTGGTAAAACCTTAAATTCCTAATAATGATGTTAATTGGAACATTTTTAATAATGAAAAATATATAGCATGATTTCTCTAAGAAGAGGCTAAGTTTTATTCAATAAATTAGTCCAAGTTGTAGCAGAAATATGGTGATTAGATTGTATAACTAAGGTCTAAAAAAATCCTCAAAGGTCTAGTGACATTTGAAAGCATATCTATCAAGTAATATAATTATGAAAGGGTCATCATCTTCAAATACAAACTTCTACAACTTGGAAAGGTATGTAACAAGGAATAGAGACTTGCATTTATTGAGTTGTGTAAAGAGTTTGTTGATATATTTGCTTGGGAGTAGAGTGATCTAAAAGGTTTTGATTTTAACATAACTTAACACATTATAGAACTAGATACATATTACAAACCATTAAGTTAAAGGCAAAGACCTATCAACCCAATAATAGATCTCCTAATGAGGAAATAATTGACTAAGTTGATAGAGTCTAGCATCATCTTCCCCCTAAAACACTCATCTTGGGTTACCAAACTAGTCCTTGTAATAAATAAGAATGGAGAAATAAGATTGTGTGTATATTTTAAGGACTTAAATAGAGTTTAATTGAAGGAGCATTATCCTTTGCCTTCCATGGAAAAAAATTTGTAGATGGTATCAAGTTCTAAGTTTTTTCTCATTTGATGACTATTGAGGGTATAATCAAATTTTGGTGCAAGAGGAAGACTAGAATAAGACAACCTTTACCATAAAGTGGGGCACACATGCATATAGGAAGATGCCTTTTGTATTGTCCAATGCTGGAGCTGATTTTCAAAGAGCCATGGACATGGCATTTTATGTTTGATAAATGAGGTAGTGTTGATTTACCTTAATGATATCACTATTTATCTAAGGATGAAAATGGTCATTTGAATCATCTTATATAGATATTTGAGAGGTGTAGGTAGTTTGGGGTCTATCTCAATCCTAAAAAGTGTGTGTTTTCTATTTTTATGAAGTCAAACGATTGGGTTACATTGTCTCCAAAAAATGTCTCTCCATATACCTTGAAAGGGTAAGTGTTATTTTGTCCTTGTCATTTCCTAAGCAAAATAAAGGGATTCAAAGTTTCTTTGAAAAAATAAACTTAATTAGGAGATTCATACCTATATATAAAGAGGGGCACATTTTTATATAGAACCAACTAGATAAGGTCCATTACAAGCATCTTCATGGTGTCTAAACTGTAGGCATAGAAATGTCCTCAAGTTTGAATTTGGAGCATGAGAAGGGTGAACGTGGTTTATATAGGTTGTGTAATGATCTTGATATTCAATATATGAATAAATACCCTTAAGATAGGGAAACACCATATAATACTCCTTTAGGAAGGAATAACTCCACAATGTCTCTTCGAGGGGACAACCTCCAATATCCTCTTACAATAGAAGACTCAATGCTTACTTCATATCTTTACCATGATAATCATCTCCTATATATATATATATATACATCTATCTAACCCATAGATGGGTAACCTCCTAATCCCAATGTAGGCCGACCATTACCCAATGTATTACTTCCACAAGTTACTCTATTATCCTAATATATTGTACCCATATAACTAACTAAGGGGATGTGTGCCACATGTCGGCATCTCCATCAACCCATATATCATATCCATATGTACATAACATTACTTCCCTCTTTGACATGTTTCGTCCCCAAAACATAGGAAGAAACCAAATAATGAGTGTGCTTCAAATTATTTCACACTTGTCTCCAATCTCGATCATCTAACCATCCATATGTGATCTTGGCAGGTGATATCTCTCCAAGCTTATGTCCAAAATCCATTGTGCTTCTCTAATTTTGTACATGATCATAATTATATTGCTTTGGTGTCCCAGCATAATTACTCCTCTTTTTATTCCATGTACCATATTCCACTATGCTTCTATGATTCCAACCATGACCATAATAGGTATTCTTCCATGCATAGTCATAATGATTTCCCCATTCATTCCATGTGCCATAGTATTTTTTCTTTGGATTCCATGCATATCCATAATGATTGGAGATTTTATTTCCTGTACAGACAAAATGATTGTTATTATGACACTTTTTCACCTGGTTCCATGATTTTTTCCTCTCATGATGATGTGGGTGTCTATATACCTCAACTTTTTCCAATACCTTGACCTTATCCACCTTTAATTCTACCTCTTCTACCTTTTCTTTCTTTGTCTCTTGACTAGATGAAGTGTTCATTTGTAGTGCGTCTTTATCTATATCATCTAAATCTTTATCATGATTTGCATCACCTATTTTAATCTCATCCTCATGAACTACCTGGATTATTATTGGTGCCTTTTTCACTATGATATCTTTTAAAGTGATCTTCTTTTTCTTATACCAAAACTTCATGAACTTTTTCTGAACATTAATATTAATTGTTCCCAAAGTCTCTAACCATGGATAACCAAGAACTATATCCACATCATCCATATCCAAAGCATAATAATTTGAATGCAAAACATATTTTTCTATAATGAGCTTTAGATATTCAAACATTGAAATATTCTTACCATCTACTTAAACCTCTTTGATATTCTTTTCTTGAACATGTAGATGCTTGGCCATATTCATGTTAATGAATTTATACTTGCTGGTAGGGCTTATGGACACAACCACCTTCTTCTTTTGAATGCATCCATGAAATTGAAAAATTGACTCAGATTTCTTTGGAGCCAAATTATTTGAACCATTCTTCTTCTTCTTCTATTGCTTCTTTGACTTCTTCTTCTTATACTTCTGTTGATTCTTCTATTTATTCTTCTTCTTTTTCTGCTTCTTATTTTTCTACTACTTCTTCTTTTTCTACTTCTTGTTTTATAGCCCAATGATCTAGGAAGGTTTCTCCATTGCTTCCCATGAAGAATACTGTTGCGCAAAGCTCAATTCATTAGTCCACCAATGTTTTGCAGGACCAAACAAAGAAAAACATAATTCTATTTTCCATAAAAAAAAATTAGTATTTTTCTCCTTAAAATTGAGCCACCATTCTCTAGCATCAACATCATCTTCCCCTAAAAATTTTTGCAACTCCATGATCCACAAAAAAAATTAAGGTTCATGAAACCCTAAAATGTCAAAACTGATCCATAAAATCACAACAAATCACTCCAAACAACTCAAAAAATTTTGAATTTTTTACTGTACTTCTCATATATCTTTTTACATCTTCAGTAAAAATTTTGAATAAAAATTACTTATATTTCAGAAGATATAGCAAAATTATTATAAAACCTAAAATAGAAATAAATCCCTCAAAAAGAATAAAAAAATCTCAATTTTTTTACTGTGACTTATTTTAAATATTCTCCATAACTAGTAAACAATTTGTGGAAAAATTCGCAACCAATCAAAAGTTATTGATGATTAAAAAAAAACTAGGTTTTCGCTCCACAAATTGCCCAAATCGAAGCTTTGATACCACTTGTAATGATCTTGATATTCAATATATGAAGAAATACCCTTAAGGTAGGGAAAAACCATATACTACTCCTTTAGGAAGGAATAACTCCACAATGTCTCTTCGAGGGGACAACCTCCAATATCCTCTTACAATAGAAGACTCAATGTTTACTTGATATCTTTACCATGATAATCATCTCCTATATATATACATCTATCTAACCCATGGAAGGGTAACCTCCTAATCCCAATGTAGGCCAACCATTACCCAATGTATTACTTTCACAAGTTACTCTATTATCCTAATATATTGTACCCATATAACTAACTAAGGGGATGTGTGCCACATGTCAGCATCTCCATCAACCCATATATCATATCCCTAGGTACATAACAGTTGTGTTTGAAAATCCTATAGGTAGTCTTCAAGCACAAAACAAAGATGGTAAAGTTATAGTCCATTGGGTTTTAGAGAGGTTTTAGAATATGAAGATGATACATGTAGGGCAAAACAAACCAAGAACATGAAGGGATTTTTCAATGCACATGGGAAATGTTACAGGTTCTATTTTTTCCAAAAGGCTAAGTCAGAAATACAAAAAGACTTAGCATATTTTCATAAGATAGCCTTTGCATTTTTTTTCAAGGAAAATTGTGTTTGCATTTTTTGTCAAAAAATGAGTTAGATAGTTTACACGAAGGAGAGTCTGCACAAAACACAAAGACTTCACAAGATTTATCTAAGTGTTTTACTCTTCAAGAAAAGTGTGTCATGATTAGTCAGAGCTTTTACAATGAAAATTTTCATGAAGGATTTAGGGGTTCAGAATAATGATTGCAATGATAATTTTTTAAAAGGCTTTAGGTCTTCAGAACAATTATTCTAACAAAATCCAAGATAACAAACATGACAATAAAAAATTCATGAAGAAGAGAGAAAGACTCATTTTGGCAAGAATTGTGTCATAAAATTTGATCAAAAGTTGTAGGCAAAAGTTCTAAACAAAAATTTTGAAGCCTAAAAGAAGCCAAAAGAAATCTTCATAATAATTTTCTAAGTGTTTTGGTCTTCATAGAAAATGTTGCGAAGGCTAGTCATAAATCTTGTGAGAAAAATCTTCTGAAGAGTAAGGTTGTGAAATCTAAAACCTCATAAAAATTATAAAGACTAAGTTCAAAATAAAAGTTTCAAAAATAAAAATGCAAAGACTGTCAGGGGATCTGTAGCTCTACCAATTAGAGCACAATTGATTACTTTCTTATATGCAATTAAACACGGAATTATACCAGAATGATAAAGTAGCTAGAAACTTGAGACAGCAAAGAATTTGAGAGACAATACACACTCTTGTATTAAATACTACTAGAAGAAAATACAATAAGGAAGATGCCACTTCTTCCTCCACCTCAAAGGCTTGCCACACCTCAAGACCTTCTTCCCTCTCTCTCTTGCTCAACACAACAACTCTAAAGCCTGAGTTGCTATCCCTCCTTGAATGCTTCAGCTGATCTCCTTGACCTTACACCTGTAGATCTCCTTGACCTTGCTAGCTTCAATTCCTTTACTTGCCTTAGAATTAATTTACAATACATGCCTCATGGGTCTATAAATAAGATCCCATGCTTATAAAAAATAAAAGTCTAACTACTAAAATTAGACACACAGCTCGTGACTTAAATTAGCCCCTTAGCATGCAAACACTCGATTCAACTAACTGACTGTTCGTCAACAGCAGTTCTGAAAATACATAGGTGACCGACGCCGGTCCCTGCTGGTCTGGTGCTGCCGACGTCGGCCAACTTCCTGCCATCGCTGGTCTCCTTCTCCACTGCACTTGACCGACGTCGGTCATACTCCCGACGCCGGTGGCTCTGGTTCTTCAGCATCCTTCCTTCTAGTGTCTGCAAACAGTTGAAGCGTTTAGCTCCACACCACAACAAAGACTTGGGTCTTCAAAAAAAATATCGTGACAACAAAATTTGTGAAAATAGTCCAAAGCAAAATTTGCAAAGAAGGGAAAAAAATCTCGCACTTTCGTAAGAATTCTATCAAAAATTTTGTATGAGAGATTAGTAATAAAATTTGTGAAGACCAAGAACAAACAAAAGTCACAAAGGCCTAAATCCAAATTATATGTGCAAAGAAAAAAATATTGAGAACCCACCACATGGCCCAACTAGCATGCCCATAACATCGAGCCTAGCTAAGGATACAAAGGAAGTGATATCAATAATGATATGAAACCCATAGTGAATAAGCTAGCACCATGTGTCTACCCTAGAAAGCACCACATCAACAATACACTAGCTTAAATTTGATGGCCTATCTAGTTGTCAAAACTAACAAAGGCATGAAGATTGCAAGTAAAATGAGTAGTTACCATTTGAAAACTCCTAACATAGATACGATGTTAAAAAGATTAAAAATAGTTAGATTCAAGTGTGGATTTGTAACTCATTAATAAAAAATGAGGGAAAATTTAAGAGATCAATAATGAGTCATTGAAGATAATGGATAACTCCTACACCACCTTCCAATAGAGTTTTATCAAATAAGGCCAACTCATGTAGGAAATGAATATATGAATATATTCTTGTATTTCATTGATGTTTTAACTGATCACATGATTGGATGAGATCCATCATAGGCGTCTTACACATCCACCTTATATCTCTCCTCCATATTATCCTATATATACTCTTGTAATTAAAGTTGAAAACATCCTCTAGTTGGTTATGGCATAGCCTACCAAAATTGGTATTGATTGTTGCTTTTGAAGTAAATACAAGATGATTTATGCCTTATCCATCTTGCATCTAGTGTTCTCATGATGAATTGTTGATGAATGGTAGTGATAGTGTTCAAATTCCTTGAATTTATCCTCTTCATTCTTGCCTCTTTTTTAGTAAGTCATCTTCTTGCATGTCATATGGTGTGTGTTAGATGGTTCTGCAAAGGTTAAGCATGAAAATATTCACTAGTGTATTATTTTAGACCTCTTGATTATCCCTCTTGATTGATGCATTAGATATAAACTTTGTATTGAAATACTTATGTTGGAAGGATTATTTTGGAGTTTTGAAATCAAAATTCAATCTTGTTTTAGTCAATAGTAGCAATCATAATCAAGTAGAGGAGAACTATAATTTGGTACATCACCCCTTTTTAGTCATTGATTTCATGCTTTCTTTCTCATTTCTCCTTTTTCCTTGTAATTTGAGTAGGTGTAGTGTTAGTTTAGGTGTAACATTAAGGGATCCAACCCTCTCTAAAGGTTCTCTTTAGTCATAGGCCACCCATAGCCTTAAAGTGTTCCCATTATTTTAATTGAGTGAGGAGACCTAAAACAACTCCTGAAAGGGTGAAACTCAAAGTGACAAAAACTCCTATTCAAAATCTTATCTTCTCATGGAATAATATCCCTCATTCTCATAATATCCACACAATGGTTCAATCCTCTCATGTCACATGGGAAAATGTATTAGGCCATTAGCATTGGATCAACACAATGACTTACCCCTTGACTCTAGAGGGAATTTTACTAATTTACTTACACATGACACCCGACCTCATAATAAGCATATAAATTTCATTATATCTACATGAAAATTCTTGAGGTAGAGTATGAAGATGTCCTAGTGTTAGACTCTTTGTAGAGATTCCAATGGGGTGAGTAGTTCCCTAGTTCCAACATTTTAATGATGTGTGTGTAATGGAATAGAACTCCATGAAAAAAAACTTATTGACAAGGTTATATCATTTAGAAGATAATCATTATCTATTGACAAAACTCTCCCATATAAACAAAGTTAATAATGATCCTACAAGAGAGTTTGTTTCCTGCTTCAAAAAAATTTTGAACAAAACTCCTCATAATGCAAAGCAACTCCTTTATAAATGTTCAGTGTCCTGAAAATAGTTTCTTTCTAAAAATAAACTAAGTGAATAACATCATATAAGGGAAATAATGATCCATCGAGATTGAGTATAATATGACTATAGTTATAAAGTTGAAAATAAAATAAAACAAGCCACATGCATATTATTATAATGATTCTGGTCTCCTTAAAAAAAAATTAGTTATATAACTATAATGAAAATTGAATACCTCCAAACATTAATATTCCTCAATATCATGGAGTACAAAGAAATCCATTTTTACCTTACAATAGGCCTCACCTTCCTCCACCTTTAATTAGGCCAATAATTGAGGTAACTATTATTGCATTCCTCTATTTTCATGATACCTATAAACATGATGGAAAAGTATGTTGAGAATGACAAAAATACATGCAAATGTTTTCAAGTAGAGAACTTGATTAATGGATTGTAGTGTTTTCTCATTAGTAAAAATAAGGTAAACCAAATGGTGACTTTGATGTAGGATACCTTGAATATGATGGTGAATATGAAAATGAAGCATTCACTACTACATTTAGTGCAATTCGCACCATAATTTAGGTCAAAATTATGCTCGATGGTTTTTGGTATTGTTTGCACCAAAATTATATAAACATCACATCAATTTTTGTAATGCTAACTCAACATACAATTTACATAACTAGACATTTTTATTACATCAAGTTTTTTCCACATGTTGAGATTTTTCAAACAATTGGTGTCGCATTAGTATTGGGTTTATGCTGACAACTGGTTATATACATACACATATTTAATATATATATATATATATATATATATATATATATATATATATATATATATATATATATATATATATATATATATATATATATATATATATATATATATAATTTTTGTATTTATTTATAAATTATTATGAATATAAAAATTCAAAAAGTATTGTTTTGAAATTTATAAAAAATGTTGATACAATTATCTAAAAACATCATTTTTAATCAACGATAAATTTAAAGATTATAATAGTTATAAATATACAATAATGTATATGTTAGAGGGAGACAAATTAATGTAATTTCATCCCTTCCTCACGAGGCAAAGATGGTGTGGAACTATTATCAAATGTAGTGTTTGAAAATATGGTGGAATACATGAAATGCAAGCTATAAGAAGCAAAACACAAATTATAATAGTCCAAATAACATTTCATGCACTTAATTATCTGCTTTGCCAACTGGGTGTTCATGCTAAAACTGGGGAAATTAAAATATTACACAAAATCAAAAAGTTTGAGCAATAGAAAAGGATATATTAAGAAAATTTATTGACACCTTACTGATCTACAACATTCTTTGCCTTCATTTATATTGTCATTCACATTCACGGTAACATTGTTATAGATTCCATTCAAATTGTTAGCTATATTCCCATCCATTATGATATCATGGTTGTAAGATGGAAGTGTGAATGACATCTATCAAAAATATTACTACCATGGTGGTGGTGGTGGATGTGAATGTATCTAAGAATATGAATTATGACAAAGAATGTTACAGGTCAATATATGTTGGGCAAGTCACTTATTCTATCATCTACCATTACTCAAAATTTGTTAATATTAGTGTTTAGATTGCCTTAGTTTTAGAATAAACACCCAATTTCTAAAATAGAGAATGAAATACAATGTATGATGTCCTTTCACACCAAGGCCCTAGTAGAATAAGAAGGACATTAACTCATCCTAGCACCCTCCTCCCTCTCACCCTCCATGTCATCAATACTCAATTATTATGTTAATAACTAATAAATAATGAAATTTAAAATAAAAATGATATAAAAAATAATTAATAAATAAAATACTTGGAATTTTTGTACCAATGGTAAGACTTTTGAATTTCCTAAGGGGTTTGGTAATACTCATCAATATCAGTTATATAACCACATAAATGCTTGATCCACCTCAACCCACTCTATTAAATGCACTCCTAATTATATTTCTATGAGATGATCTACTGGACACCACACATGCCTAATATTTAAAACATTCATTCAGTTTGTAAAAAATTAAAAAACTAATCCTATTTGTTAAGTTTAATTCTTATCCTATTTACATAGTCAATTTTTTATTTTATTGTCTTCAAATTAATTTTTTATTTGATTATTAAGTCTATTAGATTAAATGAGGAAGGATAAAATTATACAAATATCTAATTAGGATTTTTCTCAAATAATTTAAATGTAACCTCGAAAATAAAAGAGAGGAGACCAAACTAGGAATTTCATCACACAATACACATGCAACCTAAAAAAAGTAAATTTTTTAAAAGGAATTTCATCAAATAATTTGCATGAAACCTATAAAATAAAAGACTAGAAAATTAAATTTGGAAAACACAAGAGAGTGAGGTGACTATCAAGGGTGTGTATATTATTTTTAAAGTTTTTGTTTTTTATAGGGTTTTCTTCCTAGGGTTTTACATGTTTATTTCATGGTTTTCCCTTGGAAGAAGATGATTGAAAAAAAGATATAAAACTAATTCATACTCATGCTAGGATCCTTGACATAATTTGATGTAGGATCATTGGGGTTCAAGTACAATCTTACATCAACCAAAAATATATTAGTTGTTTAAAAAAATCTAATTGTTATTTTGTATATGTTTATTATTGCTCATGTCTTTATTATAAGTTTGCATATAACCTATATTGTGTTTTATTTTGTGCCACCTTTGAGTGAAAGCTTGTCTTGCGTCATTTTTTACAACTGATGAGTGTGCATATGTTTGTAATGTTCTACACATTTGTTTTTGCACACATCTATAATTATTATTTGTCTAAATAATCTTGCCATGTTTTTTGCAATGAGTAGTGTTCAGAGTTTATAAAAATACAATATTGTATAGATTTGCAGAAAAATTATAGAAATTTGTTATGTCTCATTGAGTAACAAAATATTCATTTGGGACCCTATAGAGTTTGGTTATTCAATGCAGAAGCCATAGAGTTGATGAAATTTATTAGATGAGTCAATTTCTCATTGCACAAATAGTGCAATGAGTTTTAATAAATTTAGAGCACGTTTGATTATATGTGGTAATTTTATTGAGTGGACATAAAGATAAAATCATAAGGGTTTTCTAATGTATTTGTTATTTTCAAAGTCTTGTGACTTCAAAAACTTATTATCCATAATTGGTTTGGTTTCGTATAACCTTGTAAAGGGTTATGAAATGAGCCATTACTGGTTGATTTTGACTTTTATTACAAAAGTCATGGGAAGTTGATATGGATTTATTTAATATTACATGTAATGTATTAATTCATGATGCATTAAACTATAATGTGTTGGTACTTTGGAATTGTGAGAGACATTTAGTATTTATGGCACACTAAAATGTTATTTATGGGTGATTGAGCACTGAATACAAGTATGTGGGTATTTCACCTATATAAGCATGCCCTACACTTGTATAGGAGAACATTGGCCATAGTATTGGAGCTTAAGAATAAGTATGAGTTATTTTTCTAAGAGTTAGGATATAGTTACAAAGAATGTGAGCTAGCAAGTAGAGATATACAAATATAATATTTTAATGCATCTCATTGTAATATTGTAGTGTCATTGTGGATGTTGTGCTTATTTTATTTCTTTTTTGTTGAAATATTTTTAAAAAATCTGAGTGTGTTTATGCATTTTATTGCATATTTCACTATGTATTATGAGGGTTATGTGGTCCAAGGAACCACTTAATTGAGACTTCTAATAATGACCATGTCACTTGGTACCATAATAAGGTTCTAGTCCTTATTAGTGATTATTACTTTCTATATTTGAAAGTGTAGATATAAAGTAGCTACAAACATCTTCCAGTGAGATATTTGGTGGGGGGAGAGGTGAAGAAGAGATATATATTTATAAGGAAATGGTACACAGAAGAGGCTTATGTTGTATAAGGGAAAGAGTGGATGGAACACTGAGACATGTAGACTTGGTTGGTTTAATGATAGATATGTAATCTTGAATCAAATCTATATAGATAATGCAACATCAAGGTGTTTTAATGGTAGATAACAAAGTGATACTGAAGTCACACAAGAATTGCCTAAAGACTAAGATGTAGGAAAGGTTAATGAACCTAAAGATTTATTCTTGTGAATTGTTATGAGAATGATTAGTAAACCAATGTTGGACACCAAAAGTTATTATGGAAGTTTGAGTCCTAAAGATCTCATTGCCTGGATCACTAAGTTAGAGAAATAATTTGAATATGAAAGTATGGAAGATCCTAAGCATGTAATTTTTCTAAACAAATGTTGAAAGGTCATGCATACTTATGGTGGGATCATGTTCAATATGAAAGATTTCACAAAGGAAAAGATAATACGAAGACTTGGAATGGATTTATTGCAAAGTTAAAAGACAAATTTATTCATGTGTATTATAAAATTAGTTTATTTAAGAAGCTTCAAACTTGTGATAGAGGGATTTGAGTATAAAATATTACATTGAAGAGTAATATATATTTACTATCAGAGTGGGTCATATTGATTATGTTTCTAAAAATATCTCAAGCAATGTAAATGGACTGTGCATGGAAATATAAGATGTGTTTGGTATGAACAAATTATGATATGTTGAAGAGGTATATTAGTGTACACTAAAGGTAAACGAAAAATTAGTTTGAAAATAAGAAGGAACGGTGTGAAAGTAAATAAAATGCATGCCTGGACATGGACAAGGATGAAGAAAAAATAAAGGTTAATTTTCACAAGCACAAGAAAATGAGGTGATTCATTTATAACATAATGATGCTAATACCGAGAGAGGTAGAGTAATTTTAGAAGATAATCCTATGGATGAGCTAGAGTTCATGGATTCCTTGGTATATATTTTAGATGTGGTGAGACTGGCCACAAGGCATTTGATTGTCCACATGTGCATAATGAAGGTGGTAGGGGAGCTGATGTGAGTGTGTATGTATCTCAAGAAGATGAATAAAGTATTGCATCCATTCACAACATATATGAATTAGAAACTAGAGGATAAGTGTTCATGATGAAGATGGTATTGTTGAAACCTAAAAAAGTGGATAATAGTCATTCACATGGAAATAATTTATTCAAAACCATTTGTAAGTCTGGAGATAAGCATTGAAAATTGATAGTTGATAATGGAAACAAAAATAATATTTTTCATAATAAATGGTAGATAAAATTGAATTCGAGGTAATTATGCATTTGAATCCATACAAGGTTTCATGGTTTTTAAAGGGACATTAGGTTTTGATGAATGAATAATGTCCTTTAATGTTTTAGATCAGAACATATAAAGATGAATTCTTGTGTGACATAATGCCCATGGATTTTTTTCATTTTTTTCAGAAGGCCTTGGTAGTTTAACTACAAGGTGAAACTTGATGGTCATGCAAATACACACACATTATGAAAATATGGAGTAACACATACACTAATTAAATTTAAGGATAAGTGAAAATAAGTGGATGAGAGTCCCAAGGTTTTGATCATTTCTAGAAATGATCTCCAAAAAAAGGTGAAAGAGTAGATTGCATGTTATATGTTGATTTATAATTGGTGCACAAATATTAAAATGAATAGCCTCTTTATTACAATTGTTTATTCAGATCAAACTTTGCATTTTATCTTCCAGAAAAAAGGTGAACATTTGTGAGGAACCTCCAGAGAAAAAATTAAAACCTTCATAGTTAATCTAGAAAATGCAAAGCAAAGCTTCAAATCTCCTTTGATTGTAAATTTTAAATATGATTTTATTTTTTAACAGGAACAACTATTCTCTTTCATGAGAATTCCATAGAAGCTTTATAATAATAATTTCTATAATTCAACTCAATTTAGATTCTCCCCCTCAACACCATTCATCTATTAACATAAATTATGGTCTTCCTACAAGACTATTCTCCATGCTTCCTTCTTTTTGTTACTTCTGTGCTTTGAAACCACAATCTTTCCTTTTGTAATTTATAAATAAATAAGATTTTGATTAATTTACACCTGTATTTGATCTATTCTCTTATCAAAATATCAATTTCAAACTTAAATATTAAACAACTGCAATTTTATGACTATATTCTCCTCAATTTTCATTTAGAAGCTACTAAAAATTCTTTCCTAGAAGCTTTATGCACCCTTTTTGGCATTCCACCTTCTATTTCAGCAATTTATTCAATTTCTAATAAGAATAATCTCCTTTAGATGTTAGAAGAGAATAAATAAATTATTCAACAAGAGATCTTTCCTTAACTAGAGTTGACCACTTCAAATTCCTTGCATGCATTCAATGTTATATGGAATTATTCCCACCATGCAAATTCCATGCCATATTTCAAGAGGAAGAATTTAATTCCAACCATACAAATTCCCACACCAATTTTTAAGAAGGAAAATTTATTTTATTCAATAAATGCAATTCCCTTTCTCTTAAATAAATAAAATTGCATGCAAACACTAGTAATTAATTCCTCAATCGCAAATTTGTGAAAAGGCACTTTTAGAATAATTTGGTAATAAATAAATTAATATTTGAATTTAACTCAATACCACTTGAACTTACAACTTCCCATTCACTAGTTTCACCTCTTATTTGAAGAATTAAATATAATTCCACTTGCAATAATTGTATCTCCTTGTTTTCTCTTGAAAGTAAAATATTTATTTATTATTCATAAAATAACATCAAAAACATCCTACAGAAGTTTCAAATCTTATCTTTTTAAACTCTCTTCATGTCCAGTTAATTTCTGAAAAATGTCAAGTTGAAGCATATCCGTTCTCCCTATTATTCTCTTGACTTGTCTAAACAAAGGAGATAAAATAACAAACAATATTTACCTAGAATTCTATTTTTAATGCTTAATTATCCACTCCAGACACCTAGACTCTCTAAAATTCTTATAGAATTTACTACAATTCTTCATAATTAAAATAATATAACTAATAATTAAATTGGCAATATGAGCCAATTTTAATTATTCAAATGTTTTTTTTTAAATAAACTAAATGGACTCAAATAAAATTATTTGTTTCATCAATATTAATTTTGGTTCTTTGAGTTTGGATGCTCATGCATCAAACCACTGCAGTTCAAAAGAAGTTTTCTTGATTTCCTCTTTGGTACTTTGGTACTGTTGTGTCTTCTTATCAAATTGCATCCTCCAAGATTCCATGATTCATATGTTGATATAAAATCTATTTCACCTTCAATGGATTGAAAGTGACTTTTATTAAAATCTTGGATGTCTTGTATGAGGTTCTAAATACTATCATGGTTCTTCATTATACCTGCATAGTAAAAAAAATGTCAAATAAGAAATTCTTTTTTTTTCTTTTGGATTTTGAAGTCCACCTGGTTCCTCTACAAACATTGTCTTTAAATTTAGTGCATTGATATGCACTCCTTGTTGTTCTTTTTCCTTCTTGTTTTCATCTTCTTGGATGGACACCAACTCTTTACCATCATCTAATCTTAAATTTTCTTTGTTGTCTTTCAAGACAACTTCCCTTATTTTCTCTGTCTCCTGTTCCTCTATCAATTTTATAATCACATTGCCTTCCATGGCAATTTTTTTCATCAAACTCACCTTTTCTGCAAACCCTTCAAGAAATTCTACACTTTTTATGAAATTCAAACTATAAGACAAATATGAAAATAACCTTTCAACATTTTTTTGTGGCAAAATTTTAGACATGAAAGATACATTAACTTGTTCATGAACTGTATCATTTACCTTAGGCTAATTAATTAACATTTCATTTAATTCATTCACTTCTTTTTGTTGTAAAAACTTCTTTTCACCTATAATCAACACCTTAGAAGCATGCCCAACAACTACAATTTCATATTTCAATGGAAATAATGTATGTTTACACCCTTTCTTTTTGAAATTATATGTATTAATTTTTCTAACATGGATGACCTTCATGTCATATTTCCATGGCCTTCCTAACAAGATATGACATACATCAATTGGCATTACATCACATTTTATTGCATCCTTATAATTTACTATTTGAAATCTACCTTACACTGTTCATTTACTAAAATTTGATGATCTTTTTGCAGCCATAAAACTTTATAAGGAGTAGGATGTCTTACCTTCTGCAATTTTAATTTATTTACCATTTTTGTAGACACAAGGTTTTCAATGCTTCCACTATCAATAATTACCTTACAAATTTTATCTTGTGCTTTAAAGGTTATCTTAAACAATGCCTTCCTTTGAGGAGGTTTTTCTGCAACTTCTTTATTTGATTTGATTAGAATCCTTTTCATAAGAAAGGATTCTCTAGTTTTAAGAGCATCTTCATACACAGTAGCTGTAGTATCTTCTTCATCCTGAGTAGCTTGATCAATATAAACTTTTTTTGGCTACTAGATGCATACTCTAGACATTCGTAAGACTTATGCCCAAATTTACCATATTTAAAGCACCTGACAATGAAACCATTGCTTCTACCTCTATCAAATGGTCTCTTACCTTTGAATTCTTGACCATTTCTTGCAATTGGTTCGTATCTTTATAGGATGCTTTCTTCATTATGCATCTATAACCATTTTCTTCCACTTGATTTTTCACTAGATTATACTTTGCCCCTTACATATTGGATATGTTTTCTTGGCACTTTTTTTTCAACCTTCAAAGCAAGTTGATAGGCCTCTTCCACTGATCTAGGTGCTAAGAGAGTAATTTCATCCTGTATATTGTATCTCAGTCCATTGAGATACCTAGCCACCTTTTCTACATCATATTCAATATGCCCTAATTTGATTGTTAGCTTATAAAAATCTTCAATGTACTTTTTTACTATTTTTTTTTTACTTTAAATTTTTCAATTTTCTAAACAATTCAACCTGATAATATTTTGGAATGAATTTACCTTTGAATTTTGCCACCATTTTGTCCTAGCTTTTGATTATGGCCTTGTCCTTTCTTCTTCTTTCCTCTTGCAGTCCATCCCACGAAGGGATGCATGACCCTTCAATCTGGTCACAACAAACTTAACCTTATTTTCATCAGCAACATTCTCATAATTAAAATATTTATTTAATGCACTTACCCAATCAATGAGATCTTTAGGATTGAGGCTACCTTCATACACTGGAACCTCTATTTTGGACCTTGCACCAACATTCATAATTATTCTAATCATCCTTTCCTTTGTTGCCTCTTCTTCCATCACCAATCCCTCATCTTCATCTTCTTCTCTATCACTGACATCTCTTATGTCAGCTCCTCTTTTCTAATCTAATTTTAAATCCTGTAATCTGGTTCTCAGATTCCTTATCTCTTCCATTACTTCTACTTGTCCAACTTGGCCTATTTGCCTCCTTCCTCTACCCCATGCTCTCATTTTCATTTTTTTAAATTGCTTTGCTTCAAAATATCTAGATCTTTTTATAGAGCCTGTTGCTTTGATACTAAAATTGGTGCACAACTATTAAAATGAATAGCCTCTTTAGTACAATTGTTTATTCAAATTAGACTTTGCATTCTATTTTCTAGATAAAAGGTGAACATTTGTGAGGGACCTCTAGAGAAAAAATTAAAACCTTCACAATTAATCTATAAAATGTAAAGCAAATCTTCAAATCTCCTTTGATTGTAAATCTTAAATATGAATTTATTTTTAATAGAAACAACTATTCTCTTTCATGAGAATTCCAAAGAAACTTTCTGATAATATTCTCAAAAATTTAACTCAATTTACAATCTTCACCTCAACACCATTCATCTATTAACATAAAATTATAGTCTTCCTACAAGACTACACTCTATGCTTCCTTCTTTATGTTACTTCTATGTTTTGAAACCATAATCTTTCCTTCTGTAATTTATAAATAAATAAGCTTTTGATTAATTTGCACCTATATTTAATCTATTCTCCTATCAAAATATCAATTTAAAACTTAACTATTAAACAACTACAATTTAATGACTATATTCTCCTCAATTTTCATTTAGAAGCTATTGCAGATTCCTTCTTGGAAGCTTTTTGCACCCTTTTTAGCTTTCCACCTTCTATTTCAATAATTTCTTCAATTTCTAATAAGAATAATCCCCTTTAGATGTTGGAATAGAATAAATAAATTATTCAACAAGAGATCTTTGCTTAACTAGAGTTGACCACTTCAAATTCCTTACATGCGTTCAATATTTTATGGAATTATTCCCACCATGCAAATTCTACACCATATTTCAAGAGGAAGAATTTAATTTCAACCATGCGAATTCCCATGCCAATTTTTAAGAAGGAGAATTTATTTTATTAAATAAATAGAATTCCCTTTCTCTTAAATAAATAAAATTGCATGTAAACACTAGTAATTAACTCCTCAATCAAAAATTTATGAAAAGGTGATTTTTGAAGAATATGGTACTAAATAAATTAATATTTGAATTCAATTCACTACCACTTGAACTTATAACTTCCCATTCACTGGTTGTACCTCTTATTTGAAGAATTAAATATAATTCCACTTGCAACAATAACTATATCTCCTTATTTTCTCTTGAAATTAAAATATTTATTTATTATTCATAAAATAACATCAAAAACATCCTACAAAAGCTCCAAATCTTGTCTTTTTAAACTCTCTTCAAGTCTGGTGAATTTCTAAAAAATGTCAAGTTGAAGCATATATGTTCTACCTATTATTCTCTTGACCTGTCTAAACAAAGGAGATAAAAGAACAATCTTTATCTAGAATTATATTTTTAATGACTTAATTATCCACTCCAGACACCTAGACTTTCTAAAATAGTTCTAGAATTTACTACAATTCTTCACAATTAAAATAATATAACTAATAATTAAATTGGCAATATGAGCCAATTTTAATTATTCAAATGTTTTTATTTTAATATAAACTAAATGGACTCAAATAAAATTATTTGTTTTATCAATCTTCATTTTGCTTATTTGAGTCTAGATGCTCCTACATCACTAACCTATGTCAAGTTAATATAGGCACACAAATAGAATAAATTCTTCTGCACAAATTAAAATAAATATTGATTACATTTAAGGAGATTGTGTATAATTAATTACCAAATGGATTACCATTGATGAGAAACATAATAATTTTCATGTATTATAATCAAGGTTTTAGTTTACCGAACAAAGAAACACATAGATTGACTCCCAAGGATAATGTAGAGGTGCAAAGACAAGTTCAAGATCTATTGGATAAATAGTCAATTACAAAAAAATTGAGCCCATGTGTAGCACCAACAATATTAGCATAACAAAAATGGAAAGTGGATAATGTGCATTAATTCTAGAGCCATCAACAATATTAAAATTAAATATTAGTTTACATTTCCATGTATATATGATATGAAGTATTGCTTTAGTGGAGTGAAATAATTCACATAAATTGATTTTAAGAGTGGATATCACCAAATTCACATAAGGGAAGGTGATGAATAGAAAACAATGTTCAAGACATAAGAATGGTAATATGAATAGTTGTTTATGCCATTTGGGTTAACTAATGCACTGAGTGCATTCATGAGATTGATGAATGAAGTTATCAAGCTATTTTTGTGTATGTTTTTCATTATGTATATTGAAAACATATTGACTTTCAGTAGAATAGAGGAATAAAACTTGTGACATTTACATAAAGTGATATAGAATATATGAGATGAAAATTTTCTTGTAAATTTGAAATAATATAGTTTCATTCAAAAATAATTTGTTTTTGTGATTCATCAAGAAGGTTTGAAGATGAATTTAGGGAAACTACAATCTGTACTTGATTGTCCACTACTGCAAAGCACATTTGAAGTATGTAGTTTTCAAGGATTACTAGGTTTTTATAGGAATTTCATGAATAATTTTAGTGGGATGTGTGCAATGATCAAAGATGTGATACAAGAAGATAAAATTAACTTTATATATACAATGGAAGATAAACATAGGTTCTATTAATTGAAGAAGATAACTCAACAGGCAATGTTGGCATTGCTAGATTTTAATAAGGTAATTTTAGGTAGATTGTGATGAAAGTGACACACTACATAGGAGTAGTGATAATTCAATAATGAAGACCTATCGCATTTTAGTGAGAATTTAAATGATGTGAAGTGAAAATATTCAATGTATGATCAAGATTTCTATAAAATTATGTATGCACTAAAGAAGCGAGACATTATTTTTTGCCTAAGGAATTTGCACTATATACAAACCATCAAACATTGAAGTTCATTAATAATCATAGTAAATTAAATTATAGACATGTGAAGTGGACTGAATTTTTTCCTAGCTATTAATTTTTATTCAATCACACAAGTGGAAATTTAAATAGAGGAGAAGATGCACTAAGCTGTAGAGTTATTTGTTAAATGAATTGATAGTGGAAGTTATAGGATTTGATCTTATGAAGGAAAAATATGAAAATGATAAATATTTTAAATAAACATGGAAAATATGTGTAGAACCAATGAGTGGAGAAAGAAAAAATTAGTTATATTATTTTATTCAAGACATATTTTTATTTTGAGGAGCGCAATTGTGTATACCTAGAGGTTTAATGTAAAAAAATCTATTAAGGAAAAACATTACAGAGGTTTGACAAGTCATTTTGGTTATGACAAAACATTAGATCAAGTAGGAAAAAAATTGACTGAAAATGAGAGTGGATGTACACAAATATGTTCAAGAGCACAAAATTTTCCAACTAGCAAAAGGGAGAATTAAAATGTAGGGTTGTATCAACCATTGCCTATTCCATAGAAACATTGGGAGGATATAAGTATGTATTTTATTTTAGGTTTACCTAGAACATAGAGAGGAAATGATTCCTTATTTTGTATTGTGGATATATTTTTGAAGATAGCAGATTTTTTCCTTACAAGAAGACTAATGATGTGACAAACATTGTTAACTTATTTTTTATGGAAATTGTAAGGCTACATGGTTTGTTGTGTAATATAGTATTAGACAGAGGTGTGAATTTTTTTGGATGTTTCTATATAAAATTGTGTAAGAAGTTGAAAACAAAGTTAAATTTTAACTCAACATACCATCCTCAGATGGATTAAAAAAAGAGATAGTAAAAAAAAGTGTGGGTAATCTATTGAGGTGTTTAATTGAAGGAAATACAGGAACTTGGGATAATATTTTAGTGCAAGCTAAGTTTTAATATATTAATTTAGTGATTAGGAGTACATGGAAGCCACCATTTCATATTATTTAAGGGTTGAGTGCAATAGAAGTTGTGTAGCTTCATAACATGAAAAGTAAACAAAGAAAAAGTGTTGAAGAAGAGGATTTTATAAAATATGTACGAGAAGTGCATAATCAAGTGTGATAATAGTTAAATAAAAGTAGTGCATTGTACAAAAAATGCATAGATTTGAAGAGAATAAAAGTAGATAATCATATTGGAGACATAGTCTTAGTACACTTGAGAAAAGAGATATTTCCAAAAGACATTTATGATAAGTTAAAATGGTAAAAAATTGGTCCATCCACAATGTTGTGTAATTTTAGGAAGAATGCATATGAGATAGAGTTACCTAAAGTGATTGATATATTGTCCATTTTCAATGTGGTTGATTTATATACATATAATGAAGGATAAAGTAGTGAAAGTGCAAATGCAAGTTTTGAAGAAATAAATTGGAGATTTCAAAGGCTAGAAAAATAACACAATAAGAGAAACATGTGATTGGCACCCAAGTTGGGAAAACTATGCATAAAAAGGAATATACAAATTATTTGGTCAAGTGGAAACATCAGGGAATAGAATATATGACATAGATAAGTGTAGTAGAAGTTGAAAAATAAGGAATACCATTAATAGAGATCTTATAAGGTGCATGAACATGAACTCATTTTTTATTTTTTACCTAGGGTGTATGATGTAGGATCATTTAGGTTCACGTGTAATCTTGCATCAACCAAAAACATGTTAGTTTAAGAAATTTGTCTAAATGTTGAATCGTGCAAGTTTTTAATTGCTCATATGTCTTTTTTATAAGTTGCACAAATCCTATATTTTATGTGAATCTTGTATTCTTTTTTACACCACCTTTGGGTTCATACTTGTCTCTTGTTGTTTTATGAAACCTACAAATAGGCAAATGTTTGTAATGTTTCATGCTTCTATAGGAGTTACGATGCAATTGAATGTCATTGTATTTATTGAGACCCCTATATTCAATTGCATCGTAATTATTGTAAACTTACAATGACATTTCAAACAAATCAATTCCATTCCTAATAAATATTGTAAATAAAAATGACATAAGAAACATTGGCTGATCTATCTCTATTTTTTCCCTGCATAGTTAATGGTCACTTGGATCACCTCCTTTATAAAGTGTTTAATGAGTTATGAGAAAGAAATCAATGTAAAAATGAATGAAAGTAAATCCCTATCTTAAATCACTGATTTTTTTTAATTAAATTTTTTTGGCACAAGTTGTGTTTCATTTATGTCATTTAGTTACATTGACTGTGCATCATGTTTGCATCGTAATTGAGTTAATTTTTTTTTTAAAAATGAATGGTAGACACTAACTCGACCTAATTTGTGGTGCCATCCCCAAGAAATTTACTAGTGATTTGTTTCAAATATGAAGAGATGCAAATGGAAAATTTTGACAAGAAATATAAAATCAAACATGAATTTACCAAACCTTCAAGGGACACAAATATATATCTTGTATAGATAGATTAGAGTTTTCAGAACATAGTTCTATGAGTTGTAATAGGTGCAAGAGACAAGGTTATGGCATTTCCATATGATAGAGAATGCATGGGATGATTTATAATGTAATACATATAAAATATATAATCTTAACTTATTTATTTTATTAGGCTTATACATAGGACTACAAATCATGTAGTTGGAAGAATACTACCACATGTAATATCAAGCACATAATTTGGTAGAATGTACATGAGAGTTGAAACTAGAAAAGATTCAATATTCAAACAAAAATTACCTTAAACAACAAGATAATATTCACAACAATTTTATATATATATATATATATATATATAAGTTTTTAAACCACATGTTATTTTTCACTCAAAGAAAAAACCATCCACAACATAATAAAGAATTAAAGTTATCCTTGCAAATAAAACTATTTATCCATTACAAGATGAGTAATTTACTATGATACCAAATATTAAAATTGGTCATAGATTACACACTTAAAACTTAGATTAATATTATTCAATGATCGAACATTACATAGAAACAAGTGATCTCCTATAGATAAAAAATCTACCTTTATCACTACTAACACACAATCCCTCTATTCTCTATGCATAACATTTAATCTAGGTGAGTTGTTATTACTCATTACTCACAATAGAATTAATCCTAAGGATGTACTAACTAAATATTCCTAACATAGTTATTATGGTATTGTTTTTGCTAGAGCTCAAAAAATAAAAAATAAAATGAGAAATATAAATCCAATGAAAAATTAATTACAAAAACTTTTAATCTAATAAATTTCCTACTCCAAAAACAAACCTATGTTTAAGGTTATCTAAATCCCACCTACGATAGGTGTAGTTCATGAATATCTTTCACCCACTATTCATTATCGATATTTTTATATTATGGATCACATGGCCAAGACAAAATTCTTATTGTTTTAGCTGGAATACTTCCATGCTAATTCATGTCAATTAGGCACAATAGTTCAACATGTCAAAAGAAGTAATTCCATTGCATCATATTGAATCATGGTTATGTTCACACCCTTATATTTTCCCTTTTACATTAGAGGATCACTCCAATATTGGGCCAAATTTCAACATTGGTCCTTGCATTTTGACATAAGTTAGATACATCAAAATTTTGGGCCATATTGAGTGTATATACCTTTTTAAAATTTTGTATACATTTTAACATTGATTATGTTAGATACCTAAATCTTTTTGGTAACATTTGGTGTTTATACCTTTTTTATTTTTCATATGCATTTTGACATTAAAATTTCAATGTCCCAAATTGTATGTCAAATTTTATATTTGATATTTTGACATGGCATATTTATTTGAATTTACATAAGATTATTTACGTCAAAATTATGACACATTTAATTTCATAAAAAAAACATGTATTTGTCACATTTGAACCCATAGAGAAGAAATTGATATCTTCAAAGGAGGAGTAAAAAGATAAACGAGTGTATTTGACCAAAGATGGAGTGAATTTGACAAAAATAGGGAGTCCATTTGGTAGAGGTGGAGTTCATGATGATAGTTATGACTGTATCACATATCAAAATCAATTTGTGTGTGTGTGTGTGTGTGTGTGTGTGTGTGTGTGTGTGTGTGTGTGTGTGTGTGTGTGTGTGTGTGTGTGTGTGTGTGTGTGTGTGTGTGTGTGTGTGTGTCTGTAAATAGTATACTATCCCACTAATGACCAAAAATAATTAAAATAAGTCTAAAAAATGCATCTTTATATATATAAACTATAATGCATATGTTTTATTCATTTTAGACAACTAAGATTAATATTTTTGGTAGGAAGAATAAAGTTTCTTGGCCTAAAAATTCCAATAGGGTCAATATTAGGCTCTTACCCATATATATGTATGTAAGTACGTGTGCATATGTGTTTGTGTGCTTGCACATGCGTGTGTATGTGTTTTTTTAATTTTATCACATGAATCTTGGTTTAATGTGCTTTAGAATATTTTTAAGAGAACATGTTCAAATAATAATGGTTTTGATTGAGATTACATTAGGCATATCATGTTTTGACTAAGAGTGCATTAGAGTATATCAATTTTTTACCGAGACTGCATTAATGTATGCCATAATTGCATTGGAATATCTTGTAATCATTGAATTAGTTCATTAAATATTTTTTAGGGAATGTTTTTCATATACTATAATAATTGCATTAATTTTTCAAAGTTTTGTTGGGGCACATCTTGCATATCATGTAATCATTGAATTACTTTATGAAAATTTTGTTAGGGAATGTTTTCAACATATTGTAATAATCGCATTACTCTATCAAAAAACCAATGTTTTCTACATAAGGATTACATGAGTTGTTTGATAATATGTGATGTAGGAGCATTTGGGTTCACATGTAATCTTGCATAAACCCAAAAAATATGTTAGTTTAGGAAATCTATCTAAGTGTTGTGTTACATAAGTTTTTAATTGCATATATGTCTTATTTTAAGTTTTCACAAGTCTTGTGTGTTAATAATCCTTCTCTGTGTTGTTCTATTCCACCTTTATGTTTACATGTGTTTTTAATGCTCCACACATATTTTATTATGTGTAGTTGTAGTTGTTTCTTTTCTAAATAAGCTTGTGAATCTTTGCACAAGAAGTTATGTTACTCTGTTACCCAAGTGCAATAGTGCAAATATTTACAATACATTTCCATCACTTTGTGATATCCATTGAGTAAATAAGTGTTCAATTCTTATTCACCATAGAATTAGATAAGTTAATGAGGTTTTTTGGATGAACTATATCTTCATTATGTAGGTCATGTGTTGAATTGTAAGTCATTTGAAAAGCTTGCAATAAATTATAGTTTTATTCTTGAGAAAACATGAGGATCATGACATAAATGTTTTCATGGGAATTTTGGGTTATAATGTTTTTCAAATTCATTTGAATATAGTTATGTACATTTAATTTGGGCACATATATCCTATGATGTGTTGTGTAAGAATTTCTTACTGGATATTTTTCATTTAATCCCAAAAATCATGGAAGTTGATAAGGATTAATTTAATATTATCCATGATGTAGTATGTTTTGATACATTAAGCTATAACATGTTATTGTGCCTTGGAATTGTGAGGAACATTTAATTTTATAGTGTAATGAGGTGTGTTAATTTTGTTATTGGGGTAAAGTAAATTAATGCAAGTAGGCAGGTCTTTCACCTTTATAAACATACCCCTTCACCTATACTAAGGGAATTTTTTTTTAAGGAGGAAGATATTTTTTGGTAGATTAAGGACTTATGGATATAATCGGAAGATTAGATCTAGGATATTTGTTCTTAGATAGATATATAATTTAGCAAAGATCCATGGATCTAATGGTGTAACTCATCTCATTGAGAGATTGTGGGGTTAGTTTTATCATTGTGCTTATTGTATTTCATTTTTTTGAAATATAATAAAGATTTGAATGTATTCTAATTCATTTTATTGTATTTTTTTTTGTTATTATGAAGGTTGAATGGTCTAAGGCATCTCTTAATTGAGATCCATAACTGCAACTTCATCATTTGGTATGAGAGCAAAGTTTAGTCCTTGTTTATTATTGTTTCTTTTTAAGTTTGAGAGTGTAGGTATAAAGTATCTTTATACATTCTCCAACAAGGTTATTTGGGATAAGGTCCAAGTGAATTTATTAACTTAAGATCATCACTTCGTATAAGGATCTAGATATATAATATAATGGCACATAGAGGGGGATTAAGTGGTTTAAGGGCTTGAGTCTCTAGAGTGTCAATACTATCAGATATTGTGGGATTGATGAGATAAATTCCAGCTCAAATGGAGGCTATTGAATTCACACACTGTTGAGGTGTTGAAGTGGTATATGATGAAAGTGATACTAAAGTTGCACAATAAGTTCTTGAGGATAAAGTTATGGGAAAAGAGGTTGATGAACCTGACGATCGATTCCTATGAGTTTTTGCAAGAATAAAAGGTAAACTAAAGTTGGACCCCAAACATTATCATCAAATTTTGAGTCCTAAAGAGCTCATTTCCTATATCAATGAGTTATAGAAATACTTTGAGTGTGAAATTATTAAAGATCCCAAGTGGGTTACATTTGCTAACACAAATTTGAAAGGTCACATGTTTTTATTATGGAAACATGTACAAACTAAGATAATGGTCAAAGGTAAAGAAAATATTAAGACATGGTATAGATTCATCACAAAACTAAAGTCTAAATTAATTCCTATGTAGTATAATATGGGGTTTTTTAAGAAACCTAAAAAATTACGACAAAGAGAGATAAGTGTAAAATATTACACCAAGGAGTATTATATACTTACCATTAGAGTGCTTCATATTTAATATTATGTTAAAAATATCTCAAGGTATGTGAATGGATTGAATGTATAATTTAGGATGAGTTTGGCATCATCAGATTGTGATCTATTGATTAATCCTATTAGTGTGCACTGAAGGTAGAGGAAATGTTATGACATAAACAACAAGGGAAAATGTGAGAAGAAAGGAAGATTCACATGTGGATGTGGAATAGCAAAGGCTGTTATATACAATAACAAGAAGGTGAGGCATGTACTTCATAGCATAACAATGCTAATACCTAGAGAGGTATATGTATTTTAAAAAGTAGAAGATTATATGAAAAGGGTATAGGTCATGGATTAAATGGTACATGTTTTAGATGTGGTGAGACTAGCCACAAAGCATTTGAGTGTCCTTATATGCATACTTAAGGAAATAGAATAACTAATGTGAGTGCACATATTTCACAATTAGATGAAGAAAGTGTTTCCTATATTCATAACATAGATGAACTAGAGACTGGAGAAGCTTTCATGATGAAGAGGGTATTGTTGAAACCTATGAAAGAGTAAAATAGTCCTACATAGAGAAAGAATTTATTTAGAACTGTTTGCAAATTTGGAGGTTAGTATTAAAAATTGATTGTTGATATTGGAAACATAGATAATATTGTCTCATAATAAATGGTAGATAACTTAGTCTGAAGATAATTTTGCATGTATACTCATATAAGGTTTTTTGGTTGTTGAAGGGACATCAAATTCTAGTGAATGAATAATTTATAGTAAGTTTTCATATTGGTACATATAAAGATGAGGTTTTATGTGAAATAATGCCTTTTAATGTTTATCATATTCTAATTAGAAGGCCTTGGAAGTTTGACCTCAAGGCACAACATGATGGTTTTGCTAATACATATACATGATGGAAAGATGGAGTAACACACACACTAAATCTTTTGAAGGATAAGAGTGAAGAAATGAAAAATAGACAAAAAGTGTTGATAATTTTGGGGGAAAATATATTAAATAATTAAATCAAAGCACATGTTATGTAGTAAATTCAAAACTAGCTGAAGAATCCTCAAGTATCAAAAAAGAAGAAATACTTTTGTGCAAAGTAAAGGAGATACTAAACAAGTGTTTAAATATTGTGTATAATAATTTTCCAGATGGATTATGACCAATGAAAAGCATAAGTCAATGCATGTATTTTATACCTAGTTTGAGTTTTTTGAATAAAGCAACACATAGATTAACTCCAAAATAGAATGCAAATGTGCAAAGAAAAACTCAAGAGTTGTTAGATAAAGGATTAATCAAATAAAGTTTTAGATCATGTGTAGCACCAAAAGTATTCACCTAATAATATTTGAGAATGGATAATGTGCATATATTCAAGAGCCATTAACAAAATTATTATAAATTATATATTTCTACTAAAAAACACAGATGATTTGATAGAGTTTTTGAGTGGATCGAGATACTTCATGAAAATTGATTTGAAGAGTGGATATCACTGAATTCATATAATAGAGGGTGATGAATAGAATTCAATGTTCAAGACACAAGAAGGACTATATGAGTGGTTAGTTATGTAATTTTGGATAACTAATGCACCAATTACATTCATGAGATTGATGAATGAAGTTATTAAACCATTTTTGGGTAAGTTTTTGGTTATGTATCTTGATGACATATTGATTTTCAATAAAATAAAAGAGGAACATTTGTGACATTTACATGAAGTGCTATAGAATTTATATAATCAAAATTTACTCATGAATTTGAAGAACTAAAGTTTCATGTAGAAATAGTTAGTATAATTAGGATTTTTGATTCCTCAAGAAGGTTTGAAGATGGATTTGGAGAAGCTGTGAGCTATATTGGATTGGTCGTCACCACAAAGTACATCTGAGGCACATAATTTCCATGGAATGGAGTTTTTATATAAGAAACCCATCAAGAATTTTAGTGGTATGTCTGCAATGATCATTGATGGGATGTATAAGGATAAAAAATAATTTGTGGACAACAGAAGTAGAACATAGTTTCCATCAATTGAAGAAAATAATAAAAAAGAAACTAGTATTGCATTGCCAATTTTAAATTAAGTATCTTAGGTATATTTTGATACAGGTAGCATAACAATAGGAGCATTATTGAGTCAAGAAGGAAGGTATATCACTTATTTTATTGAGAATTTAAATGATGCAAAGTGAAAGTATTCAGTGTATGATCAATATTTCTATGCAATTGTGCAAGATATAAAGAAATGGAGATATTATTTGTCATCAAAATAATTTTTATTGTATATAGATAATCAAACATTTTCATTAATTATTAGTCAGAATAAGTCAAATTAATATTTATATGAAATGGGTTAAATTAATATAGAGTTATTCATTTTTGTTGAAACATAGAAGTAGAAAGTATAACAAAGTTGTTGATTCATTGATTAGAATAATTAATTTTTTTAATGAGTTAAGAGTGAAAGTCATAGGATTTGATCTTATGAATGAAAAATATGAAGAAATTAATATTTTCAAGAAGCGTGAAAGTCATGTGCAAAACCAATGAGTAAAGATAGAACATCATGGTTAGATTATTTTATCCAGGAAGGTTTGTTATTAAAAGGAAGGAAATTTTGTATACTAAGAGGTTTAATGAAAGATAATTTGATCATGGAAAAGCATAGTGGAGGTTTTCTAGGTCATTTTGGTTTTGACAAAACATTGGCATAAGTGGAAAAAAAATGGTTTTGGACATGAATGAATGTAGATAGAGTGGATATAACCACAAATGTGATAGAAGTGAAAATTTTCATGGGTTTATAAGGGTGTTATTGCCTATTTTTGAATATTTTTCTTGAATAGCACATCTCATTAATTATTTGTAATGGAAAGTGAAAAAAATTATTTGTTCAGATTAGTCTGAGCAAACATTTTAGATGCTAAAAGAGTGTGTAAATAATACACCAATTTTAGAAGTACATGATCTAGAGGGATATTTATTTATATTCATAAATTATTATAAATTTGTCTTGAGATAAATTATGATGTAGGATAACCTTTTGATAGCTTTTAATTCTAAAAAGGTTAAGGATTATAAGTTGAAGTATCCAAGTCATGACTCTGAGTTGGTAGCAGTGGTTCACACACACTTTTGAGATGGTGAAACTTCCTCTTTAATAAATTATTTGTCCTAAATATAGATAACCTCAGTCAAAAACACATTTTCACCTAGTTTAAACTTAATACCCACTAGCAACATTAGATGGAGTTATTATTTGAGTATCACTTTGATATCTAATATATCAAAGGAAATAAAAATGTTTTCATAAATGCATTAAACATGAGATTCCATGGGGTTAAAATAATGATCATCTTGGATGTAATGAATAATAAATATCATGATTTTGTGGTGATGACTCTTCAAACAAATTTTTGGGATAGGATCCTTGAGAAGCTTCTAGGGGAAAATTTTTATTAAGAAGTTTAGAAAATTTTAGAGTCATAGAATATCCTAAATGGAAAAAATTTAGGTTAATACTTAGAATCAGATAGTATTTAGAGGCATAGAGGGAACATATATGTGCCTAACTATAATGGGTTGTGATATTTAGTGTTAATAGGCTCATCAAGCCCCTTATTCAACTTATCCTAGGGTGAAGAAGATATATATAGAGTTGAGACTATTATATCATTAGATCAATGTGTAATACAACATTTTAGAATTTTTGGCTTGTTATCTTGAGTGACAAAAATTTAAAGTATAACATCAACATATATTAGGGATTCTTTACCTGCATGAGTTTCTAGAATGGAAGTGGAACACTATTTATATTTAATTCATCTTTAGTATACCCACATCATTCTATCACCATGATGCAATCAAGGTAGTCATGGATAAATTGACCAAGGTGGCCAATTTATCATTGATGAAGACCACATAAAATAATCCATCAATGGAGAAAGTATTCCTTGATGACATTTTTATATTATGTGGGATTCTAAAGAATATAATATATAATAAATACCAAGTGTACACTTATAGTCTTTAGACTACTCTTCATAAGGCATTGTGCACTTAATTCAACTTCAACACCTCATATCATCCTGATATTTGTGAGTAGACAAAGTGAGTTAACCAAGTTTTAGAAGATATGTTACATATATACATGATGGATCAAAAGTAAAATTGTTATGATTACATATACCTAATTGACATTTACATACAATAATAGTTATCATAGATCCATTTACATGGATCCATATTAGGCTCTTTATTGAAGACCGTGTAGGACTCCTTTGAGTTGGGATAGGATTTAGGATAGATTAGTGATTGGTCATGTTATGATTTAGGACATGGAGTTACATATAGTCCTCATTTAACATTTATTTTAGAAAACACTAAATTGATAGAAGAAGTAAGTTGATGCAAATAGGGTATATCATCACTTTACAATTGGCGGTAAGATCTTTATAAGATGGATTTTGCATAAGAGCCTAATATACTATAGAAAAGTATCTAAGCTCACACCTAATTTTTTGGGTCCTTTTGAGATCTTGGAGAAGATAGGTATAGTGTCATACCATCTAGCCTTGCCATCTGGACTATCCCACATTAATTATTTTTTTCATATGTCATTTGTGAAGAGGTATGTTTTTGACATTTCTCATTATTTTGATTGTTAAGCACTAAAAGTGGAGGCAGACAAAAAAATCACTATAATCTGTATGCATATTGGAGCATCATCGGTTGGTCCTTTTATACCATGATGTGTACTAGGTTAGGGTTCAATGGGACATGTATAATGAGGTATAAGCTACATGTTAGGATGCAGTGTCATTACAGGACTAATACCCCCACCTATTTTAGTGACTTCTAGGAGGAATTCTATTTTAAGGGGAGGGGGATGTGAGGTAAAAATAATTTCTCTTTCTTTTTATCTCATATATATAATTAGACTGTGATATATCTATTGCATAGAACATTATGTATGTGAATGTATTTGGATATGATATTATGCATGAATATCATGTTGCTACATTTCATATATAGTAGAGATGTATTGTGGCTTTAGATTATCTAATTTTTTTCTATACATGATCATATTGATATGATGTATTGAAATTTATGATTATGTAGTTCATTGTTCCTTTGAAATCAAAATATTATGAGTGGTTTACATGATATTTTTTATTGGATATGATGTTATACATGATATATTTTCAAAACATGTTAATTATATAATTTTTATTATTGTGTTTAGGATATATATATATATGATTAATTATCATGATAACACATTTATTACAATTGTTTTATAGTAGGTTGAGATTTCTATGTTGGATGTATTTGATATTTTACATCAAGTGTGCAGGTTACAAGTGGCCAAGTAAGTGAGAACATATGTACACATAAAATATTGTGGGAAAAATAATTATTTGTTTGTGTTACCTATAATTCACCTTATTCTAAGGCTTGTAATTACGGAATTATGTTATGCGAATGTGGTTGTCATGTAATTGTTATTTGAGTGATATTGTGACTTTAAATTATAATTTTAGTTTGCATTTATTTGATTTAATAAAAAGTTATAAGTGTATTTTGAGTGTGTGCCAAGTATAGTGTAATATGGTGTCCTTATAACATTTAAACACCATTTCTTATGTCTAACCCATTATTTTCATTTTAGGGTGACATTGTTGTGCCCCCGAACACACCTTATTCTCTAAAAAAATCACATAGGGACCCATTATTGTTAAGACACATTTTATTAATGGTCCATATTAACTTTAGGAACTTTAATATTGATCAAACATATAAGGTTGTTTTCGTAGTCTAATTTTATTATAAATATTCCAAAAAATGAACAAATCAAAGCTTGGGCACCGGTCTTGAAGTATTTATCACCTTTGATTCTTTTATTTGATGATGAAATGTGTATTCAATATCATGTTTTTATTTAAGGAACTAATAGGACTAATGAAAATATGTATCTAGTTTAATCTTTGATGTGTAATGAGTTACCAAAATTCCAAATCTCCATTGGGTTCCCTGGATCATGACAAGTGTCAGCATCCTATTCACCCATAGTTGATCGTAGTTATAATAAAATTTATGAGTCCTCCCAAGTATCTAGATTCATGAGATCATTCCATGTGTAAGTATAATGTTCATTTATGACATTTAGTGTTTTACCTAAAATTTATAAGTATCCAAGTCGTGAGAGCCATCCACATGTCAAAATCCCATAAACTTGGGATGAAAATGGTCTTTATGAAAAGTTCTAAAAGAACCCCAATATTATTCCATGTGGCAACATATTGGTTACTCAGAGTCTATAGGAAGAAAATACAAAGTAAATTTCAAAAGGGTTTCCAAACTTCTAAGATCATGCTAGGTGGAAGAATCTCATTGACCCATATTCTAGAGGATAATTAAATGTTGATTATGTTTAAAACTCCTAGGCTCCCTAGATCGTGCCAAGTGGTAGGATCCCATTCACCTAGATCAAATCAGTTGTAGATATATTAAAATTTTTTATTCTCCCTAGATTTTCAAGAGCCATCTACACATCATCATCATGGAATTCAAAGGCCTAAAAAAAAGTACACTACCAAAATGTTCTAAGTATCTAGATTAATGTGAACCATCTATGTGGAATAATCCCATTAACCCAAGACTTTTCAATAAAAATCACATGGTAAAAAATCATGTCATCATCTTGTAAGATTGAAACTTTTTATAAGAAGGCACCAAGATCAAAATTCTAAAGTATCTAGATTCATTGAGGGTCAATCCTGTGGTGTAATCTCAAAAAACCAAAGCCTACCAAGACAAAGTATAACCCAAACAAATTTAAATCTCATATCTCTCAAGATCCATCCATGTATCATGATCTCAGAACCTATAACTAATCGGTCAAAGGTACAAGGAGACCTCAAAACTCTAGAACCTTGATATTTTGACATATGGCACAATCCTATACACATAGAGCCTTTCTATAATAAGTACATAGTTTAAATTTCAAATAACCCTAAGTCCCTGAGATCTCAATAGGTGGCATAATTTTGTTAAGTCATAACTTGAAAAGTTTATAAATCATAATTACAAAGTTGAACCCTTTGGGTAAATGAGATCATGACAGATGTCATAATATTAAAGGGACCTATCTAGAATACCTATGCAAGCGTATATAGCTAGGATAAAATATAAACAAATAAGAACTGGACACCTATCATGAAGTGATGACTAAGTAATCATAATTAAAAAAAATTCAACACATGACAGAAAAGACACACCAAAGCTAACTTATCAATTTCAAATTGAAATAGGAAACAAAATTAAAAGTAGTTACTACATTAACTTCACATGAACTTGGCATTCAAGTCTCAATATTTAAGTAGTATATGCAAATCCTAAGAACATCAAATCATTTTTCTATTAATCAATGAGTTGTTAATTATGAATTTGAGCTATCAAGCCTTTAATATCCCTAGTTTTCTTGCTAAATAATTTTTAAATCTATTTAGTTGAAATCTTACTATGAGTTTTGTAACATAGCAATGGCTAATTTATCTAAAGAATCTAGTCATACCCCTTCCAAATATGCAATCAAAAGAGCAACTAAGTATTTTGACATGGTTTTTGATAGGGGGTACTACCATTTCCCCACTACGTAGTTTTCTAAGATAAGATTAAAAGTATAAATTCCATATGTTAGAAATATTGTCGTTGATGTCAAAGGTATAGAATTGGTGATAAAGGCCCCATAACATTTATTGTCTAAAGGTGTTTTTAATGTTCATATTTTGGCTAAAGTGTGTTGATATTTATTTAATATTAACAAATATATTTTTGGTTGCTAAAGTCAAAATAAGGGCCCATGAATAAGTCAAAGTATCACGGGGTAACTACAAAAGAGGGAAAGGATGAATTTTCCCATGAAGAGTCATCTTGAGGAATTCCAAGAGTCACCAAGTGAAGACAAAAGAGGAAGGGCACAATTTCTCATGAAGGGACACTTTGAGGAATTTGAAAAGTCACCAAGAGAAAGACAAAAGGGGAAATGATGAATTTGCTTATGAAGGGTCACCATGTGACTTTTTAAATGCAAGGATTTAAAGGGTCATGAAAATGTGGCACCATTTTCCATGAGGATTGAAGGATCATAAAGGGTGAATGCCAAACATCATTTTGTAAGCTATAAATAAAGGCTTGAGAAGCTATTTGTAATGTGTGGAAGAGAGCATGGTTTATAATTGTAATATCTAGCTTAGAAGAGCAAAGGGTAGAAAAGAAAGAGATATTATAATGTGATATCATTTGTTGAGAAAGCAACATTGCGAGATAGTTTTATGGTATACATAATAGGGGTTGGTGCTCATGAATAGTTGTTGTGTTGATGCTCAACAAAGGGGTTGGTGCTCCTGTGGGTTGGTGCTCATGAATATTTATTTTATCGGTGTTCAATAAAGAGGTTGGTGCTCCTATAAGTTGGTGCTTGAAAATATTATAGTTTGAGTTGGTGCTCATTCATATACTTAAGATTGTTCTCTATGGTTTTTCCCACATTGGGTTTCCATGTTAAAATTTGGTGTCTCTCTCTATCTTGTGTGGTGCTTATTGTTTCTATTTTATTGCATATCTTGAATGAATGGTTAAGCGGAATTTGATTATGTAAAATTTTATAAGATATATGATACACTAATTCACCCCCCCTCTCAGTATATCTCATGCTTAAAATTGGTATCAAATCAGGTTCCTTTGGAAAGAGTTTTACAACTTCAAGGTAGATCAGGAAAAGCATGATGACTGGATCACATGGAGGTTTTTATAAAACTAAGGCACCTTTTTTATGGGATAAACTATGCCTTGTAGAGAATAAGGATGAGGACTTACTTGATGGCCTAAAGATTCAACATTTGGCAAGTAGTGTTGGAGGAATACGAAGAGCCACATACACTTATAACTACTCCAATGGAAAAAAAGGCAAGTGAAAATAATGCTAAAGCTTTAAATGTTATTTTATGTGGTTTATGTGAATTAGAATTTATTAAATTTATGCAATAAAAATCTGTTCATGAGACTTGGGTAAATCTTGAAAATATTTACAAAGGTGATGGAAAGGTTCAGCAGGCTAAGCTTCAGACTTTCAAAAGATAATTTGAGAGTTTGAAGATGGAAGAGAAAGAAAATATAGCAAGTTATCTTTTTTAGGTTGATAAAATAGTTAATTAAATTTAAGGTCTTGGAGAAAATTTAGAAGATTCAACAGTGGTAAAAAAGGTTTTGATATCTCTACCAATGAGATATGATGCAAAGGTTTTGACAATCGAGGAGATAAAGGATCTAGCTAAGCTTAAGATGGATGAAACAAAGTTACAAAAGAGAATCAAGACAAAGATGCAAAAACAAGTTATATTTTCATGGTTACTATTTTTATTGTAATGGATATGGTCATAAGAAAATAGAATGTCAAAAAAGAGCTAACAATTTCATAAACAAGAAGGAAACTCATGCAGAGTCAAATAGAAGATACAACTCTTTTGCTCCTCTGTCAGGCTTTGATGAAGAGGCCATAATATGTTACAAGTGTAATAATTTCATATAAATATCCCAACATTATAGAAGCGTGTTCAAGTCAAACAAGAAGGATAAAATTTTCAAGGCTCCATTCATCAAGAAGAAAGGTCAGACAAATTCATGGCAAAAAAAACAACCTAAAGATTCTATGTTAGTTCAGACAGCTTTGCATGCAAGAAATGAAGATCAACCATGGTTCATTGATAGTGGATGTTCGAGGCACATGATAGGAGACAAGAAAATTTTCATAACTCTAAAGAAGATCAATGATGGCATAGTGAAATTTGGAGACAAAACCACTACCAGGATAGTCAGAAAAGATACTTTGAGTTTGGATAATAGTAGAATGAAGACTAAAAATGTATTGTATGTAGAAGATATTAAGCATAATATGTTGAGTGTAAGTCAAATATGTGATCAGTGATACACATTAAAGTTGTATGCAGAAGGTTTGAGATTATAAGAAAATATTTGGATGAGTTGATTTTAGATGCTCAGAGAATAGGCAACAATTTATATGTGTTATTAGATATCTTCACAAAGGCACGATCAAAGGACACATTAAAGGATCTACAAGAGGGGTTGGGAGTAATTTATTTTACTTCCTGCCATTGAGGATCAACATCATTTGAGGGGGATCTATGTTTTATCTCCAAGATAGGCCCTTTTCCTTTGTCAAAGGGTGATAAGTGTAGGAATAGGTAAAAAAATAGGTACAAGATGATACAGTGAGGGGGAGTTACTGTATGTTTTTCAGTTTGGATATATATGTAGGTTGGCATGTGTAGTACAAGTTTCAAGATGTGGTAGTTTTATTTTGAGTTTTCCATCAATGACAATGGGGGAGATTGTTGGAAATATTTTTATTGATGTCAAAGGTCTAGCATTGGTGATAAAGGCCCCATAGCATTTATTGTCTAAAGGTGTTTTTAATGTTCATATTTTGGCTAAAGTGTGTTGATATTTATTTAATATTAAAAAATATAGTTTTAGTTGTATAAACTCAAAATAAGGGCCCATGAAGAAGTCAAAGAGTCACGAGGTAAAGATAAAAGAGGGAAATGATGCATTTTCCCATGAAGAGTCATCTTGAGGAATTCCAAGAGTCACCAAGTGAAGACAAAAGAGGAAGGGCACAATTTCTCATGAAGGGACACTTTGAGGAATTCAAAAATTCACCAAGATAAAGACAAAAGGGGAAAGGATATATTTTTTCATGAAGGGTCACCATGTGACTTTTCAAATGCAAGGATTCGAAAGGTCATGCACATGTGGTGCCATTTTCTATGAGGATTGAAGGGTCACAAAGGGTGAATGTCAAAGGTCATTTTGTAAGCTATAAATAAAGACTTGAGAAGCCATTTGTAATGTGTGGAAGAAAGAATGGTTTATACTTTTCATATCTATCTTAGAAGAGCAAAGGAGAAAAAAGAAAGAGATATTGTAATATGCTATCATTTGTTGAGAAAGAAACATTGAGAGATAGTTTTGTGGTATATACAATAGGTGCTCATGAATAGTTGTTGTGTTGGTTCTCAACAAAGGGGTTGGTGCTCATGAATAGTTGTTGTGATGATGCCCAACAAAGGGGTTGGTGCTCCTGGAAGTTGGTGCTTGCGAATAATGTAGTTTGAGTCGGTGTTCATTCATATACTTGAGATTGATCTCTGTGGTTTTTCCCATATTGGGTTTCCATGTTAAAATATGGTATCTCTCTATCTTGTGTGGTGTTTATTGTTTCAATTTTATTGCACATCTTGAATGAATGGTTAAGTGAAATTTGATTAAGTAAAAGTTTATAAGATATATGAGATACTGATTCACCCCCCCTCTCAGTATATCTCATGCTTAACACCATATTCAATCCAGGACTAGATAGATGATGATAAAAATATATTTGTAGATGAATTACTACCAATAAAATCAACGGGCCTCCATAATGTAGTTATGAAAAAAAGGTAATGCCATGCATTGACCTACTTCATGATTTGTTTTTCAATGGTACTATTACTAGAAATTGTTTACACCTAAGAATTCAAAGGAATGTACTCATCTACATTTATAGGGATGATTTCTATAAATATATTTTATTCTCAATACCTAAAATAACTTACATCTAGGTGACGACCAATGCCTAACTAGATCATAACATAGTCGAGGGCAATCTTAAGTAATGGTTGGCCAAGGGAGATAAATTGAATATTCAAGGCACAAATTTAGGCTAGGCATCAGTATGGCTATGTCCTTGATAAATAGGTTAGATAGATTTTCCAGTATCACTTATGTACTTGAGGAGTGGGTGCCCTTATTGGATATAATTCTAGCTTATGATAAGGTTGTGATAATTGGAGAGGTCATCAATGTCAGATTTAATACATAGATGCTTAAGTTTTATGAAAGGATACCATATTTAAATTTTTACATGATGTCATATGTAATGGATACCATCATGGGGATAGTACATATAATCTACAAGCAACCCTGGGAACCATCTACATAATATATGAAAAATAGGGTCTACAACAACTTCTCTTTGCTACATGTTTATAAGTTTATGAGAAAAATTAAGAGAATTTCAAAAGAGGTATACCCAATGAGATACCAAAATATTTATGGGTGATCTATGCCCTAGATTTTAGAAAACATAAGGAAAACTATTGTCAATATAGTAGAGTATTAGGTTTAACTTGATTTTACTATAATCAGGATAAAGGGAACTAGGGCTTCCTATTTGAATCTCCCTTGTTTTATTATTCATAAATTTGTAAAGAAAGATATTTCCTTTCAATTTTAATATAGTATAGATGAGGATATAGCTACCAAAAATCAATTATATTATTATAAGGTACCTCAGAGCATTAGTTGGATGTAATATACACTGAGTGACCTCAACTCAATTGGGAGGACTAGAACTTACTACGCGCTGATCCAAGCATAGTATAGAGATTGGGATCCTAATGGAAAAGTGAGGTAGTACCTTAGTGATATTACAAGGAAGGGAGTCCACATTCCATATGGCCATAAGAGCTAAAATTATCATCCTATTTTCATGAATTTTATGGGTGACTTTAAGGTCTAGAGGTGAATGACTCAACATAAAATGCCTATGGTGGTATCCTAGGCCATTCAATATGATTATTTCATCACAAAGGAGCAAGCGAATAAAATAGTGGAACAAGGAAATAAGAATAGAGACTAGACATTAGAGGAAGATGCATATTCCACATTGCAATAAGTCCCTACTCTAGGCCTTACTCAAGCATATTTAACCTCAACTCCAAGTCTCTCCTTTAAATTAATTACTTCAATATCATCTGCTCCAATAGATATGTTATCTACCAATTCAAGTACAATGGTTCTCACTAAAGAGGAAAGGCAGGTTTTGAATATGGTGGTGTCATCTCTCTCTTATTCTATTACTATTAAATTTCTCAAATGATTAATTTTCCATCCACTAGCCCAACTATTGCACCTATTTCTCCATTTTAGTCCTTATAGAGTTATTGTAAAGAAATTTAATCATTGCATATGCATGCTTACATTGAGTAGACTATGTAACAAGTTTCTAATTCTTTAGGTCTAGTCTTTGATTATTTAGATTCTTTCATTCATTTAAGCACTACCCTAATAATGGTTATGCTTCAAGACTCTAAAAACAAGTTCCATTCTAAATATTTGGTCACTGTATCCATCTTCAATCCCTTAGTTCCACCAAGGCCATCCACCCAGTTAGATTTAACCATATCCCAGTCAACTCTAAATGAATCCTCCATAATAATTGTCATAATAACTTTTAGGTAAACTAGATACATAATAGAGACTACACCCTAGATTATTTATTCATAATGGACCAAGGTCACTCCTCCACTTCCTGAAATCCCCATTCAAATAAGTCTTCCATGCTCCCACCATATTTTATAACACCTTATGTTGCCCCGAAAACTGCTCATCTAAAAGAAAAAAGAGTGATCATTATGCTTGTCTGGGTTAAGGAGTCATAAGAAAGGAAGAGCATGGTCCTCACTAAATTTCCTATAATAAATACTCACTTTGAAAAAAAAAATGGTATAATTAAAAGAGTGAGAAATAGGAAGGGAGTGGATAGCAGCACAGGGGAGGAAATAACATTGGAGCAAAGGGAAAATATATTTCCTCTAGCCAAGAAACAAAATAAAAACCCAAATGACCCCACAAAGTATACAAAGGATTCATGTGATTTTGTAGACATAGTAAGGGAGGAAATGAAGGAAATGTATAGAATTTAAGAGCAAGATAAGTAAATACTATTGTAGTAACATATGATTCAGGGTCTTAAGGAAATTTTGAATAATGTACAAAGCACAACCACCAGGTTGTATGACATCATCAAGATAATCAGGGCATCTAAGGGTGAGTCACAACCTGAATGGGGAAGAATAATAAAGTTTTAGAACCAGTTAAAATACCTTGAAAAAATAATAAACTTATTGGTTCAATATGCAACAAATAACACACAGTCATTTAAATTTGATAACTGCACATGAGGCAATTTGGGACTTAAACTATGTAATTTCGAAGAAAGATGGTGATTTTTAGTGACACACTTAGATGAAAGTTTTGATAACCCAACTAATAGGCCAAGAAAATGAGACCATTGAAATTTTGAAAGATATGAGAGTCACAAGCATGATAACCTTTATGGGGAAATTGATAAATAAGACCAATTTTGATGCACTTCTAAAATTAGCTACCGACAGTTTTAAAGAAGAGGTGGAAGGCACCATGTACAAAACCAATGAGGAAATTCTATAGCTTATCAAATTTTCAAATGACAAAGTGACTAAAGTTGAGGCACTCAGGGTAGGATTCAAAGCCTCTAAAACTGAGCATCATATGTTGAGTGAATTTGGTAAAATATTAAAACCTACTATGATCAATTTTGATATTATAAATAAAGAATTTTGGGTTACCTATGCATTATTCAAAAAGCTAAAGGTAGTTGAAGATATTTTAGGTTCAATGTATACCACTTATCTAGCATCTACATTAATAGTTCAGCCTCAAAGGTCATTTCATCATATAGTGCCTATTCCTCCTCAATCTACGATCTCTAATTGGTAGCAATGGCTAGATCTTCACCTACAGTGCCACATCAAGTTCATAGGCTCCTTATTTTTGAGTGGCACCCAGTTGGAACCATAGTTAAATATGAATGTATATATTTTCATGTATTCTATTGTTATGAACACTCAGATCTTCATTTTATTTCAGGCATGTACATATTTATATTGTAGCTTTGAAGTTTTGGCTGGTTAGTTTATTGTGTATCCTATAGATGCATGTTGTGCATAAGTCCTAAGATTAAAATTTGTAATTTTAGACTTTACTTGGAGGGTAAATCAACCCTTCCCCAAGATTATATATCCTTGTATCTTATTGATTCCAAATGGAGGATAATTTTGGTTGTTAAGATAAATAATAAATTCTAAGGATTATTTTACAATTTATCTTGATGTACAAGTCTTATTCTTCTCCAAGTCTATGAGTCTTTAAATAAGTTCCATAATTTTGAAATTTTAATCTTTGGGTTGTGTAGAAATATTATTTGATATAGTTATTCATATTGTGCAGTAGCTAATTTGAATTTTTTATGTGTAATGATCATAATTTCCCTTTGTAGATGTGTATTTATAATCTCACATATGCAACAACCTTTGTTTATGTGCACTAAAGTTCATTGTATTCTTGTTTTCTTAGACTCTTAACTGTGTTTAATTTTTTGTGTTCTAATATTAACTTACAACAAGCATTAGTTATTCGAATACTTGTTTAACCCCTAGTTAAAAATTCAGTCTAAAAAGGTTTCATCTCTTACAATTCACAAAGACTTATTTTCTTCCCTACCATTTATTTTTTTAATTTCTTTTGATCCTACCCACTTTAGGTTGGATTCATTATTAATCCATCCATCTTAAGTAGGTCTAGACTCACATCATATCCAAACCATCTGAGGTAAACAACTCCTCTATTCGTTGATATTCCACCATGTGGTTGTTTACAAAACCCAGTACCTTACAACTCATGCCTTGGAGTGAATATTTATTCACCAATCCTTAAAACTTAGAGGCTACCTCATAAGTTTCCCTAGTGTGCATAAAACCCACATCAACATTAATTTATATGGTGATAGAAGGAGTATTATTTCTATTTATTTGAAAAGATCACTTGAGTTACATTGGATATACCTAGAAGACTAATAAGGTCTAACTTAGATATTGAATTGTTATTCCCACCTTTATAAATCCATAAAAATGTTTAGTCATATAAAGGCATCTTAAGATAACATCAATCCCAATCATATTCCCCAAATAAAAGAGATCATCTTCTTATATGTGTGATAGGCCTAGCTTGGTTATCTAGTTCTACTATTTCCATCCTTAGAGATGTGCATGATTATCTAGAAACCCTGAAAAGTATCTTCCTTCCTTTTCTCCTTCGGGAGACAGGGCTATTAAAGAACACATAAAGGCTTTCAAGATAGCTTTGGGGATACTAATTGTAACCCAAAAATACATGGAATGCAAACTCTTTCCTTTTACCTTGCAAGATGTTTATTATGACTAGTTCCTTAATGTCCCAAAAATTTGATTACATCTTGGAATTAGTGTCAAAAAACCATTTTGACATAATTTGGACAGGTCACTAGCACAAGCATTGTATACCAACACTTTTCAAGCATGAAGAGAGAACCAAATGAGATGATAAAATCTTTTAACACAAGATTCTAAAATATGTATAGCTAAGTAAATGTTGCTTATAAACCTAATAAGGTGTTAACCCTTGAAATTTACAAGAATGTTTATAGATTCTATAACGAGTGTTTTCCTCTGCAAAGCACCTAATATTACTACATTGCCACTAGCCTATGTTGAAGTTGTTAACATTGATAGGGAGTTAAATCCTCAGTCACAAGCTTTGGCTCCACTCAATATTGGTCTTAATTTTCCATCCCTCAACCGAATTCTAAATGGTAATCAAAATGTTGTGTCTCCAAATCAAAACCAATTATATAAATAATTTCCTCTGGCCATGCTCTATCTAACCACCACCTTATCTTCTTGAACAATCTTATCTTTGCATCTAATCAACAAAGTCAAATTCAATATTTGATACTAGTCAATAATACTATTATATAAGGTACTAAATTTAATTTTACAAAGATAAAATTGGAGACATCTAGTGAATGGTATAAAAGCTGAGCAATGAGTTCTTAAGTATGCAGAAATAGATGGAAAACAACATGAGGTATAATACCAATCTAAATTTTGCATATCAAAGATACAATAAGACTTCAATAGATGTGGAAATAACATAGAACAAAAACCACCCAACAAGATGCCTGAAATAAACATCTTGAAAGCAACACTTCCTAATTGGTGTTGGGTCCACAATACAACACAACATGGTAAGTTAGAATACATATAGTTTTACACCACCTTTGATATATTTTAGATAGAAATAGACATATAGGAATGCATTGAAAATCAGTCAGGGCCATCTTCTACTACTACTCCTGGTACTCCCAGCACAACAAAGGTCTTTGAGATATATGACTTTCTATTCTCTATGGAAAATGAGAATGAACCTAAAGATAGTATAGATGAGATCCATTCTTTCTATCAATTCTAAAGAAAAAATTACAACCTAAAGAATAAATAGGATGTTACAACTTTAACACCTCCAAACAACAGTGCCACTACTCCTCTAGATCTTAAGTTGAACAATAACCCACCCTCTATGAGATGGAAATTGTAACATCCCCATTGGGATTTAGATGAATAACACAATTTTATTTTAAAATAATTTCAACATATTCAAAATTAAAATTCACCATGAGAATATAATTAGTGATCTTAACAAAAACATAATGAATATGCTAAATATAAAATAGGCATGTAACAATCCATTTGACTACTGATCACTATGAAACAAACAAGTAAAACATAAGTACTTATATTCCAAAAAGTAATTACATAATTTCATCCATGACTGGTACAATATTACAACCACTAATGTCAATGTATATATGAATAAATAATTACATTTTCATTCAGAATAATGTTTCAATAATCAAAAAAATACTAGATACAAGGCTCCATAGAGCATGGGTCACACAAACTCCAGTATCTATGGTAATCTCAAGTGTAGTCTCCAATGAATTACTATTGTGGGAAGGGAGAGTATCATCCAAGTGCTTTTCCACACCAACTACAAACCATTAATCCCCTGCATAATCTTCCAACTAAAAAATTACCCTCCCTTCATGGATGGATAGATAGTGATGGTGCGAGAATCTAGAGAGACAAGCTAGTACGTGTGTGATGTAAGATATCTAATTTATGATGTATACCATAAAGAAATATGTTCTAACATGATATCACACAAACATGTAAATCATACATATGAAATGATAATGTTTAAATAAACATTACTTTGGCCAAAGTTTTAAAATAATTAATGATCTCTAGGATTAGTCAAATTCATACACACCACTTGATCGAATTAACCTCATCTGGCATTGGTGATTCTCAGTAAGCTAGTGATGTTCCTCTCACCATTTATTTATTACCAGCAATGCGATATTTGGTTAATATAAAATATAACCAATAAATTCATATGGATTACTTCTTATTAGCAGGCATAAAACATGCTAAGTATAAAAATAATCAAATTACATACATTTATTCTGTCAAACATATGCAATGAATCTCAAACATATTATTTATTACTTAAATAATAAACATAACAAGTACAATCTATACCAACTAAGTATATTTTTATACTTAAACTACATGTTTCTAATTTCTAAAAGAAACTCAAATGTAGTACATTCTATGACAAGCAACAATATCATAGTTTATATTCTATGTACACATTTTTAAATCAACAACAAGCCAGTCATAATAATTTTAGAGATCAAATATCTCATAATCAATGTCTTATCTCATAAATAAACATAAATCCTTAATTGGTATAACTTATTGTACTTTTAGGGGAATGTATGCATATAATCATAATGTTCTACCTCATAGGTTTTTATGACTTAATTAAATAGTCAATAATTATCATAATTATAAGCACACATCTCCTATGTACAAATATATGCTATATATGTGTATGGGTACGTAAGTTCCTCATATAGATATATTTCATATATTTATATACCTATATTTATCAAATTCATACATAATATGTACTACATACAAGTATTTATTAATATAAAAAAAAAAATTGTCTTAAACTAACAGTCATTTTTATTTTCTATTATGAACTACATATGATTCATACAAAACATTAAATATTTACCTATTCATAGAATAGCATTCAAGATAAGAATATATGATTTCAACATCCTTGAATCTATATTCTTATTTATTTTGTTTTAAATTGAAAATTCAAAATCCAATTATGATGGAAAACCATTCCAAGTCTATTAACCTATTTCCCCCCAACTTGGGTCATTAAACTATATACACTATCCTAAATTGTTGATAAATAGAGTACTATAATCAATCGACTACTCATATCTATATTCTACCCTTTTTACTTACTATAGGATTATACTTTTCTTAAGTTTCACAAGTATCATCTAAATCAAGTCGACATCCAACCTAAACTCATTGTGAACCGTATAACAACCAAACCATAGCATCATCTATATAAGTATTTTAACCTTATAATAGTATATGCATAGTTCTCTAAATAATGACTTAAACCCTGTTTAATATTTAACTCTATCGACTTGTATCAATATTAAAAACTCATACTCTTATAAATGTGTTATAGGTTTCTATATAGGATTTAAACCAGATACCCAATCCACATTAATAAAATACAAGTCAAATGATATGTCTATATTTGTATGTGATATCCCAATAATATAGATATCTAATTTGATGCTAATATCCACTACTTGTAATGCTAATGAATATCTAAATGGTTATAATTATCGCCTCACATAACATAAATTTCTATATTATTAATATAGAGTTGAGATAAGACTTAACCACTTACTATGTCCACTCTAGGATTGCTCTATCCTATCCTCAAACTAATTTACATCAACTTATTTTATCATATTAGGATTTATAAGAATATTAACATAGTATTTTATATAAGATCATGGCCTTGAAAAACTATCGTACTTAGTCCTTATATATATACAATTTTAAATGACAAAGTACATAGTCCTTATATAAATGTTCATGGTTTTGAATGATAAATGTACATAGTTCATACTTGATATAATAAAACCCTAAATAAACTTCATAATAATCATACACATAATTTCTATGTCATTCCATTCATTCAACAAACTAACTCAAACTTAGTTTTTGTATCCCCGGTAAGTCAAACCATACACACAGTCTTGTGTATTATATATATACCCAAAATTTCAACATTTTACAAACCATATATGTATAATAAGGGTTATTAAACATATTTAGCCTTTTTATTTGAAACTTAACTTCCTATAGCTTCTTAGCTTGATCATATAGTAACCACAACAAAACTAATATCCTTTAAATTGTAATAGTTTACACATACAATCTTAGTCTTTATTCAATAAGGATTTAGGGGATATAGGTTTAGTTTTTGGATGGTTGAGCCATCCACAAGACTAAACCTATATCATTAATATTATATAAAACATTTCAAAAAACCCTAAAATACATATATTAATAGAATTCTCCTGAGTTAAACAATAATAAAATTACTTCACCAACCTTTCAATAAGTTTCAGGTTGAAACTGCTTGAACCAAAATAATCCTCTCTCCTTCTCTCTTTGCTCTTCTTTCTTCTCATATTCATCTATACCATGACCTTCTCCATGTCTCATCTTATCCTTATTTTTTCCATCTACATTTCTCATACATGCAACACATACAACTATTAGCATCCGAGCCATCCACAAGACTAAACCTATATCATTAATATTATATGAAACATTTCCCAAAACCCTAAAAGAAATATATTCATAGAATTATCTTGAGTTAAACAATAATAAAATTACTTCACCAACCTTTCAATAAGTTTCGCGTTGAAACTACTTGAACTAGAATAATCCTCTCTCCTTCTCTCTTTGTTCTTATTTTTTCTCATCTTCATCTATCCCATGCCCTTCTCCATGTCTCCTCTTATCCTTATTTTTTCCATCTACATTTCTCATACATGAAACACATGTAACTGTTAGCATAAAGCTTATAGTTCTCCATAGTTTCATCATGTAGAAAAGCCATTATTTATAAATCTTGTTTGATTTTATAGCTTAACCCCAATTCGACACAAACAAGAAATCCTAAAATTCTTGAATGTTCTCCAAAAAAAATTAATAATTATTATAATCTTTTAATTTATGCATGGTCTCTTTTTGACTCTACATGCCTGAATATCAACTTTACCAAGTCCACTATTAAAATCATTGCCAATGATAACTAACAATTCATAAGTCACGATAGTCTATGCGTATGAACATTGACTAGGGTTAGTTCATAGGATAACTTAGGATAAAAATACAATTTTGGTAATAACTTAGATAATATAATCAACATCATGACTTTAAATAATAATGTGATTAATTTAAAGTTAATGATATGCTTTTGACTGTAATAGTAAATCAAACAACTGTTATACTAAATCATAATAGTATTATATCAATGTAGTCATTTATTACTATTACTCAATATAGACTATCCCCTAATGTCTTTAAGTATATTTTATATATGATGGAATTAATTCAAAACAATGATATTTTTTTAATATCATTATAACTAGCTAATGCATAAGACATTTTAAAGAAACCCCAGTTAGTCTATAAGCAGTAGTAGATAAATACTAATCTAACTGATTTACTTATTGTTAAGATAATATCATACGAAACCATGAATACAATAACACAACATGATCAAAAGTAGCATTATGTACTCAATCTATGTATTATAGTCATAACACAATGACAAAATTAGATCCACATAAGCATTAAACTAAAACTAAATCACAACTAACACACATAATCAATCATCTAAATGTAGATAACATCAAAGACATACTAAAGCTAACAATTCACACAAGGAATATAAAGAATTATATCTATTGTGGTGTGTGTGTAGGTTCTAGTTGTTCCTATGTCATCCCTCAACACCTTCATCCTCTCTGATGGTGCTATCCCTCTGTCATGCTTTAAGGGATGGATTTATTTTGCATCCAACTCATGACAAAAAGGTAGTTAGCTCGTAACATCATGATATATATCCTAAAATATTATATAGAAACTAATCAACATGAACCTAATGTAAATAATATACAATACAGCTAACTCATTGAAATAAAATCATGTAATCTAAGCAACATACAACTGTCCCATAACAACATATGATTTACATCTTAGTTAAATAGTATAAATCAATTTAACAACCATAATAATCCATTAATAATTAGGTAAATTAGCTTAGAGAAAAATCAAAATATGACATCCTTCCACTCTATATATGGTCATGTTCATGACACTTACTTAAACACTAGTTCTGAATTAAAAACATTATTCAATAAAAAAATAACATAGTATAAAGCATCAAATCAATCAAACAAATGTGAAAATTGCCTGTAGAACTCATCATAGGCCTCCCAAGTGGCACTATCCTCAAAGTATTGGTCCCATAAGACCTTGTACTGTGACACTTCTCTATTACATAAATGATGTTTGTGAGTGTCAATTACTCTAATTGGTTCTACCATGACCACCCCAAGATCCAAAACTTGAAAAGCATTCCAATCCAACACACGTAAAGGATCAACTACATAATTTTTAAGATAAGATACATGGAAGACATTATGTAATAGAGCTAAGACTGGTGATAATGCAAGCCTATACACTATAGGGTTGACCACTTTCAAAACTTCTAAGGGTCCCACATATCTCGATGAAAGTTTTGTTAACTTCTCAAATTTAATCAAGCTTTTTTTAGGCTTAACCCATAGAAACACTTTATCACCTACTAAAAATTGCCTAGCTATTCTCTTTAGATCAACATAACTCTTATGAATATCATTTTACTCATCCAACCTCTACCCAATTTATCTAACTTGATCTTCCATTTATAAAATCATCTAAGGTCCAAAGATTACCATGTCTTCAAAACTGTCCCAATTGATTGTGTGCACCTTCTTCTATACAATGCTTAAAATGATGCCATCTTCAAAGCTAATTGGTATGAGTTATTGTAAGTGAACTCAGCCAATAGAAGGTACTCCTTCCAATTGTATTTTTGATCCATGCAATACATATGAAGGATATCCTCTAACACCTGATTAGCTTGCTCAATCTGACCATCGGTCTGTGGGTGATATGTAGTGCTAAATTTTAGTTATGTACCCAAAGCTAAATTCAAAGTTAACCAAAACCTATAAGTCATCCTTGAATTATGATCCAAAATGATCTTCTCTATAAATCCATGTAACTAATACACTTCCTTTACAAATCTCTTCACAAGAGTAGGTACATCATTTGTCAAATTGGCTATTATAAAATGAGCTACCTTGGTTAGTTTATCAACTACTACCAAGATCATGTCATGTTTATTCCATGACATTGGTAATACTTATATAAAATCCATAATGATCACCTACCACTTCCATTCTATTATGTCATGTGGATATAAAAATGCAATTGGATGCATATGTTTAGCTTTTACATGCTGACATTCTAGACAATGAGACATAAAGTCCACTGCATCTTTCTTTATTCTCTTCCAAAATAATAGTGGTCTAAACTCAGTGATGAGCTTGGTTACTCCTAGATGTCCTGAATATGGGGCATTGTGCATTTTCTTTAGCATTGTGCTCCTTAGATTTTCTCTAAATGGTACATGCATCCTTCTATTATATCATAAAATACCATCATTATCTATTATGTATCCTTTAAATCTAATATTCTTAGCATTATCTGATAATGATTTCTTGACCTAATCATAGACTTCATCTTTTGATGAGAATTTGATCACTTGATCCCTAAAAGTACTCTTGATAGTATCCATAACTGTTATGTACCTTTTATGACTAAGGGCATCATCTACTCTATTTTCCTTACCTTTGATATAATTGATATCATAATTATAGTTAGACAAGAACTCTAACTAGCATCTTTGATGAGCATTTAGATTTAATTGGGTGAAGATGTACTTGATTCCCAATTTGTTAGTCTTGAGCTCAAATATTTTTCCCAACAAATAATGCCTCTAAAATGTCAAGGAATGCACAATTATTACAAGTTTTAGGTCATGAGGGGCATAGTTCACCTTATAAGGCTTCAATTTCCTTAATTCATAGGCTACCACTACACCATCCTGCATAAGGACTCCTCCAAGTCCATCCATAGAAGCATCTATGATCACTAAAAATTAACCATTAGGATTATGAACTCTTAGCATTGGTGTTGAAGTAAGCCTCCTTTTCAATTATTGAAAATCTACTTCACACTTATTTGACCAGATAAAAATTTAGTTCTTCCTTTGTAAAGAAGTAATCAGATTAACTAGCTTAGAAAAATTTAGAATGAATTTCTTGTAATATCCCACTAATCCCATGAAACTCCTTACCTCATGGACATTATTTGGTGTCATCAACTCCATAATGGTTCTTATCTTTGTTAGATCTACTGAAATACCATTTGTAGAGATAATATATCCTAGATATTACACTTTTTTTTGGAAAAATACACATTTGGACAACTTACCATATAACTTGTGCTTCCATAAATATTGAAAAACTAGTTCCAGATGTAAAAGATGCTTTTATTCATCCTTAGAATAAATAATAATGTCATCAAGAAAGACCAAAAAAAAGATCTAGATAATCTCTGAACACATTGTCCATAAGATTCATAAACATTGTCAAAGTATTTATTAACCCAAATGGTAATATTGTGAACTCATAGTGCCCATATCTATTTCTAAAATCTATTTTTGGAATATATAATAATGTCATCAAGAAAGACCAAAAAAAATGATCTAGATAATCTCTGAACACACTATTCATGAGATTTGTAAGCATTGTCATAGCATTTGTCAACCGAAATGGTAACAATGTGAACTCATAGTGCCCATATCTAGTTCTAAAAGATTTTTTTAGAATATCCTCATCTTTTATCATTGGTTGATGATATCTTTCTATGAGATCAATCTTTGAAAATACCATTACCCCTTGTATCTGATAGAAAATATCATCTATATGAGGTAACGTATACCTTTTCTTGATAGTTTCCTTATTTAACATTATATAATCAATACAAAGGCAAATATTACCATCCTTCTTCTTGATGAAGATAACTGTTGCATCCCATGGTGACACATTTGGTCTAATCAACCCTTTTGATAACAACTCCTGGAGTTGAGCCTTCAATTCAACCAGTTCAGTGGTTGTCATTTTGTATAGTGCTTTAGACTGAGGTTTTGATCTAGGTATGATATCTATTGAGAAATCAAAATATTATTTGGGAGGTAATCCTTGTAATTCCTCTAAAAAGCATCACGAAAATTCCTAAAGAAAGAATAATCTTCAATGGATGGTTCCTTAGATTCCTCCATTTCATTTATCTTGATGATAAATTCTTGTCACCCTTTGCCTTGAGCCTTCTTGAGTTATATTGTATAAATCTACCTAAGTCTCAACTCCCTTTTCTCATCTTAAATTTGTGTCTAATTTCCAAAATCATCTTGACACTCAACCTTCTTCTGATATTAGTCAACCTTGGATTTATGCCTCACAAGCCAATTGACTCTTAGGATCACATTATATGATCCTCGTAGTGTTGCATAAATATCCACTATGGTTGTGAATTTGGGTAATCTAATCTCAACTTAAACTAAACACTTGTCAACTTTGACCTTTGACTCATTCCCATATTTTATCGACCTTACATTTGCCATTACTCCAACTTTTGTAGATAGCTTATTAAGTATTCTAAGAGATATAAAACATTTTGTATCCCTTGTATCTATCAAAATAATAACTAGATGTTCAAACAAAATACATGACATTTCTATGGGTGAAGCTTGGAATTTAGCTTATTGATTATCAATTTATGCATATATACATTGTTGAAATTTTCTTTGCTAAGAATTAGAACCTTTATTCTTCAACTTATCATAGATATACTCATGATAAAAATGGTCACCTCCACTAATGAAACAACCTCTAGGTGGCCCTTTCCTATCAGACTGTTGGTTTCCCTTGAATCCACCTTTGAAACCATTACCTAATTTCCTATTACTTGAACCACTATTGAATTTAGAATTATGATTCTTGAAATGAATCTTGGAGTCTCCACTCCTTTGATTCTAGTTCTTTTTGAAGGTTGGTTTAGAACTTCCAAAAAAATTCTTAAACTTATCTCTGACCTGAGAAAAGGATTTTATTTTTGACCTGAGAAAAGGATTTTAACTTCAAATTAGTTTCAAATCTCAAAATACTTCTCCATCTTAGTCAACCATGCTTCAGCTCTGTCTCTCATAATGGTTTCATCAAACTTAGGTGGATTCACCTTTTTATATCTCTAGCCAATTCTACAGCTACACGTACTCTTGCATCCTAAGGCACTTCCTCATGTTTCTACTCTTGAGTAATTTTCTACTTATAAAGATGTTCTTTAGGCACATCCTAATGGGATTCCTCTTCATGAACATGAATTTCCTATTGTATGGTTGTAATTCAGTCCCTAATTTTATTCATGGCTTCTAGAATCTGATCCAACTTTGCTGCTTGCTCAACAACAAATTGATTAGGGTCAAATAGAGGGTTATTGTCATTGAAATTTGAAGGACCCTCACCAGATGCTCTATCTCACACCATTTTCCTTTTTGGTAAACATAAGGATACAAAAAAATTAGTGGACTCATTAAATCATATAATTCAAGCTGCAGTCGTAATACCACAATATAACATCCCCACTAAAATTTATTATTAATTTAAACATATTCAACATTAGAATTCACCACAAGGATATAATTAGTGATATTTAAAAAATAATAATGAATATTCTAACTATAAAATAGGCATGTAACAATCCATTAAGCTATTGATCACTATGAAATAAACAAGCAAAACATAACTACTTATATTCCAAAAAGTAATTACATAATTCCAACCACGGTTGGTAAAATATTAAAACCACTGCTATCAATTTATATATGAATAAATAATTATATTTTCATAAATAATAATGTTTTAATAATTAAAACAATACTAGATACAAGGCTCCACAGAGCATGAGTCACACGAACTCTAGTATTTGTGGTAATCTCAAGTGGTCTCCAATGAAGTACTATTGTGGGTAGAGAGAGCATCATTCGAGCACTTTTTCACACCAACCATATACCATAGATCCCTCCTACTATCTCTCAACCAAGAAAAAAACATTCTTTTATGAATAGGTATATAATGATGGTGTGGGAATCCAAAAAGATAAGCTAGTACCCGTGTGTTGTAAGATATCTAATACATGATGTGTATCATAAAGAAATATGTTCCAACATGATATTACACAAACATGTAAATCATACATATGAAATGAAAATGTTTAACTAAACATTACTTTGGCTAAAGTTTTCAAATAATTAATGATCTCTAGGATCAATGAAATTCATACACACCAATTGATCAGATTACCCTCATTTGGCATTGGTGATGCTAAGTAAGCTAGTGAATTCCATTTCACCAATTATTTATTAATATAAATGCAATATTTAGTTAACATAAAATATAACCAACATATTCATAAAGATTACTTCTTATTTGTAGGTATAAAACATGCTAAATCTGAAAATAATCAAATTACATATATTTAGACTATCAAATATATGCAATGAATCTCAAACATGTTATCTATTACTTAAATAATAAACATAAAAAATACAATCTATACCAATTGGGTATATTATTTTACTTAGATTGCATGTTTCTAATTTCCAAAAGAAACTCAAATTTAGTACATTCTATGATAAACAACAATATCACAGTTTATATTCTATGTACACATTTATCAATCAATAACAAGCCAGTCATAATAATTTTAAAGATCAAATATCTCACAATTAATGTCTTATCTCATAAATAAACATAAATCTTTAATTGGTATAACTTATTGTACTTTTAGGGGACTGTATGCATATAATCATAGTGTTCTACCTCACTAGTTTTTATGAATTAATTAAATAGTCAACAATTACCATAATTATAAGCACACATCTCCTATGTACAAATATATGCCATATATATGTATGGGTATGTAAGTTCCTCATACAGATATATTTCATATATCTATGTACATGTATTTATCAAATTTGTACATAATATGTACTGCATACAAGTATTTATTCATATATAAGAATACTATTATATCCTAAACTAACAGTCATTTGTATATTCCATTATGAACTACATGTGATTTAGACAAAAATTAAATATTTACCTATTCATAGAATAGCATTCAAGATAATAATATATGATTTCAACATCCTCGAACCCTTGTTCTTATTTCTCTAGTTTTAAATCAAAAATCAAAAATCTAGTTATGACAAAAAACCATTCAAAGTTGATTGCCATGTTTTCCCTTAACTCGAGTCATTAAACTGTATATACTATCCCAAATTGTTGATAAATAGACTATTATAATCAATCGAATACTCATTTATATATTATTCCCTTTTCACTTACTGTAAGATTATACTTTTTCCAAGTTTCACAAGTATCATCTAAATCAACTTGACATCTAACTTAAATTAATTGTGAACCATATAACAACCAAACCATAGCACAGTCTATATAATTATTTTAACCTTACAATATTCAATGCATAGTTCTCTAAACAATGACTTAAACCCCATTCAATGTTTGACTCCATCAACTTTTATCCATATTAAAAACTCATACTCTTATAGATATGTGACATGTTTATATATAAGATTCAAACCAAATACCTTATCTACATAAACAAAATATAAGTCACATGATCTATCTATATTTTTATGTGAGATCCCAGTAATTTAGATATCTAATTCGATGATATATCCACTACTTGTATATGCTAATGAATATCTAAATGGCTATAACTATCACCTCATATAACATAGATTTCTATATTATTAATAAAGAGTTGAGATAGGACTTAACCACTTACTATATCCACTCTAGGATTTCTCTGTCCTATCCTCAAAGTAATTTACATAGACTTATTTTATCATATCAGGATTTATACGAATATGCACATAGTCTTTTATATAAGATCATGGTCTTGAAAAATAATTGTACTTAGTCCTTATATATATATGGGGTTTTAAATGACAAAGTACACAATCCTCATATATATGTTCATAGTTTTGAATGACAAATGTACATAGTTCATACCTAATATACTAAAACCCTAAACAAACTTCATAATAAACATACACAAAAATTTTATGACATTCCATTAATTCAACAAACTAACTCGAACTTAGTATTTGTATCCCTGATAAGTCAAAAAATACACACATTCTTGTGTATTATATATATATATATATATATATATATATAGAATTTCAACATTTTTGAAACCATATATGTATAATAAGGGTTATTAAACACAATCAGCCTTTTTATTTAAAACTCAACTATTGAATCCTATAGTTTCTTAACTTGATCATATAGTACCCACAACAAAACTAATATCCTTTAAACCCTAATAGTTTATACATGTAGTTTAGTCTTTATTCCATAAGCATTGAGGGATATAGGTTTAGTTCTGTGGTGGTCAAGCCATCCACAGGGTGAAACTTGTATCATTAATAGTATATGAAACATTATCCAAAACCCTAAAATACATATATATTCACAAAATTATCCTGAGTTAAACAATAATAAAATTACTTCACCAACCTTTCAATAGCTTCTAGGTTGAAACTACTTGAACTAGAATAATCCTCACGCTTTCTCTCTTTAGTTTTCTTTCTTCTCCTCTTCATCTATCCCATGCCCTTCTCCATGTCTCCTCTTATCCTTATTTTTCCATTTACATCTATGATACATGCAACACATGCAACTGTTAGCATAAATCTCATAGTTCTCCATAATTCCATCATGTAGAAAAGCCATTTTCTATAAATCTTGTTTGATTTTCTAGGTTAACCCCTATTCAACACAAACAAGAAACCCTATAGTTTTTGAATGTTCTCTAAAAAAATTTAATCATTATTTTAATATTTTAATTTATACATTATCTATTTTTGACTTTACATGCCCCAATATCAACTTTACCAAGTCCACTATTAAAATCATTGCCAATGATAACTAACACTTCACAAGTCACCATGGTCTATGCATGCAAACATTGACTAGGGTTAGTTCATAGGATAACTTAGGATATAAATGCAAGTTTTTAATATCTTAGATAAGATAATCAACATCATGAATTTAAATAATAATGTGACTAATTTAAAGTCAATGATATGCTTTTGACTGTAATAGTAAATCAAGTAACTACTATACCAAATCATAATGGTATTATATCAACATAGTCATTTGTTATTACTACTCAATATAGACTATCCCCTAATGTCTTTAAATATATTTTATATATGATGGAATTAAGTCAAAATAATTATATTTCCCAAATATCATTATGACCAACTAATGCATAAGACATTTTAAAGACACTCGAGTTAGTTTATAAGTAGTAGTAGATAAAGACTAATCCAGTTGATTTACTTACTATTAAAACAATATTATACAAAACCATGAATACGATAAAACAAAATGATCAAAATAAGCATTATGCACTCAATATATGTACTATAGTCGTAATGCAATCACAAAATTAGATCCACATAAGCATTAAACTAAAACTAAATCATAACTAACACACATAATTAATCATCTAAATATAGATAACATCAAAGACATACTAAAGCTAACAATTTACACAATGCATAAAAAAAATGTTATCTATCATGGTGTGTACATTGTTTCTAGTTGTTCCTATATCATCCCTCAACACCTCCATCTATTCCATCCTCTTCGATGATGCTCTCCCTCCATCATGGTATGAGGGATGGATCTATCCCGCATCCAACTCATGAAAAGAAGGTAGTTAACCCATAGCATCATGATATATCATAAAATACTATTGTAAAAACTAATCAACATGATCATAATGTAAATAATATATAAATATAACTAACTCATAACAATAAAATCATGTAATCTAAGTAACATACAATTGTCCCATAATATCATATGACTGACAACTTAGTTAAATAGTATAAATCAATTTAACAAACATAATAATACATGGATAATTAGGTAAATTATCTTAGAGATAAATTGGGATATGAAAAAAATGATTAGTTGTAAAGTACGGAGCCATAGAGCAAAGGAGGGTAATTTTTTTTTGAAGATATGAAGAATATAAAGGATAATATCAGTCTTCACGAGTTATCTCAGATCATCAAACAAAGATAATTATTGCTCAAGGAATTTAGTGAGAGATCATCTACTAAAAAATTAAAACCTGCACATATAAATGTGGTCATTTACAAGGACAAACCTGAGGTACCACCTTTTCTTTTAATTATCAAAATGTTTGGAAATAATATGCATAATTAACTAGTCAACTCAGGTGCCGCAGGCAATGTGATACCCAAAACTATATGCGAGAAACTAGGATTGACCCTAGATAAGTCCAAAAGGGTGGTCCTAAAACTAGATAAGTCCTCTTTCCCACATTTTGGAGAGTTAACAAATTTACACATCTAAATTACCTCGAAGCCATGTGTACAATAGTATGTATACATTCTAATCATAGACAATCCTGAAGCCTATGGTTTGTTGATGAGTCATGATTGGTCAAAGACACTAAATGGATACATGAAAAGAGACTGATCACACATGTGACTACCATGGAAATGGGTAACCAATCATATTTGAGTAGATTGATAATCAAGGATGAATTATCTAATCATAAATTATAATGTCAAGAATGAAAAGGTTGACTAGGCATCCTAACATGTAGGTTTATAAACATTCACCACAAAGATATAATCTCATGAATAAGAATTTGAAGGTCCATCCTAGTTATGCACTCTCCATTTTGATGGATCTATATTGAAGCAAGGTTTGGGTGTTGGTATAACTTTGATCAACCTAGAGGATAATTAGTATCTAGTGGCATATAGAATGTAATTTCCTTATACCAATAATCAAGTTGAGTATAAAGCTCTAATCCTTAGTCTATAATTTGAACCAAAACATAATGTCAATTAGTTGCAAATATTCATAAATTTAGAGTTGGTTTTCAACCAAATAATAAATAAATGATAATGAAAACTTACTTACTTGAAGAAGTAAAAACATCAAGCATGGGATACTATTTAATCCTTCAAAGCATTCAACATCAGAACTATCCCAAGGAAAATGAACTAGATGGCAGATTCACTAGTAGCTTTAGTAACCAACCTGGTACCACTCTAAGAATCCAAGATGTATGAATTATATTTGGATTTGTTTCCTTGCTCCTTTATCCTAGACAACATGGAGAACTTCCAGATATTTGATGATGATCAACAGTTCATATAATTTATGAATAGTCTTAGAGCCTTTGAATCCTAGATAATAGATGAAAAGGATGTTGAACCCATAAATATAAAGTATTTAGGAGAAGATGACATCCTAAAACTAAAATAGAGTTGCATTCCTATGGGGATGGTATCACTAGAATGATATTTTAACATGGATTCACAAGATCAAAATTAGAAACAACCTAAATTAACTGAATATGACTTTGTTAAAGAGAATATGGGAACTGACCAACATCCCCAGTATGTAAAAATTAGCTTGAGTTTCACTAAAAGTGAAATTTTAAGGGTGATAGAAGACAAATATGTGATGGCTTGGACATACAAATATTTCAAGGTCTTTGACCCCAAGGTCATCACATACACTATCCCACTAAATTTAGAACACAAGCCCTAGTAAATCTAATTCTAGAAACCCTCATCTAGATAGAAGTACAAAAACTATTGGATGCTAAGATCATATTTCTAATCAGGTATTCTACTTGGGTGGACAAGTTAGTACCCATTAGGAAGAATAATGGGTAAATAAGGTTATGTGTTGACTTCAAAAATCTGAATGGAGCATTAGAAAAGGATAACTATCCTTTGCCCTCTTTGGATAAGGTGATAAAAATGGTTAGTACATCTAATATGATGTCCTTCTTGGATGGATTATCATGCTATAATCAAGTGCTCATAGAAATAGAAGATAGAATGAATACCACCTTCACTACCAAGTGGGGGACTTTTGTATATAAAAGGATGCTTTTTAGTCTAATAAATGCAAGAGTAAACTTCTATCAAGCTATGGACTTTGAATTCCAAGGACTTGTTGGCAAGTGCATCATCATTTATATGGATGACCTAACAGTGTTATTAAATAATAAAATTGATCATGCAAGTCATTTATAGAAGGTATTCAACAAGTATAGGAGATATGGAGTATCCCTCAATCCAAAGGAGATCATCTTTGGAGTTACTGAAGGAAATATATTAATCCATGTCATTACCAAAGATGGTATTTCCATTGACCTAGAATGATTCCACATCATTTACAAGCTAACACCTCCTAACATTAATAAAAATTTGAAGTCTTTATTTAGAAAGATAAACTTTGTAAGGAAATTTATTTCTAGATTTGTAGATATTTTCAAGCCACTAAATGCCATGTTGAATCAAGATGCTAAAATAGAATGGACAACTAAAGCCAAGAAAACTTTTCAAGATATCAAAACTGCCATTGTTCAAGCTCTATTTTTGATTAGCCTAGACTTTACTAAGGATTTATTTATTTATTCATTTTCCTCAAAAGATAATATATCAATAATACTCAAATAAAAGGTAGATGATAATGAAAATCCAATTGTCATAATGATTACTAATTTAAAAGATACAAAGTTAAATTACTTAATTATATATAAGCAAATTTATGCAATGATAAAAGTTGTAAAGAAGTTCAGGAATTATATTATTAGGAAAAACACATATGCCATTATCCCAGACATAGTCATCAAGCTCATGCTCAGCCAGAATGAATTGGGTGAAAGAAGAGGAAAATGGATGGAAAAACTACATGAGCTTGATCTTGAAATAAAACTTGCCAAGATGGTGTAAGGCTAGGGAATCATTCAACTCATGATTAAAATTGATCCATGCATCTACAATTAACAAATCAATTATAATCAAGTGGATGGTGTTGAATGGTATGCCCACATCATCCATTACTTACTCACTAGTACATGTCCTATTGAGAGAACAGTGAGCCCTTAGGCTCAAATCAACCCATTATATGATAAAGAAGGGAGTGTTATACTAGAATAATTATGAAGGCATTTATTTGAGGTGTGTCTTAAGAGAGGAATCTATAGACATTCTAAATAACCTACACCAAATAATAGGTAGTGTACATCCCTCAAGCAATGCCATGGTTCATAAAATATTTAGGATGAGATACTACTAGCCTATAGTTTTCAAAGATGCCCATAACGATGTCAAGATGTGTTATGAATGCCAAATATTTATAAAAATGGATATGCATGCTTCCATTCATACAACTAGTCATTAAGCGATGCCCTTTTACTAAATGGGGTCTTGAATTTGTTGGAGTGATCAACCCAAATTCCTTAGCAAGGTATAAATTTATCCTAATAGCCACTGATTATTATACTAGATGGATGGAATATGTTGCCACAAAGAATTTTAGAACCTAATAAGTGATAAAATTTATAGAATAAAACATATTTACTAGGTTTGGCACTCCCATCTCCTTGGTCTGTGATAATGGTCTTGCCTTTCAATCTATAGAATTCACTGAATAGGCCTACAAAAATTAAATTACCATCAAGTTTTCATCAAATTATTATTCCTAATAGAATGGAGTTGTTGTGTCTACTAATAAGAATATAATGGATTCCATCAAGAAATAAACACAAGATAAACTAATGGAATGGCTTCCATTACTAAATTAAATACTATAGGCAGAGATGAGAAGAAACAAGCAAACCCTTAAGGCTTCATATTTCTTGTTAGTAAATGGACAACAACTAGTTTTTCCTATCACTCTCAAAATACCAACTTTCCAAGTCATGCAATAGTATATAAGTGAAGATGAAAGAATCTAGTCCATATTACTTGACACAGTCTAGATGGAAGATTTATGAACTGAGGCATTGTATAGCATCAATAAACACCAAGACATTGTCAAAAGGTGGTTTAATAAAATATCTAAAATCAAGGCCTTCAATATTTTAGACCTCATTATTTTATGGGATAAGGAACATGAGAAGAAAGGATAGCATGATAATTTCACTCCTTCATGTATTAGCCCATACCAAATATCTAAAATCCTAGGTATCAATGCCTTTCATTTGAAAGAATTCCAAGGTAATGACCTCACCATTTTAGTCAATGGATAATTTTTGAAGCATTATTTCATGACTACTCCAACTAGAGATGCCTCTAAATGAATTTGAGGATGCATGTAACTGTAGGAGTAGATTATGTTTCCCACTTTGTAGAATAAATTACCTAATTTCTTAGATTAAGCTTTTCTATTTTCTTAGAGTAATTTCCTATTTTTTTCATGTGCTTTCATAGTTAATGTTGTTTCTTTTTGGGTTAGTTTTCTTAAAATTGTAGAATGGTCCAATCAACATCTTCTACTAGAATCATGAAATACCTACCAAATGTAAGGGGATGAATCAATAGGAACACAAATGGAACTTACTAGGGTTTTATTTTGGTAATACTTGAGGTTCTGAGATTGAGGTATGTGTTATGACTAAATTAAGTTCTACCAGGATTGAATAGGCTCATTAAACCTTTGGGATTTACTTTGATATATTCATGTAAATTTTAGAAATAATTTTTATTTACAAATATCAACTACACCATTACATTATAAAACTTGGATGAGATAGAATAAACATTGAAATTATTGCACACTAGCAGGGATGTATTGCCAAAAAATAAGTTTTCTTATACAAACACCTAGCCAATGGTGATTCCTAACCCTTATTCCATCTATGTTCTACAAAAATACTTATAGAGGAAGGGCGATTCAAGCAACCTCTATCAGGGCTATGGATGACTATCAAATAGAGAGCAAGGTTTAGAGCATAATTAGAGGTATCTATGTTAGGGCTATGAATGTCTGGATGAAAATAGAGTAATGCCTAGGCTTCCCTTATTATTGTTGAAACAAAATCAGAAATAAAAATTAAACCTAAAATATATGTCTATGTCTCTACCAAAATTCTCATAACAAGACGCAAAACAAATATCATAAGAAAACACATAGATTCTAGGAATGAAAAGGATTAGTGTGTTGCATGAGGAAGGTGGAGTCTTTTTTAGTCGATTGGTACTCTTTTTATTTATTTATTTTTTTTGGGGGGGGGGGGGGATTAAAGTTCTGATATGATGCATTAAATTATATTCTAGGTTCTCAAATAATCTTGAGTTTTCCCCATGAAATCATCATTTGTTGTGCCCCCCAACACACCCCATTCTTTAAAAATTTCAAATAGGGACCCATTAATGTTAAGATATATTTTATTAATGGTACATATCAACCTTAGGAACTCTAATATTGATCAAACATATATGATCCTATGGTTGTTTTCATAGTCTAATTTCATTACAATTATTCCAAAAAAGAGAAAATCAAAGCTTGGGCATCGCTTTTGAATTATATATCACCTTTGATGTTTTTCTTTGCTGATGAAATGTGTATTCAATATCATGTTTTGATTTAAGGAACTAAGAGGACTAATGGAAATATGTATCTTGTTTAATATTTGATGTGTAATGAGTTCCCAAAATTTAGATCTCCATCAGGTTCTTTGGATCATGACAAGTTTTGGCATCTCGTTCACCCATAGCTTACTATAATTATAATAAAAGTTCTGATTCCTCCTAAGTATATAGATTTATAAGATCATTCCATCTAGAAATATCTCGTTCATTTTCAAAATTTGACATTCTACCTAAATTTTTTAAGTATTTAGGTCAGTGAGAGCCATTGATGTGTCAAAATCTTATAAACCCAAGACGTAGCTAATCTTCAAAAAAAAATCTAAATGAATCCTAATATTTCTCCACATGGTGATATCTTAATTACTCAAAATCTATGGGAAGAAAATAAGCAATAAATTTCAAAATGGTTTCCAAACTTTTGATATCATGTCAATTGGTAGAATCTCATCGACCCATGTTCTAGAGGATCGTGGCATGTTGATTTTGTTCAAAACTCTTGGGCTCCCTAGATCATGCCAAGTGGTAGAATCATGTTCACCTAATCAAATTAGTTGTAGATACATTAAAATTTTTGGTTCTCCTAAGATTCTTGAGAGCCATCCACATGTTATCATCACATAATTTGAAGACCTGATAAACAAAGTGCACTACCAAAATTTTCTAAGTCTCCATATTAAAGTGAATCATCTATATTATATAATATCATTAACCTAGGACTTTTTAGTCAAAATCACATTGTCAAAACTCTATTTTATCTAGATTCCCCAAGCCCTCCACATGTCCTCATCTTGAAATCCCAAAACTTGTCAAAAGAAGGCACCAAGATCAAAATTTTAAATTCTATGGATTCACTGAGAGCCATACACATGGAGTAATCTTGGAAACTCAGAGCCTACAAAGACAAATTGTAACCCAAAAGGTTTCAAATCTATGATCTCTTGAGATTCATCCATGTGTCATGATCTTATAAATCATAGCTTATCATTTGAAAGTACAAGGTCATAATCCTTAGAACTCTAGAAACATGATATTTTACCACGTGGAACCATCCCATGCACATGGATCCTTTCCAAAAGAGGTACATAGTGTGTATTTCAAAGAAACTCAAGTCCCCAAGATTGCAATAGGTGGTAGAATTTCATTGAGTCATAACTTGAAAAGCATATAAATTAAAATTACAAATCTAAACCCTCCAAGTAAATGAGATCATGATAGGTGTCATAATCTTATAATAACATAGCTAGAATACCTATGCAAGAGTCTACAACTAGGATAAAATCTAAATAAGTAGGAAATGGACACCTATCATGAAGTGATGACTAAGCATTTAGAATTAATGAAAAGCAAACACATGGTAGAAAAGACACTTGCCAAAATTGACTTGTTAATTTCAAATTAAAATAGGAAATAAAATTAAAAGTAGTTGTTGTATTAACGTCACACAAACTAGGCATTCAAGTCTCAAGATTTAATCGATATATGCAAAATCTTGAGAACATCAAATCACATTATTATTAATTAGTGAGCTAATAACTATGAATTTGAGCTATCAAGCCTTCAAGAGCCCTTGTTTTCGTGCTAAAGAATTTACAAATCTATTTAGTTGAAACTTAATATGAATTTTGTAACACAAAAATGGCTTCTTCATCTTAAGCATCTATGTAGTACCCTTCTCAATATGAAATCGTAGAAGCAACTGAGTATCTCAATATGGTTTTTGATAGGGGGTATTACTATTTCCCTAGTACTCAAGTCTCTAGGATGAAATTGAAAGCATCAATCCATATTCAATATAGGACCAGCTAGACAATGATAGAAAGAGATATGTGGATGATTTACTATGAATAAAAGACATGGGCCTCCATAATGCAACTGTAAAATTAGAGGTAATGCCATGTGTTAACCTACTTGGTGATTTTTTTCAATGGTAGTATTATTGGAGACTATTTACATCTGAGACTTTAAAGGAATGTAGTAGCCTACATTTCTATGGATGTTTTCAAGAAATATCTACACTTCCAACACCTGAAATGACTTACAATAATTCACAGTCAATGCCTAGCTAGATCATAACATAGTTGCAAGCAAGCTTATGCAATGGCTAGCCAAAGGAGAGAAATTCAACATTTGAGGCCTTGTTTCTTCGATGCCTATAACTAAATTTAGGCCAGCCATAAATATGGCTATGGCCTTGATAAATATGTTATATGGGTTTTCCAGTATCACTTACGTGCATGAGGAGTGGGTACACTTGTTGGGTATAATTCAAACTTCTGATAAGGTCATGGCACTTGGAGAGGTCATCAATGTTAGACTCAAGGAATAGATGCTCAATTTTTACATGATGTCATATGTAATACATGACATCAAGGGGATAATACATATAAGATACAAGTAGCCCTAGGAACCATCCACAAAGTACATGAACAACAAGGTTTGTAACAAATTTTCTCTACTACATGTTTATAAGTTCAAGAGATAAATAATGATAATTGTAGAATAGGTATACCTAATGTTATACCAAGTTATTTATTGGTGTTCCATGCCTTGAATTTTAGAAAACATAAGGAAAACTATTGTGAATATGGGAGATTATTAGTTTTATCTTGATTGTACTATAATCAAGATAGAGAGAGATAGGGCTACCCCTTTCAATCCCCCTTATTTTGTTCTTGATAAATTTATAGAGCAGGAGATAGCCTTTCAAATTTAAAATAGTGTGGATGAGGATCTAGCTACCAAACATCAAGTATATTATTATAAGGTTCCTTTGAGCATCGACCAGATGCAATACACACTAAGTAGGCACCTTAACTTAGTTGGGAGGACTAAAACCCACTATGGGCTAAGCTAGGCATAATATAGAGATTGGGATCCCAAGGGCAGAGTGAGGTAACACCTCAGTGATCTTACAAGGAAGGGATTCCATATTCCATATGGCCATAGGAGATATGAGCATGATCCCATTTTCATGAATGTTGTGGATGATTTTGAGGTATATAGGTGGATGACTCCACTTAAAATGCCTATGGTGGTAGCCCAGGCCATTCAATATGATTATTCCATCATAAGGGAACAAGTGAATAAAATAGTGGAACAAGGAAATGAGCTTAGACACTAGACATTAGATGAAGATGCACAATCCACATTGTAATAAGTCCCTAATTTTGGCCTCACTCAAGCATCTACAACCTTAACTCTAAGTCTCACCTTTGAATCCACTATTTCAATATCATCTACTCCAATAGGTACATCAGCTACCAACTCAATAATATAAGTTCTCATTTAAGAGGAAAGGTAGGCTTTGAATAAGGTAATGTCATCCCTCTCTTCTTTCATTACTATTAAAGATTATCAAAAGGTTAATTTTCCATCCACTATCCTAACTATTGCACCTCTCTCTCCATTTGAGTCCTTTTAGAGTTATTGTAAAGAAACTTAGTTATTTTTATCCTCATGTTTACATTGATTATACTAGGCAATAGTTTTCTAATTAATTAGGTCTACTTTTTGACTCTTTAGATTTTTTTATTCATTCGACCACTACCTCAATAATGTCTAGGCCTCAAGACTCTAAAAATAAGGTCCATTTTGAATATTTGGTCATTGAATCCATATTCAATCCCTAAGCTCCACCAAGACCATCCACCTAGTTATATTTATCCATATCCCAGCAAAGTGCAATTGAATCCTCTATAATGACTATCATAAGAACTTTGGGGCAAACTAGATACATAGTGGAGGCTACACCCCAGAGGATTTCTTTAGAATGGATTAGGGTCACTCCTCCAATTCCCCAAAAGCCCATTTAAATAAGTGTTTCCATGCTCCCACTAGGTTTCATACCACCTTCCATTTCCCCAAAAACCACTCGACCATAAGAACAGTGAGAGCTCATTATGCCTACTTAGGTTAAGGAGTCACAAGAAAGGAATAAGGATAGGGTGGACTTGGTCCTCATTTAATTTCCTATAATGAGTACCAACTTCGATAAAAAGAGTGTTATAATTCAAAGAGTGAGGAATAGGAAGGGAGTGCACAACAACACAGGGGAGGAAATATCATTAGATGAAAGGGAAAATGTATTTTCTCTAGCCAAGAAACAAAATAAAAACCCAAATGACCCCATTGAGTATATACAGGATTTTTGTGCTTTTATAGACATAGTAAGGGAGGCAATAAAGGAAATGTATATAAGTCAAGTTCAGGATAATCAAATATTTCTTCAACAACATATCAATTAGGCTTTTGAGGAGATTGTGGACAATGTACAAAGTGCATCCACCACATTGAAGATAATTATGACTTCTAGGGGTGAGTCACAGCTTGAATGGGGAAAAATAATAAAACTTTGGAACAAATTAAAAGAGATTGAAAAAATACTTAACTTCTTGGTTCAATGCACAATAAATAGTGCATACAATCATTTAAATGTGATGACAACATAGGAGGCAGCTTTGGCCTTAAACTATGTAATTTTGACAAGATATGTTGATTTCCAGTTGCATACTCAGATGAAATTTTTGATAACCCAACTAACAAGCCAAGAAAATGAGGCCATTAAATTTTTGAAATATATGAGGGTCATAAGCCTGATAACCTCTATGGGGAAATTGATAAATAAGACCAATTTTGAAGCACTTCTAAAACTAACCACCGATAGTTTCAAAGCAAAAATGGAAGGCACTATTTATAAAACCAACAAGGAAATTTTATAGTTTATCAATTTTGCAAAGGACAAAGTGACTAAAGTTGAGGCACTCAGGGTAGGACTCAAATCCTATGAAACTAAGCATCAAAGGTTGATGATTGATGTTGGTAAAATATCCAAACCTTCTATGATCAATTTTGATATTATAAATAAATAATTGAATGTTGCTTATGCATTATTCAAAAAGTTGAAGGTTGTTAAGATTGATACTAGGATAATGCCTATCACTCAGCCAATATCTACATTAATAGTTGAGCCTCAAAGTCTATTTTGTCATACAATGCATGTTCCTCCTTAGTTTATTAGTTTTTCATTGATAGCAATGGTTAGCTCTTCGCTTATAGTACCTCGATCAACTTCAGTTGCCACGTCAAGTTCACATTCTCCTTCTTCTTTGGGTGGTGCCTAGTTTGCACCATAGTTAAGTATGAATGTATATATTTGCATGTATTTTATTATTACAAAGACTCATATCTTCATTATATTTTGGGCATGTACATATTTATATTTTAACTATAAAGTTTTGGTCGGTTAGTCTATTTTGTATCTTGTACATGCATGTTGTGTATAAGTCCTAAAATTATAATTTATAATTTTAGACTTTGCTTGGAGGATAAGTCAACCCCTCCCCAAGATTATATATACTTGTATCTTTTTAATTCCAAATTGAGGATAATTTTGGTTGTTAAGATAAATAATAAATTCTAAGGATTGTTCTACAATTTATCTTGATGTGCAAATATTGTTCTTCTCTAAGTCTGTGAGTCTTTAAATAAATTCCATAATTTTGGTATTTTAGTATTTGGGTTATGTAGAATTATTATTTAATAGAGTTATCCATATTTTTTAGTAGCTAATTTGAATTATTTGTTTAATGATCATAATCTCCCTTTGTAGATGTGCAATTGCAATCTCACAAATGCAATAACCTTTGATTATGTGCACTAAAGTTCACTATATTTTTGTTTTATTGGACTATTAACTATGCTTTACTATTTATTTGCTAATAGTAACTTGAATCAATAATTAGTTCTTTGATTACTTATCCAACCCCTAGTTTAATATTTGGTCTAGAAAGGTTTCATCTCTGACTAATTAACAAAGCCTTATTTTCTACCTTACCGTTTATTTTTATTTTATTTTGATCCTACCCACTTTAGGTTAGATTCACCCTCAATCCTTCCATCTCAATTAGGTCTATACTCATGTCATATTCAAACCATCTAAGGTAAACAATTGCTTCACTCATTGTTATTCCACCACTAGGTTGTTTACAAAACCCAATACCCTACAACTCATGACTTGGAGTGAATCTTTCTTCACTAATCCTAAAACATTAAAGGCTACCTCATAATTTTTCTTGGTGTGCATAAAACCCACATCAATATACATGTCATCAATATCTTATAAGGTGTATATGGGGTTGGGGCAAGGTATTAAGTGAATAAGTTTTTTCATAAGTTGAAACTCATATTTGGGATTTTAGATCACTTTTAGAGGGTGATTATGACAAGAAGGAACCTTCTTAATTTTTTAATATGTCATGGGGTCATATGGAATAGATTATGTGATCTTATACAAGGGAAATAAATATCTTTATATGCATACAACCTCCCAAATCAAATTTGAAAATAGAGTTTTAAGTTCTTTGAAAATGAAATGTGAGGTATTGAAAGAGGGATGCAAGAGTTTTGAAAATATAAAATTTTAAGTGCATTGATTATATTTAAATATAAAATTATAGATATTGGAAAGGGAGATGGTTCCATGTTTCAATTGGATAAAGAATAGGAAAATACTATATTTTTTATATACATGTAAGGAGTTATAACTTAGTTTGGGGTTGGTTCTTAGATTTGGTTTGTTGGAGAGATATTGGAAGGAGAGAACTAGGAGCTTGGTTCAAGTGAAAAGATTGTAAGAGCTCGAAGTAATCCATCCTCCTTTGAAATTATTTTTATTTTGATGTATGATTATGTTTTTTAAGTATCATATATGTATGAAATGGTATTTCATGGTGTGTGATTCTTATTAAAAATTGTGTCTTCTACCTTGGAATCTATGGGAAAGATTGTGGGTCTTTTATTTTCCTAATGGCTAATTGTTATTGCCTTTGGAGGGAACCTCTATATGTATTATTTATTGATTTTGATGTGTTATGTCAAAACGTGATATGTGATAATTCCCAAGATTGGCTCATAAGTAGAAATTGAGGAAGGTGGTCACCCCCTCCTTGTGTTTGTGTGATATCATTATGTTATTAAAGAGTGTGGATTGTATGGTAAATACATATAGCTACACCATCAACTTGGTTTCATGTATTTTGGGAATGATTTTCATGTGAAAATAATGGTGGATTTATGGTTTTGATTGATTTGGATTAAGTGTGATGGCAATAAGGATAAATGTGGGACAAAAGGGTGGTATGTGTAGAAGTGAATAAGAGGAAGCTTTCTTGGAAAAAAATTCATTATGGTTGGTGACCCCTTTACTCCTTGTTTCTTTGGGTTAACTTGAGAGTTCAATGGGTGCTTAAACCTCCTTTTATTGTGTTCTTGATTTGGGTTTTATGGATATATCTTGGGATCTTGAAGCCTCTTTGTTTTGAAATGTGAGTCATGTGGATTGGTGGTTGTATATGTGCTATGTGTTATGTATAATTATGAAATTTGGATACTCATAAATATTATTTATTATCCATCCCTCAAAATATTTGTGTTGTGTGGTTGAATATATGTCGATTTGGGCTCGAGGGTTGGCTAGAGTCTCCTACACAATGCTTTCATATTTTCTTGGGTGGTGATAACTCCACTCCTTGGATTTCATCACTTTAGATTCTTAAAGCTTGTTATGTTGTAGTATATTCTTGGAGCATTATAAAAACCTGAAATTTTTGAAAAATGTACATTATTAGTTTTTTTTATAAAGATTGGCTTATGGATTATTAAATCCTCTTGTGACATGTACAACATATATTCCTATGCAAGAGTTGTGATATATTATTCATTATGTTATTTATATTTTCTCCATTTTCATTCCCTCTTTTTCTTGGGCTAAGAATAGAATAAAATGTTATTGTGTAGTGCTCATTGAATTGTTTACTAATGAAATGGGTGAAGATGAACGTGAAATAAAAACTACCTAATTGTAAAATGTAGAATTTTATTGATTGTTATCCTTATTATAATGAAAATGTTATCTTGCATGCTTTTGCTTTCTCTCTGCCCTTATTATAAAAATTGTATTTTATTTTTTTGTAAACAATGAAATTTACTACTTAGCTTAATTTATCAAGAAATAATGATTATTTAGTACTTCCATAGTTCAAGAATTATTATTATTACATATAAAAAATTAATAAATTTAAAATTTTCAAAATATATGTTGGTTGGAGACTGTATTGTAATATAAAAGGGATAATAAATTTGTCCCCATATTTTGTGTAAGAAAGGCATTGGGATGTGGCAATACTAGAACCATTATGTAAATGGGATGCCACAAGCCCATCCCTTAGCATACCATCATGGGGTTTCAACCCTCACCCAAACAAGGGACTAGTTGTGTTGTTGTATGGTGGCTATCAATTTGGTTTCTTACATAAATTGAATCATATCCTTAGATAACACCTCTCTCTCTCACTCACTCACATATACACATAAACACACACATGCATGTGTGTGCATGTACATGCGCGCATGTGCACACACACGCACACGCACACGCACGCGCGCGCGCGCACACACACACACACACACACACACACACACACACACACACACACACACACACACACACACACACACACACACACACACACACACACACACACACACACACACACACACACACACACACACACACACACACACACACACACACACACACACACACACAAGCCTATTTTTTATTAGAATAGATACCCAAAGGCTTGGGATATTATAAATTCCCTGTATCACAAAAGATTATTTACAAATGTCTAAAATAAAATAATAAAAATATAAAGGTATTAAAAAATAAAGTTTAAAATAACCTAAAATATATAGAAGCCATGGCATCCATTGTTGGAGATTAGAGGTGACATGCAGAGTGATGAATTTTTTCCTCTAGTCCTCTATTCATCTCCTTTCAAATAAGTGACCAAATGGGAAACTCAGAGACTTAGGAGATTTTTTGTATTCATCCCTAAAGATGATTAGAGAAAATTTAAATTTTTTCTAATCTATTGATCAATCTTAGACTTGATTTAATGGTGGCTATGGATTGTTACACTCTAAAGAGAAAATATATTTTAACTTATCATTTTTATTATTAAGAAAGGCTAAAGTTTACTAGTTAATTGTTAGTTAAATTCACTTTGTGTGTGCACCTTGCCATGAGTAGTTGAGATTTTTCTTAGAATTTTATTTTAAATATCCATTTAAATCTGTGTCCCCATTTTAATTAAAATTTGAATCTAATTATGTGCACATTGTTGCAGGTCTAGATTGCACCCTAGCTGAGCAAAGGATTGTTCAGGTCCTCTACTCAAACCTATTCCAACATGGGAATGACCTTAGGTTGTGGGTTACCTAATATTGGTTATAATTTTAGAATTTTTAATGAGGCTAGCTCCTATGATGCATCACTTAGCTTATTTACACTAAGATCTACTCATTGTTGGTGGAAAAGGGAGAGAAAGATAACTGAAAGGGAAACCTAAGCTAATGTTGGTGATGCACCTAAATTGATTGTTCATCCACTCTTACTTGAGCTTATAGAAAAATCTAATGAGATAAGAAAAGGACTATATCTACAAATCCAAATGTCTGGTGTGCATCAATATTTCATGCAGAGGTTCACCAAGTGATCAAAACCTAAGGGAAGTGATGGAGAGGCTTAATTCAAGGCACTAACTAGTCAATGGATCCACATGCTAGCTTTAACCAAATGACATTAGACACTAAACATGACCTACATAATGAGACAAACTACCAACTAGGTGAGATCAGAACTTGACAAGGGAGAAAGCTCTACCACATATGCAAATCAACTGACATGAACACCCTAGATGAGTAGAATGAAATATTAACAGAATCTTCTATTATCTCAAGAGGTTACAAATCTCAATCTTGGTAGAGTCTAGTCATGCCCAAGAGAGGGATCCATTTAAAGGTTTGAAAGCCTGTATATATAAAATAATGGAAATGAGAGAGATGGGGAATATGCATAGGAAATTTGAGAAAGAGTCACTAAGGATCAAGAAATGTGGTGGCATTTTATTGATTATTTTTGTATGCATGTTTTCTTCTAAACTGGACTAATCTTTCATCAATAAGCTAATCTTCATTTGCCTCATGATCTTCAAGATTTCTCATTGGTTGAGAGATCCACTATAAGATAAGGGTTTGTTTTACATGATGAGTCATGACTAAATCTATTGGAGAAAATATCTTTATGGTTTTGAATAGAATTAATTCTCCAACTACTTCTCTAACCACCAACTCTCTTTGTTTTGATCCTCCACGCCAACTCCACTTGATTCATTATGAGGGCAAGGTCCTTATATCCTTGGGGCTGACAAATCCATCACCATGTTTGATTTGAGAAAAAAAATCTTCCTACTAGATTTTGGATGATATGACTATCATAGTTATGCCTTGGCATGCTCTTTACTATAACCACTAAACATGCATCTACTATAAATGAAAACCAATCTTATTTATTGGTTTCATATAGTCATCAAATCCACCTAGGTGCATTTACGTTGCTTAAACAACCTAGTATCCCAACTTCAATATTTAATAGACCCAAAAGACCTATTTTACCTATCCAAAGCTTTAATGACATCATTTGATCCTACAATATCTACTCTGGTTCAACTTGGATCGTATTTCAACCTCTAGTCAAAATCCCTTAGCTTTGCCATTTAATATTGGCCTTTGATCTTAATCTGGGCCTTCAATATTATAACACATTTGACCTTCATCATTGACCATCGATCTATGATCTGTATTGGATAATCACCGTTAAATCTTCTTTTCATGTATCATTGATATTTTTATGTATGAATGAATATGAGCCATAGATCTTATTCTAGTTTAACATAATTAAGACACTTGTCACCCACACATTTGTCTTTGAGATTCACTGACCTTTTAACCCATTACTTACCATTAGATCTAATTTATATGAGTGAATGTACTTCATTGATCTGCTTGGACCCACTAACACTATTAGTCACCATGCACCGTTAAATCCTTTGATCCAATCAAATGTTGACCATTGATCTTGCTCTGAGCACCTTTTGACTCTTTAACCTTGCACATGTCGTAGATCTCCTATCCAAACTCTTGAGATCTTAATACTTGTCACTTGTGCATTCATCCTTAAGACATTTGAATTTAAATGACTATTTACCAAAGCTTGAACTTGATGTTTGTGTACCCATCCTAGACTGCTAGTTCAACTTTAAATGATTGTAACTTGAGATAGAAAGCTTATCAAGTCACAAAATTTTTAGAGCATGATCTACACATGAACAAACTCATATCCATGCAATATTTTTCCATGAGAGGCTCCCTAAGTGCATTTATTAAATGTGTAGTTAGATTGACCCATTTATTTTTGCATGATGTCTTGATGATGGTCTAGCTCCTTTATGCTTGTGCAAGAACTTTAAAAGATCAAAATGATTTTTTGAGACCTATGAAAACTCATTCCATGATCCTAATTAGATTGATTACCATGAGAACCTACTTCTTCAAAATTTGACAAACTACACTTTAAGTTTACTTAAAGTGTTTTAAAAGCTTTGTAAGCTACATGTGATATTTGGACCACTCATTCCATCTATAAATTTTTTCATCTCATCCATTTAGATAGAAGCTTTATATGTAGGCCAAATTGGCCAACATTTTTGGTGACTCAGCTGGATTGACCAACTTACTAGTCATGAAACCTAGAATTTGATCAAGCTTGCTCATGATAACTAGATAAATGAAGTATTACTTGTAGAAGGATTTTGATTGACTCCTTAAAACACTTTGAATCAATGAGACACACATAAAAAACAAGAAATCAATAAAACACACCAAAAAAATACCCTAATAGTATGGAAACAACCAACAGAGTAATATGCAACAGCACTTAGAGGTAAAGACAAACCTATCAACCTATGTCCAAGGTCATTAGATAACACTAGTATAAAAATTTAAGATAACTCCTATTGACAGGGATAGTAAGGATCTCTCCATTAAACCTATCAAGCTAAAATACATTTCTCTCCTTGTAACCTATGATAGCATAAGGCCCACTCCAAATACTATCAAAATTGGAGTGCTTTCCTAGTTTTGAATGGTCCTCATCCCATTTGAGGACTGTATCACCTTGTTGGAATGTCCTTGAGGAATCTCTCATATCAAATTAATTATTCACTTAGTGTTAATTATACCACATGATGTGCATAGTAGTGTCCCTTGTCTCCTCTAATTGTCTTAGCTCATTCAATCTTACCTGCATAGCATAATCCTCTAGGAGCTCTAGTTGATGTGTAAGCTCTAATGTAAGAAGTTCAAGAGATACAAGAAGTTTGGATTCTTTTCCATAGGCAAGAAGGTATGAGGAGTGTCTAGTAGATCTCTTAGGTGTCACTCTATCTTCCCATAGGGTAGTCCTTAGCCTAGTATGCCACTCCCTTTGACTATCTTCCATAGTTCTCTTGATAATTCTCAACAAGTTCTTATTTGTGGACTCTGCTAGTCCATTGCCCTATGGGTAATAGTTATAAGATGCCTTTACATAAATTCCATATGAAATATCCCACTCACATACCTTGTTTCTATTGTAGGCTAATGCATTATCAAAAATGATTGTAGAAGGCACACTGAATATGGTCACAAGGCTATCATAAAGTCTAAAATAGAATCTTCATTATCTTCCTTAAGGGCAGTGGCTTCAACCCACCTTGTAAATTAGTTTATAGCTATAATGATCAATTTATGTTTTTTAATTTAAGGTGGAGTGTATCATTCCTATGAAATCTAATCCCTATTGCATGAAAGGTTGTTGTACTTGTATGGCTTGTAAGGGAAGGGTAGCCAATTTTTGTTTGCCAACAAACATTACACATTTTTGGCATTTCCTTACCAAAGAGTGTGCATATATAAACATTATGGGCCAAAATTACCTATCTCTAATTATCTTAGAGGTTGTGGTCTTAGCATCAAAGTGCCCATTAGCTGGACCATCATGAAACTACTCAAATCACTTGTCTATTTGGCATGATTCCACACACCTCAAAAGCATGCCTCTTATGTATCTCGTGAAAATTAATCCATCTATTAGGACATAGGGTATAATTTTCAACCTTAAGTTCCTTCTCTTAGCTCTATCTAGTCCCATAAGACATTATCCTGACTCAAGAAATCTGATTATATCATGTGTCCAACTGAAAGGTGTGTTGTTTGCAGTTGTCTATTAACTATCATGGACTACCAACACTTGATATTTATCTTGTTTTGCCTCTAATACAAGATAATAAAATAATCCTATACCCCTTATAATGTTTTTAACTCTAACCTTAATTTCATACTCCATGCATTTTGTCACCCATCTATCTCTTTTCTCATTGAGGTCTCTATTGAGTATAAACCCTCTAACACTTAGGTGTACCACCATGAGTATGATCTTATTATTAGAGACCATGTGCCTAAACTTATTTAAACCTCTCACTACTAAAATCACATGCTTTTATATAAATATACACCTCTCCTCATACCCCTCTAAGTCCTAACTAAAGAAATCAATAGGTTGTTCCAGACCTTGTTCATTTTGCTACATCAACATGGCATAGATTGCATTCAATGTGGAGAAGGCATACAAGTAGAATTCCTTGTTAAAATTAAGATTAATAAGTGTAGGGGCATGATAGATGTCCTATTTTATGGCCTAAAAACTCCTTTTACCTTCTTTGGTCCATGTAAACTCCTTGCATTTTCTTAACATGTGACTAAGAGGCTTGACTAGTTATGTAAAACCTAGAATAAACCTTCTAATAAAATTAATCTTTCCTAAAAAACTATAGACCCTTCTTGTGCTTGGGCAAGGGTAAGGATAAGATGGACTCAAATCTTTTAGGATCTATGTAAATACCATCCTTGGACACTACATGGCCTAATAACCTACCCTCATGAACACCAAATATACATTTTTTAGGATTCAATGACATAACAAATTCTCTACATCTTTCAAATACTAACCTCAAGTGAGAAATGTGATTAGTTGGGTCCTTTGAGAGAATATTGATGTCATCTAGGTAGATGAGTACCATATCATTTATCAAACCTTCAAAGGCAACATCCATTTCCCTCTATAAAGTTGCTTCAGCATTAGATAGTCCAAAGGGCATTTTCATATATGCATAAGTGCCCCACTTTGTGGTGAAGGCAGTCTTATGTCTATCTTCTTCCTTGACCACGATCTGATTATAACTAGAGTAACCATCAAGCAATTAGAATCTATGAGAACATGCCACCTTTTATATAATCTAATCCATTAAGGGTAGTGGGTAATGGTCTTTTAGGGACACTTTATTGAGGTCCCTAAAGTCATCACATAAACATATTTCCCCATTTTTATTCCTCACTGGAACAAGGTTAGCCACCCATGAGGAATGTTTAATGGGGAATATTATCTTTGATTCAATCAACTTAAATATATCCCTTCTCATCAACTCCACTTTTGGGTTGACAGGCCTTTGTTTCTGCTTGACTAGTTTTGCATTGCTCTCTACTTCAATGGTATGTTGTGCAAGTTTGGGATCAAAACCCTTCAAATCCTTACATTCCCATGTAAATACATTAGAGAATATTGACATAAAGAAACAAATGTAGTTCTCTCTTATACTATGTTGACCTTTCCTATTTTCAACAATTTAATTTTGAAGTTCTTTATTTTCTCATAAGGCTCCTCCTTGGTTGAAATACATGCCTTGCCTCTTCTCACTTGGTCATCTTCGTTGAAGATGATTTCCAATGTCACAACCCCCTTAGGTAGATTTTTAGAACTTAGCCGCACTATCTGATCATCATATTGATGTTGGAATTTGTTTTGATTCTTATGGTAGAATTATGCCTCATGTATCAGAAAACATATAGTTTGGTCATCATTATCAAACACCTACCAACTCACCTCATTGTTAGGTACAATTGGCATGATTATGACTTGAACTTGTCTTGACTTTGGTGGCCTTTAACCCCTTCTACAACCTCATATTGAGCTCTAATGGCTTTAAGCATATAAGCATTTGGATTTACTTCTCATAGTATGGATTTTATATTGAATGCCAAGTCCTCTATGATATCCCATACACGATTCTTGTAAGATTTCAAATGATGGTTATTGATTGCACTTATGCCTCTCACTTGTTGCAAAACAAGATCACTATCACCCTTGACTTGAATAATTTTGACACCTCTTCTTTTTGCCTCTTTTAAACCATGTAAAAGGGCCTCATATTCAATTGTATTTGAAGTGCAACTAAATTGAAATCTTGTAGCTAAATAGTACTTTTCATTTGAGGGTGAAACCAACATGGCTTCAGCTCCAATACCATTCTTTGACCTTGAGCCATCAAATAATAAATTCCATATACCATCTTTCTCTTGAGTGGTGTTAGTTAGGCAAAGTATAACATCACCCTCCTCATGCATATGATACATCCTTAAGCCTGCTTCTTCAATATTAGTGTAGGGATTAAATCCATGATTATCAGTTTCACATTCATCCAAGTAAAAATCTAAAATTCCTTCAAGATCATAATGGGGCTCTTGCTAATTAGCATTTTCATCCTCATCTAATATGGTACAGTTGACATTTTCAAGGTTAGGCATATAGGGCTCTAGATGGAACCTAGAGATAGGTTCATAACTAATAGTGACCCTAGTCCCATATCTGGTCCTAAAAACCATGTATGGCCAGTTAGAGGACAAATAAGCCCCAATTTTTGTACTAAATTCTCTAAAAAGGCATATGGAAAAATATGGGGATAGGTCTACAACCATTACATCTTGAGTGATGACATAATTTAGGTAAGTTATCAATGTGATCTTAAGATATTTCACTAAACCTATTGTTTTAGTGGGGGAACCATCCAACTAGAGAACACCTTTTTCATCAGGCACATACTTAAGCTCAAGCTTATCTGCTATGGATTTAGGCATAACTGAGGTTGAAGCACCTGAATCTATCATATAGTTGTACACTAAATAGTCCCCTATGATGATTGACCAAAAAAATAGGGGGGGATTAACAACCTTAGGGGGATGAGCAACATTATGAACTTAACATTGACTAGAAGCTTGACTAGGGACATGAATGTGACTAGGTTGACTACTATGTGTAAAAATAGTGTTCACCTTATCAACTGTCTTGTTCACATGAGAAATCTTGGAGAGTTCTTGCTAAAGGACCTCTTTTTATCCTATAATAGATAGAGCATCATACATAGACATAGTGACATTAGCCTTTTTCATATGATCCACAATATTAAAAGGGAGACTAGTACCTTTAAACTACACCTTAGAATTAGAAGTATCACTTGATACTTGAGTGACATGAGGAACAAAAGGAGACTTCTACTGATGTCCATGATGTTGAGGTATTTCTTGAGTTGCAAGAGCTTTATCAACCATATTTGAAGTGGTAGGCTGATAACTAGATTACGGAGGTGTTGAAGAAGCCCTAGGTTACCCCAAATTATAATCCAACATCCTCCTCTTATCACTTTTATTAAATGCAACTGGTTCATTTTTCCTTTGTGTAGTCTGCCCTATGTTTATTACTAAGTGATCAAACATATGCTCCCCTTCTTGAAATTTTATGCTCATGGTGTCAGTTGATGCCTTGCCCATGCTCCCTTACTATTGAATTTAAAATTTTGATGATGTCATGGCATGAATGTTATTTTGATTCAATTAAGGGCCTTGTAGTGGAGGAGGCATTGCACTAAGAATTTGGAGTAAAGGAGCATGCTACCAACTAGGATCCTGATACATTTATCCACTTTTAGCCATTACTATCTCATTGGACTATCCCCTCGATTACCATTGACCCTCTTGTGCAAGGTTGTTTTGTGTGGGGACCAAGGCTCTTGAGCTACTTACAGATATGGGATTGTAGCTATTATGAGATCTACCTTGAGTAATATGGCCTTAGGCTTATTGATTTGATGGGTAAGGGGGTTTATTGTAGGATTGAGCAAGGTATTGGGCTTGGAAGGGACCTTGGTATGGCCTATAAAAATTATATTGTTGTCTCTTTAGAGCCATTATATTGTTGTTTTGTACCTTCAATAAGCTCTCAATCCTTACAAATTTATCCACTTGACCATCATCAGGTTGGGCTTGATTTCTTGGAGTGGGCAATGGGGCAATGGTAGGTGGGGTTGGTTGAAGCTCAGGAAAGAGTGGCATGAGAGGGCTTAACATGAGCTTCTTTACTTATATCAAATGGTTTTATACCCTTATAGATAATTCATAATCCCCAAGTAGTGTTTTCCCACCCATAGATTGGATCATGATTGCAATGTATGAATGCAATATTCTCAAATAGTAAAGAAAATCATAATTGGGTGTGGGCTTAATGATGACATGGATCCTATCCCAAGTCTTTTGGAGTCTATAGTTGAAATCAACCATAAATTCTTGGGATGCCCTCTTGATTGAGGTGAGTTGTTTAATAAGTGACACATGGTCACTTCTATCCTCAAAATGTTTATATAGGCACTCACCAAACTCATCCCAAGTATTGATTAAAGTAGGAGCTAGACCCTTATACCATTACAGGGATTTGCCTTTCAAGGACATTGCTAGTAGTCTTATGGCTACATTTTTTTATGTAATATTATGTACTAAACAAAGGTTTGCAATGTCAGCTATGTGCTCTATAGGGGTAGTGGAGTTTTCTCCTATAAAGTATGGCAGACTCTTCAAAGAGGTAGTAGGGATATCATCATGTTGCTGAAGTTTAAGAGGGTTGCTACCATTAAAGGGTACAAAATATTACATTTTGGGCCTCACCATTTATATAGTGTGGGTTGGATTGCTTAAAATAATAGGATGACCTAGAGATAAATATTTATTTTGGGGATAAGGACTTGCCCTATTGAATCTTTCTCTTTTATATGAATTAGAATGTAGCTCAATGAATTCAAAGGGAATACCTTTACTAGCTGACCTTCTAGTAACCTTTGGAAAGAGAGGTGTTATCTAGATGATGCTATGAACTTTGCAAATTGGAGAATCTTCAGCTTATAATGATGGTGGATGTCTCCTTCTACAAATACCTCTCCTCAACTCCAAACTTCAACTATGCAAAAGAGAATGGGTCTCACCAGGCATGCCAAAAATTGTTGGAGGTCTAGATTTCACCCTAGCTAAGCAAATGATTGTTCAGGTCCTCTACTCAAATCTATTCCAACATGGGAATGACCCTAGGTTGTGGGCTACCTAATCTGGGGTTAGACCTCTATGATTTTTAACAAGGCTAGCTTTTTTGATGCATCACTTATCTCATTTACATTAAGACATACTCATTGTTGGGAGAAAAGGGAGAGAAATATAATTGAAAGGAAAACCTAAGCTAATGTTGGTGATGCACCTAAATTTATTGTTCATCCACTCTTACTTGAGCTTCTAGAAAACACTAATGAGATAAGCAAAGGACTGGATCTACAACTCCAAATGTCTGTTGTGTATCAATATTTCATGTAGAGGTTCACCAAGTGATCAAAACCTAAGGGAAGTGATTTAGAGTCCTGATTCAAGGAACTAACCAATCAATGTATCCACATGCTAGCTTCAACAAAATGACATTAAACACTAAACATGACCTACATAATGAGACAAACTACCAACTAGGTGAGATCAAGACTTGCCAAGGGAGAAATCTCTACCATATATGAAAATCAACTGATATGAACACCCTAGATGAGTAGAATGAAATCTTAACATAGTTTTATATTCATCTCAAGAGGTTACAAACCTCAATCTTGGCAAAGTCTAGTCATGCCCAAGAGAGGGATCTATTTTAAGGCTTGGAAGCCTATATATATAGCAGAATGGGAATGAGAGATCGAATGGAAAAGGAGTCATTAATGATCAATAAATGTGGTGGAAATTCATTATTTATTTTTGTTCACATGCTTTCTTCCAAATAGGACTAATCCTTCATTAATAATCTAATATTCATTTGCCCCCATGATCTTCAAGCTTGCTCATTGGATGAGAGATTTACTAGAAGATAAGGGTTTGTTTTACATGATGAGTCATGACTAAGTCTGTTGGAGAAAAGATCTTTATGTTTTAAATAGAATCAATCCTCCAACTACTTCTCCAACCACCAACTCTCTTTTTTTATCCTCCATGCCATCTTTACTTTCTTCATTATGAGGGCAAGGTCCCTATATCCTTGGGCTTGAAAAATCCATCATCATCTATGCTTTGAATGGTGGAATGTTCCTACTAAATTTTAGATGATATGACTATCATATTTATGCCTTGGCATGATCTTTACTACAACCACTGGAGACATATATACTATAGATGAAAACCAATCTTATTTATTGGTTTTCATATAGTCATCATATATACCTGGGTGCATTTACATTGCTTGAACAACTTAGTAGCCCACCTTCAATATTTAATAGACCCAAAAGACCTATTTTACCTCTATAGAGATTTAATGGTGTCATTTGATCTTGTAATATCTACTCTGGTTCAACTTGGATCATATTTTGACCTCTAGTCAAAGTCCCTTAGCTTCACCCTTTAATATTGGTTGTTGATCTTAATTTGGGCCTTCAAGATTATACAACATTTAACCTTGATCATTGACCATCGATTTGTGATCCATATTGGATGAGCACAATTGGATAATTTTTATCATGCACCATTTATCTTCTACTATTTTAAGGGAGTCATGATAATTGGCATCTCCTTATTTATCTTCGAGATCCACTGAACTTTTGACTTGATGCTCACCATTGATCTCTAATGCACAATCAAATGTGCTCTATTATATATTTGGGACCCACTAACATTTTCAAGTTTCCACTCACCATTGGATTTGATATTAGCTTCCATGATATTGACATTTATCATCCTTTTATTCATTCCCAAGATTTGTTGACTAATTGACCTTTGCTCGTCATTGGATCTACCTTGTACGAGTGAATTTGCACCATAGATATGTTTGGTCCTATTGATCCTGTCAATCACTATGAGCCATTGTATTTTTGATTGTGATTGAATATGCACCATTGGATCTACCTTTTGAATTTCAATGTATTTTTTTTGAGACTTTAACTTGACATCTATGTGCCCGTTTCACTCTGAAAGTCTAACTTTAAAGGCTTATATCTTGAGATATCAAGCTCATCAAGATATAAAATTTGTAGAGGATGATATTGGCATTTATAAATTCATATCAATTCAATATTTTGGTTAGAAAGGCCCCCAGGTGAACTTATTAAATGCATAATCAAGATGACATATTCATTTTTTCATGACATCCTATGACAGTCTGATCCTTCAAAGCTTATATAAGTCATTTGATCATTCAATCAAATAGGAACTTTGTTAATCTAGGCAAAAGCTTGGTATGTGGACCGAAATTGGCTAACATTTTTGGTGACTCACAAGGAATCGTGCATGTTATGCTTGAGAACTCAAACCATTTGTCTTGACTAGTATATTGGGCATAGAGTCTTCTCTCTCGTTCAACACATTGATTTGAGGCTAAAACTAGCTACTAACTTCTAGATAACTCCTCTTAAAACAAACAAGGACCAAAAGGAACAAAAAAAATAAAGTACCCAAGGCACTTATTGAAGGGAAACACATAACATAAGGGAAACTAACCTAAGCAAAGTAAGGACCACTAACCTAATGTGCTAGGATAGTACTTAGAGGAAAACAAATAACTAATTAAGTACAAGGAACCTAACTAACTAAGACAAAGCATGATCCACATGGATTAAAAGGAAAAATCATAAACTCACATAGTCCAAGAGATGGTATAGGTTGAAAATTAAGATGTTTATTGAATATGACCCTTGATGAGGCACTCTTCTTGACTACCAATCACCAATAGCAAACCAATCACCAACAAAGACAAATTGGTCTTGTTATTTAGGATTGTTTCTCATACTGCTTATCAAATACAATATCTTCAAGTGATACCTCATCTAAGCATTATCCTTGAGTCCTTATGGAACCTAGAGTGACCTTGTTCTCCTTACTATCAGTTGCAAAATCATCAAGATCTTCAAGGAGATTTGCATAGTCCACCTAATCCTTGTCATTATCTTCCATGGAAAACTCTTTCTCCATCCTCTCAAGCACTTGACCTTCAACTTGGAAAAACTCTTCTTACAAGAGCTCCATTTTCTACTACCAATCATTTAAGAGTGGCTCAAAATTAGGCTGAGGTACTAAGTCACCTTCAAGAACAACCACTTCCACCTTGGTTTCAAGATATTCCTCTAGGACTACAAACTTTTGAGGAATGACTTGAAATTGCTCTCCTTCATCCTTAATAGTACACTCTATCTCATGCACAACTGTAATATAATATTTAATATGTTTCTCTTCATTCAAGAAGGTTGGATTGTTCTTTTGTTCACCAAGAGGAGTCTCTATGGTGATTTCTTCCTCATAATCACTCATGGCATCTTCTTGATCAACCATGACTTGAGATCTTTCCTCTTACACTTATTTCCCTCAAGATTGGTTCTTTTTAAAAAAAGGGTAAGGTGGAAGGTTGATGGATAGTCTCATGGACTTGAGGTGAAAGACAAGATGTGATGGGGAGTTGATGAGTTGGAGATGGACTATGAGGTATGATGGATGGTTCATGGATGGGTATGGGATTAGAGGGGACCTTCTTGAAACTTGAAACCTTGAGAATTTTTGACTCTTGAAAAAATTCTTGTAGGGAAAGCAAGTTGAGTTGGGCAATGGAAGGAGCACCTTCTTCCACTGAAACTTCATTTTCCTCATATCCTTCATAAGACTCTTCAACATTTTCAAACTTCCCTTTGACCTTCACAATTGAAGTCTCCGTCTTATTTTGAGAACATCTTTAGATAGACCTCTAAGATGGAAAAGCTATAGGTTCTTCTTTAATCTTTTGATTTTGGTTCTCTTCATCATTCCTTGTCTTCAACTACTTGTTTTCAATGATCACCACTTCCTCCTTCTTATGCATATCACTTTGGATGGACCTCTATGAGAGGAAGGACTTGGATTCTTAAGGATGGAGGGGTGGGGATAGAGTCACTTTGGGTTTACTTGACTACATGACTTGACTCCAAGATGGCAATTTGGGCTCATGGTTCTTTTGCATAGTGTGCATTAAGGCCTAAGGAATGAAAGGAGGTAGTGTAGTTGAGGTGATGTTGAATTTGTAGATGCCAATGTTTGGTATAAATGTTTATCTGTAGCTTCAATTTGCCTAGCAATGGAGGCTTCAAAATCAAACCTTGATTACTCATGATAGCTAGCTCTTTCAACACAAACTTGCCTTTCCTCCTGGACTCTCCCTTGGATAGGTTTTCATGAGGGAAAGGTTGAGAGGATTTGGGGGGAACTTTGATGACCTTGAAACTCATTTGGTGAGGGCTTATGAGTGGTGATGAGAAGATCAACATGACATTGGCATGGAGTGAATGAGGGAAGGTAGGCTGGGTGATGGGGTGTTTGATGTTCTTCGTGGGCTCCCAACTCCTCCTCAATCTTGGAGATGAGTCCATCTATGTCAATCATGTCACCATTACTTATAGAATAACCTATCCTAATGAAATACATCCACTCATATTTTTCCTACTTACTGAAGCTATAACCCTTTAATGACATGTTTTGGGATCTCTTGCCCATACCCCTTCAACGTGTCAATGTTTATCATATTTTTTCTTGTTCCACTAGATATTTTTTAAGGTTATATATATAATGGGTTGGGGTATGAGTAGGATATTTAGGAATGTCATGTTACTACCATAAATGATTAGGAGGATTATCATAGGATTGGAATGAGTCACCATACTACTGGTAAGGCTCTGTATAGGGTTGGTGATGCTCATCATAAGGCTGATAAAGATCATGGTAGGGAGGTGAATGATAGGGTTATTCACCTTAGTTTTTCATATCAACTTCATTTGTTAAAATTGTATGTAAGAATTTATTAAAATATTCAATGAGACATACTAGACTGCTTACAACTAGAAGCTTTGATTTGGAGTCACCATTGGTGCTAACTTACTTACTTACAAAATTTGATTAGAAGAAAGACACACCAAAAATATTTTCACTCCTTTTTATCTTGGTACCATCAGACATGCCAGAACTGTTGGAGGTCTAGATTACACCCTAGTTGAGTAAAGGATTATTCAGGTCCTCTACTCAAATTTAGTCCAACATGGGAATGACTCTAGACTATGGGTTACCTAATATTGGGTTAGACCTCTAGGATTTTAAATGAGGATAGCTAGTCTAATGAATCACTTAGCTCATTTACACTAAGACCTACTCATTACTGGGGGAAAAAGGAGAGAAAGATAATTGAAAGGGAAACCTAAGCTAATGTTGGTGATTCACATAAATAAAGTATTCATCCACTCTTACTTCAGATTATATAAAACACTAATGAAACAAGAAAAGGACTGGATCTACTGTAGAGAAGATTACAAAGCAAGTTAGTCAAGCATTAGTCCATAAATAATGAAACATACATAAAGAACTAACTAACCAAGACTATCTATTCTTATGGGAATTACAAAGGATAATAAGAAACAAATGAAAAAAAGTAATACCATATTACCATCCCAAATGGATTCACCATACCCACGTGGCTCAAAAACATGCTCTCCCTTGATCAAGCATCTTTATCTTTGTCAACAATGGTGTTAATCTCCTCCAATGCCTCAAGAACACTCCATAAAACCTAAGCTCATGATTCCAAATCACTAAACTAGCCTATCAATGAAGCTTGCAAGTAAAATCTATGATCAAATGCAAAACCTTGTGGAAATAATTTAACATTATAACTTTTCAATATTCAAGCTTAAAATTCATGTCCATTGCCTCTCTATTTATATATTTTTGATATTGGTCAAGATCAACCATGACCATCCATCTCAAGATTGAGATGTGTGGCCATGGATGATCCTATATTTTAGATTTAAATTCATAACTATCTTCATAATGACCTTGGAAGAAGGGGAATTGAAGAGCCATGGGAGGCCTTAATTAGGCATGGGTGACCTATAATCCTGATATTTGTGGCATTTATGGCCTAAAGATGCCTTTCCAAGAAATGATGTCACTTGATGATGCTGTTAATAAGAATCAATTTTAAAAAAGAAATATTCAATAAATCTCATGGAAAATCCACTTAAGCTCTTGATTTGGGTTAATTAGCCTTAAATAAGGCTATTCAACATTTGTGTAATTATTTGAAAATTGGTCCTCAATTAATCAAAATGGTCAGAAAGTCATATTACAGGGTCATAATTTGATTGGAGAGGAATTGGAAGGCAATGTTAGATGCGTTGGAGTTATATTCCAATTTAGGATGATGCCAACACCAAATAATAAAGGTACGTGATGTGTACCAATGAATTTGAAGTAAAGAGTGATCCAGAGCACTAAATGGTGAATTTTCATTTTGACTCAAAATGATCTGATCAAATTTAGCTGGCCCATAAAATGCATTGCCCTATTTAGGGATACTTTGACCTAAACTGGCACTTGTGAGTGACAAATTTGAACCATTTAAGATGTTTTATAGATTTTTACCTAAAATGTGAATTTGAGTGAAATTTGAGTGAGATTGACAATTTCAACACAAATGGTGTTAGGAATTAGATGTCTACATCTACAACTCTAAATGTATGTTTGCATCAATATTTCATGCAAAGGTTCACCAAGTGATCAAAACCTAAGGAAAGTGATGGAGAGGCCTAATTTAAGGCACTAAATAGTCAATGTATCTGTATGCTAGCTTCAATTAAATGACATTAAATACTAAACATGACCTACATAATGAGACAAACTACCAACTAGGTGAGATCAGGACTTGACAAGGGAGAAAGCTCTACCACATATGTAAATCAACTGACATGAACACCCTAGATGAGTATAATTAAATATTAACACATTCTTCTATTAATCTCAAGAGGTTACAAATCTCATTTTCCATGAGTATTGAAGGGACATAAAGGGTTAATTCCAAAAGTCATTTGAAAAGCTCTAAATAAAATCTTGAGAATCCGTTTGAAATATGCAAGAGAGTGCACAGTTTGTATTTGTTTTCTAAGATATAAAAATAAGATATTTTTTAGAGTTATATCATTTGTTGAGTAAGAAACATTGAGAGATAGTTGTGTTTTATACACAAGAGGGGTTGGTGCTCTGTGGGTTGGTGCTCACATATATTTGCAAGGGGTTGGTGCTCATGTGGGTTAGTGCTCACAAATAGTTATTGTGTTGGTGTTTGGAAAAGGGGTTGGTGCTCATGCAAGTTGGTACTTGAAAACTTTATAATTTGAGTTGGTGCTCATTCATATACTTGAGATTGTTCTCCATGGTTTTTTCAACTTTGGGTTTCCATGTAAAAATTTGGTGTCTATCTCTCTCTTGTGTGGTGCATATTATTGTTTTAATTTTATTACATATCTTGAATGTGTGATTAAGTGATTAAAAAAAAGAAATCAAATTAAGTAAAAAGATATATAATATACTGATTCACCGCTCCTCTTAGTATATTTTATGATTAACAATTGGTATTAGAGTAGGTTCCTTGAAAAAAGTTTTAAAACTTGAAGGTAGATCGGGAAAGCATGATGGTTGGATCACATAAAGGTTTTTTTATAAATAAGGCACCTTTATTTGATAGGATAAGTTATGCTATTTGGAGCATAAGGATGAAGACTTATTTAATGACCATTGAATTCGACATTTGGCAAGCAGTGGTGGAGGAATATGAAGAGCCACAGATACTTGTAAGTACTCTAGTGGAAAAAAATACAAGTGAAACTAATGCTAAAACTTTAAATGCTATTTTATGTAGTTTATGTGAATCAAAATTTATTAAAGTTATGCAATGTAAATCTGCTCATAAAACTTGGGTAAAATTTGAGAATATTTACAAAGGTGATGGAAAGGTTCAACAAGCTAAGCTTCAGACTTTCAGAAGATAGTTTGAGATTTTGAAGTTGGAAAAGGAAGAAAATATAGCAAGTTATCTTTTGTGGATTGATTAAATAGTTAATCAGATTCAAGGTCTTGGAGAAAAGTTAAAATAATCAATTATGGTTCAAATTTCTTTGAGATCTCTACCATTGAGATATGATGCAAAAGTTTCAACAATTGAAGAGATAAAGAATTTAGCCAAGCTAAAGTTGGATGAGCTACATGGTATTCTTATAGCATATGAGATATGGACTGAATAACAGAAACCCTCAAAGAGAGAAGTTACTTTTAAAACATTAAATAAAAAGAAAGCTAAAATTCAAGAATTAAGTGACAATTATAGCGATGATGAAGATGACAATGGAGCTCTATTCATTCACAAGCCAAAAAAGGGAACAGGTAAATATCAAAGAAAATTACCTTTTATATGTTTTAATTGTGGAAAGATTGGACATTTTATAGCTAAGTTCCCAGATAAGGGTAACGGTGACAAAGAAGAAGGAAACTCTACATACAAGAAGAATTTCAAAGAAAAATTCAAGAAGGGATTCAAGAAGAAGAGTTTGTATTCTAAAGATCTTAGTTTAGCCAAAGATAGTGGAGTCAATGATTCAGAAGAAGAAGAGATTATATTCATGGCCATACATGAAGATGTCTCTGCAAACAAAAGTATAGATGATCAAAAAGAAAAACATGATGAATTAAAAGTAAATCTAGAAGGAGAACTCATTTGTGCCTTAGAAGATTTAAAATCTTTTGAAAAGAATAATCAAAGATTAAAGCTCCAGATCAAGAAAAATAAAGAGGAATCAAAAGAAACAATTGAAGATCTACAAGCACACTTTGAAGGAGCCAAGAAGAATGAAAAATATCTAACGACACAATTTCAAAAAGTAAGTGAAAATTTTGAAAGGTATGTTATTGAAATTGCTTCTTTAAAAGCAGATCTTGAGAAAATAAATAAATCAATCAATGATAGAGCAGCCAATGATTTAAAATTTGAGAATAACACTAATATGTTGGATAAGATATTAGAAAGTTAAAGATCAATGTCAGATAAGATAGGTATCAGATTTGAAAAAGAGAAAGGGGAGGACACTACTTTCATAGACAAATAAAAAGGAAAGAGCTATGTTGAAGCTCTTACAAAAGAGGAAATAAAAAAAGAAGAAATTAAGAATATAGAGGACATCTCAAATAAAGAAGGCTAGAAGGAATAGAGCTATAAAAGGCAATCAGGTCAGAGATATACAAATAAGTCTTATTTTTATGATTACTATTTTTATTGTAATGGATATGGTCATAAAAAAATAGAATGTCAAAAAAGGGCTAACAATTTCAAAATAAGGAGAAGAAAATTCATGAGAAGTCAAGCAGAAGCCACAACTCTTTTACTCCTTTATCAGGCTTTAAAGAAGAGGCCATAATATGTTACAAGTGAAACAACTTCAGACACATACCCTGGTATTGTAGAATCATGTTCGAGTCAGTCAAGAAAAACCAAAGTTTCAAGGCCTCATTCATCAAAAAGAAAGATCAGACAGGTTCATGGTAGAAGAAACAACCTAAAAAATCTATGTTGGTAGAAATAGCTTTGCATGCAAGAAATGAAAAAAACCATAGTTTATTTACAATGGATGTTCGAGAAACATGACAGGAGATAAGAGAAAGTTCATAACCTTGAAGAAGATAAATGGTGGCACAGTGAAACTTAGAGATAATACTACTACCAAAATTGCTAGAAAAGGTACACTAAGTTTGGATAATGGTAGAACTAAAACTAAAAATATTTTGTATGTAGAAGGTCTCAAGCATAATCTTTTGAGTGTAAGTTAATTATGTGATTAGGGGCGCACACTAAATTTTTATATAGAAGGTTGTAAAATTAGGAGAAAATATTTAGATGTGTTGGTTGTAGATGCTCAGAGAACATGTAATAATTTATATATGTTATCAGACATCAAAGGTCAAAGATGTTTGAGTCAGATTGAAGAAAGTTGTCTATGGCACAGGAGAATGAGACACATAAAGTTTGACAATATTATCAACAACAACAAGAAGTAAGTAGTCAAAATTCTTCCAAAGATTACAAAGCCATCCAACACACTTTAGAAACCTTGTCAACATGAGAAGAAGGCTAGAAGGCAGTTCAAAATAAAAGAGTACTCGACCACTCAGATGTTAGAACTTATTCATACTAATCTGTGTGGAACTATGAGAACTTAAAGTACTCAAATTTTAGAAATATTTCATGTTGCTTATTGATGATTTTTCACATATGACTAAGGTAATATTATTAAAAAAATTAGAAGCTTTCAGACATTTCAAAACATTCAAAGCATTAGTTGAGAATAAAACTAGTTTGAATATTAAGTGCCTAAGATCAAATCGAAGAAGAGAATTCATGTCAGATCAGTTTTTTGAGTTTTTTTAAGACCATGGAATAAAGAGACAGTATTTAGCAACCAAAACTCCACAACAAAATGAAGTAGTTGAATAGATAAATAGAACAATTTAGGAGATGGAGAGGATAATGCTAAATGAATCTAAGATACCAGATAAATATTGGAGAGAATCAGTTGCTATAGTAGTGCATATTCAGAATAGAAAATTATTGAGAGTCAACAGTGACAAGACTCCTTATGAGCAATGAAAAGACAAACCAGCGATAGTTGATTTTTTTAGAGTTTTCAACAACAGATGCTTCATAGAGAGATCTGATGAAAAACTTAATAAGTTTGAATCCAAAGTAAATGCAGGTATATTACTTAGTTATTCTTGAAAAAGTAAAGCTTATAAATATATAACTAAGAAAATATTTGAAAGTAAAAGTGTCATGATAGAAGATGGAACACAAAGAATCAGTGATCTAGTAGACATTCTTGAAATCGTTGAAGAGAAAGATTTTAAAGAATCAAATGAAGATGAGAAGAAGGAAAAAAAGGACACCAAAACCCCATCTTAATATGTCCATAGAAATCATGATGAAAGTGACATCATTGGGGACATAAATGAAGGAATTCACACTAGAAGAATGATGGTAAGCGAATCTAAGCAAGTTAATTTCTCTTTATTATCCAAAATTTAACCTAGAACTTTTTTAGAAGCTAGACATGATAAGCATTAGGTTAAGGAAATGGATGAATAATTAAATCAGATAGAAAAGAATGATACTTGGGAATTAGTGCCTAGATCAAAGATCACAATGTGATAGAAATAAAATGGGTTTATAGAAATAAGTTGAATGAAAATAGAGAAGTGACCAGGAATAAAGCAAGATTAATATGTAAAGGATATGCTCAGATTGAAAGAATAGATTTTTAAAAAACTTTTGCATCAGTGGCAAGGCTACAAGATATTAAAATGTTTCTTGTATATGTAGTGTTTAAAAGTTTTAAAGTGTTTCAGATGGATGTCAAATTTGCCTTCTTAAATGGGAATCTAGAAGAAGAGGTCTACATTGAGCATCTTGAGGGATTTATTCTCTCAAATATTAGTAGCCATGTATGTATATTGAAGAAAGCACTGTATGGATTGAAATAATCTCTTAGAGCTTGGTATTCAAGACTTGATAAGTACTTACAAGATCAAGGTTTCAAGAGAGGATTTGCTAACGATAATCTCTACATCAAAACAAAAGGTGAGCATCAATTGATTGTTGTGGTATATGTTGATGACATCATTTTTAGAGGAAATATTGAAAAGATGACAAAAGAATTTTTTGATAATATGTAAAAAGAATTTGAGATGTCTATGCTTGGATAATTGTCATTTTTCTTAGAGTTGCAAATATTTCAGTCAAATAAAAGAATTTTCATATCTCAAAGTAAATATGCCAATAAAATGTTGAAGAAATTTGGTTGTGAGGATTGTGCACCAGTTGGCACACCAATGAGTATAATAAATAAGGTGAGCAAGGATGAAGATTCACCTATTGCAGATCAATCTTTGTATAGATCTATGATTGATAGTCTTTTATATTTGACAATGTCAAGGCTAGACATCATACATGTAGTAGGTATGGTTGTAAGATATCAGTCAGCTTCAAATGATAGTCATGTTCAGTTGGTGAATTAGATATATCAAGGGGACATTGGATTATGGATTGTGATATCCCACAGACAGAGATTTCACTTTAGTTGCTTATATAGATTCAGATTGGGTAGGTTGTTTGGATGATAAAAAGAGTATAAGTGGAAGATCTTTCTTTCTCAGTGATAGTTTAGTATCATGGCTAAGTAAAAATCAAAATTCAATATATAAATTTTTATAGCTGAAGAAAAATATATTACAATGATATTTTGTTTTACTCAAGTGCTTTGGATGAAGCAAACTTTGGAAGATATCAAGGTAAAATATGATGAACCTATTTCTACTTTTTGTGAAAACATAGGTGTTATTAATATTTTGAAGAATCCAGTGATGCATTCAAGAACAAAACATATTCCCATTAGATATCACTTCTTGAGATAGCAGGTTGCATATCAATAGGTTAAGATGGAATATATCAGTACTATAGAGCAGATTGTAGATATTTTTATAAAGGCACTACCAAAAAACACATTTGAGTATTTACAGGAGAAGTTGGGAGTAATTTATTTTACTTCCTATCATTAAGGATCAAAATCAGTTGAGGGGGATCTAAGTGTTAGCTCCAGGTAGGCCCTTTGCCATTGATATCGAAGAGGGAGAAGAATAGGTATAGGTGCAAAAATAGGTACAGGTGTAGGAACAGGTACAGGGAATAGGTATAAGTTGTTACATTAAGGGGGAGTTACTGTATACTTTTTAGATAGTTGTATGTGCAGGTTGGCATGTGTAGTGTAGATTTCACGATGTGATAGTTTCAATTTAAGGTTGCATTAATGACAAAGAGAGAGATTTTTAGAAATATTATCATTGATGTCAAAATTCTAGCATTGGTGATAAAGGCTCCATTGTATTTAATGGTGTTTTAATATTCATATCTTGGCTAATGTATGTTAATATTTATTTAATATTAATGAATACATTTTTGGTTGTATATAAGTCAAAAGAGGGCCCATGGATAAGTCAAAAATTCATGGGGTAAAGACAAAAGAGGAATGGGACATATTTTATAATGAAGAGTCATCTTGAGGAATTCCAAGAGTCATCATGTGAAGACAAAAGAGGGTATGAAGCATTTTTCCATGAAGGGACACTTTGAGGAATACTAAAATTCACCATGATAAAGACAAAATAAAAAAGGATGCATTTACTTATGAAGGGTCACCATGTGACTTTTCAAATGCAAGGATACAAAGGGTCATGCAAGTTTGGTGCCATTTACCATGAGGATTGAAGGGTCACAAAGAGTGAATTCTAAAGGTCATTTAGAAAGCTATAAATAAAGGCTTGAGAAGCCATTTTAAATATGTGAGTGCATGGTTTGTATTTATTTTTGAAGAGAGAAAAGAAGGAGATTTTGTAGAGTTTTATCATTTGTTGAGTAAGCAACATTGAGAGATAGTTGTGTTTTATACACAAGAGGGGTTAGTGCTCCTTTAGGTTGGTGCTCGAAAAAGGGGTTGGTGTTCCTAAAATTTGGTGCTTGAAAACTTTGTAATTTAAGTTGGTGCTCATTCATATACTTGAGATTATTCTCTATGGTTTTTCCCACTTTAGGTTTCCACGTAAAATGTGGTGTCTCTATCTCTCTCTATTGTGTGGTGCATATTATTGTTTCTATTTTATTACATATCTTGAATGTGTGATTAAGTGGTTAAAGAAAAAAAATCAAATTAAGTAAAAATATATATAATGCATTGATTCAACCCCCCCTCTCAGTATATTTTGTGCTTAACAATTGGTATCAGAGCAGGTTTTTTTGGAAAAAATTTTACAGCTTGAAGGTAGATCAGGAAAGCATGATGGTTGGATCACATGAAGGTTTTTCTACAAATAAAGCACCTTTTTTTTATGGGACAAATTATGCATTTTAGAGCATAAGGATGAATACTTATTTGATGACCCTTGGATTTGACATTTGGTAAGCAGTGGTGGAGGAATATGAAGAGCCACAAACACTTGTAACTACTCCAGTAGAAAAGAAAGAAAGTGAAAATAATGATAAAGATTTAAATGTTATTTTATGTGGTTTATGTGAATCAGTATTTATTAAAGTTATGTAATGTAAATTTTCTCATGAAACTTGGGTAAAACTTAAAAATATTTACAAAGGTGATGGAAAGATTTAGCAAGCTAAGCTTTATACTTTTAGAAGATAGTTTGAGAGTTTGAAGATGGTAAAGGAAGAAAATATAGCAAGTTATCTTTTGTGGGTTGATCAAATAGTTAATCAGATTCAAGGTCTTGGAATTTTTTTAAAAGAATCAATTGTGGTTCAAAAAGTGTTGCGATCTCTACCATTGAGATATGATGCAAAAGTTTCAACAATTGAAGAGATGAATAATTTAGCCAAGCCAAAGATGGATGAGTTACATGGTATTCTTATGACATATGAGATGCAGACCGAACAAGAGAAACCCTCTAAGAGAGAAGCTACTTTCAAGACATCAAAGAAAGAGAAGGCTAAGATTCAAGAATCAAGTGACAATTCTAGCAATGATGAAGATAACAATGGAGCTTTATTCATTCACAAGTCGAAAAAAGGCACATGTAAATATCAAGTAGAATTACCTTTTAAATGTTTTAATTATGGAAAGATTGGACATTTTACAGCTAAATGCCTAGAAAATAGTAATGGTGACAATGAAGAAGTAAAGTCTACATACAAGAATAATTTCAAAGGAAAATTTAAGAAGGGATTTGAGAAGAAGATTTTGTATTCTAAAGATCCTAGCTCAATCAAAGATTATGAAGTCAGTGATTCAAAAGAAGAAAAGATTCTATTCATGGCCATATATGAAGATGCCTTCGCAAGTAAAAGTATAAATGATCAAGAAGAAGAACAAGATGAAACCAAGGTGAATCTGAAAGGAGAATTCATTTATGCCTTAGAAGAGTTAAAAGCTCTTGAGAAGAAAAATTAATGATTAAATCTCTAAATCAAGAAAAATGAAAAAGAGTCAAAGGAAACAATTGAAGATCTACAAGCACACTTTGATGAAGCCAAGAAGAATGAAAAAGATCTAATGACACAATTGCAAAAAGTAAGTGAATAATGTAAAAGGTATATTATTGAAATTACTTCTTTAAAAATAGATCTTGAGAAAACAAATAAATCAAGCAATGATAGAGCAGTCAATGATTCAAAATTTGAGAATAGCAATAATATGTTAAATAAGATATTATAAAGTCAAAGATCAATGTTAGATAAAATAAGTATAAAATTTGAAAAAGACAAACGAGAGGCCACTACTTTCACAAACAAGGAAAAAGAAAAGAGTTATGTTGAAGCTCTTACAAAAGAGGAAATAAAAATGGAAGAAGTTAAGAATACAGAGGACATCTCAAACAAAGAAGGTTGGAAGGAACATAGCTAAAAAAGGTAATCAGGTCAGAGATACATAAAAAGGTCCTATTTTTATGGTTAATATTTTTATTGTAATTTATATGGTCATAATAAAATAGAATGTCAAAAAAGGTTTAGAAATAAGGAGAAGGAAATTCATGCAGAAGCTGCAACTCTTTTCCTCCTTTATCAGGGTTTAATGAAGAGGCCATAATATGCTACAAGTATAAAAAATTTGGATACATAGCCTGGTACTGTAGAAGCATGTTTGAGTTAGTCAATAAGGACCATATTTTTAAGGCTCCATTCATCAAAAAGAAAGTTTAGACAGTTTCATGGCGAAAGAAATAACTTGAAAATCTATGTTGGTACAGACAACTTTACATGCAAAAAATGAATAAAAGCCATGGTTCATTGATAGTGGATGTTTGAGGCACATGATAGGAGATAAGATCAATTTTATAACCTTGAAGAAGATCAATGGTGGCACAATAAAATTTGGAGATAATACTACTACCAAAATTACCAAAAAAGCTACACTAAGTTTGGATAATGGTAGAACTATAATTGAAAGTGTTTTATATGTATAAGGTCTTAAGCATAATCTTTTGAGTATAAGTCAAATGTGTGATCAGGGGCACACACTAAAGTTTTATGCAGAAGGTTATAAATTTAGGAGAAAATATTTAGATGTGTTGGTTGCAGATGCTTAGAGAATAGGTAATAATTTGTATATGTTATCAGACATCAAAGGTCAAAGATATTATTTAATTTAGATTGAATAAAGATAGCTATGGCATAGAAGAATGGGACACAAATTTTGACAATATTATCAAAATGATCAAGAAACAAGCATTCAAAAATCTTTCAAATATTACAAAGCCATCCAACACACTTTGGAAACCTTGTCAGCATGGGAAGTAGGCCAGAAGATAGGTTCAAAACAAAAGAGTACTCAACCACTCAGACGTAAGAGCTTGTTCACACTAATCTATGTGGACCTATGAGAACTCAAAGTACTTAAGGTGAGAAATATTTCATGTTACTGATTGATAATTTTTCATGTATAACTTGGGTAATATTTTTAAAGAAAAAATCAAAAGCTTTTAGACATTTCAAAGCATTAGTTGAGAATGAAATCGGTTTGAATATTAAGTGTATAAGATCAGATCAAGGAAGAGAATTGTCAGATTAGTTTATTGAGTTTTTTGAAGACCATGGAATAAAGAGACATTATTTAGCAGCTAAAACTCCACAACAAAATAGAGTAGTTGAATGGAGAAACAGACTAGTTCAGGAGATGGTGAGGACAATGCTAAATAAATCTAAAATACCATATAAATATTAGAGAGAGGTAGTTGCTACAGTAGTTCATATTCAGGATAGAGCATTATTGAGAGTCAACAGTAACAAGACTCCTTATAAGCTATGGAAAGACAAACTAGAAACAATTGATTATTTTAGAGTTTTTGGCAGTAGATGCTTCATAAAGAGAATCGATAAAAAATTTGATAACTTTGAATCCAGAGAAAATTAAGGTATATTTCTTGGTTATTCTTGAAAAAGTAAAGCTTATAAATTTTATAACAAAAGAACTAAGAAAATAGTTAAAAGTGCAAGTGTCAAGATAGAAGAAGATGGAACACAAAGAACCAGTGATCTAGTAGACATTCTTGAAATCATTGAAGAGGAAGATTTTTAAGAATCAAATGAAGATGAGAAGAAGAAAAAAAGGACACCAAAACCCCATCCAAATATGTCTAGAGAAATCATAATGAAAGTGGCATCATCGAGGACATAAATGAAGGAATTTACACTAAAAGAATGATAGTAAGTGAATCTAAGTAAGTTAATTTCTCTTTATTATCCAAAATTCAACCTAGAACTTTTTCAAAAGCTATACATGATAAGAATTAGGTTAAGGCAATGGATGAAGAATTAAATCAAATGGAAAAGAATGATACTTGGGAATTAGTGCCTAGACCAAAAGATCACAATGTGATAGCAACAAAATGGATTTATAGAAATAAGTTGAATGAAAATTAAAAAGTGACCAAGAATAAAGCAAGATTAGTATACAAAGGATATGCTCAGATTGAGAGAATAGATTAAAAAAAAAAAACTATTGCACCAGTGGCAAGGCTAGAAGCTATTAGAATGTTTCTTATATATGCAGTGATTAAATTTTTTAAAGTGTTTCAGATGGATGTCAAATTTGCCTTCTTAAATGGGAATCTAGAAGAAGAGGTCTAAATTGAGCATCTTTAGGGATTTATTCTCTCAAATATGAATAGCCATGTATGCAGATTGAACAAAGCACTGTATGGATTGAAACAAGCTCCTAGAGTTTGGTATGCAAGACTTGATAAATACCTACAGGATCAAAGTTTCAAGAGAGAATTTGCTAACAGTAATCTCTACATCAAAATTGAAGGTGAGCATCAATTAATTGTTGTGGTATATGTCGATGACATCATTTTTGGAGGAAACATTGAAAAGATAACAATTTTTTTTTGATAATATGCAAAAAGAATTTGAGATGTCTATGCTTGGAGAATTGTCATTTTTCTTAGGGTTGCAAATATTTCAGTCAGATAAAGGAATTTTCATATCTCAAAGTAAATATACCAAGAAAATGTTGAATAAATTTGGTTTTAAGGATTTTGCACCAGTTGGCACACCAATGAGTACAGAAAATAAGGTGAGCAAGGATGCAGATTCATCTATTGTGAATCAATATTTGTATAGATATATGATTGGTAGTCTTTTATATTTGATAGCATTGAGGCTAGACATCATGCATGTAGTAGGTATGGTTTCAAGATATCAGTCAGATCCAAAATATAGTCATGTTCAGTTGGTGAAAAGAATATTCAGATATATCAAGGGGGCTTGGATTATGGATTGTGGTATCCCACAGGCAGATATTTCACTTTAGTTGCTTATATATATTTAGATTGGGTAGGTTGCTTGGATGATAGAAAGAGTACAAGTGGAGAATCTTTCTTTCTTGGTGATAGCTTAGTATAATGGCTAAGCAAAAATAAGAATTTAATATCACTTTTTACAGCTAAAATAGAATATATTGCAGCGGTATTGTGTTATACTCAAGTGCTTTGGATGAAGCAAACTTTGGAAGATATCAAGGTAAAATATGATGAACCTATTTCAATTTTTTGTGACAACACAAGTGTTATTAATATTTTGAAGAATCCAGTGATTCATTCAAGAACAAAACATATTCCCATTAAATATCACTTCTTGAGAGAGTAGGTTGTAGATCAATAGGTTAAGATGGAATATATCAGTACTACATAGTAGATTGCAGCTATTTTCATAAAGGCACTACCAAAAGACACATTTGAGTGTGTATAGGAGAAGTTGGGAGTAATTTATTTTACTTCCTGCCATTGAGGATCAACGTCAGTAGAGGGGGATCTAAGTGTTAGCTCTAGGTAGGCCCTTTGCCAATGATGTCAAAGGGGGAGAAGAATAGAAAGAGGTACAGGTATAGGTACAGGTGAAAAAAAAAGTATAAGTGTAGAAATAGGTACATGGAATAAGTATAAGTTACTACAGTAAGGGGGAGTTACTGTATGTTTTTTAGATGGCAGTATGTGTAAGTTGGCATGTGTAGTGCAGGTTTCAAGATGTGACAGTTTCAGTTTGAGGTTGCCATTAATGACAAAGGGGGAGATTGTTAGAAATATTGTCATTGATTTCAAAGGTCTAGCATTGGTGATTAAGGTCCCATTGAATTTAATGGTTTTTTTAATATTAATATCTTGGCTAATGTGTGTTAATATTTATTTAATAGTAATGAATATATTTTTGGTTTCATGTAATTCAAAAGAGGGCCCATGGAGAAGTCAAAGAGTCATGGGGTAAAGATAAAAGAGGAATGAGATGCATTTTCTCATGAAGAGTCATCTTGAGGAATTCTAAGAGTCACCATGTGAAGATAAAAGAGGATATGACACATTTTTCCATGAAGGGACATTTTGAGGAATACGAAAATTCACCATCATAAAGACAAAAGAGAAAATGATGCATTTGCTTATGAAGGGTCACCATGTGACTTTTCAAATGCAAGGATACGAAGGGTCATGCAAGTTTGGCACCATTTTCCATGAGTATTGAAGGGTCACAAAGGGTGAATTCTAAAGGTCATTTGGAAAGATATAAATAAAGGTATGAGAAGCCATTTGAAATATGCAAGAGAGTGCATGGTTTGTATTTGTTTTAGAAGAGAGAAAATCAAGAGATTTTTTAGAGTTCTATCATTTGTTGAGTAAGCAACATTAAGAGATAGTTGTGTTTTATACACAAGAGGGGTTGGTGCTCCTGTGGGTTGGTGCTTGTGAACTTTGTAATTTTATTTGGTACTCATTCATATACTTGAGATTGTTCTCCATGGTTTTTCCCACTTTGGGTTTCCACTTAAAAATTTGGTTTCGCTCTCTCTCTTGTGTGGTGCATATTATTATTTTAGTTTTATTGCATCTCTTGAATGTGTGATTACGTGGTTAAAGAAAATAAATCATATTAAGTAAAAAGATATGTAATATACTGATTCACCCCCCTCTTAGTATATTTTGTGTTTAATAGACAAAACAAAATCAAAGTCAAGACAATAGAATTGAACTTTACAACATAGCAATATCAATCTGAGATTTATGTATACACATGTTATGATAACTAATAATTCATGAAGTAAACTAAGTAAATATTTCATTTTACCTCATTAAACATTTTCCACACTCTTTCAATCCATAAGGTACATAAATTTAGATATATAAGAATCCCATAAATGCAAACATGCTACTATAGCTCCAAAAATTTGAACAAAACCATTAGTGTTTGGCAGGGTACTAAAGCAAACCACTAATAGGCTAAAAGGCTCAGGGCTTCTATGGGTTACAGGAGATATATGGTGGCTATCTAGTTTGTCATCTTGTACCAAGTTATAGATATACTTTTAAATCAGGTTAGGGCTAGCATGATCAAGCACACAAAGGACATAGTTATCTCTAGTTGATCTAACCATAGTAAAGCAAGTAGATAAGACTATAAAACTGATTGCATACACAATGTAGAAATAATAATGCCAAATAAAGAGAGCTTATAACTAAAATGTAAATCTAGAAGCTAAGTAACTGTTAATCCAAATGAAAGATGTTTTAAGTAATAAAGGCATTTTCAAGCAAGGGCTCAAGAGCATGCCTAGTCTAGGTTTAAGTTGTCTTTCACTTTAAACACTATTATTTTTTAACAATGTAATGTTCTAGTTTAGCAAGAGAGAGAGAGAGAGAGAGAGATCATTTGAGTAAGTTGTATAGTTTATTTTGATCATTTATAATCCTACTATGTAATGAAACAATGTTTCCAATGCAATCATAACGTGTAATGGTAAATATTTCAAGCAATGAAGATATCTTGTAACCACATACAAATGTATAAACTTAAAAAATTATTCTAAACAATGCACAAAACATGTAAATCACTAAAACAAATCAAACCCTAGCATGTATACTACTACAAATAAACAAAGAGTTTCAATTTACAAAGTAAAGTGCCCTCATATCAAACTCAAGAGAGATTTGCAAACTTTATACCAACCAATTGTCTAATCTAGGACGAAAGAGAGGAAGAAGATCAAGCTATTTGTAAGCTGAGTCCAGACCAAGAGCCAAAATTTATGGAAGAGGTGAAAGAGAATTTTGGAAACTATGGAAGAGCCAATGCAAGGAGCATAAGAGATAGGTTAAATGGAATCTTTAGGGAGCAAGGAGCAGCCCACAAGCTTTAGGAACACTGTAGATATCAGTGTGAATCACCAAGAATAGTTGTAATAGAGTAGGGCATCCCCTATCACAATGAAATTTATTATGCCAAGCAAGAACCAAGAGAGATCAAGGAGGTAGCTAAGATTTGAGAGTGATGATCAAGTGGGAATATTAAATAAAGAATAAAGGAGATAAATCAAAGAAGAGAGTCAAAATGAATGAGGAAAAAGGCATATATCTCAACGCTAATCCACTAAACAACTGAAAACTAGTTGTTTAGGTCCAAAAAGGGGACTTTTCATGCATTCTACCTAGGTCACAGCCTAAGCCATGGCTTTTATAAAGGAAAAATGTGGCCTAGGTTGCATATTTCATCCCTAAGTCACAACTTAGGTCAACGGGCCTTTGAAAGGGCCCTATGGGGTCACTAGAGAGTCTATCTAGAATGAGAAATGACCTAGATGGACTAAGTATGTGTAGGGGATGAGAATAACATGAAAAAAATGTCTAACAAGGATAACTAGGGTTGATAGTCTGCATGTGAGCCGATGTGTAATAATAAGGAAGAGTAGGGTCATCGAAAAGTATGATTACATATGACATCAAAGTATAAGCAGTCAGTGTTCAGATGAATAAGGAGTGTTTTGTAGTACTTATAAGCCACACTAAATCAAAGGAAAGCATGAACTAAAAAGATAAAAGGAAACATTACTTACACTTACTAGATAAGGATGACAATAGAAGAAGTCAATGGTGTAATCTATGGGTGAGAGTGAAAATGTTACGTAATAAAAAATCCATATCCAACTCCAACTTTAGATCCTACAAAGAGGGGACATGAGTGATATCAAATACAATCATACAATCTAGAATGAAATTCACTGAGGCATCAACCCTAGTGTTCTCCCTATAAGGGATATGGGTGAACTAGAAATCTTTAAAAAAGGAGAGTAAATTGTGCAACACCTCAAAGAGGGGTAGAAACTCAGAGATAAGGATGACCTAGACACTGATGAGTTAAGACATAGCTAAGAGTGATTCAAATAATAACTACACATAGCATGTGCCTAACTCACAGGCATTGATCAAGGTGTCAATGATTATATGATACTCAATAGCATTATTCATTTCACTGGTAAGGTAAAAACTAGCTACAATAAACTCATGGCCCCATGGATCATCAATAACCCAAGCCATAGATGTTGGTCCTAGGTTACCTCGATTATCACCATCTGTGTGAATCACCACTAAAAGGTGCACCATGACGGGGGTTGAGGACATAAGATTAGCAACTGCTAAAATTTAATCTCAAATAAAGGTGGTATAAGTGATTACCATGAGGGAAATGAAGAATGAAACCGAGACACAAACATAGTGGTTGACCAACACTAGCCACGGGAAGAGGTAACAAGGAAAAGTGGGGGGAAGTTCAGAAAAGATGAAGACCAATCAATAAGACCAGAGTAAGTCCCAAACCACTACAGCTAGCTAACAAAACTGCTTATAACCATGATGAAAAAGAAAGAGAGGGAATTAGAATAGATCGAGTATGAAAATGTATAGAAATGACTAACTATAATAAGAAGAACAAGTAAATTCTATTTGTGGGTGCCCATGAAATGAGATACATGCCTGGGAGGTCAATGGGGACCTATAAGGGGTCTCAAGGACCAAAATGGGGTCAGATCAGGCCTACGAAAGCCTTAAATTAAAAAATGGAGTGTACTAATGCACTTAGAATGTGCCAAAACCTATGAGATGGAGTTTGTTTAGTCTAGAATGTGTAAATGGGTAAAATATCCAAAAAAGACTCACAAAAAACAAGAAAAAGGGATTAAAAGAGAAAAAAAGAGAGAAAAGTAAATCATTTTCACTTTGAGAGAGCCAAAGTAGATCCCATGATCAACCAAATCCCAAGAAGAATGAACAAGGACATGAGAACATGCCATAAATGCATAGGATGGTCTGAGTAAGTCTTATGAATAATTATTTTGCAAATTTTAATCATTTTTGGAGTTTGGGAGGCCCTAAATTTATTTTGACTCATTCTAGATGATTTGGTGGATGAATCAGGAAAAATAAGGATTCAAAATGATGGGCTTGACAAAATAAAGAAAATGGGACCAATGGGAGGTCAAATCATGCCTCATGGAAGGAGAAATAGGGAGTCCTAGGGCTCCCCAAGGTACCACACCCTAGATCGTAGCTTAGTTGGGCCAAGCCACATAATCTATGGCCTAGATAATTACCAAGCCATGAATTTGCCTAAAAAGTTGTGGCTTGGGGCAGTGACACCCCAAGATAGGCCCCAAAACTTTTAGAAGAGCCTAGGAGGTCTCAAAAGGGGCCAAAATAGGAAGGAAAAGGGAGAAATAAGTAAAATAAATAAAAAATGATGATTTTTACTTACGTTTACTCATTTCACGACTAGCAGACTAATCCATTTGCATGGTGCTTTATTGTGTAGACACATGAAGGAGTTAGCATACCAAAGGAGGGAAAGCCTTCATAGACAAGGGAGAAACCAACATATAGAGATAGACTGTGTGAGGTGACTAACCAGGAGAGATTTCCATCATGTTTAGTCAAGGAGGTAGATACTCTACCTATGGAGGACCAGGATTCCCTATGGAGTGAAAGACTTTGGAGACTAGTACATGTGCCCTCATTTCATTACTCTAAGGACTTGGTAAATGTATTGATGACCACATGGGCACCAAAAATACATGTGTTCTAGCTAGGGCCTGAGGTAGAGGCCATCCTTAGCATTGAGGATGTCTACTAGCTCTATGGGATGGAGCCTATGGGCATAGAGATAGATCTACCATAGGTATAGGATATACCTACCATTGAGCTCTACTTAGTGGGACCCCACCTTTATTAGAACAACCATAAATTTTGGAACACATAGCAGTCACCAAAGGTACCACCACTCAGGACAGTGATAGCAGGAACTTTGGTCGAGAGGCTCTACATCAGTCAGAGTAGGGGGGACTACCACTCTCTTGGATAGGAGTTGTCTAATGTATAGAGGGAAGATAGAGATATGCCTAGGGCCAGTATATCTTAGGTATACTATACCATAATTTGGATCACATATGACACATAAGGGTAGGCAAATTGACACAACCCAACTTACTCATGTTTTGGGCTTATGAGAGGCTCCCACTGACACGATCGAGGACACCATAAAGTAGTAATGCATACCCTATGCTAGAGGAGGGCACAACATGGGTTACATAATTTTTACATCTATGATCCATGGTATGTGGGATAGGAGGATATTTTGGGTCAACATGTGCCATACCACCATCTAGAGAAATAGGCTCTAAAAGTGCGAGATAGATGGGCATAACCTAGGCCAATTTAGGTTGAGCACGGTAGGTAGTTGAGATAGAGTGAGGTGGGCAATGCTGGAGAGAGGTAGCCATGGCAAGGACCACCACCACCAAGAGGATCACAACCTATCAAAGGTTTGTAAAGGCCATCTACACTACCAGGTAAGACAAGTGTATTTTCTAGATATCACTTTATCTTTTTACTCATCCTTAGCAAGAGTTAATATGTGACCAACATATGTGTTCTATGTATGTGTGTGCAGGAGACTAGCCTAGCTAGATTAGACCCTAGGTGGACCTACTACTGAGGAATTTATTCCCATATGTGGTAGTGACACCATTAATAGATCAAGTACTGCATATACTAGCAGGGGTAGAGCCACATACTCACTTTTGGTAAGTGGGTGCATGAGCCTCACTTGAGTTGGTGAGGGTACGACATCAGATACCACAACTAGAGGTAGAGTCAACATAGCATGAGGTATCCATGGAATGACTAGAGATGGTTGTAGCATAACATGAGGTAAATACAACATGAGCTGAGACACAATTGGATAGAGCAGAGGATGAGATAGATCAATTGTGGGCTAAGCTAGCCTAAGAACATATGAGAGGAGCAAATGTTCCTAGAGATGGGGCAGACCAGTTGGCAGCCCTAGAGTAGGTGGTGGCTCAACTAGTCATGAGGTAGAGATTGAGGTCTCCACCATAGGTATGACTGCCATAGATGTACCCCAGTCATAGGTTGATTGGGATAGTTTCATATATATAACCATGCTTATGGCAATTTTAAGGACTATGAGCCGAAGCTCAGAGGAAGCCATGTGATGTACCTAGAGAAAAACATGTATTTTTTGTGATTTATATACAGCTTTTTCTCATTATTATCACATGTGTATATATGATTTTGTGTGTGATGTGTATGCTTCATCTAATATAGACTACTAGATACATGTGATTAGACAGTAGGAACTGCTAATAAAGAACCCACATACACACACATATACAAGCATCATAGAGGTTAGTGGTGAAGGAAGAGAGGAAAGGTTTGCCTTACCACAATGGGAAATTTCCTAGAGGGCCATGCAGGCCCTAGACATTAAACGTCTTGAGGTGGAACCCATTGATTAGGTGTTGCAGGGGCTCACCTATGAGGGTCAAGACATGATAAGCCCCATTCTCTATAGAGGCAGTGATAACAAAAAGGCCAAACCACTTGTGCATGAATTTGCCCTTATTACGGTGCTCCTTGTCAAAAATGAGAACTGCATCACCTACTTTAAAAGGATGAGGGCACACCAACTTCTCAAATTGGTGGCATTGATAGTGTTAGTAAGCATGGTTATTCTTAAGAGTTTCCAGGCATCACTCATATAATTATTCAAGCTCAGTGAGGTGAGCAACACATTCTTCCTCATCAAAAAGTGATTCAAATGTCTTAACCTATAATGAAGAGATTAAGACATCTAAGGGAATAACATTCTCAGACTCATACACAATCGAGTATAGGGTTCCCCCATGGCCATTCAAAATCTAGTCTAATAAGCCCAAAGGGTAGGATAGAGCATCAAATGTTAGTCCCTCTTGGATTGGGCAATGATATAGAGAAACATATTCTTTAAATTTTTATTTGAAGATTCTAATTTCCCATTTCCCTAAGGGTAATGGGTAGAGGATAAAATGAGCTTGAACCTGAAGTGTTCAACAAGCTCACACATCTTAGGGCTTTAGAAGCCCAAGCCATTATCAATAATAATTGCAACAAGGACCCTAAACCTAAAAACAATTTATTTCAAGACAAACTTGGTAACAAAATTGCCACACATGTTGTTAAGAGGCATAGCCTCAACCCACTTCATGAAATAGTCAGTGGTGTTGATGAACCAATGATGGCCATCAAAAGAGGTGGGTGTAAACTCACTAACAAAGTTGAGAGCCCAAACCAAGAAGGGCTAAGGGGCTGACATGAAATGTAAGAGACTTGTAGGGATGTTGATAACATCCCTAGTGACTTGACAAATCTTACACTTCTTAGTGTATTAGATGACATCCTTAACAAGAGTGGGCCAATAATAGCCCATCTTGATAATACATTGAGTGGTGGCCTTCCATCTCGAGTGACCACCACAAACACTCCTCTGAGACTCCTCCAATGTGAAACGAGTATCCTCAGGGGTGAGGCACTACATCAACACACCATTGAGACCTCTCTTAAAAAATATGCCATTGATAATGACATAACAAATGACAAGCTTGTGGATCTGATATTATTCTTGTGAAGGAACACCGATGGGATAATATTAGGTCTCAACGTACCAAATAATGTCCCAATACCAATCACACTCAGAAACCTCATCATGGTCGATCGAGTAGACCATCTCATAAGGAAAGGAATAATCAATCAATTTCATGCTAGGGTTGGGTCATAGGCACTCAGTGAGTTGATCAGCCACATGCAAACCCTTGGTAGATTTTTGGTTAATAATGTGAAGGTCAAACTCCTGAATAAGCATGATCCACCTCACAGTCCTACCAGTAAGGTGTGTCTTGCTGAGTAAGTAATGGAGTAAATCAGACTGGATAATCATGTTGGTGGTTTCACCCAACATGTAATGTCTCAACCTTCATGGCAAATATGAGGGAAAGGCATTATCACTCAATAAGAGAATAGTTGAGCTCCGGGCTAACTAGCATGTGAGAGATGCAGTAAACAACTCTCTCTACCAATGTCATCCTTTTAATACAACATGACCCTGAAGGAAAGATCAGTGATAGAGGTGTACAAGATCAACTCATGAGCCTCAATGGGTGCCATAAATATGGTAGGATTATGAAGCATGTGATTCAATTCCTTAAAATCCACTTGGACTTCAGTAGACCACAAGAATGGCATGTCCTTATTCAGGAGATGTGTGAGGGGAATGTGATGTAGGAGCATCTACAATAGCTACATGAAGACATGGTCAAAGTGGAAATTCTCAAGCATACAAAGCTCAAGTCATGTCTTAGTTTTGTATTTGAATTCATATTGTTGTCTTTTCCCTCCAAAATGTTGTTAAGGAGGAATAAATGTAAAAGTAAAAGGAGTGAAAAGGGGTGAAAGTGGGTTGAAAGGAAACCCCACGTTGGGAGTTTGTTGAGTAAAAGTGGAGGAGATGGTTGACAAATTTCAACCATAAGATATTAGTTGAGATTACCTCTCAACTTAGATATTAGTTTAGAAAAATTCTCCTTTCTCTTTTCAAAGCCCAAGTTGGCATAGGAGACTCTTTCAAAGAGTAATAAATGTAATGAAAGAAAGAAGGGAGGAGACATAGAAGGACGTAGGAGGAAAAATAGGGAGGATCTCCTTACGGAGAGAAAGAGTCAAGAAGGCCATTCGGCCTGTATTATCTTGTTTTGACTCATGGCAATGAAAGCGAGTCCCTATTTCTAGAAAAGCTGAACATTAATTATTAAGATATGGATTTGTTCTTCTTTCATTTTCTGTGCATAGCCAAAAAAAGGAGCTCGCAATTAGACCAAGATAAGAATAGATGGCATGATATATACAGTTTCAAGACAACACCATCCAAGACGGACATGGAAGATATCCACCATCTGTCCTGAATGTAAGAGGTGCAGGGTTTGAATGAAGCAAAGGACCATTGGCGCTAGATCTGAAGTGGCATTTTTGTAAAAGTTAGAGGCGAGGAGGATTCGATATGTAATGATGAATGGGCAGGAAGTTTACCTAGGATAACATTCTTGTTCACCACATTGAGATGAGATCGAGTCTCGAAAATAGAGAAGCTCGCCAGATGAGTCTATTTGAAGGAACCACGACTGAGAAAAGAACAAATGCCTGTGAGAAGATAGAGGAGCTCCCAATCGGGCATGGAGGATACCTCTTGTTTTTATGGCTCGATGACCATTGGAGAAGCCTACGACCATGCATGCAATCGGACCTTGGTAACAGAAATACTTGCCACGAATTGGGGATGTGGTAAATAGAGTGGGGGTTTTAAAAGAGATGGGGTCGAGATGTGGAACGAAGAGGAAACTTATTTTGACCATGGCAAATGATGTGACTTTTTGCAACATAGTTTGAGTATGCAGATTGCCTTGCAGCTACGGTATGTTTCTTATATTTCCCCAACCATTATATAATTCTTGAGGGAGAAAAGAAAAAGGACTGTCTTAAACTTAATTAGGTGAAGCATTTTGGGAATTTACAACTAAAAAAGAATCCTACTTTTGGGGCATGTTCTTCCATGTGTATCAACTGTCGATTCTTGTTGATGATCCTCAGATGTCTCGTATTTGTCTGTTATTGTTGTTTGCCCATTTTCTTCAGAGGTGTGAATGTCTGGCAGTCTTTCACCTCTTTCTGTTACTGGAAAATTAGATTTTAGAGTTATTTTGCTAGTATATTGGATTTGACATTTGGGAATACTGTTGTTAATGGAAACGGAGGTTGGCCATTGGATGTTTTATTCTCGTTTGTGATGTAGTTGTTGCCAATCAAGACACTTTCTACACTTGGCTACCGATTGCAAATTCAAATTTGACAGGAGAATTTTGTATTAGCTGAATCGAGTCTATTTGAGTAGAAACTTGAAGTAAACTCCCCATACTGCCATTTATCATAGTGTAACAGCTAGCTTAAATGGAGAAGATGTTGTCACCTATAGTGTAAACAAGGTGAGGGTATCCATCAATTTTGGTATCAGAGCTTGAAGCTCTTGGGATTTGTTGAAGAAAAGGTATGAGTAAGATTTAATATTTGATTTAAAGGCTATGTTTTGAAGATTTTTTTTGAGAACAGAACAGGAAGTCTTGAAGCTAATTAAAGCTTGGAAATGAGAGAGAAGAGCTCATGGAGGCTCAATAAATGGTGACCCAAGGTAAAATAAACTTGGATTTGTGATTTGTGTTTGATGAAGTGTTGTATAAAGAGTTGTTGTAGGCCATTGACTCAGTGTGAAGCTCAATAAAACCATTAAGTAGGATCAAAAGACTAGGATGCAAAAGGCCTAGGTGAGATCAAGGAGATTGTCAAAAGACCAGTCAAGGAGAAAGGCTTGGGTGAGACAAGTGGACCTAAAGGGATCAAGAGACCAAGGTGGAAAAGACTTGGGTGAAGATCTCAGAAATGGAAATATTGCTGAGAAAAGAGCAGAGCAGCAAGGTACATGAGGGCACCAAGAAGAAAGCAAGCATCAGGAAGAAGAAAGGTATGACTAATGTTGACTTTGATAAAGAGATTGCTAGTTTGTGGAAAGATTTAGCTAAGATTACAAGCATGTTTGAGTCTGGGATGCAATCAAATAAGAAAGTGTGGGTGTGGCCAATAAAGAAAAGGTTGAAGTGGCCAATTGATCTCCTAATGAAGAGGAGAAGAAGGCAAAAGGATATTGCCAAGAAGAGAGAAGCCCATAGAGGCTTGAAGAAGATAAGAAGGTTGCCAAGAGAGAAACAAAAAGAGGAAGAGATTGTGAAGAAGGTTCTCATTGAGGAGAACAAGAGAAGAGAAGAAAGAAAAGATAAAGTGTCAGGAAGAACACTTGAGAAAATGAGAGTATTGATGAAGATAACACTCATAGGGACCTTGTGGTCTCTTGTTTTTATATCTAATGTTGTCTTTGCATGGGTAATTGTAGGTATGAGCAGCCTTGTGAAGGTCAAAAGAAAGGCCTTGAAGAACGAAGAGATTTGTGCAAGAAGAGACACCAAGTGCACAAGTGAATGTGCAAGAAAAAGAAGAGAGTTTGTTATTGTTGATAAAGAAGAAGAGATGCATTGGTTAATGCATGAGGGAGGTGTTGAGAAACCCATACAAGCAAGAGAAGAGATGGAAGATGAGGATGACTTTCATGATGCCATTGAATGCCAAGAAGAGGAAAGAGAACAGCCAAGCACAAAGGAAGAGAAAGATTGCTCCATGGATCAAGCTATCAAAGAGGTAAATGAAGTGTTAAGACCTGATTTTGATTGTTATTGTGAGCATGAAGATGTTAATACACAGGTTAGAAGAGGCAAGAGAAAGATGAAGTCCTCACACAAAGCAGTCAATCATGGATACATAATGCCTAAGTGGATGGTGAAGCACACAAGCAAGCAACAAGTAAGCAAGCAGGCAAGTTTACCTTATAAGATTGGATTTTCTCATATTCCTAATATGAATGTAGGTGTGCAAGAAAATAAAAGGACAAACAAAGTTTGTTTCTCAGTATTGTCACAAGAGCATGGTTACAGGATGCCTAAATGGCTTGTGAAGTCAATTGATAAGAGAAAGAATCAAATGTGGGTGCCTAAGAAGGAAAAGAGTGAAGATGTGAGTATTGAGACAGTGGCACCAAGAAGTCAATGGAAGAGGATTGAAGGCGATTCCAGCAACCAAGAGAATGAAGGTGAGATGGTGAGTATGGAAGAGGCATTCCATGAAGACAGGACGCTTGAGAGGTATACCAAAGAGGTAAAAGGTAAACAAATAGTTTATGATGATGTGTTTGAATCATTTAATGATCCTTTCATGATAAATGAGGAACGTAAAATGTCTATGAAAACTAATATTCAGCAAGAAGAAAGTTCCAAATGAATGGATAATGAGGAAAGGGGAGAGTATGCAGCAAAGCAATGCCTCATTGAATGCAAGAAACAAACAAGATGGCTTCAAAGAGAAGTTGAAGAGAGTAAGGAGACACAAGGTAATGGTGTTTCAATTGCTTTTGATAAGTGTACTAATAAAGAAGTTAGTTTATGTGAAGACAAGCTAAGAAAAGATGAGATAAAAGGTAAAGGGCAAGTAGTCCTTAAGAAAGAAGGACCCAAGTTTGATGAAGATGGTGAGATAGATGAGATCTCACTAAAGGAAGAAATGAGAATGTTGGAAGAGCTCTTTAGTTCTTCAAGAGAGCTACATACAGGCACAAACCATGATGAGAACACCATTGGTGAGAGTGAAGTAAGAAAAGAGCATACTAAAGAGGCAAAGGCAGTTTTGATCAAGGAGCAAGAATGTGAAGACAGCCAAGAGGCTTCATGGCCTAAAGATTTTGATTCTAAGGTGGCTTTGAATGTTTTGTATGCAGGTATGAAGGTTGCTAAAGTGAATGACATACATGAGTCATTGGAAAAGCTCACAAAATAAGAAGAACAATAAGAAGATCTAGAAGACATGTATGAAGATGAAGAAGCATGGAAGCAGGAGATGGCAGCTGAAAAGGAAATGAGGAGAAGAACATACCAAAAAAGGAAGAAAAGCAAGAAGTGAAAAGACAAAGACCACCAAAGACAAACAACAGCATTGGCATTCACAACAAGACCTTGGGATCTAGGGATAGAGCGAAGACTAAAACATTGAGGAGACATTTCATTTGAACTAAGGTTCAAATTGTTTCTAGAGGGAGAGTATGATGCAGGAGCATTTAAAATAGCTACATGAAGACATGGTCAAAGTGGAAATTCTCAAGCATACAAAGCTCAAGTCATGTTTTAGTTTTGTATTTGAATTCATATTTTTGTCTTTTCCCTCCAAAATGTTGTTAAGGAGGAATAAATGTAAAAGTAAAAGGAGTGAAAAGGGGTGAAAGTGGGTTGAAAGGAAACCCCACGTTGGGAGTTTGTTGAGTAAAAGTGGAGGAGATGGTTGACAGATTTCAACCATAAGATATTAGTTGAGATTACCTCTCAACTTAGATATTAGTTTAGAAAAATTCTCCTTTCTCGTTTCAAAGCCCAAGTTGGCATAGGAGACTCTTTCAAAGAGTAATAAATGTAATGAAAGAAAGAAGGGAGGAGACGTAGAAGGACGTAGGAGGAAAAATAGGGAGGATCTCCTTAGGGAGAGAAAGAGTCAAGAAGGCCATTCGGCCTGTATTATCTTGTTTTGACTCATGGCAATGAAAGCGAGTCCCTGTTTCTAGAAAAGCTGAACATTAATTATTAAGATATGGATGTGTTCTTCTTTCATTTTCCTTGCATAGCCAAAAAAAAAGGAGCTCGTGATTAGACCAAGATAAGAATAGATGGCATGATATATACAGTTTCAAGACAACACCATCCAAGACGGACATGGCAGATATCCACCATCTGTCCTGAATGTAAGAGGTGCAGGGTTTGAATGAAGCAAAGGACCATTGGTGCTAGATCTGAAGTGGCAGTTTTGTAAAAGTCAAAGGCGAGGAGGATTCAATATGTAATGATGAATGGGCAGGAAGTTTACCTAGGATAACATTCCTATTCACCACATTGAGATGAGATCGAGTCTCAAAAATAGAGAAGCTTGCCAGACGAGTCTATTTGAAGGAACCACGACTGAGAAAAGAACAGATGCCTGTGAAGAGATAGAGGAGCTCCCAATTGGGCGTGGAGGATACCTCTTGTTTTTATGGCTCGACGGCCATTGGAGAAGCCCACGACCATGCATGCAATCGGACCTTGGTAACAAAAATACTTGCCATGAGTTGGGGATGTGGTAAATAGAGTGGGGGTTTTTAAAGAAACAGAGTCGAGATGTGGAACGAAGAGGAAACTTGTTTTGACCATGGCAAATGATGTGACTTTTTGCAACACAGTCTGAGTATGCAGATCGTCTTGCAGCTGCGGTATGTTTCTTATATTTCCCCAACCATTATATAATTCTTGAGGGAGAAAAGAAAAAGGATTGTATTAAACTTAATTAGGTGAAGCATTTTGGGACTTTACAACTAAACAAGAATCCTACTTTTGGGGCATGTTCTTCCATGTGTATCAACTACTGATTCTTGTTGACGATCCTCAGATGTCTTGTATTTGTCTGCTATTGTTGTTTGCCCATTTTCTTCAGAGGCGTGAATGTCTAGCAGTCTTTCATCTCTTTCTGTTACTAGAAAATTAGATTTTAGAGTTATTTTTCCAGTATATTGGATTTGACATTTGGGAATACTAATGTTAATGGAAACAGAGGTTAGCCATTGGACGTTTTATTCTCATTTGTGATGTAGTTGCTGCCAATCAAGACACTTTCTACACCTGGCTACCAATTGCAAATTCAAATTTGACAGGAGAATTTTGTATTAGCTAAACCGAGTCTATTTGAGTAGAAACTTGAAGTAAACTCCCCATACTACCATTTATCATAGTGTAACAGCTAGCTTAAATGGAGAAGATGTTGTCACCTATAGTGTAAACAAGGTGAGGGTATCCATCAGAATGGATTTACGAGCATACTCCTCAAGGAAACGTCTAAGGAAGTTGAGTCTTCCAAGGAAGGACTGAAACTAAACAAGATTTCATGAGGGAGGCATCTCAAGGATTACCTTGATCTTTTTAAGATCCACTTCAATGCATTATTGTGAAATGAGGAAGCCAAAAATCTTTTTGGTAGAAATGCCAAAAATGCACTTCTCAAGGTTTACGCTGATGTGATACTCCCTAAGATGTTCAACGATAATATTGAGGTCTCACACATACTCATCCCACTTATAATATTTTCTGAGGAAGTCATCAACATAACACTTCACAATATTGTTAATGAGGTCATGAAAAATGTGGGTCATAACACATTGATATGTGGCCCCAACATTTTTCAGATCAAATGGCATGATGACATAATAGAAGGTACCCCATGGGGTAGTGAATGTCATCTTGTGTTGGTCTTTGGGTGTAATCTAGATTTGGTTGTACCTAGAGAACCCATCTATGATGGACATGATCTCAAAGCCAACGATGGAATCAATAATCTAGTTGATCAAAGGAGTAGGAAAATTATCCTTTGGATAAGCCATATTGAGATCATGAAAGTTGATACAGATCCAAACGGCTCCATTCTTCTTAAGAATAGGATCAATGTTAAAATCCCATCGAGGGTATTCAATGACTTGGATGAAACTAACTCAGATGTATTTTTTAATCTTGGCCTTGACTAATAGGGAGACTTTAAATGACATTGGTCATTGCTTTTAGTGAATGGGATGGGATCCATTATTCATAACAAGGTTATGGAAAATGACATCAATATCCATGACCTTCATATCAGCATATTCCCAAGCAAATACTTCCAAAAATTCATGCAAGAAGGTGACCAAGATATCACATGCATCTAGAATAAGGCTATCACTGATCTTGATGATATTTAACCTTGTTGAAGTGCCAAGGTTGAAATATATGGATCCTTCAACATCCATAACATTTCCCTCCTTGAAACACTCAGGTGCAGGAGGGATTGATTGGTCGAACACTTCAGTTTCAACTGCCAGGACATTCACCATAGGTATGTTAGGGGTTGGACCCTTAGTGAGAGATATCTCCAAGCCAAGATAGTCAAGGAGATAATGGTACTTATGGCAAGCTCACATGATCTTGGCATAAGATTTTTTTCTCTTTGAATATGTTGTGTGTCATAACAGGAATGAAATAGCACTCAAGATCAGACTCAACTACTCTAACGGTCTCAGTGGGAGATGCATTAAGAGAGCCTATACTCTGATGGGAAAAGTGTGATGTAAGGGGAATCTCCACATTTGGGGAGACATCTTGAAAGAGGTTTCAAGAAGAGAAGAGATGACATAGCATCATGAAGTTTAAGAGAGAGTCAACTGATGCATGCTAGACTCTAAAGAAATGAACATAGATTGGTATTCAATCAGATCACAATGATCATCCTTGAGAAAATGAGACTAAAAAATGGGGTGTGTGTGAGAATCTATAGAGCCCCATGTGGAGATATCCAAAGCCTCACCTGAGGGCTTTATCTTTACATAAAATAATGCCCAGGGATCTGGTTCAGCCTCCATGGTATGAACCTCACCTTCATGCATAAACTAAACCATATGAAATGTAGCCAACATGATGGCCTACATGTCTATGGTCTAAGGATGGCCAAAAATCATATTGTATAAAATATCAAGGTCTAACACATAGAACTTGATCTTGACTATCTTGGGGCCAAACTTTACCCAGAGCTTCACCTTCCCCTTCAGTGTAACTCTGTCATTGTTAAAACCAACATATTTATGGTGAGAATTGGAGAGCTTCTTCTGACTGATCCTAAGTTCATTAAACACACACAGGGGCATGATATTCAACATAGCTCCTTCATCAATGATGCACCACTTAACATGGTATTCATCAATGGAGGTCTTAATATAGAGAGGGAACTGAGCCCTCTTTATAAGAACTGAAGTATCTAGTAAAGAGGCAAGGTCAAAAGATAGGATAGGGGGACAAGGGTGCTTGGATTCATTGGATTTAAATAACACTTTGACAACATCCCATAGTGGACCCTCATGAGAGAGACCAATCTCATCAAAGATTAGGCCCCTTTGCTAAGGGCAAAGGCAAAGCACTTCCCAAATGGAGATCCCAATTGAGAGGCCCTGTAAATCCTCTATGATAGAGTAAGGATGTTTTCAAGCCTAGGGAGGGATGTTAAATTGAAATTTAAATATGAGTTTGGGATTCCCTACCCCTATAGGCTAGACAAGAAGCCCAACACCACTAGTCTCTCCAATAGGGTTGATGACCTGACCTGAGTGTGTGTTGACAAAGCACTCATACCCAGTATAGTCTATATCAATATCAGTAACGACCTTGGTAAATGCATGCTTACATTTCCCTCTTGATTCAGCCAAGGAAGAGGAGTTAGAAGAGGTGTAAGAGTAATAAGGAGAATGAGGGGCCTTAGCCATTGATTTTTACTTTTTATTCTTTTTTTCCTTGTCATGGTCAGGTAAAGGCTCCTTGAACATATTCAATTTTTGGTTGGGTTTTTCAAGAGGATAACTCTAAGATGAAGGTGAGGCTTGCTTACCAAACTTTTGGGTAGTACAAATTACATCATCATGTCCCTTCATCTGATGATAATTACAAAACTTGGTGGGTTCATAAGGAAACATCATCCATGGTTTTGTTATGCTTGATTCAAAATCCTTATTTTTAGTTGGCTTATTTATTAAAGCACTTACCTCATGACTATCCTTCTTATCCTTCTTCTTGGGATGAGAATTAGTGACACCATCATTGGTTACATTATGGTTTTAATCACATGAAGAGGATGAATTTTGGGTTGGTATAGGCTGCATGCCTACACACACCTCAAATACTTCAATATTCAGACACTTGTTAATAGCTTCATCAACGAAGTGGGTTCACACTTGAGGACCTTAAGGTGAACCTCTTGCCTCAATGTTCATGTGAAGATATCATAAAGCTGATCATTTGAGAATCTTGTTCTACATGTATGGATGATGAAATGCCACCTATGCACACAATCAAAGTTTGACTCACCTATGGCTTGTACCATGGAGGTGAGTGATTAGATGTCAAGGTTGAAAGGTCTAGAGATATTAAAATACTAGAGGAAGTCATCCAGAAGGAGCTAGAAAGTAGAGAGAGAATCTAGAGGCATATTTTGAAACCAAACAAGAGCTTCAACTCACAGAGAATGAGTGAAGAGCTTCAACATCATGCCTTCATCCTATTCCCAATCCATACATACCATCATGAATGTTGTAATATGCTCTATGGGACTAAAGTCCCGAGTCCCATTGAACTTAGGTATTCAGGGATAGGAGTAGGAAGGGGAATAATATGCACCCAATGGGCTAGAGGATTCCTACGGAGATCCTCATAGGCATGGTTGATAGTAGGATGGTAATGAGCTCCAAAAGGGGGATTGTGAAGGTGATTGTGTTACCTATGCCCATAGACATCATCATGACCATGATCATGGAGAGGATGATACCGAGGTGGTTCCTAATAGGGAAGACACTCATGATAATAATCACCTCTACCATGGGATGGGGAATGACCACAAGAAGGGTAACATTCCCCATGGGGATAATGGGAAAATGTGGCATACTCATGAAAGCAGTCATGATGACCAAATTTTCCATGATGCTGGTCACGTGCCATTAGATGAGGGTCAATTAGTGGGCGTTGATGCTCTTAATCAGCATGATATGGATTTCTAGTCCACAGGTGGTGATCAAAATCAACATGCTCATCAAAAACTCTAAAAGAAGGGCTAGGAAGACGGGAGGAATATTCATGATGAAGATACCTCACCAAGTGGGAATACCTATGAGCAACAACATGGATCTATGGGTATTCTTACTGTAGAGTCTCTTGCTAAGAAAGAGGTGTGGAACTCACATGAGAACTAGTCAAGGTACTCAAAACTAAGTGGGTGTGAGCTCTATCTCTAGAGGAAGCACATCATCGACTCTTAAGGGGATAAGGATACACTTAATTCACCTAAAGACATCTATGGTAATCATCAATGATCCCACATAGCTTATTAGGTCCCAGTCATACAAGTGGATCCTCATCACCTGGAATGGGTGAATGAGTCATGATATGAGGCTAAGAAGAAACATCATCAAATGAATGAAGATTAGACTGGTAAAAAGGAGACTAATTTCATTGGTTATATACCTACCAATATTGTTCCCTTTAGAATGAGAGAGGGTCTACGTGACCATGATAGGTTGAGAGAACCTCCTAGGTCCTATGATGTCTATGGCATTCCATTATAACCACAGCTTGCTCATGGCTGAGCTTAGAGATGAGGCCCTAAATCTGATGGGATTGATGTCCTAAGGGTGGGAGGTCAGCCATGGATATAATAAAGCAAGAACAATTTGGAAGATAACAAAAAAGGAAAATCGATGAAGAAATAATAGGGAGAATGATAAAGAACCAAAGCAGAAGAAAACAACCAAGGCGAGAGCTGAAACACAACTAAAAGAAAAGCCTAACAACTAATAGAGGGGAGTTGGATAAGAGAGATATAAATGGGGTAGAACTAGCATGATACCATATGTGGAGTCCCACTGGGCATGCCAAAATTTAGCTCTACGAATTTGAATATAACCACTAGTGTTTGGCAGGGTGCTAAAGCAAACCACTAAGAGGCTAAAAGGCTTAAGGCTTCTATGGGATATTTAAGATCTATAGTGGTTATCTGGTTTGTTAGCTTACACCAAGTTATAGATAAACTTGTAAATAAGGTTAGGGATAACATGATAAAGTATATAAAGGATGCATGTATCTCTAGGATATCTAACCATAGTAAAGAAAGTAGCTAAGACTAGACAACTGATTCCATACACAATACAGAAACACTAATTCCAAATAAAGAGAGCTAGTAACTAAAATGTAAATCTAGAAGCTAAGGTACTTTCTGGCCAAATGAAATACGTTTTCAGTAATAAATACATTTTCAATCAAGGGTTCAATAGCATGCCTAGTCTAGGTTTAAGTTGTCTTTCACTTTAAACACTATTGTTTTCTAACAATGAAATGTTCTAGTTTAGAGAGAGAGAGAGAGAGAGAGAGAGAGAGAGAGAGAGAGAGAGAGAGAGAGAGAGAGAGAGAGAGAGAGAGAGATCATTTAAGCAAGTTGTATAGTTTATTTTGAACATGTAGACTCCTACTATGTAATGAAACAATGTTTCTAATGAAATCATAACATGTAATGGTAAATATTTCAAGTAATAGATATCATGTAACCACATGCGAATGCATATACTTCAAAAATTATTCTAAACAATGCACAAAACAACTAAATCACTAAAACAAATCAAACCCTAGCATGTATACAACTACAAATAAACAAAGAGTTTCACTTTGTAAATCAAAGTGCCCTCATATCAAACTCAAAAGAGATATGAAAACTTTCTGCCAACTGATTGTCCAAGCTACGAGGTAAGAGAAGAAGAAAATATGGCTATATGTAAGCTAAGTCTAGACCAAGAGCCAAAATCTATGGAAGAGGTGAAGGAGAAGCTATCAATCTATGGAAGATCCAATGCAAAGAGCAAAAGAGATAAGTGCAATGGAGCCTTAAGGGAGCAAAGATCAACCGAAAAGCTTTAGGAACACTGTAAATAGCAATGTGAATCACCATGAATAGCTGTAATAGATTAGGGCATCCCCTGTCACAATGAAAGCTATTGTGTCAAGCAAGAACCACAAGAGATTCAAGGAGGCAGCCAAGATTTTAGTGTGATGATCAAGTGGGAAGATTAGAGAAAGAATTTAGGAGATAGATCAGAGAAGATAGTCAAAATTAATGAGGAAAAAGGCATATATCTCAACCCTAATCCGTCAAATAGTTGAAAACTAGCTATTTCTATCCATTTGGGTCCAAATAGGGGCCTTTTCATGCATTCTACCTAAGCCATTTCCAAGGCCATAGCTTTTATGAAGGAAATGTGTGGCCTAGGCTACAAGTTTCCTCCCTAAGCCATGGCCTGGGTCAAACAGGTGCCTAAGATGGTCAACGAGCCTGCAAAAGGGCCCTAGCAGTCCCTAAAGAGTCTATCTAGTGTGAGAAATGACCTAGATGGATTGATGATGTGTAGGGGATGAGAATAACATGTAGTAAAGGTCCAATAGAATGGTATATGTCTCCAAGTAGGATAACCAGGGTTGGTAATCTGCACGTGAGATGATGTGTAATCATAGGGAGGAGTAAGGTCATGGAAAAGTATGATTACAACTACCAGATTAGAAAATATGAAAACATAATAATCAATCACATCCACATGCTGAAAATACATTAGTAACCCAAAAGCACACTGCAAGTAATATCAAGCAACTAACAATTATCATACAATTCCACTCTATGTGGTGTGTGATGGGTTTCATGTTTTTGTTTTCTCTCTCCTCATAGGTATCCATCTACACCATCCTCTTTGATGATACCCTTCCTCAATCATGGTTAGGAGGGTGGAATATATCCTACATCCATCTCAGTGTAAATGTACAGTGGTTAGACTAGATCATGTAAAAGAACACAATAATTTTTATAACAAAATATACTACTTAATGATCATTAAAATATACCATACAGAATACAACCAACTAAATAAATGTTAAAAATCATGATCATAAGCAATAAACATTGTCCATAATTAGCATATAACTAATTCTAGTTACTTAACACATCAACTAAACCAAATACTAATCACAGAATCAATACTAATAAGTCTAGAGTCAGGGTGTAACATGTACAAATCTTGTGGTACTTTGATTAAAATAATAGAAGTCTTAGACTTGACCTTGTATTTGTTAAGTAATATTCTTATTTTGTATTGCTATTATCCTTCAAGAGAGTGGGATAATATTCATTATTAAAATTGAATTAGATTAGTAATAGTATTGATGAATTGTTTTATTCTATCTACTTGCCTATTAATCTAAGTTGGATAAATGACATGTAAAATGTGTAGTTTAGGTTAGATTTATATATGGAATTTTCTCCAAGATTGGTTGTGAGTAAGGAAGGAAAATCTTGTTTTAAATTGCACCATAGGATATGATTCTTGTGTTAAGTGTTAAACTAATAGAGCTTGGTTTTGTTGAAACTTATACATGTTTGGATAAATGCAATTCATATAAGGAATTATTCCTTTGAGTAACTCATTACATTTGCATTCCAAACCTTAGCTCTTTGGTTTGAAAAAGTAATTTTCCTAGTATGCAATGTTCACACTGAACCTTCCTCTATATCTAAAATTTCAATTAATAGTACAGATTGCAATCATTATAAATTAAGTAGAGTGTATGATTTGAGTTTAATGGAACTTAAGTCAATTTAGTGATTTGAGGATTTATTGTCTTTGTGCTGATAGATTTAGGGAGAAAACTCTATAATATAATTATTAATTAACTAATGCTTTAATTTTTGCATGGGTTCTTAAGGTTTGAACTCTCTCCTTCAATATTTGATAGAAGGGTTGGGATATATTAAATTATGTGTTTCAAATTGTTTTATGTTTGCTTTTAGGCATCATAGTTACATCTATTGATGACTTAATAATAATTTCAAAGGAAATATAGATTAAAATTTGGTCGAATCGAACCATTCTTTGTTTTAATTATTTTCTCATGTTTTGACTTGGTTTGTAACCTTGCATTTAAATTCTTTTAATTGTTTAAAGTTGAAGTAAGCCATAAAGTACCTTACATTGAAAACCATCACATTCATTACATTAATCATCAAATTAAGAATAAATATTGGTTGTTATTTCAAAATAAATATCTTTAAGTTTTCAAAGAATTATAAGCTCAAATTTAAGATTGAATATTTCTTTTTTACTTTTCATGAATGGTTTAGCAAGTTCTATTCCTTTCACCCACAAATTTGATATGAAGGGTAATGGCTTCCTTTATTGGAAAGAAATGACTCCCAACCTATTATGCACTACAATACATAAGTAAATAACATTTCATATTAACCATTTGGTACATTAAGGACAATTTTATTGAAGGTTCTTGTTAATTTATACTTAATAGTAGTATTTTCCTTTTAAGAGTAGTTTTGTTTAGTTTGAGTTTGTAAAACCGTTTGGTTTCTTATTACCATCATGTTATAAGGTAATTACTATTTTGTTTATTTTATTTCGAGTTTTGATTGAATTTATCTCCTAACTATATATTTATTGAATTTTGAGTGCTATGGAAAGATATAACCTTTAATTTGGGTATTTTTCATTGTGAAAATTAAATTGAGTCCTCTCTTTAAATATGATCGTTATATATATTTATCAAAAATATTAGACATCATGTTGTTATGTTTTACAACTAAATTTAACTTGTACATAATTTAAAAATCATAAAAAAAATAAGTAACTTTAATCTATATCTTAATATAAAGTTAATGTACTTTTGGAAACCTATGATACTTTTTAGGAAAACCATAAGAGCCATTAATGATCATGATGGTAAATTTATAATTAATAATAGAGTTTCTCTGCACATATAACAAATGTACAAGAGTGAAATTTAAACTTTAATTGGTTGCTATCTATGTCTAATTTATTAAGTAAACCAAAGATGATAGTTTATGTTTACGAATTAGGATGAAGGCCTTATTAAAATATAATTATGAATGATTTGTGCTTATTGCATTGCTTTATTGAATGGCATCCATTGAGTAAATCTTATAAAATCTTAGTCTTGGTCTTTGTATGGAACAAGGGAATATGTGCTTAACCTGTAAATGAATTCTTTAAAGGTGTCACTCGTAGTTATAGTACCTTGATATAGTGGATTGAGAAACCAAAGGAAATTATGGATGAATTAAAGGAAATTATGGATGAATGCATGAGACAAAACTTGTACCATTGATAGGGTAATGCAAAAAAACGTCTATAAGAAGTAACAAAGGTGTGCTCCCTGCTATCATCCGTTTAACCTTAAACCTATTCAATAAAAAAACTAAAGAATGATGAACCACCGTGTCTTAAATGTTGAATACCTTTTGGTAGACTGTTGGTATCTGTAAACTATAATAATGATTGCTAATGTAGTTCAAATCAATTTTTATGTGCCCTATGGTCAATATGGACCCTAATAAGTTTTGTTTTATTGTTGTTTTATTTTGTTGTGATCATAACGAGGATTGATTTACTATTGGGATCTTTTCTTTGAAAAGTAAATCAGCTTTGAAAAAATGGTTCATTAATTTTTTTTTTAAATTTTGAAGTTGTGAAATGTAAATGTTAATGTCATTAAATATAGATAGGTTATTAATAGTTCGATTTATTTGATTATAATTAAATTAGATATTTATTTTGTTGTTGGTGTTTTTTTTAAATTTATTTAATAATTTAAAGAAAGTTATTAGGTTGTAATAAAAAGAAATTTTTGATATTTAAAAGGAAAAAAAAATTGGGTTTAATATGAACTTAAAATTGTTTGGATAATCAGATTTTGATTTTGTTGGTAAATTGAAACAAAAAATTTATTTTGAGTTTTTTGATGAATTCGGGAATAATAGTCATCAGTTAGAAGTCAAATAAACAACCAATGCCCACAATTTCTTCAGCAGAATCATAATAAATGACAACTTAAGAGGCAATGAGAGAAATTTTGTAGCTCATTAAGATTCTTTCAGATTTGAGAGAGCAACATGGTTCATCAATACCACTCATGATTGACAACACATTTACAATTCAAATTGCAAAGAATCTAGTCTTTCATAACTGAACCAAGCATATTATCAACACCAAATTTTATTTGATTCAACATTATGTGAAATATGACAACATAAAATTTATACATTGTCTTACTACAATGCAATCAACAGACATTTTGACAAAAGTGTTTGGAAGATTTTTTTTCGAAAAATTTAAAGGCATTCCTGATCTTACAATAACCTTTTAGATTAAAAGAGCATTGTAATATTAATTTATATAATATTATTTATTTTAAATATAATTTGTAAGAGATCTTTTGTCTTGTAATAATAGATAAATAAACTATGCATATATAATGAAGAGTCTCAAAGAAGATAAATATTTGTAATCTTTCTTAATTAATAAAATATGAATATACTTTTGGTTTACACCAAAATAATATTCTTTGCATTCCATTATTCATACTTTGATAGGTTTATTAACTTAAAATTGTACATATAAAAAAGTCCATAGTCCGAAAAAAAACCATAAAAAAGAGGAGAGAGAAAAAAAGTAAAAAAGAATAAGAGGACACCAAGAAATATAAAGAAAACAATGCAATAAAAATTTAATATGAATTGATAATTAAAAAAATATTCAAACGTACAACTCTACAATTAATAACTACTCATAAAAATATCTATTGAAAGTTTTTTATCATGGTTCGTATTGGTAGTTTATGTTAGGAAACTACACTCTATAGCAGTATAAAAATAACATAACACAATAGCAGAGATAATCAAATAGACAAAATACTCAACATGCATGAGACAAAACATAAGATTTACATGGTAAAACTTTAGCAAGCCAAGGAAACATCCATAGTGTAAGATATCAAGCTTTATTAATTCCAAGATGAATAGATTACATATGAACTCACTATGTAGATTGCATGCGAACTCCACAAAGATAAATACGCTTAATTGGTAAAGCACTATGGGGATTCCTCCTAAAATAGAGTGAAAATTGTCATTAGGACTTTCCTTCTAAAAACAAAATTTGGTGGAATTCATCTTCCTAGAAACAAAGGTTTTTATTTCCAAGATGTTGCCTCCAAACCCTCATCAAAAAGATTCCATAAAATATTACCATCCAATAGACCCCCTACGACAATAATTGGAAGAAATACCTCTCCACACCTCCCTATCAAAAAATAAACTATAAACCACACCACCAAAAAAACAAAAATCTAAAAATTAAACTTCAATGTTACATATCTAACAAGATATATTACCAATAACCAAAACTATTATTGTCGACAAAATTTGTCTCTGTTGATACATGCAATGATGACACATCACTAGCTAATAGATTTTACTTACAGACTCAATACAAACCCTAGGAAAGTTCTCAAATATCGTAGAGACAAATAACAATTAACTTTTTATTTTTAATAATTATTTAAATATTCCTGAAATATGGCAGAGGGAGGAGTAGGAACAATATGAATGAGCCTTCTGTTGGGTCAACACACAAGCTGCAGCCTATCCACAAGTTGGGCTGTCATGAAAGGTTGAAACATCAAAGGCAGCAGAGAAGGGTCCAACATGGAACTTGAGCTTTCCCTTGCTCACCTTCACTGCTGATATATCCAACCACATAAATGATACCTTCACACTCACACCCTTCAAATTCTTCAATGATCCTGCACTAATATTACCCATTATTTTCTTCTCATACCTCAGATGGTACCCTTCTGCTTCAATCTGGAAGTTGCATAATCCATCCAGAAAAACCTGAAAACTTCCATCTGCATGTAGGACATATCCCTTGGCATTTGCAGGCAGAATTCCCTTTGGAAAATTATAGGATTCCAACACTTCATACACAGACTTATTATCATCATTACACTGTGCAGAAATTATAAGTAGAGAAAAAGCAAGGACTGCTAATAGCAGAGCTTTCATTTGTGTATCAACAATCATATTCAATTGTGATGCCGAACCTGGCATCAACTGGATATGAACATCAATACGTTACATTAAAAAATTTTATCTTATAAATTGTTACTATTAGAGATTTCAGAGTAAAAAGCTTCCATAACGTGCTGAAAAGGTATGTTGGAAGGCTAAGCAACATGCACAGAGTGGTTGTGATGGCTTCTAATTCAAATATTAAAAATTCTTGCAAGGAATCTGGTGTAATAAGATTATTCATTTGTCAATCGAGTCCAACAAAAACGAAGGAAGGTTGTGTGTGGATCATCCCAACCTTTTTTAACATGAAAGATAAAATCCAATAAAAAGCATCCTTCCTTTCATTTGTATCAATTTCGCTGGGCTTACCCATTCCATAAGTCGTTTTACATGAATCCATATGGCGTGACAAGATATCATATTTAAATTGTTTATAATTAATATAAATAAATATTTAGTTAATGGGGTTTAAGTTGATTGGTAAAGTTTAGATATTTATTAAAATGAGGTTTTAAGTTCAATTTTCATTGGCTTGTTCATTTGCGGTGGGAGTAATTTGAGCTGAGTTTTTATGTGTTGTTGGAGTAGTATGACCAACATCTCTGAGACCAACATTCCTAAGGGTTCATCAACAGTACAAAGACGATATGAAACTTGGGCACTAGCTTTACGAAGGCAATATAAAACTTAAACCTCTGATAGTACGCACTCACACCAATACCTGATTTAACGAACAATGCCATCCATTTTTATTACGCTGGAGGATTATATAGTGGGCAAGGCCCTACAGATTCATCTCACAAAGAGACAAAACAACATATTCCATTGTAAATACCTAATTTTAAATAGTAATGGTCTCAAGGAAGTGGTGGTGCAGAGCGATTTGGTAGCAAATGGTGCTATTTACATCGACCAGCAATTAAAAGTTTCATCGACCATATTGTTGTTGCTGTTTCAGCAAATTGCCCATCATTTAATGTTTTGGACGGTAAGAAAAAGGGAATAATGATAAAGAAGACACATTCTCCCCCAAATTATTTACATCATCTCTTGTTCGACCCTCATGCCAAACCCTGATTTGGCCCCCTTTGATCGGCCATGCACAAATGCATGCAGCCGATCCAGAATCAACCGCAACAGCATCAGCAAAAGGAATCGACAGATCGTAGAAAACGAAAACCACTTGTGAAAGACCCCAGCCGATGAGGCACAACGTTGGAGAAGATGAGGCATGATTCCAGCAAGAGAAGCCGATCGCTACGGGCGAGGATCTATCCCATTACCTCTAACACACATATAAATCCCCTTCTTATATTATCATCCCCGCAGTTAAAAGAAGTTAATTGGCATCTGGTTTGTTTTATGGTGAGGGAGTACCTCTCCCGCGGGACACTGCTAGGGAAACCGTGGCCACTGCACTCTTCAAACACACCACCCCATGAGAAATCCTCTGCCAAATCAAAGCTCCCTGAATGCAAGGAGAGAGACAATGAAAAGGAAAAGAAAGAGGAAGGGATCTACACGATTCTGACTACCAAATTCCTGGCATTTTGAATCCTTCACAGTTGAATGCTTGTATTGGATTGAGATGACCAATGGCAGCAGTAGATTTAACAACCCCAAAGAGTTGTTGTAGATAACACCTCCGGTAAACACGTGTCAGTATAGGAGAGGACCAAAAAAAAACTTTTAAGTTTTTAGGTATCATATGAGACGAAATTAGGGATAATTTCTTCCACATAACTCCAGCATAATAATATCAGAATATATATATATATATATATATATATATATATTTTCAACTATATTAGTATAGATTTTTAGTTCAAAAAAGACATCTATTAAAGTCTCTCTTAAACTCTAGATTATATGTAGACTTTTTTTTTAAATGGGGCCATTACAAGAGAGGCTTCTGCGATTAAATGTATCGAACTATTAATTTTATTTTAAATTAAATAATTTTTGGTTTTTTTTTTTAATTTTTCACTTTTTTAAAATTTTAAATATTTATTATTTAAATTGAATTATAAGATATATTTTTATTATATATCATGTTTTTTGTGTTTTTTTCTTAAAAAAAGTTAAAAAGTTTTCAGACCTTACTAAATAAAATAAAAGTTAATTTCATTTGAAAATTATTTTTTAGATATTAACAGATAAATTGTAATATGTAAATAATTTAAATTTATAGCATGTATGTGAGGAAAAATGAGTATTTGTTACATCCACTTCCAAAACATTACTTAAAGACTGACCATAAAATCAAATCTCTTTTTCAACATTTTTTCTATATTTCAAAAATTAAAGTCTTCTACAAATGTTATAAATAAATCCATTATTTATCCAAACCATTTAAATTATAAGATTTAATAAAACATTGACTAGATTTTTTTTAATAATTTTTTTTTCTTAATTTTTAAAAATGAATATATTAAAAAATAACGAGAACAAACATTTACTTAAGCTTACTTAATCCTCACTCATTTTCCCTTCTTTGATGCCCTCTTGTTTATTGTTGAAGTTTAAATGGTTCTCTTTTTCATCTCGAACTATTTGCAGAAACATTCTCCCTAACATCTCTTACATATAATCACAAAACAAAAACATACAATTTATATATTATATAAGATAATATTATATATATTATGAATATATTATATATTAATACATACTAGATATAATCACAAAACAAAAATATAAAATTCATGTAGTTTTCTTTGCACCTTCGAGACAATTGTTAGTTAATATTTTAATGGCAAGGTTAACGTGACCATCGTGAAGCAAAACAATATATTATAATTATAATAATATCAATATTAAATCCTTAAAACGAATGATATTATAATATAATAATTGATGCTTTACTAAAACAAGTATCACGAAATAACTAGTCCTCATATATTAGTTGATCTACTTATTCTAATATTTACAATGCATACATTAGATTGGAAATCATAATGTATAGAGAACAGAATGAAAAATCATAAAACCAAATAAAAGCGATTAATTCATTTTTATATTTTTCATAATTTGTTATCAACTTCACCATGTTTGAATGGTTTTGAATATGCACAAAGTCACTAATATCATTTTCAAAAATAATGTTCAATCAATCAAGTGAGTTGTAGTTTAATAGTGAGGATGAAAATATAAAAGGTGTTGTCTAGTCATCTATCAAGGTATAAATTTCAGGGGATATAAGAAACGGGATGAGGCCGAGATCATATTACAGGCGAATTTAGCAGAATAGACACTTCTCAGTGATTGACGCTAAGCTAAAGAAGTATTTTGTACATTTAATCTGTGTAAAATCAAAGTTTCAATAAAATAATAATAATGTTCAATCGAGCTTGTCTCCTCTTGAATGTTTCAATGATTCTTTTCTTAAGAATTTTGTATTCATAGTGATCAAATATTAATTATTAAAGATTTTATGTTTTCATAGACTATAAAAATAAATTTTAAAATTTTTGAAATAATTTTATTTTATTGTTCGATATTTTGGATTATTACCTGTGATCCTTCATAAAAAAAGGGATTTATGATTGAAAAGAAAACCCACACTACTTAATAAAAGGATAGTCATTGCCAAAATTTTGAAAATGTGTCCACCTCCTTTTTAATAGAGTAAGCTCGTACCCCAATATCACACCAAATTCAAATTGGACATTAAATATGAAATCAAATTAATCAAAATTATATATTAAAGATATTATTTGGTCCATTCCAACGTTGACACATGTATGTCCACAATTTCAGCTCTCATTTTTGGTTTAATGAATTTAAAGTCCAGTTATGCATCCCATGTCACGACACCTGTTTGTATGGATCCTGCTCATGTGATGACCCTTGTTTACTATGTAGGGACACCTGTTTAGGTGGTGCTCTATTTTTTGAAGAGAAAAAAAGTCAATATGAAGTCACTGAGAAAAATATTGTAGGGAAGGTATTATCTGTGTCATTACACTGGTTAGTGGTTGTATATGGGTGGGCATATGTGGAAATTTGACTACATTGCCTGGGTTGGAAACTTGACTGAAATTGAAGATCAAAAGGTACGATGAACATCAAATCAAAATTATAATGAGAAAAGAGAATAGAAGTAGAATGACCTTTCAGAGTATGCATTCCTTCTACCTGATCGACTTAACTTTTGTGGGCATCAAAATAATCACGAGCCTTAAATAAAACTGCAAAACTATTTCATGGGTTAAATGACATAATCTTGAATTGAAATCCAAAAAGAAAGTTGTCACCTTCTTAGATAGGTTTGATATCAGATACGTAAATAATTATCTTAACATTGTCTTCATGCTAAACTCTTAAATTTGGCCCATTCTAAGTGAGTGAATGCAAATATAAAAGAATGTACCACTAGTAGGACAAATACATATGGAAATTGAGCTTATAGCAATAATGATGAGCATAGAGTACATAAAAAAATTAAAGAATGGGGAGGCAGCTTAGAGAGAGCAGAAAATGCCATATACCTTTTTATTTATTTTAGTAATCGATGATAAACATATTATAAGATCAATTTTACTTGGAGGAAAAAATTTGAAAATCAAATGTATCCTTTCATTGTTACAGTCATAATTAGAAGATTGTTCACTATTGCACATAAACAAAAATAAGGCCTACTAATCCTAGCTTCGTCAAAGCTCCTGTAAAATTAGCTCCCACAGCTTCCATGTTGTCAAAAAAACATCCAAATATTGAGATATTTATTTTAACCCCTAATTTTTGGCAGCATGCATGAGCACATGGAAATTAAATATCACCACACGGTAAGTAGCACAAATATGTGGAATGAAATTGAAGGCAAAAAGGTATGATGAACAACGAATGAAAATCAGATATGTTGTCCCTTTTTATTTTAATTTTCTCACATATATTGTTGTATTGAGCATCTCATCGAAAGCTACAAAACTTGTTCAGGGGTTAAATGAAATAAATCCATAATCACCAACACATTCACTATTGTATTATAACAAACTGAATACCAACAATCATTCATTTCACTTTTCTATATTTTTCATCTATGGAATTTCCACAGATCAGAGCAAAACAATGTAAAGAAAAATGGAAGATCAGAGAGAAATCGCAAGGCCCAAATGATGCCTTGAAAGGAGAGAGACAGAAAGGGTGGATTATGTTGGTGATGATGAAAAAAATGCCTTCATGAAGAAATACACATGGTCATAACCTAGTCTAAAGCATATTAAATGTAATAAAATAAATCATTCATAATTTATTATCAAATTTTCTATTTTATGACATTAATATCATTCCTTTATGACTAACTATAAATATTTTTAAGTATATTTATATATTTTTTAAAAATTATATAGTAAAATATATAATATATTATAATAATATAATACTTATACATTAAAATTTAATATTAAAATATTTTGAAATACACACACATACATATATGTAAACATAACCTTTTTCAAAAATATCTATTTAATAATAATTTAATTATTAACATTAAATATTAATTATATAATATATATTATATCTTTTTTATCAATATGATATCTGAAATTATTTTATTGTTAGCTAGTGGAGCTCATGGTTGAATGTTGAGATTATAGTATTGAGAATTGGACTTTGTAGGGGCTAGGATTTGGGCTTAGTTAGGAAAAGGGGAAAACACTAGACAATGTTCATTTCATTAAATTGGTCAGAAGTCAATTAAGTCACCCAAAATCTGAAAAAAAATCACAAAAGTGACATCATGATCCCCTGGTTTAGGCATTGCGATATTATGAGATATTTATACACTAACTTAACTTTGAAATCCCCTAAAATTTGTAGTTACATCCCCCATAGACAAAAACATGGTGGAAATTAGAGTAGGTGCCAGCTGGGCGAGAAGTTTTTCATGGTTGTTTTGGGCCTACTGGCAAAAGAGCTGCATGAGAGCTCAAATCTCTTGAAAGCTCTCCTCAAACAATTCAAGTTTTAAAAGTAGAAATTTGTTGAATGAAATTCATGACAAAGCATCACTAGAGGCATAGTTGGAGCTTGCGAATAAGTAGAATAAGAGTCTGGATAATTTTGATTTTGACAACACATGATTGTCATAGCAAGTTTAATTAGAAATCTATATAATACCATAAGTATTGTATTCTGACTATTCTAAAAAAAATTAAACCAAAACAAAAAAAAATTGAAGACGCAATAATTAAAAAGGACAACAATTTTTTCAATCTTACAGTCAACAATATAAACCAAACAAAATTGCAAAGTATGCAAGAAGTGTTCAAAGTTGATGTTAGTTCTATTGTGGAACCCTCCCTCGTGGGTGCTCGTTACATCAACTGCCAACCTCACGGCAAGGACAACACATAAATAGGTTAATGGGCAAATTGACACATTGTAAACATCTACAAACCTGTATAAAAATAATGCATGTGGCAATCGATGAGAGAATGCAGATTGGGGAGGTGACACCTAATTTGACTAAATAAACCAAACCAAAGTTAAAGGACATCAGTAAATAAATAAACATATATGTATTAAAATAAATTGTGAATGGACTATCACCGAATTATGAATCAATCTCAAAATAATTATCATTTATATAAAATATATATGACTTTATATATCTCCCATGGTATACTAAACATCCTTTCTAAAAATAGTAGATAAACTAGCAGTTGCCCCCATGGTGCAAGAAAACTCAGAGGTTAGATAAAAGTAGTTCATATTTGGTTTACTGCAACGATAAAGTACTTTCATTTTTATTTTTTTACTAAGTTTTTATATTTGTTCTTCACTACCTTGTAAATCTTTTTGATTTTAAGTTGTGTAATTCAATTATCAATTTCTTTGATTGTTTTTGTAAAAATAAATTATAATTTTTATATACATTGAAAATTTATTAATATATATTATATAATTTATATAAATATTAGATTATATAATATATATTTTAATATTAGATCAATTTTTATAATGTATATTAATGATGAAAGTGTTGAAGCTATAAAATGCATTGTATGTAATAATAGTTAAAAATGTCTGTCTTTTTATTGTATATAACAATAATTACAAAGCTAGAGTTTTTATGAATGATGTGCAAGAGGTAATTCTATGAATATTTTTTCCTATAATTTTTGAAAATTTGCATATTTACTTTATTTCATTATTTCAAAGTGTTCAAAAGTAAATGCAGAAGGATATACATGTCATTGATTGAACATACTCTTGATACAGTAGTATATGTTAAGCCTTGACGATCAATGTCTCCAATGTCAATTGTTGTTTTATTGAGTGTCACTCCTTGTGCTTTATGTATGGTTAGAGCCTATGCCATTTTTATAGGCATATTTCAATGATTACCTTGTGTAATAAGAGCAATTGGTGCATGTGTAGGATTATTTACATTCCATGGGGGTCAGATTATTTTTTGAATGCAACAACTGCAAATATGGGTAGGAAAAGTGGATTTAAATTTGAGTTGTAAAAGTTGTCAACTATTTCTCCAATAACTCCATTAACTAATCCTGATTTCACCCATAGATTGGATATTAACCTATTTTTTTGTTTCTTACCTAGAAGCACAATGAGCTCAAGCTGAGTGTCATTGTGGTTAGATGTATTTGTTTTTCTACATTGTTTGGCTCTACATAAATCAATTAGCATATTTAGTGATTTCAACACTTGCTTATTATGCGCTATTACCAGTACACCCAAAAGATGTGCCTCCATACATTAGAGTGTTGTTTATAGGTGGGAGTTGTCCCATATCTCTAATGAGTATAATTGAGCAACCACTAAAGTCTTCGTTATTTTCCTAAGGAAATGCTTCATAGAATCGATTATATATCTTACTGAGCATCTTTGGCCCTATAAAACCCATTTCATCTATGAGAACATATTGAATGTGTCTCATTTCTTCTTGGAAAGTTTTTAACATTTGTCCCTCCATTGCTTTCATTTCTTGGATAGGGATATGAAGTGTTGAATGTATTGTCAATGTATTTATGTTATATGTTGTAGTGCCAGTTGGAGCAAGAAGAAGTATGGGAGACTTAATTTTTCTTAGAAGCTTATCCAGGGTGTGTTAGATTACGCTTATCAAGTAAGATTTACGTATTCCTTATAAAATCATTTGAAGCAATGTACCTTGTGGGATTTTTTGAGCATGTTGGTGAATTATGTTAAAGGCTATTTTCTGAGTGCTTGACAACTCATATGATTTTTGTTTACTACTGTACTCAATGTTTACATCTTTTCAAATTACATGTTATGAATCAATGAATTGTTGTGCAGTTATGTGAAGGTTGAATATGATATATGAATGATTCTAGTTGTGTTTATTGTCAAAGTCACGGAGTCCAAGCATGTTAATGTCATCTAGCTCAGTATTTATAGAAGGGTGTGTACGAGATAAGATTTCCCACTTATGCATTTCCATATCCTGTTGTAGGTGTTCTTCATTATCACTTTCATCACTGCTTGTCTCAACATTGTTATTTTATTTTAACTCTAATGTTAGTTTTAATTTGATCCACGTCTCTCTCCCAATTTATGTGTATTGTATAAACATGTGTTGTATGAACTCAAATTTATTTAAACTGTGTGCATGGCAATTTAGATCCTGATCAATTTTCCCCCACAATTACTTTGCACAAACTTATGTTGACATCCAAATACATTATTATAAAGCATGAAAATGGTGAAAATTTTAAGGTGAGTTGGGCAATGTTGGCAAGAAGCAATGGCAAGGCATTTAAGGTGATGAAATTGAAGAACCCTAAGGACATACACTTCCAGAATTTAATGACATGTCACTTCTATCAATGCAATTTGTAACTTCTATAGAACTATTTCAATAATCTAATACATGATCAAACATGGGTCACCTTAATGGAAAATAGGGGTCATATATGTAATGACTCATCTAATAATGTAGAGAATGCACCTGTGAACTTCCTTGTGTCATATGACTTGGCACAATTTTTTTTAAGACTGTTGATGCATCTAATATAATAAAATTGGGTGAAAAACTCTTTTATCTATTTGATGATGTTGTGATAGAGGTGGGGACACAAAATGCGGGCCAATTCCTTATAGATAATGATATTGATTACGAGGTTGTTCGGGAGGCTTTTTATGGACAATGATGGAACTATGTTTTAGACTCCGTGTGTGACACATTATCGTGATTTGACCTTGGAGGATAGAGATAATATTCCATGGGTGAAAGAGGCTTTTGAAAGGGATAGAGTGTAAATTGATAGTTGTGTCTCACTTCAAATTGTGGGGAAGGAAAAGGCCATACATAAAATGGAATCAATGTAAGATTCATAGGTGATTTTGGCAGTGATGGTGACTGGAAATGACCAAGTATTTAAAGTGACAAACTCAATGAACCCTGGGAAGATACATGTTCTAGGTTTAGTGACATGTCACATATATCAATTTATAATTTGTAGCATGCACAAATAAAAGCTACAAGATAGGTTCTTGGACCTCAATATCTTGTTCCCATATCAACGGCATTGTACCGTTGATTCGAGCCATACATCAGACGTGGATCTCTCTCATAATCAAATCAGCATTCATGACATCCTCATCCACCCTTGGCAATTAAAAAAAGCCATTCAAAGATGTTGACACCTTGCAATCTAAAGACACATTTGTGATGGGTGATGGCCATGTAAATCTAAAAGCTATCTTGAGTCTAGTTTTGGTGATGATATGGGCCCCTTGATGTACAATATCATCAGACATACCTTATCATTGCCCCTCACCATTGTTACTCATATCACCTTGAAATATTTCACTATTTGCATGTTCTGGGTGGCCTTGCCCTTTCATTCATGAGTATAAGTATGGTGTTTATGTATGTTCTTAAGCATGAGGTAATTAGTTTAGGGGTCAATATAGTGGCATCAAGGATGAATGAAAGCTACAAGCTTCAATCTAGGAGTACAATGCATTGTTCTAGCATCAACAATATTGCATCATTCATTCGAGTTTGACATGAGACATAGAACCCTATCATAATCAAGTCGACACTCATGATGTCCTCCTCCACCCTTAACAATAGAAAATAACCCACCTTGCTTTCATATAACTAACATGTATCATTTTACAATAGACTATTACATTGACATGACAATTTAAATTTAACGTAGTCGCATATATAAATATAAATTATATAAAATAAGTGATATCCATATATCACAATAGAGAAAGATTATTATCTTCATTACAATATTAATAGATATTATTAAAATATATTATTAATTATAATATATCTAAATAAAATTGGGGAATAGAATCAAAATTACACATGTAAGTTCACCTAAACACCATAAAACTATTAAATTTTAAACACTTTTTCTCCGTAAAAGAAAGCAAGAAAAACTGAAAGAAGGTTCAAAATTCAGAGGGAGAATATGGAGCTACTTTTCAAAATAATAGAAAAGTGAACGTTGATTAACAAAAAACCACGTATCAAAATACAAAACCACGGGATCATTTTTAAAAAAAAAAATTAAACCATGGATTTAAAACCAAAAAAAAAACTTAATAACATTGAATACGAAACAGTTTAAACAAAATTTAAAGCTAGTAAACAATAAACAAAAAAAACCATGAATTCCTTTTAAAAAATAGTGACTGTGCAAAGCGATGTTGGCGGTGGTTTCATCGTTTAATGGAGTTGGAGTCTGCAGTGAGGGGATTTAATGGAAACAACTTTTAAAAACCATTGAGCATCACAAAAAACAACGGGAATGTATACAACTGACAACGTGCAAATCTATATTGCTACAATACTTATTTTTTCCTTAGTATATGCTTCTTACGCAATGATTAGACATTTTGTTCGCAGAATTCATTTTCTTCACTGAGGATTTTGTTCAACTGACGAAGTCAACTACAGTCCAACGTTTAAATAAATCCTACCTTGGAAACCGCTCGTCGCTCAAAATCAAAATCCTCATTGAAAACCGACTTGTCAAAACCAGAAGTCTCCATACCATGTGTCAACCTTGGAATGGATCCAGGCAGCATATTCTTTCTTCTTGTCTCTTGGGAGACGAATTTGCAGGGGTTCCCCCATCGCATAAGCCTCTGGTTTAAATATATATGCATGTATATATTTGCCCTGGCATATTAGGTATATTGTTTTTGTTAAGTGATCACGTGGCCTTCAATTTTGATCACTCATTATATTCATAGACTTTCTCCTATAATTTAAATGTCTTGAGAGGAAACAATACAGAGAAGTTGTTCACTGATAAATTTTTAAACAATTTATGTAAATTTTTGTTCTCAACTATCTCAATTTATATGAATGACATAGTGAGTTGTTATAGATTTACTACCTTTCCCTAAAAAAAAATGGGTCACAGATGACTGACAGTGTGATGAATTTGGGTTGTAAATCTTATTCACCATTAACAAATATTATTATTTGGAATAAGCAATCACATACTTGTGGGAGTTTAGATATTTCAATAGTCCACGTTGGAATATTTACTTTTCATATGTTTTATTGCTTTGCATGTCCAGACATGTGACAACATATTATAAAATTGGAAAAAATAAAATGAATATAAGTTGTGAGATTCAAATTTCTAAATCCCCTGTGCTTGTTGCCCTTAGATTTTTTATAAATTATTTTACCTTTCTTTTCTATATTACATTCTTTATAAATTATAATATGTAAATCTTCGAAAATCAAAAGAAAAAAAATTAATAAAATTACATGTATATATTATATAATCCAATATTTATATAAATTATATAATAATAAAGTTTCAATGTATATAAAAATTATAATAAATATTATATAAAAATATAAATTAAAATACCTTATCATTACAATAAATCAAATATGAACAATAATAAACAACCTCATATTATGATGGGCCCATCTTATAAAGGGCCTAACCAAATTATAAATATATACACTATGAACCCTGGCATTTAGATGTTCCAAACGTCAATTTATCTATCATTGGGTAAATAATAAACCCACCGATATCAAATATATGGATTTAGTTATTACCCACTTCGCTCTCCTCTTAAATAATAACCCCACCGATATATGTTAATAAATATTTGACATTATAGATATATGTCTGTAATTCCTTTTTCGCTCTGCTTTAAATATGGTTCTCTCTTTCTATCGCTGTCCTCTATTCTTTGTTAATTAATATAATTCAGTTATGCTATTATAATGATTAAAGATGTGTAATTTTTTAACTTTTGTATTTAATTTATTTATCAATATAATAATTTTATATATATGTAATTATCAAAATAATATATATATATATATCATACATTTTATATATATGATAATTAAATTATATTTATTAATATTATGATAATAAATTACAGATTTAAATAAATAAATATTTTTTATTTTAAAATAAATATAATTATTACAATAATAAATATAATTCTATATATATATATATATATAATTATCAATAAATAAATAAATTAAAAGTGGATATAGGTTTTTGTATAATGTTGGATCCAAAATAATTAAATGTTAATATACTCATATCATTACATAAAATTAATTCTTGCGGATGTCAATAAAGGAACGCCGATCAATGTAATTAACAAATTAATTAATTAATAAAATATTTTAAATGAAATAAAATATAAATTAAAATATTATTAAATTCAATTATCAATGCCTATTTAAGATAACTTATCTTATAAATTGTTGATAATAGGTTTTCAAGTGTGCCCTATCTCTAAGGCCTCGTCTCTGTTAAGATTAAAAGAGTGTATATTAATTTCAATGGCTTCCCTCAAATTTTCATTTTTGAAAATAGTTTTCCATAATAATGATTCTAAAGTCTTCAATGCATATAACATGTTCGGTTTTGCATGAGTGCTTAGTAAGAGTTGACTTCTCTTTCATTTCCAAAGAAATATCAACACCATGTTCCTTATTTCTCGTGTGGATGGATATCCTCATTTCTCTGATGTAACGACTGATAAAACTCATTCAAATTTTGCATTCCCAGATAGCTTAACTAACTCATAGTCCATCTCTATGCAAAACATAGTAAACCCCATAAGTTTCTCCCAACATTGCTTAACTGAAGTCAACAAATAATTAGTTACCTAATCATTCTCGATGTTTCTCTACTAAATCCCTAATTAACCATATTATATTCCTTTATCAAATCCACATGGCAATGATCAATCCATCATCAACCACCTCAATTACTTAAGTCACAAACTTATGTTATATTCCATGCAATACTATCAGCTATTCGTAGACTAATGTATTTTCTCATGCAACGACTAACACAATAAATTCAAATAACTTTGGCAATGCAACTAAGTATAACAAGACTTAGAGTTTTTACATTGAAATGTTATCCACCAACATACATTAAAATGATTTCTAAAATCATTAAATAATTAACATTAATATATCCATTTATATATGTTATGAATATAGATCCTTTAATCAATCAATTAATCATATATATATATATATATATATATATATATATATATATATATATATATATATATATATATATATATATATATATATATATATATATATTATAATGTAATGTCATAATAATAATATTTAATTATTATTATTATCTAAAACTTATAGCTTAAGTAATGATTATGAAATACGTCACAACATCATAATGTTTTACTATACAACCACACATAATAAGGCAGTGAGCTAAATAAACATAATCAAATTCACTTGTTAAGCCAAACAAGATGAGCTACGTAAGATCACAAAAACAGTGAAATCATTCCAATAATCAACATGATCATAATCAACAATCAAGTTTTTACCAGAAAACATACTAACAATCATCTAAATCAAAGTACATAAAACATGCTACACTATCCATATCTAAAAATTACGAAACATGATATATTAAGTGGTGTGTGCAAGGGTTTCTGGACTCGTTCTTTGTCATCCCCCAACGTTTCCATCTAACCACCCTCTTTTATGATACTCTCCCTCTGTAACGATCTGAGGGAAGAATTTGTCCTACATCCACCTCATGCCAATGAAGGTACTTAACCTAAAACATCATTATATCCATAAAAAAATGTTGTATAATAATCAAACATGATCACAAAGTACAGAATATAAAAGTACTGCTAACTCATAACATTTAATTATATAAATTAAGAAACATAAACTATCTCATAATCAACATATGTCATCAAACTTAATCAAATATTAGTTAATCAACTAATCAACCATAATAATATATGGATTAAATAGGTTATTTAGTTTAGAGAGAAATTGGGATGTAACAATATTTATTTGCCATCTCCATTGGTTTTTCAGTAGCATTATTTCCTCACTATGGCCTTAATCATTTGATCAAAGGTGGTGGTAGCTCTCATTTATGGCAAAGGTGGTGATATGACATGTTTTTGCCATGTTGATTGCATTTCGTTTACCACTAGGTGGATTTTTAGTTGTCGTGGGTGTCACATTTTATTTCCATGGAGCAAGAGGTGGATTTGGCACTCGGGTCTCTAGTGATCTATAGTTGTAGTTCAGCTCACAAAATAGTTTTTGAGGGTTGCATTTCTAGGGCTTGACTTAAGCACATTTTTTGGGTTCCTTCAGAAAAAAAAAATCATGCCATCTTAGTTGTCTTAGGCGAGGACTATGTGGGTCATTGCATGCACAACAGAGTTAACTCTACAATAGGCTTCGTGATCACAACCAACATTATGGCTCTCATGGTGGATAATGAGGTGGTTTCTAAAATTGTGGAGTTTTTTGTGAGGCCCCAATGCCATCTTGGTCTTGTGGAGGAGCTCGGTAGAGTTGTCTTGGGCCCCTTTCCCAAATTGCCTTTCTCTATCTTGAGGGTGTTGGTTTGGTTCCATTATCAGCTTTTAGAGCTTTGGATATGCACTTCATGGTTTTAGATGGTTTAGTGGAGGAGATACAAAAAAAGGTTTGTGATAATACCTCTATAGTGGGGTCAATTCTTGGCATGCCTCTAATGGTACATCTCAAGAGCCCAATTTTGGAACTATCTTAATGGAAGGCATTTCGTCACAATCAAACCCGGGTGGATGCGGTGAAGTTATCAACATTAGAACTGTTGACCATTTTTGGTCCAATAGGCCAAAATCGGTCCCCTTCTTTCCCTGTTGTTTTGAGCCAGTTCATTTTTTTTATTTTGCACAAGTCTAGAATTTTTTACGGACTCTACAGATGTTTCTACAAACTCTGTAGGTGTTTCTACGAACTTTGTAGGGAAGTCTTTCACAGATGAAGAACCAGTTCAGAGAGTGCAAGGTTTTAAAAAGATTCTTTGGACCATTGAACCATTGAACCGATGAACCATTGTTGGTTCAATCAGCTTGGTTCAATTAGATGGTTCAATGACTTGGTTCAACAATCAGTTCAATGAGTTGGTTCAGTTCAACAGTCGGTTCAACGCCTTGGTTCAACACTTAGGCGCAAAAGGAACCATTCAAGTGCCCTTGCAGAGGGAATTTCAGGACTCAAGTGCCCTTGCAGAGGGTAGGAAACATTTTCAAAGAGGTCAAGGAGAAATCCGAAAAGGTAAGTTCCTTCAAAAACTGTTTAAGGCAAAAAATGAGAATTTCTTTCAACAAAATGTCTAAAGGAATTCCTTCAGACATTTTGTCCAAAAAAATTCTTTGAAAGAAAATCTCGTCAAAGTAAAAGACCAAGGCAAAAGGCTTAAGATGGTTTCTTTCAGACTTTTGTTCGAAGGAATTCCTTCAGACAAAAAGTCTGAAGAAATTTGGGAGAGCGCCAACTACAAAAAAGCTTGAGAGCGAAAGCTACCAAGTGTCGTCTGCTGGGACACATTATAATTTATCCCTTTTAAAACTCAGTGGAACGTGCCACGTGTCCCTTGTAAAACTCAGTGGAGCGCAACAAGTGTCTGCATTTGAGTTTCGAAGCTTCTTTAAATAAGTTTTCCTCAGAGTTTCGTGGGGAGTGCCAAGTGGCAACTGCAAAAGGTTTTGATATGTTTTTTCTAAAGATAGCGAAACATGCCATGTGTCCCTTGCAAAGCTCTGCAGAAGCCAACAAGTGTCAACGTCCATGGTTTTATTCCTTTCATTATGTTATTGAGTAAGGACTGTGGTGGGCCCCAGACAAATTGCTAAAGTAAGCAGAGCACGGCATGTCTCATCTTTCATAGGACTCTCAAAAGGTATCTAAAGCTTCTATAAGCTAAGCGGATGCTACCACGTGTCCTCACCTGTTTCATAGCAGAACACGCCATGTGTCACTTGTTGAGATCAATGAAAACTGGCCAAAGCAAGCAAGAAAGGCATGAAAGAATTGCTAACGGACCCGCAGATGTCAAATTTGTGGCAATGAAATCGCTGTTGATCATCATAGACTTAAGCGCAAACTCAAAGAAATTTAAAGGCTTAAGGCCAGAAGAAAGGCAAAGCCAGGAAGGGGCAAAAGAGCCAAATGCAAAAATAGACAAAACAGTCCAAGTGGTGAAGGAAGGTGTCGACTCAAGGAGTTACTCCAGCGGTTGACATAGTGTCTGCGAATTGGTCATCAAGAGGTGCAAACAGTGAACGATGCGACCCATTTTTCTTCACTTTGCATTGATTAGCAAGCAAGCCGCATGAATGCCTTGAAGGATTGGTCTTGTTTGTAGACAAATGGTGTGGCCTATGTTCTAAATGCCTGAAGTCAAAATAGGAGCCGACACAGCATTATCTATCAAGCGACTTCCCCTTCCTAATGCTTGAAATGCAAATGGGCCACTTGTAAAAAGGGTGCCAAAAGTCTTTTCCAAAAGGGGGCCTTTTGTTCTCTCTTCTCTATATATATTGTAACTTCTCATTTTGAAAGATATCTCTCAGCCTATAAGGCAAAGCTCTGCCCAAAAATCTCTGGGGTTTGTAAGGCAGAACTCTACCAAATTTTACCTTGAATGGAGACATAGCATTTTTACCTCTATTTTCAGCTTGCACTTTCATGTGTCTATGCCTTTGTTCTGTGTTAATTCATTTTCCTTTATGCTTTCACAAGATGATTTCAGCATGTCTAGTGCATTGTGAGTTCTTCTTTCACAGGTATGCCAGAAGTGTCCCTAGAGGAGTGTAGGTCCCTGTGAATAGACTGCCATAGTGTGTCTAAGGATGCCTCTGGTAGTTCTTCCTCCCTGTATATCCATGGACCCCTAGCTCACTGATACAGAAGGATTTCTTGTGTCAAATGAAGTGTATGGGAGCTTGTTCTTGGTGAAGAGTGTATGTTCGGCCTGAGTGGATCAACTTTTTTTTGGTGTATCACCTTTTAGTTTAGGTTTAGGTTATGTTTTTAGCATCCTTCTCCCTTTTCATCCCCCCCCTTTTTTCACTTATTTGTTAGCAGTAGGAAATCTAGGACCTAAAAGATACATCAAAGGGAGCTAGCCCTTATCTAGAGACTCTCCCCCCAGTTTTGCCTTGCCCACAGGCAAGAGGGGAGTTTCCATTGTTGCATGTGGAAGGCAAGAGCTCAACCTCCTACCCAAGGTGCAATCCACTATGTCAACAGGAACTTTGTGGATCAGTTATTGCTCCTCCCTGGTTGGTAGGGCCACCTAGATGGGGGGCACGTCAATAATGAAGGGACAGTTGGCAATTAATCATGTTGATGCATCAGTAGGAGGCATCAAATTTAGGCTCCAGGGTTCAAATCAAAAAATGGTGGGGTGCTCTTCTTAGGCTGATGTTCCTATCGAAGAGGTCATTGTTCTAGATGATAAAGATGTTTCAGTTTGATCACTGTGTGGCTGATAGTTTTTGGTAAACTTTCAATTTTGATCTTTCATTTTGATGGATAGTTTTTTGGCCCTTTTTGGGTGCTTTCTATTTTGAATTTGTTTATTTTTGGTATATGGCTACTTTTCATCACACCAGCTTGTCTGGCCATGCCATAGTTCAATATAACAACTTTGATTAGATTTGCTTTTAATCTAGCTGCCAATTTTTGTGAGAAATTTTTATTTGGGCAAGGGACTTGTTAAACCCCAGTATCGATAAAAATATATATATTATATTCATATATTATATAATATTACATTAAATAATAAATTAAAATAATAATATATAGTATAATATTTCTATAAATGATATATATGATAATAATAAAATAATGATAATAATTAATATTCACATGTATGAATATACTTGTATAAGATATTCATAAACTATATTATATAATTTATATTAATATATTAAAGTTATATACTATATAATATGATATTAAATAATTAATTGAAATAGTGATATATAGTACAATAATCATGTTTATATGTATTATAACAAAAATAATTATTATAGTATATATAAATAAAAATATTATAATATATTACTATTTTAATAAATAATATTTATATCTTATACACTATTATATTAAATAATAAATTGAAATATTAATAGTGTGTGTGTAATTCTATATGAATATATTATACAATTATATTCATGTATAATTTTAATAATTTAAATAATATTATATATATATATATATATATATATATATATATATATATATATATATATATATATATATATATATATATAGGGTTACTGGGACCCTCACCCGTACATATATGAGAGACAATTTACAAAAAAATGGAATAAGGATGTGGAACATCAAAAAACCTTTCCCTCAGTTGGACCTAAACTTGTAGCTAAATATAGCTACATGAAACATTAGGGAACAAACCCCATGAGCATAAAAACATACACAAAATACCACAAAAACCTTATTGTAGGACAAAAAATCACAAACGTAGGAGAAGAACTATAACCAATACTAAGACATCATGTCCTCAATCTCCAAAGGCAGCTCAGTCCAATGCTCAGGGCTCACAACAACAACATCCCCCAACTACCCCGACAAAGACCGCTTGACCACCAAAGCCCCATTACCATGAGCCCCGCCAACAACCCTTCGTAGATCACATGGCTTTCCCCTATTGCCACACACTAAACCATGGCCCACCCAACCTCTCCTTCCATTGCCACATTTACCATAACCAATCCCATGGGAAGATGACTCCCCCACCTCTCATGTCCTTCTTGCTAGAGTGAAGACACCATCCAACCCAACCGTGTCAACAATTCCCTGCCTTCACTGCTACATGTGGATAGTTTCAAACCTACATGTCATAAGAGAGATCAACAAACCCTTATTTTCTCCCATCAAGACAAGACATTGCCTCTTGAACCCCTTTGCCACCATAAAATTTAACCAAGAACTTTGTTGTTGAAACAACCAAATTAGATTCCAATCGATTCAACATCTATCCGAGGAAGGGAATGGAGCTGAGATCTCATCTAGTTGTAAAACATGCATCTAAACCCTAGCAAACCGATTTGCCTGAAGAAAATACCTCAATTGCATGAGGTGGATCCTTTGAGATTCAATGTGAACTTACATCACTCTAAACATTGTCAAAGGAACAAACCCCAGATATTTTGTCCTAGAGAAAGGAAGATTGCGAACATAATTGAAATTCAACCTATCCAACATCATTTTAAGACCCCCTAAAACTGAGCCAAATAAAATTATCAACCACACGGTGAATGATCTCACCAATCTTCAACATCCTTAACATATTACTAGCAAACATTGAAGCTACATCTAAATTCATCTTATTTCTCCACATAACCTTAAGATACTTTGCCCCAATAACCACATTAATTGAATAAAAAACATCCCCATTTAGAGGTGAGAAAATCAATTTTAGCCTTATGTCTATCACACAATTGTAGAAGGCCATTTCCCTCCTCTTATCCCTCAACAATAGAACCGATTCAATAATAACAAGCTTCTCTAAGAACAAATCCATCGTCGAAAACCCACTTCCGCACAAGTCGCTACTTCAAAGAGGGGAGACACCCAAAGCTTTAAGAGTGACCCGAATACCATCCAAAATCCCATTGAGCAAGAAATTATAACATCATACGAAGCAAAGAAGCACATGCATCACAAAAAACTCAAAAATGAGGCACACCTTGGGGAAACAACTAAGCGGCTTAAACACAAATACCAAGTAACGAAAAAAGATCCCTTGACCCCAAAATGATTACCCACCACTAGGCAATAAATTCTATATCAAGCCATGGAATAAACTCATTATCTATGATTAAATAGATTCCATTTGATCAACCCCTTTGTTTGATAGAAGATCTGCGTGTGCATTGGCTTCCTGATAGAAATTTAAAGTAGACTAGGAAGCAAAAAAATCTAACATAGACTAGGGTTTCACCAAGATATTTTTGATGTTCCAAGATGTGCCACACTATTTCCTCAAAGCAAACACAATCACCATTGAGTCCTCCACCATATTCAAGTGCTCAATCCCACATTTGGGAGACATCTCAATATCAAAAACTGTTGTGTGGGTTTTAGCTTCATTATTTGTTCCATTTGACTATTTCACTGAAGTTCTTATTAAGGAGCCAAAGCAATCTCTCATATTATAATCCACACCTAAGGCATTAGGATTTCCTTGGCAGCGCCATCAAAATTGAGCTTGAAAAACTTAACATGAAAGGGAGACCAAACTGCACCCTTTCGCTTCAAAGCATTGTCCTTACCTACACTTGACACACATTAATGGGGATATAAAATTATATTACATAATATATATTAATATATTAAATTTATATATACTATATAATATGATATTAAATTTTAAATTAAAATAATCATACATAAAATAATAATAATATTTAATATTATAATAAAAATTTAATTATAAATATATAAATAAAAATATATTAATATTTTTGTATTTTTTTTAGATAAATACAATTTTGGTAGAATCTTTACCCTTATATGCTTTTGATTGGAGCTCCAACTGGTCTGGGACACAATCGAGGGCTCATATCCCCAAGTATACAAGTACCAGAATTATCAACAATGGTCACAACCGGATCGAGACTATCATCAACGGCCACAACTGGCTTCCAATATCACAACTAACTTAATACCAATGATCAACCACAACCAGTATAATACTAATGATCGGTCACAACCAACGTCCAAAACCATCTAAAATTTAAACCTAAATAATGCTTGTAGCAACCAAATTACTTTACCAACTCATTCACATCTCATTGATAATATTTTAATATATTAGATAATATTATATTGAATAATAAATCGAAATACTAATATATAATATAATATTTATATTTATATAACACCACTAATATATATAATTAAATATATTCAATTTAATAAAAATATTAATGATGTACCATAAATAAATAGACACATTATTCTCGATAACTTAAATAGTATGTCATATAAGCTCTATATATTCATAGATAATGTATATATGTGTTAAATGTTTAAATGAATATGAAATTTGAAAGGTGTAAAAAGTTTTTCAAAATATTATGTGGATATATCGAATTTATTAATTTAAAATGGTTAAGAAGATTATTGGTATCTGAACATATCGAACTTAATAATTTATAAAAATAAAAAATAAAATGGGAAGGTAATGAAATTAGTGACAACCTCGTTGATGTTAAGTCTATATGATTTTGAGGTACTTTATAATTCTTATTCTTGGTAATTTTGGGATCTTTTTCTTTTTATGGACCATGTTCTTCGATTCACTCAAGGTTGAAGTGACAACGGTTTTTTTAAAGATTTGGTTTTATAATATTTTTCTTATTTAAAAAGAAGAAGAAGAAGAATATATTTTGTTGATTAATTGGATGGTTTATTTTGTAAATTAATTGGGTGGGTTATTTTGTAAAGTTGGATAAGGATTTGTTGGTGAAGAAATTCGTGAGAGTTTGTACAATTGTGAATATTTCCAAATTTTTTCGTCATTTTGTTCGTTTTTGTTCTTCATCATTTTGTTCATCGTGCTGTAGGATGCTCTTCTAAGGATGTTTTGAGTGCCTCGTATTTTCGACTGGTCTGGGAGAAGAAAGGAGGAGCCCCTGATCAAGACTTTTTATGACATAATCATGGCATCTTCTATCAATCATTGGAACCTTCTCCTCCTCCTTCCCCAAAAGATCCTCTCTCAACGAACTTGCTCTCTTTGCGGAGAGTAGATGTTTCGGTTGCTCCTCCTTCCCCTTTAGGGTCATTGGCTTACTTGTCTTCCCCCTCTTGTTCTTCCCAAGCGAAGCTCAGAGCTCCCATGGATACTCTGAGGAAGAGGAAAGGATGAAGGATGAAAGCAGAAAGGTTGAGCTCTGATGTTAAATATTTGTTGAAAGAAAGGAACCAATGGACTATGGAAGGTATTCTCTCTCGTTGTGGAAGAAAACTGAGTTCAACGATTGGTTGATCTTTGTTCTTTTTTGGATGTCTTTCTGAACAACCTTGACGTTTTAGGTTACTTTTGTTGATGACACTGTTGAATTTTGGATTCTTATTGGTGGATGATTCGCTAAAGTCTTTGGCCTTGTGTACTTTTTCTCGCAGTTGTTTTGTTGTATTTCTCTTTTATTGTGTGGGTGTTGTTTTGTGTGTTATCGTTCGTTGCTTCTTTATTTTTTCGGTTTAGTGTTGGTTAACTTTGTATTGGGTTGAGTGGCCTTGTCAAAACCCTTGCTTTTATCTTATCCAATAAAAAATAATTCTTAACATAATTTTTTATTTTATGATTAGAAATAATTAAATTATTTTTTTGGATACATATCAAAGTTGACAGGACCCCTACCCAGATTGCTTTTGATCGGAGCTACGAACTGGCTCTAAGGCACAATTAAAGGGCCCAGTCTCCAAGAACCATTAAACCAACACAAAAGACCATTATTGACTACTAAAATCACTATGTCAACTCAAACGACCACATTCGACCTATAAACATCGTCTGAAAATCGACCTTGCATGACACTGGATACAACCAACCCACTTAGAGCAGGGGTCCCATGCTGGGAGCTACCGCTGCTGTAAAAATGGGAAACAAGGTCCCATGATTTTGTTTCAATTTTTTGACCACTTAAACCAAAAAATTGCCAAAAATCTCTCAACAACGACTGCTGCGGGAGACAATTTTCAGCCCTGGGAAGTAGTTGGGGGCACAACAATTCTTTCACCCGTTCCTACATTTTTGCACTGTCTTTTACCATTTGACATTTGAGAGATGAATATTCAAAAAAAATTGAGGATTCATAAATCAGCAATTTTAATAGCAGTCCATGTAGCAGAGAAAGAAAAAATGCATGGAACTTTAAATGAAAATAAGCCGCTATAATTCCTCAACACCTACTTAAAAACGTTTCACTGGTCCCCAACATGAGACCAAGTTCTTAACCAACCCTTCCACATCTCATTAGCATAAATAATTAATATATTGTTAATATAAGTTTATAATGATAAAAAATTAATTATATATATAATATATATCCGCTGGAGAATGAAGTATTTATATTCTTAAAAAATAATAATAATAGTTCACCTTGGGAACTCAACAAAATCGAATCTTTGTATTAAACACAGAAACGTATATAAATTTTTTTATTAATGATTTGGAACCATTTCATGACGGCGAGGGAATAATTGAGAGTGAGACCCCGCATTATAAACGTTACAGACGGATAGGTTGATTTTTCTTAATTCTGAAAGGAGGAATTTAGAGCGGCGGTGTGCCGGCGAGCATATACACCCGGAATTTGCAGGTGCGAATGTGATGCTCATAACCCCACGCGTCTTTAAACGCCCTCAACACGTTTTCATTGAGCAGCTCGATGCCTTTCTCCCTCGCCGACACCACGGCAGACCATGACCTAAACAGTGCCACGTACGCCTCCAACGACACCTCCTTCTCCATCTCGCTCACCACTGGGTTCCCTTCGCTTCCACCTCCGCCCGGCAGCACGCCTTGGAAGGGAAAGGGCAGATTCCTGTACCCTTCCAGCAGGTACCCGATCTTGGGGTTCCAGTATCCCATTGTGGACTCATTGAATTTCTCGTAAACCGCATCTACGGCGGGACTGACGCTTGGAGTGGTGTACCCCCACACGGCGATCACTCCCCCTGGTTTCCGCAGGAGGCGTTTCACTTGGGAGTAGAAGGTCTCCAGGTCAAACCAGTGGACTGCCATGGCCACCGTTACCAGGTCCACCGACCCTTCCGGCCCCACCATAGATTGCAACGCTTCGTCCGTGAGCGCGTCGGGAGTGAGAATGTATGTGACTCTGGGATGGTGCCGCGCCTGGTCCAGCTGCTGCTTGCTTATGTCCGTGGCAATTACCCTCTCGTAATGCTCTGCAATCTGCAATCGCCATGTTAGTTTTACTTTTTATATACATATAAAGAAAGAGAATATAGTAAGTAACTAACTGCAAGAGAGGCTTGGCCGTTGCCGGCGCCCACGTCCCAGGCGAGGCTGTGATTTGTAGTGAGAGACGCCAATTTGGAGAACCAGGAAGGTGGATATGTTGGCCTCGCGTCTGCGTACTCCTTTGCTTGTTTGTCGAAGAGCCCCGCCATTTTTCGTTTTTTCTTCAACCAAAATCAAAATCAGCTCGCCCTTTCTGGTGCCAAGGTCTCAATCATTTATAGCCTTGCTTTATTATTGATGACGCAATCGCTTACGTTCAATGTGAATGGTTCGTCAGGTCTCAGTTGGAAATTCACTCGTGCGATTTTTGATATATTTCGAGTCGATCGTCAAAGATCATTTGAGTGGATAATCGGATTACGACTGCCAGGCGGCCCTGACTGAATGAAGGGCAAAGCTAAAACTATTTCCGGATTAGAAGTCCACTTGACAATACAATTGCACATTGGTTGGTAGGCTTTTGTACATTGGTCGGTAGGCTGGTTGGTAGGCTTTTGTACATTGGTCGGTAGGCTGGTTTTGTATGTGTAATAATGGAAGTGGCCTTTTAATTAATTAAATTAATGGTTTATTTTTTGGGTATCATATGGGTAATATTGATTTTATTCGAGAGCTTTTTTTCGAGTTATTTATGGGCGTTGGTCAGTTGGAGGAGGTAGGTTTGTTGATTTTTATTCGATTTTCTTATGTCCACAGATGTGCAGGGAATAGAATAATGTTTTCTTTGTTAATTTTAACTAGCAAATAGTTTGTGCGATTGGAGCCAATGGGATGACTGTGTGGTGGAATATGTTCGTCGTTGTCCTTTAAGAAGCGTGGAGAGGAGGTAGGTGGTTATGGAGGGCATGGAAAGTTGCCATGTGTTGGGCAGCACCAAATCATTGTTTTCCCTGTAGCTTCGTGGCAGTGAGCAACCACTGCATGTCAGTGTTTTTGAAATGCCCTTATTTATTTATTTATTTTGGGAGGCTTTTGTAACGACATTTTTCTTTGTTTTTCATTTCCTATCTGTAAGAATGGTGATTAGTGGTTTACATAACGTGGGTTAGCAGTAATCCCTATTCAAATTTCAGGGGAAGCTACATGGGAGAAATAGAGAAAAGTGAGGTCGATGTTTTCCCCTTTTTCCATTTTCTTTTTGGCATATGGTTCGAAGCACTCTGCGTTTTAGCTTTTTATTTAACCTAGCTTTGGTAAAAACCCTGAGGTACTTGCTTATTTGATCACCATTCGCTGAACACTGCACTGAGAACACCGTATCCATATTAATTTCCTCTGAGTTTTGCTTAGGGTTTTATTTATTATGCTATGTTAAGCTCTACATTAAAACCCAATTATTCTTTTCATAAACAGAAACCCTTTTATAAGTAGCAATTTATTCATCTCTAGTATCATCATCATCCGCAACGATGAATTTTCTCTAGGATTGTAATAATAAATCATCTCACCAAAAGGTTACAAGGACTCGAACTGCCGACCACCGTCATTCTTTTAAAAAAACAAAAGATTTATTTTTTATTGCAATTGATATTTTATTTTATTCATTTTCTACTTGTTTTCAGACAAAACTACCTACTCTGAGTATTCGTACTTAATCATTTGTCACTGAGTTTCCTTATTATTTCTATTTGTTAGCCATTGATTCCACTACCTTCTTTTTGTCTTACTTTTTTTTGTGTTCTCCTAATTTTATACCTTCTATAGTTTTAATACTTGCGTCCCTTAATTGGAATGTCTACCCAAAGGAGTTGGTTAAGTTTGATATTTTATTGAGATTTAAAAAAACAAGGGAATTCGGTCCTATGTTGCATAAGTTTGATATTTTCTAGAGATTTAAAAAGAATGGAATTCTGGTCCTATGTTGCACCAGTTTCATAAATTTTGCTCTAATAAAATATTTTTACATTTTTCATTTTGGCAGACAAAGGATGTAGTTATGGATTGTAAACTTGTATGGGAGTTGGACTGGGCATTTTAACACAACTTTTGTAGTTGTCTGTTGGAATCCATATTTTTTTTCAATATATTCAACACATTTTCTAAATCTCCTATACACTGTCCAACGCTATAAGTTTATCGATTTCGGATGTTTGTAGTATTCAACTAATTATTTGTTTCAGAATTTCAAATATTTTACAGTATGGCAGGGTTGAAAGAAAAAAATAAAGCAATTCATAATAATTTGTTGCATTGATGAAGGGGGAAAATTTGTATTCCAACACCCATACGAGATTGAGAGCATTAGTGGATTCTTCATTGCCCAATGATTCTAGTACTAATTGTAGTGGATTTTTTGTATTGTAGGTGGGTTGTTTACCTAATTTGTGCTCTGTTTGCAAATCCTTTAACTCAATTTATTTTAGTTTTTATTGTAGTTATTACTTTCTAACCTTTGCTTTTTTATTTGTACGGTAGCTTCCCTGAAGAGAAAGGTGCAATAATGTTTAGTCGCAGAAAAGCATGTTGTTGGGCAGAAGACAGGTAAATGGGTAGTTATATTTGCTAATTTCTTTAAATTAAATTGGATTTTTAATGTATAATTTCTTTTCCCTGCCGATTATGCTTTCATCATGATATTCAATAATGTTGCAATTCATTACCGTCTCGAGTGCTTTACTCAACAATCATGAGTTAACAGGAAAAATATCTTAAGAATTTAGCTTTTACATTTTATGTTTTTTTCTTCTTTTTTCTCTGCATGTCTTTATTATTAGTCTGGGTTTACAGGTTTCAAATTTTCTATTAATGTCATTTTAAACCTTTTTAAATGATGTTTAACTCACATTTTATTAGGTAAAAAATATGTAGGCTTGTATTTTGCTAACTGTGTCCCATGCCTTGTCATTAATAGCATTTAAATGTTAAAAGAAAAACATTAGATGGATTCAAAAAAATAATTGATTTTAACGGATGTGACAATACCCATATCTTTGGCCATAAAAGAAAATAGAGTTTTATCTACACTCAGTTCTCTTTGAACATTACAAGCTATATTATTCATAACTTTGCTCACTTTTAACACCATTTTTCATAAATTTAGCCTTTGTATTTATATCACTCTTCATTTATGCCTTCATTACAAAACATTTGGCGTTTAGACTTACGTCTCTATTCATTTATCATTATATTCCCTTAAATTTATAAGTTTTTCACCATTTTTTCTTGACATATACTTCAAGTTTTGCTATTTATTTACTATAGTTCTGGGTTTTTTTTGTCTGTGTTTGCTTGTAGTCCATTTTTTATTTATTGATTAGGGTTTTTTCGGTTGTCTTTTTGATTATTCATTTTTTTCTTGTTACTGTGTACATTTTGGGTTTATATTTTTTACTTTACTTATTTGTGAATATGTTGTAGGGCATAATTGCTTCTATTCTTCTTTGCATTGGAGTTTGGTTCTTTGACCTGAAGATATTGGACAAGGTATGGGTAGTTGCCTTTTTAATCTTCTTAGCAATTTTGGAAATATTAATATCCAAGTTTAGGGAAAATAAACTTTAGCATGAATCCAAATTAAGCAATGCAAATTTGCATTATGAGCTTAGTAATTTCAAACACACACTTGGAAAAAGATCAACTGGGTGGCCATACACAGTTCCATATAGGTTCTTTTTCATATGCTATAATCTAATCATATGATAAGCAGAGTATGTTGTTGATATATTTTTATTGTTTTACAGACTTATTTTATATTTGTTCCTTTAATCTACTTTTCAGATCCTTCTAGACTAGAAAATAAAGACCTCTTTTCCATTATTAATCTCCAACTAAAATATATAGAATGTATAGTTGTATATTTTTGCACAAGCCATTTATGCACAAACCACATGTTTAATATCATAGACATATTCTAAGTAAACCAAAATGGACATTGAGATATTAATGTTGCCTCGACAACTGCCACAACTGCATCAGTTGCAGTTGTTGTAGCATGGATGTTCTGCTCATTCTTTGAGTCCAACATATAGTTTTTTCTCTATATGGTACCCTATTCTCTCTGTTCTTGGAGGACTTTCCAAAGATCCAACTTCTTTTCTCCTAAATTGTCTACTACAATAAATAACTGTGTTCAATATTACCATCTTTCGTTGTGCGAACCCCAAAAAATATCTAAAGTAAATGTAGTTCACTTTGTAAGGTTTGGACTACCGAACATGGCATTTGCCATCTGTTATTCCTCTATCATCTACAGTGAAGGTCAAAATTTACATACCTGAATAGAATTACATTTAGGACACAAAAACACTGCATCATTTTTTTAAATTGTTTATATGGCCGTTTAGGAGGTGGACTAAAATCATTTGGACATAGCTCTCACTAGTCAAATATATAATATGACAATAACATGTTCTCTTCATGTAAATTACGCACTGCTTGCAATTTGTCATGTGCCTGAAAAAGACAAAGAATCCATGAAAATAACCTAAATGCCTTATGCCATTTCAACCCTGTGATTTCAATCTACTTAAAACAACATGTGACATTGATGATTGCCCTTTTCGTCTTACTTTGTAGAGAAGGCAGAAACAATTGTCAGTGGTTCTCATTTAAACAGTATCCACATAATCACTTATGACAAGGTGGCCTACAACAGAGGATTAACCCAAATCTCCTGGTTGAGAAGTGATTGTAAATTGGTAAAAGGAATGCATGCTTGGGGATTGGGCTTTGCATTGCATGTCCCATATTAATCAATTTGAAAAATGCTACCTGTAATAGTTTATTGCATGCTTAGATATTATTCAATATGTCATTTTCAATGAAATAATATATTACATGCTTAGATATTATTCAATATGTCATTATTTATCTATTGTTCATTGATTATGCATATTTACTTGCTCTATTTTATTCTATTTTTATGGCTATATAATATTAAAAGAAATCAATTCATATGCCTTTGAATATGTTTTATTATTCCAAATCGATACAACTTTTCAATGTAACTTGGAGTTGCTTCAACAATTATAAAATTAACATTCATTCATATCTTTTATCGGTGATCTCTAATGATATATAGGTCTAGTAGATAAATCTGATATATCAAAAAATATAAGTCATAAATAATTGCACACAGAAAACTCCTAAGTCTTATACAAGTTCCCCAATTTCATTTTGGGCACTATTTTATCCAAAATTTACATAGATAAATAAAATTGCATTTAGGACACAAAAATGTTGCATTCTCCCACTAGTCAAATTTTGCTTTTGATTCAATTGTTGTCTTCTTGTCATATCAACCAATCAATCAACCTAATGTTTTTTAGGAGGATGAAGAGTTTCAAATTCATAACAATTTTGGATTGTTAGAGTTAGGTTAATAAACAAAGTAGTTCAATAGTATATTTTAAACAATATAATTTTTAAATTTTGTGTAATAGGTTAGAATAAAATATAGTTGCATGTATGCAATAGATGTAGTAATTTGTGATAAGTTAGAATAAACTACATTTGCATGTATGCAACAACTGTTCTACTTTAGACTGCAATTACTTTCCCTATTTCAACTGCATCGATCTATTAGTTTACAATTACTTAGTTACTCTATTGTGTGATTTTTTTACAACAATAGTAAAGGTTACATTAGGCTTGTAGTGTAATAAGTTGAATAAATTACTATTAGACATAATCACTTGTGACAAGATGGCCTAGAATAGAGGATTACCCCAAATCTCTTGTATGAAAAGTGGTTGCGAATTGGTAAAAGGAATGCATGCTTGGGGACTGGGCTATGCATTGCATGTCCCATGTTAACCAATTAGAAAATGCATCTTGTAATAGTATATTGCATACTTAGATATTATTTAATATGTCATTTTTAATGAAATAGTATATTACATGCTTAGATATTATTCATATGTCATTTGCAATGAAATACATCAATCTGGGTGATCTTTGCCCAAGCATTATAATTGTGATTAGACATCAAACTATGATCTTTTTCCAAACATTATAATTGTGTGCTGTCGTCGAGAATCCCCTGCCAAAGTAAAACTCCAACTCTATAAATCCTTGTGATTATTTACTGCCAAAGATTTCCTCTGTAAATTCTTTTTATTTATACATATAGCTAGTATTTACACCTCATTCTCTAATCAAAATAAGATCATAGCCAGGTCCCTTTAGGACTTTCTTTTTGAGATGTTTTTTTGTTATTGACTATTGACGCAACACTAAGGACCAAGGATCTAATGAAAAGCTACCTTAACCTCAGAGCCTTTTGTCAGAGTCTCAAGATCAGCTTCAGCTAGATCTCTCCATAATAATTACTTCAACATGAATGCACAATTGTCTTTGAACACATTAACATGCTTCTCCATTCATTGAAACATTCATGAATGCATCAAACACATCCCTGTAGGGATTATGCTACATTACCTTGCATTATGACAACATACATGATACAAATATTTGATAATGCCCTTTCTAAGCTATAGGCTTAAATCACTATCTTAGCCTAAAGGATAACACATTAGAACTATATTCTATGTTATATAACATTTTCTAAGCAATTTTCATGCTTTACACAACTCTTGGGCTTCTCTTGAGTCCTTTTTCTTTCTTTAGTTTTCCAAGACTAAAAGTTGAGATCTATTCTTAAACTCATGCCCCCTTTGAATCTACCATAAGCTTCTATAACTTAGTTTTTTTCCCCTATTCTTTGAGCAATCGAAGCTTCTATGTGAGCCTTTTTTCTCTAATTTCTTCTCCCTCTAGTCTTTTGTCTTGATATTTCTTATAAAATTCCTTGTAATGGTTGTTTCCTTTTCAAATATTTACTGTAACAGTAATTTATTATTCCTTATGACAAATTGATGCATCTGCTCAATGTTGTGCTACTCTCTCTTTGGTGGTGGCTATGTCCTCTTGTTTGTTACTATTTCATTAAATTTAATTTGTCGATATAGAAGAGTGGTAAATCCATGACAAGTGGTTATCCTAATTTAGTCCATGGAATAGCCTCACAACTTTTCGGACCGTATCTTTATTTGCACATACCTTTGTTAGGATATCAAACTGTGATCTTTTCCCAAACATTATAATTGTGTGCTATCGTAAATGTTGTTTGAATTCACTCCATTGCATTTGGGATTGTCTAAATTTTCCAGCCCTATGTCCTCTTGGTTCAAATACTTTTTTTGAACTAATTTGATCATCTACTCACATTCTCAACCAAACCTTATGGGTGGATAAAAATAATGTTTCTTCTACATTTAAATGGATATAAAGGATCTAAAAAAATAAAAATACAATAAACATTAATAAAATAACTATAGATTTTAGAACTTTTATAAATAAGAAAGAGGGTAGAAAATGAAAAGTCAATTTACAAAATGCACTGGTGCTTACTAGCAACTACGTCAACACCAAATTACCAAATTATAGAATGAATGATTTACGTATGTGACTGAAATACTAAATTTATCTACCAATTACCATCTATAGGTACTTGCTAGACAATGACACTAACAAAAATGAGAGTGAAATTGAGATGAAATGCGCTACTGCCTACAAGGGCACAACTTCCTTGTGATAAAAATAATACACTCGTGCCCTACTACATTTCAAAATTTGTAATGGTTATGAAGGAAAATAATGCTAATGAGTCTTAACTAGTCCAATCATGAAAGGATTTTTCATTTTATCTCTGGCATAAAGTGTGAGGTAGAGGATCAGCCATTAGGTGCATACGATATTTGGCTTCAGGAAAAAATTTATAGAAATATATAAAATCACTCCAAACAAAAGTAATAGACATAAGGTTAATATTGAGATATTTATGAGTACATCCAATGTGTAAATTTATGGATTTCGTGCTTATATGGAAAATAGCCACTATAATAGATACTATGTTAAATGAATATAAGATGATCTTATTATAATCAGTATTAGATGGGTGGATTTTATTTTGGTTTTTATACATTATATTACATTTGTAAAATGCAATTTTACTTATTTTGTAACATGTTATAGGGCATAATTATTTGCATTCTTCTCTGTGTTGGATCAAGTGCTCTCTTCTTTGCACTAAAGATATTGCACAAGGTAAGATCAATTGTCTTCTCATTCTTTTAATCAACTTTGAAAAAAAATGAAAGTTGTATCATAAAACTTGTTTCGCATTTGTGAATACCATGAAAAGACAAATGAACAAGAAAGAAGGAAAACACCTATAGTTTTAGTAGACATGGATACATATGAATGTCAACCACAAAAATTGATGTCACACATTGATGATGTTTTAAAAATAAATCATCTTTCTAAGTTACTTCATTCAAATATAATGTAGGTGATTGTCTGTTTGACACAATTCAAGTGTTATTAAATTTTTGTTACATGTCAAAGGAATTGTGCAATAGAATGATAGATTTATTTTTATCATGTTTCATAATCACGATCCAAGTGCACAATGGTCATATGAATATCAATTGCATTCTAAAATTATATATGATTTGCATGGAATATATGATAAGAGTACATACCTAGAGAGGATGCAAATAACAAAATGAGTATAAGTCGGTCTAGATTTTGGGGTGATACATTCTACATTAAGTGGCTTGCACAATGGCTAAACATATTGATTTTCTTGTGGTATTTAATGCAGAAGTGGAAATACTTGCATTTTAATAGAGAATCATTGACTCCTACATATTCCATCTTGTTTCATGATAGGAATCCAACTTCTGGTCACTACGAACCATTGCTTACAAGAAGAGTGGAAGGCTTCACTCCTCAAACTATACATAACAAATTTTCAATTGCATTTATGAAACTTTTATGTAGATGGAATGCAATTGAAAAGGAAATACAGAGGTATTAATTGCATAAAACAAGCCCATTTGTTGACAATTGTGGAGAAAGCTTATTTAATGCAATAAGTTGATTGACAAAAGGTGATTTTGATGTGCTATCCTTGCAGTGTTATATCTCCCAATCATCTTCAAATGCAATTTTAACATTAGACAAATATGCAATGGAATGCTTGGAAATATGCAAATCAGAATTCATGAAACCTAATAGTAAAACCATTATAAATTGGAAAGCATATATTGATATGTTGGAAATTCCATATGAACAAGCTCAAATAAAAGGTAAACATTTATGTTTGATATGGCTTTCAAACATCTTACAAGTTAAGATCCAGAGATGGTCGGCAAAAATTACAAATATTTCAAACATATATAGAAAATTCTCAAACACAAAACACATATATAATTTGATTGCATTTTAAATAGAAACAAGTCATGTTCATTATGAGCCATTGGAATAAACCCATGAAAAAGCAAGTGGATCTTATCAATCTAGCATATCTATCCATTCACTAAAAAAAATGCATTCAACAAATGGACATGGAATAGACAAATGCAATCCAATATGCATTGAATCAAATACAAACACAATTGTCAAACCTGTGCAAACTTTGAGGACTACTTAAGAAACATGAAAAACCAAAAATAAAATTAGACAATCAATGACATAATTTACGTCATTGCATTTGATGAAAAAAAATTGAGAACATAAAATCTTATCGCGTACGACATGAGAAAAGACTAGGAAACTAGAACAAATTAACATTGGAAACATGTCAATAGCTCCAACAATAAGAAATAAAACATATTACAATGTGATGCTAATGACAATGAATTCTCAAATTATAAAATGCACATTGTTGCAATCTTTAAAAGCAAGACTACACAAACTTAGAAATAATGAGCATAAAATAAAAATAGAAACTAATCAAATCAAAAGAGAAATTAGAACATATCTACAAGCAATTAATGACACACTTACTTATCCATGTTGTTTATTTGAATGCTTATACTTCCATAAAGATGTAATTGATCTTGACAATGCTATTATTGACATTTTCTCTTCGATCATTGCTAAATCATAATTTGATAGAAAATAATTGGAAGGAAACATATATAAACAATGCAATTTAGCTCTCAAAAATGGGAAAATGCCCATGTTTGTCTCACCTTTTCAAATACAAAAAAATCAACCAATACAAGTAGTTTAGACATTAAGTTATTTAGATGAAAGACTAGTTTCCATGCGTATGACCTTTTCAAAAATAAGGCAACTAGGATATAAACGATAAAAAATAGGACTTCTCGAAAAAGATATAAATGTGCCTATTTATTTTGATCGTATCCAAAAAGCATTACCTAGGAAAATTGAAAATGCCAATCAAACAATTGCAATTGCAATTAAATGGAAATTAAAATATGACAATGCATATTTAAGTGGAAATGTTAGACCTGCATGTGTGATGAATGCATTAGCTGAGCTTTGAAAAATGCCTTTGTATATGGAAGAAAAATTTACTATTATATCTTCTAGGGCCAAATTGACCAAAGAGAAAAATAAATTCAAAATGCTAAAGATATTGACCAGGATCCAACTAAAGTTGAATTAAAACTAATTACAGAATCAATTGTTCATGGATTTGACAAATCACATTCAATAAAAGACTTTGAAGAAAACAATATTCAAATAACACCATTTGAAGGCTTTAAGCCATTGGGTATTTTCGAAGATAAGTACTCAAAAGAAATGAACTTTCCAATTTTATATTATGGTTGTGCTCAGCCAAATGATGTTACAAAAACCTTTTCCTCCTAAAAAATTGCAAAGTGGGAACTATTACATCAAGACAATGACATTGCAACTCATATCACAAATCTCTTCTTCAAATCAATTAAAATTATCGTATAAAAAGTTTCCATTTCTGCATGGATATAAGAAAATGCAGATGGAAAGGAAAAACATTATATGCAAGAGACTTTAAAAAAAGGCAATTGTAGAAAACATTTTGAAATCTCCAATAAGTTTCCACTACTTAAAAAACATTAGAATATCACTCAACTATTTAGAAAAAAATGAAAAAAGCATCTTTGCAATGATAAGGCAATTAGGGCCACATACATGTTTTGTCACGCTAACGAGTACATATCATGTTTGAAATCCCCTTTGTAATGCATTAGCTAATATGAATAGCCAAAAAAAAGCCTAACATAATGAGAATATATGATTAGATGATATCAATTTTATGATAATAAGTAATCCAATAATATGTAGTTGTTATTTCAATCACAAAATAAATGCATTTAAGAATATGTTGTTGCAAAATAAGCAATTGTTTGGCGATATTGTTGATTACTTTTTCGTAATAGAATTTCAAAATAGAGGAAATGAACATGTTCACTTTATGCTTTGGATACACAATGCATTGATCTACAACCAATGTTCAAATGCTGAAATTGAATCATTTGTGACAAAATACATATCTTATAATTCATCATTTCTAGATGAAACATTAATGCAAATGCAAACCCATCATCATACAAAAACATGTAAGAAGTAAAATAAGTTATACTATAGATTCAAATTTCCACTAATTCCAATGGATGAAACAATAATATTATATCCTTTAGAAAATCCACAACAAGGAAATCATACGTGTTGCTATTTTTTTTTTGAAATCACTAGAAAACAAAAAGTATGAAAAAAATACAACATTTGACATGTTATTAAAAAGTGAAAACTTAACTAAGGAAATTTATATGAATCTACTGCAATTAATTACTACACTCCCTATAATTATTTTGAAAAGACACCCAATAGACATGTGGACCAATGTTTTTGCAATTGGTGTTCTTCAGATTTGGTATGCAAATACAAATACACAAAATATTATTGATGCATACTTAGATGCAATGTATTGCACATCTTATATGACTAAGTTGGATCACAAATCAACAATGCATTTATCAAAAGTCCATGAAGAATTATAAAAAAATGAGACTAAATTCCAATTTGTACGAAAACTTGGTAACAACCTCTTTAACTATCAACAAATGTCCAGTCAACAAGCAATGTACATAGTGCTATAACTGCCAGTGGATTATGGCTCTAGGAAAACAATGTTTATAAACACAACTCCATTGGAAAATAGAACATTTGTTTTGAAAATCCGTAAATTGTTAGCACAAGAGCATGTTGACTCCCAAAAATGTACGTGTGCTTCGATCACAAACCAATATAATGGAAGACTAGCATCTCTAGAACATGTATGCTTAGCAGAGTATGTAGCCTACTATGTAGGAACAAGTATAAATATGAAGATACATCAAAATACACAAATCATATGCTACGTGAGGTATAAAAAACACATTGTGTTAGGAACCCCATTCCTAAAAACTAATTAAATGACAATAAATCACTCATATATTGATTAACCACATTGATTACACACACAATTCCTTTTATGGAAGGAATAAATTCATATCACTAGCCTCTTTGAGGGGGAAACCTCCTATTAGACAATGCTTTAATTACAAATGCTTCTTCTTTGATTATTTACAATAACCTATGCCCATTTTTTTATACTAGTTCTCATCTACCCAAATCCTCATTCTTATGCATGTGAGATTATTCTTTTAATATATTACTATTTATTACTATTACATTCCACTATTTATGATACTATTCCACTAGCTATTCTAGTATTATACCTCTCTCTAGGTACATTACATTCCATCCTCCTTAAAAATGTTTCAACCTCGAAACATGATAACAATTACATAATAAAATAGGATGCTAACCAGATGGAGGCACAACCATGCATTCATTTAGGTTTCCACTTCTTCCTTTGTGACTGGGATGTGAGTATGTACAACAACAATGTGAACTCAAACACTACAACATGAGGGTGAAGTGCATAGAGATTGATGTATGGAGTAACCTTGGTTTGAAACATGAGGTTAGAGTCAATCACTAAAAGTTGAATCTTAACAACCATCACCTCAAAGTTAGACTAAGAGTGCATAAAATAATTTTCTTGGTGAGCCAACATGCCATCCCCATTAGCATTGTTCTCTAAGGGATTTGAAGACTCGGTTCCTTGATTAGGCTCTGTGATTGTCGGCTTGGGCTCATCAGGGCACTGCTTAAGCATGGTGATTTCCTAAATGGGATCATTTGGAACTTTTCAAGGTGCATCCAAAAGGGAATCAATGTTGAGTTTGTTGATAGCCTGAAGAGGTACTATTGTGCAGGGACACAAGACCAAAAATAAAGGTGTCTCACCATGATCATAGCAAATGTGATCTCTTATGAAATTATTTAAGCCCATATATTCCATCATTGTTTGAGGTTCCCACATTATAACCTCTTCTTGAAGTTCCTCATAGAGTCCATTGATGAAGCAAGTTGTGAGGAAATCCTTAAAAAAACCTATAGTCTGGTTAGCAAGTTCTGCAAATGCTACTTGATATTCTTGTATTATGCCAGTTTGATGAAGCTTAGTCAAGGCACCGATGAGATGACTACCATAGAAAATGGGAAGCCCCATGACAACTAGAGGAGTGGACATCAGTTTCAATTGAAAATTCATCAATTATAATATGACCAACATTTTGATTTTTTTGACACTAACACATGACAAGATGACTAGATGATAATTATTATGAATAATGACTTAAAATGAACACATAACATACAACTAAATTAAAAGACAAAAAACTAAAGAATAGGATAGCCCTAGGACACCACTATAAATGTATCCTACACAATATGAGATAATAATAAAACTAATAAAAGGACACACCAAAAAATGAGATAAACATAACATACTATGAATAAATGAAAGAATTTCATAAAGATAAAAAAAATTAAATATTAAAAGCTTATTGATAATCCACAACCTAATACAGTGATACCTAAGACCATGTAATGCCTAATAAACTAATAGCTTACACCTAGTAATAGCTATAAGTGATTACAAAACTTTAAATCTTAAAAAAACTAAATGAAATAAATAGTAGTTTAAACCCTAAAAGCAATCACCACTGAACAAAAGAAAAATACCATGAATTGAAGGAGCAAACCATGACTAACATGAGAGATGGTTTCAAGCAAAAACCACATATTGATTTGGGCCAACTCCTAGGTGGGATAGGTATGATTGTAAGTTCAGTGCATGGGGCCAAGGCCAAGAGAGGACTCAGTGTGTGTATATATCATAGGGTAGACGTAAGAGCCACATCATGGTTTGATGAAAAGGAGAAGACATCGAGTGAGGATGTAGTGGAGATGGATAATATAAAGGGAGTTGAGGCTAAGATAAATACAAGCCAATTGATAGGGATATCAAGTGGAGCTAGAGTGAGATTTAAGTAAGACCAAATTTGGATTAAAAAAATTAAAAATTGAGGGGTTGAATGAAAAACATGATCTGAGTTGTTAATGCCCCATTGGAAGAATGGAGATCCTATGTCATGTTGGTAGGATTGAGTTGCAAGGGAAATCAACTCAGATAAAGTGCACCACATGTGGAGGAGATCATAGAGGAGTGTGCAAGGTTGAGTGGGAGGTGGCATGCCATTATTCAAATAGGATTTTTTTGATGAAGGGGCTCAACCAATGCAAATCCAATGAAGTAGAGATGGTTTGGATGGATGGAGAGCACTGATTTGGGTAAAGGTGAAGGAGATGATGTTATAAGCAAAGTTGGGAATGATTGATGACTAGGTGGATTTACAAATCAATAGGGCTTGGGTTGGTGGATGACAGAGAAGAGTTGTAATCGATTTCACCTTGCTCAAGGATATCCAGTGAAATGTGACTCACCAAGCAGGGGTGCTACCGAACTCATCTATGTAGATTGCAATTCGATCAAGTAAGGGATATGAAGATCAAGTCCACCATGATACTAAAGCTAAGTTAGATGACACCTTGATGCCAAATCCAAGAATTCAAAAGACAAGGCCAGATCAAAGCCTTAAAATGACTAAACCCTTGAAACACCATCAATGTGAAATGACAATAGTGTAAATGACCATGATGCCAATGTGAATTAATAAACCTAACAATGAATAAGGAATTTAAATCACATAGAATGTTATAATAGATTAACACATATAACTCAAACCATAAATAATATAATTCTATGTACTGTAGGCTACCAAATTTCTAGGCTTTCTATAAGCTTAAGACTACATGACTACATAAAAGAGTGTGTATGGCTAAATCTAGGAGAAAATATAGATTTATTCGCACACATAAAACTAAATCACTGAAAAATCTTTCTCTAACCTCACATTTTATGGCAATGGAAAAAAATAAAATTGGCCTTGGAAAGTCCTCTAATACCAAATGTTAGGAACCTCATTCCTAAAAACTAACTAAATGACAACAAATCACTCATATATTGGTTAAACACGTTAATTACACAAATAATTCTTTTTATGGAATGAATACCTCTATATCACTGGATTATTCAAGGGGGCAACCTCCTATTAGAGTAAGCTCTAATTACAAATGCTTCTTCTTCGATTATTTACAATAACCTATGCCCCTTTATTTATACTAGTTCTCATCTACCCAACTCTTAATTCTTATGCATGTGGGATTATTATTATAATGCATTACTATTTATTACTATTACATTCCACTATTTATGATACTATTATACTATTTATTCTACTACTATACCCCTCTCTAGGTACATTACACATTTACCCTAAGAACTATTGTAGATAAAAAATGATGTTGTTCATACCATATTGAGAACCAGAAGAAACATTGGAAAAATATTCCAAAACATGGCTTGTAGCTTACCTTGCACACTTTGAAATCATATAAAATAAAGAGGCCAAATTCACAGTCCAATTGTAAAAAGAATGGGGTGACATCGACATTATTGCTACGCACATGCGTAAAGCGAAAAAAATGATATTCGACATTGAAAATGACAATGAATTTGATCAACATTTTGCTACAAATGATGAACATGATATTGGTGCTAATATGAATCAAATACAAAAAAGCAACCAATAAAAACCTAACCACCAAGAAAATTCAAATTAACTAGGTAACCATTTCTAATAAGCAAAGATGAGTATTTTGATTCACAAAAAACAATTGAACTCTGAATACCAACAAATTTTTAAAGATGTTACAATAAGAAAACAAATTGCTCCAGACAAAAAAATTCACCCATTTTTAATAGGGGAGCTGGAACAAGAAAGACATATACAACAAAAGTAATTTACCAAGTACTATGTCATTTCTACAATAGACAACTTAATAACAACCCTCTAAAAGCCAAAGGCATTATCGTTGCATATATTGGTAAAGATACCTAAAATGAAAATGGTGCAATTTCTCACTCAGTTTTCCAATTTCATTACAAAATGTTAAAAATGCTTCCATTAGATTCAAATACTCTAGTTTTTTGTTAGCAAGAAGTATGAAAAACTTTGTGTAATGCTTATTGATGAGGTATCTTTAATAGGTAGTCAAATTATTTATAACATTGACAAAATGTTACATGAATTCATGCACACACTGATAAAGCCATTTGAAAACCTGGATGTCATTTTCTTTGGTGATTTTTACTAGACACAACATATTCTCAATAATTGGATATCAAAGAACCTAAAATTCAAAGTGGGATACTACCATACAGATTTTGGGTTGAAAATGTAAAATGCTTTCAATTGAAACAAGTAATGAGGCAACCAAATATTTGATTTGAATTGATTCTAAACCGCATACGAACAAACAACACAACAACAATAGACATTGAATACTTAAATCAACACTACCATATAAGTCCTCTGCTTGACCCAACATTTCCATACCTATTTCAAGAAACAAAGATGTCAAATTTCATAACAAAAAATGTTGAATGTTTTGCAAAGAGAAACATATACACTAACTACAATTGACTACATATAAATTGATGAAATTGAAAAGGACTATACACCTAGTAAAAAAAAAAATTTGGCCAAGAAAATAACTTTGAAAAAAAACATCCTGATCGAGCTAACTGCAGGAAATTACAATACAAAAGATGGCTTAGTCAATGGTGTAGATGTAATTTTCCAATATTACATAGGCACATCACCTGAAATTGTATGGATACAGTTCCACAATGCCAATGTAGGCAAATTACAATAATAAAAAATGGACTCTTTATACAATACAAAAATAGACAAATCATGGATTTATATAACAATAGTTACAAAAAGAATAAATGGAAAAAATAAAACAACAATGTGAGAGAAATTCGCTATACAAATAACATGTGTAAGGACAATTCATAGGTCACAAGAGCTAACAATAAAAAGTTTAACTTTCAACCCCCAATGAATAAACCACCATGGCCTTATTTATATACTACACTTTCTAGAGTGAAAACCATCAACTCGTTGTACCTTGTAAAAATACTAACTGAATAATACTTCATAGTCTCAAATGAAGTTCAAAGTGAAATGCAAAGGCTTGTAAACACTACACAATGGAATTTTCTATATGATCTTACTAAAAAAACTTGTAATTATTTCACCATATGCTCTTTGAACATTAGCAGATTACAAATGCACTTATAAAATATACTACATGACCACCAACTCATGAAAGCAACTATCTTTTGCCTATAATAAACTCAAATGACAACAAGCCCAAAGAGCAAATTGATCACTAAAAACTTCAATTATTTTGATGCAATGAATATTCATGGTGTCTTGACATGTTATAAGAAAATGAATTCACTGCAAAACATTGAAGCATTTGCGACAAAGAACATAGAAACAATTACCATTGACTTAATTTTTCTACATATGTCTATACGAATATCAAATGTCTATTTGGTGCCAAGAGACCCTCTTGTAGACCTTTTAACATTTGTACATAAAACACTTTGACTCTAGAAATGAACATGAAAATCATCATAGTCGATGATTTCAACATTGACATGGCACAAAACAAAAGTACCCAAAAAAAATTGCATTGCTTCATGGCAAACCATAATAGGTTTCTACTCCCAAGTGAAACAACCACATAGGCAAGTACCATAATAGACCACATGTGTGCAAATATCGAGAAAGAAAAAATACAATTGACTATGTTGCATGCATATTGGAGTGACCACAATGCAATTTCAATTGAATTCAACATAAACAATTGACATACAAACAAATCATATTTACATTAACCATGCATAATTCCAAAATGCATCATTTACATTTTCCTTCCATGAACTTACAACACATGTCATCAAAGGTAGAACAACAAACCGAAGTTGAATCTCCAAAAAATGACATAACGACATCAAGAAAAAGGTAAGCATCTACAATTTGATTATTATAGTCATATTTTACAATTGCACGCAAATTACATGTAGTTAAAATATGCCTTGCAATTTGTCTTACAGGGCTTCAGCTACTGAAGGAACAAAAGCAAATGAGCAATAAAAAAGGTATGCATTTACACTATAGTGTTATTATCTCTATTATCATTAAAATTGCATTCAATGACTTTCATAAATTGTCTTTTGTTTTAGATACCCATACCTTCCAATATTTAGATTTATCCTTGCCATCTTGTTATATCTAGTGTTTCATTGTATATTAAGATCTATTCTTTTCATCTTGTTGTATCTAGTGTTCAAAATTGTACTGACATCAGCCATTAGGTGTGTTCCATGATTTTCTACCCTTCATACATAATTTAAAATAACTATGGCAATACTTCTTTTCAGTCCCAGCCAAAGGACCAATTATGAAAAAAAATTATGGTATAATATATTATTGTCACGGTCACTTAATTTGTCCTTTTATGTTAAGTTTCCTAATAATAAACTAAAGTGTCATAGGTCAATGTAAACTTTAAATTGACAAACTACATGCACCCATATCCCGATGACCTATTCTAAATGCTTCTATTCTGTTGTCGTAATATTATCTAGGCTGGACAAGTTGCTATTATGTATATTGCACTACATTAATATGTGTCAACTAGTTTGCAATATTTAATCCAACTATCGTTAGCCAATGAAGGAATGGGAAGCATCTATATGTGGTTCTCTCATTTCCTTCATGAAGCTTCCTTTATGGTGTAGGCTCATTTCATTCAATTATAAATTGATACACATCACTTTTTACCTATTTAAGGCATCCTCTTAGGCTTGTGCGACACTGTAGTTTCTTCATTGTGCTATAAATTTGTTTTCCATATTACTACACATTTTTGTTTTTTCTCTTTATATTTTTTATAGTGTTTTTATTGCTTGCATATGAAACTTTGATCTTATTATGTTCCATGTGACACACTTATCATTTATTTACTACATTGAAACTACCTATATTTATTTCAAGCTTGTCCAATTTAACTCTTGCAATGTGTCCTCCATGCAGTTTATATTGACAAGTGTACTTTAATAAAAAAACTTATAAGGGTGTTTCAAATCTTAAATTTTGGATATGTGGCATTTCACTTTTTTCTTAAGTTGTGTGTTATCCTTTTCTAATGCCTCTTTTTTTACTACATTTAATACACTTTTAGTCCATGTAACTAAAAATTGTGTTGTTTTATAAATATGTCAATTACTTTTTTATATATCTAGTTAAGCATTATCTTCCAATACATATCTAAGAATCAAATCAATGCATTTATAATTTTTTTCTTAAAATTGTTAAAAAAATACTTGTTTTTTGACTATGCATAATTCTGTTCTCTACTTTTATACATGCAGGTCCAAACAAGGAGACAACAGGACCCTCACAATAGATGACATAAATAGTTATTAAAGTGGACAAGGTTTTGAAGGAGACATTATTGTCATGTAAAAAACAATGCTCAATAGACAAAAGGGAAAAGAGCTACTGCAAATAGACATGAAAGACAACAAAGGTGAAATGACAATAACTCTAAATATAACTAGCACATGAATAAAGAAGCACAAACAAATTATTTCACCATAAAATTCAATATCTTTCAAGGACTTCTCTATTGATCCAAAAAGAGACTACAACAAAGATGATTTATATTTCATATTGCTAGTAAACAATAACATAACAATAGAATGCATTGGCTAGGTTTGCCTTCAACGTATGTTTATTCCTAATTAAACAATACAACAACTTCTAAGCAAGACAAACCACTATGCCACAAATGCAATATCGTCCATTTGTCTATCTACAGAAGAGACAAGAAATCAACTTATCATGGACATAATATATGGTAATTCGCCAAATGACACAACAAAGGCAAGCAAAAATTTGTGTACTATCATTCTGTGAGAAATAAACACATTGCATCCTAGCCTTTGAAATAAATAATTCCTTTAATTTTGTTCAAATAACAGGGGTATTTTTCCACACACTTATACATTATTACAATGACATAGAAATCAAAATACGCAAAAAGGATCTAACTATTTTCCTTTCAAAAATATGACAAAATAGACCCAAACAATAGACAGAACTCTATAGATCATGAAATCCACATTCATCACTTCCATCCATGCTAAAATGGCTTTCCAACACCTACAATCTCTCCTTGACAGAACAATTGAGGTACACTAACTTATATTGAGCATTCAGCTCCTAACATTCTAGTTTCATTATAATAGTTAACAATGCAAGCATGTCTAGTTTGTGTATGCTACGATTCATAACACATTCAAAACTTTATAATTTTTTTCTTTAGCATTAACTAAAAGCAGTAAACACAGTAACAACTAGTTTAAATAATAGTGTGTTTTTAAGGATTACTAATGTTTCTATCTAAGACTATAAACTATATTTTAAATAAGATCGATTAATAATTGTAACATTATTTTTTTATTAGCTAAGCTAATGACCAGAGTTTAAAAAACAACAATATTTTCTAGAGATGTCATCTACGCCATAGTAGCCCCAAGATATATTTTTTAAAATTTAATTATCTTTAACTAAAATTAAAAAAAAGTTATTCTTATGTTTGTAAAGTAAGTCTGATTGTCATATAAATCTTGCACAACTTTAAGATTTGTTACAATCTCCAATAAAAGCATCCCCTAGCTATACACATCTCTCTTCTTAGTGCAACCTAGTTATCTCTGTGTCTTAGTTTTGATAGCTCAAAATATATATTATTTTGGCATGTTTTTCATCTGCAAAAATAACATTGGTAGACTCAATATCATGGTACAATACAAGAGTCTCAAGTTGTTTGTGCAGATATTGCAAAGCCATAGTAATATGAAGTGAAATTTTCATTTGATATGCCCATCACAATGGAATTGATAAATGCCAAATAGGTTTGTGCAGTCAATCATACAGACTTCCACTTAGAACAAACTAAAATACAATGAGGATATGGGATAAAATGATATTCTCTAATATTAATACAATACAAAGTCTACAAATTATGACCTTTGGATTTACATTTATCTAAGAAAAATCACCTCAGCTTTGCTGATTTAAGAAAGAAAATAAAGTATATTAATGTTTACAAATGACTAAATAGTTTAATGGGATTGTAAAAACATAACTAGTTTAGAGCACTGCATAAAAGAAGCATTCAATGTGTTTTCAAATGAATGAACATTGTATAGACATCTCAATGGTCTTTTGGATTTTATTAGTGGTAAAAAGTACAACAAATATTTTGAGGAGATATATTCAAATCTTGTAAGGCTAGCACTTCAGTTGCATTAATGCCCTGACACTTCCACTATATTATTAAACAAATAATGCTGATAACAAAATTCACCATTGATGCCAAACTAGGTGCATGGTACTCTATCAATTACAAAGGAATATTCAACACCATTTGAACTGATTTGCATAAATTACAATCTAGTAGTGGATTGCTTTCAACCAGTGTAAGAATCACTAGTGTACTGCAATAATTGCAAAAAATAGTGTCCACACTTTTACTCCCACTAGTTGTTCAATATAAAAATTGAAGCCAATAGCAACCTCTAATGCATTGCCAAAGATCAGGTGCTAGATGAATTTCTCCCTACACTAAGGAGAATGACATACATATATTAACTTAAAAACAAAGAAAGCGTGATCTATTTTCTATCAAAACTTACCATGCAAGGCATTTTAAAAATTGATAAAAATAATATTAAGCAAATTGTTCCACAAATCGGCAATGAAGGTATGAAATTGCCTAACAATTTAGTATTTGCATAATGTTGTATCTACTTGAAAAATCCACAACATTAATAGATAAATTCATTTCTATAAGTAATACTCACAGCTACATTGTAAATGCTTCAAGATTTTTCTTGTCTCAACAATGTAGACATGCAAAGCTCAACTCAAACCACAACATCACACTCCCTATGAAGGTAAGCACTCTTCATACAATTTCACTATGTAAATTGTCCTTTAGAAATAATAGAGAAGATGACGATGATTTTTACAATGTTTTTAATGCTTCTATTACATTAGTTCTCTTCACATAGCCTGTGTTCATATGGTATTTTTATGCTTTGCACCATGTTTCTAATGCTTTTAATCCATTCTGCATTTGTATTTAAATATCTCATAAAGCAACTAACATGTTTACAATATTAAATCAATTAGAATCCTTGGAAGAGTTAAAGGGCTTGCCCTACAGTCCAGTATTGAGGTGGCTATGCCAGATGCAAGAGGAAATTCCAAAAAAAAAAGAGTTTATAGATGTAAACAGTTTTTATAAAACAATTCAATTTCGAATAGCACTTTCCAACTGCAACTATAATGATTTCTATTACTTCTACTTACATAGTACTATGTCAAATGCAATACTTTTTCATTATGCAAATGGTTAATAACATTGTTGATTTTTATAGCTTTGATTACATTTTTTTTTTGTTATGCAAATCGTTTACTATGTCAACTGCAAAATTTAAATGATTTTTTGTAATTGTAATATTATGTCAACTACAAAATTTAAATGATTTTTTGTTACATGTGATGAATTTTCATTACGTTTTGGTATATTATGTCAACAACATTAATTTTTGGTTACAAGTGCCGACTGATATTGTTCATGCATCGATCCACTTTCCACACATCCAAAATTCATTATATTCATTGACTCAACCTATGTGTATATGATATGTAATCTTTTGCTTACCCATGACAACAACAATGGTGATGGGTATTGATTAGGTCAAATAATTTTATAAGGATTGTTTTATTATTCTTATAATTAGTGTTAAGTATTTAGATTGTTTTTTACAATTTCAATAGAGTTTCAATCTAATTTGTTAGTAAGTAGTTGAGTTCATTATTACATATCATATTCTAGAGTTTATATTTAACAAGGGTCACATAGCGGTTAGTCTCTATCTTTTGCCTTTATCTAGACTTTATATTGGTGTTGCCTTTGTATTCAAAATTGTCTAGCTTTAATTGACAATTGTCTAGTTTTTATATTGACAATTTTTTACACTTAGGTTTGCATGTAAATTTATATTTTCAAGTTTAAATTATTAAAACAAGCTTACTTTACAAATTTTAAGGATTTGAAGGGCAATCCATTATATTTGTACCATGATTTATATTATCATTTGAAGTAAATGTTTAATAGATAATTTTCATCCAAAAAAAATTCATGACACACAAGGTCAATCATCAAAATGTGTTGTAATGTCATAGATAGTAACATGCCCCTCTAGATAAAAAAATGTTAGGTATGGATTTTCATTGTTTTCCAATAGAATGTTGGAAGATTTCACATTTGCATGTACCATTCCTAAACAATGAAGAAAATCTAAACCCGTTGATGCATCCAATGCTATTTTGAGTCACCTTTTGCAGTCCAAGGGTGTTCTATTTTGACTTGTGTTACATGTTTTAATACACAACCATCCCTAAAATTTAATGTTTCATAAAAAAAATGTTGAATTTTCACCATATAGTTAGTAATTGAAAATGTTGGACAATCCACAATAGAATTCCATTAGGATAAATTCCAAATTAATTGAATTATGGTCATGATAGACAAAATTGAAGACAACCCACTAATAAATATAGAAGAATATTTTGAATTCTACAGGTCACACAAAGGCCATAACTAATGTTGTAAGTTTCCTTACAACACTAGACATATTATAATTCTAGAATAATGATTTAAAATAGGTATACCACCTTGACTAATTTTTAAAATGTTTACCTATAAGGTTATATTATAATTCAAACTAAAATTTAGAAATACATCACATCATAACTTTGAATATAAACCTAGGTAAGTGCAATGATAAAGTCCACTAAATTACTTTTACATATATAATGTGGGCAAGCAGGTGCCTACAATAGGAGAGACAAACTAAGTAAAATACCACTACCTCATTTGTATTAGAATTAAACAATAGATGACAAATACAAATTAATATAAGAAACATGCCTGCTAAGAATAAAAGAGACACGATCAGAAATAATTGCTTTCATGATTAAAAAAACCATATGTTAAGGCCCTGAAACATAAAAGTTTACATTGTCAAGGAATACCACAAATATTTTCAATCAATACTATAAATATAATTCCAATAGTATATCCCTAAACATTATGTTTGTATCCTCACCTAGCTATAGTCACTCCTTTTGACAAATGCATTCCCCTATAACCCTTGCAAAATTTGAGTTTCCAAGTGTCAAGAACCTCTATTTGAACATATTTTGATCTTTTATGATGGTTTCACCCAATAGTAATCATATGATTATATTTATACATCCATAGTTCTCCATTACATCAAGCAATCATGGCATTTCTCATTATAGAATTTATAATCCCCATAATTTGATTGATGGAATAATTAACTTGGTAAGCGTGAAATTTTTTGATAATGTGTCATAGATTTTTATTTTGAAGGGTAAGAAAGTGAGAGAGATACCCAGATATTAACATAGATATAGGAAACATCTAATGCATAAAAGCATACACAACATGATTTCTATATAGGGGATACATTTCCATTAACAATCCCATAGAGAAAACAAATGCCTCACTTCTTTCATTCCATGGATAATGAATATTTATACCATATTTTGGATAGCTCAAGTTAGAAATTTTTACATGATAGACCTTCCACCCTATCCCTCAATATGCACAATTAATTCTTCTATGTCAAGTTTCAGGTTCCACGTAGTTTTTTTTTTATCAATCCAACTATGTTGTGACAAACTTTAGTTACTCCTTGTCTTCTTTAACATTGCTTGACAATATTTTTAACTTTAGATAAATTAAAATCATGGGATACATTAGTCACTCTTGAACATATAGGACAATAACATAATTTATTTTTATTCTTTCTTTCAATAGAGGCTTGATCTTCATTGGTATTCCTTTTAATAAGGGACCATCCATTTTCATAGTTATTGGTGTTATATGACTTTTTGTTTACCATACTCACAAGACTCAAAATCGATACTAAGACTGGAATCAACACTATTATGATGGATAACTCTAGATTTACCAGTAAACTTAATCAGAAAGTAGCTCAAAATTCATAACTTATTTACCAAACAAATTACATCTATCATTCACAAACAGACAAATTACAATACTTTTAATTACACAAAATATGCATGCCACATGGTAAAATTTATCATAGCTTAAAAGTAGATTAAGATATAGAGGTTAACATGACTTAAGGAAGATGGAATATTGTTCTTAAGAGTGAATTCTTCTCCTAAGTGCCCCTTCCACTCTGTTATGTTTCACTTCTGTGTTCCAAGAATGACATTTTCTATTTCCCAGACACTCTTTTAACATTTAATTTGCATGGGATTGAAGCATACTAGCAAAGGTAAATAAGTAAGTTTTGGACACCTATTGGTTACATTTAGTACTAACACTTAGCCATGTTAACCACACAACCAAGCATAGTGATCTCAATTGTCAGATTATAAATGTGAGTGTTATTAATTATTATAACAAAATAAAAGTTTCCAATCCAACTCCTACAAATGTTTATAGTATCAAGAAAAATGAGACCTTGAATTTTCAAAGTTAAAATGTCTTACCATAACAAGAAGAAGAAAATAGAGGCTGCCATTGGAAAAATGATCATAAACAAGCAACTTCTCATCTTTGGCATAATAATAAGCCCTCAAGCTCAAGGAATGACATGATTTAGACTCCTTAGCAATTACATATGTTATTCAAAATATTTTATGTGACTTAAAAAATCATATTTCACTCGCTTAAACACAATTACTAAGGAGTCTTCAAGAGCAACTCTATAGACAACCCCAAAGCTACCTTTTCACAACATTTTAGTAGAGGCTCGAAGAAGATTTTCCACTTCACACTATTTTGACCCTTTTAAAATCACTAGCCCACCTCAATATTCAAAAAGGATTTGCTATCAAACATTGTGATTATTGGTCAAATATGCCATTTTTATGTATGTGATATATTTGCAACCTTTCTATTCCACCCCTCCCAATTTCTTGATAATTTTTTACATTAATAGAAAAGAAACACCAATGTCATCAAAACTAATATAGAAAAGTTTCCCACTATGATTTTAATAACACCATTTTTGCTTTGATCTATAAAATTTAAGTATCTCTTCTAGTGCAACAAGAGCCATTAGTTACATTGATAAAATTAGTAATCCAAAGCTAAAATCTTTTATAGTGTAAAGGCTTAGCTAAAGCTACATTAACTAATAAATTGGAGATCAACCAACAACATAAATTGGTTTCTACTAGATAAATTAGGGTATTAATTCAAAAATGTAATGTAATTGATATAGTGATAAAATTGGTATGTAATCCAAATTCTCTACCATATGAAATTGAACTAAAATAAAGTGAAATAATAGAAATTCAATACTCAGCTATAGAAAAGGTGTATGTAGATTTGTTGGCTAATTGACATATGTCAATTAAACTTGAACCGTAACACTTTCATGATATGGACCCACCAAAGTGGATGATTGAGATTATGAGTCAAATGTATGCTAACTTTAAATTTTTTAAACTAATATATTTTAATATGTTTTCATTGGTTGAGCAATAATGTATTAATTAAAAATTGATTCCTTTAATCTTGCTTTGGAAGGGACTAATAAAAGATCAAAATATAGGTAAAGTCTATAGTGATCTAGTATTTATGTTCAAATATTTTTATCAATAGATGGTATTATTAAATGTGTCTTGTGACTAGTGTCTAGTTTGTTTGTATGTTGATATTAAAATTAAATGCAAACATTTCCTATCCCTTTGTAGAGGATGCAAAATTAGGTGAACCTGACATCTTAGACAATATGTATTCTACTTCATGGGGGGAGGTGGGGGTATTTGTTCACAAAAATGGCATAAATTTTATATTTAAATTTCATCTTTCTAAATGAGTAGTGTTCCTCTAGAGGATTAAGGAAATGGAGGTAGGAGGGCATCAACAACCTCAAGTTCATCACTCATGAAGGGGTTGCACGTTGCATTAGTGGTAAAAAAATTAGACTAAATTGACTAAAGCCATGTGTTTCAATGAATTTCAGCTTAAATTTTGAGAAAGGAAGAAGAAGAAACTAAATACAGATGTGGTTAGAATCCTGTTTGATTGTGCATGCATTGAATTAGATGATTATGATGAAATCCCCTTTGGCTTGGGAGGATGACCTAAAAATAAGACAATAGTAAAGCAAATGGTTGGTTAGATAGATAGCTGAGTGGATTTCCTAGTGCTAGCTAGATCCTATAAGCAAGAGCCTCCTCAGGCGCTATCAGTCCACACATTTTAAACAATTAAGTTTATAAACATAATGATAAAGTAATTGCAACAATAATCAAAAGGTGTTAAAATTAAACACAAAAAATTATTGCTAAAGAAATAGACTATAATGACTAATATAGCGATGAACAAATCAACATTAGTGCTAAATGGGTCAAGTGTGTTTCAAAAAATTAGGTAGGGGTCTGTGAATAGGCAGGGACATAGAGAATTAGATTTGGTTGAGGGTAGATAGGTAGAAATATCTTGCTGGAATTTCCTACCATTGTGACCGTTGGTGGTTGAGGTGATCTTCAGTAGTTGAGGTGACTGTCGATGATCAAGGTGACCATTGGTAGTTGGACAGATCATCAATAGTTGAGGCAACCATCAGTGATTATTGTATATAGGTCTGGATTGGTAAATAGCTGGTTGATGGGATCCCAAAGTTGGATTCTGAGAGATTGGTTGGTGTAGGGTTAATTATAAAATACAAATAAAGTAAATGAATATTATAAAATAGGTACTTATCTTACAAGAGGCTAAGCAGGTGGATGTTTGTGTTGGTTGGCCTATTGGTGGATTCTAGCATGATTCTGATAGAGTAACAATACTTGACACTTTGGTAAAGTGGTGGTAGCAAGTTGGCTCTCTGACGTGATGCTAGGATTGATGTATTTTTGATGATGTTTAACTTGCAAAATAAACTCTGGATGCACAAGCTCTTGATAACAATTGCTGATCCTTTTCACCTCCCTACTCCTATCTTCTTATAATAAAGGAAGGAGAGGTAAAACAAGATGTTAACTAGGCCTTTTAACATAACTCGCTCATGTAATGGCTCACACATGGATTTAGACAAGTTATTTTTAGAAAATCAAGGTGAAGTGACTTACATGATGTTGGTTAAGGAGGTGCACCCTAACCATCAGTGGTCATCTTGACCATCGATGGTTGAGGGTTAAGGTAAAGAGTGGGAAAAAGTGTAGGTTAAGTTAGTTGGTCAAACTGACCATAGTTGGGCTTGGTTAGGGGTTGAAGGGTCAAATTGGTCCAAAGGTGGTTCAAGGTAATTTTGACATTTAGAATTGTGGTGTGTGGATTTTTGGTGTCTACATTTGACCCCTTTTTGTTATACAACTTTGAATCAACAAGCTACAAAATAAAAATGGATTATTGATCGAAGGTTAGGTTGCCCTGAGTATGGGAGGAGGTGTTCCCCCTCAAACTAAGAATCGATGAGGTAAAAAAGAATTGGGTGTAGGTTTGATAAGGTGGATAAAGGTGATGATGAAAGGTGAATTTCATAAAAGTGGGTGATAGATTTGGCACTAAAGCGGAAATAGGTGCACAAATTACAACAAAAGGTGTGATATACAAGATCATACATTGACTAGGTTACCATAGTTGGTAAAAAAATATGGGTGCTAGAAGGACAAGTGACATGTAGACTGGGTGACCACATTAAGGCATGGTGGCTAGGTACACTCATAAGTATCCTAAGTGATGTCTGTGTTTTGGTAGGTATCCAAAGCATGAAGTACTATCGATGAAAACATAAATGGGTTAAGTGTCACAAGTATCTAAGGTAGGAAGTGATCCTAAAAAGACACCAATTGGTTGGGTATGTGCTAAGTGGTACACGTTCAAAAAGTGGTAAACATGGAAATTTTATCACTACAGTCAAAGGACCAAACAAAACTTGTCACAAAATGCATGCTAGGTTGGGCCAAAGTGGACCAATGGCAAGTTGATGAGGTGGTCAGGGTGGGTGGAGAAGGTAGTCTCCAAAGGTGGGTTTTGTCATTTGGTTCTATTGAAAAAAAGGGTATGATCTAGGTGAGAGAAAAATAGTTAGGGTGCTCAAGGGTGATCATCGATGGTCACCCTGATCATCGATAGTCAGGGTGTAAACCCTAAAAGGTCATGGGTGCTCAAGGGTGATCATCGATGGTCACCCTGATCATCGATAGTCAGGGTGTAAACCCTAAAAGGTCATGGGTCAAAAGTGAAAAGTGAATTGTTTTGTAATCATTTTAAATTTTTATGTTAGTTAACTTTGGAGCTCTAGCATTTGACATATTGAGTGAAGAATCATTGAAAGTGATTTCTTGAGAGGTGTCTAATTGTTGAGGTAGACCAAAGTGTACCAAAATAGGATGCAAAGCATGTGTAGATGTAGACAAGGATGGGCAGTCTATGACTAACTCCTTGGTGGCAGTCACAAAATGAGGTAGGGGATGCTTTAAAATTAATAGCTTAAGTGTGCTTACCTATAGTAGTTAAGTTTGCATTTTATTTCTTGGTTAGTTGCTTGGTTGGGTAGGTTTGAGGGTTTGAGCCCTAAATAGGGTTTTCTATGATTTTGGCAAAATGGGTAGGTAAAGGTGTGAATTTTTTATCGGTAGGTTAGGTAGGGGTGGGTTTGAGTGTAAAGTGAGGGAATTTGTGGGTAATTAGGTAGTTTTGTGGTAGTGTGGGTAGGTCAAGAGTTTGGGTGTTCCACTCGTAGAACACCCATAGTGACTGTCAATGGTTGGGTCTGACCATCGATGATCGATATCCATAAAGTTATGGATGTCTAACCATCGGTGGTCACCATGACCATCGGTGGTCGAGCCATCTAAATTTTTGTTTGAATGCTGGAAAAGTGTCTTAGGTTAGGTTGGGTGGGAAATAGTGTTGGATTTGCAGATGGTCGATGCTAGTTGAGGTGGGTCAATGTTTCTAGGTGACAACAAAGAGTGAGTAGGTAGGAAAAGAGTATAGATTGTAGAGGTAAATGCTAGGAAGGATGATGGTCAAATAGGTTAAGGGTAGGTAAGGCTAGTGAATAGTATATGTAACTAAGTTATGTGTTAATGAATGTTCATATGGTCAGGAGTAGATACAGATGCATGATCGAGTGACATGCATCTTCACAGAGATCAACCAAGGGATGACCCCAGTTGACTGGGCCTATATGGAGGAAGTTGGGCTAGGAGTGATGAGACATTATTAGTATGTGACTTAGGATGCATCCATGATCATAGATCTCATTGAGAGATGGGATTTAGCTACAAACACTTTCTTACTGCCAATCGGTGAGATGATGATCTTGCTAGAGGATGTGCATAGGATCACACAACCACCTTTTAGAGGTGATTTGATCTATTACATAGATCAAGAGGAGCAAGAGGAGCATCTAGAGTTACTATATAGTGATGACAATGATCAGGTTAGATGGCACATTGGTAGCTTCAGCTATAGTATGTTATACGAGAGGCTATCAAGAGAGTGGAGATTAATGACTATACTTACGATGGTCATTTCATGCTTTTGTCTTATCAACTCAAGTAGTCAGAGGTTCCCATACTTTCTACTGGGGGTACTAATTGAGATAATACTAGGGAGTATTTTATTTGACTATGTATCTATTCTCTTAGTGTAGATATATAAGGAGTTGTAGGGATTCAGGTCCCACAAAAGGTATGACATCAGTGTTAGTTTAGTTATACACTGTTGGGCCTATGAGCACATCTGGGTGTTGAGGCCAGTGAGGTTGTCATGGATTATATTTACTTAGATAGAGTTCCCAAATGGATTCATGAGATGTAGAGGTGACTTTGCCACTTTAGGTGCAGGAGGAGGTGCACACGATGTAGTTTGGTTTAGGGGTGCATTGGGTGCACTAGTGATTAGAGACATTACCTGGGGACCCTATGTTCATTTTTTAGTATGGTTTAGCTATAAGAGGTAGACCATATATCTACATATTTATAGATGGATACTTGGTAGGTGGAATGGGGAGGTAGAGCTTATCCCCTTTGATAAGGTGCATAGATAGTTTGACCTAGTTTAGGGTATTCTAGGTGCATTCCCTAGATACAAGCATGAGGACTCAAAGGTTTTATTACCTGAGCCATATATAGTACCAACTTTGCTTGATCATGAGGAGATTATAGCCAAGCCATAAATATATAATGTCAATTTTTTAAATGAGTACATGGCATGGTACCTAGCTTTATACATGGCTATAGATCTTGGTAGAGATGTTGGTGGTAGGAGGTTGATGGCTATGGACCCAGCTAGGAGAGGGGGATAGAGGGTATAAGTATAGGGGGTTGACCCTAATGGATAGGCAAGAGTGGAACTAGTTGCTACACAAGCATAGGTCACAACATTATAGCGGCAAGTGGCTACATTATAGGGTCAGCTAGCCATTATGATAGGTGAGAGGGACTAGGCTAGAGCTACACTAGCCTAGGTCACCTAGGATCAAGATGCTCTGAGGTAGGCTAGAGGAGTAATAACAACACCAGTAGGTCCAATAGGGACCATTGATATGTAGAGGTACATATCCAATGTTTATGAGTTATAATATATGAGGCTATAATCTTCACTCACTACCCAACAAAGCCTCATTAGGGTGAGTATAGAGCGATTTTGGTAGGCGGTGCCAACGTGGTGACTCTAAGTTAGTGGGTAGTGTCTATAGGTGGATATACAAGTACATCTGGGGGATAGATGGATACTATAGGGGGGTAGGCACTAGGATCTAGTTGTGCTCTAGGAGACAGTGGTGCCCCTGGGGCATAGATAGGACATAATTTATGACATACTATATTATATTGTATATCATTTTGATTTCAGCCTACAAGCCAATGCGGTGAGATATATATTTTGAGAGGGAGAGACATGTATATCTATTAATTATATTATGATGCTATTTTACTCATGAGTTATATATATGATCTTTGTTTATTACTCATGTTCATGGTCTATAGTTTGCTTTGATGTTAATGCTTATGATGTGATGTTTATATTGCTTATGGATTATGCTTATGTTATGGATTCCATACATGGATGTAGATTCACCTATTTAGGCATGAGATGGATTTTATTTATGGCTATGCTTCATGTTTACTTATGACATGCTAAATTTTAATGAGTATATGCTTCATTATTTAGATTTAGACATGTGATGAAAATGGTTGGTTTTTTTATTGCTCATGGACACTATGATGTTATTATGATTCTTATGGTTGTGATTATGGTCATGTGTTTTCTTATGACACATGTGCATATGCTTGTTGTTAATTTTTAAGATAAAACACATGAGGTAAGTTAATTAACAACACTAGATGAGAGAACAAAGAATATAATCAAGAGGCAAATGTCATAATGAAAATACCAACTAGTTATGAGAGGATAAGAAGAGAGCAGGATGCTTCTTCTTTGACAAGGACTAAAATAAATCCAAAGTTAGAGTGGCTTAATGAACATAAGCCCTTTGAATGCTTCGCATTAGCGTTCATTAATTGGTAAAAAAAAGGTGTTTGGATCACATAATGTTAAGTAAGCTCAAAATCCCTTGCTTATAGTGTATAAAGGGGAGATGGATGAAAATGGAACCTTTGTGTGAGACTAGCATACCTTTTCTATAGGTGTTCAAAGAGTCAGTATAGACAAGTCTATGTCATATAAAGTGTAGATTGGTCGATCCAGGAAGTATACTAAGGAAATTTGTTGCGGCTTTCAAATTTAGTTTACTTATGAGAGTTGATTATGGATTTCAAAGTTATATTGATTTTTCTATTGCTTGATAATGGGTCTTTTGCTTATTTTCTTAGGAGGGTCAAGGAAGCTAATTGATGTGGAAAGCTTCCAAAAAATTATTTCCTTTGACAAATGGTTTACTCAGACATCCTTCGAGGGAGTGGTCTAAGTTTATGTGCTTTGCTTAATGATTTTGATAGTTGTCCTTCAAGGGATAAGTCCACCTTACGTTGAAAAATTTCAAATATGTTTTCAACATATGTCCTTCAAGGGAGAAATTTGTGAATGCTTAGGAATGACCTCTAATTTTTATTGGTTTGGATTTTGCTTTTTACTTGTTTGATTTTTACTTGACATAGACTTATTTATATAAGATTGAGGGTTCACCTTTATGAAGGCAAAAATAAAATCACAATAAGGTTGAGTGGGTGTAAATAGGTTTAGATCACAATGATCATGGGAATCCATCCTAGGAGAGGAGTAGAAAGTACCGTAAGAATCATGCCATGGGTAGAATGATGGTACCATTATTCAAGATTAGGCTATGACTACGATGGATAATCACATGATTTAGGTTTAATCAGTTTCCCCTAAAATAGGGAGATGAATGTGGTTGACAATAAGGGATGGTCTTCAGTTAAAAAAAATGGTGAACTTGATCCTTCTTAAAAAAAGAATAAATGCAGATGTGAAGCATTGAGCGGCTCAGGTTTTGGGTTTCCCTCAAGAGAGGACAACTGGTAAGATCCTGATCCATACTTGTGGGTTATGATATAGGGTTTAAGCCAATTGAAAACAAACTTACCCCACTTACTTTTCTCCATATTGGTGACATGTTGATTTTCCTTTAGGATGAGATCTCTGATGTTAAATTATCACACTCTAAGGTTTTTGTTATAGGCATGTTTGATGCACTCTTAATAAACATGAAGATGGGTAAGGTCTGCTAAGCAACACTCATCAAGTAGCTCAAGCTGGGCTAAGTGGTGCTGATGATAATCATCCTTAAGAATGAGCTCTTGAAAATATATGTGAAGACAAGGTATTTGGAGTTTTATAGGCAAGATGGCCTCTATTCCAAACACAAGAGAGAAATGGGTAAAAAATTTAGGGGCTATAATGATAGTACAATATTCCCATAAGGCAAAGAGGATGTGTGAATGCCAATCCCAACTAGATGCATTGACCATTTTAGTTAGCATGTTGTTAAGAGTTTTATTGGAGGCTTCACCTTGTCTATATGCTTAAGGGCAATAGGGCGAGGAGAAACTTAATGATGAATACGTTACAAAGACCCTAGACTTGCTTGTTCTTAAAAAATTTACCATTATCGGTGATAATCTTGTGGGGAACACCAAAATGGCAAATGATGTGATGGTTGATAAAATTGATAATCTTCTCCATTTTGGTCGAGGCTATAGGAATAGCCTCTACCCATTTGGTAAAATATTTGGTCACAGTGATGATAGAATGGTGTCGCTATGAATAATGGGAGTTAATTTCACCAATGAGATCTAGACCCCATTATGACAAGGGCCAAAAATCAGTGGAAATGCGAAGACTATGGCTAGGTGTGTGATGCAAATTGGTGTGTTGTTGGTATTAACATACTCTTTCACATAATCACAACAACCTTGGTTAAGGATAGGCTAGTAATAGTCGAGGTGAAGGATGTGTTTAGCTATAGTGACACCACTAAAGTATCCCCTGTAGATCCCATTATGTGTTTCCTTGATAGCATGAGAGGCTTTGTGACTACGTAAGTAGCGAAAGATGAGGGCATCAAAGCTGCACTTATAAAGAATTCCCCCCATAATGGTATAATGTGAGGTACTCTAGATAAATGTTCTTTGAGCATTCCTTGAAAGCCCAAAATTAACAATGGCAAGGTTGAGATAGTTGAAGGTTTGTTGATACAAAAGGTCGAGTTGTGTTTCTTCCACATTGAAAATAGTGGGAGAATCTGGTTTGACATAGGAAGGTTGGGTAAGTTTATGGATTAAAAAAAATAGCTTAGAGTCAAAAGGTAAAAAAAGGAATCTGAGAGGCAAGGGAAACCATGGTATCGAAGAACTTATTGGTAGATCGTGAGGTTGATTGGATGCGGTAGTGTTCAAATGATGCTAAGAGTTCATTAACTAGTTGTTTGTACTATTGCAAAACATCATTCTTACACTGGTAAGAGCCATTGATTTGATTGACCATAAGTTGGGAGTCACCAAAGATGTTAATTATCTTGACTCCTAGGACTAAGGTAGTTTGAAGGCCTATCACTAGGGCTTCATACTCAGCCATATTGTTGGTACATTCAAAATCAAGCTTGAAGGACAAAGGAAGAGGTTAGTCATTAAAGGGAATAAGGATGATACCATCTCCTCCACCATGTTGACATTTTGATTTATCAAATAACATGGTGACTTGATAGGTGAAGTCTGCCTAAGAGAGGGTCATGATGGACTCATCAAGAAACTCAAGAGGAGGAGGTTGGTTGTTTGCTAGTGGTGCTTTGGCCAATTGGTCAGTAATTATCTACCCCTTAATTGACTTTTTCTAAAGGAACTCAAGGTCAAACTTTGCTAAAAGCATGAGCCATTCATCCATGCAGTAGTTTTGGTATGGTTTGGAGTGCATATACTTGAGTGGGTCAATATTGGTTATGACATAGGTTTTATGGTTAAGAGGGTAGTGGCAAAGTTTGATGGCCATGAAGACTAAAGCTAAGCAAAGATTCTCGATGTGGGTATACTAAGTCTAAGTCTCATACTCTACAAGTGTGTGGCTGATGTAGTAGATGGCTTGCTCTCTATGTTGTTCATCCTAATGAGCAAGCATTGCCCCTAAGGAGTGGTCAGTGGCAAAGATATAAATGTATAAAGGTTGGTCATCTTTGGGAGGGGTGAGGACAAGTGGAGACAAAAAGTACTTTTTGAGGGAATCAAATGACTTTTGACAATTCTTATTCCAATTGAAAGACACATCCTTCTTCAGAAGGTGGTGGAAGGGTTGACATCGATCCAAAACTTGGGATATAAAGTGATAAATAGATTGGAGCTTTCCCTACAAATTATGAAGTTGATTGAGGTTGATTGGAGGAATCATGTCGAGGATGGCTTTGATTTTGGTAGGATCGAATTTAATCCCCCAAAGGGAAATGATAAAGCCAAGGATATTTATTGATAAGACCCCAAAAATACACTTCTTGGGGTTGAGGCAGACATGGTAATGGATAAGTCGCTCAAAGATGATCTTGAGAATGGATAAATGATCCTAGCAAAGTTTGGATTTTTTGAGAAGGTCATCCACATCATCCTCTACAATATTGTGGATAAAGTCATGGCACATTGATAGGTTACACTAGCATTCTTTAATCCAAAAGGCATGACTCTACAACAGAAGGATCCCCATGGGGTGTTAAAGGTGGTCTTGTGATGTTCTTTAGGGGTGATTAATATCTGATTATAACCCAAGAATCCATCCATGAGAGATAACTTCTTATGGATGACTGTAAGATCAACTAGATGGTCAATGATTGGTATATAAAAACCATCTTTATGGAAAGCAAGGTTGAGGTCACGAAATTACACACAAATGCGTATTCTCCCTATGGCTTTGGTGATAAGCATGACATTCAAGACCCATTGGGGATAGTCAATGGGTTGAATGAAATTGACAAATAGAAGACACTAAATCTTTTCTTTAATAAGAAGGGCTATGTGAGGGTGCATGCATTGAATTTTATGCTTGATAATCTTGACATCACAATTGGTGACTATGTTATGGGTAGTAATGATGGGGTCAATTCCAGGCATGTTGCTATAAGACTAAGCAAAAGCTATGTTGTGGTCTTGGAGGAAAGAGGGGAAGTCCCAAAGTTCCTCAGCATTTAGTGATTGGCCAACTTTGATACTATGGGGGTTGCTCAGAGTGCCCAAGTTGACATCCATGATGGATTCATTTAACATGGTCAAGGTTTTTGGAGGAAGGTATTTGTGGATGGAAGAATCTAGGGCACCAAGGTAGGTGAGGATGGAATCATCATCCTAACACTGAACAATATTAATGATAAGAGAGTCATCTCCTATAATCTCAAGATGGATCAAAGGGATGATTGCGATTGGCCCCTCCTTTTGATAATTCAGGGGTCCAAGGCTGATCATGTTGATGAAAATAAAAAAGTTAGGTGGGATGATGTCATCATTCTCCCTCATAGGTAGAGGAGAGGTTGGCAAGGAAGGGATGCCTTCCTCAATAATGGTGGTGGTAGGTGGTGGGTAGAATGAAACCAAGACCATATTTCTCATGAGGCTTTCTAGTCTCAATGGAAATCAACTCACATGGGCCATGCTCATATCACCCAAAACCAAATCCTTTCCAAGCACACCTGTGCAGGTATGCCTTGGTGAAGCTCGGTTTGTCTACATAGGAGAAGCCATAGGTGAATGGTTGAGGTGAAAATGAGGCAGTAGAAGCATCAAATGGTTTTTCAAGTCCCCCATAGATGAAATGGGTTTAATAGTGGGGAGGTCTAAAGGGAACAATAGTTCTGACATTGTGGTCATATCTGGGTTGGTTAGTAAGTTGCCCATACTCCTAAGGAATAAGGAAGGCATCAAGGGCTAAAAGGTGATATTCCCCTAGTGAAAGACTTTAGAATGTGGATTCAAAGTGATCTAAGGTGGGGATATGATTAGAGGGGATGGATGAGCTAGTTGATGCCTCATTGGTAGAAGGAGGTAGGACTTCCTATTTCATGATGGAGGTCTTGTCTTTGGTTAAGGAGGGTATGCTAGATGGGGGTAGAAGGACATCATTGGGTTGATAGGTCATGTTGCATGTCAAGAATGGACTTGGGTCAGCTTGGATGGTGATGACTTAGCCTTCATGCTCAAATTTAATGCAATAATGAAGGGTAGAGGAGATGCAACCCATGGAGTAAATCCAAGTTTTCCCTAGCAAAACATTGTATTGAAATTCTCCTTCCACTACATAGAAAATTTTGGGGAGTGTGTGGGGTCCTAAACATATATGAAGGATAAATGTTCCTAGGGTAGTGGTCATGGTGTCATTGAAGGATCGGAGGATGGATAAGGTTTTAGACATGACATTGTTTGACAAGTTAAGTTGGTTATAGGATTGGTAGGAGATGATATGAATACTAGCTCCCCCATTAATCATGACCTATTTGATGTGGGTTTAGTTGATGTAAGCGTAATAAAGAGAGGGAGATCTGGGTCATCAAGATGGATGAAAGGTATTTCTAAGTCCTTGAAGGTGACAAGGTTTAACATTTGGAGAGCATTGACAAAGGCTACTAGAGGTTGAGGGTCTTTAGGTTAGATCTCTATCGACTGTAATGCCTTGATCATTACTTGGTGATGATGAAGGTAAGCAGTAATAAACTCATATAAGTGCATCTTCACCAGGTTTTGGTGAAGGTATTTGAGCACCACTCTCCTAATTGATTTGGAGGGGTTAGATTGGGAGGTACCCAAGATAGATATCTTAGGTTTGGTTGAAGGTGAAGGTGTTTGATTTTGGTTTGGACAAGAGGTGGAAGATGTGTATGTCCATGGAATGGACACTTTAGCTTTCCCCTTATCCTTATTTTGAGCATGTGATCATGTGACCACATGGATAGCATGGATAGAGGGAAGAGTTAGTGTAGGGGATTGGTTTGGTTCCTCATCACCCTGAGGTGAGAGTGGGGGAATAGGTATGTTTTGGCTAGTGGTTATTAGTTGTTGGATTGGTAATGGGACCGTGGGAGGTTCTTCCATTAATAGATCATCCTCATCATAGAGATGATGGATAATGGTTTGGAGGGATTTATAGTTCTCCGTATCATGGCCTGGTGTCCTATGATAAGAGCACACTTGAAGATCATTGTACTAGGTAGGTTTTAAACCAAGATGGTCAAACGGTCTGATAAGAGGTAAGGTCAAACAAGAAGCATGCAATAACCTTTGGAAAATGGTAGAGGACTCAGCTAAAGGTGGAGAGGGTTCAAGGGTTTTGGTCTTGGTTGATAAGGTGGAAGTCCTTTTGGGCATGGGTTTGGTGATAGAAGGTTTGGGTAAGCTGGTGCATTTAGTTGGTGGTTTTCATTTTGGTGAGGTAGAGGTTGATATGTTGGAAGTAAGAGGTTTTAGGATAGGTAATTGGGTGTGTGATGGCATGGTGAAGATAAGTGTGTTAAAAAGCAAGTGTGTTGGTGTAACCAATAGTGGTGGATGGGTCTTGGTTAGTGTTAAGGTGTGGAGCCTAAAACCTTCACCAAGGAGCGCATTTGATAGTTTGCAGGTTTACACAGTCACCGGCGTCGGTCAAGAGCGACCGACATCGGTCAGGAGTAGTTCAGGAGATGCCAGCGTCGGTAGGTATCGGCCGATGTTGGTCACAGGCAAGCAGGCAGGAACCGGCGTCGATTACCTATGCGTCCAGAAAGCTATTTCTGAGGACAGAACCGAGTGTTTGCATGATGAGATTAAGTCATAGTCTTAAGTCCGCATCTCTATTATTAGTAAGACTATTTTTAGAGCCCTTGTTCAAGAGGTTTAACTGTTGGTTGTATATGCGTGCTCAAGTTTCTTAATTCTATATGTAGGATTAGATCTTCTTAGCTTATTGGTATTGGTATGTTGAAGAATAGTAAAAAATTGTACATGTGAATCATTCCAGGTTGTTGGAGTTGATTTTACTTGAGAGAGAGAGCTCTTGAGGGAAAGAGATCTGTACATCTGAGAGAGGTGTGGAAGAAAGAAGTTTCTTCAATTGCATTCCTTCTGTAAAGAGTTTAATACAAGTTTTCAAGGTGGTTTCTTGTATCTCTTATTCTTTGCTATTATCTGATTCTAGTTACTTATCATTCTGATTTAATTCCGCGTTTATTGCTTTCATAAGTGTAATCAAATTGTTGGTTGATCCCCAACAAGTGGTATCAGAGCTCAGGTTCACTAACAGGTGGTTCAGATATGTGTAGTGTGTATTGATTACAAGGTACTCACAGAGGTTTCTGCAGGGATTTCTGTTTGAGTGGGAGAAGCAATGGTAGAAGAAAGTAAACTGAGAATGGAGAAGTTTAATGGCAAAAATTATCAACATTAGAGAATGCAAATAGAGGACTATCTGTATCAGAAAGATCTATACTTACCGTTAGGTGGGACTGCAAAGAAGCCCACAGACATGGATGATGAAGAATGGGAAGTTCTTGATAGAAAGGCTATGGGGTATATAAGACTGAGTCTAGCATCTACTGTGATATCTAATTTATCACAGGCAAAGTCTATGGTAGAGTTTATGACTACTTTAGCAAATTTGTATGAAAAACCCTCAGCTTCTAATAAGGTATATCTTATGAAGCAGTTATTTAATTTGCATATGAATGAAGGTGGATCTATGTCTACTCATCTGAATGATTTCCATGGAATTGTAAATCAATTAAGTACAATCAATATTGTATTTGATGATGAAATTAAAGCTCTTTTAATATTATGTTCTTTGCCTGAAAGCTGGCATAGCTTAGTAATGGTAGTTAGTAATGCTGCATCTGCTTCAAACATTTTAAAAGTAGAGGATGTTGTTAGTGTTATCTTGAATGAGAAAATTCGTAGGAAAAGCACAGAGGAAACATCAGGGAACACTTTAAGTTTTGAGAGCAGGGGAAGGTAAAAAGAGAAGAGCAAGAGGAGATCAAGGTCTAAGTCAAAGGTGAGACGAAGATCCAAATCCAGAAATGGCAAGAAGCCACAATGCTGGAATTGTGGAAAGATAGGGCACATAAGTAGAGATTGTTGGTCAAAGCCTAAGGAGGACAATCAGCATGAAGGAAAAGAAGAAGCAAAGGTTATAGGTATTGCATAAGATGCTTTAATATTCTCTTTGCATAATAATATAGAATCTTGGGTTTTAGATTCTGGTGCATCTTTTCATGCTACCCCTAATAGGGAATGTTTTAGTGACTATATCCATAGAGATTTTGGAATAGTGTATTTAGGGGATGATGAGCCTTGTAAAATTATTGGCAAAGGTAAAGTGCAGTTGAAAATGCAGAATGGCAACACATGGGTGTTGAGAGATGTTATGCATGTTCCTAGCTTGAAGAGGAATTTGATTTCTACATGAAAGTTAGGGGATGAGGGTTGTACAGTAACTCTCACAGTTGAATCTTGGAAGGTGACCAAGGGAGCACTTGTTATGGCCAGAGGTAAGAGAGTAGGTACTCTCTATTTGTGTAATTGTGTTACTAACAATTCTCCTTCTGTATTATCTACTTCAGATGTGGATGCTAAATTGTGGCATTTAAGGCTTGGCCACATGAGTGAGAAGGGTATGTCAATTCTTAAGTCTAAAGGTAAGCTTTCAGATTTGAAAAGCATAGATCTAGATTTTTGTGAGCACTATGTTTTTGGGAAACAGAAGAGAGTGAGTTTTCTCAAGATTGGATCAACAAAGAAGAGGCATAAGTTGCAGCTTGTTCACATAGATGTGTGGGGGCTGGCTCAAGTTACTTCTATTGGAGGATCACAGTACTATGTTTCATTCATAGATGATGCTACAAGAAAGGTATGGATCTATTGTATTAAGAAGAAATCTGATGTATTTGAGACTTTTAAGATTTGGAAAGCTCTGGTTGAGAATGAAACAGGTAAGAGATTGAAGTGCATGAGATCTGACAATGGTGGTGAGTTCTACAGATATAAGTTCAACTGGTATTGTTATATGCATGGAATTCGCAGGCAAAGGATGGTTCCAAGAACACCTCAGCAGAATGGAATTGCTGAAAGGATGAACAGAACAATCATGGAGCGTGCAAGATGTATGAGATTACATGCTAGTTTGTCCTTAGAGTTTTGGGCAGAAGCTGTTGACACTGCAGTGTACTTGATTAATAGAGGACCCTCTACAGCTCTGAATGGTGGAATTCCAGAAGAGGCATGGACAGGTAAAAAGGTAGATCTCTCATATCTCAAAGTTTTTGGTTGTGAAGCCTTTGTGTACGTTGATAAGGAAAATAGAAAGAAGCTGGATGCTAAGTCTATGAGGTGCACATTTATTGGCTATGGCTCAGATGATTTTGGTTTCAAAATTTGGAATCTAGGAACTAACAAGATAATTAAGAGCCGTGATGTTTTCAATGAAAAAGTGATGTATTGTGATCAGCTAAGGAAGCTGAATCAATTTGAGCAGAGCAATGGAGAATTGGACGAGGTGACGGTCCAAAATGAGCTCGCAGGAAAAAGAAATAATCACTTGCAGGAAAACACAGAGACCGACGTCGGCAGGGTAGGAACCGACGTCGGCAGGACAGAAACCGATGTCGGTCATACAGTGACCGATGTCGGCAGAACAGGCACCAACGTCAGTCAGGCAGAACTGACGTCGGCCAGTTACAGGCCTGGAAGTGACCGAGGTCGGTCACTGTCAGAGAATTTGGGTGGACAGTGTGTTGTGGATGAGTCTCAGATGCCCATCAGGTGGTCAAAAAGGGTAAGCAAACCTCCAATTCGATATTCTCCTTCATTATTCTATTTATTGCTAACTAATGGTGGAGAACCAGAGAGTTTTGAAGAAGCAATACAGGTGGAGTCTAAGAGTCAGTGGGAGCATGGCATGGTTGAGGAAATGGAGTCCTTGAGAGAGAACCAAACATGGGATTTGGTTGAGTTGCCAGCTGGTAAGAGGACACTAAAGAATAGATGGACCTACATGTTGAAGGAAGGTGAGAATGGACAGATGAGATATAAGGCCAAGTTGGTAGTGAAAGGATTTGCACAAAAGCTAGGTATTGATTTTGGTGAGATTTTTTTTCCTGTTGTTAAAATGACTTCTATACAGACTGTACTATCTTTAGTTGCTATTGAGGATTTGCATCTTGAGCAGCTTGATGTTAAGACAACGTTTCTTCATGGAGATTTGGATGAGGAAATATATATGGAACAGCCGGAAGGATTTGAGGTCAAAGGTAAGAAGTTAGTGTGCAGATTGAAGAAAAGCTTGTATGGCCTCAAGCAAGCTCCTAGACAGTGGTATTTGAGATTTGACAGGTTTATGACTGAGCATGGCTACATTAGGTGTCAATCTGACCATTTTGTGTATTTTAAGAGATTGGATAATGGTAGATATATTATTCTGTTGTTGTATGTAGATGATATGTTGGTTGTAGGATCACACATGCAGGATATCTCTGAGCTTAAGGTGAAATTAGCTCAAACGTTTGCCATGAAGGATTTGGGAGCAGCAAAGAAAATCCTTGGCATGAGCTTTAAGAGAGACAGGAAAAATCACAGGTTGATTTTTTCTCAAGAGGATTATGTGAACAAGGTGTTGGAGAGGTTTAATACGCAAGATGCAAAACCGGTAAGTACACCTATGGCTAGACATTTTAAATTGAGTAAAGAACAATGTCCTAATTCACATGATGAGGTAGAGTACATGAGTACAGTTCCATATTCTTCCTCAGTAGGGAGTTTAATGTATGCAATGGTTTGTACTAGCCCTGATATTGCCCAAGCAGTGGGAGTTGTAAGTAAGTATATGGCCAATCCAGGGAAGGAGCACTGGAAAGCAATTCAGTGGATCCTTAGATATCTGAGAGGAACCAGCAGTAGGAATTTGTGCTCTGGAGGTTCAGATACTTCTCTACATGGTTATGTAGATTCAGATATGGCAGGGGATTTGGATGGCAGGAGGAGCACCATAGGATATGTTTTCACTGTTGGTGGAACGGTGGTTAGCTGGATATTAAAGTTGCAAAAGGTTGTTGCCTTGTCAACTACAGAAGCAGAGTATATTACAGTCACAGAGGCTAGCAAAGAGATGATATGGATGACACAGTTCATGGAAAAGCTTGGAAAGGAGCAAGAGAGTTGCAAATTGTATAGTGACAGTCAGAGTGCAATCCATTTGGCTAAGAATTCAGCCTTTCATTCAAGAACAAAGCATATACAGCTTAGGTACCACTTCATAAGATAGGTATTGGAGGATGGTGAATTGAAGCTAGAGAAGATCCATACAGATAAGAATCCTGTGGATATGTTAACCAAGCCAGTTACAAAGGAGAAGTTGAATCTTCATTCAACTTCTGTTGGTCTTCATGATTGAGTTGAAGATGGAGGAGCTAGAAGATGTTGCTGTACAGGTACTGGTGCAGTTGTTTATCTCCAAGTGGGAGATTGTTAAGGTGTGGAGCCTAAAAGCTTCACCAAGGAGTGCATTTGATAGTTTTCAAGTTTACACAGTCACTGGCGTCGATCAGGAGTGATCAACGTCGGTCAGGAGTGATCGACGTCGGTCAGGAGCAGTTCAGGAGATGCCAGCGTCGGCAAGTATCGGTCGATGTCAGTCACAGGCAAGCAGGCAGAAACCGGGGTCGGTTACCTGTGCATCCAGAAAGCTATTTCTAAAGACAGAACCGAGTGTTTGCATGATGAGATTAAGTCATAGTCTTAAGTCTGCGTCTCTATTATTAGTAAGACTATTTTTAGAGCCCTTGTTCAAGAGGCTTAACTGTTGGTTGTATATGCATGCTCAAGTTTCCTAATTCTATATGTAGGATTAGATCTTCTTAGCTTATTGGTATTGGTATGTTGAAAAATAGTATAGAATTGTACATGTGAATCATTCCAGGTTGTTGGAGTTGATAGTACTTGAGAGAGAGAGCTCTTGAGGGAAAGAGATCTAGAGAGAGATATGTACATCTGAGAGAGGTGTGGAAGAAAGAAGTTTCTTCAATTGTATTCCTTCTGTAAAGAGTTTAATACAAGTTTTCAGGGTGGTTTCTTGTATCTCTTATTCTTTGCTATTATCTGATTCTAGTTACTTATCATCTTGATTTAATTCCACGTTTATTGCTTTCATAAGTGTAATCAAATTGTTGGTTGATCCCCAACAGTTAGGACAAATGGATTATTAATTAAATTGAAAGGATAAGGCCCCAAGATAGAGGGAAAGGTTGAGAGAGGTGGGAGTTTGGCTCTCTAGCCTTTTTATGGCTTTACTTCCTTGGTCAATTTAGTTTTGTGGTTGGTTGCTAGGCTTGGTGCGGTAAGCTCCACTTTCAAAGATGGGTGATTAAGACTCTACATAGGGAAGGGGCCAAGGTTCTTGGTTGGGTTTGTTGGGTTGGTTGGTTTGGTTGGAGAGGATGACCTGGTGGCTTAGTGGTTGGTTTTTTTGGATGGTTGAGGAATAGTTGTGTTTGTAGAGGCTTTTATTGATTTGGTTGGTAAGAAAGGAGTGTGGATAATGGAAGGGGTGGGTTAGTCTACCAATGGTGTGTTGGAGGTTCTTGTTTGGTGATGTAAAAAAGCCCCAACTATTTCCATAAGGTGGATCGATCCATGTCAGGGTTAGAAACAAATTCCAATTTTTGCACTAACCTTGAGAATGGTTTATATATTGACTTTGGTCCTTAGATAGTGGACTTGAAAGATAATCCCATAGGTTGAGATAGAGGGATGGTAACCTCATCGTTTTCCTCAATCAAAGGATGCAAGGTTTAGATGGGTGATTCTTTTATGGGAGATATAGACATGGTGGCTTCCACTTTAGGAATGATCTCCAAAGGGTCCATAAATTGCTCGATGGTTGAGAGAGAAGGTAAAATGGGTGCTTGTTTTAGTATGTCTATGGAAGGAGGGGTTGATGGCTCCACTACCTCAATAAGTGGAGGAGGAGAGAGGGGTGATTCCTCAATTTGGATCTCCAAAAGAGAAGGTAACTCCACTACCTCAACAAGGGGAGAGGGTGAGGAATAGATAGGTTGGGTGGTAGGTTCTTCAGCAATGAGTGCGCCAAGAACCTTGTTAAAAGTATGGGCATCATGAGAACACTCAACCTTGTTGTTCTCATTTTTGGAAGGTGTAAGTTGCCTAAAGATGTTAAGGGTTTGGTTTTGAGGTGTATTTGGGTTATACAACACAAGCTCCTCCTTGTCAATGAGATATTGGACAACATTCTTGAAGGTATTACACCTAATAACATCATACACAACTACTCGATGGAGAGTGCATAAATCATTCTCATTATACAAACTAGGTGTAGGATGAGAAGAATCAAATTGCTGAGGTAGTTTGATAAGAGGAAGTTGTATGATGTTGGCCTTCAATAACTTCTCTAAGATCAAAGCTTAATATTCTCCAAGTGGAGTAAATTACTTCTGGGTGTTTCGGTTTTGGTTTGTCATGTTTTTCTTTGAGAATATAAAAGAACTTGGTTGGTTGATAGATGGTGGAGAAGCAAATTTAAGGACAATCACATTCATAGTTCCCTTTCTTTTGGTCCCAGTGTTGGTTTGATTACTTGGTTTAAAGGAAGAAGCCTCATTGGTTTTATAGGTAGAGTTCTTGTTTTTTAATTTTAGTTTTCCTTCATCGATGGCTCTATTTTATATCTTATGTTCCATAGTAAAATATTCATCAAAAGTCATAAAGTTTTGAACATGTAGTGTAGAATATATGTGTTTGGCATATGCTTGAGCAAAAAGTTCTATTAGTTCAGGTTGAGGTAAAGAGAAGGAGAGTTGATTTATCAAGCTCCTCCAATGAGCTACAAAATTAGTAATAGATTCATCATCAAATTTATGGACAGAGTAAAGGTCAGTGATGGAAAATTTCTTGGAGATATTTATCAAAAAGTGATCCAAGAAGATTTGGGCAAGTTGGGTGAAGGAGAACAAAGAGTGCATGGTTATGTCACTATACTAGTCTAAGGTTAGATTGGATAGGGAGATAGGGTGTTATGGTCCTAGTGGGCAGAATTCACAAACACCTCAAAGTTTTGGTGTAGTGGTTTGTTACATGTGGTATCAAAGCCTCCACCTGGGTTCAAGTCACAAAGTAGGTGGCTATGCCAGCATGGCAGTGTTCATCCAAGGCTTGTACACATAGGGAATCTTGGTGGTACAAGCCAAATCCAGCCTAGAGTCTGGGCTTCAGAAGCATGGTGGGATGTTATAGTCCTGGTGGGTGGAATTCACTAACACCTCGAGGTTTTGGTGTAGTGGTTCGTTACATAGTGAAGGTACGAGGAAGGAGGGCATCATGATCAATAATCAAATAACATGCATGCCTAAATGTCCTGAGGTGCTATTGGGGATATGCAATCTAAAACTTGGAGAACTTGGGAAGTTTTCACTGAGGAAGATATGGTCTAATAGGGACAAATGGGTGAATGGGCTCATTACAAATCTGATCATATGATAATACATTGTGAGATCTAGAAATAGATGACTCTAAGTTAGTCATCTTATCCATGAACATCTTCATTAGGTCTGCTTGGGGTTGTGGTCCTGAAAGGTTGTAAGGTGCATACTATTTTGGTGGTTGGGTAACAAACTGATAATTGGTAGGACGTTAAAGGGCTGCCACATATTGGTATGTGGATTCGGTGGTTGGGTGGAAGATATGTAAGGGTAGATATATGCGAGTGGTTGGGTAGTAGGTATAGGTATATGCCCTTGTGGGTTAGAGATGTAACCCAAGTTTGGTGCAATGGGCACCTATTGGGTAAGGGCAATAGTTAGGTTGGTGATCAAAGGAAGGATAGTGACCTTTTTGTTAACTAGGGGTAAGGTAGAAGGTACAGTCACCACAATATTTTGAAGTGGGGTAGTGGTCGAAGGAAGGTTGGCAATGCTAGTGGTAGGCACTCCCATGGTGAGGGGAGTGTAGGTGGCTAGAGGTTGGATTGATTCTAAGGTAGAGGAGTTGTTGGTGGGGGTGGAAGGTATAAGGGTGTTTGTAAGTTGGGTAGGTTTGTTTTCTACAGTAGTATCAAATGGATTATTGGTGGATGAGGAAGCTTGGATTGTCAATGGTTGGGTGGTGACTGTGGTAATAGAACTATTTCCCATGAGATGGGAAGGTATGCCATAAGGTGGGTCTATAGGTGGAATTGAAGCAGGGGTATGATGAAACATGATGTTAAGGTAATGTTGAAGGGTCATCGAGTTGTTATCCATGGAGGTGGCAAAGTTTTCATCTCCTTGGAGAAATTACTAAGGGAAAGGAAGACTTCCTGAAGGGTGAGGAGATTTTTTTGGTTCAGAAACGTATTCTATGGATGAGGAGGTAGAAGAGGCTGATTAGTTTGGTGATGGGTTTTGCTCATCTAGATTCTTTCATTATTGACGAGTTAGAACCATCCAAGGTAGGGAGGAGAGAATACACAAACAATCTCACCACTCAAATAGAGAGAAGACAAGAAATGATCAAGGAAAATAAATCACACTCTAGAATGCATGTTAAGTCCTAAAGTTCCTTTTAGTCTCTCTTTTGGCTTATGCTTTAAGCTTTCAAGAAATTATGTGACAAAAGTTTGGCTTGTAGAACAAGTACTAGAGAGGAAATAAATGGATGGTTTAAAGTTGTTTAGGCACTCAAAAGGAATCTATATTGGGAATCAATACATGGCTTGGTGTTGGAGCCTACCCCCTCACTTCACGCACTATAGCGATAAGGGTATCGGGTGCTTATCCAATATATACTAATTTATAGAGTTTATACTCAACTAGAGAGTTGAGTTGGTTCTCTCTTTGGTAATGACCTCCAAGTAGGATTTTCAAGAAAGGGTAAGGTGACCACTAGGTGATTAAATCCTATTCGGGCCTTGTCTCAAGTACGTTTGATGTTTAATTGATGAAGGTGGTTTGATTTAGTGTGTGCCAAAAAAGTGATGCTACACTCGAATTACTTTGCTTTACATTAGACTATGTGAGCTAACCTTGCAAGCAATTGATGTATGCACTTAATTTTAAGACCAAAATAAACTTTGATGTCATTTATGAGCACATAATAGAGAGAAAAGCATATAGATGCAAACAAATAGAAAAAGAAAACTTGAGTAGAGACTCAAGGTCCTAGGGCTTGCTAGAATGTTTCAGTGAATTTTAGCTTATATTTTGAGAAATGAAGAAGAAGAAACTAAATATGGGTGTGGTTAGAAAACCTCTTTGATTGTGCATGTGTTGAATTAGATAATTGTAAAGAACTCCTCTTTAGCTTGGGAGGATAACCTACAAATAAGATAACACTAAAGCAAATGGTTAGTTAAATAGATAGATGCGTGGATTGCCTAGTGTTAGCTAGATCCCAAAAGCAAGAGCTTCCTCGAGGGATGTCAATCCACACATTTTAAACAATTAAGTTTATAAGTAGAATTATAAAATACTTGCATCAATAATCAAAAGGTACTAAAATTAAACACAAGAAATGCTTGTTAAAGAAATAGACTAGAATGACTAATATAACAATGAGAAAGTCAACACTAGTGCTAAATGGGTCAAGTGTGTTTCAAAAAATCAAGCAGGGGTCTATGAGAAGGCAAGGACATAGAGAATTAGATTTGGTTGAGGGTAGGTAGGTAGAAATAGCTTGTTGAAATTTTCTACCACAGTGATCATCGGTAGTTGAGGTGACCATTGGTGGTTGAGGTGACCATCGATTATTGAGATGACCATTGGTGGTTGAGGTGACTGTTGATGGTCAAGGTGATCATTGATAGTTGGACAGACTATCGATGGTTGAGGCAACCATCGGTGTTACTATGTGTAAGTCTAGATTGGTAAATCACTGGTTGACATGATCCCAAAGTTGGATTCTAAGAGATGGGTTGGTGCAAGGTTAATTACAAAATATAAATAAAGTAAATGAATATTATAAAACAAGTACTTATCTTATAGGAGGCTTGTTGGTATACTCTAGCATGATTTTGATAGAGTAAAAATACTTGACACTTTGGCAAAGCGCCGATGGCAAGTTGGCTCTCTAACGTGATGACAAGATCATTGTATCACTGATGATGTTTGACTTGAAAAATAAACTCTAGATGCACAAGCTCTTGATAATAATTGATGATCTTTTTCACCTCCCTGCTCCTCTCTTCTTATAAAAAAGGTAAAAGAGGTGCAACAAGACGTCAACTGGGCCTTCTAATCGTAACTCACTTATGCAATGGCTCGTATACAGATTTAGACAAGTTATTTTTAAAAATCAAGGTGAAGTGACTTGCATGTTGTTGGTTAAGGAGGTGCACCCTGACCATCAATGGTTAGGGTGACCATCGGTGGTCATCCTAACCATTGACGGTCAAGGGCTAAGGTAAAGAGTGGGAAAAATGGTAGGTTAAGATAGCTGGTCAAACTGACCATGGTTTGGCTCGATTAGGGGTCGAAGGGTCAAATTGGTCCAAAGGGGGTCTAAAGGTGGTCTAAGGGAATTTTGATATTCATAATTACGGTGTGCAAATTCTTGATGTCTACACCAATATCAGTCTCCAAGTGGCAGTGGTGAATGTATTATACTATTCTTGATTAAATAAAAATGATCTAGAATGGTGGCTACAAATGTGACAGTGAGGACCCATTCTTCAATCTTCATTTTCTTTTTTGTGTGTGATGAAAATAAAAGTGTAACTATGTCTAGGGGAATCAATTGTATACCATGTATATTCAATTATGTACTTCATTTAAGTGATAGACTAGTGAAAAGCATAAATAGCTATGTTCATGTATGTAGATTATTACTAGATTTGTAAGTGATTTATGCGTGAGAAGCCTAAAACTCACTAAAAGTGAAATTATGGATAGTTGTGTTTACATATGTAGGTAATAACAACCATTAGTTTTCATGAGTATCACACCATTTATGTGCATGCGTTGGCATGCATGTTTATTTCTAATTTGTATGGTGTAGTTCCTCTAAATATGTCCACACTAAGGAAGGAATGTTATATATTTCATAATTTAGTGTGTTATAATAGTATTAGAATAGTATTGTGTGTATAAGTTTTTGAGAAACAACTCATCATATAAATAAATGTAATAGAGAGAATAGAATGATTGCATTGGTTGTAGTTGATAAGCCTAACACCAAGTATGTAAGAGATCAAAAGGATATATATGTAAGCATCTACTATTGAAATTTTATTGAGAAATATTTCTTTGTGTTAATCTCTAAGCATTTAAAACAACCCCTTGACGTACAAAAAATGTATACAATTAATATTTCTAGTTTCCACACTTTGATTTCATTTTCAAAGTAATATAAACTAACAACATTTGATATTATCCATTTGGCATTTCAGGCTCAATGGTCATGAAGAAATTGGGACCCTCGATGTCAAACGATGAAATATCAAATATAGTCAATCCATAAACTTCCTTGAAAAGTATACAATTCTTAAAACACATTTTTGGGACCCAAGATGGTTTATAATTCAAAATTCACCACTACACTTTCCTTATATAATATTTAATATTTGAAAGCAATAATAATAATAATAATAATAATAATAATAATAATAATAATAATAATAATAATAATTATTATTATTATTATTATTATTATTATTATTATTATTATGAACTACACCAGCGTTTAATTTCACTAAAAACTAGCGAGAAAAAGGAACCCACATCTTTTTATTGTAGAAAAAGAGCAAAGAAGACAGAAAATAAAATTACCAATACTGAAAGATGAACTGTATGCATACAAACCAAAATAGAAACTACACATTTGTAGGTACAAATAAATGTATAAATTTAGTAAGACATGAATATAAATCAATCTACTCTTTTTAACTACAAATTTTAACCAATGGAGATTCTTAATGCAATATTAAACTTGCTCTTAGAAATTGATATCTCATATATAAACTCAAAATATTGATTCACGTAAAAAATCACATCGAGCATTACATCCTTATTTAGAAGTTAATAAAGGTTTCCACTAGTGGAAAATGATTAATGATACTTAAGTCTGAAATAATTTATATTTGCCAACACATCACCTATTCGTAATCACCAAAGTAAAACGTCATAATCGCATATTTACCAAACATGCTTTGATAGTTGTTGATCTATGATGGTTATTTTAGCAATCCAATAGCTGAGACTGCATGAATGGTCAAGTAGAAGAAGATGTGCACCATCAAGAATGCCCATCAATGTAAATATGAATGAAATATCTCAAAATACAATAGTCTTTATTTGGTATTAATACTTTTCTATATACTCATTCGATATATATGAACTTTGTGGATCAAACACACTCCACTAGCTATATAGTCTCCAATAGCTATGCACTAGTGTTTTTTTTAATGGTTTAGTCTTGACATAATTCAATTACATAGGTATAATTATAATGGAAGAGAAGGGGTGTAAGGGGAGCAAGTGTACTCTTGTGAGATGTCATTAAAAAAATTCAACCTTAAATTTGATGTCTATTTGTTGTTTTTCTTCTTGCTAGTTAGGTTAACAGGGTAGTTATGATGGTAGACAACAAAAGTGGAAGGAGTGAGTGTAATATTGTGAAATGTAAATAAAATTTTATTGTTCTTAAATTCAACATCCATTTAACTATCTCTAGATTTTTTTTCTTATTCATAGAACGTGATTAAAATTTTGCTATATCTTGGACATATGGTGAAGTTTGGAGGCCATTTTTTACAATTTATTTTATCTCAATAAAGTGGTGCAACAAAATAGAGACCATTTATGACAAATTAATAGTAAATTTATTAATAGAGTAATGAAATTATTAATCAATGTAAAACCTTTTAATAAACAAAATTATCTCAAAATTCCAGATAAATGCTTCGACATTAATATTTAACGATGATTTTTTAAATATATTTATTTAAGATATCTAAGCTAACAATAGTTCCAACTAATTCAATTCCAACTATAAAAGAAATGAATTTCACATTTAAATCCAGGAGGCAATACACACAAAAACAAGCTCATCATTTAGTGTTAAGAAAGCATATTCAAGTTTTTGATTTTAATGTTACACATTAAATAAGTAATATATATTTCAACCCTTAACCACCGATGGAAGTTAAGGTCTCTAGATACCATCTGGGCTACAAGGTTTGCCAATCTTTAGAAATCATATATTGAGACCAAAAAAACTCACTTTCTCTGATGCATCTTGTACCAGGGCCTATAATTTGGAAACCAACTCAAGCACATGGGGGTCTCAAATCCCATTTTCCCTGCTTGTTATATGGGTGAAACCTTTAAACAGCTTTTTTGGTTCCACCCTCGTGCCCAATCTACGTAGAAATGGATTCATACCCTTTTTCAACTTTTTATTATAGAATAATTTACTTGGAAAATGGTTCTTCTTGGGGACTTAGCCATGGTACCTGGAAGATATTACATTTTTTGGTAAATCTTTCATGTTGATATTATTTTTCATATATAGAAAGGTAGTAAAAAATTTATTGTTATCTCCAATGTTTTGTTTTGGATACAAGTCTAGGCGACATAGGTTTGCCTGGAGGTGTAACACCTATGGACCCTTTTGGACCACTAGGGGAGCACTTTACATGTTGTCAGTTGTGTGCCTCTAGATCCTCTACATCATCATTCTCCCTCTTAGTGTTGAGGCCAAGGTTTTTGAGATTTCCATTTTAGGAACATGCAAGTCTCCTATCCCCATTTCGGATGGCTTTCGCCTCCCCTTTTTGGTGGCATGTTTGACCATCTCATACATAGTGGTGGCAGCGACTAGGGTGTTCCTCTCTACGACAAATTTCCTCGCCTATCTCTTTCCATTTCCCCCTCTCGGCAAGGTGAGGATTCTAAAGAAAAGAAACAAATTGATGAGTTTAAGTCCATACCTAACATAGTGGATCCTCTAAGCACTAGCCGCTGGGGGTGACAACCCTAATCATTCGCCTCCCTTGCCTCCTTCGACCACCATGTTCATTGTTAATGCATAATATTCTTAGTCTTTGTGTTTTTTAGTTCTTACTTTTATCACATTTTAAAATTATACAACACTTCTATTATGGCTTTAATTACTATACAACCTTGATTGTGTCATTGTGATGTAATTTCTCTCTCAATATTTCTTTTAACTTGATGTGATTTGGAATGTGATTTCTTCCTCCTCAATAGATTTGTATTATAGAATGTGATTTCTTCCATCTATTTTTTCTTGTACGATCAAAAATTTATATTATATTAATTTTAAATAATAAAAATATACTTTTCAATATCTATATATATATATTTCAATGCAATGAATTTGACTTTTGTGGCATTTGTTTTTTTGGTAGGGTGATGTAATAGGTTTTTAGACTATGTTTAAAATTAAAGTGGCACTTGACCTTTGTGGCCATTACATATTTTGTTTATAAATCTCATAATTTTTGGTTTATTGATCATTAATATAAATATAAACAATATTATTCTTGGTGCCATTTATAAAAGGGAATGATACCCTTTGAATGCGTATGATACACATCATAAGTAACATTATTTGAGCTTTGGCATTTTCATCATTGAAATGGCTCTGATTAAAGAAAGAGAACAAATTTGTGGATTCTTTAGACAAGCATTTAGTGACACCTAAAAATGATCCCTCTCAATGTCCCAGTTTTTAAAATACATTATTTTTAGGGTGTCGATGTAACCAACTTCCATGTTATTGATCAATTTAGTGTGTTGGTTTCTATTGGCAAAGACTCTACATTCAAAGATAGTGATAAAGATGTGATTAACTTATATTTTATTTTTTATATTTGTAGATGTTGAAATCTCGATTTTATATGATAAATTAGTTTTGTATATTTAATAAATATCATTTATAATTCAATTTTTTAATTTAAGAATTTTATATTATTATAGGGCTTATGTTCATCATTTTTTTGTGTCTAAATGCTTATTTTATAATTTGATTATAATATTTTGATTATCTAGACCATAGTATACTTAAAACTTTAGATATATCAATCACTATCAGTTATAAATATTCATCATTTTCTTATTTTTTTGGATATTACTGCCTATATTAGGACACTAACCTTAATGTTAGTGTCCCTAGTCTGATACTAATATCTATAATCTACAAACACTCAAATTTGTAAATATTTAAATATGTATGGGTCGACCTATTTGTTTTAATTAACCCTCTTATGAGACATTTTTAAATGGTTTGGTATAAATGCAAAAACAAAGCTCACTCATTTGGATATCTAACAACTACCAAGCAAGTATGCATCAAAGTCACTAAATCATTTGCACAACTGAGTTTTAATGCCCTATTCTTCTCTATTTCTATATTAATCATAGGATCACTCTTCTTATAGGTCTAAATCATCTGAAGATCATCCTATGAAAAATATTTATCAAGTTTCAAACTAGATCACTACATGCACTCACATAGAGCATATTGCATAATTGTTCACACACAAGCCCACATAAGGGGGATAACTACATTAGTCTAAGACCTTATTCAAAATATATGGATATGTAGGTAGAACCCATTGATAGAGGGGTATTTTAGGTTAGCTTGACTTCATTTGAAACCACTAACCCCTATTTTATAATGTGACATGCCCTAATTAGAGGACCTAGGGTTTTGAGCTACATATTGATATCTAGAACTTGTACACACAATTTGAATAGATAATCTACAAGGTTACAAGGAACTCTAATAGGGATAGGTAAAACTTCTAGAAAAGGACTTGTACTTCACTATAGACATAAATATTGGTTTAAATATAAAAATGTCAATACTAGTATCCTTATTTTGACGATAGTGTTTAGGATAACAAATAGCTAATTTCTAGAATTTAATGAATCATGGCTTAGAATCATCGTAACTATTTATGCACCTACACTTCTTAGATATGTTTTCACATCATTCAATAGGATAAGTATTATTTATTCTTCATCATTAAGTAATCAAATTATTATTTGGCATTGTACTTTCTATATGTAGCATATTTCCATAATTCTATTAGAGTAGAATATTTATCTTAGCTCATATTTCCTAGGTACTTTATTTGTTTTAAGCATTGTTTAGGTTTTCACACCCACTTAGACGTGGATGTTAAATATTTCCTATGTATAGTGGGTTTCTATCTCTAGGTTATCTCCTCTAATACTATGGTTATGATTGATCTTCCTTGCCTATATATGCAAGGCACTTTTATTATACTTATATGAAATTCTAGAGTTATATTATATGATTTTGTTACTCTTTGTTCTATATATCAATTTTTTGCATTCAGTGTCTTTATGTGATATTGTTTGTTGTTAACACCTAAGATTTTTGTGTCTTGGAATGCTTTGTTTTTTGTTCATTTTTATAGTATCAAAGATTTAGGTGTTGTAGCCATCCATTTATGAGCTTGTTGCATTTTTTATATCTAGATTTTTTTGGAGATTTTAGAGGCATGATCTGGTTCAAGGCAGACATGCAAACTGTGTACTAATTTTTTATGTTTATTTTTTTTAATATTATAACTTTTAGCATGAAGATTTTCATAAATATCAATTGGTTTTTTGGGTTGCATCCTTAGTTTGTTTGGCCACATTTTATATCTTGTTTTACCCTGTATCTTTGGGGTGTCCTCAAGTTAGTTTATTTCCTTGTGTCATCAGCTCTCGGGTTGATTTTTGATAATGATTTGGCATCATCAATCACTTTCTTGGGTTTTTGATGAGATGGTCAGGCCTATCCACATGGGTTTAGATATTTCAATGTGCTTTAGTGCCTTCCCATGGTCAATTATTTGTCAACGGTCTTATTTTTTTCTCTATGTTGCATGATAGCCATTATAGCATTTCCACATAGAAGTGATGCCCATCAATTTCAGACCACTAACAAGAGCACTATTCATCAAACATTTTCCTCATTTCTGGGTGACATTGTTACCACATCAATCAAATAAATAAAGGGGAGAGGGGTTCTCATCCTCACCTTTAGCTCCTTGGTCACATGGTATGGTCGAGTGGGGGGTTTAATAGTTGATTTCTACTAGTGGGGGCTTAACTTCCAGCCCTTCAAAAGTATTTTTATCTCTCTAAGAATTTAATTTTTTTCTAAGCATTTACTATTTTTTGGTACAATATTAATTTTTGACCTATTTATGATGGAAAAAATTATACAAATGATATCTTTTGATCAGTTTCCTGAAATCGAGTATTCTCATTTTCAAAAGTGTATGTTTTTATGCTTGATCTATTGGTGTCATTTATTTTTTTAAATGCATTAAAATATAAAGTGCCAATTTTTTTTTGGAGGGGGTTGATACAAAGTCTTTTGGGAAGTTGTCTCAGTGTTGATTTATGCACTATTTTTACATTCTCTTGTTCTTTGGTATTCTTTTGCATTAAGTTAGTGTGAGCCATTAACAACACATAATTACACACATGGAGACTAATAATGGAAAGAATAATAAAACACAAAGGATTATGGACCTTAATGACTAAAACACAACTAGTGTTCACTAAAAAGTATGAAAAATTTTAGCACTAATGAAAATTCAATGAGTGTATGGGTTTGATAGAAACTTATGTAAGTGGTAGCCTTTTATTTAATTTGGAATCGTGTGACTCTCCTTTCAAAATATGGGTAAAATTGAAGGGTCTATTTTGAAAGGTGCATCACATGAGATCCATGTAGCTTGAAGTAGAGATAATTTCTCTCAATCCTAAAGAGTTTCCATCCATTGTAGACTATCTTACTAATTTTAAGCACTTATGGACACAATTGAAGGGGAGTGAAAGAGATAAGAAAGATGAAGAATGTGTTTACATAATTCTATCTAAGTTGAGAGGTCCATTCCAAATATTTGCTTCTACCTTTTTATCTAACATGGATGCCTTAGATGCAAATGCCTAATTTAGAGTTGTTTGTGAAAGACTTACTAGGGTAGAATCCAAATTGTCTAACCTTGAGTCTTCTACCTCTCAAAATACATTAGTAACATTTAATCCTAAGGGGAAGGTAAAATAAAAAATTAAACCTAAAACCACTCCTCCATCTCAAAGTGACACTAGACCCAAAGATAATACTCTAAACCCAAGGAGTCTTCAAAATCTAAGAATAAGTCTTGTGTTTCATGTTCCTTTTATGTAGGGGTTGGTCATGTAAAAACTATGTATTCAAATAGAATACAAGTCTTAGAGGATGCAACCATAAAACAAAATATTTTTATCTCCAGTCCACCTCCTTCCAATGAGCATGGAAAAACACTTAATGTTGTTGGGAGATATTAGTCACCTGTCATAGATGATTGGGTTATAAATTCTATTACTTCTCAGCACATGATTTCTTATAAGGAGTCTTTCATATCTCTTGGTTTGAGTTTGACTTCCAACATTGAGGTTGGATATTCTTCCTTTATTTTTGTTGAGGGAAAAGGTAACATACAACTTGATGGTGGCCACATTGATGATGCAATGCACTATATGTTCCTAACATCACTATGAATTTATTTTCTATTTATCATATTTATCATTTTGGTCAAGGCAAGATAGTGACTTTCAAAACATAAGGGGATAAAATTTGAACCTTGTTGGAGCCTCATTCACTTGTTGCACAAGGTGGTGTTGATCATAGTTTCTGACTATATCATTTTGAGAGTTTTTATGATACTTAATCTATGGGGACTTGCTTGGTTTCTCATCACGATTCTAAGAGTAAGCTATGGCATGAGAGATTTGGACATCTTAATTATAGATACTTGAAGGAGTTGAGCCCTCATGGTATGGTTGATGGTATCCCTAGATTTTCTTGTATTGATGGATTTTTCTCTAGTTGTGCATTAGGAAAACAACAACAATATTTGTCTCCTAAGGGGATGTTCAAAAGAGCTTCTTCACCACTTGAGCTTGTGTACAATGTCTTGATGGTTTTTTCTACTCCTTTCAATGGATCTAAGTACACATTTACATTTATTGATAATTTATTGAGGTGTACTTAGGTTTATTTTCTAAAGTACAAGAGTAAAGTTTTTTCACACCTCAAAGTATTCAAGGCTTTGGTTAAGAATCAATCATTTAGTTACATAAAGAAGCTTCACATTGATAATGGGTGGGAGTACTTCAGAAAATATTTTTCAAAATTTTTGGTATCTCATGGCATTGTTCACTAACATTTTTTTTGTTATACTCCATAATAAAATGGCTTAATAGAAAGGAAAAATTGAACTTTGAAAGAGATGGCTAACTGCATGATGCATTCTTGGGATTTACATCCTGTACACTAGGTATTCTTAGGATTTACCTCCTATATACTGGGTAATTTCTCAATGTGTACTTAGGTTTATTTTCTAAAGTACAAGAGTGAAGTTTCTTCACACTTCAAAGTGCTCAAGGCTTTGGTCAAGAATCAATCATTTAGTTATATAAATAAGCTTCACATTGATAATGGGTGGGAGTACTTCAACAAAGATTTTTATAAATTTTTGATAGGTCATGGCATTGTTCACTAACATTTTATTTGTTATACTCCAAAATAGAATGGCTTAACAAAAAATAAAAATCAAACTTTAAAAGAGATGGATAACTGCATGATGTATTCTTGGGATTCACCTCCTGTATATTGGGTAGAAGAAGTTAATTGTGTAAACTACATTCAGAATTACACACCACATAGATCACTTGAGCATTTGACCCCAAAGGAGGCTTAGTCTGGAACTAAGACTGATGTCTCATTTTTTCAAGTTTTGGTAAGCCATGCTTGGGCTTTTATATGAAAGAAAAAAATTAAAGCATTGAATAAGAAGAGCAAACCCTTGATCTTTGTAGGGTATTTTAAAGACATGAGAGCTTATCAACTTTTGGATCCTGATACTCATGATGTTCTTTTTTGAACACATGTTTAGTTTGATGAGAATTTATCTTCTCATTAGTCTTCATATTCTTCCATGACTTCTTATTATTCTTTGATTCTATCCATTGATGATTATTCACTTCATCTTGAGGATCCTTTATTTGAGGATCTAGTTCATGAGGCAACTAAGGAAGTTATGGATGTAGAATTAGATGTGGATCATGTTCCCACTATGCCTAATTAGGATTGTATTGTAGTTTCTAAGGTACACCTTTCATACAAGATCTTTCACCCACTAAACATCATCATATACATTCTACAAGTTCTAGACTTTTATGTCAGGCATCTTTTGGGGTTACACAACCTTTTTCACAAGCTCATGGGATATAGGAGTGGGATGATGTGATGACAAATGAGTATTATTCTTTGATGAAGAATCCTACTTGGGATTTGTTCTCTCTTCCTAAGAAAATAAAATTAGTTGGATGCAAGTGAATATACTAAACCAAATATGTAGTTAATGGGTCCATCGATAATTATAAGGCATGCTTGGTATTAAAGGGTTTCTCACAAGTTGAAGGTATTGATTACTCTAAGACTTTTTTATTTATTGCCAAAATGGATTCTATATACTTTGTACTTTCTCTTTCTACATCATAGGGTTGACTAGAGTACTAGATGGATCTAAAGAGTTCTTACATGGATATTTACTTGAGAAAATCTATGTGGAGTAACCTGCTAGATTTATTCAAGATTCTTCTCTTGTTTGTCGACTATGAAGGTCTCTCTACAATCTCAAACAGGCTCCTTGGGCATGGCATGTGAATATGGATTCTTTTTTTCTATCCACTACATTTATTTGTTTCCACTTAGATCCCACCATATATATATAACATGTTGGAGGGGATATTGTTATACTAGTTTTGTATGTTGATGATCCAATTCTTAAAAGCAACTCTTCGTATCAGATTTAGGTTATTTAGTATGCACTTTTAGTGTAGTTTGATATGATAGATCTCAGTATTTTATACTTTTTCTCTAGTTTTTAGATTTCTCAATTAGATTTAGGGATTCATTTGAGTTAATATAAGTACACCCTTGATCTTCTTCAGTGTTTTGGAATTGTTGATTGCAAGCCAAGTCCATCTCCTTTCTAGTTTGGGGTCATTCTTACTTCCACATACGCTATTATTATTTGTGATCCTACATTATATACGTAGTTGGTTGGAAGTCTCATGTACTTGACCCATACTTGCCCTGGTATTTCTTTTGTATTTGGGATTATATCTCGGTTTCTACATGTTCTTCATGACAGTCATTGGTAGGATGCCAAAAGGATTTTGTGATATCTATAGGGTACTTCCCACTTTGGATTACAATACACCAAAAGTTATACTTGGTTGGATATAATGATTTAAGTTAGATAGGTTCTATTGACAATAGGCATTCTAATTCTAGCTACCTTTTTAGCCTTGGTTTTTATCTAGTCACTTCGGCTTATAAGAAACAATAAGCTATTTCACTTTCATCTACATAGGTAAAGTATAGGGTATAAGTCACAATGAATCAAAATGTTATTTAGCTTCATTGGTTATTGACATAGTTTCATGCAAGATTCGCCTGCTATACTTTGGTGTGCTCAAAAAATGCAATTCACATTTCTTGTAACCTTTTTTAGCACCAACAAACCAAGCATATTGAGATTCACATGCACTTCATTTGTCAGCACATTTAAGATGAAGTTATTTGCTTGGAGTAAATTATGAATTAACAATAGGTTTATGAAATATTTATGAAGCCTTTTGCATCAGCTCATTATCTTGAGTTGCATGGCATGCTTGGGTTTTAGACATTGTCCTTGGGGGGTGTTCATGAGGACATATTCCTTCTTCATTTTTTATGAATATATTGTACATGATTACCTGATCAAGCCTTATTGTTGAGATTCATACTGTGGATTTGCCACTTTATTTTTGACTATTTTAACCCCTATCTTCACTTAAGGGTGTGTTAGAGTAATTTATTTACATTAACTCATGTTTCTTAGGTGATTTATTTATTTTAAGCATTGTTTAGGTTTTACCATGCACTTAAGTGTGGATATTAAATATTTTCTAGGTATAGTGGGCTTCTATCCCTAGGTTATCTCTTATGATCCTATGGTTATGATTAATATTCCTTGTCTATATATGCAAGGAATTTTCATTGTACTTATATGAAGTTTTGGAGATGTATTATATGATATTTCTACTCTTTGTTGTGCATATCAATTTGTTGCATTCAGCTCCATTATGTGATGTTTTTTTGTTGTTAACACCTAAGATCTTTATGGATTGAAATGTTTTTCCTAGTTCCTTTCATGGTATTAAATCTTTAAGTGTTTTAGCCATACATTTTTGATCTTGTTGCATTTTTTATATCTAGACATTTTTGGCAATTTTAGAGGCTTGATCTAGTTCGAAGCAGTCATGTAAACCTTGTACTAGTTTTTTTCTAGATGTTTTATGTCTATTATTTTATAGATTACAATCATTGACATGATAATTCCCAAAAATATCAACTAGTTATTTGGGTTGCATCCTCAATTTGTTTGCCACATTGTCTGCCCTAGTTTACCCTACATCTTTCGGGTGTCCTCAAACTAGTTTATTTCCTTGTGTCATCATCTTTTGTCTAGGTTTTTAGTAGTGATTTGGCATTGTTGACCACTTCCCTAGGATTTCAGTGAGATGATCAGTCCTATCCACATGGATTTTTCATCTTACATTGTATTTTGGTGCCTTACCACAGTGATTTCTTTCTCAACGATCTCAATTTTTATCTATGATGCACGATAACCATTTCTAACATTTCCACACAAAAGTAGCACCCACCAATTTCATACCAATATATAGTATCACTATTCATCAAATGTTTCTTTTTCTTTATGGGTGACATCATTCCCACATCCATCAAATCAATCAAGGGGGGAGGGGTTATCATCCTTACCCTTAACAACTTAGTCACATGGTATGGTCACATGGGAGGGCTTAATTTTTTATTCCTATTAGTTAGTGCTTAACTTCTAACCCTTAAAAAGTACTTTTATCTCTCCAAGAATTTTTTTTTGGTATTTAATATTTTTTGGTCCATTTTTTTGACCCACTCATGATGGGAAAAGTTGTAAAAATTATATCTTTTGATTGATAATTCAAAATTGAGTGCTATTTTCTCAAAAGTGTGTTTTTTTATGTCTGATCTATTGGTGTCATTTATTTTTTAAAATGCACTAAAATATAAAGTTACAAATTTGGGAGGGGGTCAATACAAAGTCTTTTAGTAGGTTGTCTCGTTGATGATTTGTGCACCATTTTTACATTATATTGATCTTTGGTATTTTTTAGAATGGCTTCTTATGCATTTGGTCAATATGAGCCATTAACAACACATAATTACCACACATAGAGACTAAGAATGCAAACAATCATTAAACATAAAATATTATGAGCCTTAATGACTAAAACATAGCCAGTGTTCACTAGAGAGTATGAGAAATTTCAACACCAATGCAAAAGTTATGAGTGTATGGGTTTGATAGGAACTTATGTAGGCGTAGTATTTCATTTCATTTGAAAGGATGTGGATTTTCTTTCAAAATATGGGTAAAATTGAAGGGTTTATTTGTTAAGGTGGATCACATGAGCCATGTAGCTTGAAGTATCTCTCAATCTTGAATATTTTCTATCCATTGTAGACTATCTTACTAAGTTCAAACACTTCCTAACACAATTGAAGGAGAGTGGAGAAGACAAGAAAGATTAATAATGTGTTTATCTAATTATGTCTAAGTTGACAGGTCCATTCCAAATATTTTCTTCTACCTTTTTCTCTAGGTGGATGCCTTGGGTGCAAATACCTGATTCAGAGTTGTTTTGTGAAAGACTTACTAGGGGAGAATCTAAATTATCTAACCTTGAGTCTTCCACCTCTCAAAAGGCATTAGTAACATCTAATTCTAATGTGAAGGGAAAATAAAAATTAAACCCAAAGCCACTCCTTATCCATCTCAAAGTGCCACTAAATCCAAAGACAATAATTCTAAACCCAAGTAATCTTATAAATCCAAGAATAAGTGTATCCTTTCATGTTCTTTTTATGTAGGGACGGGTCATGTAGAAACTAGGTGTTGGAAGAGAATACAAGCCTTAGAGGATGCAATCAGAAAATAAAAGATATGTATCTCCACTCCACCTCCTTCCAATGAGCATGGAAAAGCACTTAATATGTTTAGGATATGTCAGTCACCTGTTACAGATGGTTGGGTTATAAATTCTTGTGCTTTTCACCACATGACTTCTTCTAAGGATTCTTTCATATCTTTTTTTCTAATTCCAACATTGAGGTTGGATATTCTTCCTTTATTTTTGTTAAGGGAAAAGGTGACATACAAATTGATGGTGGACACATCAATGATGCACTATATGTTCATGGCATCACTACGAAATTGTTTTCTATTTATCAAATTTGTCATTCTGGTCAAGGTAAGATAGTGACTTTCACATCATAAGGGGATAGAATTTGAACCTTGTTGGAGCCTCATTCACTTATTGCACAAGGTGTTATTGATCATTGTTCTTGAATATATCATTTTGAGAGTTTTTATGACACTAATTCTATGGGGACTTACTTGGTTTCTCATCATGATTCTGAGAGTAAGCTTTGGCATGAGATATTTAGACATCTTAATTATAGATATTTGCAGGATTTGAGCCCTCATGGTATGGTTGATGGTCTTCCTAGAGTTTCTTGTACTGATGGATTTTACTCTAGATGTGCATTAGGAAAACAACACCAAGATCTATTTCTTAAGGTCATGTCCAAGAGATCCTCTTCACCACTTGAGCTTGTGCATAGTGACTTAATGATTTTTTTACTCCTTTAAATGGAGCTAATTATGCACTTACATATATTGATATTTTATCGAGGCATACTTGGGTTTATTTTCTTAAGTACAATAGTGAAGTTTTTTCATACTTCAAAGTATTCAAAGTTTTGGTCAACAATCAATCATACAATTGCATAAATAAGCTTCATGATACATGTACATATAGATGTTGGAACTTTTCTCTACCCACTGGCACACTACATTGGGGACATCTACTTCTATTAATCATGGTTGATAAAAGTTACATTATTTTATGATTACTTTGTTTTATCATGTTGAAATTATATACTAACATGTACACATGTCTATCCTCGTCTTTACATCTTATACATTGTATTTGATATGTTATGCTATAGGACATTTTTCTAAGATATGTATGCATGGACTAGTGTGATATGTTGATGTTAGTTTCTTATATTGCACTTATTGGTATTAACATTTGGCTTACCTGAATGTACTTTTTACTTGCTAACTTGTTTTGATTTTGGAATATTTGAACATGTTCCTTATTTATTAGCCATATAGAGTGCCTCTTCACCACTTGAGCTTGTGCACAATGACTTGATAATTTTTTATACTCCTTTAAATGGAGATAAATATGGACTTACATTTATTTATAATTTAGCGAGTACTTAGGTTTATTTTTTCAAGTACAAGAGTGAAGTTTTTTCACACTTCAAAGTATTCAAGGCTTTGGTCAACAATTAATCATCTAGTTGTATAAATAAGTTTCATGATACATGCACATACAGATGTTGAAACTTTTATTTACCCACTGACACACTATGTTTGGGGAATATACTTCTATTAATCATGGTTGATAGAAGTTACATTATTTTATGATTATTATTTTTTATCATGTTGAGCTTATATACTAACGTTTACACATGCCTATCCTTGTGTTTATATCTTATACATTGTATTTGATATGTTATGCTATAGGAAATTTTACTAACATATGTATGCATGGAATAGTATGATATGTTGATGTTAATTTTTTATATTGCACTTATTCATATTATCATTTGGCTTACTTGAGTGTACTTCTTATTTGCTACCTTATCTTGAATTTGGAACATTTGAACATGTTCCTTATTTGTTGGCCATAGTGACTTGAGTATTTTTTATTTCTTTCGTGTGTGGACATTTGAACATGTCCTCCCATTTAAATGTGCAACATTTAAACATGCCCCTTATTTGTGGTCTTCTTAGACATCTACATTGAGTGCTCTTGTGTGTGTGTGACTGATTATTTCTTGATATTGTGCTTGTTACTTCTAGACATTTCCATGATCCATATCATACATATTAGGGCTTGTTATGTTTAAAACCTATGAAACTCATTGATACATATACTTATATATGATACCACTATATACTTCTTTACTACATGATTAATACAAATATAACATGATTATCTTGGCCTTTTGAGATAAGGTGACTATCACGATGCATACCCCTCACCTCAAAATCAGAGAATATTAGTGGGGGCATGTCATGTATAAATGAGTCCACATACACATAGTTATAAAATTTTGATATAGCTTATATAATTCATATACACTTGGTTAATAATTTTATGCATTTGGCACTTATTTTCATAGATTTGGGAGAATTTTTTTTCAGATTTGTGATAGATATTATACATAATTTATATAACAAAGGTTACATTTTTATAGATACTTATACTTGACACCTATTTGAGGTGCATATGCCTTGCAAATGCAACAAAATCACATATAAATATGTATATTATATACATATTTATGCACCAACCTTACCAAGATGCACTATTTGAGATTTTATCTACTACAATAGTTGGCTCTTTTCGGTAGTGCAATTGAGATTCAGTACCTTCAATGGACTTAGCAATACTTCCCTTTCATAGGTTGATATGGTTTAAAAAATTGGATTGGCTAGATTATATATTCACTTGAGATGTACGATCAATATTTAGTACACTTGATGGACTTGGAAAAACTCACTTTTGTATCTGATTAGGGGCATGATCACCTTCCAATTATCTCTTTCACATGTCTAATGTTCAATTTTGAACACCTCACTATCTCTCTAGTTCTTCAACTAGGAAGCATCATTACAAAATAAAACTACCAAGGGGAAACATGGTTGCATCGACAAATAAGTGTACTCCTTCCTTACTCTCTTCTATTTTAAGCATTTCAATTATTTCAAATTTCAAATTGTATGCACTAATTACATTGTAAGATGCTCTTCATTTCAAGAAATACGCATACAAAAATTCAAATAGGGCTCAAGTCAAATAAAAGTTTGTTGTACACACCAAAGTATGCATTTCTTTTCCTTTAACCTAGTAATTTCATTCTTATGCATTACTATATTAAGGTGGGGGTAAATGTAGATGCTAAAATCTAGATTTTATATGAAGTAATAATTTTGTACACTTAGAAAATATCACTCATAGATTAAAGTAAGAATAAGGTGATGGTTGTCATAAATGAATAAGAGGTAGAATTTCAAGATGGAGAAGAGGAGATGTCAAAAACAATGAACATGATGCCCATAGAGATACATCAAGGGGAAGAAGTTACAAGTCATATAGGGGAAAAAAATTAGAGGCAATCAATGAGTTATAGCTAAGGAGATGCACAATAAGTAGCATAAGATTAGACAAATGAAATGATAATCGAAGGTAAGAAAGACATATAATCATTTGAGTTGATTGAAGAACTAATAGTCACAACTAATAATGCAACCAGAAAGAAGAAAGTATAAGTTAAGGAACTCAAAGATTCAAGAAGCAATAATGCACTAGAGCTCATGATAGAGCTAAGGAAAGAAGAGGATAACCATGATACTCATAAAGGATTTGATTAGAGAGACAATGCATGTTGGGAAGAGGACAAGACCAGTCCTAAGGAGATTCAAAGAAGGAGTAAGAACAGGTTGGTGTGGAGAAAACAAAGAGAGGGCAGTCTTAGCCCAAGAAGCATGCCAAGAGTTTAATAAGAAAGGATAGAAATCAAGCAAAGAAAGGAAGAACAAGGAAAGAGGTTAATTGTTACATACCTATTCCTCATCAAGTAAACTATCTGATTATCCATTGATATTTATAGTTGACAAATTAGATTTGGCTATTTTTTGACTAAGTTTTGACATATATATTATTTTGTGATAGTAGGATATTGCTTAGGATACATGTTTACATTGTTGTGATTTAGTTGTAGTGTATGTGTTTACATTATAAACATGTTGATATGTTATTTCACTTATATTTTATGTTGTATATTTATCATATTGATATGATCTAATTACCTACTTGTTGTGAGGTTGATGTAGGAGAACTCATCCATCAGAGCATGATGGAAGGAGAGCATCATCAGAGAGGGTGGCATAGATGGAGATATCGAGGGATGATATAAAAATTAGAGATAACCCTGCACACACCATAGTAGATATCACATTTTAAAATGCATAATAAATGGTTTGCACATGTGATTATTTTTGCTTGCATTGGATAGTTGATTTCTATGATTTATCAGTATAGTTTAAATAACTTAATGAATTCATTTTGCATGATTGGTATGTTTGGTCATTAATGATAAGTTGTAATGTGATTTGTTTAGCTAAATAAAAATTGGATTTTTTATAAATAATGTTAAAAATAAATAAAATTTAAGAAATTGCCATTTAGAGGAAAAAAATGAATGGTCTAAATTTAATTAAAAAAAAGAAAGTCATTAAAATATTAAAAAAACAAATAAAATAATATTTAAAAGAGAAAACAAAGTTATGAATAGAAAAAAAAAGGCATATTAATATGGATGGTCTAGGAGAGGTGCATCATACTGGAAGGAGGGTAGCAGAGGAAGAGATCTTTGTGGATATAAGTTAATTATACTCATCATTGTGAGGTGGGAAATGTATTATGTTATGATTTAATTATGTGAACTATATAAATAAACTCTCATATGTTGTTGAGATTATGCAAACACATAAATATCAAATTATATATAAACCCTGTTATGTGTATATATTTTATTACATGTATATACCCTTCGATGTTTATCATTGTATATAATATACATTTTATTTATAGATCAATGACTTCTAATTAAAGAACATTGATTTAATTAGACATATAGAGCATATATTTGAGTGTATACCTCTATAACCATCTTGTATTTGTGCATCGGTTTGGTGATTGATGTCGTGTCAATGTAACATAAGTGTATACTATAATTAATACACTTTACAACCATTAGTTAATAATATGAATAACTATTGTAATACCAAATTGATATACTAAATAAGTTGATCTATTATGTGTTAAAAAAGGGATATTAATAGTTGTAATAGCTATCAATTATCGACTTCGATAAATAAGTCAATTAGTTGGATTAAAACAAAAAAAGGTGCAATGATTTACCTAAAATGTACAACGACTTAACTACATAGTTACACCTTAATTAATAGTATATATAAATACATCCGTTGACTTAAGTAATAAAATATATAATTACAGGGGTCAGTGATTTAATTAAATGTAGTTAATGTCTTATTTCAAGCAAATCACCCTAACTAGATAGATAGGTCTGAGAACATGCAAATTTATTTTATTTTATTTATTTACTCAAATCCATTCAATGTTTCATTGGTTGGGTACTAAGTGTGGCATAAACCATCCGATGAGGTGTTGGGATATGCCAAAGTTAAATTACATATAGCTGATATTTTAAGCAGAAAATTTAATATAGATGTTTATTATAGTGTTGATGTAGTTGTTATTGTTTGTTATATAATATAATATTGAATTAAGGTATGTGTATTTTATATTTGAGCTGTGTGAATATGCCTAGCACCTTATGCAACAATTGAAATTCACTTATTTAGTAAGTTAACATACATACATACATACATACATACATACATACATACATACATACATACATACATACATATATATATATATATATATATATATATATATATATATATATATATATATATATATATATATATATATATATATATATATATATATATATATATACAACTACCATATGGGAAAGTATATGTTAAAAATCAACTCATAAGATTTATAGAGAAATATTATAGGTTAGAGCGCTTTATACAAGTTGGAAAAGTAGTTTATTAAATGAAACTAATTCTAAACAAGCCTTATTTAAATTGTATGATGACTTATAGAGTTTAGGGAACTAAGTTCTAATAAATCTTCTTTTTATTAATAAGATTTGTATATTTTAGCATTTTTATCAGTTAACTAGTCTAAGTAATAATTCAAGTAATATGAAATTGAACTAAGTTTATAAATACACTTTGGGATGTGTATGAACAAAGACATGATTTTTTATTAAAATACAAATGGTGTTTATGAATAATGATCAGTGGGATTGATCTTATGGCAACAGGTAGATTGATAGGCTTAACCAGATTTAAGAACCTCAAATGAGGTAGACATAGCCGAATGACGAATTTATTTAGGGAAACATATTCATAACCTCAACTTTATTATATGGTTTATTAATATTCTTTTATTAAAACTGATAGGTTCATTTACTATAATGACAAGTTGAAAAATCTTATTCGAAAATAAAAGATTGTAATTATAACTTATTGGAATTCTAAAGATAGTGTTTACTAAGGTGTAATGAGTATAATTAACTCAACTTAGTCTTTTATTATCTTATGATACCATATGATATACTTGGGATAACTTGTTATGATACTTGAATGGTGTGTTCCTCTAACTATAGTTCCTCAGGGGATTATAAACTATAGAACTTTGTATAATATAGATTTATGTATGCATACAAACACTAATGTAAAGGATCTTGTTCCTATGATTGACACAAATTGTTAAAAGGAATCATATTCATTTAACATATTACTAAGTTTATGATATAATTGACATCTTTGAATCATAGTTTTATGTATTTTTATTTACAGACAACATTGTTATCTAAATAATCTATGAGTATTAGGAGAATATAACATATAAGGATTGGTCATGGGAATCGAGAGTTGTGAAACTGTGTCAATGAAGTTCTAGGCTCCTAACCTAGCATTTAAAGATAAATGCATATTCATAGCTCCGTATAGGTCTTCATTATCTTGGGATAAGCTATGTAAATTAAGATCTTTAGAGTTATAAATGACTATAAGGAGCTCTTGATTAAAAAATATAAATGAATATTTGTATAGTATTTTCATATCATTTGAGTACTTACATATGATGCATGTACAAGTACTCATATATCGAGATTATACCTATAATTAAATGTGGTTGAAATAAATCATAAGGCATCTGTGGGACCAAAACTATAACCATGTGAAAAGAGTCACCTAAAAAAGGAATTAAGATAATTAAGTGAAAGATTATGAAATAACATAGTTATGAGTTATTTGACTTTCAAGAATAGCATGATCGAGCTACTAGAATATATTTACATCTAGTAGTGAATATTCATGTGTAATATATATTAGAAGTATATTTTGTACAGGTGTTTAGACATATATCACATATAATAGTGCATCATGTTGTGTGCCTATGAGTTGTGTTCCATTTGAATACTAGTATACAATTTAAAATGTAGGGTATAATTGGGTGGTATAATCCATACTTGTTGGATGATTATTTATGATTTTAGGTCAGTTGTTTCTTGGAATTATAAGAATGGTTAATCATAATTATTTTTTTGTGCTCATAAATAAATAATTATGATATTATGGGATATCATAAAGTGTATTATGTTTGAAATCTACAGTCTAAATGTATGTTATACCTAGGTGGTATAGTTGTGTTTATTATATCTATATACATTCACATGTTTGATAGACTAAGTGAATACGTATTGGTTATTTATATGAATGATATGTTTTATGACAGTTAGTAGGGATTTATGTGTGCATACAATCCCTTATATTTTAATGAATTCTTAGGTAGAATATTATTATGTTTTGTGGTAACTGTGACTTGATTTATTATATCTAGTTGCTTCTATAGAAGTTATAGTTTTCATGGACTTATAACTATTTTATTAGACTGATTTCAGTACTTAGTAGCTATGTTTAAAAATAATAGTTTATGGTAATATGGGTTATCATAGGGTTTAGGATGTTTATAAATTAATTATAGTAATTAGAATCTACAGTTAAATGTTTATTTTGTCCAAGTGGTATAAATTATAGTCATTATTTCTAGTATGAGATAGATAATAATGTAAGATTCATTCATACGCTTGATGGAATAAATGTATGCTTATGATTAATCTTATGTTTAGCATGTTATAATATTGCTAGTATGATGTAATCTATATGAATCTTTAGTTATACTAAGTTAACCAATATTTCATTGCCGATATTGAGTAAGGAGTGAGATGGACTTCACTAGCTTACTAGCATCACAATGTCAAATGAAGACAATCTAATCAAGTGGTGTGTATGAATTTTGATTGATCTATAGATCATTATTATTTATTATTCTTAAAAATTTGGTTAAAGTATGTTTAGTGATATATTATCATTTTATGAGTATGATTTACATGTTTGTGTGATATATTGCAATAGAATAGATTTTCTATGATACATTACATGCTTAGTTGTAATTATCATATAACACACAGGTACTTGCTTGTCTCTCTAGATTTTTGCACCATCACCATCTACTCATTCACGAAGGGAGGGCCATTACCTGATGGGATTAGTATGGGGGATCATTGGTCTATGATTGGTGTGGAAAAGTGCTTGGATGATACTCTTCATCCCACAATAGTACTACCTTTGAGATGACACTTGAAATTACCACATATACTAAAAAGTCTGGGGAACTCATGCTCTAGGGAGCCATTTATATTATTTATGTACATTTTATTATTTTAAATTTATTGTTGGAAAAATTATCATGAAAAGTTGTAATTACCTATTTATTGTGGATTGACAACAGTAGCTATATATTGTACCAATAGTGGGTGGTTATTTGTAAATACTTTCTATGTTTTTATTATGATGTGTTTCATATGTTGATATTGATCAGTGACTATTAGATGTCATGAATTTTTTTACATTTATCACTCTTAGAATATTTTGTATGATCACTGCTTAAATTTTCATAGTGTAATCTATTTATAGTATATGTGTTTAATTAATAAAATTCTCATATTTATAGTTAGACCCCAATAGGGTTGTTACATTTTGGTATAAGAGTTATGACTCAAACTCTATTAACCAGTGTAAACTTAGTGACATGAAGTATTGCATTGGTATTTTGTATTTGTAGTGCCTCAGTGTAGAACCATATTACACCATGATTGGAGTTTTGAGACTTGGTAGATCCTCCTATATGGCTTGGTGACTTTTGTAAGTATGAGACATTCATGATATGATGTGTAGAACATTGAGTGTGTACCTTAAGAATAATTTTACCCCCTGAGAGTTGTTAAAGGGTTGGTTTATCAATTGTCTCAATGGTGCTGGTTATAATCGAGGTTAGGTAGGAGAGTGCATAACATAGTTTTTGAGTCATGAACAGGATATTCCTACCATATTTTGATCACCTAAATTGGGCACCTTAAGTATGATTACATTATTACTAGGTAATCAAGTCACCTTTGTCATTTGGGTTTGTGTTGTGAGTGTTTTCAAAGCATGGGATGTTTCTCACTTAATCATGTGTGCATTAGTTTTGTGTTTTATTTACATTAACTCTATAAGACCATTTTATTTTGGTACCACCTAGTACGGTGGGAATTTTCTTGTAATAGAGCATTGATGTCTTGGTTGAGAATTCATTTGTGTTAGGGGTTTGTTTTTGGATTGGCAACCTTATGTTAGGTGGGTTAGGAAGAAGTGTTCTCTCTCTTAGTGGGCATAGAGGTGAGTTAGCACTCCCTCACTTTCCATTGACATCATTATAGCCCTGAGAAGATTCTTATCTTCATGTTGGTGAAACTTGTTTCTGAAATGCTATTTTGATCTTAATCCTTTGAGTTTGTGGGATAATGTCTTTTACTTCTTTTTGAGATAAAATTTGTAGGATTGGATGGATTGATACATCTTGGTGGTTAGTATTTTCCTTCTAATTGTGGAAGTAGGTTATGATACTACTCTTACAAATTTGGTAAGTAGTGAGTTGGAAACTTGAGTTGCGATGTTTTATTTTTACCATGTGAGGGTATTTAAAAGCTTTGTTATTAATAGTTAGTTCTCTATTTTTCACTTATGAATTTTTAGAATCACTACTTTATCTAACATGTAAACTTAGACCACATGAGTGGCGAACCATATATTTATATTGGTTCTAGATTAAGGTTTATAACTTGATTATAATCATTATGTTATTATATACTCTTGATTAGATTGATAATATTCTCTTTAGCCTAAAGCATGTTTTTAAAAAAAACAATGTACCTTTTTCTACAAGTAAGTAGGGTATAGAATGTACAGAACATCTCATCAATCTAAGGGTTGAGATAAAATTTTAACTTGTTATGTACTAACCAAGAAAGCAAGAAGGCATTGTCTTATTTGTAACCTTTATAAAATTGTAAGGATGGTGTGATCCTTGACCTTTGTATGTTATATTAATTTTGACAGTATTTCTCCTTAACTATGAATATGACAATAAGTTAAGTTGTGAAATATGATATTAGTTATATTTGGCTAATGGTAACTTAATACAATTATGAAATAATTGTATAATTTTTCTTGTATGTATATTGGTACACCTAGAATTATTTAGCACGTATTATTTATTTCTATGATCTGTTAGTATAGAATTGTGATTCATTGAACCTTGTGCACATTTTGAAGATCATTAGGTCATGGAGACCTAAGAGAAGAGTGGTTAATTAGGAACATGATTACTAAGTGATAGGAGTGGATCCTACTTAACCTCAAATTGACTTGGTGGTTACTGAGTTTGGATCCAACAGATAGACTTGTTGAATCCAAGATTTGATAGATGAACTTGTTAAATTTAGTCATATGGCCATATGCATGTATATGGTAGAATGTTTATTCCTTAATTTTGTATACATTAAAAATATAGTATTTCTAGTTCCTATTCATCATCATACTTGTCAGGAGCTCTGTGGAGTAGTGACAGTATTGACATATTATATTTATCAAGAGCTACATAAAGTAGCGATAGTATTAACTTATACACATCATTCTTGCCAAGTTTTTTAAATACTTTTCTTCAAAATGAGAGATACACTCTCTAGGTTAGAGAGATGTGTAAAAGGGACTGAAGGATTTTTTGGAACTCTCCCTGACCATTTATTTTTGGATTTTATAATGATCTCATATATTTTTTGTGAAGTTATTAAAACTTTCACTAAGATATGTAGGACCCTTCGAGGTATTATAAGTAGTCAGTCCTATCGTATATAGGCTTATCTTACCACTTTTAGACCCCAAAGTGGCAATGATAGAACCAATCAGTATAAGTGACACTCGTAAAATTTATTTGCATAATAGGGAGATGTCATAGAGTAAGGTCTTTTGGGACCAATATTCTGAGAATAGTACTATTTGGTAGGACTATGGTGATTGTTATAGGTGAATTTCACATGTATCTACTTAATTTGATATTTTATGTTATGATATTTTTCTACTAAATAGCATTTTTAATTTAAAATATATGTTTGTATAAGAGTCATTCAGGATAATGACTAGCTTTATGGGGAAGGATGTTACATCTTGATTCCTCGTCAAGCAAACTATTTGATTATTCATGGATATTTATAGTTGATAAATTAGATGTCTATTTCTTTGACTAAGCTTTGAGATATATATTATTATGGGACAATAGGATATTGTTAAGGATACACATTTGCATTGTTGTGAGTTAGCTATAGTGTATGTGTTTACATTATGAACATGTTGATGTGTTATTTCATTTATATTTTATATTATATGTTTATCATGTTGATATAATCTAATTACCTGCTTGTTGTGAGGTTAACGTAGGAGAAATCACCCTTCAGAGCATGACGAAGGGAAAGAATCATCATAGAAGGTGGCATAGATGGAGATTTCAGGAGATGATATAGAAATTGGCAAGAACCCTATACACACCACATTAGCTAGCACATATTAGAATGCATAATAAATGGTTTGCACATATGATTATTTATGCTTGCATTGGATAGTTGATTTCTATGGTTTGCCAGTATAGTTTAAATAGCTTAATGAATTAATTTTGCATGATTGGTGTGTTTGGTCATTAATGCTAAGTTGTAATGTGATATGCTTAGCTAAATAAAATTTAAATTTTTGACAAATAATGTTAAAAATAAATAAAATTTAGGAAATTGCCATTTAGAGGAAAAAATAAAGAAAAATAAAAAAATGAATTGTCTAAATTTAATAATAAAAAAAAGAAAAATAGTCATTAAAATATTGAGAAAAAAAAAACAAAGAAAGTAATATTTAAAAGAGAAAACAAAGCTACGAATAGAATAAAAAGAAAAGGAATGCATATTATTATGGATGGTCTGGGAGAGGCACATCATACTAGAAAGAAGGCAACAAAGGAAGAGATCTTCATGGACATAAAAAAATTTGGCTCAACATTGTGAGGTAGGCAATGTATTATGTTCTGATTTAATTATGTGAATTGTATAAATAAACTCTCATTTATTGTTGAGATTATGCAGACATATAAATAACAAATTATATATAAATCTATTGTGTGTATATATTTTGTTATGTGTATATTTCCTATTATGTTTATCACTATATATAATATACATTGTATTTATAGATCAACAACTTTTAATTAAAGAGAATCAATTTAATTAGATATATATTCAACATATATTTGAGTGTATACCTCTGTAACCATGTGAATTGCTTTGGTGATTGATGTTGTGTCAATGTAACACAAGCGTATACTATAATTAAAATACTTTATAGCCATCAATTAATAATACGAATGACTATTATAATACCAAATCGATCTGATAAACAAGTTGATCTATTATGTTCTAAAAAAGGGATATTAATAGTTGTAATAGCTGTCAATTATTGACTTGGATAAACAAGTCGATTTGTTGGATTAAAAAAAATAGGTGCAACGATTTAGATAAAATGTGTAGTGACTTAACTACATAGTTACAACTTAAGTAATAGTATATATAAATACATGGGTCAACTTAATTAATAAAATATATAATTACAAGGGTCAAAAACTTAATTAAATGCAGTAAGCACCTTATTTCAAGCAAATCACTCTAACCAGATAGATAGATCTGAGAGCATGCAATTTTTTTTTGATTTTTTTTCATCTGCTCAAATCCATTCAATGTTTTGTTGGTTGGTACTAAGCATGGCATAAACCATCCAATGAGGAATTGGGATACGCCAAATCTAAATTGTATATAAATGATATTTTAAGCATAAAATTTAAAATAGTTGTTTATTATAGTGCTAAACGTAGTTGTTTGTTATATAATATAGCGTTGAATTAAGGCATGTGTATTTTATATTTGAGTTGTGTGAATATGACTAGCGCCTTATGAAAGAATTAAAATTCAATTATTTATTAATTTAACTTATATGTATATATATACGACTATCATACATAAAAGTATATGTTAAAAATCAACTCATAATATTTAAGGAGATATATTATAGGCTAGAGCACTTTATAAAAGCTGGAAAACTAGTTTATTAAATGAAACTAATTCTAAACAAGCCTTATTAAATTAAATGCAGACTTATAGAGTTTGGGGAACTAAGTTCTAACAAGTCATATTTTAATTAATAATATTTGTATATTTTAGCATCTTAATCACTAACTAGTCTAAGTAATAATTCGAGTAATATGGAATTGAACTAAGTTTATAAATACACTTTGGGATGTGTATAAATTAATACATGAATATTTATTAAAATACGAATGGCATTTATGAATAATGATCAATGAGATTGATTTTATGCAAGAGGTAGATTAAATGGCTTAACCAAATTTAAGAACCTCAAATGAGGTAGACATAGCCAAATGACAAATTCATTTAGGGAAACATAATCATAGCCTCAAATTGATTAGGTGGTTATTTATTAATATTCTTTTATTAAAACTGATAGGTTGATTTACTATAATGACAGGTTGTTAAAAAATCTTATTTAAAATTAAACGACTATAATTATAACTTATCAGAATCTCAAAATAGTGTTTACTAAGGTATAAGTAATATAATTAAATCAACATAGTCTTTTATTATCTTGTGATACCATATGATATACTTGAGATCACTTGTTATGATACTTGAACGAAGGGGTGTGTTCCTCTAACTATAGTTGTTCAGGTGATTATAAACTATAGAATTTTTTTATAATAAATATTTATGTATGCATACAAACGCTAATGTAGAGGATCTTATTCCTATGGTTCACACAACTTATTAACACGAATCATATTCATTCAACATATAACTAAGTTTATGAGACAATTGACACCTTTGAATCATAATTCTATGTATTTTTATTTACAAGAAACATTGTTATCTGAATAATCTGAGTATTGAGAGAATATAACATATAAGAATTGGTCACATGAATTGAGAGTTATGAAACTATGTCAATGAAGTTCTAGGCTCCTAACTTAGAATTTAAAGATATATGCATATTCATAGCTTAGTATAGGTCTTCATTATCTTGGCATAAGCTATGTAATTAAAGATCCTCAGTTAGAGTTATAAATGATTATAGGGAGTTCTTGATTAAAAAGTATAAATGAATAATGGTATAGTAGTTTCATATCATTTGAGTATGTACATATGATGCATGTCCAAGTACTCATATATAGGGATTACACCTATAATTAAATATGGTTGAAATAAGTCATAAGGTGTTCACGGGACTGAAACTATAAATGTGAGAAAATAGTCACTTAGGAAAGGAATTAAGTTAATTAAATGAAAGATTGTGAAAAAACTTAGTTATGAGTTATTTGACTTTTAAGAATAGCATGATCGAGCTATTAGAATATATTTACATCCAGTAGTGAATACTTGTGTGTAGTACATATTGTGAGTATATTTTGTGCAGGTGTTTAGACATATATCACATATAATAGTGCATTGTGATGTATGCCTATGAGTTGTGTTTTCTTTGAATGCTATTATATAGTTTAAATGTAAGGTATACCCAAGTGGTATAATCCGTACTTGATGGATTATTATTTATGGTTTTAGATTGGTTTTTTCTTGGAATTGTAAGAATTGTTGATCATAATTTTATTGTTTTATTCATAAACAAAGAACTATGATATTATGGGATGTTATAAAGTGTATTGTGTTTAAAATCTAAAGTCTAAATGTATGTTATATTTGGGTGGTGCAACCGTGTTTGTTATGTATAGATACATTCTCACGTTCGATAGACTAAGTGAATACATGTTAGTTATTTATATGAATGATATGTTTTATGACAGTGAGTAGGAATTTATGCATGCATACAACCTCTAAGATTTTAATAAATGCTATGGTAGAATATTATTGTCTTCTATGGGAACTGTGACTTATTTTGTTATATCTAGTTGTTTGTATATGGTTTTCATGGACATATAACTGTTTTATTAGACTAATTGTGGTACTTAGTAATTATGTTTAAAAATATTAGACTATGGTAATATGGGTTATCATAGGGTGTAGAATATTTGAAAATTAATTATAGTAATTAGAATCTGCAGTCAAATATGTATTTTTCTTAGGTGATATAAATTGTAGTCATTATTTCTAGTATGGGATAGATAATAATGTAAGAATCATTCATATGTTTGACAGAATAAATGTATGCTTATGATTACTACTATGTTTAGAATGTTATAAGATTACTAGTAGGATGTAATCTATATGAATATTTGGTTATATTAAGTTAAACAATATTACATTTACGATAGTAAGGAGTGAGTTGGACTTCACTGGCTTACTAGTATCACAATGCTAGATGAAAGCAATCCGATCAAGTGGTGTGTATGAATTTTTATTGATCTATAGATTGTCATTATTGATTATTTTTTAAACTTTGGCCAAAATATGTTTAGTGAGACATTATCATTTTATGAGTATGATTTATATGTTTGTGCGATACTTTGTAATAGTATATATTTTCTATGATACACTGCATGTTTAGTTTTAGAAATTATATAGCACATGGGTACTTGCTTGTCTCTCTGGATTCCTGCACCATCACTATCTACTTATATATGAAGGTAGAGCCATGACCTAATGAAATTAATGTGGAGGATTTTTGTTCCATGGTTGGTGTAAAAAAATTCTCAGATTATGTTTTTCCTCCCCCATAATAGTATTAATTTTGAGATGACACTTGAGATTACCACAGATAATGGAGAGTCTAGGGAATGCATGCTTTGTGGAGCCATGTATCTTATTTATGTACATTGTATTATATTATATTTATTATTGAAAAAATTATTGTGAAGAGTTGTAATTACCTATTTATTGCGGATTCAAAATAGTGTCTGTATATTATACCAACAGTGGCTGGCTATTTGTAAATACTTTCTATGTTTATATTATGATGTGTTTCATATAGTGACAGTGATTAGTGATTGTTAGATGCTATGAGTTTGTTTACATTTATCACTCTTAGAGTATTTTATATGATCACTACTTAGATCCTTTTGGTGTAATCTATTTATAGTATATGTGTTTAATTTTATTTTTTTAATCTCATATTTCTAATTAGACCTCAACAAGGTCATTAAATTAGCCTATTCAATAGGTAATATTATAGCTCAGTTGATTTTTGTTGAGAATGAGGATATCAAGACAAGAAGCTACCAAGAAGTGTGGTGCTATGTTAAATATGACTTAGTCAATGAGTTGTAATTTCAAGATAAACAAGAAGGTTATAAGATGGCTCACTATGAGATGGTATTGTGTTATGAGCATTCAACCAAAGATGATATAGAGGAGATTTTGTTAAGGATGAAGGAATAATAGGGGTATAAGTAGAGCTTCAAGCATAATAATGAAGGATAAGGCATGATTAAGAAGCAATAATAACCAAGATCGCAAAAACCAAACATGGCATTTGAAGAAGAAAGTTATGAGTTAAGAGCAAGAATGAAGAATGGGGATTATGATGGGGAATCCAGAACAACAAACAGCTCTGATTCCACTTGTCAGGATCTTGCTCCTTAATAAGAGCATAATATGATTACCTTGTATAAGCAACTAAACATGCGGAATTAACCAGAAGCAATAAGTAACTAGAATTCACAAATGACACAGAATATGAGAGACAACACAATCTGTATTAATACTCATCCAGAAAAGAATACAATGAAGAGACGCCACACTCTTCCACACCTTTCAGGTTTCCCACACCAAGTGTATAGTAATTCTCCTTCAAGAGTTCACTCTCCTACCAAAAATGGTCCCAACACACAACTCAAACACAGAGTTGGTGTTCACCTCCAATCAGTCAGTAATAACACTGCTAGTACACAAGTACTCAAAGTAATTCAAGTAGATCTCCCATGAACTTGCAACAACCTGCAACTAAAATGATCTTACTTACACATGTAAATCTACCATGAACTTGCAACAACTTGCAATTCAAATGATCTTACAAATAGAAGGATCTACCTTGCCTTCCTCTATTTGCTCTAATTACAATACATGCCAATGGGTCTATAAATAGATCCCACACTAAACAATAACTTAGACTTCTAATTTATAGTAGTTAGACACGTAGCTCAATACTTGAAATAGCCTTTACATGCAAACAATCAGTTCAACAAACTAATTGTTCGTGCAATGAGCAGTTCTAGAACCGCACAGGCGACCGACATCGGTCCCTGTCTGTCTGGAGATGACCAACGTTGGCTAACTCCTATCGATGTCAATTGCCTTTTGCACTGTATATGATCGACATCGATTACATTGCCGACACTGGTATCCCTGGAACTCAACAACCTCCTCCATGTCTGCATCAGTTGAAGCTTTTAGCTCCACAACCTAACAATCTCCCACTTGGAGATAAATAGCTGCAATTATACCTATACTTGTACATCATCTAGTTTGTTTTCTTGCCTCTGTATCCCTCTTCAAGATCACTCTTGAAGACCAACCACCACAAATCCTGTGGTGCGCCTCCTGTCATCCAAATCACCTGCCACATCTGCATCTACAAACCCATGTAGAAAAAACTTGACCCTGCATAGCATGTGCACCTATTGTTGGTCCCTTTCAGATATTTGAGAATCCACTAAACTGCCCTCCAGTGCTTCTTTCCCGGATTGGCTCCAAACTTGCTGACAACTCCCACTACTTGGGAAATCTCAGGTCTAGTACATACCATGCACTTAACCTCATTATGTGAATCAGGACACTGTTCATAGAACTATCCAACCATCGGTGTGCTAACCAATTTCACACAATCATCTAGAGACAAAATCAACCTATGACCTTCCATGTCCCTAGAACACACTCATGCCAAAGAATCTTGCTGCTCCTAGATTCCTCATGACACACCTCTGAACTAACTTTACCTTTAATTCAGCAACTCCCTATATGTGTAACCCTGCAACAAGCACACAATATAGTAACAGGATAATGTAGCTAATATTATCCAACCTGGTAAAGAGAAACACAATGGTCAAACCTCCATTGTCCTGCAGCTTACTCAAGACCATATACCCTGGCCTTCCATCTCATGTGTCCATTCCCACTCTTCTTTATCCTTAACATCCATTCGTCTCTCAATGCTTTTATCCCGGCTGGCAACTCTACCAAATCTCCCACTTGGTTCTCTTCCAAAGAATTCATGCCATGCTCCCACTATTTCTTGGATTCTACTTGCATTGCCTCTTCACATCTTCCTGGTTCTTGACCATCAGTAAGCAACAAGTAATATAAAGAAGGTGAACAACAAATATGAGGTCCACTTACCCTTTCAGTCCTCCATATGGGCATTTGAGACTCTTTGACAGCTCGCTGTCCGCCCAACATCCGTTCCAGTGATCGATCTCGGCCATCTCTCAGTCTGCACCTGACCGGCATCGGTTCCATGCGACTGACCCACCTGTCGACGTCGGTCTCCGCTTGCCTGACACTATCGACTCTGCTAGTCTGCACATGACCGATGTCGGTACCTTCCTGATCAACGTCGATTCCATGTGACTGACGTCGATATTTGAGTTTTCCTGTAAGTGATGACTTCTTTACTTGCGAGCTCATCTTGGATCAAAACTCTATCCATACTGCCCTGCTCAGAATTATTTAGCCCTTGTGACTAATCTCTGTCCATCATCTCCTCCATAAACACCAAGGCTTCCCTGTTCTTGTCAAAAATATCAAATTTCCTTTTCTTGCAATGAACTCAATCTATGCCCTCTAAATCTAAACTCATACCTTTTGACTCAAGAATGTCCATTCCCTTCTTATTCATGTGACCAAGCCTACTAAGCCACATCTTCAAATCTACAGCTGAAGTGGATAAACTAGAAGTAGAATCAGTAATACAAGTAGATAGATAAAGAGTACCTACTTTCTTACCTCTTGCTACAACAAGTGCACCCTTGAAAACTTTCCAAGAGTCTGCTGTGAGAGTTATTGTGCAACCCTCATCACCCAAACTTCCTACAGAAATCAAATTCTGCTTCAGAACTGGGATATGCATGACCTCCTTCAACACCCATGTGTTGCCCGTCTGCAATTGCAGCTTCACTTTCCCTTTGCCAACCATTTGACAAGGCTTACCATCCCCTAAATAAATTTTTCCAAAGTCTCCTTGGACATACTCATGAAAAAATCCCCTCTTTGGGGATGCATGGAAAGAGGCACCAAAATCTAAAACCCAAGATTCTACTTTATCCAAGGAACATACAAGAGCATCCTGTGCAACAATACTTGCATCACCTGCTTCTTCAGTTCCTTCTTATTGATCTTCACCCAACCAACAATCTTTCTTTTTGTACCCTACCTTTCCACAATTTCAGCAAATAATCTTGCCATACCTGGATTTGGATCTCCTGCCTATCTTTGACCTTGATCTCCCATGCTCGATCTTCTCTCTTTGCCTTTCCCTGCTTTCAACACTCAAAGCATACCCTGATAATTCACCTGTGCTTTTCCTGTGAATTTATTCATTCAAAATTACACTCACAACATCATCCACTTTTAAGATTTTTGAAGCAGACACAGTATTACTAACTGTCATTACCAAACTCTCCCAACTTTCAGGTAATGAGCATAAGATTAAGAGAGCCTTAATTTCATCATCAAAAATAATATTGACTAAATTTAACTGGTTTACCAAACCATGGAAATCACTAAGATGACTATGTACAGATCCACCATCCAACATTTGCAAATTAAATAATTGCTTCATAAGAAATACCATATTCAAAGCTGAGGGTTTTTCATATAAATTTGCCAAAGATTCCATCAACTCTACCGTTGTCTTAGCCTGTGATAAGTTGGAAATCACAGACGATGCAAGGCTCAACCTTATAGATCCCAGAGCCTTCTGATCAAGAACCTCCCATTCTTCATCCTTCATATCTGTGGACTTACATGCAACCACACCCAACGATAAGTACAAATCTTTCTGATACATATAATATTCTATCTGCATCCTCCATAATTGATAGTTCTTGCCATTAAACTTCTCCATTCGTAGCTTACTTTCTTCTGCCATTGCTATAATCCCACTCAAACAGAAACCCATGTGAGTAACCTGTAATCAACACACACTTACCAGATCTGAAACACCTGTTAGTAACCCAACCAAAAGCTCTGATACCAGTTGATGGGGAATTTAGAACAACAAATAACTCTGATTCCACTTGTCAAGAATCTTGCTCCTCAATAAGAGCACAATATGATTACCTTGTATAAACAACTAAACATGCAAAATTAACCAGAAGCAATAAGTAACTAGAATTTACAAATGACACAGAATATGAGACAACACAATCTGTATTAATACTCATCCAGAAAAGAATACAATAAAGAGACGCCACACTATTTCACACCTTTTAGGTTTTCCACACCAAGTGTACAATAATTCTCCTTCAAGAGTTCACTCTCCTACCAAAAACGGTCCCAACACACAACTCAAACACAGAGTTGGTGTTCACCTCCAACCAGTTAGTAATAACACTGCCAATACACAAGTACTCAAAGTACTTCAAGTATATCTCCCATGAACTTGCAACAACTTGCAACTCAAATAATCTTACTTACACATGTAGATCTACCATGAACTTGCAACAATCTACAATTCAAATGATCTTACAATTGGAAGGATCTACCTTGCCTTCCTCTATTTGCTCTAATTAAAATACATGCCAATGGGTCTATAAATAGATCCCACACTAAATAATAACTTAGACTTTTAATTTACAATAATTAGACACGCAGCTCAAGACTTGAAATAGCCTTTACATGCAAACAATCGGTTCAACAAACTAACTGTTCGTGCAACGAGCAGTTTTAGAACTGCACAGGCGACCGACGTCGGTCCCTATCTGTCTGGAGATGACCGACGTCAGCTGACTCCTGTCGATGTCGGTTTCCTTCTGCACTGTATATGACCGACATTAGTTACATTGTTGACGCTGGTATCCCTAGAACTCAGCAACCTCCTCCATGTCTGCATCAGTTGAAGCTTTTAGCTCCACAACCAAACAGATTAGCCATTAGAGGCAAAGCATGATGGAAAGAAAATAGAGATGGAGAAGTTAAAACATGAAGTAAACAAGGAGTTAAATTAGGTTATACACCTCATGGAGATAGAATATGAGTGTGTAAAGAGATTAGACAAGGCAAAAAGACAAACATGCAAGAACCGGCTGAGGAGAAAAGAAAAAGAGAATAGGAGAAATAGAAAGAGGAGATCAGATAAGCATAAGATGAATAATTAGAAAGCAATGAAGAAGGTAGACAAGACAATTTGAGTAGGTGCTCAAAATTTTCCCCACTTGGGGAGTATGGTGCATAGCATCCTAAGTTGATATAGATTGTAAGTATGCTTAAGTAGTTTCATTTTGAATTTTCTTGGTTTGTGATAGGTGTTAGAGGTCTTATAGATTCCCTTAGAGTGTTTGAGAGTCATTAGGGTTCTTAAATTAGTGTGTTCTTAGGTCTTTTTAGTTTTCCCACCAAAAAGCCTAATTTGAAATTTTCAATTGATGAACCATGATTTTGTAAGGTGTTTGAGTCTTGGGGGAAACCAAAAAGTTGATCAATGTTTATAATGGTCCTAAGAAGGTGTGAAGGTGTTTTCCAATGTGCCATTCATGTGAGATAACAATATGAGAAAAGAATATAGAATTTGTAAATTCCACCCACGTTGGGTTGGCCAAAAGAAGAGAGTTTCTTACATGTTTTGCATAATAAGTAAGTTATAATGAATGTAGATAGTGTGTGTGTGAAGTAAATAGATAGTATAGGAGGAGAACCTCGAAGAACAAAGGTAGAGCTTTAGGAAAGACAAGAGAAACATAAAGATTTTGAATAAAACTTTGTCTATAATGTAATTTTTATGTAGGATTATTTTGGTACAAGTTATCAAGGAATAAAGGAATACTTTGAATGAGTTATTTATGAGATTATTGGTATGAAATTCATCTTACATTTGTATTTTCATTGGAATGGAGTGGATTATGCATACTTAGCTGCAATTAAGAAGTTGTATTGCATAGTTGTGCATGCCCTATTCTTGCACAGTCAAGAATACATAAAAAATAATATATTTTTTATGGTTGTTTTAGTGAATTTTGAGTTGTTTTAGGTCAAATCATTAATAGAGTATTCATCCTTGTAGAAATTCATTAATATTTTTATTTTTCGTTGTGCATCTCTAATTATTTGTAAGTCTTCTAGAAGGAATTTTTTTGAATAATTATAACACATATTGTTGTAGAGGAAATTTGGGAAAAACTTGACATCACCTTTAAGTCCAAAATGTTGAAAAACCCATATGAGAACTGTCAATTTGTCCAATTCAGAGATCTAAAAAAAAACATTTTTTTGGCTTTCTAGTATCTCCATCACATGCCATATAGTTGTAAAGGTATGTACGGTGATTTTATTTTGGATTTATAGTATCTCCACAATATAATTGCATCTGTATGGAATGAATCCATAGTACTTCCCATCATCTCCCAAAACCATTATGGCTTTGACGTGGCATTGGCATCAAAAATTAGATTAGTACGTGTCGACCCCACATTTCAAAGTCATAAATTACCCTTTCCACCATGTGGCATCATTTGATATGACACTCTCTACATAACCTACAGGCATATTACTTCCACTTAGGGCTCTTCCATCTTTAGCTCGACCTAAGCCCTCTCAAGATTATCCTCGACCCCTGCACCATAAACCTTGTTGGAACTCAATTTTTTCATTTTTTTAAAATTTTAATCATTTTGCAAAATTCAAATATTTCTTTTGTGGATGTGTATTCATGTGGTTACATTATGGTGAAATGGCTATGATAATTTTACTAAAATATTTCATTACCAAGGGTTAAGAATTTGATTCTCCTTGAGAGCTTTTTTTTCGAGTTAATTTTTCTGCTTGCACAGTTGGGCCTTTAACAATGAAATGAAAACTTTATTGAGTTTGTTTTGAAACTTGTAGAAGTTGAAGGATGAGAATTTTTTTATTTTTGTCTTTTTATCTTTGAGTCCTTTTGATGAATTTTTTGCTTGCATAGTTTGGCCTTTAACAATGAAATGCAAACTTATTGAGTTTATTTTGACTCATCTAGATGTCAAAGGAGGAGCATTTTTTTGTCACTATCTTTTTATCTAAGTGCTACACTTTGGTGGAGTCAAAATTTCACTTTGAGCATCCACATTACCAAAAAAAATAGTTTCTTTTTAGAATTTGCTTCTCACTCCTCCATTTGTGGATCTTTTACATGTCATAATGTTTGACAAGGAACTCAGATTGACGCATCATTTTTTACAATGCATGATTTTTCATGATCTTCACAACCATGCCGTAAATTTTTTTCTACTTTGTCTTCAAATTATATTTATAAGTAAAATTTACATTTTTTAACTATAAAATCTATTGTAAACAAACTATGTATAAAGTGCCACCTTATTTCTATTAGAAATCACTTTTTACATCTTTTGGTGTGTATTATAGATTATTTAGGACCTATTTCATTTTTTTGTGCCAATCATTATATTAGGGCAAAACACTATACAAAACTATCAGTATAAGTAGTTTGAGGGGGGGTTTTCCTCTTTTTGAGTGTGTTTTTAATTTAAGGTTCAATCCAAGGCCTTTTTTTTCCTTTTGTGAAGGCTTCCATTCAATATGTAAAAGAGAATATGACACTCAAGAAGTAAATTTTTTTTCTAAACTCCATCATTTTGAGTAAGGATGCCATCATACACTCCCTGAAGAACAAAACTACTCATTTGCAACATCATCTTGATGTGTTGGACATACATTTTCATGCTTCTAGTCCACCTAAAGTCATTGTTACTACACCTACTAGCTTTTATTTAAGAATTTGAGCATGTCATTATGTCTAATGCTCTTATTGTTGCACCTTCTGCACATCCCACTTCAAATCTTCTTGCCTATCTACCTAATTGTTTTAAGAAGCATACTACTTCCTTTAGTTCCCACATGCTCTATTCCATGGCTCACCTTGGTGGAGGTCTTGGTATACACTCACAAGGCATTGTTGATCCTATCTAGCTTGTTCATTGGAAAACTTGCCATAACATTGGTTATGAGGTAGGTATTTCATCTTCCTTGGGATCACTTGATGCTAGCTCAACTCCAATTTTTGTTCTCTCTTCTCTTTATACACCTAAGACATGATAACCCTAAGACTACTTTATTCAAACATGTTCCTCTTGATAATCTTACAAATTTAGATGTTTTCTTGCATGGACCAATTGTAGACTTTAAATTGTATAATATGCAGGCATATGATTCTACCATCCATAATCATCTAGGATGGATTTTTTTATCGATTATGGTGGCATCATAAACATTCTTTATGAGGTATCTAGAGGCATGTCACCTCCATTAATCAACTTCTTAGTCTGCACACTACTCCTCTTGCTTCTAATGCTCCTTGTTATTAAGTTTATATCTCTTCTTTGACAATTGTATCAAGAGAAATTATCATATTATTGATGGCTTTGTTTGACATATTGATAGTGTCCTTATATAAGGATATATTTTGGTGAATACGGTGTTAGTTTTTCCTCATTTGGTGGTTTTATTTTTTGGATGTATTATGTCACACTAAGTTATAAAGTACCATGGGGTTATTTGTTTTCAGCTATGTGTGGTTCTCTATTTTGCATAATTTATTCATATTTCAATTACTTGAATCTTCCATCATCACTAGGGCCATCTTATTTATTGATACATATTTTACCCATATATTCAAAATTTATTTGATATATTAATCATCTCCTTTTTGTAAGGAGATATTCTAGTGAATATAGTGTCATTTTATCTTTTTCAATATTTTAGCAATGGCATTTTTTAGTTACTCCACCCAGTCAACATTGCGGGGGGGGGGGGGGGAGAAGGGGCGGGAGTTCGGGTGGGGTATGTGCACATACTACTTGTTTGAATGTTCATTTCCATGGTAACCCATTGGGACATAAAAGTAACAACATCAAGAGGTTGATTGCATTAATTTATGAATTCTTTTTTGAACTATGTTGTATTTTTGACACCTCATTCAATAGATTGATAATATATTTTCAATATGGCACTATTCTGGTATATACAATGATAATTTATCCTCTTCAATAATTTAGTAGTGGATCTCGACCACTCATAAATCATTAAAGTTATTCAACAATGTTTATTGTCACTTATTTAGTGACTTTTAGTCTAGTGCATTCTTACTTACTTTCACTCCACCTAGTTCTTGTGTGATGGCCTTCATTACATACAAGTTCCTTATTTATCATTGTGTTTAAGTATTGAGTTTTTTGGCTTCTTGGGATGCCTTGTGACATATATTATCTCCTCCTTACACTTTTGTTATTTTACTAGTTTTTTGATAAACTCTGAGGTGACTCATTTTTTTAAATTTTTATAACAATGTTTCTTTTAAGTGAGCCTTGTATAGATGTACAATTTATATTTTGACTTGGTGGTTACAACTCAACATCTATGTATTCTATTAAGATGGATTGGCATCCATAGGAACATTAACATTACACTATATATTTGTACATAAGTACTTGATTAGGCCTAAATACCACGACCCATATCTAAGGATATGTCTTGTTGTTTTTTGATTTTTTTCTCTCCTTAATTTTGTACTTAAAAGAGGGTGTTGGTGTGTTCACACTAAGAAGAAGTCTTTAGCTAATTAACTCAGTTTTGTCTAGGTTCATAATAGAAACTATTAAACTCAATTGAAATTGGTTGTTAAGTCATTACAATTGAACAACTTTAATAATCTAAAACATAAATGTGGGTTCCAATATTTAAACATGTAGTAAATTATTTCCCATTTTACTTTATAATTTCAATCTATTTAATATATTTTTCGTAACTTTTAGTTAAAGGAGCCAAATAAATAATTTTTATAAGTAAAAGGTGCAAATTTTAAAATTTAACAAAACCATATAAAATTTAAACATTAAAAATCAAGTTTTCTAAATGTTTCAAGAATAGTCATATTTCTAATAAATCCTAGATAATATGAGTTATACTAAAATACAAAACTTCCATTTAATTATTTTATGATAATAAAATAAATATGAAACTTAATATATATACCTACCTACTAAGGACTTATATTTCCTTACAAATGACATCATGTATGTGTGTGGATGTGCCCCCTCAAATTATGAAATGTGACATACTTATCATCTAAAGTCCTAAATAGTTTAATGTACCATTAAATATAATAATATGAATATTATATTATTATAAACATTCATCCATAAACTTTAATATGGAAATGTCTTGATCAATTATTAATTATATGATGTGTGAATGTTTTATTCTCTTATGCAACTCTTGGTAGATTTTATGCCTTTTTCTCAATGATATTATCTCTTCCGCTCAAAGGAATGTCCCACATTTAACCATAACAATTAAATGTAATTATTCACAAATTAAGTATATAATAATCACCATCTTAATCTACTTAAAATATCATCAAATAACAATTAATTTTATAATTATAATATTTATTGAATTAAAATGTTCTAATTTATTATGAATACGTAAAATATATAATGTATTCATATTTATTTAATTAAAAATAAAAATAATAAAATAGGTGTGATAATAAAATTATGTCGACCATACTTTTCACCTATTTTAAACACTTTAAATATTGTTGAATAGTAACAAGTCACACAATTAAACTCTAACTATTCAATACCATTCACAATTGATCAAGTCATAAATGTTGTGGTAAAAGATACCCAAAATCAAAAAATTCTCATATATTAATTAATCAAGGTAGGGCAATTTGTACACCAAGGAAAAGTAACTAACTATGTGCCAAATTTAGCAGTAAACCCCACATTTGGTTAATGAAGGAGATGTAATCGAGCCCATTGCTTATTAAAGAAAACCAAAGATCTTGATGGTTACTTAGGGCTCCTAGATGACAGTTTGGGGTCATTTTTAAAATTGTTGTTTACTATTTTCTAATATATTTCACCACAACATAGTTACAGTATTGGATGCCTCTTAAGTTTTTTGGGAGCTCAAAAAAATTCACACTAATTTTTTTGTGTAAAATATCTTGAGTTGATCTTTCTACAAATACAAACAGTTCTAAAATCGAACTATTACAAAAAAATATATGATCTTAAAAAAATGTCCACTCTAAATGATTATTATTAATAATTTTTTAACAGATTTATTGTTTTTAAGAGTTTTCTTATTTGAATAGTTATTAATGTTGAATGATTTTTATTAGCTTTATTTATATTTTAAAAAATTGTTGTTTTTATTTTTTTTAACTATAAAATAAGTTGTTCCCCTATTGTAATATAGAGTGGATAATATGTATATCCTTTAAAGTGATTACTTTCTTTTTAGAAACTTCTCTATTATTTTATAATAAATATTTGTTTCCTATTCATGAAAATATATGTAAATTTAGTAGAGAATAAATTTATTTATTATTACACACTAATTTGTAACAATTGGTGTGTTGTCCTTTAAATTAAATCCTAAATTTATATTGAAATCTAGCATTTTTAACTAGGAGATTTTATCTTAACATTTTTTTGTCAATGAAAAAGTTTGCGTGTTTACCTTTATATAACTTCAAAAGCATGCGCAAACAAAAAAGATTTATCTTGAATTTTAACACTTAAACAATTTTCTCAATCATAGGGGAAGTGCATCATGTACCTTGAGTTTTGTCCCACCTACCATATCATTACAAGGTTATCCACCTCTGCATCCTTAGTGGTGGAGCAATCATTCTCACAGTTACCTATATTTTTATAGCTTATCTCCTTTTTTGGGGGTTTTAAGGAATGATAATTCTTTAGACGTGTCTATCTATAGACATTTTTCTTATAATAAAAACTATGAACAATATGTATGGTAAGTGAATTATAAAGAAAACCATAAATTTTTTTACTAATACATGTATATTTTAACGAGTTTAACAACTTTATGGACATTTAATAAGAAACATTGGTGAATACTTCTTCAAAAAATTATTCATTGGTGAATCTAAATTTTGGGTAATGTGTCAAAAAATATCTAGTTGGTGAAAAATATCTCCTAAAAGTACCTTATTCCTCCTCCCTCTCAACGAGGAGGATGGAGTCTTCTTGCTCTTCATGGTAAAGATTACACTATTGTTTCACCTCTTTAATTAGCCTCTTCGACATCAAAGGAAGTGGGAATGTTGTCTTGACTTCTCCTCTACCTATGAAGGGGGTTTTGGTTCCTTTATCTTCTCTTGATACACAAGATAGGTGGGAGAACCTTGATCCCTTTATTGATTTAGCCCTCACCTTGAGGATCCCTCTACTTAAGAATATCACTCTACGTGATGATCCACCTCCTCCATTTGGTACTATGATAAGTACATGTGTTTGATTCCTGTACTATAATCTAATAATTTTTTTTGATAAAATAACTATATTATTTTTTATAATATAACTATAATTTAACTTTGACACATGACATTTTGAGATCATTTATGATGAGTACCAACCAACCACTTTTTTTATTTGATAGGTAAAACATTTTTTATCGGAGTTACAAACTGATTCTAGGTATACTGGGACTCAAATCCTGCAAAAAGGAAAAAAACCATGATAACAAGGCAAAAATAAGCACCAAACCCCACCAATGCAAGACTTTAGGCAATCCATCAGAATGAATAACTTAAACCAAATAAAACAGGGAGGATAAACCAACTAAAGAAGTCCAACCAAGGTCACCAACCCTACCTCTGAGGACTTATCCACAGACTAAAGCCATTCATCTCCCTCTCTTAGAAAGGAGATCTTCCAATGTCCATTTAGAGCGATTTTTATCAAAGAATTTGCTTTCTCCCTCAACATTTATGTCTATGATTTGTGCCCTTTCTTCTTTGAAGAGACTCATACATGTTAAGTTGTGGAGCTAAAAGCTTCACTGATGCAGACATGGAGGAGGGTGCAGAAAGGGTTGCTGAGTGCCACGGACACCGACGTCGGTCAGGCCAACCGACGTCGGCAGGATGGAGACAGGAAGCAATCGACGTCGGTCAGAGATCGGCCGGCGTCGACGATCCCTAGGCAGACAGGGACTGGCGTCGGTCACCTGTGTGGTTCAACTGCGAGCTTATTACGGGCAGTTAGCTAACGAACCAAGTGTTTGCATGATGAGTGCTAATTATATACTGAGAGCTACGAATCTAATTATTGTACTAGGTGTCTAATTATTGTTTGGATGAGATATATATAATAGACTCATGGTTGTATTGTAAAAGTGTAGCTAGGGAGTAAGAGAGCATTGTTATAAGCTCCTTCGGTGTGTGAGGTAGAGCAATGGTGTGTTCCTCCTAGTGCCACAGTACCAAGGTGGGTGCTGGATTGGAGAATCAGCAGGGTTCTTCAGGAGTGTATGATCTTAGTCATCAGGTGAGCATGGTTTCTATAGGAGATCTACATGGTAAGTAAGATCATTGATATGCAGGTGTATGTGTGTGCAAGGTCAAGGTTCACAGGTGTGCAGAACCAGCTTGATCTGTAGTTTGAAGATCGATAGGACATCAACACAATAGGGAGCAACATCAAGAGAGATCTACTTGGAGTACAGGTGTGTACTTGTGGAGTGCGTGGAGCACTTGTGGAGTGCATGGAGCACAGGTGTAAGGTGAACACCAACTCAATGTGTGAGTTGGGTGTTGGGACCTAGTAGAGAGAGCTTTGAGGAGAGAATTACTGTTCACTTGAGGTGTGGGAAACCTTTGAAGAGGTGGTGGAGAAGAAGTGGCATCTTCTTTATTGTATTCTTTTCTATATGAGTATTAATATAAGTTGTGTATTGTCTCTCATATCTTGTGTTATTTCTGGATTCTAGTTACTTGTTGATTCTGGTTATTTCCGCATGTTAAGTTGCTTGAATTTGGTAATCAATTGTGTGCTTCTGGGTTGGTCCTATTTCCAACAAGTGGTATCAGAGCATGTTTGTTGTTCTAGGTGCCTGACAAGTGGTATCAGAGCTAAGGTTGCAGGAAGCAGGTTTTGTGTTTTGGTTACAGGTCACTTTCAAGGATTTTTGATTGAGTGGGAGCAGAGCAACGGCAGATCACAGTAAGCTAAGGATGGAGGAGTTGAAAAGCACAGATGGTTACTTATGGTCTGATGGAAAGAAAGAGCAGGTAAAAGAAGATTATTGGTTTGTGGAAGATCAGCAAGGAGGAACTAAAGAAGAAGATGTTGCAGGTTATGTGGCACAGGATGCTCTGGGAGGTTTCTTGGATAAAGTTGAATCTTGGATAAAAGATTCGGTTGCCTCTTTCCATGCAGTCCCAGGTAGAAGAGCTGGTGAGCCTTGCCAAAGAATTGGCAAAGGGGAAGTGAAGCTGAAATTGCAGATGGCCAACACATGGGTGTTGAAGGAGGTCATGCAGGTCCCAGGTTTGGAGATGTGGCTAATTTCTTCATAAGAGTTGGGTGATAAGAGATGTACGAGAGCTCTCACAGCGGATGCACTTGAATTAGCTGGTGGTAAGAAAATAGGTACTCTTTATCTACTTGTTTATATTACTGAGTCTTCTTTTGTTGCAGAGACGTGGCTTCGTAGGCTTGGTCACATGAGCAGAAGGAGATGCATGTTCTTAAGCGGAAGGCAGATATATTTGATAGGCTTAAGAACTGGAAAGCCTTGGTGTTCTTGGAGGAGATGGCGGACAGAGATCAGTGGATGTGGCTGGATACTTCTGAGCAGGGCAGTTTGGACATGGGGATTGATTCAAAAGAGCTCACGGGTAAAAATTCATCACTCACAGGAAACACAGGTACCAGCGTCGGCAGTGAAACTGATGTCGGTAGCAGGTAAGACCGATGTCGATCATGAGGACCGATGTCGACAGAAGGAGGACAACGACGGTGGCAGGTTGGTAGTCAGGACAGGCGCAGGAACCGATGTCGGTCGGATGCAGACTGTGAGGTGGCCGAGGTCGGTCACTGTAATGGATTTTGGGTGGACAGCGAGCTGTCAAGGAGTCTCAAACACCCATACGGAGGACTGAAGACGTAAGTAGGCCCTCAAATTCATTGTTCCTCTTCTTTATACTCGTTGCTGATTGTAGAGCAGGAAGGATCCAGGAAACAGGTGGGAGCATGGCAGGGATATGATGCAGAACCAAACGAGAGTCTTGGTAGGGTTGCCAGTTGGTGCAAAAGCACAGAGATGAATGGATTCCTTAGTTGAAGAATAGAGAGAACGGACACGTGAGACGGAAGGCCAAAGCATATGGTCTTGAGGAGCTGCAGGATAGTGGTACAGGTTTTGACAGGTGGAGGATGAAGCATGACTTCAGTCGATGTCAGGTAACTACTATGGTTTGACTTACCAGGTGGATGATGAGTCATGACATCATTCTGTTACTATATGTGGATGGTATGTTTGCTAGCAGGATTGTACATACAGGGTTTTGCTGAGCTAAGGGTAAGATTAGTTCAGTGGTTTGCTATGAAGAATTTGGAGCAGCGAAATTCTTTAGCATGGAAGACATGGGAGATCACAGGGTGATTTTGTTTCCAATGGGAGCTGATGTGAATCAGGTGTTGGCAAGGTTCATTATGCAGGATGCAGAATCGGAGCGCACCAAGGGCTAGACAGTTCAGTGTCCGAAATCACATGAGGTCTAGTATAGGCCTGAGTTTTCCCAAGCAGTGGGAGCTGTCAGAGAGTTAGGAGCCAATTCAGAGAAGTGGATTCTTAGGTATTTGAGAGAGACCAGCAGCAGGGATTCATGCTATTTAGGGGTCAGGACTTCACTACATGTGTTTGTAGGAACGGATGTGGCAGGGTACTCAGATGACAGGTGGTACATCACAAGTTGTGTGGTGGGTGGTCTTCAGGGTTGAGCTTGAAGAGGGATACAAACTAGGAAACAGATTAGACGAGGTACAGGTATAGGTACAGTGCAGTTGTTTATCTCCAAGTGGGAGATTGTTAAGTTGTGGAGCTAAAAGCTTTACTAATGCAGACATGGAGGAGGGTGCAGAAAGGGTTGCTGAGTGCCACGGACACTGGCGTCGGTCAGGCCAACCGACGTCGGCAGGATGGAGACAGGAAGCAACCGACGTCGGTCAGAGATCGGCCGGTGTCGGCGACCCCCAGGCGGACAGGAGCTGGCATCGATCACCTGTGTGGTTCAACTGCGAGCTTATTATGGGCAGTTAGCTAACGAACCAAGTGTTTGCATGATGAGTGCTAATTATAGACTGAGAGCTACGGATCTAATTATTGTACTAGGTGTCTAATTATTGTTTGGATGAGATCTATATAATAGACTCATGGTTGTATTGTAAAAGTGTAGCTAGGGAGTAAGAGAGCATTGTTATAAGCTCCTTCGGTGTGTGAGGTAGAGCAATGGTGTGTTCCTCCTAGTGCCACAGTACCAAGGTGGGTGCTGGATTAGAGAATCAACAGGGTTCTTCAGGAGTGTATGATCTTAGTCATCAGGTGAGCATGGCTTCTATAGGAGATCTACATGGTAAGTAAGATCATTGATATGCAGGTGTATGTGTGTGCAAGGTCAAGGTTCACAGGTGTGCAGAACCAGCTTGATTTGTAGTTTGAAGATCGATAGGACAACAACACAACAGGGAGCAACATCAGGAGAGATCTACTTGGAGTATAGGTGTGTACTTGTGGAGTGCATGGAGCACTTGTGGAGTGCGTGGAGCACAGGTGTAAGGTGAACACCAACTCAGTGTGTGAGTTGGGTGTTGGGACCTAGTAGAGAGAGCTTTGAGGAGAGAATTACTGTTCACTTGAGGTGTGGGAAACCTCTGAAGAGGTGGTGGAGAAGAAGTGGCATCTTCTTTATTGTATTCTTTTCTGTATGAGTATTAATACAAGTTGTGTATTGTCTCTCATATCTTGTGTTATTTTTGGATTCTAGTTACTTGTTGATTCTGGTTATTTCCGCATGTTAAGTTGCTTGAATTTGGTAATCGATTGTGTGCTTCCGGGTTGGTCCTATTTCCAACAAGTGGTATCAGAGCATGTTTGTTGTTCTAGGTGCCTGACAATACATCAGTTAATTTTTTTATAAGGCTTGGGTTGGGAAGACCAAGGGTCAGCTGCAAGATAAGGAACTAGGAGGGAGGGGAGTGCGGAATCCTTTAAGGGAGCCTCCACTAGGATTGGAGGGGGCCTAGGTGGGGAAGAGGGAAACTCCTCTAGTTGGGGGATTAGCAAAAGGGAAACATAAGCCAGTTCATCCCTAGGGCAGCCCTCAACAACATCCTGCTTAGCAAGAAAGGAGAATGTGGGGTGAAAATGTTTACCATACTTTTTCCACATGAAGTTGTGATCAAGGACCCCATCTTTCCTCCTCCACACTTGTTGAGGATATATACAAGACTTAGTCGAGCACCTATCAATATGATGTCCAGGCTGGTGGTAATGAAATCACCTAAAGGGGAGGCCTTCATAATTGAGAAAATGGGTTTGTGAACTACACGAGGAGAGCAGTTTGATTGAAAAAGAGAGCGGCTTGAAAAAATCAACATAATCACAAACTTTGACAAAGCTGAGGCCCCAAGAGGAGGCATAAATTTTCATAAATGAACCAATTTTTTCCTCCAATTTTTTGATGAAATTATAATTCATAGGAGGAAGATTATGCAACCATAGCCACATTGAAACAATAATAATTCACTAGGTCTAGTAAAAATAAAAAACTCCACTAATAGAAAAAGCTACAAGAGTTCCTAAATAACCATAGGCTGGCATTCTAGATAAAATACATATCAATTGAACACTTGAACTCCACCAAGAAAAAACCCTTACAGAGCATTGAGAAAGAGGGTGGATCAATGGAGATCCAAGCTTTGGTATCCCACTTAGAAAGAGTAGAGACAGAGATGAGCGAGCCCATGCATTTACAGAAGTGGGATTTGCTACCCATCTCATCTTCCATCTTGATTAGGGAGGAATCAAGAATCTCTAATTGATGGGTAGTTATGGTGCAATGAATCCAAACATCCCTCAAGAAGAGATCAATAGAAGACTGAGGGGGCCAACAGGGAACATCCATCAATGAAAAAGACAAAGAGCCAAATCTGGAAGGAATCTAGTATTTTTAAAAATCAAAATAGTGATAGAAAAGATTAAAAACATTTTTATAAACTAAATAAACCCAATAGGTCTTGAGACCATCAACCTATCAACCAACCACTTTGCATCATGAAGGTAATTCTAATATCAAGATGGCTTTCAAATAAAAAATTTCAAAAGGAAAATGACATGTGGAGAGTCTTATACTATTTCAAAGTCCTTTCAAGAAATGGTTGAAGTCTATATTTTATGGAATCATGGGCTTGACCATTCTAAACATGTGAAACATATTTCTTATTTTACGAAGATACTAAAATATGTTTTTAAAATCTATACATTACGCGATCGATAAATTTACTTTTTGTGGCTCGTGAAAGTGGAATAAAAAATTGTCAACATTTCTCAGTAAACTCGATGGCTGAAAAAATTATTTTATGTTAAAGATATAATGTTTCCATAGTCCATAAACTAAAAATTAATTTCTTCTGGAAGAAACTATGTTTAATTTTATGATAGACGTGTTTTGGATCCATTACTGTGATCTGAAATACATTGATCTTAAAATTGAACATAGTTTCTTCTAGAATAAATTAGTTGTTATTTATGTTTTCCAAAACCATTAAAATGATTGATGAAAATATCACTTCCAAAATGGGACTCGAGGGCATGACTTGTAAACTATTTCAATAATTTTTCATACTAGTAATCACACATAATCTAGACTATATGATTTTATTGTCATTACTAAGGGATAATGTCAATTGAGGTTTTACTAAAGGTGATTTTATTGTCATCTTTAAGATAATGTAATGATTTTACCTTAAAATTTTATCACATTATGTGATTTGGGGTTCAAGTATTTTGAATTAGATCCTTACTCTAATTAATTATTCATTTGGTTTAATGAAGGATGCATTTTTACACTCAATTCATCATTGTGATTCTAATTGTGACACATAATGTGATTTCAGGCTCAATTGATCCTAATTGAGTCTATGATTGAACCAATTACTCATTTGGTTCAATGAGGAATGCAATTTGAGGAAATTGAGTCCTATGAATTTAATTATGACTAGATAATATGATTTTAGGTTCTATTTATCCCGATTGAGTCCTTGATTGAACCGATTACTCATTTTTTAATTAGGGTTGAAATTTATGGAAATAAATCCCTGTCTACCTAATTATAACTACATAATGGGATTTGGGGTTCAATTTAAACCAAGTTCAAAATTGAATCAATTAATCATTTGATTCAATGAGACACAAAATCTTGACCAATCATGCCTCGTGAATGTAATTGTAATCACAAACTATGATTTTGGGATCTATTTTTTCCAATTGAGTCCTTTATTTTACAATTTTTTTATTTGGTTCAATGATGTAATTTGTGGCAATTAGTCTCATGAACATAGTTACAATGAAATAATGTGATTAGGAGCTCTACTTTCCTCAAATGAGTCCCCAATTCAACCAAGAGCTCATTTGGTTCAATGAGAGATGTAATTTTGGACCCAACTAAGCTTTGTGAACTTAATTTCAAGACAAATATGGGATTTGGGGCTCAATTTATCCCAATTGAGTCCCTTAATAAGCCAATTATTTATTTAGTTCAATAAGAGATGCAATTTGGGAATATTGATCCCTATGAACCTAATTACAACTATATAATGTGATTTAGGGATCCATTAACCCCATTTGAATTATTTATTAAATTGATTACTCATTTCATTCAACAAGTGATAAAAATTAGGGCAATTGAGGCCTATGATCCTAATTGCAAACACTTAAAAGGATTTGGGGTTCAATTTTTCTAAAGTGAGACCTTGATTGAACAAATTACTCATTTAATTCAGTGAAGGAAGTAATTTAGATAAATCTAGCCCTATGAACTTAATTATGACTACATAATTTGATTTAGGGCTCAATTTTCCCCAAATTAGTCCCTAATTTAACCAATTACTCATTTGTTTCAACAAGAGACATAATTTTGGGAAATCAAAGAATGGTATCTAGAATTTCTCTAAACACTCAAAAGTTTAAGATAAACCATTTAATAGTGGCCTCATGCTTGAAAATATTTTTCTAGAAATTTAAGAATGCTTGCCAAAATTATCCCATAGGGCCTTCTCCATTAACATTAAGAATAATTATCATATCACTAGAAGTAGTTGAAAGGTTTTGGAATGTTGCCAAGATTGGAATTGCATATAAATATTGAATGAAATAAACGTGTGTTATGATTGAAGAAGGAAAGAGATATTAGTAGGCAAAATTAAAAGAAACAATCATTGAAATAATGGGGTAATTTCACAAAGTTGGCGGACAATTCCATGGACATATTTCATAACACAATCGCATTATTAAATAATGTGATTGCATTATTGACATAACATGATCGAGTTATTTAAATTATGGCTCAACAATTACTAAGCCATAACATAATCACATTAATACATAACATGATCGTGTTATTTTTAAAATAATAATGTTATCGTGTTCATATTGTTTTCATATTAAAACATGTGAACATGTACATGGAGTGAATTTTGGTTAATAGATAATGTGATCTCATTATTATAAAATCAATAACATGATCGTGTCACTTATATTTTTCACATAAAAGCATGTGGACATGCACATGAAGCCAATCTTGGTCAGAAGCTTATGTTTACTATTATAAATGTTAAGTATAAGGAAATAAATGCAACAATATAGTTAGTCTCATTTGATGTAGTAAATAAATGTTTACTACTTTAAATTTATTTTAATAAATATAATAAATTAGGGTCACTCTGCATCTGATAGAGTTAGTCTCATAGCTATATGCCTTATGATGTAGAAAATATTTTTTCAAAATCTTATCTAGTCAGTACATAGGCATTTTCAAGGTCTAAGTGTTGAACCTAGCGATTTTAGGGCATAAATTTTACAATTGATGTCCAGTTTTGGTAAACATATAGTAATTTTTTAGGTTTTTGTGCCTTCTAAATTGATTCTTGGCATTTCTATGAGTCCTAGGTTTGTCAAAATTGAAGTTTGAAAGCCACTCATTTTAAAATTAATGCAAAGTGTCATGATTGGGGTAGCATAAGTCACATTGATAACCTACACACATCAAATGACCACTTTGTGTTAATTTTACTTGTTCATCATCCCTCCCTCATCCCTGATCACTTCCTACTCATGCCTCATCACCCCTAATCACTCTCCAATCATTCCTCATTGTCCCTAATCACCCCCTTATTAACCCTCACTATCCTTAGTCATCTCTAATCACTCCCTCATCATCCCTGTTTACTCCCTTACTGACCCTCACTATCCCTCATCATCCCTAATCACTCATTCATCATCCCTCATCACTCTCGTATTGACCCTCACCATTTATCATCATCTTTAATCACTCCCTCATCATCCCTAATCACTCCCTCATTGGCTCTCACCATCCCTCATCATATCTAATCACTCTCTCATCATCCCTAATCACTCCTTTATTGACCCTTACCATTTCTCATCATCCCTAATCACTCCCTCATTAACCCTCACCATCCCTCATCATACCTATTGGCTCCCTCATCATCTCTACTAAAGTCCTCTTCATACCTCCTCATCCTTAATCACTCCATCCAATACCTTGATGGTGGTATTTTGTTAGGGTTTAATAATTCTAGGAACTACAAGTGGAGAGTTGAGTGCTAGTATAAAATATAAGACATAGTGATCAAAATAATGTGGAGGTAAATTTGAAACATAAATATTTATCACCTATGAAAAAATATGGGCATATTAAAAATGATATAATTCACAATTGAAAATTTACCAGAAAAAGAGAAGCAAGTAAAACCGCCATAGCACCAAAAATGGGTAGTAAATATAAGGATCACCAAGTTATGTGATTTCTGAAAACCAATTAATTGCTTTCCATATGAGGAAATTTTATGATCCGAATAATTATATTGAAGGCCTTCTATTTGTATGTCTATTTATCGAGTCATCATACCAGAGAGTGGAAAATAATTTTCAAATGATTAGAAAAAGTAATCTAAGATTGAAAAGTGGTGTTTAATTCATATCTTCAATATTCAATCTAATGAAGAATGTCACATTACGAGCTCTCTACTTGAACATCTCAAAAAGTGGGTACAAGTTGTATATCACTATAAAAAAGTGATTAGTTAATAGATTATGAACCCAATGATATGGTTAGTACTAAAAATATCTCTACTTCCCCCAACAAGAAATTATATGAATTAAAAATATTATTTCATTAACAAATGTAGATCAATGGTGAGCCAATACACTTCATCATTTTCAATGGAAGTCAGAAGAATTTAATTTCTCCTAAAGCATATTTTAAAAAATTGAACTTGAAATTTATACATCATCCATAACCATACGCTAGTGTATGGTCTAGTGTAGGCCTTGAGAAATGGATCACCTAGTAGAGTCACTTGGTGTACAAAATCAAACTTTTTAAAGATGAAATCCTTTGTGACATTTCACCATTAGAGGTGTGTGATTTTTTACATGTGGTTAACCATATATTTACCATTGACATGTAGTCTATGAAGTAAATCCTTGAAATGTTGTGATAGATTGTCATGATCTGAAATACCATATATCATAGTTAGTTCATAAGCTTCCAGTCATTAGTGCTAGGAAGTGCAAGAATCTAGTCGAAACTAATAATAAGTATACTCTTGATGGTAATAAGTAAATGTAATAACATCCCTATGGAATCATATCTTAGTGTGGTTTATCTAACAATAACAAAGACAAAATAATTGAAACATAAACTAGATGAATATAAGGATATCTTTTAGTCACCTAAATAAGTTCTTACATATTGTACACTAAATAATACTATTGATTTGATCCCTTGACTATCTCTACCTCAAACCTCTTTATACAACATATCATTTCTAGAGAATGAAAAGATCAAGTGGTAGATCCATAAAATCATGAATAATGGACACATCATGCCCAAATCATTACCTTGTAGAAGCCCAATCGTGTTTGTGACAAAGTTGTGAATCAATTAAAAAATATTAATAAGATTAAAGTGAAGAAATATTATCCTCATCTAAATGTTAAGGTATTTTTTTTTCCATATCCATGGTGTAGAAGTCTTTTCCAAAATTGATATTAAGTTTAGGTATCATCATATTCATGTTGAACCTCTAGATATTTGGAATATAGTCTTAAAAACAAAGGAAGGATTGATTGAATAGTTGGTTATGATTTTTAGGTTAACTCATGTAGTGAATTCATTCATTGAGATGTTGAACGACATCCTCAGGCTCTTTACCTATGTCATTTTTTTAATCTACCTTGATGACATCTTAATCTTTATAAATCATGGGATGAATATCTACACCTTGTTGAACTAGTGTTTCACATTTTATAGAAACATATTTTTATGATAAAATCAATAAATGTTCATTTTTCATGCAAGAGATAAAATATTTGGGATATATTACACACACAAGGAGTGCATGTGTGACCCTAACTAAGCTTCAATTCATACAAGAATGGCAAACACCAAGTAACTTTGCATCTAATTCAAATCTTCTTAAAATTAGAAAATTATTCAAGAGATTTGTGTTTAATTTTTATCCTTTGAACCAAGCTACCAAAGGTGGAACCGTATAAAGTTTCATCTAGTCAGTTGCACAACAAAGATAATTCGATGAACTAAAATTTAGACTCTATTTTGTGTTAGGACTTATGTTACTTGACTATAAATTTGAAAGATCATCTAATTTATTTAGTAATAAAATTGACTATTACAAATAGGTATTGACAACACAAGTCCTAGAAAAGAGTTAATTTATATTATAATGGAATAAACAACATATGATTGGAATCAAAGATATCTTTAGAGTATATACTTAAATCAGATGATGAGGGAGAGACTAGGGATGATGAGGGATGGTGAGGGTCAATGATAGAGTGATAAGGGATGGTGAGGGTCAATGAGAGAGTGATTAGCTATGATGAGGGATGTGGAAAGAGTGATTAGGACTTATGTGGGATGAGGAGGGAGTTATTGAGGATGATGAGGGGTGGTTATAGTCAATGGAGTGATTAGGGATGATAAGCATGAGTGATTAGAGATAATGAGGGGAAATGAAGGTCAATGAGAGAGTGATTAGCGATGAGGAGGGAGTGAATAGGGATGAATAATTGATTAGGGATGATGAGGTATAAGGAAAGAGTGATTAGGGATGATGAAGGATGGGGAGGGAATGATTAGGGATGATGAGGGATAGTGAGGTTCAATGGAGGAGTAATTATGGATGATAAGGGAGCGATTAGAGATGACTAGGGATAGTGAAGGTCAATGAGGGAGTGATTAGGGACAATGAATAATGATGAGAGAGTGATTAAGGGTAATGAGGGATAAGTAGGAAGTGATCAGAGATGAGAAAGGGATGATGAATAAGTGAAATTAATACAAAGTGGTCATTTAATGTGTACAGGCCATCAATGTGACCTACACTACCCCAATCACATTACTTTGGATCAACTTCAAAGTGAGTAGTTTTCAAACTTTGATTTTGACAAACTTAGGACTCTCATAAATGCTAAGACTCAATTTGGAAGGCACAAAAACTTTAAAAATGACTATATGTTTACCAAAAATAGATATCAATTATAAAAGATATGTACTAAAATCCCTCGGTTTAATACTTCGATCCTGAATATTGCTAAGTACTGACCAAATTCAATTTTGAAAAACTATTTTACACATCGTAAGGTGTGTAGTTATGAGACCAACTCTATCATATATAGAGTGACCCTAATTTCTTATATTTACTAAAAAAAATATAATGTATAAGGAAATAAATATAATAATATAAATATTTTCCACATTTAGAGTAGTAAATATAAGGTTCCAGCCAAGACTTGATTCGTCTACAAGTCCACATATTTTAATGTGCAAAATAATAGAAATGTGATTGTGTTATTTATTTTATAATGATGAGATTGTGTTATCTATTAACCAAGACTTGCTCCATCTACATGTTCACATGCTTTATTATGTAAAATAATAGTAACACAATCATGTTATTGCTTTTATAATAACATGATCACATTATATAATACTGCAATTACACTAATTGAATTTGAATTCAAATACCGCACCTTTTGGCTTGGTAATAACTTCGATTCCCAAGCCAAAGGCTTGGACCTATCAATCTACAGTTGAGTCTGAGAGTTATGATAAAAAATAATAAAATTCAATTTTGATCGCCAAATACATTTCAAATTTTGATGGTAAAATCGAAAAACTTAATACCATTGCAACACGCATGCTCTCCTCTTTCCAAAAATATGATTTTTAATAATTTTGGATTAATTTAAGGTTTCAAACTATGTTGATTTCTAACTATATATTTTTTAGGCCACTACATGTTGTAAACATACATCGGTATACATTTTCATGTAATTTATATTTAGTTGATCCAAGTGCAAAACAAGCTATATGGTAACAAACTAGGCCTAATTCTACACACATTAAAAAATAAATTGATTTTTATTTTTTTAGGTAGGTAGGCACACTAGACGGGCAACTATATATTTTTTGTCAGTTTTTAGGATCTATTTACTTGAAAAATTCATCAAAAAAATTATTCATTGAAAAAATATAAAAAAATATAGGTCACAAACTAAAAGATCTTATCTAAATTTTTATTGAAGTGTTTCAAATAATATTAAACACTAGTCAAAAAATGGTGCACCACACGGCCATCTATATACTCTATCTTCTTAAAAAAAAATAGGAAATTATTTTCAAATTTTAAATATTTGACCTAGTTATACTTAACTATTTTTTTTTTTAAATAGTGTTTTGGAAACTAGACTTGAAATGCTACATTTTATGTTATTACATCATCTTCAAATTTGGAATGTAGATATCTCAAATTATCTATAGAAGTTCAAATTTTTAAAATTTCAAGAAAATCATGTCGACGGATAGGCCACTTTTTGTCCCCCAACTTTGTGCACTTACACAATATACAAGTCATGCCATCGAGACCCATTTTCAAAGTGATATTTCCATCACTCATTGTAATGGTTATAGAGATGCTGAGGAACAAAATCACAAAGACTACATATAGTCTAATTACATCATGGAGTATGATAAATATGTGTGTTTAATTCCTCTACTATAGTCTAATAAATTTTTTTTTGATGATACAACTATAATTTTTTTGATAATATAATTATAATTTAACTTTTATACTTAACCTTTTGATATCATTATTTTAATAATTATGAGTATCAACCAATGATCAAAATTGCACTCATCAGACCCTGTCTAAAAGGTTCAAAGTCATCTTATAAGTCCAGTTTAAAAATTACCCGTAAAAATAAAATAAAAAATCCAAATTTATATGTCATGGTTGAAGTATCAAATTTCTCCATTAGTGTCCAAAAAAAACAGGGCTATTTTAATACATAACCGTCAAACAACTATGATAGCTTGGCAGTCTTAGTCAGTATCCGCAGATCGATGGTGATAATACCACTACTGATAGGATTGAGATTTAAAAAGATTTAATTTAAACACAGTTATCTTAATCACTTGAATTCGCTTTAATGGTAATAAATACTCTATGCCTTTTGAGTCACTGACTCCGAGTCCAATAATGGTGGTAGTAGCACTAGGTAGTGGGCGACTCTGCCAATTTCACCATGCTTCTCAACTTCTCTGATGTACACAAACCACATCCACTCCTACCCTTTCCTGTTTGGTCATGTCTTATCAATGTTATCATACCCCTTCTCCTCTAAGCAAAGTTTCAAACCATTACTCTTATCCCTATGAAGCATCTCAAACCTTAAGCCCAATTTATTAGTTTTCTCTGTTTTCGTCTGTTTCAGTTTCTCTCTATGGCAACCACTTCTACCAAAAATGCTTTTGACGAAATTGCACCATCAGTATCTACTTCTGGTTTTAGGTTTACGCTGAGAGGAGAGTGAAAAATCCACATAGATACCACAGTCTACCCCAGAATTGTTGTAACTCGTCACTTGCCCTGCAGGTTGCGGTATATATATACACACACATATACTTTCATTTTTATAGATTAATCTCACTATAAATTAGCAATCTCATTGTAAATTAATATTATAAGCATATATAAAAATAAAACACATATACACACACAATTTAATATTATTACATACATATTTATAATATTAATTGAAAAGGACATTGGTCTCATAAAAATGAAACAATACAACTACAAGAATAAAGTAAAGATGAGAAATAAGAGCCCCACACTTTCACTTTCACATAATAATTATTTTGTTATAAAGATAGAGCCACGGTTGGAATTTGATAGCCATAAGAATTTTTTAAAATTCTTTAATTGTAAAATAAGGTGGACTTTTTTCAAAAACCATATATGTTGAAAAAGTAAAATTTTAAGGAACTTTCAAAATATTACAAAGATTATAGATATATTTGAGAGATGATAGTAAATATATAGTTAGTTTTTTTTATGTTTCCTTGTTTTTTAATGAAGTATATTTACATTTGAAAGGCAATATTGAATGGATTGTTGTCATTAAAATTTTATTTACAAGACAAGTCGACCATCAAATTTAAATCATAGTGGGTTGAAAACGCTGAAAGTTTCCCCACCAACGTAGGATCTTTTTATTCACATGTACTTTATCTTGAACATTTTAAATTTTGATAAAAAAATAGACTATTTCTTTTATTTTAATTGAAGCATGCATTATATTTTTTAAGAGAAAAATAAATAAATAAATAAATTATTATATTTTTATTTAATATATTTTTTAATAATAAATTATAATACTATTATGTATATATTATTAAAAATATATAATCGTATTTTATATATATATATATATATAGTATTATAATATATTGTTTATTACTATATATATATAAGCCTTAAGCGACCGATAATTTTAGTTTTTAGGGCTCGCGGAAGCGCAAGAAAAAATTGTCAACATTTATGGGCAAACAAGATGGTCTTTGATTATATTCGTTCCCCCCAAGGCTGACTAAATTATTTTATGTTTTACCAACCAACCATTAAAATGATTGATGGAAATCATCAAAAGGAGTTAACGGAGGAGGCCAATGTGGTATCATTCCGGCAACCATTCTTTAATTTATGGAGGAAAAGCTTTAAGCATGAGGCCACTATTAAATGATGTATCCTAAAGTTCGAGTGTTTAGGGTAATTTTAGCAACCATTTTTTGATTTATAAAAATTATATTTTTCAGAGAGTTAAATGAGTAATTAGTTTAATTAGAGATTAATTTGAGGTAGATTGAACTCTAATTTACATTATGTAGTTACAAATAAGTTTATAACGTTAGATTTATCTAAATTATTATCCTCATTGAATTTAATAAGTAATCGGTTCAATCAAAGACTCATTTTAGGAAATTTTGAGCCCCAAATCCTTTTACGTGTTTGCAATTATGTTGACAGAGTTTGATTGCCATAATTTGTATCACTCATTGATTGAAATGAGTAATCAATTCAGTAAAGGACTCAAATAGAGTAAATAGAGCCCCAAATCACATTATATAGTCACAATTAGGTTCATAGAGCTCAATTGCCCCAAATTACATCTCTTATTGAACTAAATAAATAATTAGTTTAATAAAGAACTCAGTTAGGATAAATTGAGTCCCAAATCTCATATTTTTGTTGCAATTAGATTAATGAAACTCAGTTGGATCCAAATTACATCTCTCATTGAACCAAATGAGCACCTAGTTGAGTTGGGGACTCATTTGAGGAAAGTAAAGCTCCTAATCATATTATCTCGTTGCAATTATGTTCATGGAGCTCAATTGCCACAAATTACATCCCTCGTTGAACGATATTAAATTGTGGTAAAATAAAGGACTCAATGAGAAAAAATAGAGCCCAAAATCACATTATGTGATCAAAATTACATTCACGAGACTGGATTGGTCAAAATTATGTCTCTCATTGAACCAAATGATTAATTGTTTCAATTTGAGACTTACTTGGTGTAAATTGAACCCCAAATCCTATTATGTAGTTACAATTAGATAGATGGGAATTTATTTCCATAAATTTCAACCTTAATCAAAAAATGAGTAATCAGTTCAATCAAAGACTCAATCAGGGCAAATAGAATCCAAAATCATATTATATAGTCACAATTAAATTCACATGGCTTAATTTTCCCAAATTACATCCCTCATTGAACCAAATAAGTAATTGGTTCAATCAGAGACTCAATTAGGAATTGAGCTCTAAATCACATTATGTGTCGCAATTAGGATCACAATGATGGATTGGGTATAAAATTACATCCTTCATTGAAACAAATGGGCAATTAATTAAAGTAGGGACTCAATTCAATATACTTAAACCCCATATCACATAATGTGGTAAAATTTTGAGACAAAGTCACTAAATTATGTTTAAAGATGACAATAAAATCACCTTTAGTGACACCTCAATTGACATTATCTCTTAGTGATGACAATAAAATCACATAGCCTAGATCAGGTGCAATAAGATATATGTAGATAGATTAAAGGAGAATTGGCCATATATGAGCACCATTTGTTATTATATCATGACAAACCATTATTATTTAAGAAAAAATCAATTGAATTATGCCTCGATAATGTGCTTTCAGATGTATGAAGGTATATTTTGGTAACTCGGATATTTGTAAACACCATTTATTGTTATTTTGTGGTCAAATGTGATTATTTGAGAAATTTTAAATTTACTTTAAATTGCAACCAATTGAGGCTTAATTCAACGAAAATTTCTCAAATAATAATATTTGATCATGATAAAATAAAAATGGTACTTTGAAAAGTTAAATTTGGGTTAATCAAGCTATATTAACCAGATTTATCTTTTAAAACATTATATATAGACAATAAATTTGTACTTAAGATGAGTTCAATTAGTGTGTCCATAGTTCAATTAGTGTGTCCATATCTTCTTAAGCTTTTATAATTTTAAAAGACATGATATTTTTAAAATTTATTTTTAGTACACTTAGGACTCCTATAAACATTAACAATCATTCTAGAAGGCCCCAAAACCTACAAAACAACCATATTTTGTAGTTCCGTGATCAATGTGATTAAGTTGTCTAATATTAATAATATTTATTCGTGATTTGTAAATAAACCATAATATTTATAATTCTAGAAAGAACAAACAATTTGTAAAAAGAAAACTAATAATATCTCCCTCGGCAGCACTAATAAAATTGGTTGCGCACTATAAACCAAATTAAATTAGAAAATAAAACTGGTTATATATGGAATAATCTAAATTAAATTAAAATAAATTAATCTAAATTAAATTAGATATGTTTTTTCCTTCATTACAAACTGATTTTTCCATCATTACAAACTGTTCATCTGATAATCTCTGTATAAACATTTATATACTGTGAAAACATAAAAGCTTTGATATGGAAAACGATTTTCAATACATCAAACCGAATCAGCAACATGAGCAACCATATCCTTCGATGGCCGGGACTGGAATGATCGAAACTTTCTTTCCTCAGAGAGTTCCTTTGCAAATCTACAACAAATTCCACAAACCATAATATTATTCACACACATAATTCTATTATTCTCTGATTTTATATCGACTCAAACTAATAGTTTATGTATTTATCTTTTTTCAAAAGAAATCCATTGATTTTTACCTGATCAAGGCCTCCTTGTTGGTTTCCTCACTTGGATCTGGCTCGAATTTTCCTGTATCTATATTGACTCTGGATTTAGGCTTATCCAGAAGTTTCTTTCCCATCTTTACTAGATTTTCAGGATTTTCCTTGGTGGAGATGTCAACAGAAGCTGCGTCGCCTGTTAATTCGTATTCCTAAATACAAAAAACACAGGATTGTTCAAAACAATCTCAATATTCTCAATTATTTATTAAAATTATTGTCTGATTTTAGCATAAGATCCTCGTTTTTATGCTAACAATATCCTGGTATTTACATAATATACCTCAATTCTGATATAGTGTTCCTTAGACTTATAGGCCTTGAAGACTACGGAAGCATGAATGTCCACCATGTCTGAACTTGATTTCATAAAGGTGTCCATTATGGGCATACTCCCATTGTTAGATAACCATCCGGCCAATCCCCACTTTGCAACATCAGTGGCTTTCTAGCTTGCTGTTTTATTTCCGGTTCCAAGAGACAGCACCAGAAACTTGCTGGTGTTCTACTTTAAATTGAAAATTAACAACGCCCCCTTAATACTCATTGTAATAATATGTATTTGAATAAGATCCAATTTTTAATTAATTCACCTTTGCCTTAGATGGCGATACCCACTTTTGCTCTGGATTGAGGCTCTCTTTTATGACTTCATTTATAACAAGTAAGGTCTGCAGAATTATTTGAAATAACAGTTTAAAATTAAATTAGAAATTTCTAATTTCATTCGAGTTGAGCTAGAATTAAAAACAATGAATTTCAGTCAATGAATTTGTAAATGTAAGTTTTCACCAAAACATTAAATTGAAGTGTTTGGCAAAGCACTTATAAGTTATTTTTTTGACTAAACGGGGTAAAAAATTTATTCAAAAACGGGGAAAACAAGACCATTACACAGCCTTATCCTGCTCCACCAGAAGAGTCAACTTCTGGGAGCATTGTAGAGGCAATAAATTATAATCCAGAATCTTCCATTGGGGTCCCTGTTCAGAAGCCCACTTGGCCAAACAGTCGGCAACCTCATTCCATTCGCGGGGAATATGCTTGAAAGTGACGGAATCCAACAGAGAACTTACCTGAAGAACCTGTTGCACAACCTCAGCCAATCTCCATTCGGCATTAACAAAATTATGATTACTGATCAGATCAATCACGACCTGGGAATCCGACTCACAGATAATGTTTTGCCAGCCCAGATGACAGCCATGTTTCAGCCCCTGAAGGACGGCCAACGCCTCCATATAGTTATTGGAGTACCATCCTTTGTAAACAGAAAAAGCAAATAGAAGATTTCCGGCACTATCACGCCCAGCGCCTCCAATTCCCGCATCCCCTGGGTTCCCACGCGAGGAGCCATCAGTGTTAATCTTCAGGAAGCCAGGCGGGGGGAGAGTCCAACGCCCATGTCTGTTGACAGGTTTGTGGCAGCGCCTATCTCTCATCCACGGATTCCTAAGAGAGGCAGAGGGAGTCACGACCCACGGCTTGCCAGCAATGTTAAGCAGAATATTCTGCTCTTCCGTTCCCAGCCCAATCACACTCAGCCCTTTGGCAGCGAGAGTCTCCTGCAAAGTCAAACGCACCAGCTCCCATATGGCGTCGACCTTCCTCTGCTCCGCACAAAAAATGCGCCTGTTCCTTTCCTTCCAAACATTCCACAAGATAAAAACCGGGCCAGCAAACCAAGCCGCCTGGAGGGTCGATGCTTTAGCAGGGGGAGGATTAAGGCGCTCCCAGAAGTCAACTAAGGAAGAGGCGTGCCAGCAGGGACTGCGCCAAGCTTGCCACCATCTATGCCATAACTGTTTAACAAAATTACACTGAAAAAATAGGTGCGCCCCTGTTTCCACCTCATCACAGCAGAGCTCACATCTAGAAGGCCCTTGAAAGCCACGCTTGCACAGAATGTCCCAAGTGAGGCATCTGTTGTATGCAAGCGTCCATATAAAGAAATTACATTTAGGCCAGGTAACAGAATTCCAAATTTTCTTCCCCCAGCTGAAATTCACCTCACCCTGAGCTTGCTTCATCAAAGTCTGATAACCCTCTGAGACGGAATAGTTTCCAGAAGACCCGCCTCCCCAAGCAAGCAAATCCTGGCCCTGAAGAGAATTACAATTCCTAGCATCAAGAAGCTGAGCAAGCTCCATCCTGCTCTCCATGGATCCGCCAGGGGGCCAATCTGAAGAATTTTTCCATCTGAAGCAAGTCGCCAGACCCACTCTGTACTCCTCCTTGTAGTGCGCCACATTGTTCCAGCCAGCCTCCTGGAAAGCCACACATAATTCCTGTAAATGCGGGTGAGAGGACGAGAGCGGGGGCGCGCCATCCCACGAGTCCTCCCAAAAGAGAGCTTGCTCTCCCGTCTTACAAATCCAAAAGAGGCTGTGTTTAATAAGCTGAGCTCCCAGTTTGAGGGTACTCCAGATCATGGAGCCACTCCTCTCAAGGGGCATCCGAGCAATGACAGAGGGATCCACCCCTGGGTAATACTTAAAAGTCAGGATCCGAGCCCACATCTGAGCCTGATTAGAGCACCATCTCCAATATAATTTGGCAGCCAGCGCCTGGCTAGCCAAGATGGCAGACCTCAATCCAAGCCCCCCATCTTTCTTGGGCCTGCACACCGTATCCCACTTGACTAAGCTCCATTTGGTGCACCGAAGATTACCACTCCAGAGGAATTGGCGGGATAGGGCGTCAAATTCTTTGAGAAAATAGATAGGAGCAGCCAGCACCATACAGCGGTACACAAGAAGAGCTTGGATCACAGATTGCAGCAGAGTAACTCTCCCAGCAGTGGATAACCATCTGTGCGTCCAGTGATTCACTTTCTGTCTCAACTTATCCAAAACATTATGCCAGAAGAGGCGTGGCTGCCTGCCAACCACTATAGGAATGCCCAGATAAACAACCGGGAGAACCTAAATTTGAAATCTCATAATGGCCGCAATCCGCCTCTGTATCGGGCCAGGAGTGTTGAAAAAATAGACGGAGGACTTATGGTCGTTGATTTTCTGCCCCGTAGCCTCCAGATACATGTCAAGAGTGTCCCTGAAAGCTTCCGCCTCGCGAATGCGAGCTTTCCCAATCAGCATAGTATCGTCAACAAACTGAAGATGGGACGTGACTAAGGCATTCCCCCACTGCCAACCCTGCACAATGTTCTGAGAGACCTGGAATTTGATCAGCCGGCCCAATCCCTCCGCCAAAATGATAAAAAGATAAGGTGATATCGGGTCTCCTTGCCTCAGGCCTCTTGCTGCCCCAAAAAGTTCAGTTGGCTGCCCATTGATGAGAACCGAAAAGGAGGGCGTGGTTACACAACTCAGGACCCATTGGATCCAAGCAGGGCTGAACCCAAAGGCCTGCATGATATTTTTCAGAAATCTCCAGCTGGCTCTATCGTAAGCCTTAGCTAAGTCAAGCTTGATAACCATGGCCCTCTCCTGAGAAGAACTCATAGAGTGAATGGCCTCAGAAGCAATAACAACCTCGTCCAGGATCTGCTTACCGGCAACAAATCCACCCTGCTCCTCGGATATAATCAGCGAGAGACAGCTTTTAAGCCTCTCCGCTAAGAGTTTCGTAATAATTTTGTAAATCACATTGCAGAGCGCAATCGGCCTGAATTGATCCAGCTGGTCCGCCTGTTCTTTCTTTGGTATCAGGACAAGGAAGGTAGCATTCAAGGCCCTCAACATTTCCTTGTTGATAAAGGATTCCTGTATAACATCAAAGAGATCATGCTTGATGACATCCCAGAAGTCCTGATAGAACTCCACTGGGAAGCCATCCGGCCCAGGGGCTTTGCCACGTTTCATACTGAAGACCACCCCCTCAACCTCAGTCTGCTCAATAGGCCTCATCATAAATTCATTCATCTCCTGCGTCACCACAGAAGGGATGCAGGATAGCACATTATGTTTAGCTATCTCAGAGGGGTGCCGCTCAGCAGAAAACAGACTAGAAAAGTGGGTAACCGCTGCTTGAGAAATGTCCTGCAAAGAGCTCAACCGAGAGCCATCCGGGGTCACCAAGTGGGTTAAATAACTAGTATTACGCCTAGCCTGGGTAGACTTGTGGAAGAAGGCAGAGTTCCTATCACCTTCTTGGAGCCATTCAAGCCTCGCCTTCTGCTTCCAGAAGATCTCCTCACGGAGTTCCCACTCAGTAAGGTCTTTCACCGCTTGGGATTCAGCCTCATGAAGCTCCTCCGAGAGCCCGCTGTCTCTAATTTGCCTAGTAATCACATTCAGCTGGTCCTGAGCCTTCTTCCTCATATTATGGAGATTCCCGAAGCAGTGGATGTTCCAATACTTAAGCCTCCCTTTGACGTACTGGAGTTTTTTTGCAAAGGAGAACATGGCTGTACCAAAGTTGGGTCCTCCATGGCGCCACCACAGACCCATAAGCTCATGCAGGGAAGGCTCACGAAGCCACATTAACTGAAACTTAAAGGGAGGCTTCCTTGGGGCCGAAATCTGGTTAGTGGACAACTTAATTGGCCAATGGTCCGATCCACCCCAGTCCAGAATCTCCGAGGTGATGGACGAGGAACCATAGTGCCAGTAGCAAGAAACCAAAAATCTGTCCAGGCGCTCCGAAATACCTTCCTCTCCACTCCTTCTGTTACTCCAGGTAAATGTGCCATTGAGAGGTTTAACATCTGAGAGGCGTAGAAGGTCAATATTTTGCCGAAATAGTTCCGAAGAAGGCCCCAGCCGAGCCAGACCTCCTCTCTTTTCCCCCAGGTTTAGGACAGCATTAAAGTCTCCTGTCACTATCCATGGCAAGTAGGGGTGGCAGCATCTGACAAACCGCACATGATCCCACAATTTGCGCTGTCCAGGAAGGTCCACAGGGGCATAAACATTAGTAAGAAGTATAGTTTCCCCCGAATCCTTCGAGACGGCTATCATTGTGAGAGCAGAATTGCTGGCCAACCAGCCAAGCGGGGTAATGCAATCCGGGTTCCAACACACTACCAGCCCACCGGAAGACCCAGCAGCCCCCACACACTGGCTGTGATTGAAGAAACAGCGCTTCTGCATAGAAGATAACCATAAATCAATAGAAAATTTCGTCTCCTGAATACACAAGATGTCAGGAGAATTAGCATGAACCAGTTTAACAATAGCTCTTTGACGGGGAGAGCTACTCAGACCCCTCACATTCCAGGAGAGAACAATCATTGGGAAACTTGAGTGAAGTGCTCATTCAGGGTCTTAACATGCCCTGCCTCCACTAGAAGATCACCTACAATTTTTAGTTTCTCCTGGTCTTTCCTTCGCCCCACACGTGGGGGATTGGGGCCAGTAGGCTTCTTAAAAGGTCGTGGCATAATGCCCAGGCTAGAGGAGGAACCTTTAAAAGTTCTAGACGCCTCCACCTCCTTTGCCAGGTCGGCCCAGCAAACTTCCGAATCCCCTTTGGGCAGTAGAGCAGAATTGGGCGCATCCTGCATTTCCTTGTCAGTCCCCTGTGTCGGCCTCATGACTAAGGTGGAAATTTCCTCCTCAGGGGCAGATGGTTCCATTGTCCCTTCATCCTCCGTCTGTAACGGCTCCGAAATACCGTCTTCTATATTCATGCTGTCTAGCACTTCAAATCTGTTAAAATCAACTTCATTTTGTCTGTCAAAATTTGCCCTTTTCCTACCACGAGACTTCCCCCTGCGCCTGACTGTGGTAAATCCATCTTTGTCAGGACCTTTGGAGCCAATACTGCCCAGTTCAGCACCATCAGTTTGGAGCTGGTTTTTGCCTTTATTCAAACCCCCTGATTGTATATGGGCTGCCCCAAAATGTTTCGGCTGTCTGGCACCTCTGTCCCAATTGGGCCCCCCCGAGACCCAGCTGCTTCACCTTGAATATCACTCTCTTTGACCGCCTGCGGGCATTGTTTGTGCAAATGGCCATACACATGGCAGATACGACAACGAAACGGAATGGCTTCATAGTCGATTTGCTGGATCCAGGATGAACTTCCCAGACAAATCTCGAGAGAATCCGGAAGGGGATTATTCAAATTAATCTCAACACAAATTCGAGCGTAGGAAATTACCTTTTTATCCAGAGTTTGGTGCGCAATTGCCATCGGTGCTCCAAGCAGAGTCGCTATCTGACGAAGGATATCCTCCCGCCAAAACTCCAGGGGCAGTCTTGGCAAACGAACCCAAACAGGGACACACGCTGGGAGATCTTCCGCCAAGTTGAAACCAGCGTGCCAAGGCTTAAGGAAGAGGCCATTTCTATCATAGAAGTAAGGCCCCCCTTCGAAAATCCTGTTCCGGTCTGCTACAGAGGAAAAATTGACAATGAAATAGCTGTTTCCTGCCAGCAGGATGTCAAAGTCTCCAGCAATTTGCCAAGTCCTCCTAATCCAAGCTTCCAATGCTGGTAAAGAAACACGGATTCCCAAGAATTTGCAAATGAGGGCATGTGACGACAGGTATTCCACCTCTTCTTGCACAACCTCCTGAGAAAGAACCAGAACTGGTCGCTCCAGAGACCTGGGCAGACAACCATTAATTTTCTGCACCCTGGCCTTCTCCTCACTGAACATCTTTTCTGCCTGCTGCTCGATCCCCCCAGGTAGAGGTCGCTCCCTACTGCTGGCTTCATGCTGGCCGCCCAGCTGCAGTCCGTCGCTCCCCACCATCGCGCCCTCCAAGCACTTATAAGTTATTGATTTATTGTTATAAGGGAAGTTTTTTTTTGATCTCAGGATAATGAATTTGTAAATGTAAATCATCACCAAAACATCAAATTAGAGTGTTTAGCGAAGCACTTACAATAGAATAGGAAAAATATATTCCAAAAGAGTTTCATGTAAAAGTCTTATATTGGGTATTTCAGCTATAATTTTATTTGTAATAATCCTACCATCAGAATAAAAAAATATCTACATTTTAAAATAAAGAGTTGTTATTATTTAGAAAGAAACTTTTGAGAGGTGAAAAGTAGCAGGGAATTGATTATTTACAGTAGCTACTCCTATTTTTTGGTTGTTAATTATATTACTAATTTTTTTCTATTATATATATATTATAAAAAATTAACTTCTTATAATTAAAAAAAGCTCATATAATTTCTCAAAAATACACCTTAAAAAAAATTAACCCACTCCCACCATGAAACTGCTAATCTTACAGGATTGTTAGCAACGACTCCCCCATCTATGAGGTTGAATTCTCTGGTATTCCCTGCCGAATCTTTTGTTTCGAAATAGTGAGCAGGAAGATATGTCGGAGCTGCTGATGTACTAATGCATATATCAGATAAATATGCATCTTTCAACATATTTTGTTTTGCCTGTAAGTAACATGCGTACATTATCTATTTAGAAAGAAGAAAACTGTGAAATAAATTTATTGATCTGATCAAATAATTGCAAGAGAGAAAATTGTAGGCGAGATTAGGAATAAAATAGTGTATTCTTATTGACTGTCGATGTATATTGTGCTACATTTAATTATCAAACCCTTCAACATATCAATAAGATAGATGGGCTGCTCTAATTTCATATCATAAGTGGGAATAACAACGTGGGTTATGAGTTGGTGCAGTTGGATGCTACCCACTAATTTTTTGACTTCTTTGTGCAGATGGTGCCCACAGTATTTGGGGCCTCGCACAAAAGCCCGCATCGATTGCAGGAATTCTAAAATCCGTCTGGTAAGATAAATTAAATTCAATCACACATTTTTTATTTTCTTTGCGATCTACAAAACAGAAATGAGTAGAAATTTTAATTTACGAACGTCTTAGCTGGAAAAATATTAAGACGGTGATCCAAATAGAACTGTGTAATATCCTGGGCTGCAGATAATGGGCGCTTCTCTGTGTTGGGAGCAGTTAACATGGCAGTAACCAGTCCTCCTGTGCTTGTCCCGGCTATCACATCGAAATAGTCGGCTAATCTGACTTGTGGAGACGAGTCAATTATCTCTAAATAGCATTAAATGCAATTAATCCAGTTTCTCATCATTCAGCAGTATTATGAAATAACCTAGTTCATGCAATGTAGCAGTTTGAATAGCGGCATAATTGAAGAAGGCTATAGGGCATTAAATCTGCAGATAACTGCATCTTTAATCAAGTTATGATAATACTCATCCTCTCCCTTGTTTGAAATCTCTACGAAAGTTACCTCCTTTGCTTGTTCTACAAGATAGGCTTGAGGCGAAGAAGGGTATTTCACAAAATTTGGCTTGGAAGTGGCATTTCTGATAGCTTCTTTGAAAGTTGCAGGTTTGGAAGAGGAAGCTTGATTTAATCCTTCCACACCTCTCTCAGTGTTGAAGCCATGAAGATGAGCGAAACTTTTTCCAAATGATAGAATGATAATGGCAGAAGATCCTGCAATTCTTTTCCCTGTTGCACCAGAGATTGAAACTCAGCCAGGACACCTAAAGACGCCCCCAGAGTCAGTTTTAAATCTTTCACCAAATCTGTCCCCTTTGCCCAGCTGCAAATTGTTTTCCCTTGAGAGAGATTTGACCAAGATTAAACCTTCGGATTTCCACCTTTGCATCCTACTAATATTTGGATGCTCCCCCACTAATAACAGTACCATCCTCAAACGCCTTACATGAGAAAAATGCATGCATTCCTTTGTGCAGTTATTCGCTGTGGCATTTTGTCAAACACTGGCCTTCATCGTCCAACCTGACATTCTTGCCTTTACCCAAGAGAATTGCGTTGGTGAGTTGGCTGTAAACATCCGAAGTGTCGAGAAAAGTAATGTCGTTGGAGAGAGCAAAGCGTATCAAAGAAGTCATTTCTTCTTTAGATTTGAATGGGCCACAGGGTGCAGACATGCCCATACATCCCAACCCCTGTGTTGATACTTCAAACCCTAAACGCCCCATTCTAATTCTTGGCACCGCCATTACATCAAAAGTATCCTTGTCTTCTGGCTCGTTCTTATTGAAATCCTAATACCCTCCAGTAATGATCCCCCTATGTTTTGAAATAATGACCTACCGAGCCACAGGTTCATCTTTGACACAGTCTGAATCGACGAGGAGATTGCCCACATCAACGAAGGCGTTCTCTCCTTTGACTCCAACATCGAAGTTTTCGTCGATGAGAGCACTCTGAGCTCTGCGCCCTAGCACATCGATAAGTACAACCCCTGCATTCGCTACGCCCTTAGCCACAACGATTTTTTCCACACTTTTGATTGATTACGTTTAATTTTATAGAGTAAATGTTGAATAAATATTAGATATTATAAATATCACTACACACTAATATATTTTATCAATAAAATATATTTGAACAAAATTTTTATTCCATTATTAATAAATGTATCACTACTAATTTTTTTCCTTTAATAAATATTTAGATGAATAACAATTAAAAGATTTTAAAAATAATATTATATATGATATTTAAATTATAACTTGATACTTAAATATATAAATTATAACTTTTTGTTTCTTCACCATTCTAAGCCTACTAGAGTCAAACCTCGAGAGGTGTGGCTTGCTAAAACCTCTAATGATGGTTGGTGCTTTTGCAGTCAAGAGATTTTTTTCTATGTGTTTGGCTTAAAGCTTTACTAGTCATTAATGGTGACCTAAAGACAATGTTACATTTTACTCAGCTCTCTACATCAATTTATCTCATCCCAACCCCTCACACACTAGCTTCATTGTGAGCACACTCCTCTTTGTGCTTCCTTCCACTCTAGGTTCCTGAGTTGGTCAAATTTTCACTTGTGGTGAGTTCTTTTTTGCTTTAGTTCTCTAGTCTCTTGATCTATTCACTCTCAGTTTAGGTTAGCGTAAACTTTGTAACCTAATAAAGTTTGTTGTTGATAAATTTATACCCATCTCTTGTCAACCACCATCATTAATATAAACATAATGGCATAGGCTCCTCGATCTATTAGAGAATGCAAAAATATATGAAATCTTCAAAAAAAATTTATCCTATATGCATTAAATGCATATATTTATGCCACCACTTCCTTGGGTGGATGCCAGTTGTCTTAGATGACTTCCTTCTATCAAGATGACAACCTTCACATTTCTTGTGGCAACCTGGGTACATCACCTCATATACACATGATTCAACCTCCTCAGTTTGACTTCTCCTTTTAGTTATGCTCCCTTTTTAGTGCACTTCTTTATCTTGGTCAATTTCTTGTACATCATCTTGCCTTGGCCTATCCTTCCACATACAAATTCCTTATGTTGTATATCTAGCAATTTATGTTGCTTTTGATTCTCTTACACACTTTTTAGAGAGTCCATGTTAATTATCTACCTTGCACTCAACTAAGTTGAGCGTCTTCACTTTTTAGTTGTACACCCAGATATGTTAAACATCTTCTCTTGTGTCAGGGGTTTATAGCACCAGATCAAATGATGTACTTTCTTACAAATTTGATACACAAGTAGCACCATAGTGTTTCATTCTTGGGCCTTGAAGTGACCCACACTATTTATCTTGTGCGTATGTGCTTGTGCCTAATAAGATTCTTGTACCCACTACTTATGTCTGGACTCATGTGCTTATTGGCATAAGTGCTCAACTCATTGTTGATATGTGCTATTTCAGTAATATTAAAAAAAAAAAAAAAAAAATCAGAAGCAATGAAGGTAGCCATTAGCCATAAAAATAAGTCATATTGCTAACTTTTATAAAATTGCATGTGCGATTTCAAATTTTGAAATTTTAACTATTAACATTTTTAGAGCTTTTTATCCTATTTTCAACTTGAAGCTTTATTTTGTTCATCTCACTCCTTTAAACCTCATTCATCTAAATTGTAAGCCACCTTTGTTAATTTATTTCTCAATAGAAAAAAATAGATAAAATATATATGAATTTAAACAAAATTATTTAGAAAACATGAATTTATTTGTACAGACAAATTAATTATTAGATCTTAAACTATCTTTAGGAAGTGGATGATAAACTAAAGATAACTCGAAAAAAAAAAAAGAGTGAAGTCCATTCAATCAACATACATAAATTTGAATATGGAGTTTTTTTCAGGTGGATATGTTTGTTTGTATTTTCCTATCTTAGAATGGAAAATTGAAAGGTAAATCTAAGTTCAAAATTAAATTACTTGTTTGTTCAAATTGTAATGGTTATCTGGTAGAGGAATTTGGAATCCTCTTTTCAGGATTTGACATAGGGGTGGAAGTAACGGAGGAGGAAGAAGACAATTTTCTTTAGACAGATGCTGAGGTGCCAACTTCAGGGCAACAATTGGAGGCGAGGGTGTCTAATTTTGAGGGGTTGTTTGGCCTACATAACAATTTTTCTATGGACTTGAGGCTCTGACAACAATGGGATCTCCTGCGAGCTCCAACACATACTCATCTCACCCTTCATGTTCAAACTGTTAGAAACTGAAGATGAAAAAGAGATAATTTCTCCATTTCAATTTAACTACTTGTTCCACCTCCCTCCTTCTCATGCATGCACAACAGTTAACAAACAATTAGAGATCAGTTAGTTCAAACAATTAAGCAGCAGTCTTACTTCTTGCTCAGCTTGCATGCAGTAGCAGTTGAAGTTAGTTTTAGATTAGTTAAACAATTAGTTTATTTTTAGTTATTTTTTCTTTCACATTCTATTTATAGACACCTTGGGTGCAGCTTTGTATGAGCAAGAAAAAGAAGATTAATAAAAATCTTATTTTCAAGAATTGCAGTAGCAATCTGAGCGAGTTCTTGTTTTCTATTTATATGCCATGTTTTCTACTAACAAATTGGAATCAGAGCCTAGGCAGCCCATAAGGAGAATTCTCTGAAGGAATAGCAGCAGGTTAGAGAGCGCAGGACCCAACAGACCATGTGAAAGGCGCACAAGTTAGAACCAACGCAACAGTCACAGTTAACCGTGAAGAGAGAAGCACAGGCAGACTATAGGTAAGAGTGCAAGAGTGTTGAGGGATGTGGAGAGTCTATAGAGTTGAAGAAAAGACAAAACATCAGAGTCGCATAGCAGAAGTCTCAAGAATTGTGCAGGCAGTAAAGATAGAGCCGGTTACCAAGTGAAAACGCTTAGCTTACCAAAAGAAAATACCTCGACAAAGTACAGCACATGATCTAAGGAGATTCACGAATGCAAAGAGCCAACTATTGGCAGCGCAGAGAGGCGCCCATTAAGGAGGAAAGTCAGTGCATCAGTTTGCACCTCGCACAAGGCAATTACAAGAAAAATTATGTATTGGGCGTAAGAAGTTGGTTTTAGTAAGTGAAACGACTTTGTATTTTCTCTCATTAATATTTTGTAGCCAGGTCTCATAACTCAATATTTTCTCTCACTTTTTATGTGAGGAGAAGCATTCAATGTGTTGGTAACTAGATTGCACATTGTACTCAAGTTTTACAATCGTGTAAGGATTTTTTTTAATTGTGCAAGGATTTCTGTGAATTAATGTAAACAAGGTAGAAACAGTCTGAATCTTGTTCTGCAAGCAAGAATATAGACAAATTGTAGCCGCCCTTCATTGTCGTCTTTCAACGTGAGACATGACAATGAACAACAGTATTTCTCAGCCTTAAATTCCTATTTTTAATGGTAAAAATTATGATTTTTGGGCAATTAAGATGAAAACATTGTTTTGCTCACAAGAAGTTTGGGATTTGGTAGAGAATGGTTTTGTAGAACCACAGGATGAGGCTACCCATCTAGCATTAACTCGAGCACAAAAGGATGAGCTTAAAGAGAATAGGAAAAAAGATGTAAAAGCTTTATTTATAATCCAATAGGCACCAGATGAATCTATTTTTTCTAGAGTTGCAAAAACAACGAGATCTAGATCGACATGGAAAATCTTGAAGACTAACTATAAAGGTAATACAAAGGTAAAAATTGCTAAATTGCAATCTCTTAGGAGAAGTTTTGAAAATTTGCAAATGAATGATTCAGATTCAATAGACTAGTTTATGGGTCAAGTGTTGAATATAGTGAATCAAATTAGATCTAATGGAGAAACAATCACGAATCAAAAGATCATAGAAAAAATACTCAGGAGTTTACCCAGTAAATTTGATGCAATAGTTGTAGCTATTGAGGAAACCAACGATTTGGAACAGTTATCAGTAGATGAATTAATGGGTTCTTTGTTAACACATGAATCTAGAATGAATAGGAATAACAATACTTCTCTTGAGAATGCTTTTAAGTCACAGGTATCATTTGGCAGAGGAAGAGGAAGAGCAAGTTCAAACTTCAGAGGAAGAGGCAGAGGCAAAACTGGAAGGAACAATCCAGATCAAGATGAAAATAGTAATCAAAACTACAACAGTAGAGGACATGGCAACAATCACTTCCAAAAAAGTTCACAGAGGTTTGATAAATCTAATATTCAATGTTATTACTGCAAAAAATATGGACATTATGTAAGTGATTGCAGAAAGAAACAAGGATATGTGGACAAGCAGAATGCTAATTACACAAATACTAATCTTGGTGAATCTAGTTCTAATCCTGGAAGCTTATTTCTCACTTGTCATGTTACTCAAGAAAAAGCTAGAGATATTTGGTTCTTAGATAGTGGATGCAGTAATCATATGACAGGGAATAAAGAATTTTTTGCTAGTCTTGATGATTCTGTAAAATCTGAAGTTAAATTAGGAAATGATATCAAAGTGGATGTAATGGGTAAAGGAGTAATAAATGTTTTGGAAAAAAATGGTGAAAGAAGGTTTATTCTTGATGTTTATTTTGTACGTGGACTAAAGCATAATCTTATGAGTATTGGACAGTTAGTACAGAAAGGTTACAGAGTATCTTTTATGGATAATGTTTGCACAATACTGGACAAGTTTCCAAGTGACAGGTTGATAGGAAAAGTGGAGATGACCAAGAATCGGATGTTCCCTCTTCGAATTCAGTGCATCCAAGGAGAAGAGGAAGCCCACTTCAAAACCATGCATCTAGACCAATCATGTCTATGGCACTTAAGGTATGGACATTTACATTTTGGAGGTTTGAATTTGTTATAGAAGAAAAATATGGTGAAGGGATTACCACCAATAGAACAGCCAGGAAGTTCATGTGACAGTTGTATTTTGGCAAAACAACATAGAGAGAGCTTTCTAGTAGGAGCCTCATATAGAGCAAAGGTAATATTGGAGCTAGTCCATAGTGATTTATGTGGACCAATGCAAACTCCCTCATTTGGAGGTAGTTATTATTTTCTAACCTTCATTGATGACTTTAGCAGAAAGACGTGGATATATTTTCTCAAAAATAAGTCTGAAGCCTTTGGAAAGTTTAAAGAATTCAAGGCTATGGTTGAAAAGCAGAGTGGTCGTTACATCAAGGTACTTAGATTAGATAGAGGAGGTGAATATATGTCTAATGAATTTCAAGATTTTTGAAAGTATCATGGCATTAAAAGGCAACTGACTACAAGGTACACACCACAACATAATGGTGTAGCAGAAAGAAAGAATAGAACAATCTTGGAGATGGCTAGAAGCATGTTGAAGGCCAAACACTTATCAAATGAATATTGGGTAGAAGCAGTAGCATGTGCAGTATATATTTTGAATAGAAGCCCAACAAGGAGTGTCAGAGATCGAATTCCACAAGAAGCGTGGAGTGGTAAGAAACATAGTGTACATCATTTCAAAAATTTCGGTTGTATTGCATATTCTCTTATACCATCTAAATTGAGAAGAAAACTTGATGATAGAGGTGAGAAATGCATTTTTATTGGCTATAGTGAAGAATCGAAGGCTTATAAGTTGTATAACCCCATTTCAAAGCAAGTGATTATTAGCATAGATGTTGAATTTAAGGAAGAAGAAGCATGGGATGGTAGCACCATCACAATTGGAGCACCAATTCCCCAAAATGAAGAAGAATCTGAAGAACAAAATTTGCAAGGTGATCAATTCTCTCCACAAGCAAGAACAAGCACTCCAATAAGAACTCCTAAGAGCTTTGAACAAGGTGAATCATCTGGTCATGCATGTCACTCTACTCCAAATTCACAAGTGATTAATCAGATCCAACTCTTGCTACTTTAAAATCAAGATTTAAAGGTAAGAAAATGAGAAACTTGAATGAGATTTATAATCAAGAAGAAGAGAAGTTAGATTTGTGTTCAAATTTTGCTCTTTTCACTCATGATCCTATGTATTATGAAGAAGCAGTTAATGAGGAACATTGCATAAAAGCAATGGATGAAGAGATGAACGCCATTGAAAGAAATCAAACATGGGATCTAACTAATCTACCTGAAGGTAAGGATTGTATAGGAGTCAAATGGGTTTATAAGACTAAATTTGATGCAGATAGAAATGTTGAATAGCACAAGGCAAGGTTAGTATCAAAAAGTTTTGCACAAGAACATGGAATTGATTATAATGAAACATTTGCTCCAGTTGCTAGACTTGATACTGTTAGAATGGTTTTATCAATAGCTGCTCAAAATAATTGGTATGTATATCAAATGGATGTCAAATTAGCTTTCTTGAATAGTTTCCTAGATGAAGAAGTGTATGTGAAATAGCCACCAGGTTATGAAGTACAAGGACATGAAGAAAAAGTCTACATATTGAAGAAGGCCCTTTATGGTCTCAAGCAAGCACCAAGAGCATGGTATAGCAGGATTGATTCATACATGACAAACAATGGATTTAGCAGAAGCAATAGTGAGCCTACATTGTACACAAAAATCAACAAAGAAAGTCAGATTTTGATTGTGTGTTTGTATGTTGATGATTTGATTTTCACTGGAAATTTGTCTATAGACACATTTAAATCAGCAATGAAGAAAGAATTTGAAATGATAAATTTGGGATTAATGAAGTATTTTTTGGGCATAGAAGTTGTACAATCAGAGAAGGGAATTTTTATTTGTCAAACTAAATATGCAAAGGATGTGTTAAGGAGGTTTAAGATGCTGAATTGTAAACCAACACCTACACCAGTTGCTACAGGGACCAAACTTAGCAAAGAAGACCAAGGGTCTGATGTTGATTCTACAACATTCAAAAGACTAGTTGGTAGTTTGATGTATCTTACAGCTACAAGACCAGACATCATGTATGGGGTCAGTTTAATCTCTAGATTCATGGAGTCACTGAAAGACTCACATTGGCAAGATGGAAAAAGGATATTGAGATATGTGGCAGGAACTGTAAAATATGGAATTTTATATTCCACAACTAACGATTTTATTTTGATTGGTTATACTGATAGTGATTTTGTAGGTAGCGTTGATGACAGGAAGAGTACTTCTAGACATGCCTTTCTTTTAGGAACAGGTGTGGTCACATGGGCATCCAAAAAGCAACTTATAGTGACACTTTCATCAGCTGAAGCAAAGTATGTAGCAACCACATCAGCAGCATGTCAAGCAACTTGGATGAGGAGAATATTGACAGATTTATTACAAGCACAGATGGAGTCAACACCAATCTTTTGTGACAACATATTAGCAATTGCATTATCAAAAAATCATGTTTTTCACCAGAGGAGCAAGCACATTGATACAAGATTTCATTTTATCAGAGAGTTAGTAAACAATGGAGAAATCCATCTAGAGTTCTGCAGATCTAAAGATCAATTGGCAGATATATTCACAAAGGCATTAGCAAAGGAGACCTTTGATTATCTAAGACAAAATTTAGGCATTGTAAATGCTGAAGTAGTTAGTGGTAGAAATTAAGGGGGAGTGTTAGAAACTGAATATGAACAAGAGATAATTTCTCCACTTCAGTCTAACTGCCTATTCCACCTCCCTCCTCATGCATGCACAACAGTTAACAAATAGTTAGAGATCAATTAGTTCAAACAATTAAGTAGTAGTCTTACTTCTTGCTCAGCTTACATGCAGTAGCAGTTGAAGTTAGTTTTAGATTAGTTAAAAAATTAGTTTACTTTCAATTATTTTTGCTTTCACATTCTATTTATAGATGCCTTGGGTGCAGTTTTGTATGAGCAAGAAAAAGAAGATTAATAAAAATCTTATTTTCAAGAATTGCAGTAGCAATCTGAGTGAGTTATTTTTTTTATATATGCCATGTTTTTTGCTAACACAAACTCTCTAAATGGAGGACCAAAGTTGACTCCTAATAGCCCCCTCCCTCCTCTGTCATATGCAGCAATTGTTTCGAGCCCCTTAGGAGTTTTTATTGACTATAAAACTAATCAAAATCAATCTATTTCGGGTTGCAAAAATGTAGGAAACCCTTTCCACGTCTGTGTGGAATACTACAAAACATAGTTTGTGTCTTCCAAAGATCCCTTAATAGGGTTGCTCAAAGAGAATGTCTCCTCTATTAGGGCCTCTCATCCCTTTTCCTTCCACATTGGAGACGTTTTGGTGCAGTTTTCTAAAAAATCTTTCGAGCTTGAAATCTCAGAGTTTACCCTTGAGGATTTAGAACACTCTTTGGGTTGCATAACCTTGTTTTGAAAATACTTGGGAGCCCATTCCTCTACGGATGAGCTCTCTCAATGGGCCAAATCTATTTGGAATCCAATTATGACTCCACCTTCTCTCTCCTTGGTTTAGGGTTTTTTCAAGTAGTCTTCCATTCTCTCGAGGACAAGGATTTCATTTGGTCCTTTGGACCATGGTTCTTTGGTAAATTTGGTATATTTCTTTGCTCCTGGATGTCCTTTTTATAAACTAGATTCGGTGCAAATTACAACAACTCCCATTGGATCAGATTGTACCATATCTCCCCTTTCTTGCAAAATAAAGAGCACATTAAGCTTTTGGGTAACAAAGTGGGTTCCTTTGTGAGAATTGATAAAGATTCGTTGGTTGGTAAATTTGATAGGTTTTTTGCTCTTTTAGACCTGTTCAAGCCTTTCTTTCACTCAGTGCTCCTACTTTCCTCCCGAGGTAAGTGGACTCATTTCCTCAACTATGAAGATCTCCCCTTCAAATGTTTTCAATGTAACCACTTGGGGCATAGGGCAACGACATGCTCGATCGTAAATCGTTCAACCTCTTCTTACTTATTTCTTTAGGTTTGGAAGAAGGAGAGCCCTCCTTCCCTTGACTTTGAGCAATGCAATCAAGGGATTTTATGTCGGGCTTCAGCGCCTTTTACTTCACCTTTTTCGACTGCAGAGCCTTCCCTCCCTGCACATATAACTCCCCCTTTGCTGACTACTCTTTCCCTTTCACTGCCCCTACTTCCCCTATTCGCATTGTGTTTCCCCCCTTTTATGACCAATAAACTCAAATTTGATGTTGGCACCACTGTGAAGAAGAAAGGGAGAAAATCCTAGGCTGGAAGGCTACGACTGGAGGTAGAAGATTTAGTGTGAAATGGCTCTCAGAAGACAATAAAGGATCTTCTCACTAGGTGAGAAAAAAGACATGCCCTTGTCTATGGATGAGGATTGAGGCGTTCTTATTTGGGCTTCTTCTGACTAGCTTTTACTTTGTTACGACTTAGTTGAAGATTTATGAAATCAACTCTACTTTAAAAGTAATTGTTGTTTTTTGGCTAAATGATGTGTCTTGTGTTGTTTTTTGTGCCCCTTAGTGTGATATTTTGTTTCTCATGGTTCTTGTTTGTGTCCTTATCTCATCGGTGCTTTAGTTTGTTGCAAGAACTGGGGCCCTATTTATGTCCCAGTACTAGTTCATAACTCTGACCAAAAGCGCTTTACCTTATCAAATAAAAAAGATTTAAGGGTGTTATAATCTTAGACTCAATACCAATATATTTTATGTTAAGGTCCAATAAATATTTTATATAATAAGTGAATCTTTCACTAAAAAGATTAATTAATGAGGTTATGTTGTCATGTTACATTAAAAAGATTAATTAATAAAATTATGATGTCATTAATTTACTATTTTTCACTACTTATATTTAATTGGCAGCAAGTATGGATTTTGAATTAATTTACTACAAAATAAGTTGATATTAAAACAAATGAATAATATTCTAATACTCATATCACCCACCTAATGAATTGTGATTTATTCTTATATATTATTATTAAATATAAGTTGAACAATTATTAATCTTATTTTATTTTAAATAAATATTTTTGTGAATATATTTAATTATATAAATTGAATTTTTTTATAAATATTAGAATATAAAAATTGTATAAATAATTCATAATATATAATTTTATCATTGATCATACTATTTTAAATTACTTTTTAATATATCACATATATATATATTTAATAATTATAAAATAATTTAACATATCAATTTTCACATGAATTTTTTTTTAAATATTATTTTCCATTATATGATTATTTTTATGGGCCACCTTCTTCAAACGCTTGGGCTTCTTATTTTGTGTGATATGTCAAATCCCTTGAAGTATATTCGAAATGAAATTAGACGAACATACATACATTAAATGGCAATTTGATTGAGTTTTTTTTATAAAAATTTTAGATATAATAAATTTTTTTGGGAATCTTAAAAACATATAATCAATATTATAAACTGGGAAGTGTGTAAAAATCAACCTACACACCATATTAATTAAATGATAAGTAATTATGATTTAACATCTACGCACATGTCATTTGCATAATTAAAAATGATGTTTTTTACTGTAATAACTTCACATCTTTCCAAGTTCCAAAATTTTTAATACAATCCAACATGTTTAAAGGGACCCAAGGATATTATTGTACTATGAAGAGATTTTGCTTACTCGGTTGAAATTGAAACCTTTTATCTTTTACAAATAATTATTTTGTTATTGACTGATCCCAATCTGGTATTTAAATTGTATATTATTATTTCTTGGCATGTTAAAATATAGGAATCATTTATTATCAATATTTTTTATAATTATTGGTTGTATATTTATATTTGTATTTGTGTGGAGGTGAATTTTAGTAAAAGTTTTTTTTGATAGAATATAATTAAAATATGAAAAAAAAATTGGATTCAAATTTTGGATTATAACAACACAGTGTTTAGATGTCATTTTTGCTAGCAAACTAATCATTTTCAGGGAGTTTGTCCTCAAGCAGGGAAGCCAAAAAAGAAAAAAGCTCTGTCTACTCACTCTAAACAATGGCAACTGTATGAACACTCTTCTCCAAACAAGGACATGAAAAAATCTAAAGATTACACAAGGAAGAAAGAAGGCTCAAAGCTTATTATAGAATTCCCAGTGGCAAATGCCTCTCGTCAAATGATAGTTGTAGATATTGCTTTAGGGGGAGGTATTATAAGAGCTCATTTTTTGAAACTTGTGGATCTGATAAGAATCAACCATTATTTGAAACTCAATATTATCTTGTGCTTTTGATGGTTATTGTTGCATTGATAGATATTGGTCGCCCTGGATTGAGGTTTAAAAAAGGGCAAAAAGGACCATATGATGAATACGGGATTCGGTCGTCTATAAATATTTTCTAATCAACTTTTTATTTTCTTGCATAATTTTTGAAGGGTGATTTTTCCACCCATCTTTTTTTTTATGACTAACGTTATATTATAATTTTTTTATCAATAAAAATATGCTTTTTAATTTTATATATATATATATATATATATATATATATATATATATATATATATGAGAAAGTCATATCAATTTCCATCGATACATGACTACCGTGGTTCTCATCACCATTTAAAGATTGCCAATTCTTTTTTTTTTATGAAATATATTCCTATATTAACTAAACAAAAATATACAAAAAATTCACAAAAAATAAAGGCAGTATGAAAGCACACCATGTCACACCAGGCAAGGCCCAGGAGCAAAATCACAAGTATCATAATCTAGGCAGAGCTTAGAAACAAGTCATAAAGTCATTAAAAATGAGCAAGGCCAGAAGGTAGAGGATCCATATCATCAGGACCCCAGCTTGAGCTTGGCAAGTCATTGTCATCTAGAATAGGCTCCCAACCAATTACTTGGGTAGTGTTTGTGTCATCATCTTATGCTTGTGTCTGCATGGGTGAAATGGCCAAAGAAATCATGAGGAACTTATCCATCACATTCATTCGGCCTGCAGGTGGTGCCCCCCAAGGAGGAGGAGGAGGAACCCCCAGCCATCCTGCCTAGTAGGGGAAAGAGGTGGTGGATGCCACCCTCGCTGCTGCCTAGGAGGGTAAATGCATTGGTACGGGGTGCCACTATGAGAGCGATGCATAGAATGGCTGCGATGATGCCCACCATGAGGTGGCCAAGGTACTCTATCATCCAATTTAGGATCTCTGGGTGAAGAATGTGAAGTCTGAGCCATAACACAAGGAACATCTCCCCAGTGGATGAGGAGATCCTAAAGATGCCCAAGCTCCATATCCACTTTATTTACTTGGAATTGAATTTGCAAAAGAACATTGAAGATGATAAAAGATTTGTGCAAAGCAGATACACTACAATCAACAGAAGAATGATTTTAACAAAGAATTCTTTCTTTCTTTCCAAATCCAAAAGAAAATATCTACTCTGAAAGTATTTTAGACTTGTGCATACTTGAGGGGCATCATGGGTTTGTCTCCAAGGAGGATATGTTGCCAAAGGAAGAATTCAAGGTCTAAAGGCCTAAAAAGATCATGGATCTAAGTCCAGACCCTTTGAGCTTTGGAGCATAACCGAAAGAGATGAGGAAGCATCTCAAGGTGGCCACATAAGGGGCAAGTAGACTGGTGGACTCCAAGTTGGATGAGTCTTCTGTGAATAGGCAAGCCTTGGTGTAGTATACACCAAGCAAAATAAACAAGCTAGGGCTCCACATAAGCCCCTCAAACTGTGTTGAAGTGAAAGCTGCACATTTTAACAGATGATTGCAACCCCCAATGAGCGTTAAGCTTATCAACTATGGGCAAATGCAAGGTGAGCCAAGTATAGCCAAGCTGAGTGGTGTAATAATGAAAAGTGGTCTCGACATACCATTTCCAGTCCTTCCACCATGACCGAGTGGAATTGACAAAGATTTAATGAAGCATGGAAGCTAGGACGGCATTGAGGATCTCTTGATAGGACTACAGGTTCACATTAGCTAGCCAAAATTTAGATTTTGTCTCCTCCTAGAATAACCAAGAGATATAACACCTATATAAAATATCTTAGATGGTATGAACTCCTCTACTATAGAGCTTGAGATCGTTGACCCAAGGGCATCTCATTGTGAGAGCAAACAGGTGACCACCAAAGAGAATGAGAGTTGGTAGAGAGCCCAGTCTGAAAATCAGAGCCATTTTAGAGTAGCCATGGTTTAATCTTTTCCCAGGCCTTCCATATGCTTTTGGCCATAAAGGACCCTGTGATTTGGACAAGAGACTAGATGAACAGTAAATTGGGTAAGTTGAGCCCTTTCCAGGCCTTCTTTCCCTTAAGTAAGCCTAAGGATATACAATGTCTAAATAACACCTTCCAAGATTCTTGGCCCTCAATGGTCTGCACAATCCATTTAGCACATAAGGCAGTTCCTTGTTAGGCTATGTCGATGAGCACTATCCCTCCAACATCATGTGTGATGCAATAATATTCCCAAGCCACCTTGTGGAATCCTTTACCCTACAGGGAATTGGCATAAAGGAAATCTCTGAGTAACTTCTCCAACTTCTGGTAAGATTTTTTAGAAGGCACCCAGCATGACGACTAATACACATGGGTGGACAAATGAATTTTTCAGCAGATTTGAAATTTTCTTGGTAACAAAAGAGATTTGGTCACCCTTAATTCTAGATTCTTTGTAACTCTGTCAACAACATATTGCCACAACAAAGGTGGTGAGGCATCAAAAGCAAAGGGGATGACAAGGAATTTTAGATTTCATCATGTTGGATACACTTCCAACCGAATTTAGCAGCCCATGCTGGCAGAGGAAGGTAAGATTGTCTGTAACACATTAGATGTTGGAGCTAGAGGCCAGGCAAAAGGTATCGAGATAGTGCAAGGCATTGTCCACATTGGTTTCATCCTCAATGAGAGTAAGGAAGGATTCATCTACAAAGTGGACATTGAGTAGTTGCATATATTTGGGTGGGTTTGTGACATTAGGAGGAAGATAAATTCACTTAGCAAAGCCCACAACTTGGGCATTACTAAGAAGATATCTAAAACCCTTAGCTACAAGCACATACAGGGTGGGAGCCAAGGGGCACCCTTAATGAATAGGATGGAACAAGCCAAATTTCTCAGAGGTGACTCCATTAATGGAGAGAATAGTCAAGGCATCGAAGAAAAGCATCTAAATAGTTTGGACAAATATGGGCCCAAAGCCCAAGGCTCGAAGCATGGTTAGAATAAAAGGCCATTCAATTCGATCATAGAATTTTCAAAATCAATTTTGATGAACATAGCTTGTAGATTAGACCATGTAGCCCAATCCATGCCTTCCCAGATGACAATGATGTTATCCAAAATATAATGGCTTTTGATGAAACCAATGTGTTTTGGATGCACAATGAGAGGCAACATATTATGCAACAGGATTGCCAGAGCCTTGGCAATGATCTTATAGGAAACGTTAAAGAGGGTGATGGGCCATCAGTTGCAGATCAACTCAGGATCTCCCTGCTTATGTGTGAATTTGATATTTCCTTTATTTATATTGGTACCTAGAGAATTATTATGGAACGCTTCGTGATAAACCTATGCAAATCACTACCAATAAGGTCCCAAAGCATTTTATAGAATTCATGGGGGAAGCCATCAATGCCAAGGGCTTTGTCATTAGCCATGTGAGACATTGCTTCATGCAAGTCATCAATATAGAGGGGCCTATCTCAAACCAGCCATTGGGCGGGAGTGAGTTTGCATGGCACCACTGAAAGGCATTGCTAAAGTGAGGATTCACACTCAACTAAGGATGCTTGCACTTTGTAAACTTGTTGATAGTGGTGGACAAAAGCTTGCACTATTATAGGAGTCTCTATGATCTTGTTTCTAGCCTCAAAAATGACTTGTATCTATTGATTTAAGTTTTTGTCTCGTAGTATTTAGAAGAACTCCTTAGAAGCTTTTTCCCCTATCTTAAGTCAATGAAGCTTAGCTTTGAATTGGGCTCCTTGGGGATTGTAGTTGTCTAAAATTTGAATGTGGTGTTGTAAAGAAGAAACTCTCACCTGCAAGATCTCATTAAATGAATCTTTTTCTAGGGCTAGAGCCACATAGCTTAGCTTGGAGGAAGTAACAGAGTAGGAATGTCTTTGAATTTTGGCAAGTTAGCAGCCATAGATCCAAAAAAAGTGAGATGTTCTTATGATGGTGTCATCTCACCAATGAATCCAATCAGATTTTTGGGAGGGGCGTGAATCTAAATTCCAAACTCTCCTAATGTGTGCCATCATGGGCTAATGCTTGAACAAGGAAGTGTTAAGGAAAAATTATGTTTTGTGGACTTTGGGTTTCATAAACTGCCATGTCACTTGGACCAACTCGAGGAGTGATCAAAATCCCAAAATCTAGTAGTGCCTACACCAGGGGAGAAAAACCATTATTAAAGAGAAGTACGATTGGGTGGACATCATTTCCCTATCTAAACACTTCAAAATTCAAACGGGGCCTTCCCTGAAATTACTCCAGGTGTACCAAACTCTATCTGTAGGCCACAGGTTAATTGGGGTCATAATGGCCCCATTTAGTGCACATGTAAAACCATGCCTCCCTTTCACCAGCTACCCACCTCATAGGCAGGTGGCCCAACTTGTCCTCAGGAGATGCTACCATATTAAAGTCACCACATAATACCTAATGGGCATTGGGGAGATCACCTATATTCCATCACCATAAATGGGTACACTCTGAAGCATCATTCGAGGCATACATATTAATAAATCCAAAAGAATGGCTTTCAATGCTTAAAAGAGCCCATACTAACCAGTTGGTGGGGTCTATTCCAGATTGCACTAAGTGCGGACACCACCTTGTAAAAATGAAAGTGATCACCCCTCCACATCCTATGGCATGATTGCTATGAAGAATGATATTGTTGTGCCAGATGGAATTACTGATAACCATCAATAAGAAATCTACCACCTTGACTTCCTGTAGATAGAGAATGTCCATTTCAAAAAACTTACTTTTGAAATCATGCACAAAAAACTTGCATTTTGGGTCTATGAGACCCCGAACATTCCATGAAAAATAATTCATAGATGACATGTGTCAAAGGACATGTCCTCCGAGTCCAGCCCCTCCTGGGCATCATACTGGTTATACAGAAAGTGCCCACTATTGGCACTCAAGAAGTCATCAAATAACTTCCTCACAATAGGGTCAACCTGATACTCTCCTTCCTCCACCTCATCACTCTTTTGAGGAAGGCTACGAGAGCATTTGGGCATTTACCGCTGAGTAGAAAGGGGAAGAGTAGTTGGATGTGAGTCTAAAAATCCATAAGAACTGGGCACAAAGGCCTCAAAACCTTGGGACAATATGTTAGCAGTTAGAGGGGTGTTAAACACCCTAGGCTTTTATACCAATTTTGGGGCTTCAGCTAGAGAGGGCTCTTTCACAACAAGAGCATGTTCCTATGGTCCATTGCTCGAAGACAACTTGCCTCCTTTAAGAGAAGCAACTTGCCTCCTTTAAGAGTGTTGTTCCCAAAATCCGTCACTTGTCTTTGTGGACAACATATCAACTATTTTGGGTCTTGCAGACCAAAATTCTCTCTTCCCTTCTCAAAAAATGTTCTAAGTATTCAAATTCTTCAATTATTCGAGTCTTCTCAGCTAGAGAACTCACAAAGTTCAACAGGAAAGCTTTCTCAAAAAGAAGTTCCAACACTTACGCATTTTCAAGGCTAGTCCAACGCCGAGGTTCAATCAAAAGACTCATCGACGGGCTTCAAACAAAAGATTGAACCATTGAATCATTGAACCCCACCCCCAAAGGTTCAAAGGTTCAACGGGTTCAAAGGTTCAACGACATCGGTAGACTTAAAAGAGTTAAGCACTTTGGCAAGATCAAAGTTCAATGGCTTCAAAGGACTTAAAGAAAAAAAGGCTTCAAAGAGTAAAGGTTGAATGGTTGAACTGTTGAACCTTGAACCAAAATGGTTCAATAGGATCAAAGGTTCAATGAGTTCAATAAGATCAAAAGACTTAAATGAAAGAAGACTTCAAAGAAGAAAGATTTAACTCGTTGAACCGTTGAACCTTGAACCAAAATGGTTCAAAGGTTCAATGAGTTCAATAAAAGTTTGAAGAGTTGGTTCAGTCAGTTGGTTCAATCGAATGGTTCAAAGCGATTGGTTCAAACGATCAATTGAATGAGCAAAACACAGTATTGAACCATTGAATTGTTGAACCGTTGAACCATTGTTGATTCAAATCGAACGGTTCAATCAGTCGATTCAATCGGAAGGTTCAAAGGAGTCCCCCATAGCCTGAAGGACAAGTGCCCTTGTGGAAGGCAAAGAACATTTGTGATTGAACCAAAGAAGTGATTGAACCAAGGATCCGATAGGACCGCCCAAACCGTTGAACCTTGAGCCAATGAACTCTCATGGTTCAAAGGTTCAAGGTTCAATGTGGTTCAAGCAACTAGCAACCAGTGACGTCCCCGTAGACGTCAAATTCAATGTAATGAAATGCCCATTTATTTTCAAATATGGCACGAAACCTAAAGAACAAAACTCAGTGAATAGCTAAAAAAAGAAGCTGACAGAGCCTGTTGAAGGTAAGAAGATAGCCTGAGAGCTCAAATTGCAATAAGAAAGAGGGAAAGCTATATGAAATACTGAAATATCTATAGGGGAGTTATTCCATTAGGTGGAACAGTCCACCAAGTAGGCATCTGAGTGCGCAAATATTAAAAGGCGTGGCTTGCTTTTCTCCCTTTGAATAAAAATGAGTGGACAGCCATGTACATATCTGGAGACAGACCAGATGACCCATGCTGAGGAGAGGACATTCGAGATGATTTTGTACACCAAAGTCAAGGTTGATGCCCTGTTTCAGCATGTCCCCTTGACTGAACTAAAAATGCATTCAAGGCATTGAATGCAACATGGGCCTTTTCATGAAATAAAGCACCAAGTCTTTCTTGGCTGCTATATAATGTAATCTCTGATTTTATACAAAGGAGATCTCTCTGTTATAGAAGCAAAACTCTACCCAAATTGAAAGGCATTTCCTGAGACTTTGAGCTCAGATTGTTAATCATATTTCTTTATTTGAATGAGAAAGCAAGTGACCTTTCAGACTTTGTGCAGGAATAGCTTGTGTTGTTGAGGAAATTGTTCTTATGTTTGTTTCCTAAATGTGTTCTTGTCCATTTAATTAAATAAGCAAAATTAGTGAAAGTAACCAGAAAGGTGTCATGAAGCCGATTGTAGAGAGACTTTGTGCTGCCACAATTGTCGTTAGTGTGTTTATTTTCTATCTATGTTTAAAGGATCTTGGGATGACTTTGTGCCCCCATTGTCCTTCGTGTTTCACTCTTTGGCAGCTGAGGTGGAGAATTTGTGCTACACCTCATTCTGTTGGTTACTGTGCCCTGTTATATTTACTTATCACTACCAAAAATAATTTATGTTGTTTCCTACAGACCACTTCTGAAAGAAGAGAAGTGCCTCCTGTCATTTCACCAAGATTTTCTCCTTTGTCTATGAACACCATATCTGAAAAAAGAGAGATGAATGGTGTTGTCCTACCCTTGAGTGTTATTTTCTTCTTATATATATAGTATATAACACCTCATATTTATAGGGAACCTCCCCTTGATGAGAGGAGAGATTTGTCTCCTTTCGATGTGGTAAACCTGCACATTTGGCCGACCAATCTCCTTATGATGTGGTTGAAACAACCTATTTTTCCCATCAGTTAGCTGGTGACAAAATATTCACCCAACAGTTTTTGGTGACTCCACTGGGGAAAAACGTGCAGTTTGAAGCCTCAAGCTTCAAGCTAAAGCAGTGCCAATTTTTTTCCATTTTTACTCTACAACCTAGCAAATCCACGGTATAAAAGAAGCTAAAGATCTAAAGGTATTGTTGACCCTGTATTCGAGTTGGTACAACAAAGTATTTTTGATCCTTTCCCTTCACCATCTCACCTTCAGTGAACCAGGAGTTTTCTTCCTACAAAAGTCAGGTCTCCATTACCAAGCAAAGCATCCATTTCTACTATTAGCAGAGCTTTGTCAATACATACCCCTTAGACATTTTTTATCCCTCCCTTCAGTAGTCAAATCATGGCGGTTCAAGGCCCCTGGGGTAACTCTTTTGGCCCACTCAATTTAATTCCACCTCTACATGAGCTACCACGCAGTTCAAGAAAGAATTTTTCCAAATTCTTTAGTGATGGGAGAGTTCATCCTGATGAACATATTGCAGCCTTCAACATAGCCTGTGGTGTGATAGGCGTGGAGTATGAGGACGTGGCAGTTAGGCTGTTTGTGGAGACATTACAAGGCACTACTATAGACTAGTTTTACCATCTATAGGCTCAATCAAAGACTGACTGGAACACTCTCAAAGCCAAATTTGAAGCCAGGTTCAAGCCTATAGAAGATGTGCATGCCCTGCTAGCCCAGCTCACACAAATGAAGAAGGAGCCTCATGAACCTATGAGGGAATTCATTGCCAAATTTGACAAGCTAAGGAATAGGATTCCTACCATTGCTCAGCCAACATCTTAGAACCTTAAATATTTTTTCATCAATTCTTAGCTGCCTGAAGTGAGTTCCCTGTTGAGATGTGCTGGTCACATAGACCTTGCTGTTGCTCAAGATTTTGCCACTGAAGTGGAAGATGATCTCATTTTGGCAGGGAAGATAAGAAGAGATCTTAACAGAGGCAAATCTTCTTCATCTTCTGAATATCTATCTACAACCACCACTGATCTAATGGTGCAAAAGTTGAAAAATGAGTTGCTAGCTCTCAGAAACCAAATGGCACAAGGGATGTCTGCTCCTCCATACTGAGATATACCAAGGAGGACATTCCCCAATCAATCATACCGAGGCAACGCTGCCAGGAATCAAGGGCAACCAAATCGTCTTCCTCCCCCGCAAGGGAAACTTGTTATTGAAGTGGCTCCAGCCAACTCAGCAGTTGGATACCTTGAAATAGAATCTGACTTCTCCTTCCAACCTAAGTTGAACGTAGAAGATGACGCTGATCTCTTTGTGGAAGACCCAGATGAACCAGCTGGCGACTCCAACATTGGTTTCCTAAATTACTAGGATGAACCCAGAAATAAAGGCGAAGCGTTTGATGGATCATATGTATCCACCCAGTCCCAAAACCAGTCAGCCCAGCAAGCTGATAAATAAAAAATAGAGGAGCGATCTCAACCAGTAATTTCAATTGCTAAGTGGGGAACCACTCTGCCTTTTCAATCAAAGGACCCAGTGATCGCTAAGAAAGTAAGTACCTCAAGTATGCCTTCACCTTCAACTTCAATTTTGTAGATCAGTAACCCCCTCCCTCTAAAAAACTAAAAGCATGAACTGCCTTCCCCTGTTCCTAATTCATTTCAGGCATTTGATATAATCGACCATGTCAAGGAAACCAAAATTCAAATGTCTGAATTTGAATTTCTACAATCTCACCCTGAGCAGTTGGATATGTTGGTTTAGTGTGTAAAGAATAAAACTGTCCCTGCAGGACCAGCTGTTCCAAAGGTGACTCCCACATCCACCCAAAATAACCTTGTCATTACTCCTCCTGCTGCTCCCAGGAGGACAAAACCATTTTATGTCTCCCTGTTGATAAATGGACAACAACTGAACAATTACATCATAGACTCAGGTACATCTGACAACGTCATGCTCGCCAAAGTAGTTGAATCCATTGGTCTCACACTAACCAAGACATTTTGGAGATGTTTCTCCATGGAGAACAAATAAGTGCCACTACTGGGACAAACCAAGGATTCCCTATTTGCATTTGCGACATTCCCGGATAAGAGAATTAAGATGACAGTCCTGCTGGCCGACGTCCCAGCCTCATACGACATTCTTCTTGGGCAAAATTTTTGCAAGGATCTTAGTGGTGAGTTAAGTATGGAAATGTCTGAAGCAAGGATCCTGGCCAATGGCGTCATGTAGAGATTGCTCCCTGAGAAGGAGACAAAATACGTTGTCACTCAAACATCAGCACTTGAAGCTCAAATTCTGTTTGAAAATATAGGTATGGGTAATTACTTCTTATCCATGGAGGAGGTTCATGTGGCGTCTGATGAAATTTTTGAATGTGACAGCCTGACAATCGATTTAGACAAAATAGTAGAAGAATTGATAGGACGTAGTGCAAGTGCAGAAGAATCCTCCCCTCCAATTAAAGAAAAATTTGAGGAAAGCACAGTTCTTGATGAAGAATGGATACTAGAATTTGATGGCAGCTATTCTTCTACCAGCTCAGGAGCCAGGATTGTGTTGATATCTCCTCAAAGAGATATTTTTTCTTCTTCATACAAGTTGCAATTCAGCAACACCAACAACATTGTTGAATATGAATCTCTGCTACTTGGTTTGAAGGCTACTCATGACAGAGGCATCAAGCTTCTTCACACCAAAGGAGATGCTAAGCTAGTGGTTTACCAGGTCAAGAACGTGTACTAGACCAAAAATGAGAGATTGTGTCATTATCGCAATCTAGTTTGAGATCAAATTGAAAGTTTTGATGCTTTCAGCATCTCTGCAATACCTAGGGAATTTAATGACCAAGCTGATGCATTGGCTATTTTTGCAACTCTTTTAGTTCCTCACCCAAATTTTAAGGGGGACATGTACACTATCGAACTGGTATTTCGACCAAGTGTGCCTGATAATGCCAATCATTGGCAAGTGTTCAATGGTGACAACTAAATCATCACCTTTTTGAAACAAAAAGACAACTTCGAATATCTTCACTTCGAAGGCAGTGAGCCTTAGAAACTTGAATCAGCCCTTGAAATAAGTTCAAACATAGGTGAAGAATTCCTACAGCTAAAAGGGAATAAAATTCTCAAAGGATTGGTTTCCCTTGAGAAACTATTTGCCAAGCACGATAGGTTCATTAAACAACAACAAATGGATTCAAGCTCCTCCTAGGAGTTTGATCAAATAAATTTGGGTACTAAGGAAAATCCTGAGGAGAAGCTTAATTTACTGCCCTGCTCTACCAGTACATAAATATTCTAGCGTACTTCTATGATGACCTGAAGTCGCTTAGGCCTGAAGAAATTCACCATGAAATTTCTCTCAAGAGTGATTCGATGCCTTACAAGCAGAAATCCCGGCAGTACAATCCAAAGATATCAAGGATTATTCTGTCTTAAATATAGAAAATGCTGAATGCTATAATAATTTTGCCAATCCATCATTCCACATGGATTGCAAACATAGTTCATGTGAAAAAAAAGAATGGAAAAATTCGCCTCTGCATGGACTTCAAAAATTTAATTTAATTATCCTTAAAGGATAACTACCCTCTGCCCATCATGGATCAAGTCCTTCAGATGGTGACCAGTTTAGAGATGTTATCAATGTTAGATGGCTTTTCAAGATACAATCAAGTTGAAGTTGGTGAAGTAGACTAGTATAAGACTGCCTTCACCATGCCTTAGGGCACCTTTGCATATCGAAGAATGCCATTTGGCCTAATAAATGCTGGCAACACTTTTCAGAGAGCAATGGACCTTACTTTCAAAGATGAAATGGGTAAGTTCATTGTGGTGTACCTTGATGATTTAACAGTCTTTTCCAAGCATCATCCTGATCATGTGTGCCATTTGCAACAAGTGCTAGAACGATGTCGCCAGAATGACATTTTTCTAAATCCCAAGAAGTCTATTTTTGGGGTAATAAAAGGGATACTTCTTAGACACATTGTATCCAGAGAAGGCATAAAGATTGACTCAGAAAGAGTCAAATCCATTCAGGAGCTTACTCTGCCCACATTGTATTCTTGAGTTCGCTGAGAAGACTCACCAGATTGTGAACATGATGAATGAAAAGGCCACTTTCAGCTAGATTGAAGAAGGCAAATTGGCATTTTGAGATATTAAAATAGCTATCGCCCATGCCCTAATTTTGGTTTGTCCAGATTATACCAAAGATTTCACAATGTACAGTTATGTTTCCAAACACACACTTGCAGCAATTTTGGATCAACAGAACAAAGAAGGTGTGGAGTCTCCCATATCCTTCATGCGTTGTCCTCTCAAAGCTCATGAACTAAAATATTCAAATCTGTAGAAGCATGCTTATGCAGTGGTAAAGGCAGTAAAGCACTTCTATTTTTACATCTTGAATTCACACATTATTGCCCTGGTTCTTGATACCACAGTCAAATCCATATTAACTCAGCAGGAGTTTGGAACTAAAAGAGGTGATTGGATTGCTAAAATCTAAGAGTTTGATCTTGTTATCAAACTAATGAAGCTTGTGCGGGGAAGGGGTTTATGCCAATTGATTGTTGATAACAGACCAGAAGAAGCAGGGCATGAAGAAGTAGAAATTGAAGACCCACCAACAGTCCTCTTTGTCACCACTATGAATGAGTGGTATTCAAATATTGCTCATTTCCTTACCTATGGTGAGTGTCGTGCTCACCTATCTCATAAATAAAAGAGGATTGTTAAGTTAAAAGCTGCCAATTTTGTCTTGTGGGACAACGATCTATATAAGAGGAACCTCGATGGGGTGTTCTTTCGCTGCATGGATAAATAGCAACATAACCAACTTCTAGAGTCCTTCCATAATCTGACCTGTGGAGGACATTTTTTTGCGCCTGTAACTGCCCAAAAGATTCTGTGAGCTAGGTATTACTGGCCTACTCTATTTCAAGATGCATACAAATGGGTACGAAGATGTGAACTATGCCAACAGTTCGTTGGAAGACCCAAGTTAGTTGCTTGGCCTCTTAAATCAATGGTAATAGAAGAGCCATTCCAGCAATGGAGAATCAATTTCATTGGTGTTGTAAACCCATCTTCAAGTGCTGGACATGATTATGTCCTCACAGCCACATATTACTTCACCAAATGGGTGGAAGCTATTCCAGCCAAGCATGCTACTTCAGAAGTAGTATTCAATTTCCTCAAAGAAAATATCATTTCTAGGTTTGGGGTCCCAATCAAGATTGTGATAGACAATGCGGCCTATTTCTCTTCCCAGGAGAGTACTCTGTTCTATTTTTATTATGAGATTACCCTCTCCCACTCTTCTAATTATTTTCCACAAGGGAATGGCCAAGCATAATCGAGCAATAAGACCCTGGTGACCATCATTAGGAAGCTAGTGGATGACAACCAATGAGCCTGACATAAAGCATTGGTTGATGCTTTATGGGCAGACAGAATTACACCCAAGAGGGTGATAGGTATGTCACCATTCCAACTTTTGTATGGTCTCAATGCAGAGATACCAATCACCCTGGAATTGCCAACACTAAAATTGGCAAAGGTGGTTGAAGATCAAACATATGAAAGCTCCATCGACGAAAGGATCATGTGCCTGACTGAGCTAGATGAACAGCGAATTATGGTGGTGGACCGAATCACTGTGCATCAAATTTTGGTAAAGAAGCTCTTCAATCAGAAAGTAAAAACCCGTGATTCCTAGATTGGAGATCAAATTTTGTTATGGGACAAGAGAAGAAAACCAAAGGGAATGCATCGGAAATTTGATTCCCTATGGAGAGGCCCATTTTCTATTCATCAACTCAATGATGAAGATAGTTTCTTGTTGAAATATCAAGATGGCACACCCTTTTCTCTGCCTTACAATGGGCAGCATCTGAAGCACTTTAATTTTTGAAGTATCAGATAAGATCATTTGTACATATGTATAATTTTTTTATAGTCTTTAGTTTTGTTTTGTGCTTTTCATTTTTATTTTTTGGCACTTTTTTTTGGGTATCATGACTCCGTAGCCCAATGGAATACTTGAAGGCACTAGAGATTCTGGTTTCTACTCCCTTCGATTGTTTTTAAAATCGATGGAAGTTACCCAACTGGAGCTAGTTATTGTTCCCAAAATTTGTCACTTGTCTTTAGGGACAACATATCAACTATTCTGGGTCCTACAGACCAAAATTCTCTCTTCCCTTCTCAAAAAATGTTCTGAGTATTCAAATTCTTCAATTATTCGAGTCTTATCAGCTAGAGAACTCGTAGGTTCAACAGGTCGGCTTTCTCAAAAAGAAGTTCCAACACTTAAGCATTTTCAAGGTTGGTTCAACTCCGAGGTTCAATCAAAAGACTCATCAACGGGCTTCAAACAAAATATTAAACCATTGAACCCTACCCCCAAAAGTTCAAAGGTTCAATGGGTTCAAAGGTTCAACGACATCGGCAGACTTAAAAGAGTTAAGCGCTTCAGCAAGATCAAAGTTCAACGGCTTCAAAGGACTTAAAAAAAGAAGGCTTCGAAGAGTAAAGGTTGAACGGTTGAACCGTTGAACCTTGAACCAAAATGGTTCAACGGGATCAAAGGTTCAACGAGTTCAATAAGATCAAAAGACTTAAACAAAAGAAGACTTCGAAGAAGAAAGATTTAACTCGTTGAACCATTGAACCTTGAACCAAAATGGTTCAAAGGTTCAAGGTTCAATGAGTTCAATAAAAGTTTGAAGAGTTGGTTTAGTCAGTTGGTTCAATCGAATGGTTCAAAGCAGTTGGTTCAAATGATCAATTGAATGAGTAGAACATAGTATTAAACCATTGAATTGTTGACCCATTATTGGTTCAAATCAAACAGTTCAATCAGTTGGTTCAATCGGAAGGTTCAAAGGAGTCCCCCAAAGCTTGAAGGACAAGTGCCCTTGCAAAGGGCAGGGAACATTTGTGATTGAACCAAAGAAGTGATTGAACCAAGGAGTCAATAGGACCGCCCAAACCGTTGAACCTTGAACCAATGAACTCTCATGGTTCAAAGGTTCAAGGTTCAATGTGGTTCAAGTGACCAGCAACCAATGACATCCTCGTAGACATCAAATTTAAGGTAATGAAATGCCCATTTATTTTCAAATATGGCACGGAACCTGAAGAACAAAACTCAGCGAACTCTGAAGAAAGAAGTCGAAAGAGCCTGCTGAAGGTAAGAAGATAGCCCGAGAGCTCAAATTGCAATAGAAAAGAGGGAAAGCTATAGGAGATACTGAAATATCTATAGGGAAGTTATTCCAGTAGGTGGAACAGTCCACTAAGTAGGCATCTGAGCGCGCAAACATTAAAAGGCACGACCTATTTTTCTCCCTTTGAATAAAAGCGAGTGGACAACCATGTACATATCTGGAGACAGACCAGATGACCCATGCCGAGGAGAGGACATTGGAGATGATTCTGTACACCAAAGTCAAGGCTGATGCCTTGTTTCAGCATGGCCCCTTGACTGACCTGAAAAGGCATTCAAGGCATTAAATGCAGCATGGGCCTTTCCATGACACGAAGTGCCATGTCTTTTTTGGCTGCTATATATTGTAATCTCTGATTTTATACAAAGGAGATCTCTCTGTTATAGAAGCAAAACTCTGCCCAAATTGAAAGGCATTCCTGAGACTTTGAGCTCAGATTGTTAATCATATTTCTTTATTTGAATGAGAAAGCAAGTGACCTTTCAGACTTTGTGCTAGAATAGTTTGTGTTGTTGAGGAAATAGTTATTATGTCTATTTTATAAATGCATTTTTTTCCATTTAATTAAATAAATAGAATTAGTGAAAGTAACCAAGAAGGTGTCCTGAAGCCGACTATGGAGAGACTTTGTGCTACCACAATTGTCTTTAGTGTGTTTATTTTCTGTCTCTGTTTAAAGGATCTTGGGATGACTTTGTGCCCCCATTGTCCTTCGTGTTTCACTCTTTGGCAGCTGAGGTGGAGACTTTTTGCTAAACCTCATTCTGCTGGTTACTGCGCCCTGTTACATTTACTTATCACTACTAGAAAGAATTCTTATTGTTTGCTACAGACCACTTCTGAAAGGAGAGAAGTGCCTCCTGTCATTTCAATAGGATTTTCTCCTTTGTCTGTGAACATCTCTAAAAAAAGAGAGATGGATGGTGTTGTCCTACCCTTGAGTGTTATTTTTTGCTTATATATATAGTATATAGCACCTCATATTTATAGGGAACCTCCTCTTGATGAGAGGAGAGATTTGCCCCCTTTTGATGTGGTAAACCTACACATTTGGCCGACCAATCTCCTTATGCAGTGGTTGCAACAACCTATTTTGCCCATTAGTTAGATGGTGACAAAATATTCACCCAATAAAGAGAAGCAACTGTGGTTGTAGATTTGGGGTGAGTGTTCTTTTTCCCTACCATAGTCCATCTGTCTTCAATGGTTTTCCTACTAGCTTCAGGAGAGGGCTTGGGGGGAGAGGATGAACGGTTGGAAGCATTATTGCGAGCCAACTAAAGGGGCCAATCCCATATCTTATGGTTTGTCGCTTAGTAGCAAAAGCAAGTGTGAGGCAAATTGATAGACAGGACTCACTGAGAGTGTCTCACATCCCTGACTTGAATTTTGACAAACTCCTTGAGGTCTTGAGAGAGGTCAACTTCTACATAGATCCTTTTTTGTGGTCTAGTTGAGTAAAACTAGTTTTGTTCATGACAAACCAATCGGCCTATGGAGGACACTATCTGGTGAATAAAGTGCCATTAGGGGAGCAGGAAACCTGGAAATTCAACCTAGACTAGGACTTTAAGATCGATGTGCTCTGAGACTACAAAGTCTCATGTCTAGGGAGAGAGAACCATAAGTGAGTATTGCTCTAACCATTGACATGTAGAATAGTCAATTATACATAATTGCTTTAACCATTGACACGTAGAATTAAATTCAAGAATAGACAATATAACATTAAGTCCTAAAGCAATACCTCATGGTATACCTTCGAGACAAACTTCCTCAGGGGCTTGCAAGGGACCATTGCTCGACGCTCTACCATTCTTCTCCACCGATGAAATAGTTGAGATAAAAAGAGGAAAAGTTATTATAAAGGTTGGCCTTGTCTGAAGGCAAGAAACCCTAAAATGATAATAAATGCAAGTCCCATAGGCAATTAAGGACGTAGTATGACACAAGTCTGGGAAGGCAAAAAGACAAGGGCCAACTCAATGACATGCATGAAGGAAACCCTAGCAGAGCAAAAAAAGTTGGCATTGTCCCATATATGATCGTTGAATCCTTTATTAAATGAATAGTTCATGAAAATCCATCAAACACTTTCTGGTCAAGATGTTGGTTTCCAAGGACTAAACTAGGGGAGTTGCCACACCATTTTCTACTTAATATTAAAAACTTAACTACCAAACAATCCACACTGAGATGAGAGATTAATAATCTTGGGCCAGTACTTAAATGATTTATAAGGGGATTGTGTTGTCGAGAACCCTAACAACACTTATTCAAAGCCATGTGAACAACATAGCACGTATTATGTGCATGATTATTCAAGTCATGCATCAACACAACACATCACATATGTTTTATTTTAAGATGTATGCATTTATTATATATTAAAATTGCTACATTAACTATTTTAAGATGTATGCATTTAATATATATTAAAATTGCTACATTAACTACATTAAATTAAAAGGAATTTTTTATAATATAATATTTTAGTAGGATTTAAAATTACAAATTGTGGATTTGATATTTCAATTATGAAGGTCTTCCCTTCCACTCCTTTCATTGCCACCTTCTTTTTCATTGTATTGTTGTATGTCCTTTCAAGCCTCGTCAACGTCCTCAACAAGTCTAGAAGAGGAAAGAAGGGGAGCTTGACCCATTTTTCAAGTGACACAATCACAAAAAAATTTATTGCCCCCCTTTCTCCCACTTGGTAATGATGATGGATGTTGTCGTGAGATGTCTTGGGACTGCTCCACCTAACCCCCTCCTCTCCCCCCTCAAACTGTTGAGGACCCCCCTTTCCCACTCTGGACCTTCCCCTTCGCGGAAGTCCCCTTGTAGGATAATTTGACCCCCCGATCAATCCCTCCTCAAGCGGACCCTCTTTGAACTTCCCCTTCCATGGCTTCTAAGTGACATGTAGATGTTGGAGTCCCTTCGAAGAAGAAAGGATGTAGATTGGAGGTGGAATTAATGAGGGCATAAGCGTACTCTCTCATCTCCAATGGATCTTAATGGACCCTGGAAGACCTCCTTTCTAAGTGAGGGCGACGGGCAATATTAACTTGTGGATAAGTCCTTCTGATGGACAGTTAGCAGGGATTGGTCTTGAATGATGTGTTATTCTACTCCCATTTTTGGGTGTTTTGGTGTTTTTTTGTTGGTTATTCGTCTCCTATCTTTTTGCTCCCCCTCTCATTAGATTCTCTATGGCTCTTGCATCCCATATCTCTTACTCTCTTAGGAGGTGATATCTTTTATGCACTTTTTATTTTTTCTTCCTTCCATTTACTATAGGAAATGGGCCCCTGATTGTATTCCATACCAATTCATAACTCCAATAAAAAATGATTTACCCAATCAAATAAAAAAAATTACCAATCATTATAATATCATATAACAAGCGAGATGAATTTATAAATAACAAAAAATTGAATGAAAGTTAAGAGTTAAAGATACGTAAAGGAAGGCCCGTCAACATTGTGGACCACGATGGTGTAAACTACACACTTATAACCTAATCATATCTTCAAAAACATTTATAATGGTATAATACCTCCAAATGTCCAAATTGCCTTTTAAGTATATATTACACTAATTTATGTATGTCTATACATAAGGCTAATTATTTAATAATAATAATAATAATAATAATAATAATAATAATAATAATAATAATAATAATAATAAAAAATTCAAAGGGTTACGTGCCATTTTGTCTCGTACAACACAATAATACATGTCGCCTTTTATTTATTTTATTATCGTTCTTAACACTCCATATAGTTCCCATGGACAATTTTTATATTTAAACATGTTTAAAAGTACATACACATTGGAGATACGGAGGTTGTATGTGTCATTAGCATCTAAACATATTAATATTTTAAAATATTTAAAAAAACATACATGTTAGAAACTAATCACTATGTATGTTTACTAGTAGTTGTCTCATGAACACAATAATTTATTTATTTTGTGATTAATATAATTTAAATAAAATAAAATTATGAATATTCAAATTTTGTAAAATAAAGTAATAATTATATAAATTTAATTATAAAAAGGTATATTGATATTATATTTATTATATTTAAATTGATAAAGTAATGTAGGGGAGTGCACTTTTCGGATTCATGATTGTTGATATCTAATTTTTATTACTCACATTTGTTATAATCTTTAAAATTATTTTTAACTTGTTCTTTAACCACTCAGATCAAAGAATATGAGCTCAAATATTGTATGAATGTTATCGTGAAGCTTAAACGCCTATGACAACCAATATTGGTACTATCTTAACTGATCGTGTAGCTTTGTGCCACCTCAAAGTATTGCCCCTATAGGTCTATAGATGAATTTTGTATGCACACTCACCCTCAACCCTGTGCATTGATCCCTATTTCACTTGTCTATGCTTTAAAACTATAATTGCATTTTCAACATAAGATGAGTTTTGAAAAAATAATTAAAAAGTTAGGTTGGACAGACCTAACCACTCTTTGCTAAGTGTTGAGCGTTGTGTACGTTCCAATACTCCAAAGAGGGATCAAACTGCATATAGTTTTTATACTTATGTGTATGTGTGCATCATCATAATCAATCTTGAATATAATATAATATTTGGTTTCTAACACATGACACCATGTAACTTTGACCTACATTTGTATTCAAACTTGACTCTAGACCTTTTCTTTTGAATGGTTTTTAGATGTGTATGTAAATTTGTAATAATGTCTCAAGAAAGTACTAATTGATTTTTGAAAGTAATTGTCAAGTAATGCCAAATAATTATGATCTTAGGCGTGATTTGTATTTATAGATAACTCTTTGATATTTCCTACATTGATCAACCTATGAAATATGTGTACACTGACTTAATAGAGAGGTCCCAAATTGAAAAGTAGTTGTTGAATGTTCTTGGACACTAGCAACATATACAAACACTTACAGTAAAACCACCACTGTTAATTTATTTTTCGATGTTATCTTAAGAATGTAAATCAATAATTTAAGATATCAAGACAATTTATTTAAAATTTTGAAAGCTTTTTATACAAATTAAAATGATCTTGTATATGTATATTGGTTAAGATATCAAATAAATAGACAAATATGAAAAAATATGTACACAATTTAAATGTATATGTAAAATCTATATATATCAAAATTTATATTTCTAAATATTTAATACTAGATTTATGTATTTGGAGACACCGTATCTTCTTTACACTAAAATCATCACATTCAATTCAAAAAGACACTAATTTTGTTAACATCAAATTGCACACGTGTCCAACAAATATACCCTATGATTTTACTAGTTGTTACATTTCGATTCTTCGTTAAGCAAACTACTTGATTATCTATGGATATTTATAGTTGACAAATTTGATTTAGTTATTTTTAACTAAACTTTGAGATATACGTTGTTATGAGATAGTTTGATATTACTTATGTTGCATGATTACATTGTTATGCGTTAGTTGTAGTGTATATGTTTATATTACGATCATGTTAATTTGTTATTTTAGCTATATTTTATTATGTATGTATATCATGATGTAACTCCCTGCTTGTTGTGAGTTTGACGTAGAAAAACTCATCCCTTAGAGTATGACGGAGTGAAAGCATCATCAGAGAGGATGACATAGATTGATTTGATAGGGTTGTTGTTTGCATTAGATAGTTGTTTATACATAGTCTGATAGCATAGTTTCATGGTTATGAAATTCATCTTACGTGATTTGCATATATGACCATTAAATACTTTTACAAATATGATTTGCATAATTAATGTAAATTCAAAGTTATTCACTAATGAATTTATCATTAAATCATCATGACATTTGAAATGCTAATTTAATTAGCAAATTCATGGACTCTTGAAATTAGAGATAAATGAATAAAATATAATAATTTATGTTTTAAGAGGAAAAAAATAGGAAAAAAAAAGAAAATAATAACCAATAATAAATAACGAGAAATGGAAAGGTTTAAAATTTTAGAAAAGGAAAAAAAGAAAAGATATTAAAAAAATAATTAACAAACCAAAAAAAAGGAAAAAATCTAAAAACAATCTATGCCCTTTTTCCATGAAAGGAAAAAGATAAAGAAGAGAAGGGAGGCATAGAACAGAGGAGAAAAAGGTAGAGAGAGAAGCGTGGAGGGAAGAGAAGCAAAGCCAAAAAGAACAACCACATAGACTGCTAGGTAGGCGATGCATTTGGTTTCCATGTATGATGATTTTGTGTCTGTATATTTAAGAAGAGAGTTAAACTTATATGGTCTTCTTACAAATAAAGTGCGTCGTAGAAAGAAAATAACCCAGAAAATTGTTACACAGAGTTATATTTAATACAAATACAATGGCATAAAGGTAAATGATATTATAGCTCTGATACATGTTCAGTGATACTTGTTTGTGGCATAATTACAATAACTAGCCGTGTTATTTAGTTAACAAACTTGTAATATGATGAGTCTCCATATTTCAAAATATATACAAGATTTCAACGAACTGGGCAGTAAATTAATATAATGTATATTTTATAATGTAATATAAAGCTATGTGTTTAGAAATAACTAAGGTGATTGAGATATAATCATTGATATAAATGAATCAGGCATAAGTTACCGATTGGTTTAGAAGTGTATTCGTATTACCAATTGAGTTTTAAACAAAAATAAACTAGGAGTAAGGCAACCTGATATAAGCTATTCAGTCTACCAAAATTATAAATTAGGAGCATGGTGATTTGATACAAATAAGCGATCTGATGTAACTAATTATAAACAACAATTTTTTCATAATTCACACACAGATTAAAATGGTGATCCGTAAGTATAAGCTAGCCTATATGAAATAGATCTGGGTATAAGACTAAATTAACTGAGTTGTCACTTATTAAATTCCTACACTATATAACATTTTGGGCTACATTCCTATTCCTATATTTGTCATAATATGACTCTTTTAGTAAACCACTAAGCTAAATGTTATTGTGTTGGTCTTTACCTTGGTGCATGATTTTATGGTTGTAATAAACTGATGTGATCTTATAAACTATTTATTAATAATCCTGATCCAATTATAATTATTCTATAAAAGTATTATAGCGATTTGATTTCTAACATATTATGATTTTATAAAATTGATAACAATATAAATTAGAGGTGTTAATATTATTGGATAACAAAGTTTGAGTTATACTGCTATAAAATAAAAATAACTAATTGCTAATTATTCAATAATGATATGATGGCTATATTATCTGAATATATGATCTTGTGATATCAACAAAAAAGTGCTTAGCCAGGGCATATATATATATATAAAGAGAGCTATATTTATATATAAAATCCTATCAACAAAAATGATGATAGATAGGTATAGGTGAATATTTTTTCAAGATCTGCATCATATGTATTATATTTATTAAAAACTACAATCCAGATAGGTATCTATTTTAACAATAATAAACATATCAGATAGTGATACTTGGTCAAATTTGGTGGATCACTCTATATGAGCATATGTCTTATGACATTGATTTATAATACTAGACTGTTTAATGTTCATATAACAATTATTTATAAAATAGTTTATGGAAATAGTTTTGATTCATTGTATGAGCATATATGTAGTTATAAACACATCAATATCAAAACATAGCTTTGATTAAGCATAGGAAGCATATATAGTTCATACGATAATCTTTATGATATGCACGAGATAACTTATCTTATATGTATACGAAACAAAACACGTAGTGTGGATATATTACTATAATATGTTATGTATTAATGAATTAATTAATAGTATGTTTAAGAGAATATAGGTATACACATGCCTAAATAGTTTATACTTATACATGGGGGTGTGTTCTTCTAATTATAGTTCTATTAATGGTTCAAACTATATTATAGACTTATGTGCAAAAGAATCTTATAGATGCGTGCATACAACCCTCTAAAAGTTTAATAAATGTTAGAATGGAATATTATATGTTTTATGAGAATTAAGAATTTATTGTTATAACCAGATGTTTGAACATAAGTTTATGCTTTCATTGATTTAACTACTTATTTATGACTGATTGTGGTATTAGTAGTTGTGTTCAAGAACACTAGAGTATGATAATATGGATTATCATAAGCTATAGTGTAGTTGGAAACTACTTATAGTAACAACAAATTGTAGCTAAATGTATAATTTACCTGGTTGGTATAAACTGTAGTTATTATTTATATTATATATGTGATAGATAATATTAAGATATTCATTCATATGTTTGATGGAATAAATGTATGCATTTAGATTATTCATGTGTTCAGCAAGTTATATGATTGCTAGTAAGATGTAATATGTATGAATATATTGGTTATATTATGTTAACTAAATCTTGGATTATTGATACTGAGTAAGTAGTGAGACGGATTTCACTATCTTACTAGCATCATAATTCCAGATAAAGGTATTATGATCAAGTTGTGTGTATGAATTTGACTAATGCTTAGATCATTATTTATTAAAAAAATTAGTCAAAGTAATGTTAAGTGAGACATTATCATTTTGTAAGTATGATTTACATGTTTATGCAATATCTTGAGTAGAATGAATTTTTTAATGATACACCACATGTTTAATTTTAGAAATTATGTAACACACGGGTACTAGTTTGTCTCTCTCAATTCCTACACCGTCACTATCTACTCATATGTGAAGGGAAGGCCATTCCTTGAAGGAATTAGTGTGAGGGAACGCTGATCCTTGATTGGTGTGAAAAAGTGCTCAGATGATGCTCTCTCTTCCCATAACAGTACTACTTTTGAGACGACACTTGAGATTGTCGTAGCTACTAGAGTGTGGGGAACTTATGCTCTAGAGAGTCATGTATATTATATATGTATATTATATTATATTATATTTATTATTAAAATATTATCATTATAAGTTGTAATTACTTATTTATTATACATTGATAGTAGTGGTTGTATGGTTGTACCATCTATGGCTGAATATCTATAATTACTTTCAATATTCAATAATGATGTGTTTCTTATGATGATAGTGATCAGTGATGTATGATGCAGTATGCTTCATTTACAATTGTTATACTTAGAGTATTTTATAAAATCACTAATTAGGTTCTCATGGTGTAATCTATTTAAAGTATATGTTGTTTAAATTAAAAAAAAAATTATGTATTTCTAGATAGATTCCAGTGGGGATGTTACACTAGCCCTGTTCTATAGTCAACACTTTTCTAGACTTAAATATTTATCTCATCCTAAGATAAAATTATAACACAAGATCTTGATCTGAATCTCAAGCTGAGGAATTCAACCAAAAATAAGAGGACCATAGTTATCACTCTAGGTGTTGTTTATCAGTTTTCACCCTTTACACACTACTTAGCTATCCTTTCAAATTTTTAACTAAGTAGCGTATTAGCCTACTACCTTTTTAAGTTTCTAATAAAATAGCTTAATCAGGTAGCTTCCCTTTATGGGCTTTCAACCAACCTAGTTTCGCGCTTAATGCTTAAGGTCATCCTACAAAATTATGTTAGAAAGTACTGAAAATAATAAAATTAGAATTGTGCATCACCTACTGTGTAAGTGGTGACATACGCTATGTTGGTTGCGTAATAATTTGTTGCAATGATGGACCTATTAGAGGATTAGATGAAACACTTGGTCTTGTAAAAACTGTTGATAGAGGTTATTGTGGTTGTTGGAGAGCTAGTTGCATGCTTATGGCACTATTCTTCTATTGAAGTACTTGTTGCAACTACTACAGGGGCATCTATTATGGTTCACCAATGATTTTTATAATGAAGGCATCGATCTAAGGTAAATATTACTTTAACATCTTCTATCTAGTTGTCACTTCTTGCACCATAGTTAGTAATATGTGCAATAAGACTTGAGTCACCATTAGGTTCTAAATGTTTTCATCATTGGTGATGGTGATGAGTTCCCTGACATTTGACATTTTGATCGGGATGTCATGTGATAGTTTGTCAAACCAATCTTCATGCCTTTATATCTGAATGGTTGTAAATGAGTTAAGCAAAGTCTCATTGTGCCATGTTTGTAGTTTTTGCATGGATGTGTCCCTTAAATCCAATAATTGCTTGAGTGCACTGGGCATTGTTTCAGAAGTAGCCATGTGACTTTCTATGACATATTTAACTTTGTCTGTTATGTTTAAATCTAAATTAGCTATGGCCAAAAATTTATTTAGCCACTAATTCCAATTGAACATATCTTATGCTATCTGTTTAGCTTGAAGCATAGCTGTGTCTATCACTTTTTCATATTCTTCCAATATCTCACAGATGGTCTTTGTTTCTAACTTGATATTTTCCCCTTGTGCTCGTAGCATTTGCTTATTTTATATAACCATCCAGTCTTTCGTGAGTTGAACCAAAAACCCTGAGAATTTCTTATCTTCAGATATCATCTAGTTGCGTAAGACTTGGGTCACCATTGTAGGGTAACTGGTGTCAATGGTTTAGCATGCATTTGTGAATCGAAGGCTCAAATTTACATTATATTTTCATAACTATAAGACTTCATGTTCTAAGGCCAAAGACTTCTATATAATTGACTCTTCAAAAGTAATTGCACATTTGATTTACTTGGTTAACAGTAGCTGAGAAACATCAAAAGAGGTTTCCTACACAGTTATAGTCAAAGCCATGATGTTGTTGTAGTTTTTTTAGGGGCCGTTGTGAACTACGCCAAGAGTAGTGAAAAGGTGGCACGTAGAGTGGATAATGTGGGAACATCCCACAGCGATGGGCTTATTATTTATGATGTAAGTTGAAAAGCCTTGTTACATTCTGATTTCACCCTATGATTTATAACGTTTGAATCCATGAATTAATATGGTTATTATCTGATTTTTATTATTTTGATTTGAGTTTTATGATATATATTGTTATGGGATAATGATATGTTGATTATATTACATAATGTGACAGTTTTATTTTGTTATTCTCTATATTATGTATGTGTAATTGTTAGTTTTGCATTATTGGTTGATATATATGATGACTCAGACTAACTACCTGCTTGTTTCAAGGTGGATGTATGATTGATTCTACCATCAAAGCTTGATGAGGGAGAGCATCATTAGATAGGATGGAATAAATGGGATGATTGAGGGATGATAGAGAAATTACTAAGACCCTACACAAACACAAAGTAGATTTAAAATGTTATATGCATAATATGTTTTAAATGTTAATACGTGGTTATGAAAATCTTGTTTGTGATTATATTTGTATGTAAATTTAGTTCTTGATATGCATAGGTTTACATAAGATTCATTTACTTATAATTATCTAGATTTTCAAGAATAAATCAAGGAAATAGATATTTAATTTCTATTATATGTATAAACTAGTATAATGTCTTTAAAACATCTTTGAACATTTAGCTCATTAATTATTGATATTCAAGATATCAATATAAGTCAGACATATATATTATAGATATTAAGTCTATAATCGATTCTAATTACAAGATACTCACCTTCAGTAACTAGTTTATACACACACACACACACAAGTTATTGAAGATATGATTATCTTGTAATTAGAAGCAATTATAAACTTCATATTTATTAGTTAAATAAATAATTATCTTTATCTTAATTGTTTTCATGAAATTTAAATTATTCTAAAATGCTAACTTAGAGTTAAGTCGATCTAAAATGTAGTCTTGGTAATACATGCACTAAATTATATTAAAAGTTATAAATTAGATATCATTATTTGATTGATCAATTAAACTTATTTTTGAAATAACTTGGAAATGTGGCGTAATAATCTTTAGTAAACAAATTATATGTTTAATATTAATTAAATAAATTGAAGGTGAGTTGACTACGTACAGCCTTGGAGGTGAGATAGTTGTAGTTAGTAAAGTTAAGAGGTGATTAAAGATACCATGCATAGGAGAGAACTTGGATAAAAATAGAATGCAAGATAAGAACGGTGGCAAGATAGAAGTGATATAGTATGATAAATAAAGTGGAGAGCTTAGAAATTGGAGACAGACAGACATAAAAGGAAAAAAAATAGAAAGGCGAATTTGAGAAAGTAGGAGAAGGTAAAAAGAGGCATATTCTTCATCTAGACATCTTCATCAGCAAAGCCTAAAAGGTTGGTTCTGATGTAATAATTCTAAGAATAGTATTAAGTAGATATGGGATTTATATATCTTCTATGATAAATATATATTCAACCATGATTTTATTAGAAGTCCAATTCAATTTTGAAAGAACTAATGAAATTGATTATATGTATCTTTTTCTTGAGTAAAATCAGAGTTTTAACAAACTATTAGATCATAATTATTGAAGGCGTCTTATCTAATATTTACCAAAAAAATGTATAGGTTATCAGTGTCATATTTAGATATAATAGGCTACATCCCAGTTTTATATTTTTGTCAACACCATTTCTAAACACATGTGAGTGAAATATATAACCAATTTAGACGCTATGCCTTGGTGATTAAGAGAATTCTAATAAGCAATCTTTTTAGATTATTAGTGAATTGTGGTAGCATTTCTGGACTATGCCTTATCGTTTTACATCAAAAAAGTTTTTTGACAACATCCTAGTTATATGTGTGTTTGGCCATCATCATAAATTTGAGTACATATTATGAATTGCATTTCACATATTATGGAAAACGTATCACTTATAGTAGATTGAGTTTTAATATTCTATGAGCAACATCTTAATTTTTATGACTATGTCCTACTTGTATCAGTAAATGTTTGATAGCATCCAAATCAAATGTACATATATTGAATCATATGTAAAACCTATGCAAAGACTGCATCTTTGAAAGCTACATTTTAAATTAAGATTGAGTATTACTATATACAAGAGTAGTGCTTCATTAATAGACTGCATCATACCTATTTAAACAATACTTTATATTATGGACTGCATCTTGATTATATTTTGGTTAGTGTCTTATTTTTATCTGAAACATATTAATTTTGGACAATGTCCTATATACAATAAGTAGCATCCTTTATTATATAATTATCAGGAATAAACTATGCATTGAGTTTTAATAAACATACATATAGCATTTTAAATAAATAAACTGTGTTTTGATATATACGGGAGTAGTGCTGAAAACTATAGACTCTGATTGAGTATATATGTTAGGACACCGTATTTCCATGTATAATTTATAAATACATAATATAATGGCATCTCATTTTTTGTAAATATATGATAAATATTCATTGAACATCGCCCTTTGTATATTATATCACACACACACACACACACACACACACACACACACACACACACACACACACACACACACACACACACACATTGAATGAGTATACATTTAACCTGTTTAAAGACTATTGTTTAGTCTAAAAAAATGATTTTTGTACAAATTCATTTGATTCCAAGTAATAAACGGAGAAATATTTAAAGTATTTTTTGGTTAAAAATGAGTATTGAGTTTGCATGTATGAAGTATTTAGGGAAAATACTTTAAGACCATGATTGTATATGTTATGAAAAAACTTGCAAATAGATTTATAAATTATATGTTTAGGTTTTTTGTTTAAATATATATTATTATTGGGCATACTATGTTTTCATATTAGTAAAATACAAATTATAAACCTGGTTGTGATTAAAATCGAAACTGTAGTTCATGCAGACAAGTATGTTACCTGTATTAAAAGAGGAATTGTGATCCTTGTTTGAAGCATACCTAGATGGTATGAATTGTAAATTGAGTGTATTTTGTTATAAATTATTATATAATGGTACGTTTAAAAATCATTTTATGCATCTGATGAATAAAATGTATGGTTATGGTTATTGCATTCCTATCATAGAAAAAATATGAATATATCTTTAAGTTTTATACTATGCTATATATGTTTATATTAGATTTTGCATTGATGATACTAAGTAGGTAGTGACATGAACTTCACTAGTCTAGATAACACCACCAATATTAGATGTAAATAATATGATCAAGTGGTGTGTTATGAAATTGATAGATTCAAGGGATCGTATGTTATTTGAAAACTTTGGTCAAAATAATGTTAGATAGACATTGTTATTTCACATGTTTGATTTGCATATTATGCAATATCATGTTAGAAATGCATTTTCTTTATGATACATGTCGTGAGTATAAATTTTATAGCACACAGGGTACTAACATGTCTTTTTGAATTTCTACACTATTATATCTACCTATCCATGAATGAAGGGTCATTCCGGATAGGGGATTGTGTATGAAATCAATCATTTGTGATTGATGTGAAAATTCACTCAGATGATGCTCTCACTCCCCACTATAATACTTACTTAGAGACTACACTTGATATTATCAATGATACATGAGTTGGTTCGACTCAAGCTCCAGAGAGCTTAGTATCTATTTATTATATTAGGTTGAATAATTGAATGAAATATATATATATATATATATATATATATATATATATATATATATATATATATATATATATATATATATATATATATATATATATATTATTACATTTCGTTTAGGCATTCAGATGTGTGTGTGTGTGTGTGTGTATTTGATTATGCTTGAATTTTTTTTTATTATTGGACCAGTCATGGATGAGTCCTAATGTGTTTACTTTCTTTAAAGTTGTAATATATTATATTGCATTCGGTATTAAATTTGGAACTGTTATTGTTCTGAGTTATTAAATTAGATAAGTTGTTAAACATTTTTCTATGGAATGAATGTTAAGTAATTTGATTTTTTTTTTAAATACTACATTATTCTAAAGTACAACTTGAGTGGTTGTAATAAGCCTCCTCCAACAGACCTCCTTATGTTACAAGTGTTGGTAGCACTACACTTTGTGCTTGTTTCTTAGATTTTTTCTCTGCCTCCTACTTAATTTTAGCTTCAGCTTTAGCCTGAGCCTTAGCTTCAACCATAGTTTTAGCTTTGGAAATCGCTTCAACTATAGCCTTAGTTTTTTCTTGATCTCTGGCTTTAGCTTCATCTTCTTTTTCTTCAACATTCTACTTAGCCTTTTTCTTTGTTTGAGCCTTCGTAATTGTCACTACTTCCTCTTTCTTATTTTGCGTAGCATGCACTTCTTATTTTTTCTTTGCCACTTATTCTTGTGATTTATTCTTTGCATCTACTTCATCGGATCTCTTCTTTCGAGCCTTTACTTCTTAGGATTTCTTATTTTTAGTCTACGTTTCTTTGGATCTTTGTTTTTGAGTCTCTACTTCTTTGGCTTTCTTTCTTTGCTCTTCCTCTATAGCCTATTTTTTGTGTTACTCTTCTTCCTTCATAGCCTTGAAATTTGCCTCTCACTTCCTCTTTTTCTTCTCTTCCTTCTTCCTTGTAGCCTCCTTTTTCACTTCTAATAGATCTTGTTGTTCATGTGTACCTTCATGTTGTGGCTCTAGTTATGGTAAGTTAGTTTATCTAGGTGAAACCATGGGGGTAGATGACTCTATTAATATAAATAAATCATAATATTTTTAAGAACATGATTCTAAGATAGTACCCTAATGTGTAGCTATCTTCTTTCTAAAGGTTGGAGGTGAAGTGAGGCTATTCTTCTGCCTCTTTGTAGATTAGGCCTGTAGTTGTGGTTGTGCTTCTAGTGATTACTAAGCACCACTCTCTTCAACTGGTTCTGAAAAAGACACCATTTTGTCCTTGATCCTTGGAGAGGGTCAAGATGTAGCATACATCTGAGGTCTATGCAACAAAGGTGGTGTTGGGATTTCTTACACTGATTGTTTCTGTTTCCTTCATAGTAGAGGATCATGCAATTAGATCTTATTGGAATAGTTGAGCTTAAAACCATTGTCTAGCTACTTATTCACATACATTATTAATAATTATAGGAGGAGGAGGTAGGGTGATGTCCACCCATAAGTCTTGCCTTACCTAATTCTGCACTTAGCAGGTGTACATTGCTTTCAAAAAGAAGAATTATTTCTCTTCATGCTAGTAAACATCATTGTTGATGTCTATGAGCATGGACTATAAACTTACTAATCTCCAACTTAGTTCTCCACTAATTCACATTCAACTATGATCTTTAGAATATGTTTATTGTTGAGCCAAGAATTTTCAATATTTTGCTATCTTCTCTCCTCCTTAGGGGTTTTTAAGGAATAATAATTTTGTAAAAGTGTCTAATTGTAGACAATTTTCTTATATTGAAAACTATGAAAAATATGTATGGTAATCAAATTATAATAAAAACCACATAATGTTTTACTAATACATGTATATTTTAATGAGTTTAACAACTTTATGGATATTTTACAAGAAACATTGGTGAATATTTCTTCAAAAACTTGTTCATTAGTGAATCTAAATTTTGGGGAATCAGTCACAAAATATCCAATGGGTGAAAAATATCCCCTCCATGCTCCTTCTCCTTCTCAACGGGGATGGAGTTTGCTCACTCTTCATGGTAAAGATTTCACTATTGCTGAACCTCTTTAATGGACCTCTTCGGGCGTTAAAAGTAGTGAGAATGTTGTTTGGGCTTCTCCTCTACATGTGTGAGGAATTTTGGTTCCTTTGTCTTCTCTTCATACACATGATGGATGAGAGGACCCTGACCTCCTTGTTGATTAAATGCTCACCTTGAGGCTCCCTTTACTTAGGAATCTCTTACTCTACAAAATGATCCACCTCCTCCACTTGGTACTATAATAAATACATGTGTTTAATTTCTCTACTATAATCTAATAATTTTTTTTGATAATACAACTATATTTCTTTTTTGCTAATATAATTACAATTTAACATAGATAATTAACATTTTGATATCATTATTTTAATAATGATGATGAATACAGACCAACTACTGTTTCAGTCTCTGCCCTGCAAGGAACTATAAGAATTGATTGAAACAATAATTCTTACCCAATGGACCAATAAAATGAGAAAAAAATTATATGTGTAAATTTTTTATTCAATTTTTACAATTTGTGGACTTAAAAAAAAATATTAAAATTAATTATTTCTCATTTTATTGGTTGCACAATTTTTTTTTCATGTTCTCATAATATAATTTTTTTAAAAATTAACATAAATTTTTTAACATAGACATGTGTACATGCATTTATAAATTATTTAATTAAAATACAAGTGTACATCATAACTGACACTTCTCCTATAAATTATGCAAATTGTTTAATGAATTAAGTTGATTTAGACAAAGAGAATTTAGGATCAACGTTTGCACTTTATTTACATCTATTTGAAGCAAACTTTATACCACTAGTATCTAGAAATTTTAAAACATCTTCTCGATCCTACACTCACTAGTATCTAAAACCTATATTGTTTTCTAGAATGTTCCAATTTCATAATTTAAAACTATAAAGCTCCTTCATTGACCTGGATTTAATGACATTTTGGATTACATTTGATAAAATAGTTAGAATTTACAACTATAAATCTCCTTCATTGATGTAGGTTTAATGACATTTTGGATTGCATTTGATAAATCAAACTATTTCATCCAATTATGCAAATTCTTTCCACTCTCTTTTCATAATTTTAAAGTTCTAATGAGTTTAAATTATGGCAAATGGTGGAGAAGGCCATGAAAATTCCTTGATTTTTTAGCTTTAATTAGATATCATTTTTACTTTTGAGTAATATGATTTTCATTTCATTATTTGCTTAGTACAACACTTCTTTTAATGATGAAAAATATATGTTTGATGTAAAAATAAGATATGGGCCATGTATGTTGCATTACATTTGCTTCATTGTTGTCAATTATGTGGTTATTATTTCCTAGAGATGTTTATGGATAATACTACAATTGGCAATCGGCCCATGCTACCTTCTATAATGGCAGTGATGCTTATGGGACTATGGGTATGTTTTATCTATATATATTATCATTATTTCAAGAGAAAAGATGACATATGTTAATGCCAAGTAGTATAAAATAATTCGGCAACACAGACAGATTAAGATAAAAAGAAAGATAAAATGGATAGGGGGTAAAAATTCATGGCAATCCTTCCAAAGTCATCGAGTAACACTCAAGCAACACCAGATGAAAATACAACATAAGAAACCTCCAACATATTTTCAAGACGATCATCTAAATACAATACATTGCTAGAGAGGGGAAGCGAAGCAACTAGAAAGCAAGAAACATCAAGCATACAACATAGGGGAGAAGGTTGGAAATCAAGAAAATTAAAGTGAATATAGCCCCATATCAACACCTTTAACATGGTCATCAGAGTTGTATGTCAAGGAACTATTGGATTTGAAGAGGAGGGTGGATAACATGGAGATGAAAGAACAAATGAAAGATACCAAGCTTCAAAATATTATTGAAACCAACCAAAATCTAGTACATGATAACATGATGCTCAAAGACCAAATAAATAGTTTGCAATGCATCATGGAAACATGGAAGTAAGAGATTATATCATTAAAGTCTGAAGTAAAACAAAGTAAGAATAGAAACATAGCCACAACAGATAGAGAAAGAGGTATCCTGCAAATCAAAGAGATTCAATCAATGATAGCAAACATGGAGGTTAAGGAAAATAAACTGTTAGGAAAATTAGAAGAAGCCAAGACATGGGCATGGGTAGTAAGAGAACCAAAAGAAACACAAAAGGAGCTAATAACTATTCAAATCAAGATTTAAATGTGGGAAGAAAGAGACCCTCAAGATAGGGTAGTGAACATAATAATCAAAGGTTTGAAAGAACATGGAGAAGTTACCAGTAAGCTGGTAAGAGACTTCCTACTAGATTAGCTATAGTGGGCAGGGCATATCTACCAAGCCAATACAATCTATAAAATAATAAAGGGATAGAATCATAAATATAAAGGTAACCTTGAAAAATATAGAGATAAGAATAAAATACTAAGAAACAAGAGGTTCCTCAAAAGCACACAATTCTATATAGATGAGGACCTAACCCCAATACAGTTGGAAGAAAGAAAGAAAGAATGGAAAAAAGTAGTAGAAACAAGAAAGGAAGGGAGGTAAGCATGGATATATAAGGGAAAAGCCTAATTTAGTGATAAAAATACACATAAATAGGGAGATGAGGCCCCCCAAGATCATCTTACTATGGTTAGCTGGAATTGTAGAGGTTATCCTTAGAAGAGAGGTCCTGGGTTGGGGCCCATATTAGAGGGTAAGGACATTATTGTCTTGGTAGAAACACATGAGCATGAGGGCTATAGAGTGCCAGAATTTGAAGGTTATGAAAAAGTCTCAATTTGGAATGAGCTGGTATACAACAGAAAAGGGCATGGAGGTGTGAAAGTCTTGGTAAGGGAAACATAGCAAGGAGTAATAAAAGAGGAAATGAAAGATCCAAACAATCAATACATATGGTTAAAGTTGACAGACAAGGAAACCACTTTATATCTCACAGTGTGCTACTTTGCCCATATGGATCTAAAACATATAAGAAAAGGAACCTGAACATAGAAGACCCTTTTGAAGCATTGAAAAGAGACATAAATTTTTTGTACCTTTGGTGAGATCATTTTATTAGGGGACTTTAATGTAAGAACATCAAACAACCAAAGTCGTTATCTTGGTAAGAAGGAAGGGTATAATAACAACCCTTTATGTTTAAAATAAGATAAACATCAGAAATGGGAATGGGTTTCTCAAGACAAAAAAGGGGTATCTCTCTTTTTGGGGTTGAAATATTAGGAATATGTAGTTTACATGACTTGATCATATGTAATAGAATAAAAACATGATCCAAATTAGGAAACATCACATGTCAAACATACGATGGGCAAAGCGTAGTGGATTATGCCACATGCTCACAAAATTTTGTATCATGGATATCTGAGGTCGAGATAAGAAGTTATCCAATAGAAATGAAATCAGATCATAACCCTATTTATGTGAAGATTAGCATGAAAAATAATGATTAATAGATGTCAAATCTTAAACCAAATAAAAAAATAGATTTTCAAAGCAAAATACTTATGAATCAGGGGAACTAGGACATTTTTAGAGCAATGATTGCAAAAAAAATTAAGGAAATACAGGTTGTAGGTAGCTCAAACAAGCACAAGAGAATAATAAACAATGAGAGCTTGATGACTATCATACACATGGTGCTAAAGGAATGCAAGAGATCTAGAGTCAAAAGAAGTATTAAAAATAGCTTCCCAGCTAATCCGTGGTTTGATGATGATTTCAAGGAGGCAAAAATAATTACGAATGTCTCAGGTAACGATAAAACACATATAAAAGTGTACAAAAATATAGTGAGAGATAAAAAAGAAGAGTTCATGAAAACTAAGAGGAATGAGCTGATTACTATGGAGAAGAATAATCTGAGAGATTTTTAGAGAGAACTCTAGTAGGCTAAAAAAAATGTGGAGAATAATATCTCTAATAGTCAATGTCTAGAATATTCAAAAATGTTGTATGAAAGAGATCAAAATCAAGAACTGCTCCCTCCCCCTGATAATTATCAATAAGGACCAACTATTCTCCACAAAAGACATCAAGGAAGGAATCAAAAAATTAGTGGTGGGCAAAGCTCAGAACTTGGATGGGTTGCAAGTGGAATTTTTAAAATGGGGTTTGGAAGATCTTTCACCACACATAAAAAAGATATTCACCAAGTTTATTCAATATGGCTTTCCCAAAAATTGGACAACCAGCATGGTCATCCCCCTTCACAAAAGCGGTGATGCCAACAATCCATCAAATTACCACACTATTATGAGCATTCCTCTTTTTGGTAAACTTTTCATTAGCATGGTGGAACGTAGAATTAACCTTTGGGCTGAAAAGGAAGGTAAGAGGGCAAAAGGGCAAGTAGGTTTTAGACCAAAACACTCTACTATTGATCATTGCATCACCCTTAGGCATTTGATTTAAAAGGTTTGGGATAAGCAAGGGTAAGAGGTCTATTGTTGTTTTTTTAATTTAAAAAAGGCATTTGACATGGTGCCTAGAAGCAAACTCTACGACAAAATGGAAAAATTGGATATACCAAAAAAATATAGGACAGCAGTTCACAAGCTCTATGATCAAGTTCAGGCTAAAATCAGAACAAAGGGTGGTTTATCTGAGTGCTTTGGGAGTGACATTGAGGTCAATTAGGGGTGCCCACTATCCACCACTTTGTTTGGGCTATATATTGACAAGTTAAAGGAGTGGGTTGAAAATTTGGGTTAGGACGGGGTACAACTGGCCTCTTATGTGGTAAAATTGTTGCTTTACGTGAATGACCTTATCTTAATGGCTAAAATAGAGCATGGTTTGTAAGAACATTTGAGAGATCTAGAATTATTGTATCGAGAGGTGGGAATGCATGTGGATATTAGTAAGACCAAAGTCATGATTTTTTCCTTAAGAAGAAAAAACAGACAATAAAATATTGAGTTTGAAGGCGGCGTCTTACAAGTGGTAAATGAATACAAGTACCTAGGCCTTGACTTCCATAGTAATCTCAGTTGGGAGACTTGTAGAGATAAAAGGATACAAGGGGGGTAGAAAGCCTTATACATGCTCCAAAACAAATGCAAATCAGCTAAATTATGAGATTGGAAAACCAATTTGACTTTTTTTGGGTTGTTTGTTATACCGATAGTGTTATATGGTTGTGAAGTTTGGGGAAAAAATACATCAACGTCAAAATGGAGACAAATAAAAAAGTTATAAAATCATTTAATCACAATTAGTTTCAAAATAAAAGCCATGGTACCATATGAGATCATGCTAGTTGAGGTTGGGACCTTTTTAATGGAAGTAGCGGCCTTGACTCGGCTATTAGGATCTCTGAAGAAAGTGGAAAACATGGAAGGATGCCATTGGCCCAAAATAGAAGCATGGAAAAGCTAAATATAAGGAAGAACACATGGATGAAATAAAATGACAAATTGATGAGTAAATGGGACATTAACACGCAGGACTATCTTAAAACCAATGCGGAAATCAAAAGATATGCATGAGAAAAAGTCAAAATAACCATGTGGACAAAATAATTGGGATGTAAAAGAGAATACTATATCCAGAACTTTAATGACACATGTAACCATGAGCAAAATCACTATATAGGAGCAGAGATAAAGTGGAAAGCTAAAGTTTTAATTGCATAGCTGAGAACTAGTTCACACCATCTTAGATGTGAAATAGGGAGATGGAAACTATCCAAGGAGGAATGGTCGGAGAGGGTTTATTAGTTTGTCAATTCTAGATCGATGGAAATAGAATTGTATTTCATCATGGAATGTATAGCATATGAGGACATTCAGAGTAGTTATGTTGATATTCTTCAAGATCAAACACTTACAACTTTGTTTGAAGAGGAAAATATAGGAAAAATAATAGACTACTTGACTAGAATTCATAGAAGAACATTCAAACTTAGCAAAGAAATCGAGGAAAGGCAAAAATTGCAGTGTGAGGCAATTTATTTGGTATCTTGTTGACTGATTTTGCTCTTGGGTCCCATACACTGATTGGCCTCGTGAACATTATTAAAAACTTTCATTCAATTTGCCATAATTATGTTGTGAAGTTTGTTACCAAATTATATTTATGGGGAGCATGTGGGTATGGCAATATGTACATCCAAAGCTGTGGGACCCACACTACTACTCTCAACACTGCGCTCTTCAACAACAGCCTCACTCGTGTTATGCAAGACAACCTTCAATGGTGTCTGTCGGGGACAATAATGGTGACCGCCACAAAATTCTCCCTGCTAAACAATGTGTTGCCTAACAACAATGGAGGAGTGTTAACATGGTTCAACCTGCCTATGAGTATGATGCCAAATATAGGAGCAGAGGATGTGCACTCTATGTATGTAAGAGGCTTGAGGATTGGGTGGAAAGCCATGTCACATCATTGAGGTCGAAATTGGTAGATCAACTCTTATTTGAAGGGGTAAGTGTTGTTGTTTAAGGTGACCAATATATAATTACCAACAAGGACAACAAGAATAGCTCGAAACAATATATATATATATATATATATATATATATATATATATATATATGAAATGGCTTTGTCCAAGATATTACCAACAATTTTGATGTGCTTAAATACTTAGATCAAGGCTATGTAAAGTAAAAAGTATTTTAATCTTAAACTAAAATATCATCTTATTTTTTTAAGAGTGATATAATTATAATAATTTGAAAGTGTAAGATTATGTTTTTAAATTGATAATATGTAATGGGTTTAAGATTAAAATAATTGAATGTTTATATTTTATATAATTAATTTAAAAATATTTAATTAGGTCATATATTTTATTTTAATTTTTACTATTACGAAATAATTATAACTATTTAATATTATTTTTTAGTTATTTTCAAAGATTTAAACAATATTTGAAATTTGGTTGTGAGGTGGCCATGTAGTGGTCAATAAACATTTTTATATTTAATTAACATATAAATAAGTTTAAACTAATTTTAATTTGGACATATTTATCATAAAATAATATAATTTTACAACTAATAAATATATATAAACTTTGCTAGTAAAATCTTCCTAAATAAATATGAAATTGGTATATTATGTCATGTTATCATTTATTATTATACTTTTAAATATTAATTAGAATGTCATATAAAACAAGAACCACATAATGGTGCAACACTTACAAAATATAACATATTTGTGCCCAAAATAACAAAATATCTAGGCGAGATATATGGATTATAATCAATGTTAATGACAAAAAAGAATATATTTATATAATTTGATATAGCTACAATACTCACTCTCCATATTTATTACTAATAATTTCCTATTCATATTATATAATCTTTCTCCTACTAACTTACAACTTTACTTTTTAATATAACTAGTATTTAGATGTAAGAACTAACCACTATACAACTTTTGTTATAAAGATAATTCTAATATAAAATGACTAGAAAAATGACATTTAGAAAGTATTATGTTATTTTAGAAGCCTTTCAAGATATGGTTGAAGTCCATATTTTATGGCATCATGGGATTGACCATTCCAAACACGTGCAACATTTTTTTTTGTTTTTAAAAGTTAAGCATTATGTGACCCATAAATTTGCTTTTCGTGGCTCACAGAAAAAATAAATAAATAAATAAAATTGTTGACATTTATGGGCAAACTCGATGGTCCTTAATTTAATTATATTTATTTCCACAATGGTTGAAAAAAATATTTTATGTAATGATTGATGGAAATATCACTTGACTTGTAAACTATTTCAAACTCAATAGTTCTTAAAACATCTCAAATGGGAGGTCAATGTAACTTATGATGGGTGCCACTTAATGTCTATGATTTTGAAGATACATATCAATCCAAGCCTCATCGGTGGACTTCTCATGTCAAACATCATTTTTTAAACCTCTTGGAGAACAACCACCACCAAAATCATCTTGTTCTCTACCAAACAATGTTTCAAGTTCGTCTCATACATTTATAATTTAGTACCATTTATAATCTATCAAGATTAATCTCTGTTAGATAGAAAGCTCACAATAGTATTTTTCCAATTTACATAAACAATGTTGTAGAAACAATAACTCATTAAATTATTATTAAAATATGGGAATCATCTTCGAAGAACCAAAGGGTCTATCAACACAATGTATGATAAAACATCACATTAATTTTATTCTTGGATTTCATATTCAAAACTTTCCATTGAACCGAAAGTTTGTTTGGGAGAATGATGACATTCAACACCACATCTAGGAGCTTTTTGATCCAAGAAAGATTATTCAATATTTCACATAAGCTATCAAAAAATTTACTAAATTATCTATATTATTTTCAAAAAGGCATATGGTTTTTTGATGGATGATCTATATTATTGATTAAGATTTTATTATCATTTATTTATTTATTTCATGGTTATTATTTATATCATTGAGATCTGTATCAATTTTAATTGAAAGACATTGTGAAACACATGTCTCAAATGTAAACACATATGTGCATACGAGCTCAATCTTGAGTGTCTTAAACTCACAAAAATGGTTGTAAAATTATGAATATTCATTTCCAATCAGTTAGGTAGATTGGAAATATTTTAAGTAATAACGTATCATGTTGTGTATAATAGCCAAGAGAATAATAAAACATCTTAAGGTACATAGATGGATCTACATATCCATTGGGCTATGTGGTTTGATACAATATAATTTGCATTACCATTATGCTCATAGGAGCTAAGACATAAAAAATTATCTTATCTTTATAATTCACCTATTGTATCCATCATGGTAACTATTTCATAAGATGATATAGTTAAAGTATATAGCAGATCACTTGAGGGAAGAGGCTCATCATGTATGTGAAACTTGTGTCTTTCATCGATGTTAGCTTATCATTTATACTAGAGGCATTTTTTGATTCCCTTGTGCACGTACTTTGGTGAGCCTTACCCTGTTGGTTGTCACAAGTAACATATTTTATGTTCCACAAGAAGGTCAATGTTGTGTTTGACTTACGTTTCTTTAGTTTGGTTGATGACATATATCTATGCTTCCTTGCCTCACAAACACTAATATAATTAGTATTAAAATTAAGTCTACATAACGAGAGGGGGATGTGAAACACCAAACTTTCACAATGCTTGTTATTAGAATTTTAGTATTATACACATGTCCTATTGAGACATGCCTTATGTGTTATTAAGACATGAAATGTTAATGAGCCCTTATGATTGAGAAAACAATTCTATATTTTATGAGATGTTATGTTTCTCTTAAGCAATAATAGTTATGCTTAGATTAGATGACTTCTATGCATTATGATATCAGATTGTTTATACTATTTTGATTGTCCTTTTTTATAAATGATTCCATAATACTAGAGTTGTTGTTATTAAGCATGTATTTGATTATGCATATGTTTAGATGACTAGATGAGTTATTACCATTGATATGTGGTGCCTTTGATATGTTGTGTACACTTTATGTTGTTTGAGATCACTTATATTGCTTACATTTTATAGCTTTAGCTTCTAGGGTATGGCATTTTATGTGCACAATGTTGTGTAAGTGACAAGGGAGGCCAACGAGAGAACTATGACTACACCAGACATGAGCACATAATGGGTAGAGTGTTGACATGTCTAATTTACCTTACCATGATCCAAACCACTTCTTGTACTTTGTTGTGGACCTAGTTGTATGCACACATTTCCTTAAGTTGTTTTACACTATTCACCCCCCTTGGACACTATTCTCACATTGCTTATTAACCTTAGGAGTATTATCTAAAAGTTTTATTTCATTATTTAATTAATTTTAACCCACTTAAGTGGCAAATTTTGACTAAAACTTAGAGGTATTGAGTGATCCAACTCTTTGGAATACCTTAAAATATAGTTTAGATATTTTGGGTTGATATTTTTTGCCCTTGAACCAATAAGAAGGTAGGAGAGTCTTTCAAGAAACCTTAGATGACTTTAGGGGCAACCCACATGTAATTTATGGCATGTTATAGTGAACTTATTTATGGAGGCATGGACTTGATTTCTTTCCCACATGGGCTTGTAAGTGAAGTTAAGGAGGGGGATGGATTTTTTACCACATGCCAAGGGATGGGAAGTGACACATGTCACCTTCCCATTAGATTTTGTAGGGGAGACTCTAGTTTATATGAGGAAGCAAATCCTTCCTTGTGATAACTCTTATACTCATTTTGAATTTTTGGAAAACCATAAGTGGAGAAGAGAAAGAGAAGCCTGGAGGAGAAGCATAGTAAAGAGGATTTTGCTAGTGTCCAGAACTTATAAATTGAATTCTTGAATGGATTCAAGAGGTGGAGCCATGGTAGATTTCATTGTCCATTTTTATTTCAAAACAATTTTTTTAATATTATCTTCTCTCTACTCTTAAGTGCAGTTTTCAAGAGGGGTAAGGTCGTTTGGATTACCTTCTTCCTTTACTTGTTTTCCATGGTTTGTTCTAAGGCTACCATGCGATTTGATTTACATGTTGGGCTTAGAGATGTAGCATCAGTCTTATATTTATTGGCTATTTTTACAACCTTTCTCTTATCCTAAAATGGTATTTGTTATGCTACCAAAGCAGGTTTGTATTGAATTATTTATATATGCTTCCTTGCATGGGTTTAGGAAACATAATGTTTCCAAAGTTCTCATCCTTCCACCCCAAGTGTAGAGAGTGGAAATTATTGTCTACAAAGTAGTAAGGGACTTGTATGTTTGGATTTTCGAGGTTTTTGAGTGCTAATAATTCAATTATGAGTGTTTTCCTTAGAGGTATTTTGGTTGTGCCTTTGTGATTATGTAAACCTCTTTTGTGCAGTTGAACTTTTAAGCCCCTAGATGTATTTTTCTTAATGAGCATCCCTTGCCTAGTGTAGTTACTACCTAAACCTCTTTTACCAACTTGTTTAATTAAACCATGATGTGATGATGCTTGGAGTTAAGAGTCTTGGGTTCAGGGGTGCCTAGGGAAACCACCTGATGATGGAAATAGGATGGGAAGTGAACCCCTCCTTCGGTTGCCCTTGCAGAAGACTTGTGAATATCAGTTGGAGAAATTATATGACTTGACAATTGTAATTATTTTTAAAATGGTATTGCCTATTGGAAAGCCTCAAATATGTAATATTTTGTGTTAATTATAAATAAATGTGAATTTATCATCATGATGTGCAGTGTGTGAACTACTGCTTGATTTAGTTTGTAAACATTGTTGGAGAGGAGGAAAATGAATGCATCACATGAAATAAATATATTGAAAATAAATATTAATATGAAAGTTCTATTATACATGATTTTTTTAAGTTTATAACTATGTGTTATTATGGAAAAATTAAAATAAATTGAGAAAACATGATTTGTTTTCATTTTATATATGTGCCCTTTGAAAGACCATAACATGTTTACAATTTTTACATAATTTTAAACTTGCTTATTTTTTCCTAAGCCAATTTTATTATAAATTGGGATTTCTCAAGATTACATAATATTTTATGGAATATATCATTTAAAAGTTATGATTTTTTAAGCCAAAACTTCTAAAAATGGTTCTTTTCCTTAGAAAAAACTCTTATCTTCACTTAATCTTTTTTTAATGTAAAACGAGGCATTTAAGTGCTAAAATTAATTTTATATTAAAATTTACAATTTCTATAATCCGTTGCAATTTGTTTCATAAATTTGTGGACCTCTAGTTTGTTCGAAATGAATTTTTGAAGTTTGTTGGTCTGTAGGGTGATTCTCTGTTTTGCACAGGTCCTCCGAAAGGGCACAAACCACTTGGTGAAGGGCAAACTACTAGTTAAGCATGCAGTCAATCATATGACCATGCGACAAGGTTTTGAGAATCCAAAAAGGGCTAGCGGTCTTTGCTAAGCAGTAATCTTTGGTTTGCGGTGTTCACATGTCGTGGCTTTTATTTTATTGGAACGGCTTGCAGGGTAGAAGACTTAACTCCCATGTAACTATTTTACTTATACTTAGGGGTTGACTGCCACCCATTTAAACATGAATCTAATAACCACACGGTTAGTGGTTAATTTAAAATTTGTTTTGTATTGATACGACTTTAATAAAGTTCAAACTTGTATTTAAATTTAATTCAAACAAGAACTAATATTATCTTATACACCTGCTTTTGTTTAGATGATTGTAGAGAATCGAAGACCCTATAGTGGAGTGACCCTAAAAGGGACCCCCTAAATTTTTTAGTGCTCTTTCATATAGAATAAGTTTTGATTACTGAAACATTACAATTTTATAGTTATGATGTTTTCAACTTAGGGAAGCCTTAGATCTTCTTTGCAACTTGGAAAACTTGTTTTGTACTTACGATTTTAGAGATATGGTGGCTCATAGACAAGGGAACTTAAAAGGGAACCCTTTCTTGAATTTTCATCCCATTTTTCATGGAAGTGATTTTAGAACTTGGAACCTCATGGTTTTTAATTTATGCTTGTTTTGTCTTAGGGAGCCCTGTTTGGGCCTTGTTGGCTATCGTAAGCTTCTGAAAACCCCAAAACAGGGTGGCCCAAAAAGGGGACCTGCACTAATTCTGTTCCCTACATTATTTTAAACTAATTTAAGAATCTAAAATTATTATTTTTTGAAATTTTACCTTTAACCTTGTTGGCAGCCATTAATGGTTGTGGAAGAGCTTGAAGCTCCCAAGACCATTTTAGAAACCATTACAGAATAAGACATCCTGGAACCATTATGAAAACATGAGTACCTGTAAAATCAAATCATGTATACATGTATCGAAATAGATTTGAAAATAGATCAAAATCTTGGAGACTCCATTAATGACAGTCATTTAAGGTTAAGGAAGGACATGAGGGATGATTGTGGACAAGTCATCCTCCAACACCTCCTCCCTCCATTCCAAAATCTAAATTTGTAACTTAATGTATGATTGTAAGCTTTTATTGACTTTCATAAGGATTTCTAGGAATTCCTCACCTTTGACCAGACTAATAGGTCATAAGGAGACTATACGATCTTTAGTTGATCTCTTTCCTTGAATCTGACTGAAGTCAAAAATTGAGTTTACTTTATGACTTACGTGCAAACCAAGCCTTGTGATTGGTTGGATTCACCTATAGATGGTTTTGAGCACCATGAAGAGTTAGAAAGTGTATCTCTATCCAAGGGTTATTCAAACCCACATGGCATTAATTAGACATTATTTTTTCATCCTTGCGGATGTGGGCCCATTAGGCTGATTTATAGTGTTGTAGGTTTATTGATAACCTGTAAATCATTTAGAGCAAGTGGGGTCAACATGGTTACGTAACCACCATGCGACCACTTGCACATTTTGATCCATATCATTTAAGCATTCGAGTTTGGTTAGATGTAGTGTTTATCTCGTGCCATGTTGTTGGTTATCCAATGAATAATGCATCTATGTAGGAGGTGCATTATACATTCTAAAAAATAAACGGCCTATTTTTATGTGTTTATGTTGTGTTATTTTTGGGCATGACACATCATTAGTTACAAAAATAGGAATCCTTGTAATTTTAGGTGGGGGAGTGGGAAAATATTTTAAAATAGGAGTTATGTGTGAAGTCAAACACTTATTAAGCACATTTAAGGAAACATGAGGAAAATCACTAAAAATAATACAAAAATCATTTAAAATGCATAGAGGGTTTTGACTAGCTATTTCTTTCAGCATTGTTATAATCTTATAAATGTGAGAAGGTTTTTCCATAACATATGTTATAATAATTTAAATAGATTCATCTCTATATTGTGCATCTCTTTTAACTTAAAAATAATTATCATTTGCAATCAAATAATCATCTTGAGAGGCATGAGTATCATTATCAATATTGGGATTTAAGGAAGGAGTATCGAGGCCACCAAGAAGACAACCATGTACATCCATATTATGGTGAAAAAAAAGGAATCAACATGTTGTGGACATCAAGGTTTATATCCATATTTTGCTAGCTTACTTTATTTTGCATTGACATAATTTTGTTTAGTAATTTATTTTAGTATATCACAATTGACATTTTAAAATCATGATCACTTTGAGAAATAAATCCAACACTGAAGAAATTCACAACATTTTAAATTTCATTTGGTCTTATGAGGTTGAAACTTAGTTTCCATGGTCTTTTATCAATGTTATGCTCACTATCATGATAATAATAACCATTATCTCCTGCATCATAAAGTAGAGGAAATGAATTGATAGAAACATCTACAAAATCATGAAACAATACGTCCAATGGGTAATCCATCATAATTATACTAGGGTTTGAAGAAAGCACAAAGCAATAAGGGAAAACAAGATTTAACAACACAAACCTAATAAACAAAAGCACAAGGAACATGTAAGATATAATATTCATATAAGGGCACACCACAATGGAAATATATGAAAATAACCCAGGGTTTGGAATAAGCATAAGGAACTAGGGATAAATACAAGAAACAAATGAGCACAACCATATAAAAATCAGATATGTGACAATCACAATGATATATAACACTAGAAGGAGATGAAAGCATACAAGGGAATGTAGGTAACACTAGACACATGCAATGGGTAACCCGAATAAGATGAAACAACAAGGCAAATGTTTAAGAAACCCTAGGCACAAATCACATCTAATATGTGATATTAGCAAAATCTTACCCTAAGGGTTTAAGAGGGCACAATTCACCAAAATTTAAATAGGTAAAGTGATCAATGTGATATTAGGCTAATGAAAATATACTATTGAACTTATATAAGCATGTACATAATAAAAATATAAATTAAATTAAATACAAGTATTGATATTATTGATAATTGATGAAGAGAGTTCCTAGAAAAATACCTGAATTAAACCTTACTTTTATGCTATCAGAGTTTGTATTCAGGTGTAAAGATGTAATGAAACTACCCTTAGAAAATTGATGTAGAACAGAGAAATTGTATGAAAAAACCATGATTATAGTGGTATGATCTTGGTTAGACCATGAGCATATTAGTTTTCTCCTAGAGAGCTAATCTACTCATGGCAGCCTAGGGTATCCTTTTGTTAGGCTAGGGTAGGCTCCTCGTTTTTGGATGTTGAATTTTTCTCAAATGATGCAAGCATTTTTGTCTAATTTTACCTTTAAAAAATTCTTTCAATATGCCTTAATTCACTATAGATCTCCTATAATTTGTTTTACTTCCTTGTAATTAGCATAAATAACCTTGCAAGACCATAAAATAGGGAAGTAATTATGAGGGGCCTGCCTCACTTAGACATATGTCCTTTGAAAAGTTAAAAATCAGGACTCATATAGTCTAACAAGAAATCTAGTGTAATATGAAGATCCAAACCCTTACCTTTACCATTATCCTTATCAATGAGATGGAAGCAAGCACTAAAGTATATATCTTATAATTTCACTAACCTTCAATTCTTATTTTAGTATAGGGGTGTTGCTCTAACACTTCACTAGATGGATTTTGAATTTAGATATAAGTGTACTCGCATGTGAATACTCATCCTAAATGCATCAGCATGCTCATGTATTTATATACTTCTTGAATTCAAATTAGGACCTTATTGGTGTATAATCTGACACATAAAAGAAGGAAAAGCTCAAAAAAGAGGCACAAACAACCAAACAAACTAAGAAAAAAGTTCAAAGGTCTGACAAAAAAATGACAAGGAGTGTAATGGTCCACTTATAATTAGACTAGGAGCATATTGGTATGCTCCTAGAGAGAATAACCCTAAAACAGTGTTTTGGACATTCCAAGAGTATTTGGGCTTGTATTGGGATAAACAAATTGTCATTTTGTAGGATTTGAGGCATTCCAAATTGAATGCAATATTGTCATTGACCCAAAGTGAATATAAATTAAATATATAAGGATAAGATAAGGCAAGGGACATAAATATAGGGGAAAACATAACTAGGGAAACATGGAGATATGAGCTAAATCTCAACCAATGATCTGTATGCACAAAAATCTAATTAACCTAAATCACCTTGCAAGACCATAAAATAGGTAAATGGTTATGAAGGACCTACCTCTGTTAGATATATGTTCTTTGATAATTTTTAAATCAACACTCAAGTAGTCTAACAATAAATCTAGTTCAATATGACGATCCCAAACCTTATCATTATCCTTATCAATGAGATACAAGAAAACTTATTAAAATATATATGTTCTTTCACTAATCCCTCAAGTCTTCTTTTGGTATAGGGGTATTACTCGAATACTTCACTAGATAGATTTTCAATTCATATCTAAGTGTATTCGCTTGTGTATGTTTTTCCTAAATTCATAAATATTCTTATGTACTTATAGACTTACTAAATTAAAATTAGGATCCTATTGGTGTGTAATCCGACATAAAAGGAGGAAAAGTCAACAAACAAGGCAGAAGGAACCAAACAAACCAGGAAAAGGGTTCAAAGGGCCCACAATATGACCATGAGAGTAATGTTCCTAATTTTCGTGCTTATTCTTGTGTTGTTTTGGTCCTTTCTTCCTCCTTTGCCTCCTTAGGGTCTAGTGTGTCCTGCATAGTTTGTTATTCACATATTATTTTAGGCGTAATTATATCCATGGGTTTCTCATCACCTTCAAGGTCTACAAGATTGGTGTTTGATTTAGTATGCTAGGGTGACTTAATTTCACCAAGTTGGTCTTTGCATACCACTTTATTTTCCCTAGATTTTGCTAGAGGAATGAGAGTATGCTTTTACTTCTTTAGACCTTGGGGCTGAGGTTGTTATTGTGCTATTTGAGATTGTTACACACCACTTTACTTTTTAGGTTCATAAAAAGACACCATCCTTTCCCTTATAGTTTGTGATGGTTTAGTAGAAGTGTGTGTGTGTGCTCGTTTGAACAAAATTGGTGTAAGACTACGTTCTCTAGGTAAATCTATCGTATGCACAACTAATGATCCTATGGTTGACTCTATTGAAAATATCTCAACCTCTAACCTATGCCAAATTATTTCTTGTCCTACAGTGTCAATAATAATAAAAGGAGATGGTTGAGTAATATCAACCCAAAGGTCTTTTCTTACCTGATTTTTCACTTGGCAAGTGCACACTACATTTAAAAAGAACTCTTTTTCCTCCTCTTTATCGTACACCTTTTTTCTGATATCTTATAACACTAATTGGAGCACTTCATGTTCTTATACCCCCAACTCAAATAGGTTTCACTTAGCAGTTATTTTTGGAATCATGGGATTCTTGAGCCAGGACTTTGTTTGATGAGTTATTTTCTTTGTTGGTGGTGGTGAGAATCTATGCATAGGTGTTTTCCTCTTGCCTTTATCTTATTTTATTGGAGCTTGTTGTTGTGTTCATTCTGGAAGTTGAGCATGTGGTTGTGTTGGTTATTGTGAGGGTGCTTGTTCTACCTATGGATGTTACGCTTCTGGAGGGATGGTTTCCAATGGAAGAACCAAATTCATAGCTAAGGCTTTTTGCCTATACACTTTAGATTTCACTTCGACCATTAAAATGAAAAATGGCATCGAGGTCATAGTTGGAGTAGCCAACTCATGAACCTTAATCTAAATGCCATTATGTAATTTAGTGACTGAAGCATGTTGTCCTAGATATTGCATTACATTATGTGGGATCTTTGGGTGGAATCGAATCAAGGCTAGGACTGCAAGCCACCATATGTTGAATTATCCCAATTTTTCTTAATATTATCCTATTTTAGTCTATGTGATACTTGAAAAAGCATTATCGGGCCAAAAATTTGTAATTATATTAACTGGCCCTAGTGGAGAATTCAACTACATGAAACATAATAAATAAAACAAAAATTGGTACTAAAATGTTTGTGTGCTTCCGGCAAGTACCTTTTTTATGTTAGTGGTGAGCTCAGCTGCCAAAAACGTTAACTAGTTGAAGTCCTCTTATAGCTTTGTCATGCAATAGGAAATATCAATTACACCTCTTATTACTTGTTTTTCTTGTTTGGTGGTTTACAAGAATCTTTTCGTGAAGCATTATACCATGATGCACAGTGAAGCATTCTCAATCGAGTTAATAAGTGTTTGTCTCCCTACACTTTTGGTGTATTTTTACCTGATATCTATATGGATTGGTGGTGTTGTATACTTATAAGGCAGGAGAGATTTACCATGATTAGGAAGGCCGATTGCTCATGCCATGGTGTGCACATAAATCTAGATTGTAAAATATTGAGATAAATGGAAAGACCCTTGATTAAATCAGCTCAGTAAAGTCATCATAACCTCATTTAACTACCTACATGTACGCAAATTAAGTAATCATTCAGTGTTTGAGCATCGTAGTGGATGTTGAAGTGTTAGGGCTCTAGATTGTGTTGTTCCTTGAGTATCTTGGGTGAAAAGAGTAGTTTTTATTGCATCTATGAAATCGAGCAAATCTAGATCATTATATTTAGTTTGTCAAAGATCTAGCCTAATTATCATTTCCTCTTTTATGAATCTGGTAGTGGAATTAATAATTGGCCTCTTTTCATGGCTCGATCAATTGTCTAAAATGAATGATTACTTTGGTTAGTTGTGCTCTGGTTCAAAATATGTTCATAATTAGGTATTTTGAGAGAAAATCATAGAAGCCTCTTGTTAGCTAAAGGTTGTAATGTTGTAGTATTGTCCATACCCTACTCTTATATAGCTGTTGGTACCCAATTTTAGGTTACTGCCTCCTTTGAGTGCATTGATTGCTTGCACACGAATGTTCCTTTTTCAATTAATATTAATTTCTAGAATTTACCTTGACAGGGATATTTAGTGCTTAGGATCTTTAATGTACTTCTTTTATAGTTATTATATGTGAGTAGCTATCCTTTCATCTAATCAATTTGCCTTATGAATCCACTTATCCATTTAATACCAATCTACTTTGAAAATAATTCAATCTTTTTGAAATACTACATCATTAATGGTCTGAATTGATCATTGGCCTTTTGTTCATCATACCTATGTTGTCACTACCATCACAAACATAATTAAAATGTTCGATGTAGTTGCATCTAGTTGTCTTCGATATTTTGTCTTTGGAATGTGATCGCATCCTATGATAATAAATATTTCATGGTGGTTACGATGTGTTGCACAGGGAATCAACATGCTATACAAACATTGTATCCTAAGAAAGAAAAATGGAAACAAGAAACATTAAATAAAATCCTAACTACATGGTGCTACTCAGCACCCTCTCAAATTTTTAGTTGAATGATATAGATTAAAAATGATATGGCTTAAGCCTACAACCATTTATACATCCTGATAATATGGTTTCCTATAAATATTTAAACACTATGGTACCATGTGGTTATACTTCATGAATGATATAGGGTCCTTTCCATCTAATGCATAGCTTTCCTAGAATTGCTTAAATTCAACTCATAAATTAATATTGTTTGGTTCTAGTAAAATCGTTGAGATCATAAATTGTATTCATGCCAAGCTTTCTGACTCTATTTTTTAATCTATTGTGTGCAATGTGACCTTAGTCTATTTTGTTCCATCTTTGTGAAATCCATAAACTGTGCCTTTAATGAATCCTGATCTCCTAATATCATGACCATCACAATGTGCAGACTAGACACAATACACTCTATAGGCATTACCGCCTCAAGGCCATATACCAATTAGAATGGAGTGAACTTTGTAGCATTCTTTTAATGTGTTCGATAAGCCCAAAAAATTAAAGGAATTTAATCTTCCCAATCATCCCTCTAAACAATACAAATTTTTGCCAACATCTTCTGCAATACTTTATTGGATGCTTTTGCTTATCCATTTGCCTACAAATGGTAAGTCATGTTTTTGTGGTGTGATATCATAAAATCTTCAGTGAGAGCATTGATAGTACTATGTATAAAATGTATGCCTCTATCACTTACCAACTTAACTGGACATCCAAACCTCGTGATGATGTTTTCATATAAAAATTTAGCAGCATCTTTTGCACCGCAGCTTGGAGTGACAACCACTTCCACCCATAAGTGTGAAATAATATAGCATAGTAATAATATATCAAGCATGACTGCACTTACTTGGGGGAGCTATATGTCCAACAAAATCAATCTCCATTGTTCAAAGGGTTTTTTCGTGAGCAAGGGTATTAAAGGCATTTCATCACGTTGGTTTGGCTTGCCCATTTTTTGATAGACGTAGTAGTGTTTAGCAACTTTGTGTGCATCCTAAAACAATGTAGACCATCAAAGACCACTTTGAAGTATTTTACTTGCAGTGGCTTCTCCTGTGAAATGACCTCCAACAATTCCTTGATGAGCCTCTTAAAGAAGCTATGGTCACTCGTGCTCTAGAGCTATTATGTGCAATACATCATCTTTACCAAGCTTGTATGTGAATCTATTAATAAGTCTATAGGGTATGGCTTGGGTGAGCATTTACTTCTTATCTCGCTCAGTGTAGTGTAAGCACAATTACTGATTTTAAAAAAATTGCATGTGTGATTTCAAATTTCAAAATTTTAATTATTAACATTTTAGAGCTTTTTATCCTATTTTCAATCCAAATCTCTAGTTTGTTCACTTAATCCTTTCAACCAAATTTAACTATATTGTAAGCCACCTTTGTTGATTTATTTCTCAATAGGAAGAAATACACAAAATGTTATATGAATTCATACTTTTCATAAAAAACATCAATTTATTTATAAGGACAAATTAATTATTAGACCTTAAACTATCTTGATGAAGTTGATGACAACCTAGAAGATAACATTTAAGGGTGTCATAGTTTTAGACTCAATATCAATATATTTTATGTTTAAGATTTTATAAATATATTATATGATGTGTGAATGTTGTATCGAAAAGATAATTAATGAGATTATGATGTTATGTTATATTAAAAAGATTAATTATTATAATTATGATGTAATTAATTTATTATTTTTCATTGCACATGTTAAATTGATAATAAATATAGATTTGAATAAATTTACTACAAAATAAGTGGATACTACTTAATCTTGATGGGTGAGGCAATGAGAGGATTTTTCAAAACCAGGTATGGGCAAGAAGATGTAGGCAAGGAGGGAGGTGGAGATGACGAAGAAGATGATGGTAAGTGGTGAAGGTGTCTGGCAACGTGTCTAGCAATGGGCCTACAAAAAGGTAATAAGGGTCTAGGATACTTTGGCAATGCACTAACACTGACAGAGCTCCCACCAACGTTGCATGAGAAGCAAGATGATGGATCTAAATGGGGAACAAGTGGGTTCGACATTAGCATGGTCATGGGTTTTCACTTTGAAGATGTTCCTACAGATTGGAGTACGACTGGAACTTGTAAAGTCTCACACTTCAGCTAGGCTGTAGAAGATGGAAAGCCCCTATCACTCTATGTAGACCTGCGACTCTATTAGTGGAATGGTGTGGGTTATTTTACCCACTGTTGCTCTTTATTTGGTGCCTTGTGCGGGCTAGGGAGTAAGAAAAGCAGAGAAGGTTGTTGGGTTTCCCCTCCTAGCTTCTCCACCTACAACATGATGCAGAAGGCCCCGAAATTTATTCCTTCCTGTGATGATGATGGTGTCAAACCTACTGATGGGGTTTGATCTTGTGTTTTGATTAGGCTTAACAACACTCTTAGTAGGGGAGGTAGTTGGTCCTCCACTGGCATGTTTGTCTTATATGGTAAGGTTGTTCTTTTGTGGTCTTTGGACTAGGTGAATGATGGAGGATCCCACCCTGGTTTCTATCTTGGGGTATGATGGGTATTAGAGGAACCCACTCCCCTGGTTTGTTATGTGGCTATTAGAGGAAGCCATTCTTTGACCCTGCGTTTGCTTGGAAAATGAAAATTTCCATTTATTTTACTTGGGTGAGGTTACTTTGGTCTTATATCTAAACTGTGTGGAAGGCCTTTCAATGGATTTAGGAGGACCCAGTTGTTTTGATCTCAAAGTTACAGGATCTTTAAAACTCTTGGTTGTGGCTTCTTTAAAACCTTCATGTCTTATGTTCTATGGTTGCGGGAACCTCAAAACCCCCTTGTGCTTTGTAAAGATTGTGGATGTTAGTGGGAAGATTAGTCCACTTATTGTGATTTAGCTTTGCGACAGCTATGCAGATGACCCAGGAGGCGGAAGACCTCCTTTTACAATCGAACTTATGTTTTGTAATTTACTTCTTGTTGTGCTTTTCTAGGTTGTGAGCCTTAGAGGAAAGATAAACCCACTCAATATAACTCTGTTGTATGAAAGTTGTGCGAAAGACCCTAGTGACAGAAGACCTCCCTCTCTAATGAATCTTCTGGTGTGCAGTGCCCTCAGAAAAGACATGACGAAGGGAGATCACCTTTCAAGTTTCACTTTTTAGTAACTTCTTTATGTACTATAGGTTACGGGACCTTAAAACCCCTGGTTGTGAGAACCCTTAAAACCCTCATGCTCTCTTGTTTCAACTTGAACATTGGGATCTTTACTTCACTTGATAAAGGTTGGGGGAGCCTTCAAACCCTCTTTGCTATACTTTCAGGTTATGAGATCCTTAAAACACTCATGTTCCCTAGTCTTACCAAGGTCATGGGTACCTTTACTTCTCTTGTTAAAGGTTGAAGGAGCCTCCAAACCCTCTCTGTTGCACTTAGTTGTTAGGGGGATTCTTTCCCTCTTAATTGTGCCTGAATGTAAGACTAGTTGTTAAAACCCTCACTTTCCTAATTCATAGCTCTGGTTTCAAAAGCATTTTTATTCTATCAAATAAAAAATGTGAATAACATTCCAATACTCATATAATTTATATAATGAATTATGATTTACTCTTACATAATATTATTATTAAATATAAGTTGAATAATTATTACTCCTATTTTATTTTAAAATAAATATTTTTATAAACATATTTGATCATATAAATTGAATCTTTTTATAAATATTAAATTAAAAAATTGTGTGAAATTATTCTTAATATATATTTTTATTATTAATCATAATATTTTATATAACTTCAGTGATACATCATATATAATTTTAATAATTAAAAATATAATTTTTCATTAAATATTATTTACCACCATATAATTATTTTTATGGACCACCTTCCATGAAAATTTCAAGCATTTAAGTTTCTTATTTTATGTGATATACCAAATTCCTTAGAGCATATTCAAAGTGAAATTAAACAAACATGCTGACATTAAATAACAGTTTGATTGTGGGCCTTTTAATAAATTTCAAGGCATACAGTAATATTATGAACTGGGAAAGTGTGTAAAACCAACCTACACACCATATTAATTAAATGACATTAATATATATGCGCACATGTCATTTGCATAATTACAAAGTCATGTGAACAGCACAGTACAGATAAATTAAAGTGTACATTTAATATATTGTGAAAAAACGGATAAAAAAGATGTTAGAAAGTTAAATTATTGATACATTAAATTAAAATAAAAATTGATATAGAAATTAAAAGTTACATAATATTTATGTCAAATTTATATCAATTTTTTTAAAATTTTATCTAATTGATTTTTCATATAAATATTTAGAAACATTAATAACTAACCTACAAACCATCAACAAACTAAAAAAATTACCCTACAAAACTAACTTAAAAACCGTAATTTAAAGTTCAACATCATGTGTCATTTTGTGTCGTACAAGACAATAATACATGTATTCTTTTATATATTTTATTATCCTACTTAACGTTACATATCATTTCCATGGACAATATTAATATTTAAAAGTACATACACATTGGATGATACGGAGGTTGTATATGTCATTAGCATATTAATATTTTAACATATTTAAAATAACATACATGTGAGTTTTAACATATTTAAAATGACATACATGTTAGAAACTAATCACTCTCTATATTTACTCGTATTTGTTGAAACAATATCGTTGTCTCATGAATACAATAATTTATTTATTTTTTGATTAATATAATTTAAATAAAATAAAATTATAAATATTTAAATTATATAAATTTAATTATAAAAGAGGTATATTGATATTATATTTATTATATTTAGTTTGATAAAATAATGTTGAGAAGTGTACTTCCTTAATTTTTATTATTTTTATTTATTATTATTTTTAAAATTATTTATATATATTTTTTAATCATTCAAAATAAGAAATATGATTTTAAACTTTTTATGAATGCTATTGTGAAGCTTAGACTCCTATGGCAACCAATGTTGCCTAAGGTTTATTGGTAATATCTCAATTGATTATGTAGTTTTGTGCTGTCTCAAAGTATTACCCATGTGCCTATAGATGAATTTTGTATGAACACTCAACTTCACCCCTATACATTGATCCTTATTTCACTTGTCTTTGCTTTGAAACTGTAATTGCATTTTCAACACAAGACAAATCTTGAAAAAATAATTAAAAAGTTAGGTTGGACATACTTAACCACTCTTTGTTAAGTGATTGAGCATTGTGTGCATTCCAATACTCTAAAGAGAGATCAAACCACATATAGTTCTCCTACTTATATGTGTATATGTGCATCATCATAATCAATCTAAAATATAATACAATATTCGGTTTCCAACATGACACCATGTAACTTTGACCCACATTTATATTCGAACTTGAATATAAGTCTTTTCCTTTGAGTAGTTTTTAGATGTGTATGTATTTGTGATAATGTCTCAAGAAAGTGTTAACTAGTTTCTAAAAGTAATTGTCAAGTAATACTAAATAATTATAATCTTAGGTTTGATTTGCATTTATAAATAACTTTTTGACATTTCCAACTATAATTAACCTATGAAATATGTGTAAACCGACCTAATAAAAACATCCCAAATTAATAAATAGTCGTTGAATATTCTTGGACACTACCAACATATGCAGATACTTACAATAAAATTACAACTATCAAAATATTTTTCGATGCTACTTTAAAAATGTAAATCAATGATTTGAGATATGAAAACAATTTATTTAAAATTCTGTAATATTTTTACGCATATATATATATATATATATATATATATATATATATATATATATAACATTCAATTTTTAAAAACACTGATTAAAAAAACAAAACAAAAACAACACATTATTTTAACATCAACTCCGCCTTAATCCATAAACATGCTCACCTCACTACATTTTTCAAATACAAAAGATAATCAATAGTTTCAATCCTTTACGACTTATGGAGGAGACCTCAGTCATTTATACGGTTTTTTTTCAATGGAGTTATACCATCGTTCTTCATTTCCAAAATGGCAGCCATTCAAATTTTTGCTATCCAAAAATGTAGTCCAACATTACCAATGATGTTTGTATTTTTCTTCCATTTAGAAAATGTTAAGGAAAAAAAGTTTGTGACAAATGTTGTTGTTGTCGTCATCGTTGTTATTATTATTATTATATTTTGTTTTGCTTATTTTATTTGTTTTAAAAATCAATTTCAATTTTAAGGTTTTACATTAAAATAATTATTAATGATGAGATTTATAATAATATTATAGTCTTTTGAGTGACAATCCCATAAACCTTTTTACATCTTTTATGTTTGTACTAAAAGATAAAGAAAAACTACAGTACTAATTTGGTGAATGAAATCCATCCTCTACTTCAAACCACAAAGAAATTTCTTATTCCGTTGTTATGATATATGCTTAAAATTTTGTATTCATTGCATTTTGACCAAATGCCCTAGTTCAAGAGTAAATCAATCATTATATCTAATGTTTTTATAAAAATATTTCAAAATGGGTCAGGGCTTACCTTATGGATGGGAAGTTTTAGATTATATTTTATAATTTATTATGATTATATTAAATGATACTTCAAATAAATATTTTTTATAATTTTACGCATTTAATTTTAGTATAAGATTTTTTTTTACATGTCTTTATCATTTTTTATTACACTTAGTTTCTTTGTATATATTTTTCTACTTTTAGACACCTTCCAATTATATTAGACTCTTCACAAGGTTGAGACATCTATCTTTCTTCATAAACACTTTAGATTTGTCAGTTGTCAACTCCAAGATCCCAATCAACCATCCTCTATTCAACGTGATATTTACTTTGAGTTTTTTTACATATCAAGGCATAATAAAAAGTTTGTAGCTTCCGAGCAAGTCATAATTTGTGGTTTATCGATTTTGACCCTCATTCTTTTATCGGGCCTTTGTGCATTTTCCTAATTCCTCTTATCCCTATCTTCTAGAGTTGGCCCATGTACATATGTGTCATAAGGAGTCTTATATATACAAAAATACTATTAATCATTTGATATCAATTAGAAGTATTATTTCTTCTAGATCTCTTACAAGCCAAGTATATCAATAAAATATACCAAGTCTTATAAACTCGCCCACACATTTGACCAAGGATTTTAAAAATTGAGCCTACATTGTATAACCATCAATCTATGTCTTATGTCATAACATTGCACATATTTTATCCATAGGACCTTGTGGATAATTAGGTGTACAACAAAGAAGATCAATTTGAGTAGAAAAGCAAACCTAAGATCCTAATTATCTATGTCAAAGCATATCATAAAGTTGTTGAGCCCGAGAATCAATAGAGTTCATAATTGTAGTGAGAGTTAGAATTGATAACAAAGGGTCACAATCAATGGCCAATTATGTCTTTAGGCATAATCAGTGTTTCACCATATTTGTCCCCTTTCATGATTGTAGTAAAATTGTCAAGATATTTTTTGGGCTAGTTTTACTCTATTTCTAGTATTAAAATCCAAATAAAGTGCCCATGTGTGTTAGTTTTAATCACTTATCTCTCTCTTGTTTTTAATATTTCTTATTGGTTAATCAAACTATAATATCACTCCATTCTTAAAACACTAGGTAGATCTCAATTATTTTTATTGATCTGTGTAGGTCTGTGCACCTATCAAAGTGAATTAGTATCCTCTATGCACATGACATTTCATGGTTTTCACTCTAGGTCATGGTAACTCTCTAACTTGTCTTACATCCCAATTCCTTGCTAAGCAAATTATTTGACTATCGGTGGATATTTTTAGTTGATAATTAGATTTAGCTATTTTTTACTAAGCTTTGATATATATACTGTTATGGGATAGTAAGATATTGCTTAAGTTACATATTTACGTTGCTATGAGTTAGTTGTAGTGTATATGATTGCATTGCAAACATATTGATTTGTTATTTCAGTTATACTTTAAGTTATATATTTATCATGTTGATATGGTCTAACTACCTATTTGTTGTGAGGTTGACGTAGGAAAACTCATCATTCAGAGTGTGTCGGAGGGAGGCATTATCAGAGAGGGTGACGTAGATGGAGATGTCGAAAGACAACAAAGAAACTAGCTAGAACCCTGCACACACCATAGTAGTTAGCATATGTTATAATGTATAATGAAATGGGTAATATAGTGTGTTTATTTATGATTGTATTAGATAGTTGATTTTTATGATTTCTTAAGCATTGGTTAAATGATTTATGCAACCCATTTTGTGAAATTAACGTGTGTTAAATGCTTAGAAGAAATATGATTGCTTAGCTAAATTAAAAATTTAGATTATCAGTTGTTGAAATTATTATTAAATTTTGTGATGATAAATGATTATTAATCAAAGTAGTAAATTTATGAATTTTTATAATTAACAATAAAATATGTAAAAAATTGAAAATTACCATTAAAAAAAATAAAAAGAAGTAAATTAATCTAAAGAAAAGGAAAAACTAAAAAATAATTAAAACACAAAGTGAGAGTTTTAAAAGAAAAAGAAAAAAAAAAAATGAAAATTAAAAAGAAAGCCACCTATAAAAAAAATAAAGCCATGCCCTTTTCATAAGATAGAAAAAAAAAATTACACAAAAGATATACAGAGGAAAAGAAAGGTCCAACATAGCAAAGTGGTTGGAGTCTGCAAAGACAATGTTTTCATTCATATGGTGGACAGCTGGATTTTACTGGATATCTGCTGGTGGTTAGTTTTCTACATAGCCCTGGTTTGTTGATTGGCATAGCTATCTATTATTGTATTCCAGGTATTATTGTTATTTTATATGTTGTGGTAGATCAGTTACCTCACGTCAAAGCCCTTGTCTCTCTACTATATTTTAATTTCATGATATTCCAACCATTGATGAGTTAGTTGTTAGTGAGTCAAAGCTTACAAATCATTTGCTTTTTCTTATGTGCCAGACTTCTTATTAAGCTTTAATATAATTAAGAGATTGTTATATATATTAAACTTGGATTAAAGTTTAGGATTTATAAGTCGCTTTTAGTACTATATGGAGTATACTTATAGTACAACATAGACTATATACCATTCGTTGTGTACTAATACATAGCAAATTCACTATTATAGGACTAATATGTCTACACTATTCACTAAAAACTAAGAATATTTTGGTAAATTATTTGAGCTATATGAAATTATCTTATCATATAATATAATGTATACAAGTTACTAAAGTGCTATACTTAAACTTTTGCAGTGATCTGTTTAAAATAGTGCAACGAAATAGCATAGTAGAAGGGTGATCTATGTTATTTTATATATAACAACCTTATATAATGTATGCAACGAATATATGAGTCTGGTGTTGACATAGTTTAGCTATTAAATATCTAATATAGATGAATACTATATTCTTATATTACAATGACGGTTACAATATTTTATATCAGCAACTTATATATATATATACTCAATTAAATTTTGAGTAGCAACTTATAATTAAAGACTACAATGACTTAATTATATACTTCAACAAATTGATTCCATACCCATGGATTTGAATATTTCAGCATTTTACTCAGGATGAGTGATATGCAAACGCTGGGTGATCGCTGAAAATATATGGTAATTCCAAAAAAAATAAAAATGATTTGCAATAGCTGTCAACTACATGTATTGATTTTAATGACATTATTAAAAAATAGAAAGTAAGAAGAATTTTAATATGTTATACAGAGAGAGAGCAATGATATATATATATATATATATATATATATATATATATATATATATATATATAACTATAACTATAACTAGGTGGTTTAATCTTAATAAATAGGCATCAATAAATATGTGTATACTTATTACATAATGTACACTATAATTTCATGAAAATATAATCTGCCTAATATGTAACACAAGTGTATACGTGTTTGAGTCAATGTTAGTTGTATGTATATAACCACATCCGTTATTTCATTATTTTGTGGATCCATAAGCATGTGTATCCATCTTGTATTTATATATCAGTACATAGGTGAATGTCGTGTTAGTAAAAAGTTATATAGTGATATAATGGTAATGGTATCGGTAGATAATCCATAGTGTAAGAGCAGTTATATACATGTTTTAAACTAATTATCAAGTATGTTACATCAAGTATATCTTACAACATAGGTACAATGCTATTAGAGCATATACCTTATTATATATGATATATCTGATAATCTAAATTAGTACATGTATGATCATAGTTTTGATTAATCCATATAGTATATAACCTTATAATATATGCATGGCTTGTATTATCAGATAATCATACAAATATTCGTATATCTATATGAATTAATGTGTGTATATCTGTATTAATTAATTTAATATCGATAATACTCGTATATATGTATGGGCTTGTGATACAAACATTAGATTAAGGTTTGTATCATATAGTTGAATATTGGTTTCCTATAAGATATATCTGATAATCATTTTTTGCTTTATATATAGCACCATATACGAGGGTGTATGTTTAGGAAGTTTATGTTTCTAAATACTTTGGAATGCGTACCTAAATTATAGATTCTAACTAGTATATTATTACAGCTTACATGATTCGCATACATGTGTGCTTGATGAAACTTTTATGTACCATATAGGGGTAATTTGGGTAAAATCGAATACTTATATGTGAAAACCTAATGTGAAGGACTATGTAGCTTTGAAAACTTGTGTACGGAGTTATGTATGCTTTGAGTATATCTGGATGAAATTACATTTAGATAAGGATAAGAATCATGAAAGAGTATTATGTTAATAAATACCTTGTCTTATAAGAATCATTTATATATATTGTGAATAGGAAAGTATAATGATTGAGTTCTTATTTTATAAAAATAATTAACCAATGATGTAGTGTGTGTGTGTGTGTGTGTGTGTATCATCTGTGTTATGAAAAAACATATTTATACATAGACTTAAGCAACCATATGAAAATATTACATATATAGGTGTATTGGGTCATATGCCTAAACTTGTGATTAAATGGTTGGTTAAAACAAGTCTTAAAAGTGTCTAAGGGAACAAAACTATAACCATGTGAGAATAGTTTCATAAAAATGAAAGGAAGTGTTAAATGAAAATATTATAACAGGTTTATAAGATATATATGTTCTCTACAAGTATTATAATTGACTATCTAGAAGTAAGTAGCGTGTACATAAAATAGTAGGCTATATTATTATTACTTGTTTTAAAAAACTTGGATCTACTTATGGAGATTAGATTATGCAATTTAAACATAAGGTATATGCAGGTGGTATAAATTGTACTTGCTTGACTATTATTTAAGAGATAAGAGACATTTGATTCTTAAAATCATAAATTTGGTTATGTATAATTATGTAGTTGTAAACTATGATAGTATGAGATGTCATAGAATACTACAATATAAATATATATTATACCTAGATGGTACATACTATATTTCTTATGTCTAGACTCACAAATTAAATATATGCATGTTGTTTATTGATATGAATAGTGTGTTTTGTGATAGTAGGAATTTATGTATACCTTCATATAACCTTTGAGAGTGTAACGAATGCTAGGATAGAATATTAAACGTTTCATAAAATCTTTAACTTGCTTTGTTATATTCTAATTACTTGAATAAAAGCTTATGTTTTTATGTATTAAAGACTACTTTATATGATTGATTATGAAAAATTAGTAGTTATATCTTATAATACTAGACTATGGAAATATGAGTTAGCATAGGGTGTAGTATGCTTATAGACTAATTATGGTAGTAAGAATATGCAATTAAATGTATATTTTTTTTGGGTGGTATAAATTGTGGTCAATATTTCTAGTATGGGATAAATAATAATGTAAGATTCATTCATATGTTTGATGGAATAAATGTATGCTTGATTACTCATATGTTAAACATGTTATGTGATATGATTGCTGATGGGATGTATATTGTATGAATCTTGTCGTTAAATTATGTTTGACCAATCTCTTTTTATTGACACTGAGTAAGTCATGAGACAAACTTCATTGGCTTATTAGCATCACAATGACAGATGAAGGCAATTCGATCAAATAGTGTGTATGAATTTGATTGATCTATAGATCATTATTATTTATTATTCTTAAAACTTTAAATAAAGTATATTTAGTGAGACATTATTATTTCATGAGTATGATTTACATGTTTGTGTTATATCTTACAATAAAATAAGTTTTCTATGATACACTGAATGTTTAGTTTTAGAAATCATACAACACATAAGTAGTTACTTACCTTTCTGGATTCTAATACCATCACTATCTACTCATCCATGAAGGGAAGACCATTTATGGGTGGAATTAGTGTGGGGGATCATTGGCCCATGGTTGGTGTGTAAAAAATACTCGGATGATGTTCTCCCTCCCCACAACAGTACTACTACTGAGACAACACTTGAGATTGCCACAGATATTTGAGTTCAGAAACTATGCTCTAAGGGAACCATGTACATTATATTGTATTGTACTTATTATTGAAAACATTATCATGAAGAATTATAATTACTTATTTACTATGTACTAAACCAATAATGGTTGGTTATTTGTAATTACTTTATATGTTTGTATTATGTTGTGTTCCATATGTTGATAATGATCAGTGACTTTTTAGATGTCATGTAATTATTATAGTTATCACACTTAAATATTTTGTATGATCATTGCTTAGATTCTCATGGTGTAATCTATTTATAGTATGTGTGTTTAAATAAATAAATAATCACATATTTCTAGTTAGCACCCGATAGGGTTGTTACATGTGGTATTAGAGTTGTGTTTAAACAAATAAAAAATCATGTATTTCATATCCTTACAATCACTAGTGTGAACCTAGTAAAATCATGTATTGCACTGGTATTTTATATTTGTAGTGCCTTAGTGGAGAACCATGTTACACCATGATTGGAGTTTTGAGACTTGGTAGACCTTCCAGTATGGCTTGGTGACTATTGTAAGTATGAGACATTCATGAAATGTGTGTGGTATATTGAGTGTCTACCTTAGAAGAATTTATGCCTCTTAGAGTTGTTAAAGAGTTGGATTATCAAGTGTCTCAATGGTGTTATTTGTAATCTACGTTTGGTAGTTGAGTGGTTAGCGTAGTTCTTGAGTCAAGAGCAAGAGATTACTACCATATTTTAATCACTTAAATCGGACACCTATAAAGTGATTACATATTTACTTAATAATCAAGTTACTTATTCCACTTATTTTTTGTGTTGTGAGTGTTTAAAAATCATGGGATGATTCTCACTTAAATATTTGTGCATTAGTTTTATGTCTTAATTACACAAATCCTATAAGACCATTTTTAGTTTGGTACCACCCAGTGTAGTAAGAATTTTCTTGTAGTAGAGTGTAGATGTCTTGGGTGAGAATTCCTATGTGTTAGGAGTATTAAATAAAGATTGACACCCTTATATTTATGTGAATTAGGAAAAAGTGGCATATCTCATACTGGGCATAGAAGTGAGTTGTCACTCTCTCATATCCCTTTGACATCATTATAAGCCCTTAAGAGGATTCATAATTTCATGGTGTTGAAATTTGTTTTTGAAATGTTGTTTTGGATCATATTCCCTTGAGAGCATGGGATAGTGTCTTTTACTTCTTATTGAAATAGAAGTTGTTGAATTTGATGGATTGATGCTTTTATGTGGATTGGTATTTTACTCTTAGTTGGGGAAGTAGGTTATGATACTATTCTTACAAATTTGGTAAATATGTAGTGATTTTGACAACTTGGGTTGTGTTATTTTCTTTTACCATGTGAGGGCTTGTAGGAATTTTGTTTTTGAGATGTTAATTCTCTACTTTCTACTTGTGACTTTTTAGAGTCACTAATTTATCTAACTTTTGAACATTGACCATGAGGAGTGGTGAACCTTGAATTTATTCTAGTTGATTATAATTGTTATATTATTATATACATTAGATTGATATTATTATCTTTTTTCTTAAAGCATCTATTTGTAGAGTCATTTATGTACCTTTCATCGAAAGTGAGTAGGATATATGATATGCAAAATATTTTGTTAGTCTAAAAGGGTTGAGATAAAGATTTAACTTGTGTAACTAGAAAAACAAGTAGGGAGGCTTTGTCTCACCTATTTTCTTATAAGGTTGTAAGGATGGTGTGATCCTTGGCCTTGTATGTTATGATAATTTCAACATTATTTTCTCTTAACTATGAATATAACATAATATGTTAAGTTGTGAAATATGACTTTTCATGTATATATTTTGGTACATTTGAAATTATTTAATATAAATTGTTACTTTCTATGATTTATTAGCATAGAATTATGATTCATTGAACCTTATGCATATTTTGGAGATCATTAGGTCGTGGAGACCTAAGGGAAGAGTGGGGAATTAGGAATGTGAGATGGGAGTGGATCTTAGCTAGTCTAAAAATGACTCAGTAGTTATTGAATTTGGATATGAAAAGGAGAGCTTGTTGAATCCATGATTTGATAGATGAACTTACTAATTTTATTGAGTTTGGATCCGACCAACAGACTTATGAATCTAAGATTTGATAGATGGACTTGTCAAATTCATTCGTATGGCCATATCCATGTATACTATGGAATGAGTATCCATTAATTTTGAAATCTGGTATACATTGAACATGTAGTATTTTTAGTTCCTATTCATCGTCATATTTATCCAGAAGCTACGTGGAGTAGTGACAGTATTGACATGTTATACTTACTCGAAGCTACAGAGAGTAGCGATAGTATTAATTTCTTACCAGGCTCCCTAGATACTTTTCTCTTGAATAAGAAAAACACTCTCTAAGTCAGAGAGATTTACATAGGGGGCATAAAAGTTTTATGGAACTCTTCTTGGCCATTTGTTTTTGGCGTTTATGATGATCTCATATGCTTTTGGAAAGTCAGTAAAATTTTCAACAAGATATATATAGGTTGTCTTACGATTCTAGACCTTGAGGTGGTCATGATAAAACCAATTAATGTAAGTGACACTCGTAAAATTTATTTGTATAATAAGGAGATGTCATAGTGCAGAGTGTTGTGAGACCAATATTCAAAAAATAGTATTATTTGGGAGAACTATGATGAGTTCCTTAGATAAATTTTGCATTTATTTGCTTGATTTATAATTTTATACTATGTTATTTCTCTACTAAATAATATTTTCAATTCAGAATTCATGTTTGAATAAGAGTCATTTGAGTCAATTACTAGCTTTAGAGGGAAGGATCTTACATCTCAATTCTTCGCTAAATAAACTATTTGACTATCTGTAGATATTTATAGTTGACAAATTAAATTTGGTTATTTTTTACTAAGCTTTGAGATATATATTGTCATGGAGCAATAATATATTTTTTAGGTTACATGTTTACATTGCTATGAGTTAGTTGTACTGTATATGTTTACATTACAAACATGTTGATTTATTATTTCAGTTATATTTTTTGTATATTTATCATGTTCATATAGTTTAACTACCTATTTGTTATAAAGTTGATGCAAGATTACTCATCCCTTAGAGTGTGCTAGAGGAAGAGCATTATGAGAGAGGATGACGTAGATGAAGATGTCAAAAGATGATAGAGAAATTAGCTAGAACTCTGTACACACCACAGTGGTTAGCACATGTTAGAATGCATAATGAAATGAGTAACATAGTGTGTTTATTTTTTATTGTATTCGATAGTTGATTTCCATAATTTCCTAAGTCTAGGGTAAATGATTTATGAAACCCGTTTTGTGAAATTAGCATGTGTGAAATGCTTAAAAGAAATGTGATTGCATAGCTAAATTAAAAATTTAGATTATTAGTTGTTGAAAATGTCATTAATTTTATGGCGATAAATGATGATTAATCAAATTAATAAATTTACGGATTTTTTTAACTAATGATAAAATATGTAAAAATTTGGAAATTACCATGAAAAAGGAAAAAATGAAAAAAATAAAAATAAATTAGTCTAAAAAAATAAAAAGGAATTAAAACATAGAGAGTTTTAAAAGAAAATAAAAGAGAGAAAATAAAAAAGAAACCCATCTTTTAAAAAAACATAAAGCCATGCCCTTTTCATAAGATACAAAAAAACATTTACACAGAAGATATACAAAGGAAAAGAAAGGTCCAACATAGCAAAATGGTTGGAGTCTGCAAACACAATGTTTTCATCCATATGGTGGATAGTTGGATTTTACTGGATATTTGTTGGTGGCCAATTTTCTGTGTAGCCCTGGTCTGTTTGATTGGCATAGCTATCTACTATTGTCTTCCTTGCATTATTTCTATTTTATATGATGTGGCAGATCAGGTACCTCACGTCAAAGCCTTTAGCTCTCTACTTTATTTTAATTTTATGATATTCCAGTCATTTCTGAGTTCGTTGTTAGTGAGTCAGAGCTTACAAATCATTTGATTTTTCTTATGTCCCAGACTTTTTATTAAGCTTTAATATAATTAGGAGATTGTTATATATTTAAGGTAATAGCGCACTCTATAGTTTATCTTGTGGAGTACTTTTAAACTTGGATCAACGTTTAAGCTATACAAATCACTTTTATAACTTTATGGAGTCTACTTATAGTACAACATAGACTATATACCCTTCATTGTGTTCTAATACATAGTGAATTGGCTATTATAGTACTAATACGTATACACTATTCACTAAAAAATTAATGAATAAGTTGCTAAAATATTTTACCTATAAGGAATTACCTTATCATATAATATAATGTATATAAGTCACCAAAGTTGTTATACTTTTGTAGCGATCTATTTAAAATAGTGTAGCGAAATAGCATAGTAGAAGGGCGATTTGTGTTATTTGATATATAACGACCTTATATAATGTATGCAATGAATATATGAGTCTGGTGTTGACATAGTTTAGCTGTTAAATATCTAATATAGATGACTACTATGTTCTTGTATTGCAGCGACTATTATAGTATTTTATATCAGTGACTTTAATATATATATATATATATATATATATATATATTCATTCTAAGCAACGACTTCTAAATAAAGAGCAGTGATGTATACTCATTAAGATTGTAGCGACTTAATTATATACTGCATCAAATTGATTCCATACCCATAGATTTGAATATTTCAAACATTCTGTTTAGGATGAGTGATTTGCATAGGTTGGACAATCTGCAGGAAATTTATGCTTATTCCTAAAAAAAATAAAAATGATCTATAATAGCTATCAGTTGCATGTATTGATTTTAATGACACGATAAAAAAATTATAAAGTAAGAAGAGTTTTAATATGTTATACTAAGAGAGAGCAACAATTTAATTATATATATATATACACACACAACTAGGTGATTTAATCTTAATAAATAGGCATCAATAAATATGTGTATAATTATTATCTAGCATATACTATAATTTCATGAAAATATAATCTACCTAATATGTAACAGAAACGTATCCGAGTTTGAGTCAATGCGAGTCATATGTATATAACCACATATGCTATTTCATTATTCTATGGATACATAAGCAGGTGTACCCATCTTGTCTTTATATATCAGTACAGAGGTGAATGTCATGTTAGTGAAAAGTTATATAGTGATATAGTGGTAACAGTATCAATAGATAATCCATAATATAAAAGCAGGTATATACATGTTTTTAACTAATTATCAAGTATATCTTACGACATTTGTACATTATTATTAGAGCATATACCTTATTATATATGATATATTTGATAATCCGTATTAGTATCTGTATGGTCATAGTTCTAATTAATTTGTACACTATATAACCTTATAATATATGTATGGACTTGTATTATTAGATAATCATACAGATATTTGTATAGCTACATGAATTAATGTTTGTATATCTGTATGAATTAATATAATACCAACAATACTCATATATCTATATGGACTTGTGATACAAACATTGGATTAAGGTTTGTATCCTATAGTTGATTATTGGTTTTCTATAAGATATATCTGATAATCATTTGTTGCTTTATATATAGCACCATATATGGGGGTGTATGCTTAAGAAGTTTATATTTCTAAATACTTTGGAATATGTACCTAGATTATAGATTCTAAGTAGTACATTATCTTGACTTGGGTGATTTGCATACCTATTTCCCTGATGGAACTTTTGTGTACCATATAAGGGCAATTTGGGTAATACCTAATACTGATATTCAAAAAATTGATGCGGAGGACTATGTAGTCTTGAAAACTTGTGTAGGGAGTTGTGTATGCTTTGAGTATATCTAGATGAAATTCTATTTAGATAAGGATAAGAATTGTGAAGGAGTATTATATTAATAAATCTCTTATCTTATTAGAATCATCTATATATATTGTGAACAGGAAAGTATAACAATTGAGTTATTATTTTATAAAAATAATTGACCAACGATGTAGTATATACATACATATCATCTTTGTGTTATGAAAAAGCATATTTATACATGGACTTAAGCAACCATATGAAAATATTACATATATAGGTGTATTGGATCATATGCCTAAACTTACAATTAAATGTGTTGGGTGAATATTTTGTCAACCAGCTGTTTGATTGATCAAAATAGGTCTTATCAACCACAGCATAAGGAGATTGGTCAGCGAGATATGCAGGTTTACTACATCAACAAGGGACAAATCTCTCCTCTCATCAAGGGGAGGTTCCCTATAAATACGCATGAGCTATATACTATATATATAAGCTGAAAATAACACTCGGGGTAGGATAAACCATCCATCTCTCTTTTTTCAGAGATGATGCTCACATATCAAAGGAGAAATCCTAGGTGATTGGTGAAGGTACTTCTCTTCTTTCAGAAGTAACATTCAGCCAAGAGCCAGATCCCTTCTTAGATAGTAGAAATCCTGGTGAAATGACAGAAGGCACTTCTCTTCTTTAAGAAGTGCTTGTTCTTGCAAACAACATGAATCTTTCAGGTAAGTAACTGGTAACCAAAGTGCAGAGTAACCAGCACCCTGAGATGTAGTGCAAAGTCTCCACCTCGACTGCCCAAGAGTGAAATACAAAGACAATGGGGGTACAAAGTCGTTGCAAGGTCCTTTAAATAGGAAATGAAAAAAGACAAACACACTAAAGGCAATTGTAGGTAGCAAAAAGTCTTCTTACAGTTGGCTTTGGGACACATTCCTTATCACCTCCACTAGCTCTGCTTGTTAAATTGAATAAACAAGAATACATTTAGGAAATAGACATAAGAACAATCTCTTAGAATGATACAAGCTATAACAGCACAAAGTCTGAAAGTAACTTGATTTTTGATTCAAACAAAGAAATATGATGAATAATCTGAGCTCAAAGTCTCAGTAATGCCTTTCAATTAAGGCAGAGTTTTGCTTCTGGTAACGGGAAGATCTCCCTTAGGATGATACAAGAGATTAAAATATATAGCAGCCAAGAAAGACTTGGCACTTTGTTCCATAGAACGGCCCATGTTGTGCATTCAATGCCTTGAATGCATTTCCACATTTGTCAAAGAACTGTGTTGAAAATAGGGTGGCTGTCTTAACTATGGTGTGTCATTCCATCCCATATGTCTTCTCCTGAGCCTGGATCATCTGGTTTGTCCCCTCTGACGTTTGCACAGCTGTCCATTTTGTCTTTACTCCAAAGAAGACCAATAGGCTGTGCCTTCAATGTTTGCAAGCTCAAAAATCTACTTTGAAGACTATTCTAGCTACCAAAATAACTTTTACGTAGATATTTTCATCTTTGTCTCTTCCTGCTACGATTTGAGCTCTTGAGCTATCTTTTCAGTCAGTCACTTGGTTCTTCCTTTAAGTTCTATGTTTTATTTGAATTTCAATAGATATTTCCTTACTTTAAATATGATGTCCGTGCGGCTGTTAATGGTCACTAGCTGCTTGAACCATGTTGAACCTTAAACCTTTGAACCCGCTGAAAGTACATTGGTTCATTGGTTCATTGATTCATTCTGTCTCTTTTGTTCCATCGCTTCCTGGTTCAATCGCTTTCTCACTCCTTGGTTGAACCATCTTTTGAACCAACTGTTTGTTGCTTCTTTCCTTGACTGAGGCCGCCTTTGAACCTTTGCACCCATGAACCATTGAACTTTGAACTCTTTCAGTTCAAGGTTCAATCAGTTCATTGGTTCATCCTTTGTTCGTCACTTCCTTGTTCTTTCTAAGCTCTTTGATCTTCATCACACTGGTTGAACCTTTGAACTCATTGAACCTTTTGGTTCAAGGTTCAATGCTTCAATCGGTTCATTCTTTTTATTTGGCTAAGTCCTTTTGATCTTTTTGAACCAAATGTGTTGAACCATTTGGTCGTTGAACCTGTTGAACCTTTGAACCAAAGTGGTTCAATGGTTCAACGATTCAATGGTTCAAGCCTTCTTCTCTTTGATAAGTGTTTTGAAGCCATTGAACCTTGAAGCGGTTGAACTTTGAACCTTGACAAATGCGCTTAACTCTTGCTGATGACGTTGAACCTTTGAACCCATTGAACCCGTTGAACCAAAATGGTTCAAGGTTCAACGGTTTAATAGTTCAATCCTTGCTTAGAAGCTTACCGATGGACATTTTGGTTGAACCTTGAAATTGCCTAAGTGTTGAGAGCTTGCTTCTTTCCTACAGAGTCCGTAGAAATCAACCTGCGAAGCCTGTAGAAATTGGCCTATAGAGTCTGTAGATTCAAGCTTGCAGAGTCCTTAGATTCAAGCTTGCAGAGTCCGTAGATTTTTGAGAAGCTTGAAAAATGAGAAATTTGAATGCTCAAAACAAATTATTGAAAAGGGGAGAGAGGATTTTGGTCTATTGAACCAAAATAGTTCATAGGTTGTTCCCAAAAAAGAGTGATATTTTTTGGGAGACAACAGCTGGCTCCAATTGGGGAACTTCCCTTAGTTGAAGACTTGGAACGACTGAGGGAAGTAGAAACCAGAATCTCCAGTGCCTTGAAGCATGCCATTGGGCTATGGAGTCATGCTACCCAAAAAGAAAGGCTCCAAAAAAAATGAAAATGATAAGCACAAAATAGAACTAAAGACTATACAAAGGTACATATGTATAGGTGAACTTATTTGATACTTCAGGAATTGAAGTGATTCAGATGATGCTCATTGTGAGATAATGAAAATGGTGTTCCATCCTGATAAATTAGCAGGAAACTATTTTTTCCCCAGAATCGGTGACGGGTGAATGAAACTCTCCACCAGGAATAACATTTCTTGTGCACTCCTTTTGGTTATCTCTTCTTGCCCCATGGCAAGACGTGGTCTTCAATCTGAAAACCATAAATCTTTGCTCTCTTGGTGGAGAGTTCCTTTTGCTCACTTTGGAGTGCAGCAATATGGTCCACTACCATAGCTTGTTGTTCTACTGGTTCAGTCTAGTACATGCTTTGATTGTCCCCCTCAGACACCTGACAAACCACCGGTTCATCATCTCCTTTGGTGTGAAGGAGTTTGATATCCTAGTCTTAAGCAGCCTTCAATTTGAGTAACAGAGATTCACATTCAGCTGTGTTGTTGGTGATGCTAAACTGTAACTTGCATGAAAGAAAAATATCTCTTTGAGGAGATATCAACACAATCCCAGCTCTAGTATTTGTAAAAGAATTGCTGCCATCAGATTCCAGGATCCAAGCATCATCAGAAGCTGATATTCTATCATATTTCTCTTCATTAGAGATGGAGGATCCTTCTTTATTTGTACTATGCCCTACCAATTATTTTGATGTCTTGTTTAGATCAATTCTTGGATTTCCAGCTACAGGACTTTCATCTATAGAAACACGAACATCCTCTATGGTCAATAAATAATTACCCCTGCCCAAAGGCTTAAATAGAATTTGAGCTGCAGGGGCTGACGTTTAAGTGACCACATATTTTGCCTCCTTTTTAGGGAGCAATCTCTTCATTACGCCCTTGACAGTGATCCTTGCCTCAGACAGGGCCATACTTAGTTCTCCACCAATGTCCAACTACTCAGGATTGGCTTGCAGGAATTCAAATTCAGTGATTTGAATTTTGGATTTCTTGACATGATCAATTATGTCAAATGACTCAAATGGACTAGGAAGAGAGGATGGGAGTTCATCCTTTTGATTTTTGGGAGGGGGAGGATTGGCCTGTGAATTTGAAGTTGAAGGTGCATAAATTATTGGGGTACTTACCTTTTTTGCAACTACCAGGTCCTTTGGCTAGAAAGGCAGAGTGGTTCTATGCTTAGCAATTGAAATTGTTGGATGAGGTCGCTCCTTTGTCTTCTCTTTATCAGCTTGCTATTGACTGATTTTTAGACCGGGTGAACATAGCATATGATCCCTTGACTGCTTCACCTTTACTTCTGGGTTCATCCTAGTACTTCAAAAAACCAATGCGGGAGTCACCAACTGACTCTTATTGACCCTCTGTGAAGATATCAACGTCATTTTCTTGATCAAACTCAAGTTGAAAAGAGAAATCATGTTCAGTTTCCAGATATCCAACTGCTGAGTTGGTTGGAGACACTTCAAGGACAAGGTTCCTCTGTGGGGGAGAAAGTGATTTGGTTGCCCTTGATTCTTGGTAGCATTGTCTTGATATGGCTGATTCTAAAATGTCCTCCTTGGCATATCCTGATTAAGAGGAGCAGACATACCTTGGGCCATTTACCTTTTCAAGGCTAGCAGTTCATTTGCTAGCTTTTACACCATTTGATCAGTGGTGGCTATAGATGAATTCTCAAAAGATGAAGAAGATTTAGCTCTGTTTGGGTCTCTCCTTATCTTTTCTGACAAGATAAGGTCATCTTCTACCTCAGTAGCCAAGTCCTGAGAAGCAACAAGGTCTATGTGTCTATCCCGTCTCAGCAGAAAACTCACTTTAGGCAGCTGTGAGTTGATGAAGAAGCATTTGAGATTCTGAGGTGTCAGCTGGGTGATCATGGGAATCCATGTCTCAGCTTGTCAAACCTGGAAATGAAGTCCCTCATAGATTCATGAGGCTCCTTCTTCATCTGTGTGAGCTAGGCCAGCAAGGCATGTGCATCTTCTACAGGCTTGAACCTTGCTTCGAACATGGCTTTAAGTGTGTCCCAGTCAGTTACTGACCTAGCCTGCAAATGGTAGAACCAGTCTGTAGCAGCATCTTGTAGTGTTTCCATGAAAAGCTTGACTACCACATCTTCAAATTCTACTTCTATTATGCCACAAACTATGTTGAAGGCAGCAATATGCTCATCAGGGTGAACTTTCCCATCACCAAAAAATTTGGAAAAGTTCTTTCTTGAAAGTTCATGCAGAGGTGGAGTAAGATTTAGTGGACCAAATGAGTTACCCCAAAGGCCTTGAACTGCCATGATTTGATTATGTAGAAGTGGGATCACAAATCTGGGTGGAGTATGGATAGGCAAAGCTTTGCTAACAGTAGAAAAAATAGCTCTACCTTGGGCTCTCTAGCTTATGGTATAACGTGGAGTTGCTAGATTGCAGAACAAAAATGGAAAAGACAAGGATCTGCTTCAGCTTGAAGCTTGAGACTTCAAACTGTGCACTCTTCCCCAACAGCTTTGGTTTTGCAGACTAGATAAGATAATGGAGATGAAAGAAGATGGTAAGGCTATAACGATAATGGGTAAGACATGAAACGGAGTCGCTAGAATCTATAATGGATAAGGGTAGGGGCTGCTTCAATCTAAAACTTGAGGATTCAAACTACACGTTCATCCCCAGTAGAGTCGCCAAAAACTATTGGGTGAATATTTTGTCAACCAACTGTCTGATTAAGCAAAATAGGTCTTATCAACCAAAGCATAGGGAGATTGGTCAGCCAGATGTGCAGGTTTACTACATCAATAAGGGACAAATCTCTCCTCTCATCAAGGGGAGGTTCCCTATAAATACACAAAAGCTATATACTATATATATAAGCTGAAAATAACACTTGGGGGTAGGATAAACCATCCATCTCTCTTTTTTTAGAGATGATGCTCACAGATCAAAGGAGAAATCCTAGGTTTTTGGTGAAGGTACTTCTCTTCTTTCAGAAGTGCTTGTTCTTGCAAACAACAATAATATTTTTGGTAAGTAACTGGTAACCAAAAGTGTAGAGTAACCTGTAGCCTGAGATGTAGCACAAATTCTCCACCTCGACTGCCCAAGAGTGAAATACGAAGAACAATGGGGGCACAAAGTCATCCCAAGGTCCTTTACATAGGAAATAGAAAAAGACAAACACACTAAAGGCAACTGTAGGCAGCAAAAAGTCTTCTTACAGTTGGCTTCGGGACACCTTCTTTATCACCTCCACTAGCTCTGCTTGTTAAATTGAATAAAAAAGAATACATTTAGGAAATAGACATAAGAATAATCTCCTAGAATGATACAAGCTATAACAGCACAAAGTTTGAAAGTAACTTGCTTTCTGATTCAAACAAAGAAATATGATGAATAATCTGAGCTCAAAGTCTCAGTAATGCCTTTCAATTTGGGCAGAGTTTTGCTTTTAGTAACGAGAAGATCTCCCTTAGGATGATACAAGAGATTATAATATATAGCAGCCAAGAAAAGACTTGGCACTTTGTTCCATAAAACGGCCCATGATGTGCATTCAATGCCTTGAATGTATTTCCAGGTCTGTCAAAGGACTATGTTGAAAACAAGGTGGCTGTCTTAACTATGGCATGTCATTTCATCCCATATGTCTTCTCCTAAGCCTGGATCATCTGGTCTGTCCCCTCTGACATCTGCATAGCTATCCATTTTGTCTTTACTCCAAAGGAGACCAACAGGTCATGCCTTCAATGTTTGCAAGCTCAAAAATCTATTTTGCAGACTGTTCCAGCTACCAGAATGACTTCTACATAGATATTTTCCTCTTTGTCTCTTCCTGCTACGATTTGAGCTCTCGAGCTATCTTTTCAGAAAGTTTCTTGGTTCTTTCTTTAATTTCTACGCTTGATTTGAATTTCAACAGATATTCCCTTACTTTAAATTTGACGTCTGTGGGGCTGTCAATGGTCGCTAGCCACTTGAACCATGCTAAACCTTAAACCTTTGAACTCACTGAAAGTACATTGGTTCATTGGTTCATCAGTTCATTATGTCTCTTTTATTCCATCGCTTCCTAGTTCAATCGCTTTCCCGCTCCTTGGTTGAACCACCTGTTTGCTACTTCTTTCCTTGACTGAGGCTACCTTTGAACCTTTGAACCCATGAACCATTGAACTTTGAACTCTTTTGGTTCAAGATTCAATCAGTTCATTGGTTCATCCTTTGTCCGTCACTTCCTTGTTCTTTTTAAGATATTTGATCTTCATCGCACTGGTTGAACCTGTGAACCTATGAACTCGTTGAACCTTTTAATTCAAGGTTCAACGGTTCAATCGGTTCATTCTTTTTATTTGGCTAAGTCCTTTTGATCTTTTTGAACTAAATGCATTGAACCATTTGGTCGTTGAACCTATTGAACCATTGAACCCATTGAACCTTTGAACCAAAGTGGTTCAATGGTTCAACGGTTCAATGGTTCAAGCCTTCTTCTCTTTGATAAGTGTTTTAAAGCCATTGAACCTTGAAGTGGTTGAACTTTGAATCTTGACAAATGCGCTTAACTCTTGCTAATGACATTGAACCTTTGAAACTATTAAACCCGTTGAACCAAAATGGTTCAAGGTTCAACGGTTCAATGGTTCAATCCTTTCTTAGAAGCTTGCTGATGGACATTTTGGTTGAACCTTGTCATTGAACTAACCTTGAAATCGCCTAAGTGTTGAGAGCTTGCTTCTTTCCTGCAGAGTCCAAAGAAATCAACTTGCGAAGCCCACAGAACTTGGCTTGCAAAGTCCGTATATTTTCTTCCTACAGAGTTCGTAGATTCAAGCCTACAGAGTCCATAGATTCAAGCCTACAGAGTCCATAGATTCAAGCCTGCAGAATCCATAGATTTTTGAGAAGATTGAAAAATGAGGAATTTGAATGCTCAGAACAAATTCTTGAAAAGGGGAGAGAGAATTTTCGTCTGTTGAACCAAAATAGTTCATAGGTTGTTCCCAAAAAAGAGTGATATTTTTTGGGGGACAACAAAATGGATACTTAAAATGAGTCTTAAAAGTGTCTGAGGGACCAGAATTATAACCATGTGAGAATAGTTTCCTAGAAATGGAAGTGTTAAATGTGAATATTATAATGGGCTTATACGACATTTGTTCTCCGCAAGTATTATAATTGACTATCTAGAAGTAGTGTGTACATAAAATAATAGGTTATATTATTATTGCTTGTGTTATATACTTGGATCTACTTATGGATATTAGATTATGCAGTTTAAATATAGGTTATATCTAGGTGGTATAACTCATACTTGCTTGACTATTATTTAGAAAATAATAGACATTTGATTCTTGAATCGTAAGTTTGGTTATATATAATTATGTAGTTATGAACTATGATAGTATGAGATATCATAGAATACTACATTATAAATGCATATTATACTTAGATGATACATACTGTATTTGTTATGTCTATACTTAGAGATTAAATATGTGTTTTTGTTAATTCTATGAATATCATGCTTTATGACAGTTAGTAAGACTTTATGTATGCATGCATACAACCTTTGTGAGTGTAATGAATGCTAGGATATAATAGTAAGTGTTTAGTAAAAATTGTAACTTGCTTTGTTATATTCTAGTTGTTTTAATAAAATCCTATGTTTCCATGTATCTAAGATTACTTTATATGATTGATTATGAAAAACTAGTGGTTATGTCTTAGAATATTAAACTATAGAAATATGGGTTATCATAGGGTATAATATGTTTAAAAATTAATTATGATAGTTATAATCTACAGTTAAATATGTATTTTACCTGAGTTGTATAAAATGTGGTCATTATTTATAACTTATAAGATAGATAATAATGTAAGATTCATTCATACGTTTGATGGATTAAATGTATGTTTGATTATTCTTATGCTTAGCATGTTTTGTGATATGATTATTGGTAGGATGTAGATTTTATGAATCTTGTGCTTAAATTATGTTTGATCGATCTCACTTTTATAATACTAAGTAAGGAGTGAGATGAAACTCACCGACTTATTAACATCACAATGTCAGATGAAGATAATCTGATCAAGTGGTATGTATGAATTTCATTGATCTATAGATCATTATTATTTATTGTTCTTAAAACTTTAGATAAAGTATGTTTAGTGAGGATATCATTTCATGAGTATGATTTACATGTTTTTGTGATATCTTGCAATAGAATGAGTTTTTTATGATAAACTACATTTTTAGTTTTAGAAATTATATAGAAAATAGGTACTTGCTTGTCTTTATGGATTCTCACACTATCACTGTCTACTCATTCATAAAGGGAGGTCCATTTTTTGATGAGATTAGTGTGAGGATCATTGGTTTGCGATTCGTGTGGAAAAAGTGCTCGAATGATGCTCTCCCTCCTTACATTAGTACTACTACTGAGATAACACTTGAGATTGTCACAAATACTTGAGTTTGGTAACTATGCTCCAGAGGAACCATGTATCTTATATGTACATTGTATTGTATTTTACTTATTATTAGAAACATTATTATGAATAATTATAATTACCTATTTACTATGCACTAAACCAATAGTGGTTGGTTATTTCTAATTTCTTTCTATGTTTATATTATGATGTGTTCCATATGTTGATAATGATTAATGACTATTTAGATGTCATGTACTTATTTATAGTTATCACACTTAGAATATTTTGTATGATCATTGATTATATTCTTGTGGTGTAATCTATTTATAGTATGTGTGTTTAAATTTAAAAAAAATCACATATTTCTATTTAGTGCCCGACAGGGTAGTTACAACTTGTCACAATATTTTTTCATTGTCAAGTAGAAGTTTATTTATGTTCGTGCATTGTGAAATTTCACACATAAAAAATCCACTTATGGCACAAACACATCACTTTCCTTCTCTAGTGAGACATTGAAAGGTTTTCAGAAAACCAAGTCAAATGTAATGTAGGTATTTGTGTTTGGATGCTAACACACATATATTTAGCATTCATGTATTACGTTCCTTGACTACCATGATCCATGCCAACTGGGTTCCTCCAAGTTTGTGAGACGTTAAAATGATTTAGAAGATCTGTAAAATTGCAAGTCCAACTGCATCCCTACAATAACAATTCTAACCATCACTTGGTTAGAAGATGAACCACCACCCTTTTATAACCATTGTCAATTATAACTACATCATTTATTGATTATAAATATATTGTAACCATCTATCCCATAGGTCAAAAAGATGAGATATTACACACAAAATTTAAAAAAGTTTTTTAGCATGATTTTGGTATCTGGCATTCAAATATATTTGATTCTTTTTATTATATATGTTTAATCTAGACAAATCAAAAATAAAATTTATCCCTTTTGATCATAGGAACTATTTTTCTTAGTATTACTAAATTTGTACATATATATTCTTACCCTATTTTGCATACTGAATAAATTTTACAATTCTACATATCAAACTTCAGCGTCCAATTGTGTGGTTTTTCTATGCTTGTTTAGATTAACCTTACAGGTATTATTACAATCTGAAACTCTTCTATAAGTGCAACATTGTCAAATGTATTAGGTCATGGGCCCTATGGTTTAATTCATTGGTATTAGATCAAGATCTCTCATAAGCCTATAAAAATGTGAGCACAACATGAGAGAGAATTATGACCATTTTATTTTCTTTAAAATTATTTGGAAGATCATTGTAGCAATATCAAGATGGTTGATGCTTAGAGAAACACCAAGGCATCCCTATATATCAAGAATATAATTTGGGATTTCCTCTAAGAACAACACATGTGAACTCAAGATGCATCTTGAGACATAATGAACTACTTCTACATATTTTGTGCATCCTTTATTTTAACAACATTCCCATTTCAAATTGAAAGTCAACCTTAGCATAATGTTGTTTGAAGGAAAAAACAATCATGTAAAATTGTATAGCTAGATTCAAAAACTTGAGGCATAATTTTCAATCAAATGATTTATCGATGTCAAGAAGATTACTTTTCCATTTTGAACATGTCCATTCCATTGTCCCACTTAAGGGAAACCCTAAGCATGCAACGTGCAAAATATTGCATAATATATGAGTATTGAAAACAATTACTGACACCCTAAAGGATGAGTAATATGCCCTCAAGCACTTTGAGGATGATTTCATCAAGTTCAAAAAATTGTGCCAGCATAAGGATAAATTGGTTGAATAATACACCAATTATTTCCATGACTGCACTATAAGGCTATATAAGGATGTGACATAGCAGTGTAAGGTGTTAAATTACATCAGTAGACTTTCACCTTGAATTCACAAAAAGATGGAGATTTTTACTTCCAACACATTAGGGAAAGCAAATTGCTATGCCACCAAGATTGAAGAAAAGGAAAAGATGAAGACAAATTTATCTTCTTCATCCAACACCCTACACAACAACATTGTTGTCTAAAACTCATTGTCTACTATTGTTGTGCATAAGAAAAAAATGTTGCACAAGGGTAAGTATCTTGAAAAGGCCATGGAGACAATAAGACTTAAAAAAATTATTTTTAAGAACCAAGATGACAAATAGTGTCATCACCACCACACAAGATCACACGGTGATTTTGAATGTCATTTGCACCAATTATTACTTTCCCAATCTACATCAAATCCCACACAACTAGAAAAAATGATACATGTGCCACTTTTCTAATCACTAACACCACTACCATTGATATTCATGCATAATGGAAGTATCTCTTTCAAACAAGTTTGGGGTTAAGGGTCATAATTTCCATGTCATCATTGAGAATGAAATATCAAAGAACATCATTTTCACAAGGTATAAACTAACACCTTCGCCTTACCACAACTACACATCCAAAACCATATTCTTTGGGTTGGTTACAAATTTGGAAGCTTATACATGTCTGATAAAAATGAACTTTATAATACATTGTGAATCACATGGAGGTCAATGTAACTTATGATGGGTGCCACTTAATGTATATGATATTTTTATTTAAAGGTCGTGTTTTTATTTTTAAAGATACATATCAATCCAAGCCTCATCGGTGGACTTCTCATGTCAAACATCACTTTTAAAACCTATTGAAGTCAACTCCAAAAACCAAAATCATCTTCTTCTCTTCAAAACAATGTTTCAAGCTCATCTCACACATATATAATTTTTTTCTAGTCATGGTCTACCAAGAATAACCTCTACTAGATAGAAAGCTCACAACAATATTTTTCCAGTCTATATAAACAATGTCATATAAATAATAGCTGATCAAGTTACTGTCGAAACATGGGAATCATCTTTGAAGAAATGAAGGGTCTACCAACACATTGTGTGATAAAACATCATATCGATTTTGTTCTTAGATCTCATATTCTAAACTTTCCACTGTATCGCAAGTCCATTTGGAAGAGTGATGACATTCAACACCACATCTAAGAGCTTTTTGATCAAGGAAATATTATTTAATATTTTGCATAGGCTATCAAAAAAGTAGTAAATTACCTATATTATTTACAAGAAGGCATATGGTTATTTTATGGATGATCTATATTATTGACTAATATCTTATTATCATTTTTTTGTAGTTCATGGTTATTATTTATATCATTGAGACTTGTATCAATTTTGATGGAAAGACAATATGATGCACATGTCTCAAATGTAAGCATATGGGTGCATAAGAACTCAACCTTGAGTGTCTTAACCTCCCGAAGAGGATTTTAAAATTATGGATATTCATTTAAAATATGTTATTATTTGAGAGGTGGTAAAAGGATTTATGTAAATATGTATTTTAATTTCCTATATGATGGTTGGTAAGGAAACTAATGCATATTAGCTTTGAACCAAAACACGTAATCATGAGTGTTCTTATGTATAACTTGTTTGATATACGAAACCTGCTAATAAATCCTATTCTAATTGTTGACGCTGTAGATTGCACCCTTGACAGGAGGCTAAGCTCCTGTCTTCCACGCAACACAATGGAGACTCCCCTCTTGCTGTGGGTCTGGCAAAACTAAGGGGAGAATCTCTAGATAAGGGCTAGCTCCCTTTGATGCATCTCTGAGTTATTTCACTACTACTACTAATATATAAAAGGGGGGGTTGAAAAGAGAGAAGGATATTGCAAATAGAAACTAACCTAAGATGGTGATGCACCAAACAAGTTTGATCTACTCATTACTCACACTTTGAACCATAAGAACACACACATACACTTTATTTGATGAAAGGACCAGACTGTAGGGAGCTTAACAGTAAGACTTAATGAAGACACACAAAAAATGAACTTACCATAGGTGCTGTAGAGAAAACACATTGTCTGGTAACCTTCTTCTATCTTTGTGCTCCATATACAATTCTTCTTGTTACCTGCAGGAATGGCACTTTGTCTATACTAGGCATGTTGGTATCAAGCTTGTGAAAGCATCATGAAAAAATGACTGAACACAAGGTTAATACTCAGGCACACTCAGAGATATATCCAACCAGATAGAGGTAAAAAATGCTTTCTATTGATTCAAGGTGAAAATTCGACAGGGCTGCACCATACAAAAAATGAGAGATCCCCCTCAAATGAGAGTTTACAATCAATATATATATATATAAGGAGGAAGCAATGACGCCCTTTTGGAAAAGACTTTGGCACCCTTTTTACAAGTTGTCCATGTTGCGTTGAGAACATTGAGAAGAGGAAGCCATTGAAAGAGCATGCTATGCAACTAGCAGTTTTGACCTTTGACGTTTAAAATATATTAAACGTCATGTGTGAAAACATGGGCCACACCATTTGTCTGCAAACAAGACCCCTTCTTCAATACATTCATGCGGTTGTATGCTCATCAATGAAAAATGAGGAAAAAATAGGCCGCACCATTTACTATTTGTGCTCCTTGATGACCATTTCATAGGGACTATTCCAACCACTGTAATAACTCTCCTGCTCACGCCTCCCTTTTACCACTTTGGTTGTTTTATCTGTATCTGCACTCGAGCTCCTTTCTTGGTGGGTTCTTCCTTTTGGCCCTAAGGCCTTTGAATCCTTTTACACTTGTGCTCAAACATTCAAAAACCAACGGTTATTTCATTGCCGTGAATTTGACGTCTTCAGGCCCGTCGTTGGACATTTGAATTCCAACAGCTATTTTGTGATGCTAAATTTTACGTCTTTAGGCCTATCGCCCCTTGATTAATTCCTTCAGATTCACTTTCCTTTGGCTTTCTTGTTTGATCCTCCCTGAAGGGAAGGTGTCCCTTCGGCCTTGAAAAAGTCCCCCTTTTGGCAGTCGAGAGTCCCCTGCAAGGGTACCTACCCTTCAAGGTCCTTCGGGATGACTCAGCTTCTTGATTTCTTCAGACAAAATGTTTGAAGGAATTCCTTTGAAGATTTTGTTTGAAGGAAATCTTTCCTTCATTTTTTCACTTGTTCTCTTTCGAGCAGCTTTCTTTCAGGTGAATTCCTTCAAACAAAAGTCAAAAGGAATTCCTTCAAACCTTTTGTCTGAAGGATTTGCCTTGTTCACTTTCCTGCGATATTTTCTTCTAAATTTCCTTCAGACAGAAAGTCTAAAGGAATTCTTTGCCTTCGTCTTTCTTTTTTTAAATAAACTCACCTTTCGGCCCTCTCCTCTTTAAATGTTTTCTGCCCTCCGTAAGGGCACCTTTGGGTCTGAAATCACCCTTTACAACCTACTAGAATGGTCCATTTTGTGCCTAACTACCCTCCACAAGGGTACCTATCTTTTGAGCTTCGTAAAACCCTATTGAACCTTTTGATTGAACCTGAACCTCAACCCTTTTTTAGAGTTCAATGGTTTAACGGTTCAATGGTTCATCACTGTGTCCTGCAAGGAGTCACATTCATTTAATTGACCACTTAAACCAAACCGTTTGAACTGAACAACTTAAACCTGACCGATTGAACCAACTATTTGAACTGGCTAATTGAACTAACTGCATGAACCGACTGATTGAACCAATTGCTTGAACTGGCTGATTAAACCAACTACTTCAACTCGCAAAGGTTCAGCCAACTGCTTGAACTAGCAAAGGTTCAATGGTTTGACATTGTTTAAGTTCAAAGTTCAAAGCTCTTGGAAAGATCATGTTGTTGACCCCTGACATTGAACCACTTTTTCCAACCTTAAGGAAAAGTGTCTTGAACATTTTCGGTCTCTTTCCTTGTGATTTGCTTCGGACAAAATGTCTGAAGAGCCTTGCATTCTTTAAACTGGTTCTTCCTCTTGCTGAAAGACTTGTGCAACCCAAAATTTGAACTGGCTCATAACAATAGGGGAAGAAGGAGACCAATTTTGGCCTGTAGGGCCAAAAATGGTCAACAAATTGGTGATTCTCAGGGGAAGCGTGCCTGCTATGCTTAGAAACCAGTAGCCTCAAAGTCCATTGTGCATGGAGTCAAGATGTAGCTTTGAAAGAGTTAGCAACAACCTTGAGATATCCAAGAATAAATCACGAAGGTCTTACCCCAAACACAAAGTAAAACACACACAAGGCTAAAAACACTACTTATGCAAACAACACTTAGGGAAAAATAGGGAAAGAAAAAACTAAAAGCAAACTAATATGTACAGCTAACCCACTATATTTGCCTCCCTCCTAGATCAAAGGGAAAACTTCTTAAGTGTCCTTCATAGCAAGAAAACTTATGATGCCAGACAAGTGGCTGAATGGAATGGAAACTTGCTGACTTGCTCTTCTTGCTTGCCACCTTGATTGGCTCGTATGCAAATGAATCAGGGGCAAACATGCTTCCAACATATATGTATTTTTCTTGTTCTTGGAAGCTTACCTCCTGTTGGTTCTTCAAGCTAGTGTGTTTCACCAAGAAATCCATGGCTGCTAGCTTGTCACCATAAGCCCTTTGATATGCATCATAGATTGGCTTTTCCCCTTCTACTTCATTGAAAAGACTATCAAATTTATCTTCTGCTTGATCATAGCTTTCTTGAAGAAGGGTGACCATTGTGATGTCTGAAATGGAACCACAAACTGATTGTTCATCCCACATAACATTACCTTCTTGCTCAATGCTCTCTTATTCAAATCTTTCTTCAAGATAGACAGGCCTCTCCTTTTCTTGCTCAAAGACCAAAGTCTCCAGTTGTTCAAAGACATCCTCCTGATCCTCCTCCAACTTAGGTTCCATGGCATGGTCATATTCCTCATTAAAGCAACAAGGAAGTTCATCAAACAAGGGAGGAGAGAGCTCACCATGCTTATGTTCCTCTTTATATTGCTAGAACATCTGCATGTATGCATGACCTTTGTCTTCTCCATTATTGATGATGTCTTCAAAAAGAGCATCCATGATGATTTCATCTTCATTGTCACTCATGGTAACCTACTAGGCAGCTACAAATTGGATCCTCTCTTCTTCACTCACCTCTTTCAAAACGAGTTCCTCATTGAGAAGGGATGAAGTGGAATTCTGATGGTTAAACTCATGTGGAAGAGGAGGCAGTCCTTGAGCTAGAATTGAATGATTCTCTTCCTTCCATTTGGCCAGCACTTCATCTATATCAAATGTGGCTTGATAGTTGTATTGAAGGAGTGTAGATGGGGTGTGTTTAAATGTAGGATCTTCTGTTTGATTTGAATCGTCCATCACACTTTGGCTGAGGAACCATTCTAGATTCCAACTCTGTAATTCATCTGGCTATATTCTCTTGGAAGAGACTTTCTTGGAGGTCATAAGCATCATCATGATGAGTAGGAGTAGCTTCACCTTCTTCAAGGTTTTGAGCAAAACCTTTCTCCTCCTCCTTCCTACCCCATGATTCCATTATTTGCTTCCAACTCATGACCTTGGGATTGGAACTTTCCCCTTGTGAACAGGAAGCAACTTTATCCTCTTCAGAGCTGGTGCATGATATTCCCTCTTCCAACTTGGAATATTGACATCATGTTGAAAGACTTGAGGAGGTTGAGGAAGACTAGGAAAGGTCTGCTCATGCACAGGAAGAGTTGCTTCAAGAGAGATGTGTTGGTTCATGGTATTCCCTTCAAAGGAGGATTCACATTCTAAGGAGTTGAGAAGGTTCATTTCCATGAGAGGTTGCTCTAATGCCCTTTGATGTTTGAAAGCTAGGCACAAGGGATTAAGAGCAGGAGTGATTAATACATCAGATGAGCTAGAGTGAGCAAGTGTTATCTGGTAAAAAGGATTTGGTGCATAAGAGGGGGCTTTCTTTAGAATAGGAGGGGGCACACAAGGCTAATTGCCTTGAATGAATGGACTCTTCCATTTTTCTACATCCTCCTTCATGGATTTCAAGGCCTGAGCTTGCCTAAACAAACACTCCTCTTTGTACATAAGCTCTTGCTGATATCTATACTACTCATCCAATCTGTCTATCTCCATCACTTGCTTCTCAAACTCCAACGTTACTTCCCTTATTATTGAAGGGAAACTAGGAGAGCTGATTGAGGTGATTCCATGAACAACCTGAGCTTGATCAAAACTATATGAAGGAACACAAGACCCATGGTTCTGAGCAATGGAATTATACATACCAAAATGAAATTTCTTGATGGCACTAATACTGCTTAACTAGTTGATTCAACTCGAAGTCACCATTGGTGTTGATGAAAAGCCTCCAAAGGCTGGTTGCTTAAAGAACACACCAAGATTCTTCAACCCTTTGGAATAAAAACTAGTTGGTCCAACCAGGCATGCCAAAAATTGTTGACGTTGTGGATTGCACCCTTGATAGGACACTGAGCTCATGTCTTCCATGTAGCATAATGAAGACTCCCCTCTTGCTGTGGATCTAGTAAAATTGAGGGGAGAATCTCTAGATAAGGGCTAGCTTCCTTTGATGCATCTCTAGGTTATTTCACTACTACTGCTAATATATAAAAGGGTGGGGTTGAAAAGAGAGAAGAATATTGTAAATAGAAACTAACCTAAGATGGTGATGCACCAAACAAGTTTGATCTACTCATTACTCACACTTTGAACCATAAGAACACACACATGCACTTTATTTGATGAAAGTATTAGACTGTAAGGAGCTTAACAGGAAGGCATAATGAAGACACATAGAAAATGAACTTACCACAGGCACTATAGAGAAAACACACTTTCTAGTAACCTTCTTTTGTCTCTATGCTCCAAATATAGCTCTTCTTGTTATCTGCAGGAATGGCACTTTGTCTATACCAGGTGTGTTGGTATCAAGCTTGTGAAATCATCATGAAAAAATGACTGAACACAAGGTTAATACTCAAGAACACTCAGAGATATATCCAACCAGATAGAGGTTAAAATGCTTTCTATTAATTTAAGGTGAAAATTCGGTAGGGCTGCGCCATACAAAAAATGAGAGATCCCCCTCAAATGAGAGTTTACAATATATATATATATATATATATATATATATATATATATATATATATAGAAGGATGAAGCAATGGCGCCCTTTTGGAAAAGACTTTGATGCCCTTTTTACAAGTGGTCCATGTTGCGTTGAGAACATTGGGAAGAGGAATCCATTGAAAGAGTATGTTGTGCAACTGGCAGTTTTGACCTTTGATGTTTAAAATATATTAAATGTCATGCGTGAAAACATGGGTCGTGCCGTTTGTCAGCAAAAAAGACCCCTTCTTCAAGACATTCATGCAATTTTCTACTCATCAGTGAAAAATGAGGAAAAAATAGGCTGCGCCATTTATTGTTTGTGCTCCTTGATGACCATTTCATAGGGAATGTTCCAACCACTGTAATAACTCTCCTGCTCATGCCTCCCTTTTGCCCCCTGGGCTGTTTTGTCTGTATCTACACTCAACTCCTCGAGCTCCTTTCTCGATGGGTTCTTCCTTTTGGCCCTAAGGCCTTTGAATCCTTTCAGACTTGCGCTCAAACATTTAAAGACCAACAGTTATTTGATTGCCGTAAATTTGACGTCTTCAGGCCCATCGTTGGACATTTGAATTCCAACAGCTATTTCACGATGCTAAATTTGACGTCTTCAAGCACGTCACCCCTTAGGTAAATCCTTTAGCTTCACTTTCCTTCGACTTTCTTGTTTGATCCTCCCTGAAGGGAAGGTGTCCCTTTGGCCTTGGAAAAGTCCCCCTTTTGGCAGCCGAGAGTCCTCCGCAAGGGTACCTGCCCTTTGGGGTCCTTCGGGCTGCGTCAGCTTCTCGATTCCTTTGGACAAAATGTCTGAAGGAATTACTTCAGACATTTTATTCGAAGGAAAATTTTCCTTCATTTTGCTGCTTTTTCTCTTTCAGGCAGCTTTCTTTTGGGTGAATTCCTTCAAACTTTTTGTCTGAAGGATTTTCCTTGTTCACTTTGCTGCAGGATTTTCTTTTGAATTTCCTTCAGATAGAAAGTCCAAAGGAATTCTTTGCCTTGGTCTTTCTTTTTTAAAAGAAACTCACCTTTTATCCCTCTCCTATTTAAGTGTTTTTTGCCCTCCACAATGGCACCTTTGGGTCTGAAATTGCCCTCTGTAGCCTGCTAGAATGGTCCATTTTATGCCTAACTACCCTCCACAAGGGTACCTATCCTCTGGGCTTCATAAAACCCTATTGAACCTTTCGATTGAACCTGAACCTGAACCCTTTTTTAGAGTTCAATGGTTCATCATTGTGTCCTACAAGGAGTCGTGTTCATTCAATTGACCTCTTGAAACAAACTATTTAAACTGAACAACTTGAACTGACCGATTGAACCAACTCTTTGAATCAGCTGATTGAACCAACTACTTGAACTGGCTGATTGAACCAACTGCTTGAACTGGCTGATTGAACCAAGTGCTTTAACCGGCAAAGGTTCAACCAACTGCTTGAACCGACAAAGGTTCAACGGTTTGACATTGTTTAAGTTCAACGTTCAAAGTTCAAAGCTCTTGGAAAGATCATGTCGTTGAACCCTCACATTGAACCACTTTTTCCAACCTTAAGGAAAAGTGTCTTGAACATTTTTGGTCTCTTTCCTTGTGATTTTCTTCAGACAAAATGTCTGAAGAGCCTTGTAAGAGACTTGCATGCTTTGAATTGGTTCTTCCTCTTGCTAAAAGACTTGTGCAACTTGAAATTTGAATTGGCTCAGAATAGCAGGGGAAGAAGCAGATCGATTTTGGCCTGTAGGGCAAAAAATGGTCAACACTAACATATGAAATGAATGTATGTATCCACTTGGTAAGGTATGAAACCAATCTAAATTAAAATCTATCAAACTTATTGGAAATATTTTAAGTAATATCCAACAAAGTAATATAAATTCTTAAGGTATGTAGATGGGTATACATATCCATTGGGCTATGTGGTTTGATACAATATAATTTGCATTACCATTATGCTCATAGGAGCTAAGAGATAAAAAATTATCTTGTCTTTATAATTCACCTATTATATCCATCACGGTAACTATTTCACAAGATGATATAGTTAAAGCATATAGTAGATCACTTGAGGGAAAAATCTCATCATGTAATACCCCACATGTGAATCTTGTATCTTTCATCGATCCTATCTTATCATTTATGTTAGAGTAATTTTTTTATTCCCTTGTGCATTTACTTTGGTGAGCCTTACCCTGTTGGTTGTCATGAGTAATATATTTTGTGTTCCAAAAGAAGGTCAATGTACGATTGACTTGTTTTTCTTGAGTTTGGTTGATGATAAATGTCTATGTTTCCTTGCCTTAAAAACACTAATATAATTAGTATTAAAATTAAGATTGCATAACGAGATGGGGATGTGAGACACCAAGCTTTCACAATGCTTACTATTGGAATTTTAGTATTGTACACATGTCCTGTTGAGACATGCCTTATGTGTTATTAAGACATGAGATGTTAATGAGTCTTTATGATTGAGACAAGGATTCTATATTTTATGAGATGTTATGTTTATCTTAAGCAATAATAGTTATGCTTAGATTAGATTATTTCTATGCATAATGATATCAGATTCCTTATACTATTTTGATTGTCCTTTTTTATAAGTATTGATTCGATACTACTAGAGTTGTTGTTATTCAACATGTATTTGATTATGCATATGTTTAGATGACTACATGAGTTATTACCATTGATATGTGGTGACTTTTATATGTCGTATGCACTTTATGTTGTTTGATATCAGTTATACTGCTTACATTTTATAGCTTTAGCTTCTAGGGTAGGGCATTTTATGTGCACAATGTTGTGTAGGTGATAGGGAGGCCAATGAGGGAACTAGGACTACACTAGACATGATCAAATAATGGGTAGAGTGTTGACATGTATAATTGACTTTACCATGATCCAAACCACTTCTTTTACTTTGTTGTGGACCTAGTCAAAGCACGAGTGTCCTTAAGTCATTCTACACTATTCACGCCCCTTGGACATTATTCTCACATTTATTATTAACCTTAGGAGTATTATTTAATTATTTAAGTAATTTTAAGCCACTTAAGTGGCCCCATTTGACACAAACTTAGATGGATTGAGTGATCCAACTTTTTGGAATACCTTAAAATATATTTTGGGTTGATAGTTTTTGCCCTTGGACCAATAAGAAGGTAGGAGAGTATTTCAAGAAACCTTAGACGAATTTATGGGCAACCCACATGCAACTTATGGCATGGGATAATGAACTCATTTATTGAGGCATGCACTTCTTTTCTTTCCCACACGGGATTGTAAGTGGAGTTCAAGAGGGGGACGGATTTTTGACCACAAACTAAGGGATGGGAAGTGACACATGTCACCTTCCCATTATATTTTGTAGGGGAGACTCTAATCTATATGAGGAAGGAAATCCTTTCTTGTGAGAACTCTTATACTCATTTTGAATTTTTGGAAAATCATAAGTGGAGAAGAGAAAGAGAAGCTTGGAGGAGGAGCATAGGGAAGAGGATTTTACTAGTGTATAACACTTGTAAATTGAGTTCTTGAATGGATTCTAGAGGTGGATCCATGGTAGGTTTCCTTATCCTTTTTTATTTCAAAGTAATTTTGTTAATATTATCTTCTCCCTACTCTTAAGTGCAGTTTTCAGGAGGGGTAAGGTCATTTGGCTTACCCTCTTCCTTTACTTGTTTTCCATGGTTTGTGTTAAGGCCACCAAGTGATTTGATTTACATGTTGGGCTTAGAGATGTAGCATCCATCTTAGATTTATTGGATGTTTTTACAACCCTTCTTTTATCCTAAAATGGTATTGGTTATCTTGCCAAAGCATGCTTATATTGACTTATTTATATATGCATCCTTATGTGGGTTTAGGAAACATAATGTTTCCAAGGTTCTCATCTTTCCACCCTAGCTGTAGAGAGTGGAAATTATTGTCTACAAAGGAGTGAGTAAGCGACTTGTATGTTTGTATTTTCGAGGTTGTTGAGTGCTAATTATTCTATTATAAGTGTTTTCCTTATATGTATGGTTAAACTTTTAAGCCCTTAGATGTATTTTTCTTAATGAGCATCCCTTGCCTAGTATGGATACTTTCTAAACCTCCTTGACAAACTTGTTTACTTAAACCATGATATGGTGATTCCTGGAGCTAGGAGTCTTAGGTTTAAGGGTGCTTAGGGAAACTGCCTAATGATGGAAAAAGGATGGGAGGTGAACCCCTCCTTCAGTTGGCCTTGTGGAAGACTTGTGAAGATCACTTGGAAAATTTATATGACTTGAAAATTGTAATTATTTTTAAAATGGTATTACTTGTTGAAAAGCCTTAAATATATAATATTTCATATTTAATTATAAATAAATGTGAATTTATCATCATGATGTGTGGTGCTTGAACTATTGGTTAACTTAGTTTGTAGACATTGTTAGAGAGGAGGAAAATGAATGTATCACATGGAATGTTATTGAAAAGAAATATTAATATGAAAGTTCTATTATAAATGATTTGTTTTACTCTATAACTCTGTTTTATTATGGAAAATATAAAAGAAAGTGAGACAATATGCTTTGTTTTCATTTCATATATGTGTCCTTTAAAAGATCATGACATGTTTAAAAAATTTACACAATTTTAAACTCGCTTATTTTTTTCTAAACCAATTTTATTATAAATTAAGATTTCTCAAGATTACATAATATTTTATGGAATATTTTTTTTAAAACCAGACTACTAAAAATGATTCTTTTCCTTTGTAAAAACTCTTTATCTTCACTTCATTTTTTTCCATGTAAAACGAGGCATTTAAGTGCAAAAGTAAATTTTATATTAAAATTTACATTTTTGAAGGATCCAATGCAATTCGTTTCATATATTTTGGACCTCTAGTTTGTTCTAAATGATTTTTTGAAGTTTGTTGGTCTGTAGGGTGATTCTCTATTTTGTACAGGTCCTATGGGAGGGCACAAACCACTTGGTGAGGGAAATTTACTAATTAAACATGCAGTCATTCATATGACCATGCGACAAGGTTTTGAGATCCCAAAAGGGGCTAGCGGTCTTTGTTAAGCGGCGGGCTTGTTTTTGCGGTGTTCACAGGTCGTGGATTTTTTTTTATTTGAAGACTTAACTCCCACGTAACTATTTTACTTATACTTAGGGGTTGACCGCCACCCATTTAAACATGAATCTAATAACCACACACTTAGTGGGTATTAACAATTTGTTTTGTTTTAATAAATATTTTTTTGATATGACTTTTATAAAGTTCAAACGTATATTTAAATTTAATTCAAACTAGAACTAATATAATATGATTTTCCTGTATTTGTTTAGATGACTTCGAAGAATTGGAGACCCTAAGGTGGAATGACCCTAAAAGGGATCCCCTAATGTTTTTTTTGTGTTCGTTCAAATATTGAAACACTATATTTTTATAGCCATGATGCTTTCCACTTAGGTAAGCTTTAGACCTCCTTTGCAACTTAATAAATTTGTTTTGTATCTATGATTTTAGAAATATGGTGGCTCAGAGTCAGAGAATTTAAGAGGGATCCATTCTTCAAATTTTCAACTCTTTCTTTATAAAAGTGATTTAAAAACTTGGAATCTCGTGGTTTTCAATTTATGTTTGTTTTGTCCTAGGGAAATTTGTTTAAGTTTTATTGGCTATCATAAGCACCTGAAATTTCCAAATCGAGTTGGCCCATAAAAGGGACCCCCACTAATTTTGTTTCCTACACCGTTTAAAATGAATTTAAGAATCTGATTTTTTTTTTTTTTTTTGGAATTTTACCTTTAACCTTATTGGTGGCCATTGATGGTTATGGAGGAGCTTTAAGCTCCCAAGACCGTTTTGGAAACCATTAGAGATTGAGACATCCTGGAACCATTATAAAAACATGGGTACCTATAAAATCAAATCATGTATACATGTGTGGAAATAGATTTGAAAATTAAATAATTTGAAAATAGATCAAAAGCTTGGAGACTCCATTAATGGCAGTCGTGCAAGGCTAAGGAGAGGATGGATGACTGTGGATAAGTCATCCTCCAACAACTCCTCCCTCCATTCCAAAATCTGAATTTGTGACTTAATATATGATTAGAAGCTTTTATTGACTTCCATAAAGATTTCTAGGGGTTCCTCACCTTTGACTAGATCTAATGGTCGAGGTTAAATCGATCCGATAATTGAGATAAAGTGTTTCATTCTCAAGAGGCTTATTTGAAACATTTTAGACCCCTTTTGAGGTCATAAGGGGACTATACAATCTTCAGTTGATCTCTTTCCTTGAATTTAACTTAAGTAAAAAAAATTAGTTTACTTTACGACTTAAGTGTGAATCGAGTCATGTGATTGGCTGGATTCCCCTGGAGACATTTTTTAGCACCATGAAGAGTTAGTGTAGTTCGAGCCAAGGGTTGCTCAAACCCACCTCACATTAATTGAACATTATTTTTTGGTCCTTGAGTACATGGGGCCCACTAGGCTGATTTATAATGTTGTAGGCTTGTTTATAGCTTGTAAACCATTTAGAGCAAGTGGGGTCAATATGGTCATGTAATGACCATGTGACCACTTGCACATTATGATCGATGTCATTTATGCATGCAAGTTTGGTTAGACACATTATGTGTCTCTTGTCACGTTATTGGATATCTAGTGGATAATGCATCTATGTAGGATGTGCATTATACATTCTCAAAAAACAAATGGCCTATTTTTGTGTGTGTTTTTGTTGTGTTAGTTTTGGCATGACACATCATTAGTTAGAAAAATAGGAATCCTTTTAATTTTAGGAGGGTGAGTGTGAAAATATTTTTAAATAAGAGTTATGTGTGAAGTCAAACACGTGTTAAGCACATTTAAGGAAACATGAGGAAAATAACTAGAAAGAATGCAAAAATCATTTAAAATACATAGAGGGTTTTGACTAGCTATTTCTTTCAGCATTGTTATAATCTTATAAATTTTAGAAGGGTATTCCATAACATATGTTCTAATAATTTAAATAGATTCATCTCTATATTGTGCATCTCTTTCAACTTAAAAATCATAATCATTATCATTTACAATCAAATAGAAAGAATACAAAAATCATTTAAAATGCACAGAGGGTTTTGACTAGCTATTTCTTTCAGCGTTGTTATAATATGATAAATGTGAGAAGGGTTTTCCATAACATATGTTCTAATAATTTAAATAGATTCATCTCTGTATTGTGCATCTCTTTCAACTTAAAAACCATAATCATTGTCATTTACAATCAAATAATCATCTTGAGAGGCATGAGTATCATTATCAATATTGGGATTTAAGGAAGGAGTATTGAGGTCATCAAGAAGACAACCATTTACATCCTTATTATGGTAAAAAAAGGGAATCAACATGTTGTGGACATCGAGGATATCCATATTTCGCTAGCTTACTTTATTTTAGATTGACACAACTTTATCTAACAATTTATTTTAGTATATCACAATTGACATTCTAAAATCATGAGTGCTTCAAAAAATAAATCCAACACCGAATAAATTCACATCATTTTGAATTTATTTTGGTCTTATGGGGTTGAAACTTAATTTCCATGGTCTTTTATCAATGTTATCCTCACTATCATAATAATCATAGCGATTATCTCATACATCATAAAGGAAAGGAAATGAATTCATAGAAACATCTACGAAATCATGAAACAATACATGCAATGGGTAATCCATCAAAATTGTACTAGGGTTTGAAGAAAGTGAAAAGTAATAAGGGAAAAAAAGATTTAACAACACAAACCTAATAAACAAAAGCACTAGGAACATGTAAGATATAATTTTAATTATAAGGGCACACCGTAATGGAAATATATGAAAATAACCTAGCGTTTGGAATAAACATAAGGAGCTAGGGATAATTATGAGAAACAAATGAGCACAACCATATAAAATTAGATATGTGACAATCACAATGATATCTACCACTAGAAGGAGATGAAAACATACAAGGGAATGTAGGTAATACTAGGCGCATGCAATGGGTAACCCTAATAAAATGAAATAAGAAGGTAAATGTTTAAGAAACCCTAGGCACAAATCACATCCAATATGTGATATTAACAAAATTTTATCCTAAGGGTTTGAGAGGGCACTAGTTCACCAAAATTTAAATAGATAAAGTGCTCAATGTGACATTGGGATAGTGAAAACATAGTATTAAACTTATGTAAGCATGTACATAATAAAAATATAAATTAAATTAAAGACAAGTATTGATATTATTGATAATTGATGAAGATATTTCTAGAAAAATCCTTGAATTAAACCTTACTTTTATGCTATCGTAGGTTGTATTCAAGTGTAAAGATGTAAAGAAATTACCCCTATAAATTTGATGTAGAACAAAGAAATTGTATGAAAAAACTATGATTGTAGTGGTATGACCTTGGTTAGACCATGAGCATATTAGTATTTTCCTAGAGAGATAATCTACTCATGGCAGCCTAGGGTATCCTCTTGTTACGCTAGGGTAGGCTCCTAGTTTTTGGGTGTTGAATTTTTCTCAAATAGTGCAAACATATTTATCTAATTTTGCCTTTAAAAACTTCTTTCAATATGTCTTAATTCACTATAGATATCCTATAATTTATTTTCCTTCCTTATAACTCTAATTAACACAAATAACCTTGCAAGACCATAACATAGGAAAGTAATTATGAGGGGCATGCCTTAGTTAGATATATGTCCTTTGAAAAGTTAAAAATGAGCACTCGAATAGTCTAACAAGAAATCCAGTGTAATATAAAGATCCAAACCCTTACCCTTACCATTATCCTTATCAATGAGATGGAAGCAACCACTAAAGAATATATGTTATAATATCACTAATCCTTCAATTCTTATTTTAGTATAGGGGTGTCGCTCTAACACTTCACTAGATGGATTTTCAATTTAGATATAAGTGTACTCACATGTGAATACCTATCTTAAATGCATCAACATGCTCATGTATTTAAATACTTCTTGAATTCAAACTAGGACCCTATTGGTGTATAATCTGACACATAAAAGGAGGAAAGGATTAAAAAATAGGCACAAACAACCAAATCAACTAGGAAAAGAGTTCAAAAGGCCCATAAAAAATGACCAGGAGTGTAGTGGTCCACTTATAATTAGACTAGGAGCACATTGGGATGATCCTAGAGAGAATAACCCTAAAAGAGTGTTTTGGACATTCCAAGATCATTTGGGGTTGTATTGAGGCAAACATATTGTCATTTTGTAGGTTTTCAGGTATTCTAAATTGAATGCAATATTATCATTAACCCAAAGTGAATAGAAAGTAAATCTACAAGGATAAAATAAGGCAAGGTACATAAATATAGGGCAAAACATAACTAGGTAAACACGATAAAATTAGCTAAATCTAAACTAGTGATATATATGCACAAAAATGTAATCAATCCAAATCACCTTGCAAGACCATAAAATAGAGAAATGGTTATGAAGGACTTACCTCAGCTAGATATATGTTCTTTGATAATTTTGAAATCAACACTCATGTAGTCTAACAATAAATCTAGTTCAATATGAAGATCCCAAACCTTATCATTATCCTTATCAATGGGATGCAAACAAAGTTACTAATATATATATATGCTCTTTCACTAATCCTTCAATTCTTCTTTGGGTACACTCTAACACTTCATTAGATATATTTTCAATTCATATCTAAGTGTACTTCCTTGTGAATGTTTTTCCTAAATTCATAAATATTATAATGTACTTGTAGACTTACTAAATTAAAATTATGACCCTATTGGTGTGTAATCCGACATAAAAGGAGGGAAAGTCCATAAACAAGGCACAAGAAACCAAACAAGTTAGGAAAAAGGTTCAAAGGTCCAACAAAAAAATATGTCCATGAGTGTAATGGTCCTAATTAGACCAGGAGTGTATTGGTACGCTACTAGAGATAAGAATGTTAAAAGAGTGTCTTAGAAATTACAAAAGCATATGGGGTCGTGTTGGGAAGATAAATTATCATTTTTACTTTATAGGTTTTCAGTTGTCTAGATTGAATATGTTATTATCATTGACCCAAAATGAATAAAAAATAAATCTATAAGGATAACATAAAACAAGGGACAAAAATATAGGGGCCAACACAATTAAGTAAATATAACAATATTTATGATTGATCTAAATCAATGATCCAATACATAAAACATGTTAATACTATAGCAAATAACTACTATAGAAAAATTAGGTATTTACAACTTGTAGAAGATTTTCAATTTTTTTGAGATTTGGAATAAGAATTCTAAGAATCTTAATTTTATAATTAACCAATTTTTTATGATACCTTGTTCAAATATATATGGAGATGGTGGGGCCAAATGAGAAGTGGCATGGATACATAAGAGATGAGAGATTTCCAATAATCTTGATTTTATAGTTAGCCAATTTTTTTATGATACCTTGTTTATATATATATATGGAGATGGTGGGACCAAACGAGAAGTGGCATGGACACATAAGAGATGAGAGTAACTGAGTTAGTTATGAGGAGGATGTCTTATTACCAAAAAAATTTAGTATTTTTATATAATGAGTTGTGTTTATAAACATAAAATATTTTTATTCTCTCCCCAATGTGGGATATATGATTATGAGACCTTCCTCGTTATATTTTTCACACTTCAAAAATGGATTTTTTATTGACAATTGACATCATGTATGAACTTGTTTCCTTTTTAAGCTTTCATATTTTCTCTAGAATATAATGCTTCATGCAAATTTATAAAATTTACAAGAGTAAAAATCGTCAACATAAAAGAAACAAATATTTTAATTCATGTAATAAAAATTCACAATCATATTTCATATTTTTTAAAGAAATATTAGTAAAGAGAATTGCAACATATATCCCATAATATAGTTCTTAAAGCCTTCTCATATCACATCTCCTTCATTTTATATTTTTCCCAGGATGCCTTCTTCTTTAGTGGTATTCTCATACCTTAGCCAATTTGTTAGAAATCCTAATGCAACAATATGGAAAATATATGAAAAATTGGACAAATACTGATTATATTAGATTTGTGTTCTTTTCGTCGAAGAAATAACTCCGAATCATGGGCCACTTTCAGGGGGCTACCTCCTTTGAGCCAAGCTCAATTACAATAACTCTTCGATGCCCTATAATATCATATGCCCTTATACTATTTCTTACCTACCCCACTCCATATTCTAATAAATGTGGGATTATTTACTATACTATTATACCCCTCTAGGTACATTACATTCCATCCCCTTTAAATATGTTTGGCCCTCAAAACATGATAAGAAATAAGAGGAAGCCCAAATGAAAACTAGACCAAAAATAGGTTGAAGACCAGATGGAAGCTCTACCATGTGTTCATTTCTGCTTCCACTTCTTTTGTCGATGTTGGGATGCAAGCAATATAGCATGAGATGGAAGTACATAGAGAGATTTGTATGACATAACCTCAATTCAAGACAGGTCAGCCAAGAAATTAGAGGTTAGCACTGAGATTTGAAGTATGACAATCATATGCTCAAATCTAGAACAAGGTAACACAAAATAGTTGTCCTCATGAACCAACTGAGGGTATATGTCATCCCCCTTAGCATTATTTCTTGAGGGAGGTGGAGCCTCGGTTCCCTATTTGAGATCTATGATTATCAGCTTGGGCTCATCTAGGGTCTGTTCGAGTATGGTGGTTTCCTGAATGGACTTATTGGAGGAGTGCTCAAGCACTTATGGTGCTTGATCTGGTGATTTTATTATCTAAGGGGGTGTTATTTGGAGATGTTGCTAGTTGATGTGGTTTTTAGTGAGTTTAGCTAAGCCCATAACTTCCATCATTGTGTGAGGACTAAATATTTCAACTTCATGTCAAATTGTATCGTTAAGACCATTGAAGAATCAACATGGGAAGAAGGCATCAGGAAATCCTACAATCTAGTTGGCGAGTGCTTCAAATGCTTCTTGATATTCTCGAATGGTCCCCATTTGATGAAGTTGAGTAAAGTCCATAATAAAATTACCTCCAGATAAAATAGGAGTCCCCATGATTACAATCAAATGAACGTAGGTTGCAACTAAAAATACATCCGTCTAATGATATATACCAAAACATAACTAGACAGACTCAATGAAAATGACTAAACTTGACTATAATAGACTCAACTACAATTGACAATGATATTACATTATTGTTGATTTGACTAACCACTAAAACTAGTTGACATCTAACAACACAACAATACGACCATTTTATTTATTTATCTTTATACTAACACATGAACATATACAAAAGAGCAATTATTAAAGACCACATAAATGTGACTAAATCGAAAAAATTAAAATGACTAAATGTTTTTAAGCAATGCCACCTTAAATAATAACGACACAATATGATAAAATAAACATAATCTAAGGACATACGTAAGAGACTTAAAAAAAATCTAAGTTAAATGAGGTTCTTAAATACCATTAGCATTGGTAACTTGATCCATGATCATTAATATAACTAGACAATGCTAAAATTATAACCCAAACTTTTGAGGACACTATCACTAACCTAAATCTAAAACTAACCTAAACCAATAATGATGCATATGACATGACACATAAATATAAAATTAAAACCAAAATACCAAAAGGAACCTAAACCAGTACCATGACTTTAAAACCCATGAAGTTGAGAAAACTACAGCTGGAAAATGAGTGGTTTTAGATTTGTGACTCATTGATTGGAGAACAAAGTGTTGGAGATGGCTGGAGCTCAGGCAGTGGAAAAGTAGATATGAAGAAGACAAGTTGAGGATGGTGAAGTAGTAATGAGGATGGTGAGCAGGAGGGAGCCTGGAGAATATGGAAGTTGAATGGAATGTCGAACTGGTGTCATCATTGTAGTGGAAGCAAGCCTGAGTGAGGGTGCAAGTGGATTCATGAGTCTGCTAAGAGGAAATCTTCAAAGAACCAATCTAAGAGCTCACAGAGTCTGAATCACAATGAATATCTACAAACCCACTATGAATATACCCTAGTCTTTCAGACCAAAGATGACAAAAAAGAGCTTGTATGACCAGATCCAGGACTATATATACAAAACTATGCCAAAATCCATAAAAAAGCCATGTTGAGGGTCACCAGTACTGAGTAAATCCAAATATGCTACCAACATATCCAATGCAAGAATACAAGCTTGACAAAAGAGTTATGGATCATGACCTGACAAAAGGATGCACTATTAGAGAGCTTGGTATCCTAATGATGATGCTCAAGGGAGCCAAGTCGAGTTCACAAGAGATCCACCAAGGAAAAGTTAAGTAGCTCAACTAAAAATATTTTCCTGAACTCAAATTGTGACACAGAAAATTACTGCAACATACAGTCTTGAAAATTAATGCAATCTATGATCTAGCTTACAAATGCACTATTTTGATGTGGTTTGATGCTCCGTACAAAGTATCACCATGATGATACAAAATAACCATACATATAACTATATCTCACAAACAATAACTCACTACTGCTAACTATAATATTAAATGAATCCTGCAAACTCATGATATTGCAAAATACTACAAACCTCACCAACTCCAATTTTTCTTGCAACGAAAAAAAAAATTAGCCACCTGGGAAAATGCTCTAAAACCAATGTTAGAAACCCCATATGTAACAATATGGAAAATATATGGAAAATTAAAAAAATACTGACTATATTAGATCTTTATTCCTTTTGTGGAAGGAACAACTCCGAATCACGGGCCACTTTGAGGGGGCTACCTCCTTTGAGCTAGGCTCAATTACAATAACTCTTTGATTTTTTATAACATCATATGCCCCTATACTTATACTATTTCTTACCTACCACACTCCATATTCTAATGCATGTGGGATTATTCACTATACTACTATACCCCTTTAAGTACATTACATAATTTTATTATTTAATCAATAACATTAAAAAATAATGATCAATTTGAAAGTAGAAGAGGGGTACAAAATCAAAATATTTTCAACAATATAATTCGAATTGAAATATTTTTATTTGATGAATTTTTATAAGTGAAAATAAAACTATATGAACATGGACTTGTTCTTTGGGTTGTGGTGTAATAATTAAAGTGAATGTATTCGTATCAGAGTGATCCAAGTTTAAATCCCAATAGTGATTAAGTTACCTATAACAAGGTACATAAAATTTGTTAAATGATAAAGTGGATCAACATGAAATAGAATCCTTACTTATATTCTAGATCAGGTCTAGGCTCACCAATCTCATAATCAACTTGTATAAAAAAAACTAAATGAATACGAAAATTACATGTTAAACAACTTAAATTGGTCAAAACATCTATATAAGGTATCAAAATTTTAGCAAATTTATTTGATACAACATTTTTTTCAAGAATGAAATTGAAATTTGCATGAGATGAGTAAAAGAGTGAAAAAAGGGGTGGCTTTATATTTTTATGTTTAAATTGACAAGAAATATCATTGTTTGTCCATATAAAGAGAAGGGAAGGAATGCACTTATAGATTTTATAATTTTATAACTTTTTTTCTTGATACATTTTATCAAACAATTACTAACATCGAAATGATGATGTGTTGCACAGATTAGCGTTACAAAATGAGTGACCACAACTTGTTTAGGAAGCACATTAGGGAGTCACAAGAGGTCATTTCATAGTAGAAGCAATTACGAGGAAGATACTACAGAGCAGTTTTTAGTGGCCAAATTTATTTTAGGATGTGCATAGGGTGGCCAAACATTGCAATGTTTTCTAGAGAATGGAAAAACACAATCATTGGGATGAGATGCCATTGGTCCAAATGCTATAGGAGTAACCATTTTAAAAATTGGGAATTGGCTTTGCAGGACCTATAACTCCTCCAAAAAAACCTTGTCATGCACAATATATCGTTATTGCAACTAATTATTTTATGAAATGGGTGGAATTTGTTACAATACCAAGCTACGGTGTGAAGGATGTTGATAAATTATTGTATGAGAATATCATAACAAGGTTTGTATGTCCAATTAAGTTGGTTAGTGACAAAGGTACTCACTTTCTCAATATCACAATCAAGACTCTCACTTAGGGTTTTATGATATCACACCACAAGAGCATAACTTATCATTCACAAGAAAATGGGCAAGTTGAATCTTTGAATAAAGTATTGGTAAAATACTGACAAAAATATGCAATGTTCAATGGGATGATTAGGAAGATCACATTCCTGTAATTCTTTGGGCATATAGGAAAAATTAAAAAAAGTATCACAGGGTTCACTACCTTTCAACTTGTTTATGGTCTAGAGGCATTTATGCCTATGGAGTACATTGTTCCTAGTCTACACATTGTAATGATTATGAGGCTAGGCAATCAAGACTCTCTGAAGAAAAGATTGATAGATTTGGTCAAAATGAAGGAAAATAGACAAAGGGAATAGTGGATGCGGGATATTAACAAGTTAAGTAAAAAAACTGGCATGATCGCAACTTGTAATCTAAAGAATTATATTTGAGTAAGCAATACTACTCTATGATAGTATATTCAAAACATTTCTAGGAAAGTTACACATCAAATGGAAATGACCTTATATTATTCACAATGTCTCACAATAGGGTACAGTTGTTTTAAAATATTTATAGGCAACCATTTCACTAGGGTGTATCAATGGTTGTAGGCTTAAACCTTATCACTAGTAATTTTTATCATGCATTCCTATAAATGAGAGTGGGTGTTGAGTATCACCATGTAGTTAGGAATTTTATTAAATATTATTTTTTTTGTTTGGTTTTTTAGGGTTAGTGTGTTTGTATAGTGAGATTTTTGGATCGCAACACATTGGAATAAAATTTGAATAGTCAACATCATAGACTATGATTGATATGCAGAGATAGCCTAAAAGGAAGACAACTAATAGTTGGAACATGGTGGTTGACAGTTAAGTCCAATAATAGGGTGCTAACAAGATATGTATGGTGAAAGGATGGTGAGTGATCATTCATAACTGTTAATGATAATGCCCTTGGGAGATTACATATTTATTAAAGAAGATCGGGTGGTAGAATGATAGGATTACAAATAAAAAAATTGGATAAATGAAAGGATAACACATCTCATCACCTACATATCAATGGTTGGATCAAAAAACCTAGACGAAGAAGAGTAACCATCATGTCAAAAAATGACCGATTGACATAAATTTTGGAAATACGCTCATGCACAACTAGCTCAGATCATTTAAACTTGATGGCTTGATGGATTTGGGTGGTAAAATCTATACAATAGAGGACATGGACAATAATTTGACATTACATACTCCTATAAGCAAATTAACTTTAAAAACTGCATATAAAACACTTTCTTGTGCACATATCTCACACGAGAGCCAAACCAAGTGAAGAAAGTGTTTGATGTAGTCCACAACAGTAATCATGGATAGAGCACAACTATTGATCCCACTTATATATGTGCATAAATAATAAATGGGGATTGGCTTAGGCTTAATGAAAAATAAGTATCGTGATCCAAACCCCTTCAATTTCATTAATGCGATTGAAGATACTCTATTTACATAGGACCTTCAATAAGTAGCACAAGCAGGTGCATTAGCACTTCAACATCTGTTGCGAGGTTCAAATGCCAAAAAATTGATCAAAGTACCTACTTTTGGCCAAATGGATGAGATAATACTTACCCCACTAAGTAGTTATAATAAAGGCACAATTCACTTGTCACAACATGTTACCATATTCATCACCCATAAAACTATAGTGAGAGCAATAGGGCTTTTAGATCATGTTAAAACTTTCCTACTATACAAATACACAGTTCCACCAATCCAATCTAACACCAAAGAGAAATATACTACAAGGGCAGGTAGGGGAATCCCCATTGATTTTGTGGATTATGGTTCAATGTGCATTCTTACTAAATGCATCATTAATTGTTTTTTGCAAATAACAAAATAAGCAAAGCAGACAACAAAAGGAGTGGTAAACATTATGTATCACATGATACACCTCCATCAAGATTTTAATTGGCTTGAGATTTTAGCTTCTAAGCTCATAACAAACACAAAGAAGATCCTCACCAGTAATGTGCATGCATTCTAGTACCACTTTTTGGTACTTCTACTATGCTTCACATAAAGGAAATCATTGAAAGGCCTAATCAATACTATTATAATGTTTTGGCCTATTGTTGCATACACCAATAATGCATGGAAGAAAATAGGGTAATACTATGATCAGTTAGGGAGGTTCAATGCATGGTGGTTGGAAATCCAAGCCATGATTAATTCACACTCAAGGTACCTAATATGTGATGCAGTATTTAGGGAAACATGCATTACTAACCAAATTACATAACGATATAAAAATTAAAGTACATGCGTTACTTAATGTAATAGTAACACCACTATAATTTTTATCAACATGTTGGATGTGCAAGTATAAGTCTTGAGATAGAAGTCACTCACAACTAGATCGATGCAACCTTTGCATTCCATGCTTCTAGTCAAGAACTAGTGCAACCACAAGCACAATCATAACCATAACCACAATCACATCTGCAATAAAAACAACAACCAACAATATCTCCAACACAGGTGGACAAGGGAAAGCAAAAGGAACCAACATGATGAGCTTCATTACCACCGTTGAAAAAAGGACATGAGACATAAAGTCTTAGCTTGACAATAAACATGTTCCAAATATCATAGTTGAATACAAATTTATATAAATCAAAGTTGAGACCAAAAAGTTTTATAGTCCATGCTTGCAGACATCGGTGATGATGTTTAAGAGCAGGTGAAAGAGAAAAAAATCTCTTTTATAATCAATGCATACCTACTAAGTACAGAATCAAGTGAGGTAAGACCTATGGGTGGACATCACCTAACCTCCTTCTTCTATCATTATTGATATTGTAGGTGAATAAGAAACCAAACAATGGTTTCAAGCTCAACTATTCCAAGAAGATCCAACTATAGGTGCCTTTGCTATGCAAGAAGTAGAATTGCCAGCATTAGAAATCCCAACACCAGCTTTATTGCATAGACCATAGACACATGCGACATATTGACCCTCTCCAATTATCAAGGACAAAATGGTGTCTTTTAAAGAACTATTCAAAGAGAGTGGTGCATAATAAGCACTAAAATCACAACCACAACCACAGGCTCAGGCTATGCAGAGGCACAAGAACCTCACTCCAACTCTAACCTCCAGAAAGAAGTTAGTTGTATGATGGCATACTATCCTAGAATCATCTTCTTCAAAAGGTTCTAATTAAGTTATAGTAATAGAGTCATCTACTACCATGGACACACCTAAATATACCAACGTACCATAGCTAGAGCCACAACAAATAAGAACAAAAATATCCATTAGAAGTGTAAAAAGAGGCTATGAAAAATAAAGAAGAGAAGAAGAAGAGGAAATGAGAGGCAAAAAGAAAGGGTATGGAGGAATAAGAGTAACACAAACAACTGGATATAGAGTAGGAGCACATAAATAAATCCAAAGAAGTAGAGGCTCAAACATAAAGAGTCAAAGAAACATAGCCTAAAAATAAGAAAGATGAAGAAGTAGAGTCTGGAAAGAAGAGATTTGATGAAGTAGAGGCAAAAAGGAAGCAAAATAAAAAGTGGCAAAAAATAATAAGTGCAGGATACACAAAATAAGAAAGAGGAAGTAACAATAATTATGAAGGCCCGGGTAGACCAAAAGGCTAAGTAAAAAGCTGAAGCCAAAAAAAAAGTTGAAGTTGAAGCTATGGATAAAGATGAAGTGTATTCCAAAGATAAAGTTGAGGCTGAAGCCAAGGTTAGAGTTGAAACTAAATTGAAATAGGAGGTAGAGGAAAAATCCAAGCAACAAGTACAAAGTACAATGAAATCACCACTTACAACATAAGGAGGTGTGCAGGAGGAGGCTTCTCAGCCTACACCATAAACAATAATCCAATGGTTGTAGGATATTCCCACATCATCCACCTTATGCACCACCTTTTCACTACCATTGGCATAGTTCATGGCGGCCCCTAAAACCTCTGTAGTAAAACCCATGGCTTTGACTATGACTACGTAAGAAATATATTTGGATGTTTGTCAGCTACCACTAACCAAGTAAATCAAAGGCACAACTGCTTTCTAGGAGTCAATTTTGTAGAAGGCTTTATCCATAGAATAGGGAGTCTTGTACCTGTGAGAGGAAAACATAAAATTGAGCCTTTGATTCACAAATGTACTCCAGACTATTGACACCAATTGCCCTACACTAGTGACCCAAGTCTTGGGCAACCAGGTAAATTATAAAGACAAGCAATTCTTAGCTTTATTGGTTCAACTCATGAAAGATTGGCTAGCTACACAAAATTTATAAACTCTATGAGCACAAGGGAAAAATATCAAGGCATTAATAGAGTCCATCTGCAAGCTATTGGAAGAGTATAAATAAGTGCTAAACACATCTATGCTTCAATCCAAGCAGATAGCATAAAGTATGCATAATTGGAAGCAATAGCTGAACAACACTTTGGCCATAGTTAAACCTGAGTTTAACATGATAAACAAAGCCAAAGTTGTCATGGAAGATCACATGGCTAATTTTTAAATAATGATTAGTGCACTCAAGCAATTATTGGAGTCTAGGGAATCGACCATGCAAAAACTACAGAGATGGCACAGTGAGACTTTTCACAACTCATTTATAGGTATGCATGCACAAATGCATGCATATCAATTAGACAAACTATCACATGACATCTCGGTCAAAACATCAAATGTTAGGGCACTCATCACCATCATCGATGATGAAAACATGCAGAACCTAATGGTGACTCAAGTATCATTACGCATATTTTTAACTATGGTGCAGGAAGAAATAACTAATTGGAAAATTCTAAAGTAATAATTGTCCCATATTAATGACTTTATTACACAAATTGTTGATGAAATATGATATATACCCCTATAGCAGCTGCAATAAGTAATTCAATAGAAGAATAGTGCCACATAAGTGTACAACCAACTCTTTAGCAATCCCAACAACCTCTACCAATAATTTCTATAGGATCAAGTGTTTCATCCACTCCTCTAACTGTTATATCATCACAACAAACTATTGTGCAGACAACACAAAGTATGTCACCACTTACAAAGTAGGTAATGCACAATTCTAATTTTACAATTTTCACAACTTTTTAGCACAATTTTGTCGAGTGACCTTAAGCATTAGGAGCAAGGTCAGGTTGTTTGAAAACCTATGCATCCATGTAGTTAAGCTAGTATATTGAAAACCTTAAAGGGTAGTAGGCTAGTATGCTACTTAGTTGAAAACATGAAAGGGCAGATAAGTAGTTCATAAAGGGTGAAAATTGGTAAATGACACTTAGACTGATAACTACGATTCTTAGTTTTGGTTCAATTCCTTAGGTCAAGCTTCAAATTAGGATCCTGTGTTGTGACTTTGTCTTGGGATGAGACAAATGTTCAAATCCAAGAGAGTGTTGAGTGTAGAACATGGATAGTAAAATTGTAGAGTATATCTATTGGTCACATGTGCAATTTGCACTCATTTTTTCTTTTGTATAATCTTTTTGTATGTATTCAACCTATGTAAGCATAATGATAGATGACAGAATGTGAAGATCCACTCCTTTTGGGCATATCAAAAGGCTGGAATATGATGAGACAATTGGGTAAAACTCTAGATATAATTCTAAAATGGATTTATATATGGTTTCAACATGATAAATATTAATACGTATTATTTTGAAATGGTTTTCCTATGTATCTTTTGTCATTATTATGTATGTAATGAGTACTTTATTTGCTTTAATCTGTTAATTATACGTGTTTATATCGACTGTTAAGATTATAATAAACTTGTGTCTATTTGTGCATCTATCTATTTTGTTTGGTTAATGAATATACTCAGTCTGAATATGGTATCAAATGTTTACTTTTGTTACTCCATGAGCAAGTTATCCTTGAATTAGCATGTTTTGAAGGGTTTTCAAGGACCTCTGCTAACACTTACAATGCAATCATTGAAATCATTAGTGTATTCTTCCACCAAGTTCTCCTTATGCTGGTACAACTTCTGGAACTTGATGAATTCATCCTCAAAGTGCTTGAAGGGGTAGTACTCATGCTTTAGGGTGTCAACAATTTTTTTCCAATAGTAATTCAGTATGCAATATTTTGCATGTTACATGCTTAGGATTTCCATCAAGTGGGACAATGGAATGGATGTATTCAACATGTCAAATTAATCTTATATTCATTGATAAATCGATTGATTAGAAATTATGCCTCAAGTTGTTAAATCTAGCCATCCAATTTCACAGGATTGTTTTTTCCTTCAAGCAACATTATGCCAAGGTTGACTTTCACTTTGAAAGGGGAATGTTGTTATGAAAAAGTATGCACACAATATGGAGAAGTAGTTTCTTATGATGTCCCAAGATGCGTATGGAGTTCACAGGTGTTGTTCGTAGAAGGAATCCAAAATTAAATTCTTGATACATAGTGATGCCTTAGTGTTTCTCTAAGCATCAACCATATTGATCTTGATATGATGTTCTTTCAAATAATTTGAAAGAAAACAACATGTTTATAATTCTCTCTCATGTTTCGCTCACATTTTATAGACTCATGAGAGTTCTTGCTCTGATACCTATGATTTAGACCACAAGGGCCATGACTTGATGCATTGGGCAATGTTGCACTTAGAGAAAGGTTTCAAATTTTAATAATGTGTGCAAGGTTAATCTAAACAAGCATAAAACAAATCACTCAATTGAATGCTAAAGTTACATATGTAGAAATGTAAAATTTATTTAATATACAAAATTGATCCGTAAACTCCACTGATTCAACTCAAAGTGAAGTTCAAATTACGAATATTGATTTCTCAAAACTGATACAAATTCTCGAAAAACTCAAAATAAATTGCAAAATGTTTTGGCATAAATCATTCTCAGTTATTGAACCAATTTTTTATTAACATTGTGTTATAATTGTCATAATGAAAATTACTTGCATGAGTTCATTTACTAATTAAACCAAACAGCAAACTGAAACAAAATCATGCATCAAAATGACAAATTACCAAGAAACACAAAACGTGATAACGGAGTTTGGCTCAACAAATGATGCCTACATCTCCGGGTTTTCCAAAGGAGTGGACCATTTCCATTAAGGGCATTTCAACAACCTAGAAACAATAAACAACTTTCCTGCAAGTTGATATCTCAATACAAAAATTCACCTTCACCGTGACTGATAATCAAGCCCGGCACCTTCGAATTCCATGAGTCTTCACACTTGCAAATTTGCTTCAAAAAGTCCCAAAAATCTCCTCTATGGGCTTAAAAATATTCTTTCAATAAACAATTTGGATAAAAAGAGTATTAAGACTAAGTATCACGGCCAGAAAATGGATAAAAATCCATAATATAAGCTTTCTCAAAGCTTTTACAAAGTCTCGGCCTTTAAAAATAAAAAATACAGTCCAAAAACTATTTAAAACAAATACAGATTCGTGCTTTTATAATCAGTTGCAAGCCTGTGGCGTAGTGGCTAAGTCTCCTATCTTTTTGCCACAATGTTAGGGGTTCAAAACTTGCCACCCACCTTTCTAGCCGCCTTGACTGATTTTGAACTTGTCTTCCCTCCATTTTAGGTGCCTTGGACTTTGAAATTTTCCTTGGGTGGCGTGATAGACATGGCAAGGTGGCGTGGCATGCTTGAAAATTTCAAATAACATGTGATAAATAACACCTAACCAAAATTTTGCCCCATAATTATTTTCCACGTGTCAAATGGAGATTGGTCCACTTGGCATTCTGTAACTGTGCCACGTCATTTTACGACACCAAATTTTTACTTGTCGAACCAAAACATCAGCGGCCTATAACTTTTGCATACGGTGTATGTTTTGCAAATCACGAAAAGCGTCGAAAAGCTCTCAACAATCTCTACGCTGTGCAATCATTTTTATCAGAATATGGAACTTTTATTTTTTTCAAAAATGGAGAGATCCACCTGGATCAAACCTCCCCATTAAGCACTTTTAGACCCTAAAAGCGTGGTCTCCATTTAAAATGCTTTTGCAAAAACATCACTGCAACATATCATAGTATCGATTCAAAATTCAAACTGAATCCTTGAAATGTTAGTGAAAAACAAATATCTACCCATTGCCACATTGTGGATAGAAACACACTACTTGCTCAAATGTCACATCTCAAAAATAGTGCATCTGCCAGTCACTACAAATTGTTCACCAAGTGAAACTGCAAACTAATTTGTTAGTGTAATAATTTTACACGCTATTTGTAACCACAATTGATAGTTACAATAAAATGCCCAAAAATAAATAAGGGTCTTAGAGAATGTGCAAATATCATGCATGGCTACAAATAGTTTGTATAATTAGTACAATTACAAACGGTGCCCATAAAGGGTCTTATAAGCCTCTATTTGCACAATATAAAAGACAACATATAAACTGCAATGCAAATTTCTCAAAATAGACATACTGCTCATGTCCATATAAACTGTATATACTGTTGTCAAGGTTCAAAAATGAAGTTTCAAAATCCCAAACATGAAAAAATGTTCCAAGTATGTTTAACATGTCCCTTGGTTGTTCTCTATGGGCCACTCCAATAAACCATATCAGCATTCAAATCATGGTGAATGTCCTTTATGCATACAACATAGATTCCAAAATTGCTTTGCAACATGAATGCATCCACTAATCATGACAACATGAATGTCAAAAATTGTTTACCAACCCTCTTAATCCAATTTTCCTGATTAGTTGGTGAGATTTTTTTAGTGGATTTAGTAACATTTGTACGAGTTGATTTAACTTCATTACTTACCTTATTGATAGGTTTATAGACCATCTTAATCTTACCATTTCTAGGATGGTGTGATGGTTGAAGTCTCCAACACTTTTCAACCCGATGTCCACTTCTGTTACAATGAGTACAAAACCTTTAGTCCACTCTATTGGAAAACATATTCTTATTGTTACTCTTAGAACTCTGTCTAGGAGAATAGTCTTTCAAAATATTTCCTAACAAAGATTTATGTTTCCAACATTTGGCTACACAATGATTAGACAATCCACAAAAATTGCATGGATAAACGTGCCACATATTTTGTGTACCATAATCAAAAGGAACATTGGAATATTTATGTTGTCTGGTAGAATTAGAATCAACATGATTGCAAGTGTGGCAAAAAGAATGTGTTTTACCTTCCATCCAAGAGGATTTACAATTCTCCATAACACATATTTCTTCTGCTTTCTCAGAGCATTCACTTGTTTCATTCTGAATACCAGATCTATATCCTAACCCTGCACAATTAGGCTTATTCTCTACTTGAATGGGGTTAGTATCACCTTGGCCATCTTTTCCTAGGCCTTTTCCATTAAATCCCATTTTAACAAGTAATTTTGAACCTATTCCTTTTGTATATTGTTCAAATTTACCAAAATCATTGTTACTAGATTCTTCATGGGAAGGAAAATCAATTGATGACTTACATGCACTTACAATGTTTTCATCCGTCATAGTGCTTGCATCTACAGTGGAAGGCAAATCCTTCACTTGTCCACCATTCTGTAGTTTTTCCACAAGCTCATCCTTGGCTCGTAACTCCATTTTCAAACGGGCAATCTCCTCATCCAAGGAGTACAATATTGCTCTCAGGAAAGCATTTTCTTCCTGGTTTTTTTGGTTATATGCTTCAAGCTCATCAAGCTTGGCTCTGTTTGATAACTTGCCCATAGCACCTGTCAAATCACAAAAATCGAAACAAATGCCGAAATAGAAGCAAAAACAACAACCAACTGTTAAATCTCGTTGATCAACTGCTCTGATACCAACTTGATCCGTAAACTCCACTGATTCAACTCAAAGTGAAGTTCAAATTACGAATACTGATTTTTCAAAACTGATACAAATTCTCAAAAAACTCAAAATAACTTGCAAAATGTTTTGGCATAAATCATTCTCGGTTATTGAACCAGTTTTTTATTAACATTCTGTTATAATTGTCACAATGAAAATTACTTGCATGAGTTCATTTACTAATTAAACCAAATCAGCAAACTGAAATAAAATCATGCATCAAAATGACAAATTACCAAGAAACACGAAACGTGATAATGGAGTTCGGCTCAACAAATGATTCCTACATCTCTGGGTTCTCCAAAGGAGTGGACCATTTCCATTAAGGGCATTTCAACAACTTGGAAACAATAAACAACTTTCCTGCAAGTTGATCTCTCAATACAAAAATTCACCTTCACTATCACTGATAATCAAGCCCGGCACCTTCGAATTTCGTGAGTTTTCACACCTGCAAAACTGCTTCAAAAAGTCCCAAAAATCTCCTCTATGGGCTTAAAAATACTCTTTCAATATAGAATTTGGATAAAAAGAGTATTAAGACTGAGTATCACGGCCGAAAAATGGATAAAAATCCATTATATAAGCTTTCTCAAAGCTTTTACAAAGTCTCGGCCTTTAAAAATAAAAAACACAGTCCAAAAACTGTTTAAAACAAATATAGATTCGTGCTTTTATAATCAGTTGCAAGCCTGTGGCGTAGTGGCTAAGTCTCCTATCTTTTTGCCACAAGGTTAGGGGTTCAAAACTGGCCGCCCACCTTTCTAGGCACCTTGATTGATTTTGAACTTGTCTTCCCTCCATTTTAGGTGCCTTAGACTTTGAAATTTTCCTTGGGTGGCGTGATAGACATGGCAAGGTGGCGTGGCATGCTTGAAAATTTCAAATAACATGTGATAAATAACACCTAACCAAATTTTTGCCCCATAATTATTTGCCATGTGTCAAATGGAGATTGGTTCACTTGGCATTCCGCAACTGTGCCACGTCATTTTATGACACCAAATTTTTCCCTGTCGAACCAAAACTTCAGCGGCATATAACTTTTGCATACGGTGTTTATTTTGCAAACCGCGAAAAGCATCGAAAAGATCTCGATGAGCTCTATGCTGTGTAGTCATTTTTATCAGCATATGGAACTTTTATTTTGTTTGAAAATGGAGAGATCCACCTGGATCAAAAATAGTGTAAGTATATATGTGTACAAAATTTAGTATGACTAAGAAAACTAGTTCCTAAATCAAAAGGGATAAATGTTCTTTTGGATTCATCTAAATTAAACATAAATAATAAAAATAAACAAATATGTTTGAATGCCAGATGCCAAAAGCATGCTAACAAACTCTTTTATATTCTATGTGTGTAATATCTCATATTTGTGCCCCTATGGGATAGATGGTTACAATATATTTATAATCAATAAATGATGCAGTTATAACTGATAATGGTTATAAAAAGGTGGCAGTTCATCCTCTGACCAAGAGATGGTTAGAATTATTTTTGCAGGCATGTAGTTGGACTTATAGTTTTATAGATCCACTAAAACATTTTTATTGTCTTACAAACTTAGAGAATCCCAATTAGCATGGCACATCGCAGTCGAGGAAACTAAGACATGGATGTTGAGTATATGTGTGTTAGCATCTCAATACAAATACTTACGTCGCATTTGATTTGGTGTTCTAAAAACTTCATAATGTGTCACTAGACAAGGAAAGTGATGTGTTTACATGCCATAAGTGGATTTGTTACGTGAGAAATTCAACAATGTGTCCACAAAAATAAACTTCTAATTGACAATGAAAAAATGTTGTGACAAGTCATAAAGGTACCATGACCTAGAGAGAAACCATGAAATGCCATTTGCGCAGAGGATCCTAATTCACTTTGAGAAGTGCACAGACTTACATGGATCAAGAACGATAATTGAGATCTAGCTAGTGTTTTAAGAATGGAATGATATCATAATTTAATTAACTGATAAGAAATATTAAAGATAATAGAGTGATAAGTGACTAAAACTAACACACATGGGCACTTTAACTAAATTATAAGACTAAAAATAGAGTATAACTGACACAAAAACAAATTCCTAAAAATTTTACTACAATCATGAAAGGGGACAAAATCGGTGGACCAATAATTATGACCCATGACAGAATTGGTCATTGATGGTGACCCTTTGTTGTCAATTCTAGCCCTCACTATAATTATGAACTCTACTGACTCTCAGGTTAAACAAATTTATGATATGCTTTGACATAGATAACTAGGATCCTAGGTTTGCTTTGATGAATTGATACGAATAAATATCTCAAATTGATCTTCTTTACTGTAGACCTAATTATCCAAAAGGTCCTATGAATAGAACATGTACAATGCTATGACATGACACAGATGGATGGTGATTCAATGTGGGCTCAATTTTAAAAATCTCTGGCCAAATGTGTGGGCGAGTTAATAAGACTTGGTATATTTGATTGAGATACTTGAATTGTAAGAGATCTAAATGAAATAATATTTCTACTTGATATCAAATGAAATTAAAAGTAGTTTTGTATATATAAAACTCTCTAGGACACATATGTCCATGGGCCAACCTTAGAAGATAGTGATAAGTGGAATCAAGAAAAGGCACAAAGGACCAATAAAAGGATGAGGGTCAAAATCGATAAACTACAAATTATGACTTGCTTGAAAGTTACAAACTTCTTATTATGCCTTGACATGTTAAAAAACTCAAAACAAATATAACACTAAATAAAAGATCGTTGACTGAGATCTTAAAATTGACAACTGACAGATCTTAAAATTGACAACTGACAGATCTAAAATGTTTATAAAAAAATATAAATATCTCATATATGTAAAAAGTCCAATATAATTAGAAAGTGTTCAAAAGTATAAAAATATACACAAATAAATTAAGTGTATAAAAATAACAAAAACATGTAAAAAAATCCTTGTACTAAAATTAAATACCAACAACTTTAAAAAAAATAACACTCGTTTAAAATATCATTTAATATAACCATAATAAAGTATAAAATATGATGTAAAACCTGACTCATTTCGAAATATTTTTATAAAAATATCATATACAATGATCGATTTACTCTTGAACTCGGTCATTTAGTCAAAACTCAATGTTCGTACAAAATTTTAAGAATATATAATAACGATGGATTAAGAAATTCCTTCGTGGTTTCAAATAAAGAATGGATTTCATTCACCAAACTAATATTGTGGTTTTTCTTTACCTTTTAGTACAGACATAAAAGGTGTAGAAGGGCTTACCGGGATTGTCGGTCAATGTACCATAATGCCACCATAATTCTGATAATTATAGTTGTTTTTAGTAAAAAGCCCTAAAATTTGAATTGCCCACTGTAAAGTGTAATAATAAAAAATAAAAATAATAATATATAAATAATAACTAAATAAATAATACATTGAGACAATCTGGTTGAGGCTTGAGATAAACATGTTGCATTTTCTCTCGAAAAAAAATATTACTAACGAATTTGTAAGTACGATGGTATAACTTGTTTAAGGCGGTGGAGTTGATTTTTAAAAAATTAGTCTTTTCTTTGAAGTGAATGTGATTATTTTAATGTGAAGAAGATACAGATGTTTCCAAATACATAAATTTAGTATTAAATATTTGAAAATATAAATTTTGATATACTTTGATTTTATATGTACATTTGAATTTTGTATATATTTTTATTTATTTATTTGTTATCTTAATCAATATATATATATATTCAAGATCATTTTAATTTGTATAAAAATATTTTAGATTTTTAAATAAATTGTTTTCATATTTTAAATTATTGGTTTACATTTTTAAAATATCATCGAAAAATAAATTGACAGTGGTGGTTTTATTATAAGTATTTGTATATGTTGTTAGTGTCCAAGAACATTCAACAACTACTTTTTAATTTGGGACCTCTCTATTAATTCAATGTACACATATTTCATAGCTTGATCATAGTAAGAAATATCAAAGAGTTATCTATAAATACAAATCACGCTTAAGATCATAATTATTTGGCACTATTTAGCAATTACCTTTAAAAATCAATTAGTACTTTCTTGAGACATTATCATAAATTTCCATACACATTTAAAAACCATTCAAAAGAAAAGGTCTACAGTCAAGTTTGAATACAAAAGTAAGTCAAAGTTACATGGTGTCATGTGTTAGAAATCAAATATTATATTATATTCTAGATTGATTATGATGATGCACACATACACATAGAAGAAGGAAAACTCTATGCGGTTTGATCCCTCCTTGGAGTATTGGAATGTACACAATGCTCAATCACTTAGCAAGGAGTGGTTAGGTCTGTCCAACCTAACTTTCTAATTATTATTTTAAGGCTCATCTTATGTTGAAAATACAATTACAGTTTCAAAAAAAAGATAAGTAAAATAGGGATCAATGCACAACGCTCAAGGTGAGTGTGCATATAAGATTTATCTATAAGTAGAGGTGCAATACTTTGAGGTGGCACAAAGTTACATAATCATTTGAGTTATCAGAAAGATGGAGTGCTCGCAAGATGTAGGTTGTAAAGTGACAAATGAGTCATGAGGGTCCCATTTACAGGCATCTAGTAGGGTCCCGAGAATGAAGATGGCCACCTGCATATGCAACCAGTTGTCTGTATATGTTGTTAGGTGCCTACATATGCAGACAGTTGTTTGCATATGAAGTCACATGTTTGCATATGTAATCATACTTCTATTTATACAATCAGGGGACTGTGCTGTAGCCCATATGCATATGCAGAAGATCGCCTATGTATGCAATCGCATGATTGCATATGTAGACAGTCCCTTGTGTATGTAGTTACACGACTGCATATACAAATGCCCAACTACATATGAATGTTGTCATCTGCATATACATAGGCATGCCTAGTTCTATTCAAAGACTATCTTTGATTCACTTGCACAATTATTCACCTTTCAAACTGATTCGCCACCATTTTGAAACTGATTCGTTAGAATTTTACAAAGGGTTTTTTCATAAGGGTCATTAAAAAAACATGTTCTAAAGAATTATCATTCCTTAAAAGCATAAAGGCATTCAGACATAAAGGCATGCGGATCTTGTTTGATAAATTGTCACAAGACATCCCAGTCAAAACCTCAAATGTTAGGGCACTCATCACCATCATCGATGATGAAAACATTCAGAACCTAATGGTGACTCAAGTCTTGTTGCACATATTACTAACTATGGTGCAAGAAATGATGACTAACTAGAAGATGTTAAAGTAAGAGTTATTCTAGCTTGACGGCTCCATTGTATAAATGATTGATGAACCATAAAAAATGCCCCTACAGTAGTTGCAACAAGTACTTCAACAAAAGAATATAGTCATAAGCACACAACCAAACTAGTATTAAATATTTGAAATTATAAATTTTGATATAATTTGATTTTATATATACATTTGAATTTTGTATATATTTTTATTTATTTATTTGTTATCTTAACCAATATATATATTCAAGATCATTTTAATTTGTACAAAAACATTTTAGATTTTTAAATAAATTGTTTTCATCTTTTAAATTATTGATTTAAATTCTTAAAATAGTATCCAAAAATAAATTGATAGTGATGGTTTTATTACAAGTATTTGTATATGTTGTTAGTGTCCAAGAACATTCAATGACTACTTTTTAATTTGGGACCTCTCTATTAATTCAATGTATGCATATTTCATAACTTGATCATAGTAAAAAATATCAAAGAGTTATCTATAAATACAAATCACGCCTAAGATCATAATTATTTGGCACTACCTAGAAATTACCTTTAAAAATCAATTAGTACTTTCTTGAGACATTATCACAAATTTGCATACACATTTAAAAACCATTCAAAAGAAAAGGTCTAGAGTCAAGTTTGAATACAAAAGTAAGTCAAAGTTACATGGTCTCATGTGTTAGAAACCAAATATTATATTATATTCTAGATTGATTATAATGATGCACACATACACATAGAAGAGGGAAAACTCTATGCGGTTTGATCCCTCTTTGGAGTATTGGAAAACACACAATGCTCAATCACTTAACAAAGAGTGGTTAGGTCTGTCCAACTTAACTTTCTAATTATTGTTTTAAGGCTCATCTTATGTTGAAAATACAATTATAGTTTCAAAAAAAAGACAGGTAAAATAGGGATACTGCACAATGCTCAGGGTGAGTGTGCATATTAAATTTATCTATAGGTAGAGGTGTAATACTTTGAGGTGGCACAAAGTTACATAATCATTTGAGTTATCAGAAGGATGGAGTGCTCACAAGATGTAGGTTGTAAAGTGACAAATGAGTCATGAGGGTCCCATTTACAGGCATCTAGTAGGGTCCTGAGAATGAAGATGGCCACCTGCATATGCAACTAGTTGTTTGCATATGCAATTAGGTGCCTACATATGCACACAGTGATTTGCATATGTAGTCGCATGTCTGCATATGCAATCATAGTTTTGTATATACAATTACGTGATTTTGTAGTAACCCATATGCATATGCAAATGATCGCCTATGTATGTAATCTCATGATTGCATATATAGACAGTCACCTGTGTATGCAATTGAAAAACTGCTTATGCAGTCATTCGACTGCATATACAGATGCCCAAATACATATGAAGGTTGTAATCTGCATATACATAGGCAGGTCCAGTTCCATTTAGAGACTATCCTTGATTCACTTGCATAATTATTCACCTTCCAAACTGATTTGCCACCATTTCAAAACTGATTCGCCAGAATTTTACAAAGAGTTTTTTCATAAGGGTCATTAAAAAAACTTGTTCTAAAGAATTATCATTCCTTAAAAACATAAAGGCATTTAGACATAAAGGCATACAGATCTTGTTTGATAAACTGTCACAAGACATCCCAGTCAAAACGTCAAATGTTAGGGCACTCATCACCATTACTAATGATGAAAACATTCAGAACCTAATGGTGACTCAAGTCTCGCTGCACATATTACTAACTATGGTGCAGGAAGTGATGACTAACTAGAAGATGTTAAAGTAAGAGTTATCCTAGCTTGATGATTCCATTGTATAAATTATTGATGAACCATAATAAATTCCCCTGCAGTAGTTGCAACAAGTAATTCAACAAAAGAATAGAATCATAAGCATGCAATTGATTCTCTAACAACCATAACAACCTCCATCAGCAGTTTCTACATGACCAAGTGTTTCATTCACTCCTCCAATACGTCCATCATTGTAATAAACTATTGTGCATCCAACATAGAGTATGTCACCACTTACACAGTAGGTAATGCACAGTTCTAATTTTACAGTTTTCACAACTTTTTGGCATAGTTTTGTAGGATGACCTTAAGCATTAATAGCAGGGCCAGGTTGGTTGAAAACTTGTAAAAGGCATCCCCCTGATTAAGCTAGTCTATCGAAAACCTAAAAGGGTAGTAGGCTAATACGCTATTTAGTTGAAAACTTGAAATGGAAACTAAGTAGTGCATAAAAGGTGAAAACTAATAAACAACACCTAGAGCGATAACTACAACTCTTATTTTTGGTTCAATTCCTTAGCTTGATCTTCATATCAAGGTCTTGTGTTACAACTTTGTCCTGGGATGAGATAAATGTTCAAGTATGGGAAAGTGTTGACTGTAGAATAGGGCTAGTAAACTCATAGAGTATATTTGTTGGACACGTGTACGATTTGATATTAAAAAAAATAGTGTCTTTCTTAATTGAATATGATGGTTTTAGTGTAAAGAAGATACATGTGTCTCCAAATACATAAATTTAGTATCAACTATTTGGAAATATAAATTTTGATATATTTTGATTTTACATATACATTTGAATTTTGTACATATTTATTTTTTATCTATTTATTTGTTATCTTAACCAATATACATATTTGAGATCATTTTAATTTGTATGAAAACCTTTTAGAATTTTAAATAAATTGTCTTCATATCTTAAGTTATTGATTTACATTCTTAAGATAGTATCGAAAAATAAATTGACAGTGGTGGTTTTATTGTAAGTGTTTGTACATGTTGCTAGTGTCCAAGAACATTCAACGATTGCTTTTCAATTTGGGACCTCTCTATTAAGTCAACCTACACATATTTTATAGGTTCATCATAGTAGGAAATATCAAAGAGTTATCTATAAATACAAATCACGCCTAAGATTATAATTGTTTGCCACTACTTGGCAATTACTTTTAAAAACCAATTAGGACTTTCTTAAGACATTATCACAAATTTGCATAAACGTCTAAAAACCTTTCAAAATAAAATGTCTAGAATCAAATTCAAATACAAAATTAGGTCAAAATTACATGATATCATGTGTTGGGAACCAAATATTATATTATATTCTAGATTGATTATGATAATACACATACACATATAAGTATGAAAACTCTATACGATTTGATCTTTCTCTGAAATATTAAAACGTACACAATACTCAATCACTTTATTATTATTTAAATAATTAATCTTATATATTGACATATACAAATTAAAAGGCAATTTGGACATTTGGAGGTATTATACCATTATAGATGTTTTCGAAGATATGATTAGATTACAAGTCTGTAGTTTACACCATCGTGGTCTACAATGTTGACGGACCTTCCTACTGTGCTGTTCACATGGCTTTGAATAAGTGTTGTTAGGGTTCCGGGCAGCACAAATCATTTAAGTATTGGCAGGAGATTATGAATCTCTGATCTCAACGTGGATTGGTGGGTATTTAAGTTTTTAATATTAAGTACAAAACGGTGTGGAAAACGCCCCTAATTCAGTCCCTGGAAACCAGCATCTTTGACCGGAAAGATTCCGATGGCTTTTTATGAACGATTCATTTTTTAATAATAATAATGGATTCGGCTATCGAGACCAGCCCAACAATAATTGCTTGGAAATCTCATATATATATTTTTTTATTTTTTAAAATAGTCTCATAAAGGGTCTTTAAAGTCCTAGATAAACAATCAATTGGTTACAAAAGATTATTGGTAGTAAATGATTACGTCTTCAAGATTCTTAAGAAAATTATTGTATCTGGAAATTTTATAAAAAGCTCACAATCAAACTGTCATTTAATGTCTGTCATGTTTGTTTAATTTCACTTCTAGTATGTTCGAAGGGATTTGACATATCACATAAAATAAAAAGCTTAAATGCTTGAAACTTTCACGGAAATTGGCTCATAATAATGATTATATATATTTAATAAAAAATTGTGTAAAAATTGATATATTAAATTATTTAAAATATTTAAATTGATTAAAAATAAATATATTATGAATAATTTTTATAATTTATTATTTATAAAAATATTTAATTTATATGATTAAATATGTTTATAAAATAAATTATTGTTTAATTAATATTTAATAATAATATAAAAGAATAAATTATAATTCATTATATAAATTATATTAGTATTAAAATATTATTCATATGTTTCAATATCAATTTATTTTGTAATAATTTTATTTAAATTTTATATTTCTTATCAATTGAATATATATAACGAAAAATAATAAATTAATGACATCATAATTTTATTAATTAATTTTTTTAATGCAATATAACATCATAATATCATTAATTAATCTTTTCAATACAACATTAACACCATTTTATAATATATTTATTAGATCTTAAATATATAATAAAATATATTAAAATTAAGTCTAAAACTATAACACCTTTAAAACTTATTTTCTAAATTGTCATCATTTTCATTAAATTAAATTAAAATCTAATAATTAATTTGTACGTACAAAGAAATCAACGTTCTCTATGAAAATTATGAATTCATATAACTTTTGTCTATTTCTTCTTATTGAGCAAACAAATTAATAAAGGTAGTCTATAATTTAAATGAATGAGGTTTAAAGGATTAAGATGAACACACTAAAGCTTCAAATTGAAAATAGGATAAAAAGCTCTAAAAATGTTAATATTTCAAATTTCAAATTTTGAAATCGCACATGCAATTTTATAAATTTGAGAAAAAAAACCTCTTCGAATTAATTAAATATTTCTACGTTTGTGATAATACATAATAACTATCTATATCACATTTTTCATTCACCTTTTAAAGTAAATTTTTTTTAAGATAATATTAATTATTTTAATTTTAATATTAATATTTTTTTCCTTGTTTAATAGTTATATATATTATAAAAATGTTTAGAAATTATAAAATAATATATATATTTAATTTAATATTTGATTTATGTAAGAGAAATTATATTAAACATTATTGAGATTGTATAAATTATTTCATGGAACAAATTTTATAATATTTTTGATTAAATATTACAAATAAATATTATTAATTTAAGGCGACTTAACCACATAATATGGCTAAGACAATTACTACATAATTACATAAGGAACATGTAACCTATTAAGTACATATAATTCTTTACAATTCAATAGAAAAGATATAATGAATGGAACTTGTATTATATTTCTTTTAATCCAATTTGTTACATTAAATTTAAAATCACTTGATATAAAGATATATTTCTTTTATACCAATTTGTTGTATTAAACTTAGATTACAAATTTATCCATAAACAAATTTCAATACAAGCGTATATACTAACCATTACATGGCTCTTGTTATTTATTTTCAACATTTCCCTTCAAATACTAAATAATAGACTCATATTTTCAACGTTTCCTTTCAATTACTAAATAATAGTAATGATTCATAATTAAAAAAAGAAATATTGAGCCCTGTCCCTGCTCTTGTTTTGGATCCTCTCTCGTTTTGTTGAATAAAGGAGCTTCTTCTTCTTGTGTTGTGGGAGAGAGATCTTCTGATGCATTGTTTTCCTCTGTCAAAAGGAAAGGTCAAAGATTTGAGGCTGAGCATTTACATTTCGAAGTTGATGAATTGATTTAAGATGGAATGCAATGGACTGTGGATGACCTTTTCTCTTGCCAAAGTAGAAGGTTAGCCCAAATCAATGGTTGATCCAACTTTTGCTATATTTGTCGTTGTGGTGCTTTGGCTTCATGCCCTTCTCGTTAACTGGGTTTTCGTTGTATTCTTATTGTATTTATATTGTGTCTCGACTGTTTTTATTTATTTTTGGTGTGAAAATTTTCACTCTTTTTAAGTTGGTCCTTATTTTACTCAGTTTGTTGTCTTGAGTGATAAAACCTTCTCATCCCAATTCAAAACTTAGATTCAAAAACATTTACTCTTAATTTAAAAAAAAGAAATATTGAAAATAATATATATTATAAATTTTATATTTTCAATGTAAAAATGATTTTTAATAAATTATATATAATTTTTTTATTGATAAGTTTCAAATCACAACCCGTCATTATCGGTTGATCAGGGATCATTATTAATTTAAACAAAGTTTATCTGAAAACCATCTTTAGATTAAGATTACGCATATATAAATATATATAATTTTGACGGTTTAATTTTTATTCAAAGCGAGATAAATAAATACGGCCATCACATTGAGCTTGTCCTCGGGGTCGACTCACAAATTACGATTGTAAGGTTTAGCCCCTGCACTGCCCTGTTTTAGTTTTCCCAACTTGTTTCGCTTCATTTTTCTGCTGAAATCTCCTCCTTTCATCCGATCACAACATACTCTTATTTCTCCCACTTTCATCCGATCAGAACATACTCTTATTTCAGTCAAGATTTAATCTAAGGGCAATGGCAATATTCAGAAAGCCGTCCCCCAATTTTGGGGAGATGGTAACTATTCTCAGCATCGACGGCGGAGGCGTCCGTGGGATAATTCCCGGAACAATACTTGGATTTCTGGAGGAACAGCTTCAGGTATTATGCCGATATTCACACTGCTACATTGCATAACCTAAATTATTTCATAATACTGCTGAATGATGAAGTAGTGGATTAATTGAATTTATTAATGTTATTTACAGATAATCGACTCATCTCCAGAAGCCAGATTAGCCGACTATTTCGATGTGATAGCCGGGACAAGCACAGGAGGACTGGTTACTGCCATGTTAACTGCTCCCAACACAGAGAAACGCCCATTATTTGCAGCCAAGGATATTACACAATTCTATTTGGACCACTGTCCTTCAATTTTTCCAGCTAAGACGTTAGTAAATTACAATTTATGCTCATTTCTGCTTTGTAGATCGCAAAGAAAATAAAAAAATGTGTGATTGAATTTAATTTATCTTACCAGGCGGATTTTAGGATTCCTGCAATCGATGCGGGCTTTTGTGCGAGGCCTCAAATACTGTGGGCACCATCTGCACAAAGAAGTCAAAATTTTGGTGGGTAGCATCCAACTGCACTAACTCATAACCCACGTTGTTATTCCCACTTATGATATGAAATTAGAGCAGCCCATCATCTTCTCCACTTTTGAGGTAACTTCACATCTATTCTAAACGAGTTGTATTTTTTCAGGGAAGACACTTTCTTGTTGATATGTTGAGGGTTTTGACCAATTTTTTTCAAGAAAGACACGATCTTATTGAGATATGTTCAGGGGTTTGACAATTAAATGTAGCACAATGCACATCGAAAGTCAATAAGAATACACAATTTTATTCCTAATCTGGCCTACAATTTTATCTCTTCCAAATATTCAGTGAGATCAATAAATTTATTTCTCATTTTACTTCTTTCTGAATGGATAATGGACAAACTTTATGCATGTTACTTACAGGCAAAACAAAATATGTTGAAAGATGCATATTTATCCGATTTATGCATCAGTACCTCAGCAGTTCCTACATATCTTCCTGCTCACTATTTCGAAACAAAAGATTCAACAGGGAATACTAGAGAATTCAACCTCATTGATGGAGGAGTCGCTGCTAACAATCCTGTAAGATAGCAGTTTTATGTTGGGAGTGGGTTAATTTTTTTAAGGGGTATTTTTGAAAAATTGTAGAAGTCTTTTTTCTTATAAGTGATTTTATGATTCTTTAATTTTTTTTTAATATATATTAAAAAAAAATTAGTATTATAATTAATAATAGAAAAAATAGGAGCAGCTAGTGTAAATAATCAATCTCTTATTATTTCTCACCTTTTAAAAGTTTCTTCTCATATAATAATAACTTTTTATTTTAAAGTGCAGATATTTTTTGATTCTGATGGTAAGGATTATAGATGCAATAGCCATAAGACTCTACATATTTTTCTTGTGTTATTGTAAATGCTTTGCAATTTGATGTTTTGGTGAGCATTTTTATTTACAAATTCATTGTTTTTAAACAAAAACCTACAAATAATATGTTATATGCCAAGCAGAAGAAAACCTCTCCCTGATATCAAAATGTTCGAGGTAAAAAACCTCCACTTAAGAAAAACAGATTTAATATTTTGGTGATTTACATTTACAAATTCATTGACTGAAGTTCATTGTTTTAAATTATAGCTTAGCCCCAATGAAATTAGAAATTTCCAATTTTCTTTTAAAACTGTTATTTCAAATAATTCTGCAGACCCTACTTGCTATAAATGAAGTCATAAAAGAGAGCCTCAATCCAGAGCAAAAGTGGGTATCGCCATCAAAAGCAAAGGTGAATTAATTAAAAATTGGATCTTATTCAAATACATATGATTACAACGAGTATTAAGTGGGGCCTTGTTAATTTTCAAATTAAATCAGGCCATCAGCAAGTTTCTGGTGCTGTCTCTTGGAACCGGATATAAAACAGCAAGCTACAAAGCCACTGATGTTGCAAAGTGGGGATTGGCCGGATGGTTATCTAACAATGGGAGGACGCCCATAATGGACACCTTTATGCAATCAAGTTCAGACATGGTGGACATTCATACTTCCGTAGTCTACAAGGCCTATAAGTCTGAGGAACACTATCTCAGAATTGAGGTATATCATTCTCTTAATAATTAGCATAAAAAGGAGGATCTTCTGATAAAATGTGAGAATAATTTTAATAAATAATTGAGAATATTGAGATTGTGTGACCCCATGTTTTGAACAACCCTATGTTTTTTGTACTTAGGAATACGAATTAACAGGTGACGCAGCTTCTGTTGACATCTCCACCAAGGAAAATCTTGAAAATCTAGTACAGATAGGAAAGAAACTCCTGGATAAGCCTAAATCCAGAGTCAATATAGATACAGGAAAGTTCGAGCCAGATCCAACTGAGGAAACCAACAAGGAGGCCTTGATCAGGTAAAAATAAATGGATTTCTTTTAAGAAAAGATAAATACATAAGGTATTAGTTTGAGTCGCCATAAAAATAGAGAATAATAGAATTATGTGTGTGAATAATATTATGGTTTTGGAATTTGTTGTAGATTTGCAAAGGCACTCTCTGAGGAAAGAAAGTTACGATTATCCCGGTTGCCGCCATTGATGGATATGGTTGCTCATGTTGGTGATTCGGTTTAATGTGTTGAACATTGTTTTCCATATCAAAGCTTCTATGTTTTCACAGTTAATAAATGTATATATAGAGATTATCGGATGCACAGTTTATAATGACTATACAAAGATTTTTTGATGTAAACTGTGTACAATTCATGGAAGTTTCGAGTCACATTCGGTGATTCATGAAAAAAAATATCTAATTAATTTTATTTTAATTTGAATTATCTTATATGTAATTAGTTTTATTTATTAATTTTATTTTATTTGATTGGTAATGCGTGGGAAATATTATTAGTTTCCTTCTCTTTCTAAAATTATAAGGCAAGGATCATGGTATATTTATACATCCTGAATAAATGTTATTAATGTTGGGTAATTTAATTATATGATCTATTTAAAAAAATTATGGTGGAACTAGGAAATTGATATGTCTTGTTGAGTATATTTAAATATAAATTATTTAATTTTTTTAACCAAACATAAACATTTAAGATTATTTTAGGTTTTATGAAATTAATTGTAATGTTATAGAAATTACAGTTTAGAAAATTAGTTTTCAAAATTTAATTTTGACAATACTTAATCATTTTTAGGATTTTAGTATTGAACATAAAATTTGTTGGTTGTAATTTTTGTACTTGACATTTGATTTTAGAAAACTACTGGTTGTTTTATATGTTTTGGAGCCTTCTACAATGATTGTTGATTTTTGTAGGAGTCAAAGATGCACAAAAAATAAATTTTAAAAATATCATATCTTTCAAAAACAATGAAAGCCAAGAAGATATTGACACCCTAATTCATATACATATTAATTGAACTCATTTTAAGTACAAATTTAGTGTTTATATATAATTTTTTTAAATATAAATTTAATTAACATAACTTGATTAACCCAAATTTAACACTTCAAGAGTACCATTTTTTATTTTGTTGTCATCAAATTTTACAATTGAATATAAATTCATACCAAATTGAGGCCTAATCCATTTAAATTTTCTCAAATAATAGCATTCGACCATCAAATAACAATAAATGGTACTTTAAAATGTTTGATTTACCAAAATATACTTTGATATATCTAAAAGCACATTTTTTAGGCATAATTCAATTGATTTTTCTTAAATAATGACATTTGGTCACGATATAACAACAAATAATGCTCATTAAATTATCCTTTATCTATCTATATGTATCTAATCATATCTAATCTAAACTATGATTTTATTATCATCATTGAGGGATAATGTCAATGGGGTGTCACTTAAGGTGATTTTATTGTTGTCTTTAAAAATAATTTAATGATTTTGTTTCAAAATTTTACCACATTTAATGATTTGGCGTGTAATTATTTTGAATTGATTCTCTACATTAATTAATTATTCTTTTGGTTCAATGAGGGATGCAATTTTACACCTAATTTATCATTATGATCTTAATTCGATACATAATGTGATTTTGATCTCAATTCATCTTAATTGAATTTTTGATTGAACCAACTACTCATTTGGTTCAATGAGAGATGAAATTTGGGGAAATTGAACCCTATCAATTTAATTGTGACTAGATACTATGATTGTGGGTTCCCTTTGCCCTGATTGAGTGTTGAACCGATTACTCAATTTTTTAAATTAGAGTTGAAATTTGTATAAATAAATCCCTGTCTACCTAATTTTAACTACATAATAGGATTTCGGGTTCAATTTTCACCAATTGAGTCCCAAATTGAACCAATTGATCATTTGGTTCAATGAGAGACATAATTTTGACCAATCGAGCCTCGTGAACGTAATTGTGTTTGCATAATGTGATTTTGGGCTCTATTTTTTTCTAATTGAATCCTTTATTTTACAAATTTTTTATTTGGTACAATGAGGGACGTAATTTGTGTTAATTGAGCCCCATGAACATAATTACAGCAAGATAATGTGATTAGGAGCTCTATTTTCCTCAAATGAGTCCCTAATTCAACCGTGTTCTCATTTGGTTCAATGAGAGATATGATTTTAGATCCAACTGAGCTTTGTGAATCTAATTGCAACAAAAATATGAGATTTGGGGCTTAATTTACTTCAATTGAGTCCAATATCAAGCCAATTATTCATTTAGTTCAATAAGAAATGCAATTTGGGACAATTGAGCGTTGTGAATTTAATTACGAATATAGAATGTGATTTGGGGCTCTATTTACCCCATTTGAATCTTTTTTTGAATTGATTACTTATTTCATTTAATGATGGATCCAAATTGGGGTAATTTAGCCTTATGAGCCTAATTGCAAATACTTAAAAAGATTTAGGGCTCAATTTTCCTAAAATGAATCTTTGATTGAATTGATTATTCATTTAGTTCAATACCGAAGATAATTTGGAAAAATCTAGTCCCATAATTTTAATTGTGACACCATAATATGATTTGAAACTCAATCTATCCCAAATTAAATCACTTACTCATTTAATTTAACAAAAAAATATAATTTAAAAAAAATCAAAAAATAATAACTAAAATTACCTTGACCATTTAAAATTTAAGATAAACCATTTAATAGTGGCCTCATGCTTGAAGCGTTTCCCCCAGAAATTAAAGAATGGTTGCCAGACTTATCCCAAAAGCACTGCCTCATTTAACGCTGGGAATAATTATCATATCACTAAAAGTGGTTGAAAAGGTTTCTGAATGTTGCCAAGATTGGAATTACAAATAAATATTGACTGAAATAAATGTGTGTTGCGATTGAAGGAGGAAAGAGATACTAGTAGGAAACAATTATTGCAATAGTTTTTTTTACAAGTCATGCCGTGGAGTCCATTTTGGAAGTGATATTTCCATCCATCAATCATTGTAATGGTGGTGAAAAATTAAAGGAAACAATTATTGAAATAGTTTTAAAAATCATGTCGTGGAGTCCATTTTGAAAGTGATATTTCTATCAATCATTGTAATGGTGGTGAAAAATCAAAAGAAACAATTATTGAAACTGTTTTACAAGTCATGCCGTTGAATCCATTTTGGAAGTGATATTTCCATCCATCAATCATTTTAATTGTAATGGTTGTGGAAAACATAAAATAATTATGTGAGCCATGGTGGGAACGAATAATAATTAAATTAAGGACTCATCGAAGAACGTGGACACAGATTTTATTCCACTTCCGTGAGCCACGAAAAGTTAAATTATCGGTCGCATAACGCTTAGCTTTTAAAAACATATTTTTAGTGGGTATCTTCCCAAAATAAAAAATATTATATATTATAATGAAAAGTGTTCGGTCGGTATTCTTCTTTATTATTAAAATAATGATATCAAAATTTTAAGTATTAAAGTTAAATTATAATTATATTATATAAAAATATATAATTTTATTATAATTTTTTAAATTAGATTATGTTAGAGGAATTAAATACATGTTTATAATTAGACATTTTTTAAATAGATATTTTTTAGTGGTGAATATTTATTAATTTATGAATATTTTATTTTTTAAAGTTGACATTTGGTGATTTTGTAGGGTACTCGTCAGTGTGGGATCGTTTAAATTTTAAGGTATAATTTAAACTTAAGGGTTAATTCATGTACATTTTAAAATAAATTTCTTCATATACATATATTTTGTTGGCACCTTGAAAGTCAATTCGGGGGCATTCACCATTATATATACTGTCAAGTGTCGGCATTTACTGTTAAGCATCTTCTGTTTCTAGTTGGACTTGGGAGGGTTGTCATCGAAAGGATGGGGTGCTCGTAAGATGTAGGTTGTAAAGTGACAAATGAGCCAATAGGGTCCCATTTATAGGGATCTAGTAGGGTCTTGGGAGTGCAGATGGCCACCTGCATACGCAACTAGTTCCCTGCATATGCAATCAGGTGCCTACATATGCAGACAATGGTCTACATATGAAGTCACACGTTTGCATATGTAGTCATGCACTTGTATATATAGTTCGGTGATTGTGTAGTCACACATCTACATATGTAGATGATCACCTAAGTATACAGTCAAATCACTACATATGTAGACGGTCACCTGTGTATACAGTCGCATGACTGCATACGCAATCGATACTCTGCATACGCAGTCATTCGACTACATATGCAAATGCCCAACTACATATGAAGGCGATCATTTGCATATACATAGGCAGGTCCAATTCCATTCAAAGACTGTCCTTGATTCACCTACGTAATTATTCACCTTCTAAAATGATTTGCCACCATTTCAAAACTGATTCACCAAAATTTTACAAAGGGATTTTTCATAAGGGCCCTTAGAAAAACATGTTCTAAAGAATTGTCATTCCTTAAAAACCCCTAAGGAGGAGAGAAGCTAGTAGAATATAGGTAGTTGTGAGAATGATTGCTCCACCACTAAGGATGCAGAGGAGCATAACCTTGTAAAGATAGGTTAGGTGGGATAAAACGCATGGTACATGATGCACTTCCCCAATAGTTGAGAAAATCTTGTAAGTGTTGAAATTCAAGATAAACCTTCTTTGCTTGCACATGTTTTTGAAGTTATATAAAGGTAAACACATGAATTGTTTCATTGACAAAAAATTGCTAAGATAAGATCTCCTAGCTAAAAATAGTAGAATTCAATATGGATTGAGGATTCAATCCAGAGGACAACACACCAACTGTTATAAATTAATGTGTTATAATAAATAAAATTCTTCTCTACTAAATTAATACATATATGCATGAATAAGAAACAAATATTTATTGAAAAATAATAGGGAAGTTTCTAAAAAGAAAGTAATCACCATAAAAGACATACATGTTATCCACTCTATATTACAATATGGAAACAACTTCTTTTTTAGCTTTACAAAATAAAAACAATAATTTTCCCTAAATATAAATAAAGTCAATAATAATCATTCAACATTAATCGCCATTCAAATAAGAAAATTATTAAGAACAAGAAATATCTTAAGATAAGAATTGATAATAATAGCTATTTAGAGTGGTGATTTTTTAGGGATTATATTTTTTTGGTAATGGTTCGATTTCTAAACCATTTGCATTTGTGAAACTATCAACTCGAGACCCTAAGTATCATGATCCAGACCCCTTTGATTTCATTGATGCGGTTGTAGCACTTTGTTTACCTAGGACCCTCAAGAAGCAACACAGACAGTGGCATTAGCAGTTCAACATCTATTGTAAGGCTTAGATGCCAAATAATTGAGATCAAACTACCCACTTTTGGCCAAATAGATGAGGTAATACTAACCCTGCTAAGTAAGTATAATAAAGGCACAAATCGCTTGTCACAAGATGCTACCATATTCATCACCCCTGAGACTATGGTGATAGTAATAGGGCTTCCATTTTACAATAAATCTATCCTATTGTACAAATCCATAGCTCCACCAATCCACACTGACACCAAAAAAATATATACTACAAGGGCAGGCAGGGGAATCCCCATTGATTCCATGGATGATGCTTCAATTCACATTCTTAATGAATGCATCACTAAAATACTTTTAAAAATAATGAAGCAAGTAAAGTAGACAACAAAAGGAGTGGTAGACATTATGTATCTCATGATACACCTCCATAAAGATTTTAATTGGCTTGATTTTTTATCTTCTGAGCTCATAACGAAAATAGAGAAGATCCTCGCTAGTACTGGGCAAGCATTCCAGTACCAATTTTTGGTTCTACTCTACTTCACACAATGGAAATCACTGGAAGGCCTAGTCAATACTACTATTATTTTTTGGCTTATTGTTGCAAACATCAACGTTGCATGGACAAAAATAGGGTAATACTATGAACGATTGGGGAGGTTCAACTCATGGTGGTTGGAAAGCTAAGCCATGATCAATTCATACCTAAGGGTACCCCAAGATGTGATGTAGTATCTAGGGTAACATGCATCAATAACCAAATTGCACAATGACATACAAATCAAAGTGCATGAGTTTCCCAATGTAACAGTAACACCATTGTTATTCTTCATCTCCATGTTAGATGCACAAGTGGAAGTCTTGAGACATAAATCCCTTATAGTTAGATCAGTGCAAGATTTGCATTCTATGCCCTTAGGTGTGCAATACCTAGTGCAACCACAAGCACAAGTTCAAGCATAATCATAGCCACAACTACAACCAACAACAAATCAAACATAAGTGGACAAGGGGAAGTAAAAGGCACAAGCAAGATGAGTTTCATCACCACTAATGAAAAAGAGGATACAACACGTAAAGTCCTGGCTCGACAATAAACACATTCCAAACATCATAACTAAATGTGACTAGGTAGAGATCAAATTTGGAGAGTAGGAAGATTTATTGTCCATGCTTGTAGATATCGATAATGATGATTCTGATTAGGATGAGGAGAAATAATTATTCTCTCAGAAAGTAGTACACACTTACTAAGAGCAAAACTAGGTAAGGCAAGACCTGTGGGTGGACCTCACACAACCTCCTCCTTTTATCATTATTGATACTATAGGTGAATAAAAAACCATACAATGGTTTCAATCTCAATTATTCCAATAAAATCCAATTGTATGTGATTTTACTATGTAAGAAGTAAACTACCAGCATAAGAAATCCCAACACCACCTTTATTACATAGACCTCAAACGCATGTGACATCTTGACCCTCTCCAATGATCAAGGATAAAATGGTGTCTTTTACATGATCAGTCGAAGAGAGTGGTGTGCAGTAAGCACTAGAATCACAACCACAACCACAAGCCCAGGCTTTGAAGAGGTACAAGAGCTTCACTCCACCTACAACCTATGAAAAGAAGATAACTTCACGATGGGGTAATATCTTATTAGTATCTTTTTAAGATGGTTTTGATTCAATTATATTAATAGAGTCCTCTACCACCGTGAATGCACCTAAAGAAACCAACTTACCATGTAGCTAGAGCCACAACATGAAGCTATGCAAGAACAACAAGATCCATTAGAAGTGCAACAGGAGGCTACGAGGAAGAAAGAAGAGAAGAAGAAGAGGAAGTGAGAGTCAAAGAACAAGGATATGGATGAATAAGAATAACACAAACAATAGGCTACTAAGGAGGAGCACAGAAAGAAAGATGAAGAAGTAGAGGCTCAAAAACAAAGAGCGAAATAAACATAGGCTAAAAATAAGAAAGCAAAAGAAGCAGAGGCTCAAATTAAGAGATCCAACAAAGTAGAGGAAAAGAAGAAAGAACAAGAAGTGGTAAAAAATAACAATAAGTAAAGACTACATAAAATAAGAAAGAGGAAGCAATGGCAATTGCGAAGGCTGAGGTAGAGCAAAAGGCTAAGCAGGAAGCTAAAACTAAAGCCCAAGTTAAAGCAAAAGCCAAATATAAATATGAAGTGGATGCCAAAGTTAAAGTTGAGGCTAAAGCTAAAGGTAAGGTGAAAGATAAAACTAAAGCAAAGGAGGTAGAGGAAAAATCCAAGTAGTAAGCACAAAGTGTAGTACAACCAACACTTTCAACATAAGGAGGTGTGCAGGAGGAGGCTGCTCAACCTACACAATAAATAAGAAGCCAATGGTTGTGGGATGTTACCAAATCATCCATCTTGCATACCACTTTTTCACTACCATTGGCATTATTCACGGCAACCCCTAAAATAATTGAAATAATATCTAAGGCTTTGACTATGACTACATAGGAAACATATTTAGATGTTTTTGAGCTACCGCTAACCAAGTAAATTGAAGGCACAACTAATTTTTAGTAGTCAATTTTTTACAAGGCTTTAAACTTAGAATAATCAGTCTTGAAACTGTGAGAGGACACCATAAACTTGATCCTTCAATTAAAAATAAACATCAGACCATTGACACTAGTTGCCCTACACTAGTGATCTAAGTCTTAAGCAACCAGGTGATATCTAAAGACAAATAAGTCTCAGCTTTGATGGTTCAACTCATGAAAGACTATCTGACAACACAAAAGCTATAAATGCTATGAGCACAAGGGAAAATTATCAAGGCATAAATAGAGGCCATCTACAATCTATTGGAAGAGTATGAACAAGTGGTTGCCATAGTTGCGCTTTAAGCCAAACAGATAGCACAAGGTATGCTCAATTAGAAGCAACAAATGATCAACTTTTTGGTCATAGCTAAGCTAGAGTTTAACACATCAGATAAATCCAAAGATGTCATGGAATATCATAGGACTACTTTTGAAACAATGAGAAATACACTCAAGCAATTATTGGATTCAAGGGACACAACCATGTAAAAACTACAGACATGACACAATGAGACTTTATGTAACTCATTTGCAAGAATTCAGACATAAAGGCATGCTAATCTTGTTTGATGAATTGTCACAAGACATCCTGGTCTAAAGGTCAAGTGTTAGGGCACTCATCACCATCATCGATGATGAAAACATTCAGAACTAATGGTGACTCAAGTCTCGTTATGCATATTACTATTTATGGTGCAGGAAGTGATGACTAACTAGAAGATGTTAAAGTAAGAGTTGTCATAGCTTGATGCCTCCATTATATAAATTATTGATGAACCATAATAAATGCCCTTGCAGTAGTTGTAACAAGTACTTCAATAAAATAATAGTGCCATAAGCACACAGCCAATTCTCTAATAACCATAACAACCTCCATCAATAGTTTATACACGACCAAGTGTTTCGTCCATTTCTCCAATAGGTTCATCATCGCAATAAACTATTGTGCATCTAACATAGAGTATGTCACCACTTACATAGTAAGTAATGCACATTTATAATTTTACAGTTTGCACAACTTTTTAGCATAATTTTGTAGGATGACTTTAAGCATTAGGAGTGGGGCCAAGTTGGTTAAAAACTTGTAAAGCGCATCCACTTAATTAAGCTAGTCTATTGAAAACATGAAAGGGTAGTAGGGTAATACGCTACTTAGTTGAAAACTTGAAAGGGCAGTTAAGTAGTGCATAAAGGGTGAAAACTGATAAATAACACCTTGAGTGATAACTACGGCTCTTATTTTTTGTTCAATTCCTGATATTGAACTTCAGATTGGGATCTTATGTTACAACTTTATCTTGTGATGAGGAAAATGTTTAAGTCTGAGAAAGTGTTGACTGTAGAAAAGGGCTAGTAAAATCGTAGAGTATAACTATTGGACATGTGTGTGATTTGGTATTAAAAAAATTAGTGTCTTTTTAAATTGAATGTGATGATTTTAGTGTAAATAATATATAGGTGTCTCTAAATACATAAATCTAATATTAAATATTTGGAAGTATAATTTTTGATATATTTTGATTTTACATATACATTTGAATTTTGTACATATTTCTTCTTATTTATCTATTTATTTGTTATCTTAAACAATATACATATTCAAGATCATTTTAATTTGTACAAAAATCTTTTAGAAGTTTAAATAAATTGTCTTCATATCTTAAATTATTGATTTACATTCTTTAGATAGTATCAGAAAATAAATTGATAGGGGTGGTTTTATTGTAAGTGTTTGTATATGTTGCTAGTGTCCAAGAAATATCAAGTTAGCCTACACTATCATAAAGTCAGCCTACTACTTTTTAATTTGGGACCTCTCTATTAAGTCAGCCTACACATATTTCATAGGTTGGTCATAGTAAGAAATATTAAAGAGTTATCTATAAATACAAATCATGCCTAAGATCATAATTATTTGGCACTACTTGGCAATTACTTTTAAAAATCAATTAGTATTTTCTTGAGACATTATCATAAAGTTGCATACACATCTAAAAACCATTCAAAAGAAAAGGTTTAGAGTCAAGTTTGAATACAAAAGTAGGTCAAAGTTACATGGTGTCATGTATTAGAAACCAAATATTATATTTTATTCTAGATTGATTATGATATTCTAGATTTATTATCATGATGCACACATACACATATAAGTATGAAAACTCTATGCAGTTTGATCCCTCTTTGGAGTATTGGAATGTACACAATGCTCAATCACTTAGTAAGGAGTGGTTAGGTCTGTCCAACCTAACTTTCTAATTATTTTTTCAAGGCTCATCTTGTGTTGAAAATGCAATTACAGTTTCAAATCAAAGACAAGTGAAATAGGGATCAATGTACAGCGTTGAGGGTGAGTGTGCATATAAAATTTATCTATACGTAGAGGTGCAATACTTTGAGGCGGCACAAAGCTACACAATCATTTGAGATAGTACCAATAGACCCTGGACAATACTGGTTGTCATAGGGGTCCAAGCTTCACGATAACCTTTGTACAATGTTTGAGTTCATATTCATTGATTTGAGTGGTTAAAGAGTAGATAGAAAATATTTTTAAGGATTATAATGTTCATGTAAATAATAGAAATTAGAAATCATGGAAGTGCACTCTCCTATATTACTTTGTCAATCTAAATATAATATCAATATACCTCTTTTATAATTATTACCTTATTTTATAAAATTTAAATATTTATAATTTTATTTTATTTAAAGTATGTTAATCACAAAATAAATAAATTATTATATTTACGAGACAATGACATTGTTTCAACAACTACAAGTAAATATACACTTTGATTAGTTTTTGACATGTATGTTATTTTAAATATGTTTATATATATATATATATATATATATATATATTTTGTTTTTAATGGTAACTAGTTTTTTTGATTTGGGGAAATCTTTTAGATGCATATTTATCGATAATAAAATATATAAAAATAAAAATGTATTATTGTATTGTACGAGACCAAATGCATAATTTTTTGAATTTTTTATTTATTTTATTTATTTTTTAAATAATTAACCTTATCTATAAAGATGCATAAATTAGTGTAATATATATTAAAAAGCAATTTGGACATTTGGAGGTATTATACTATTATTCTATGCTTTCGAAGATATGATTATATTATAAGTCTGTAGTTTATAGCATCGCGGTCCAAAACTTTGGCGGATCTTCCTCTACATATCTTTAACTCAACTCTCATTCAACCTTCTGTCATCTACAAACTCGTCTCGTTTGTTATATGAAATTGTAATGATTTGTAATTTTTAGTCCTCTTAAAGTATTGTATTATAAAAATAATCTAGGTAAATTTTTTTAAATGGAATGTCAATTTGAAAATATTTTATTTATCTCAATATAATAATTATAATCATTCAATTATTTAAAAATATTACAATTATATTCTAATTTTCGTCAAATTTTAATTTCTATGTCACATTTAATTTATTATTTATAATTTTTTTAAATATAAATATGAATTTTAAATATGTAAATGATATATACATAAATATTAAATTATAATTATGTGTCTATTAATTAATATGATGTGTGAGGTGATTTTACACACTTACGTAGTTCATAATATTATGTTCAACATTAAAATATAATTCTTAAATTGTGTTGTTAAGTTAAATTGAAAGTCAAATTTATTAAATGAATATATCAAGAAGATTAAAGTTTAATTAGAGAGGACGATGATTTGTAAATCATTTATCAAATGTACAAATCTTTTGAAATATTTATATGAAATCAATCTAATAAAATAAAAAAATTCCCAAATATAAATATAAACCTAACACTAGATATTGATATCTATGTACCAATAATTTAACCTTTTAATATCAAATTTTTTAAATATATATTAAATGTACACATATTAAATTAAAATATCTGTGCTGCGCTGTTCACATGGCTTTGAAGAAGCATGCACATAATACAATCACTTAATAAATCATTTAAGTCTTGGCAGGAGGTATTAATCTCTTATCTCAACGTGGAAAATGGTGGGGCAACTCCCCTGATTTAGTCCTTGGAAACCAGCATCTTTGACCGGAAAGATTCCGATGGCTTTTTATTAACGATTCATTTTTTAATAATAATAATAGCTCGTGTATCGATGGAAATTGATATGACCCCCATATATTATGTATTTTTTTTTAGATAGTGTCAATAAAGTCTCTTAAAAGTTTAGGTGATCAATCAATTGGTTACAAAAGATTATTGGTAGTAAATGATTATGCCCTGAAGATTCTTAAGAAAATTATTATCTCTGGAAATTTTATAAAAAGCCCACAATCAAACTGTCATTTAATGTCTGCCATGTTTGTTTAATTTCACTTCTAACATGTTCCAAGGGATTTGGCATATCACATAAATGTTTGAAGGTGGTTCATAAAAATGATTAATAATATTTATTAAGAATTCGTGTGAAAATTGATATTTTAAATTATTTTATAATTATTAAAAAAATATATATATATATTATAAAATTATCTAAAATATTTTTATTAATAATAAAAATATATATTATAAATAATTTCATATAAGTTTTTATAATTAAATATTTATAAAAAGATTCAATTTATATGATTAAATATATTTATGAAAGTGTTTATTTTAAAATAAAATAAGATTAATAATTATTCAATTTATATTTAATAATAATATATAAAAATTAATTATAATTCATTATATAATTTAAATGAATATTAAAATATTATTCACATGTTTTAATATTAATTTATTATGTAATAAATTTATTCAAAATTTATATTTTTTATTAATTAAAAATATATAATAAAAAATAAATAATTAATAATATCACAATTTTATTAATTAATTTTTTTTAATATAACATGACATTATAATTTCATTAATCAATCTTTTCAATACAACATTCATATTATCACATAATATATTTATTTGATTTTAAATATAAAATAAAATATATTAGAATTGAATGTAAAACTATAACACTTTTAAATCTATCTTCTAAGTTGTCATCAACTTCATCAAAATAATTTAAGATTTAATAATTAATTTATCAATATAAATAAATCAACATTTATGAAAATTATAAATTTATATAACATTTTGTTTATTTCTTCCAATTGAGAAATAGATTAACAAAGGTGACCTACAATTTAAATGAATGAGGTTTAAAGGATTAAGATGAACAAAATAAAACTTTGAATTAAAAATAAGATAAAAAACTTTAAAAGTGTTAATAATTAAAATTTTGAAATTTGAAATCACACATGTAATTTTTTTAAAGTCAGCGATGGTGCGTTTTGTGACTTATTTTTGTGGTATTTGATTGTATTATAATTTTACATATTATATATAATATTATTATATATATATATATATATATATATATATATATATATATATATATATAGAATTTGTTACTTTTTTTCTTTGATATAATATATAACAACTATCAATATCTGATTTTAAGTACATTTTTTGAGACTATATTAATTATTCTAATTTTTATATTAATATTTTTTTCTTTAATTAATAATTATATATTTTTTAAATTTTTGTAAAAATTATAAAATAATATATATATATATATATATATATATATATATATATATATATATATTTCAATTCATCATTCGATTCATGTAAAATAAATTATATTAAATATTATTGAGATAGTATAGATTATTTCTTGAATAAAGTTTACAATATTTTTTGATTAAATATTATTAAAGTTGGGCAGCATAGTCAAATGATCTGATTAAGACAACAAGGGATGAAGCTTTTCTATGGCTCATTCCGCCATCTGACCAAATGCCTCTTACGTGATTTGACTAAGACAATTAATATAGAGCCATATAAAGAACACATATCCAAGTACATGTTTATAAATTAAATTTAATCACATTAATTCTTTACAATTCAATAGAAAATATTTAATGACAGAATTTTTTTAACAATTATATTGTACCAAATATTTCTTTTATACCAATTCGTTCTATTAAATTTAGATTACAAATTTATATATAAATTTACTTAAAAACAAATTTCAATATGAAAACATATTTCTTTATACCAATTTATTATATTAAACTTAAATTATAAATTTACATACAAATTTATCCATAAACAAATATAATAACATATTAAAAATAATATATATAAAAATATATATATATTGATTGTAAATATCGATTCTCGACGATGGATCACTGTTATTTTATACAGAGTTTCTCTAAAAACCATGTCTACGGTAACATCACGTGCTGCCATATAAATATATATAATTCTTTACAATTTTGACGGTTTAATTGTATTTTAAGGAAAAAAACAAAAACAAACACCAATAAATACGGCCATCACGTTTATCTTCTCCTCGGGGTCGTCTCACAAACTACCATTACAAGGTTTAGCCCAATTTCTTTCGCTTCATTTTTCTGCTGAAATCTCCTCCTTTCATCCGATCACAACATATCTAATCTAACAGCAATGGCAACATTCAGAAAGCCGTCACCCAATTTTGGTGAGATGGTAACTATTCTTAGCATCGACGGCGGAGGCGTCCGTGGGATAATTCCGGCAACAATTCTTGAATTTCTGGAGGAACAGCTTCAGGTATTATGCCGCTATTCACACTGCTACATTGCATGAACCTAAATTATTTCATAATACTGCTGAATGATGAAGTGGTGGATTAATTGAATTTATTAATGTTATTTACAGATAATCGACTCATCTCCAGAAGCCAGATTAGCCGACTATTTCGATGTGATAGCCGGGACAAGCACAGGAGGACTGGTTACTGCAATGTTAACTGCTCCCAACACAGAGAAACGCCCATTATTTGCAGCCAAGGATATTACACAGTTCTATTTGGACCACTGTCCTTCAATTTTTCCAGCTAAGACGTTAGTAAATTATAATTTCTACTCATTTCTGTTTTGTAGATCGCAAAGAAAATAAAAAATGTGTGATTGAATTTAATTTATCTTACCAGACGGATTTTAGGATTCCTGCAATCGATGCGGGCTTTTGTGCGAGGCCCCAAATACTGTGGGCACCATCTGCACAAAGAAGTCAAAAGTTTGGTGGGTAGCATCCAACTGAACCAACTCATAACCCACGTTGTTGTTCCCACTTATGATATGAAATTAGAGCAGCCCATCATCTTCTCCACTTTTGAGGTAACTTCACATCTATTCTAAACGAGTTGTATTTTTTCAGGGAAGACACTTTCTTGTTGATATGTTGAGGGTTTTGACGACTTTTTTTCAAGAAAGACACGATCTTATTGATATATGTTCAGGGGTTTGACAATCAAATGTAGCACAATACACATCGACAGTGAACAAGAATACACTATTTTATTCTTGATCTGGCCTACAATTTTATCTCTTCCAATTATTTGTTGAGATCAATAAATTTATTTCGCATTTTTCTTCTTTCTGAGTAGATAATGGACAAACTTTATGCATGTTTCTTACAGGCAAAACAAAATATGTTGAAAGATGCATATTTATCCGATATATGCATCAGTACCTCAGCAGCTCCTACATATCTTCCTGCTCACTATTTCGAAACAAAAGATTCAGCAGGGAATACTAGAGAATTCAACCTCATTGATGGAGGAGTCGCTGCTAACAATCCTGTAAGATAGCAGTTTTATGTTGGGAGTGGGTTAATTTTTTTAAGGGGTATTTTTGAAAAATTATAGGAGTCTTTTTTATTATAAGTGATTTTATGATTCTTTAAATTTGTTTTGTAATATTTATGATAGAAAAAAAATAGTACTATAATTAACATTATAAAAAATAGGAACAACTAGTGTAAATAATCAATCTCTTACCATTTCCCGCTTTTTAAAAGTTTCTTTTCAAATAATAACAGATTTTTATTTTAAAGTGTAGATATTTTTTTATTCTGATGGTAAGGATTATAGATGCAATAGCCATGAGACTCTTACGGAAGATATTTTTCTTGTGCTATTGTAAATGCTTTGCAATTTGATTTTTTTGGCGAGCATTTTAATTTACAAATTCATTGTTTTGAAATAAAAAACTACAAATAATATGTTATATGCCAAGCAGAAGAAAACCTTTCTTGATATCAAAATGTTCGGGGTAAAAAACCTTCACTTTGAAAAAGCAGATTTAATATTTTGGTGATTTACATTTACAAATTCATTTGACTGAGGTTCATTGTTTTAAATTCTAGCTCAAGCCCACTGAAAATATAATTTCCAATTTTCTTTTAAAACTGTTATATCAAATAATTCTGCAGACCTTACTTGCTATAAATGAAGTCATAAAAGAGAGCCTCAATCCAGAGCAAAAGTGGGTATCGCCATCTAAAGCAAAGGTGAATTAATTAAAAATTGGATCTTTTTCAAATACATATTATTACAACGAGTATTAAGGGGGCCTTATTAATTTTGAATTTAAATCAGGACACCAGCAAGTTTTTGGTGCTGTCTCTTGGAACCGGATATAAAACAGCAAGCTACAAAGCCACTGATGTTGCAAAGTGGGGATTGGCCGGATGGTTATCTAACAATGGGAGGACGCCCATAATGGACACCTTTATGCAATCAAGTTCAGACATGGTGGACATTCATGCTTCCGTAGTCTTCAAGGCCTATAAGTCTGAGGAACACTATCTCAGAATTGAGGTATATCATTCTCGTAATAATTAGCATATAAAGCAGGATCTTATGATAAAATGTGATAACAATTTTAATAAATGATTGAGAATATTGAGAACGTGTGACCCCATGTTTTGAGCAACCCTGTGTTTTTTGTACTTAGGAATACGAATTGACAGGCGACGCAGCTTCTGTTGACATCTCCACCAAGGAAAATCTTGAAAATCTAGTAAAGATAGGAAAGAAACTCCTGGATAAGCCTAAATCCAGAGTCAATATAGATACAGGAAAATTCGAGCCAGATCCAAGTGAGGAAACCAACAAGGAGGCCTTGATCAGGTAAAAATCAATGGATTTCTTTTAAGAAAAGATAAATACGTAAGGTATTAGTTTGAGTCGCCATAAAAACAGAGAATAATAGAAATATGTGTGTGAATAATATTATTGTTGTGGAATTTGTTGTAGATTTGCAAAGGCACTCTCTGAGGAAAGAAAGTTGCGATTATCCCAGTCCCCGCCATTGATGGATATGGTTGCTCATGTTGGTGATTCGGTTTAATGTGTTGAATTCCATATCTCAGTTTATGGGATGCACAGTTTATAATTATCATCTATAGATGTGTTCTTCACAGATGTCCTTTCTATCATCTCCCCTAATCAAAGTGAAACTTGATTGTTTACTCCACTTTCTCTTGAAAAAATAAATGTAATATATTTGCAATGAATAATGACAAAGTTTCAAGGCCAAATAATTTTTCCAAAAGATACAAAGTTATTAAAAGTAGTGATTATCAATTCAAATTATGCAAATGATATGTGCTTAGACATTATATCATAACTACCTACCATTTAATTAATAAGGTGTGCAAATTGATTTTACACACTTTTTCGTTTATAATATTAAATGTATGCCCTCAAGATTCCCAAGAAAATTATTATATCTAGAAAGTTTATAAAAACCTCGCAAACAAAACCACCATTTAAAGTTATCCACATATGTCTAATTTCACTTTGAATATACTCGAAGGGATTTGTCATATCACACAAAATGAGATGTCCAAGCACTTGAAACTTTCATAGAAGGTAGCCCATAAAAATAGTCATATGGTGACTGTTGTTCCCAAAATCCATCACTTGTTTTTGGGGACAACATATCGACTATTTTGGTCCTGAAGGCCAAAATGATCTCCTCCCTTCTCAAAGATGTTCTGAGTATTCAAATTCTTCAATTATTCAAGTCTTCTCAGCTAAAGAACTCGCAAGTTAAACATGCAGGCTTTCTCAGAAAGAAGTTCCAACACTTAGGCAATTTCAAGGCTGGTTCAACACCGAGGTTCAATCAAAGGTCCATCGACAGACTTCAAACAAGTGGAATGAACAATTGAACCTTGAAATTTCACAAGTTCAAATTTCAAAGTGGTTCAAAGGTTCAAAAGGAGTTAAGCGCTTCAAATGATCTAGAAAGTTTGAAGACTTCGGCAAGTTCAAAGGTTCAAAGACTTCAACGGACTTAAAGAAAAGAAGGCTTCAAAGAATGAAGGTTGAATTGTTGAATTGTTGAACCTTGAACCAAAATGGTTCAACGAGTTCAATAAGTTCAAAAGACTTAGAGAATAAAAGTATTCAAAGAAAGAGAATGAATCGTTGAACTTTGAACCGAAATGGTTCAAAGGTTAAAAGAAGTCCAAAGATGGTTCAACCGAAGAAGGAAAAGAAAGCGAACGTGGCCCTTCACAAGAGATTGAACCGAAGAGTCGATTGAACTGCTGACCATTGAACCACTTTGAACCATTGAACCGATGCACTCCAAAGTTCAAGGTTCATAATGGTTCAAGTGACTAAGTGATCATGACGTCCCCATGGATGTCAAATTCAAGGTAATGAAATATCTGTTGATTTTCAAATATGGCGCGGACCCTATGTGTTAGGAGGCCCCTTATCCAACGGTAGCACAATTGATTACTTATATATGAGCAATTAAACACGGAAATTATACCAGAATGATTAAGAAACTAGAAACATGAGACAACAAAGAATTTGAGAGACAATACACACAATTGTATTAGATAATACTAGAAGAAAATACAAATAAGGAAGATGCCACTTCTCCCTCCACCTCAAAGGCTTGCCACACCTCAAGACCTTCTTCCCTCTCTCTTGCTCAACACAAAACCAACTCTAAAACCTGAGTTACAATCCCTCCTTGAATGCTATAGCTGATCTCCTTGACCTTACACCTGTAGATCTCCTTGACCTTGCTTGCTTCAATGCTCTTACTTGATCAATATGATAATTACAATACATGCCTCATGGTTCTTTAAATAGAAATCCATGGTTACAAAAATAGACATCTAACTACTAAAATTAGACACACAGCTCGCGACTTAAAATAGTCTCTTAGCATGCAAACACTCGGTTTAACTAACTGACTGTTCGTAAACAGCAGTTCTGGACCGCAAAGGCGACCGACGTCGGTCCCTGCTTGTCTGGTGCTGCCGACGTCGGCCGACTCTCTGCCGTCACTGGTCTCCTTCTCCACTGCATCTGACCGACGTCGGTCATACTGTCGACACCGGTGGCTCTGGTTCTTCAGCATCCTTTCTTCATGTGTATGCAAACGGTTGAAGCTTTTAGCTCCACACCCTAACAATCTCCCACTTGGAGATAAATAGCTGCAACCTGTACCTGTACTTGTACACCATCTATTTTGTTCCTTAGGCCCTGTATCCCTCTTCAGAGTCACCCTTGAAGACCAACCACCACGCAAACCTGTGATGCTATATCTGTCACCTATGCCACAAGAACTTTGCTGCTCCCAAATTCTCCATGACATACTTCTGAACCAACTCTACCCTTAGCTCAGAAAACTCCCTGTATATGCAACCCTGCAAAAAGTAACACAATACAGTAACAGGATAATGTAGCTAATATTATCCAACCTGGTAAAGATAAAATACAATGGTCAAACCTCCATTGTCCTGCAGCTAACTCAAAACCATATACCATAGCCTTCTGTCTCAGATGTCCATCCACTCTCTTCTCTAAAACGGGAATCCATCCCTCTATATCCAGCTGACAACTCCACCAACAAGTACCTGTTTGGCTCTAATCCAAGGACTCACACTCCTCATCCATGTCAAGCTCCCACTGTTTCTGAATTCTACCTACATTGCTTCCTCCATCTTCCTAGTTCTTGACTAACAGGAAGCAATATAAAGAAGGTGAACAACGAATATGAGGTTCACATACCTTTTCTGACCTCTGTATGGGTGTTTGAGACTCATAGATCCACCCAACATCCGTTCCAGTGACCGATCTCGGCCAACTCCCAGTCTGCTCTCGACTGATGTCGGTTTCCTGCACTGATCCTGACTGCCGACGTCGTTACCCCTGGCCGACGCCGGTGTCCCCCCTACCGACGTCAGTCCTGATGACCGACGTTGAACTTCTCCTGTCCGACCTACCGACCCTGCTGGTCTGCACATGACCGAAGCCGATATCTGGATGACCGACGTCGGTGCCTGTGTGTTCCCGTGAGTGATGAATTCTTCATCCGCGAGCTCTTCTTGGATCAAATCTATATCCATGCTGCCCTGTTCAGATTTATTTATTGCCTGTAACTGTTCTAAGGCCTTCATCTCCTCCATGAACACCAAGACATCCCTGTTCTTGTCAAAAGCCTCAAATTTCCTTTTCCTGCAATGAATTCTATCCATGCCTTCTGAATTTGAACACATACCTTTTGAGTCAAGAACTTCCATTCCCTTCTTATTCATGTGACCCTGCCTATTAGACCACATATACGAATCTGCACCAGAAGTGGAATCAGTAGTACAAGTAGATAGATAAAGAGTACCTACTTTCTTACCTCTTGCTAAAACAAATGCTCCCTTGGTAACCTTCCAAGAATCCGCTGTGAGGGTTATTGTGCATCCCTCATCTCCCAACCTTCCTACAGAAATCAGACTCTACTTCAGAATTGGAACATGCATGACCTCCTTCAACACCCATGTGTTGTTAATCTGCAATCTCAGCTGCACTTTCCCTTTGCCAACTATCTGACAAGGCGTACCATCCCCTAAATAAAGAACTCCAAAATCTCCCTGTTCATACTCATGAAACAAGTCTCTGTTTGGGGATGCATGGAAAGATGAACCAGAATCTAATATCCATGATCCTACATGACTATCCAAAGAAAGTATGAGAGCATCCTGTACCACAATGTTTGCATCCTTTGCTTCTTCCATACCTGCATGTTGATTCTCTTTATCTCTCAACCAACACTCCTTTGTATGTCCTTTCTTTCCACAAAACCAGCAGGTGATACCTTTAGACTTGAATCTCCTCCCGACCTTGATTTCCCTTGCTCAATCTTCTCATTTTGCCTTCCTCTGCTTTCCACATTTAGAGCATTTCCTGATGATTCACCTGTGCTTCTCCTGCGTATTTCTTCATTCAAAATCACACTCACAACATCATCAAACTTTAAGATTTTAGAAGCAGATGCAGAGTTACTTACTGCCATAACCATACTGTCCCAACTTTCAGGCAAAGAACATAATATCAAGAGAGCCTTTACCTCATCATCAAAAACAATGTTGACTGAAGCTAGTTGGTTTACCAAACCATGGAAATCACTGAGATGAGTATGTACCGAACCTCCTTCCTGCATTTGTAAAGTAAATAGCTGCTTCATAAGGTATACCTTATTAGAAGCCGAGGGCTTTTCGTATAAATTTGCCAAGGATTTTATCAACTCTTCCGTTGTTTTGCACTGTGATAAGCTGGAAATCATAGAAGCTCCAAGACTCAACCTTATGGAACCAAGAGCCTTCCGATCAAGAATACTCCATTCTTCATCCTTCATATCTGTGGGCTTGCATGCAACCCCACCCAACGGTAAGTACAGATCCTTCTGATACAGATAGTCCTCAATCTGCATCCTCCAGTGTTGATAATTCTTGCCGTTAAACTTCTCCATTCGTAGCCTGCTTTCTTCTGCCATTGCTGAACTCCCACTCAATCAAAAAACCCTATGAATGACCTGTAATAAAAAACAATAACCTGCTTCCTGCAAACCGTAGCTCTGATACCAACTGTTAGGAGGCCCCTTATCCAACGGTAGCACAATTGATTACTTATATATGAGCAATTAAACATGGAAATTATACCAGAATGATTAAGAAACTAGAAACATGAGACAGCAAAGAATTTGAGAGACAATACACACAATTGTATTAGATAATACTAGAAGAAAATACAAATAAGGAAGATGCCACTTCTCCCTCCACCTCAAAGGTTTGCCACACCTCAAGACCTTCTTCCCTCTCTCTTGCTCAACACAAAACCAACTCTAAAACCTGAGTTACAATCCCTCCTTGAATGCTATCGCTGATCTCCTTGACCTTACACCTGTAGATCTCCTTGACCTTGCTTGCTTCAATGCTCTTACTTGATCAATATGATAATTACAATACATGCCTCATGGTTCTTTAAATAGAAATTCATGGTTACAAAAATAGACATCTAACTACTAAAATTAGACACACAGCTCGCGACTTAAAATAGTTTCTTAGCATGCAAACACTCGGTTTAACTAACTGACTGTTCGTAAACAGCAGTTCTAGACCGCACAGGTGACCGACGTCGGTCCCTGCTTGTCTGGTGCTGCCGACGTCGGCCGACTCTCTGCCGTCGTCGGTCTCCTTCTCCACTACATTTGACCGACGTCAGTCATACTGCCGACGCCGGTGGCTCTGGTTCTTCAGCATCCTTTCTTCATGTGTATGCAAACGGTTGAAGCTTTTAGCTCCACACCCTAACACTATGAACAAATTCAGTGAATGGCCAAAGAAGAAGCCGAAGGAGCCAGCAGAAAGTGAGAAGATAGCCTCGAGAGCTCAGATCACCAAGGAACGACAAGACATGGTGAGGAAAAAGAGAAAAACTAAAGGAAATCTAGAAACATCTGCAGGAGAGTTATTTCCAGTAGGTGAAACAGTCCACCAGGTGTACATCACAGAGCATGAGCATTCAATGGCGCGGTCTATTTTTCCTCATTAAGTAAAGGCAAATGGATAGTTGTGTAAGCATCATAAAGAAAACTAGGCAACCCATGCTTAGTAAAAGATGTTTGATATGATTTATAATGCCAAATTTAAGGCCGATGACCTATTCCAAATTTAAGGCCGATGACCTATAAGTCTTTCTTGGAGTGCTATATATTGTAATCTCTCTTATTGTTTTAAGGTGATCTCTCGGTTGTAGAAGTAAAACTCTGCCCAAATTGAAAGGCATTACTGAGACTTTGAGCTCAGATTGTTAATCATATTTTACTATATGAATGAGAAAGCAGGGTACTTTCAGACTTTGTGCTGTAATAAACTTGTGTTATTTAGGGGATTGTTTTTATGTCTGATTCCTAGATGCAGTCTTGTTCATTTAATTAAATAAGCAGAACTAGTGGAAGTAATCAGAGAGGTGTCCTGAAGCCGACTATGGAGAGACTTTGTGCTGCCACAATTGTCTTTAGCGTGTTTGTTTTTCTGTTTCTGTGTAAAGGATTTTGGGATGAATTTGTGCCCCCATTGTCCTTATATTTTACTCTTTGGCAGTTGAGGTGGAGACTTTGTGCTACACTTCATTCTGTTGTGTTACTATGCCCTGTTTCAGTGAGGAAAGCAATGAAAGACTTTGTGCTTTCATGGGTTTCTCGTGGTTATAATTACTACCAAGAAGGGATCTGGCTATTGACTAAATATTAATTCTAAAAGAAGAGAAGTACCTTAAATAATTACCCATGATTTCTCCTTTGATTTGTGAATATCATCTCTCAAAAAAGAGAGATGGATGGTGTTGTCCTACCCCTGAGTGTTATTTTCAACTTATATATATATATATATATATATATATATATATATATATATATATATATATATATATAGTACCTTATAGTTATAGGGAACCTCCCCTTGATGAAAGGAGAGATTTGTCCCATCCTGATGTGGTAGATGTGGTAGACAATAAATGGTGCTTTAAAATATTTGAGTTACCAAAATATACGTTGATATATCTAAAAGCACATTATTGAGGCATAATTCAATTGATTTTTCTTAAATAATGACATTTGGTCACGATATAACAACAAATGATGCTCATTAAATTATCCTTTATCTATCTATATGTATCTAATAATATCTAATCTAGACTGTGATTTTATTATCATCATTGAGGGATAATGTCAATGGGGTGTCACTTAAGGTGATTTTATTGTTGTCTTTAAAAATAATTTAATGATTTTGTTTCAAAATTTTACCACATTTAATGATTTGGCATGTAATTATTTTGAATTGAGTCTCTACATTAATTAATTATTCTTTTGGTTCAATGAGGGATGCAATTTTACACTTAATTTATCATTATGATCTTAATTCGATACATAATGTAATTTTGATCTCAATTCATCTTAATTGAATTTTTGATTGAACCAATTACTCATTTGGTTCAATGAGAGATGAAATTTGGGGAAACTGAGCCCTATCAATTTAATTGTGACTAGATACTATGATTTTGGGTTCCCTTTGCCCTGATTGAGTGTTGAACCGATTACTCAATTTTTTAAATTAGAGTTGAAATTTGTATAAATAAATCCCTATCTACCTAATTTTAACTACTTAATAGGATTTCAGGTTCAATTTACACCAATTGAGTCCCAAATTGAACCAATTAATCATTTGGTTCAATGAGAGACATAATTTTGACCAATCGAGCCTCGTGAACGTAATTGTGTTTGCATAATGTGATTTTGGGCTCTATTTTTTTCTAATTAAATTCTTTATTTTACAAAAAAATTATTTGGTACAATGAGGGACGTAATTTATGTTAATTGAGTCCCTAATTCAACCAGGTTCTCATTTGGTTCAATGAGAGATATAATTTTAGATCTAACTGAGCTTTGTGAATCTAATTGCAACAAATATATGAGATTTGGGGCTTAATCTACTTCAATTGAGTCCAATATTAAGCCAATTATTCATTTAGTTCAATAAGAAATGCAATTTGGAGTAATTGAGCGTTGTGAATTTAATTGCGATTATACAATGTGATTTGGAGCTCTATTTACCCCATTTGAGTCCTTTTTCGAATTGATTGCTTATTCAAATTAACGATGGATCCAAATTGGAGTAATCTAGCCTTATGAGCCTAATTGCAAATACATAAAAGATTTAGGGTTCAATTTTCCTAAAATGAATCTTTAATTGAATTGCTTATTCATTTGGTTCAATACTGACGATAATTTGGAAAAATCTAGTCCCATAAATTTAATTGTGACAATATAATATGATTTGAAACTCAATCTATTTCAACTTAATCCTTAATTAAATCAATTACCCATTTAATTCAACAAAAAATAATAATTAAAAATAATTAAGAAAACAATAACTAAAATTACTTTAACCATTTAAGATAAAACATTTCATAGGGGCCTCATGCTTGAAGCGTTTCCTCCAGAAATTAAAGAATGGTTGCCAGACTTATCCCAAAAGCGCTGCCTCAGTTAACGCTGAGAATAATTATCATCTCACTAAAAGTGGTTGAAAGGTTTCTGAATGTTGCCAAGATTGGAATTAAAAATAAATATTGACTGAAGGAGGAAATTTAAGATAAAACATTTCATAGGGGCCTCATGCTTGAAATGTTTCCTCCAAAAATTAAAGAATGATTGCCAGACTTATCCCAAAAGCGCTGCCTCAGTTAACGCTAAGAATAATTATCATCTCACTAAAAGTGGTTGAAAGGTTTCTGAATGTTGCCAAGATTGGAATTACAAATAAATATTGACTGAAGGAGGAAAGAGATACTAGTAGCAAACGATTATTGAAATAGTTTTGCAAGTCATGCCGTAGAGTCCATTTTGGAAGTGATATTTCCATCCATCAATCAATAATTGTAATTGTAATGGTTGTGGAAAACATAAAATAATTATGTGAGCCATGGTGGGAACAAAGAATAATTAAATTAAGGACCCATCGAAGAACGTGGACACAGATTTTATTCCACTTCCGGGAGCCACAAAAAGTAAAATTATCAGTCGCATAACGCTTAGCTTTTAAAAACATATTTTTAATAGTTATCTTCCCAAAATAAAATATATTATATATCATTACGATAATGAGTTTGTGCACAAGGAAGATGTTTCACTTGTTTGGAATGGTCAAGCGCACGATGCCATCAAATATGGACCTCAACCATATCTTGAAAGGCTTCTAAAATAATGATGATTTTGATTAGGATGAGGAGAAATAATTATTCTCTCAAAAAGCAATACACACCTACTAAGAGCAAAATTAGGTAAGGCAAGACCTGTGGGTGGACCTCACCCAACCTCCCCCTTTTATCATTATTGATACTATAGGTGAATAAAAAACCATACAATGGTTTCAATCTCAATTATTCTAATAAAATCCAATTGTATGTGATTTTACTATGCAAGAAGTAAAACTACCAGATAAGAAATCCCAACACCACCTTTATTGCATAGACCTCAAACCCATGTGACATCTTGACCCTCTCCAATGATCAAGGATAAAATGGTGTCTTTTACATGTTCAGTCAAAGAGAGTAGTGTGCAGTAAGCACTAGAATCACAACCACAACCATAAGCCCAGGCTGTGAAGAGGCACAAGAGCCTCACTCCACCTACAACCTACGAAAAGGAGATAACTTCACGATGGGGTACTATCCTATAAGCATCTTTTTTAGATGGTTTTGATTCAATTATAGTAATAGAGTCCTCTACCACCGTGAATGCACCTAAAGAAAACAACTTACCATGTAGCTAGAGCCACAACATGAAGCTATGCAAGAACAACAAGATCCATTAGAAGTGCAATAGGAGGCTACGAGGAAGCAAGAAGAGAAGAAGAAGAGGAAGTGAGAGTCAAAGAACAAGGATATGGAGTAATAAGAATAACACAAACAATAGGCTATCAAGGAGGAGCACAGAAAGAAAGATGAAGAAGTAGATGCTCAAAAATAAAGAGCCAAATAAACATAGGCTAAAAATAAGAAAGCAAAAGAAGCAGAGGCTCAAATCCAATAAAGTAGAGGAAAAAAAGAAAGAACAAGAAGTGGTAAAAAATAACAATAAGTAAAGGCAACATAAAATAAGAAAGAGGAAGAAATGGTAATTGCGAAGGCTCAGGTAGAGCAAAAGGCTAAGCAGGAAGCTAAAGCTAAAGCCAAAGTTAAAGCAAAAGCCAAATCTAAATATGAAGTGGATGCCAAAGTTAAAGTTGAGGCTAAAGCTAAAGGTAAGGCGAAAGCTAAAACTAAAGCGAAGGAGGCAGAGGAAAAATCCAAGCAGTAAGCAAAAAGTGTAATACAACCAACACTTTCAACATAAGGAGGTGTGCAGGAGGAGGCTGCTCAACCTACACAAAAAATAAGAAGCCAATGGTTGTGGGATGTTACCACATCATCCAGCTTGCATACCACTTTTTCACTACCATTGGCATTGTTCACGGTAACCCCTAAAACAATTTCAATAATATCTATGGCTTTGACTATGACTACGTAGGAAACATATTTAGATGTTTCTTAGCTACCGCTAACCAAGTAAATTGAAAGCACAACTAATTTTTAGTAGTTAATTTTTTTACAAGGATTTAAACTTAGAATAATCAGTCTTGAAACTGTGAGAGGACACCATAAACTTGAGCCTTCAATTAAAAATAAACGTCAGACCATTGACACTAGTTGCCTTACACTAGTGATCTAAGTCTTAGGCAACCAAGTGATATCTAAAGACAAATAATTCTCAGCTTTGATGGTTCAACTCATGAAAGACTATCTGACAACACAAAAGCTATAAATGTTATGAGCAAAAGGGAAAATTATCAAGGCATAAATAGAGGCCATCTACAATCTATTGGAAGAGTATGAACAAGTGGTTGCCATAGTTGCGCTTTAAGCCAAGCAGATAGCACAAGGTATGCTCAATTAGAAGCAACAACTGATCAACTTTTTGGTCATAGCTAAGCTAGATTTTAACACATCAGATAAAGCCAAAGATGTCATGGAATATCATAGGACTACTTTTGAAACAATGAGAAGTACACTGAAGAATTATTGGATTCAAGGGACACAACCATGTAAAAACTACAGACATGACACAATGAGACTTTATGTAACTCATTTGCAAGAATTCAGACATAAAGGCATGCAAATCTTGTTTGATGAACTATCACAGGACATCCTGGTGTAAAGGTCAAGTGTTAGGGCACTCATCACCATCATCGATGATGAAAACATTCAGAACTAATGGTGACTCAAGTCTCGCTATGCATATTATTATTTATGGTGCAGGAAGTGATGACTAACTAGAAGATGTTAAAGTAAGAGTTGTCATAGCTTGATGCCTCCATTATATAAATTATTGATGAACCATAATAAATGCCCTTGCAATAGTTGTAACAAGTACTTCAACAAAATAATAGTGCCATAAGCACGCAGCCAATTTTCTAATAACCATAACAACCTCCATCAATAGTTTCTACACGACCAAGTGTTTCATCCATTTCTCCAATAGGTTCATCATCGCAATAAACTATTGTGCATCTAACACAGAGTATGTCACCACTTACACAGTAAGTAATGCGTAGTTCTAATTTTACAATTTTCACAACTTTTTGGCATAATTTTGTAGGATGACTTTAAGCATTAGGAGTGGGGCCAAGTTGGTTAAAAAATTGTAAAGGGCATCCACTTAATTAAGCTAGTCTATTGAAAACATGAAAGGGTAGTAGGGTAATACGCTACTTAGTTGAAAACTTGAAAGGGCAGTTAAGTAGTGCGTAAAGGGTGAAAACTAATAAATAACACCTAGAGTGATAACTAAGGCTCTTATTTTTGGTTCAATTCCTCATATTAAACTTCAGATTGGGATCTTATGTTACAACTTTATCTTGTGATGAGTAAAATGTTTAAGTCTGAGAAAGTATTGACAGTAGAAAAGGGCTAGTAAAATCGTAGAGTATAACTATTGGACATGTGTGTGATTTGGTATTAAAAAAAATAGTGTCTTTTTAAATTGAATGTGATGATTTTAGTGTAAATAATATATAGGTGTCTCTAAATACATAAATCTAATATAAAATATTTAGAAGTATAATTTTTGATATATTTTGATTTTACATATACATTTGAATTTTGTACATATTTCTTCTTATTTATCTATTTATTTGTTATCTTAAACAATATACATATTCAAGATCATTTTAATTTGTACAAAAACCTTTTAGAATTTTAAATAAATTGTCTTCATTTCTTAAATTATTGATTTACATTATTAAGATAGTATCAAGTTACAATGATGAGTTTGACGCTCTATGCCCTAAGATAAAGTATCTAATGCATATGGTGTTGTTTTTTGTGACTTGAAATACTTGCTCATGATTTTGTAAATCTTGTAATTTAGTATAAGATGTTAAAAAATTAAAGTCAAAATGGTTTGTCTTGTTCATGCAAGACTGCATGAGATAAGGTCAGAAGATTGGTATGCAAGACCAATGTCTGATATTAGAGATTGTGGTTTTTTGTGATTGAGGTTGTTAAGAAGATGTTATAGAATATTTTTAATGTATTGAGAATCATTGAAACTATCCTTTTAGGTGTTGGATGTCAAGTAGTTTCATGATTCACTTTTAACAGTCCTGGCAGTTCTAAGTGGGCATACTGAAGAGATGAGTTTAAGCTTTTTTTCCTTGATTTGAAGTGTTTCAAGTATATGGTGATGAACCTGAGGTCATATAGACTCTACGCTTAGTTGATCATGTTTGAGTGGCTTACGTGAGTTTGAGCTTCAGTATTGAAAGGTAGATTTTTGGTGTACACATGCCTAATAGGATTGAGTGCTAATGAGGGGTTTCAAGTGGTGATTTGTTGTAAAATGTCTTATTGAGCCTAGAATACATCAATGGGGTTCTATTTGAGTGGCATAAAAAGTGTTCTTTCTATGGGTATATTTTGAAAGTGTTCCAAGGAGATCAAATGGTAACGTGTACTAATGAAGGCCTAATTGAATTAGGACTCCATGAGTCCTAAAATTGAAATGAGGTCTGATAGACCAAAAGGGAATCAATATTAATTTTAATAATGTTTATAAGATTTCATAATACTTATTCCATGTTTGACCTAAGAGTTTAAGGATGATTAGCTGATTAAGTGGCATATGAACAAGGAATGGTATATATACAAGGTAGTTTTAGGCATATTTGTGTAAGTAGAGAGTTTGTGAATGAAATAAAACATTGTTAAGCAGGAGGTCTTGTAGAACATCATAGGAGTGTATATAATATGTAATGAAGATATAATATGGGTACTATAGATTAATATCAAGGTCATATGACCTAATCTATCTTGAAGAGACCTAGTTGAGCAAAGAAGCCTAAAAGGCAGTTTGAGAGAGATAGAAGAGTGAGAAGAGCTAAAGAAGGTGATCATCATCTATTGTGTGAGAAACATGTTTTTTTAAGGTGATCAAAATTTTTATGTGGCTGAGTTAGTGCTGATTCATCTAAGGGGTTGGTTCCTCCTTGCAGGTTGATGCTTGTTAAAGCCTAGTTGAGTGGGTGGATGACTAGTTGGGGTTGGTGCTCCAAGTAAAGTTGGTGCTTCAATAAAGAATGGTTTTTGTATTATATGACTATAGTCCATTTGTAAATATCAGTGGGTTTTCTTCCACTTGAGTTTTTCCCACATATGTAATGTTTTATCTTGTTTCATTATCTTGTATGGTTACATATGCTTTGCTAGATGTTCATGTTTGTATGAATGGTTCACGTATGCTTAAGTGGAATTTAATGATTGTTTTGAAGACATGATTCAACCCCAACTCTCAGTGATTTTGCTTCCAATAATTGGTATTAGAGCTTGGTCTTTTGAATCAGGCCTAACAGCCTAAAGGAGATCCTCCAAGTAAGGATGGCTAGTGGTCAAGTTTAAGGAGGTTTATTTACCAGTAAGGCTCCATTATTCAATAGGACTAATTATGATTTTTAGAGCATCAAAATTAATACATATCTAATGTCAATAGGTGTGACATATGGCAGTCATTATTAGATGGCTACACTGCACCTCCTACACCATCAACTGATGTAGTAGGCAAGAAGGAAAGTGAGAGTGATTTCAAGGCAATAAATTTCATTCTATGTGGCCTATAATAGGTAGGTTTTGTGAAGGTAATGCACTATGAGTCATCCAAGGTGATATAAGACAATTTGAATAGTATATATGAAGGAGACACCAAGGTGAAGATGGCTAAATTAGAGACTCATAAAAGATAGTTGAAAGTTTGAGTATGAAGGAAGATGAGATCATTCCATCCTATATGTTAAGGGTTGATGAAGTGGTCAATGTCATTAGAGGTATATGATAATAAGTGAAATAATCTATAGTTGTTCAAAAGGTATTGAGATCACTAACTCCTGAATTTGATTCTAAGGTGTCTGCAGTAAAAGAGATGCAAGATTTGAACAAGATAGAAATGGATGGGCTTCATGGCATCTTGACTACCTATTAGATGAGAACAAATGAAGGAAGACCTCCCAAGAAGGAATCAACATTCAAGAATAGGAGAAGTTTCTACACCAAAGAAGATAATAACTAATCTGATGTAACTGACACAAGTACATTTGATAGTGATGATGACAGTAATGAACATGAACTTGAAAATAATAAAACCTTATTCATGGCTATATAAATAGACAATGAGGATTGTTTAAAAGGGAAAGGCCTTATGAATTATGAATAATAAAATGAAGACGAGGCTGTAGTGAACCTTGAGGCAGAATTGGTGAGTACTCTAGAGGATTTGAAGTTCCAAAGAAAGAAGAATCACAAAGTATGATCATTTGTTAAGGACTATGAAGAGCAAATTGGTTTATTTGAAGAGAGATTGAGTAACACATCCAAGGAACATGATGATATATTCAAGTAGGTTTAAACTGAAATGGATATTTTCACTGCTAGCCTAAAGGCTAAGGAAGAAGAATGCACCATATATAAATCAGAAATAGATTCCTTAAATTCATATTTGGATCAAGCAACTAGCAAGATGAAGACTATGAGAGGTTTGAAAAGAGCACTGAGGCTCTAGATGACATCTTGATTAGTCAGAAGTCTGCAAGTGATAAGATATGTCTTGGTTTCAAAAAAGACCAAAAGGAGGCAGCTCAATTCAAGGCAAAAGGCTAATGAAGACAAGAAGGTCAACATGAAAAGACCAATCAGACAACCTAATGCTATGAGGTATGCTAATTCATTTAATGGTTACTTTTTTTCATGCAATCAGTTTGGTCATAGAGCAAGAGAGTGTAGAAGCCCCTAGAGTGCAAGAGAGAAGGTAAATGAATGTGTGAAAACCCAAGACAGTAAATTTGAGTCATGATCAATCTAAAAGTCCAAGTGGATTATTTGATATGGTAGAGCATACTTCAGATGTGAAATCACGTCAAAAATGTTCATTATTAGCTCAGATTGTTGACCACATGGATGATGAAGAGGTCAAGCCGAAGAGACTAATCAAACCTAAAAGGATACTAAAGGATATTCATTCTTGTGAGAGCTTGGAGATCTGGGAATATCCTAAGTTTGTGTTATGTTAGTGCCCTATGGAAAGGCATGAATCCATTAGGATTCATGGAGACACTCTTAAATTATTAGAATCACGGTGGATGATTGGTTTGAGGGGGAGTTATTTAGGTTGTTCATAAGCTCCAAGAGTAGTTTCTGAGAAGCATAGATGGTTTGAGGATTTTGTTGATTCATTTGGTGAGCTCAAGTTGTGAAGAAAAAGGGAGAGTTACTATTTATTAAGTTAACATTAAGAGTTTGGTAGCTTGGTAAGTAATCCTAAGGTTCAGAGTTCATTTAAAGACTATGATTGGTTTAAGGGGGAGCTTGATAGCTCTGAGTTCTTTTGCAACTTCTGAGAGTAGTTGCCAAAGAGGGAGAATAAGTAGTTTTAGAAGTTGTCGTGTGTATGACCCTTTATAATTAATGTCAAAGGGGGAGAAATTTCAAGAAGGAAGATTAATTAGATTGGGGGAGATGAGAGTGATCAGATTGAGGAATGTTTTGCCATCAATGACAAAGGGGGAGTTTGTTCGCATGTTGTTGTCTTAGGTGTCAAAAGGGTGGATATTGTGAAGTTACATGGTGAGTTATCATTGAGGTATGTGACAAGGTGAGCTTTTAGTTATCATTGATGTCACTAAGATTGTCATTGATGGCATAGAATTTGTTGCATCTTGTGATTCTTGATTGTTATGTGAGCATTGAAACATGGTTATGAGGATCTAGGTCTGCATAAGGTCATGAGAGAATGTTGATCAGAAAGAGATTATTGTTGTGGTGTGAGAGTGTTGTATGAAGAATGTTATTTTTTAATATCATTAAGGTAAGAATTTTTAATTACTAGTTCTTAATCACAAGGTGTCTTGAGAAGCCTAGTCTAAACCCTGTGAGAAGGTGTGCATAGTGAAGTTTAGTGAAGTGAGCACAAACTTGTGAGAGGTTGTTTGGCATTATGTGATCATGTAAGTAAAGTGTATATAATTTAAAAAGATTTTAAAGGTCAGTTTTCAAGTTGATCATGTAAGTAAAGTGTGTATACTTTTTATAAGTGTTTCAAGGTTAGTTGTCAAGTTTCCAATGCTTGAGAAGCCTAGTCATGGCATGTAAAGTCCTAGTGAGAAGGTTTGAGCATGGTGGATTAGTGAGATGCATCAAAAAAAGAATTATTGGATGTATGAGGTTGTTTTATCATGTATTTGAGGCATTTTAATATCCATGAGAGTCTTATGGTGAGCCTACAGGGATAAGACCTTCAGACCAAGTCTGAACCTATACCACTTCTAGACCCTGCCTGGACTAATAAGGTGTCATGATTTATTGTAAATGGATGTGAAGGATGTATAAAATTTATAAATAATGAGAGAGGATGCATAATAATGTTAGTGAGGTATAAAGTGCATATAAAGAGGCATGAAGGTCAGTTTTAAGGCCTAATGTGGTTTGCAAGTCATGGTCTAGAAGAGCAAAGAGAGAGAGTCTAGCCTAATGAGGGGTCATGATCATATTTAAAAATGTTTGAGATAATGTAAGAATTAATAGAGTCAAGGTATTTTTTTAAAAAATTTCATGTAATTTTAGGTCAAGGTTTGTAAGAAAATGCATAAAAAGTGGTTTTTAGTCTCTCGAGTGCACAAAATGAAGGGTTTTCAACCTAAAAAGGATTTTATTGTGTTTTATTAAATCATAAAACCTATTCATGGGAACCTGATATATTAATGGTATATGGGGAAGGGTCCTAGCTCAAAATTTCAAGAATTATTTTTTGGATTAAGGGGCTATGCATTATGAACGATCGTTAAGAGTAGAAATAGGTTTAAACCCTCCTAGAACCCTAATAAGGACCCGATGTTGAAAATGATGATCAAATTGCCTAGAATGGATTGGTGTGATTAGGTAAGCTATTCAAGGTTGTACTCAACTCTCATAAGTACCTCTAGGTGTGATTGAGTTTTCAAGTGTGTGAGTAGATCCTATAGGAAAGTGCTAATTTCTTAGAGATTTATTGTAACAATCAAATTTAACCAAGTCAAAATATGAAAATGGATGAACGCTAAATATTTAGACATGTATTTTATGTACATGAATGTTTCTATGTATTTTTTAGGCTTTAGGTGTGCAAATTTGGTGTTCTAAGTTGTTTAGTCACTGACAGGTCAAATGGTGCAAATAGTGAGAAACCCTAGCAGTAGTGAGAAAATGAATAGAAATGTGTTATCATAAAAGAATGTTAAAAACAAGTGCATGATAATGTTTTTTGAGAATGGTATGTTCTATTCATTCTTTTTATAAATATTATAAGTTAGCTAGGATGGTGAAAATGATGAAGCTAAAATGGATTATTTGGCTCAGTGAGGATTATGTCTAATGAGGTCAACAAATTGGTCTGTAAGACCAATAGTTACCACTAAACCATATGATGTTTATATTTTAAGATGGTATGGATATGTCATATAATATTTTAAATTCATCATGGGTCTTTTAAATTTGTCATATAGGTGTTGAAGGTCAATGTCACCATGACTGTGCTTTAAGGTAAACTAGTAGTTCTGAGTAAGCAACTTGCAGTGATGAGTTTAAGGCTCTATGCCCTGAGTTGAAGATATATATTGCACATGGTATTGTTTTTCATGACATGAAATTAATATTAATGCTTTTGTAAATCTTGGAATTTAGTATAAGAGGTTGAAAAGTTGAAGTCAAAATGGCTTATTCGATTCATGCAAGACTATATGAGATAAAGTCAGAAGATTAGTTTGCAAGACCAATGTTTGATATTAGAGATTATGGTTTTTTGTGATTGAGGTTGTTCTAGAGATGTTATAGAATATTTTTAATGTATTAAGAATCATTTAAAGTATTATTTTAGGTGTTGGAAGTCAAGTAGTTTCATGATGGCTTTTGACAGTCCTGGTAGTTCTGAGTGGGAATATTGAAGAGATGAGTTTAAACCTTTTTTCCCTAAGTTGACGTGTTTCAAGCATATGGTGATGACCATGAGGTCATATAGGCTCTTGATATGTACTTGGTTGATCATGTTTGAGTGGCTTAAGTGAGTTTGAGCTTTAGGTATTGAAAGGCAAATTTTTGATGTACACGGGCCTAATATGATTGAGTACTAATGAGGGGTTTCAAGTAGGGATTTGTTGTAAAATGTCTTATTGAGCCTAGAATACATTATTGGGGTTATATTGATTGGAATATGAAGTGTTATTTCCATTGGTGTATTTTAAAATGTTTCAAGAAGATCAAAGGGTAATGTGTACTAATGAAGGCCTAATTGAATTAGGTCTCCATGAGTCCTAAAAGTGAAATGAAGTCTAATAGAGTTAATATAGACCAAAAGGGATTCAATATTCATTTGAATAATGTTTATGAGATGTACTAAGAGATATTCCATGGCTGACCTAAGAAGTTAAGGGTGATTAGCTGACTAAGTGGCATATTAACAAAGAATCTCATATATATAAGGAGATATTATATACCATGAAAATAGTGTATAAAATATTTAATGAAGATATAATAGGGGTATTGTAGATGAATATCAAGGTCATATGAACTAATCTATCTTGAATAAACCTAATTAAGTGAAGAAGTATAGAAGGCAGTTTGAAAGAGATAGAAGAGTGAGAAGAGCTAAAGAATGTGATCATTATCTATTGTGTGAGCAACAAGATTTTATTAAGGTGATCAAATTTTTTAGTTGGTTGAGTTGGTGTTTAGTCATCTAGGGGGTTGGTACCTCCTTGCAGGTTGATGCTCGTTAAAGCCTAGTTGAGTGGGTGTTTGACTAGTTGAGGTTGATGCTCCATGTGAAGTTAGTTCTTCACAAAAGATTGGTTTTGGTATTATATGAATGTAGTTTGATTTCAAATATCAATGTGTTTTCTTCCCCTTGAGTGTTTTCCACATATGTAATGTGTTATCTTTTTTCATGATCTTGTATAGTTGCATATGCTTTGCTAGATGTTCATGTTTGTGTGAATGGTTCATGTATGCTTAAGTGAAATTGAATAATTATTATTAAGACACTGATTCACCATCCCCCATCATTAATTATGCTTTCAACAATTGGTATCGTATCCTGGTCTTTTGAAGCAGGCTTAATAGCCTAAAGGAGATCCTAGAAGCAAGGATGGCTAGTAGTCAAATTCAAGGAAGTTTCTGTACTAGTAAGGCTACGTTCTTCAATGGGGCTAATTATGATTTTTATAGCATTAGAATGAGGTAATATCTAATGTCAATGGGCCATGACATATGGCAATCAGTTGTGGAAACCAAGAGAGAAGTTAATAGAGTGCATAGAAACCAAAGATAGTAAAGTTGAGCCATGATCAGTCTAAAAGCCCAAGTGGACTATTTGATATGGTAGATTATACTTCAGATGTGAAATTGAGTCAAAAAATTTATTATTAGCTCATATTTTTGACCACACACATGATGAGGAGGTCAAGCCAAAGAGACTAATCAAGCCTAAACGGATCCTAAAGGATATTCGGTCTTGTGAGAGCATGGAGATCTAGGAATCTCCTAAGTTTGTGTTGTGTTAGTGCCCTATGGAAAGGGGTGACTCCATTAGGATTCATGGAGACAATATTTAGTTAGTATAATCATGGTGGATGCTTGTTTTGAGGGGGAACTATTTAGGTTTTTCATAAGCTCCAAGAGTAGTTGTTTACAAGCATAGATTGTTTAAGAATTATGTTGATTCATTTGATGTTCTCAAGTTGTGAAGACAAAGGGGGAGTTAATATTTATTCAGTTGACATCAAGAGTTTGGTAGCTTGGTAAGTAATCTTGAGGTTCAAAGTTTTTTTGAAGACTATTCCTTGTCTAAGGGGGAGCTTGGTAGATCTTAGTTCTTTTACAGTTTCTAAGAGTAGTTGCCAAAGAGGGAGAATAAGTGGTTCTTGAAGTGGTCGTGTGTATGACCCTTTGTCATTAATGTCAAAGGGGGAGAAAGTTCAAAAAGGGAGATTGATTAGATTGAGAGAGATGAGATTGAAGAATGTTTTGCCATCAATGGCAAAGGGGGATTTTGTTGGCATGTTGTTGTCATTGATGTCAAAAGGGTACATCTTGTGAAGGTACATGGTGAATGATCATTGACATATGTGATAACATGAGTTTGTAGTTATCATTTATGTCATTGAGATTACATTGATGGAATTAAATTTTTTGTTGCATCTTGTGAGTATTGATTGTCAAGTGAGCATTGAAGCATTGTTATGAGGCTCTAGGTCTACATAAGGTCATGAGAGAATGTTGATCAGAAAGAGATTATTGCAATGGTGTGAGAGTGTTTTATAAAAAATGTTCTTGTTTAATATCATTGAGGTAAGAATGTTTAAGTACTAATTCTTGAGCACAATGTGTCTTGAATAGCCTAGTTTAGACCTTGTGAGAATTTGTGCATGGTGAAGTTTGGTGAAGCAAGTGAGCACAAGCTTGTGAGAGGTTATTTGACATTGTGTGATCATGTAAGTAAGGTGTAGATAATTTTAGAAGTGTTTCAATTTCAGTTGTTATGTTGATCATGTAATTAAAGTGTAGATACTTTTAGAAGTGTTTCAAGGTCAGTTGTTAAGTTTTAAGTGCTTAAAAATCCTAGTCATGGCACTAGCCATGGCATGTAAAGTCCAATGAGAAGGTTTGAGCATAGTGACTTGGTGAGATGAGTGAACATAGGCATGAGTAAATGTATGAGTTTGTTTGATCATGTATGTGAGGCATTGGAACACTCATGAGAGTCTTAAGGTGAGCCTACAGGGATAGGACCTTTAAACCAAGTTTGCACCTAGACCACTCCTAGACCTTGTTTGACCTAATAAGATGTCATGATATGTTGTCAAGGTATGTGAAGGATCTATGGAAATTATAAAGAATGAGAGAGGTTGATTAAACATGTGAGTGAGGTTGAGAGTTCATGGAAAGAGGCATGAAGGTCAGTTTTAAGGCCTAATGTGGTTTGCAGGTCAAGGTCTAGAAGAGCAAACAGTGAGAGTGTGGCCTAATGAGGGGTCATGATTAGATTTCAAGGTGTTTGAGCTCATGTAAGAATTGAAAAAGGTAAGGCATGTTGTTTCATGTAGTTTGAGGTCAAGGTTTGCAAGAAAATGCATAAAAAATGATTTTTAGATATCTTGAGCACACACAATGAAAGGTTCTCAACTCAAAAATGATTTTCTTATGTCTGTTAGCTCATCAAACATGTGCATGAGAATATAAGATATTCATGGTGTATGGGGAAGGGTCCTAACCAAAAATTACTAGCATTATTTTTTGGATTGAGGGGCTATGCTTTATGAACAATCGTTAAGAGTGGAAACATGTTTAAACCCTCCTAGAACCTTAATAAGGGCCCGATGTTGAAGCTGTTGATCAAAAGTGCCTAGAATGGATTGGTATGCTTAGTTAAATTATTTATGGTTGTATTCAACTCTTTCAGGCACCTCTAGGCATGATTGAGTTGTCAAATGTGTGAGCAGATCCTACAGGAAAGTGATAATTTATTGAAGATTTGTTGTATCAGTAAGATTTGACCAAGTCAAAGTATACAAATGGATGGAAGATAAATAATGAAGCATGTAGTTTATGTCCATGAAGGTTTATGGACAAGTTCTAAGTTTTAGATGTGAAAATTTGGTGTTCCAAGTTGGTTAGTTTCTCATAGGCCAAATGGTGCAAATAGTGAGAAACCCAAGCAGTAATGAGAAGATGATTAAGAATGTGTTATCATGATAGAATGTTGAAACCAAGTGCATGTAAATATTGTTTGAGACTGGTATGTCCTATGCATGCTTGTTATAAATTTTGAAAGTCAGGTACAATGGTGAAAATGATGAATCCAAAATGGCTTATTTGGCTCAGTGAGGAATATGTGTAATGAGGTCAACAAATTGGTTTGCAAGACCAATAGTTGCCACTAGACCATATGATGGTTATGTTTGAAGATGGTATGTATATGTCATATAATATTTTGAATGCATCAAGAGTATTTGAAAGTGGTCATACAGTTGTTGAAGGTCAATGTCACCATGACTGTGTTTTAAGGTAAACTTGCAATTCTGAGTAAGCAAGTTGCAGTGATGAGTTTGAGGCTCTATGCCTTGAGTTGGAGTATATAATGCATATGGTGTTGTTTTTTGAGACTTGAAAGTCCTATTCATTCTTTTGAAAATCTTAGAATTCAATATAATAGGTTGAAAAGTTAAAGTTAAAGTCAAAATGGCTTGTCCTATTCATGCAAGATTGTATGAGATAAGGTCAGAAGATTGGTCTGCAAGATAAATGCTTGATATTAGAGCTTGTGGTTATTTGTGATTGAGATTTTTATGAAGATGTTATAGAAGCTTTTGAATGTATTGATAATCATTGAAAGTATCCTTTTAGGTGTTGGATGTCAATTAGTTTCATGACTAGCTTTTGACAGTCTTGGTAGTTCTGAGTGGGCATATTGAAGAGATCAGTTGAAGCCTTATTTCCCTAAGTTGAAGTATTTCAAGTATATGGTAATGAAATTGAGGTTATATAGACTCTGTATATGCACTTGTTTGATCATGTTTGAGTGAGTTTGAGCTTCAGTATTGAAAGCCAATTTTTTCGTGTACATATGCCTTATAGGACTGAGTACTAATGAGGGGTTTTAAGTAGTGATTTATTGTAAAGCATTTTATTGATCCTAGAATAAATCAGTGGGGGTCTATTTGAGTGGAATATGAAGTGTTATTTATGTGGATAGATTTTGAAAGTTATCCAAGGAAATCAAAGGGTAACATGTACTAATGAAGGCCTAATTGAATTAGGTCTCCATGAGTCCTAAATGTGAAATGAGGTCTAATAGGGTTATGATAGACCAAAAGGGACACAATATTCATTTGAATCATGTGTAATAGATGTCTTAAGACCTATTCCATGGATGACCTAAGAGGTTAAGGGTGAGTATCTGACTAAGTGGCATATGAACAAGAAATGGTATATATACAAGGCCGTTTTAGGCCTATTTATGTAAGTAGGGAGTATGAGAATAAAATAACACATTGTTTAGCAGGAAGTCCTTTAGACCATCATAAGGGTGTATAGGATCTATAATGAAAGTTTAATAGGGGTATTGTATATGAATATTCAGGTCATATGACCTAATCTTTCTTGAAGAGACCTAGTTGAGAGATAAAAGAGTGAAAAGAGATAAAGAAGGTGATCATCATCTATTGTGTGAGCAACAATGTTTTCTGAAGGTGATCAAAATTTTTAGATAGCTGAGTTGGTGCTGAGTCATCTAAGGGGTTGGTGCCTCCTTGCAGGTTGACGTTTGCTAAATCCTAGTTGAGTGGGTGCTTGACTAGTTGGGGTTGGTGTTCCATGTGAAGTTGGTGCTTCACTAAATATTGGTTTTTGTCTTATAGTAATGTAGTCCATTTTCAAAGATCAAAGGGTTTTCTTCCCCTTAAGGGTTTCCCACATATGTAGCGTTTTATCTTATTTCATGATCTTGTATGGTTGCATATGCTTTGCTAGATGTTCATGTTTGTATGAATGGTTCATGTATGCTTAAGTGGAATTGAATGATTGTTTTGAAGTCACTAATTCACCCTCCCCCTCTCAGTGATTGTGCTTTCAACATTTGAAACTATGTTTCCCATATTTTAGTCCTCTGGTTGAAAACCTCTCCCTTAGACCTATTTGGGTTCGGTTATTATATCTTCCTCTTCAATTTTGGGTGGATCCCTATTTGTTGGCTATTGGTGGAACCTTGGATGTTATGCTAGATATTGACGCTTCTACTTCAAACTTATTCTACACTACCTTCACTAGGATTCTTTTTTACCTAGATGTCTCTCTGGATTTTCTAGCAATGATTGTGTTGAAAGTCAATGGCCACTGTTTGACTCAATCCCTTGATTGTGAAGTGCTTCACTTCAGGTGTCGAAATTGTTTAAAATCGGTCATTGATTCGCTTCTTGTCAAAGCCCCAAGCACAAAGTGGATTCCTCTTGGGGGAAGGTTGATGCGACAATCTTCTCACTATTTTTCCAGATAATAATTTTGATCTACCTTCGGGAGTAGTTTCGGAAGCCATTATTGAAGAGGTTCATTTATCCCGCTCTGCTTAGACTGAGCCTATTCCTTCGTGATCAGAGGATGCTGAGTCGGCTAGGTACATTGACATGATTTTAGATTTCAGGAGCAAGGTTTCTAATGGATCATCTTTGGATATGTGTATTTATTCCAGTGATGAATTTGGTAAAAAATGTAATCAAGAAGACTGGACTGTAGCGAGAAGTAAGAGAAAAGGACGTCTTACTCCTAATTCTCCTTTTAAGATACTTTTCTCTCAAAATAAAGTGAATAAGGGAGAGACATAGGCGTGTTATGATTGTATTTTTTTATAATTGATAGTTTTTTTAATTTTTGGTTGCGTCCTATATGGCACCACGACCATGCTTGCCCTGGGTTTTAATCCTATTATTGATGGTTCATGTACTTTGACTTTTGGTATTCTCTTATATCTTTGGGTATGGGCCCATCAATCCCAGTATCTATCAACAAAATAAAAATACGTAAGAATAAATCACACCTCATTACATAGATGATATGAATATTGAAATGCTATTCACATATTTTAATATCAATTTATTAATTTTACTGCATTATATTTATAAATAATTAGATAATCATAACTATACATGTATAATATAATTAAATAATTGGATAATTATAACTAATTTATAGATGATAAATATATTTTATCACATCATATTCATAAATAATTATATCATTAAAAGTAAATTATTATAAAAAAAATTATTTAATTGGAGCAATCCAAACATTACTTAATTTTTTTAAAATAAGTCTTTAATTAAATTGATTACTCATTTAGTTTAATAAGAGAAATAATTTGAAGAAATGTAACCCTATAAATTTAATTGTGACAACATAATATGACTGCATCAAATTAATTTTTAATTAAATCAATTACTCATTTAATTCAAGGAAAAAAATATGTTTTTAAAAATGATAATTAAAATTATCCTAAACATTCAAAATTTAAATAAACTACTTAATAGTGGCCTCATGCTTGAAGAGTTTCCTCAGAAATTAAAGAATGGTTGCCGGAATTATACCACATGGGCCTCCTCCGTTAACGCCATCCTAGAAAAACATGCATGTTGTTCACATGGTTTTGAAGAAGCATGTACATAATACGACGTTGTTAGAGTTGCGAGCAACACAACCATTTAAGTATTGGCAGAACCACGGGGACAAGATTATTAATCTCAAATCTCAAGGTGTATTGGTGGGTAAGCTTTTAATATTAAGTAGAAAATGGTGTGGTGCAAATTAACAAAGCGAGTAAACTCCTTTAATTTAGTCTTTCAAAATCAGCATCTTTGAAATGAAATGGATTTAATTACGTCCATGAGACCGAATAGTCTAAGGGACCACCAATTACACTAAGTGCTACAACCAGTCAAAGATTCCTAGGATCCGATGTATCTTTTAGAATGCTTCTCCGCCTCTTGTTGAACTGAATTAGCATCTCCCCTAACTTTTAAAATCTTTTTTCCTCAAATACATCTACCATGCAACCAACTCTTAAATTTTTTGCATGTTTGGCTCGTATGTCCGTGTATTGAGGACATTCAAAGATGAAGTACTCTGTTTCAATCACCCCTGTAATGCATCAAACTCAAACCCTCTCATCCCACTGCTCCTTAGGGGCTATCCATCTCCCTGTCTTACATCAGAGTCTATGAGAGCCAGTTCTTAATTGAGCAATGAGGATCTTTTCCCTCCAACTGATTACAACCCTTTTATATGCTTTTTCATTATGCTTGTAGTTCGAATTGAACGTTGAGATATAATGCTGTCTTTTCTTACTTGTCGCCTCCCTCCACATTACCATTTGATTTTTTCATTCATGTAATTTTTTATGTCTTTATTACAATTTGGACATTTAGTTAGGTTGATATCCCATCTATTCATCCACTTTTAATTCTACCTGATCCATATTTTTTCTTCCTATGTAACTCTTCTTCTCTTACTGCCCTAGGCCATCTGTCGGACTTCATGCATTCCATTTTTTCAAGTAACATAATACCCTGGTCATAGCGGTTACCTCTAGAGGGAAAGTACCTATATTGATAAGAATGATTTCATATGGGACCGAGTCCTTGATTCTAAGTTTGTTTGTGATTAGCCATTTTTGAATCTTTTATATTATATTCTAGATTGATTATGATGATGCACACATACACATAAAAGAAGGAAAACTCTATGCAGTTTGATCCCTCTTTGGAGTATTGGAATGCACACAATGCTCAATCACTTAGCAAGGAGTGGTTAGGTTTGTCCAACCTAACTTTCTAATTATTTTTGTAAGACTCACCTTATTTTGAAAATATAATTCCAGTTTCAAAAAAAAGACAAGTAAAATAGGGATCAATTCACAACGCTCAGGGTGAGTGTGCATATAAAATTTATCTATAGGTAGAGGTGCAATACTTTGAGGTGGCACAAAGTTGCATAATCATTTGAGCTATCAGAAGGATGGATCACTTGCAATATGTAGGTTATAAAGTGACAATTGAGTCACGAGGTTCCCATTTATAGGCATCTAGTAGGGTCCCGAGAATGAAGATGGCCACTTGCATATGCAACCAGTTGTCTGCATATACAGTTAGGTGCCTACATATGCAGATAGTTGTTTGCATATGCAGCACATGTTTGCATATGTAGTCATACTTCTGTATATACAATCAAGTGATTGTGTAGTAGCCCATATGCATATGTAGATGATCACCTATGTATGCAATCACGTGATTGCATATATAGACAGTCACATGTGTATGCAGTTACACGACTGCATATGTAGTCATTTGACTACATATGCAGATGCCCAACTGCATATGAAGGTTGTCATCTGCATATACATAGGCAGGTCCAGTTCCATTCAAAGACTATCCTTGATTCACTTGCACAATTATTCACCTTCCAAATTGATTCGCCATAATTTTACAAAGGGTTTTTTCATAAGCATCATTAGAAAAACATGTTCTAAAGAATTATAATTCCCTAAAAACATAAAGGCATTCAGACATAAAGGCATGTAGATCTTGTTCGATAAATTGTCACAAGACCTCCCAGTCAAAATGTCAAATGATAGGGCACTCATCACCATCATTAATGACGAAAACATTTATAACCTAATGGTGACTCAAGTCTCGTTGCACATATTACTAACTATGGTGCAAGAAGTGACAACTAACTAGAATATGTTAAAGTAAGAGTTATCCCAGCTTGACGGCTCCATTGTATAAATTATTGATGAACCATAATAAATGCCCCTACAGTAGTTTCAACAAGTACTTCAACAAAAGAATAGAGTCATAAGCATGCAACCGATTCTCTAACAACCATAACAACCTCCATCAATAGTTTCTACACAACCAAGTGTTTCATCCACTCTAATAGGTCCACCATCATAATAAACTATTGTGCATCCAACACAGCGTATGTTACCACTTACACAATAGGTAATGCATAGTTCTAATTTTACAATTTTCACAACTTCTGGCACAGTTTTGTAAGATGACCTTAAGCATTAGGAACAAGCCCAGGTTGGTTGAAAACTTGTAAAGGGCATCCACCTAATTAAGTTGGTCTATTGAAAACCTGAAAGGGTAGTAGGCTAATACACTATTTAGTTGAAAACTTAAAAGGGAAACTAAGTAGTGCGTAAAAGGTGAAAACTGATAAACAACACGTAGAGCGATAACGACAACTCTTATTTTTGGTTCAATTCCTCAGCTTGATCTTCAGATCAGGATCTTATGATACAACTTTGTCCTGGGATGAGATAAATGTTTAATTTTGGGAAAGAGTTGACTGTAGAACAGGGTTGGTAAACTCGTATAGTATATTTGTTGGACACGTGTACGATTTGATATTAAAAAAAAAGTGTCTTTTTTAATCGAATATGATGGTTTTAGTGTAAAGAAGATACGTGTGTCTCCAAATACATAAATTTAGTATTAACTATTTGGAAATATAAATTTTGATATATTTTGATTTTACATATACATTTGAATTTTGTACATATTTCTTTTTTATCTATTTATTTGTTATCTTAACCAATATACATATTCAAGATCATTTTAATTTGTACGAAAACCTTTTAGAATTTTAAATAAATTATCTTCATATCTAAAGTTATTGATTTACATTCTTAAGATAGTATCAAAAAAATAATTGACAATGGTGGTTTTATTTTAAGTGTTTGTATATGTTGCTAGTGTCCAAGAACATTCAAAAACTGCTTTTCAATTTGGGACCTCTCTATTAAGTCAACGTACACATATTTTATAGGTTGATCATAATAGGAAATATCAAAGAGTTATCTATAAATACAAATCACGCCTAAGATTATAATTGTTTGGCACTACTTGACAATTAATTTTAAAAATCAATTAAGACTTTTTGAAGACATTATCACAAATTTACATACACATCTAAAAACCATTCAAAAGAATATGTCTAGAATCAAATTTAAATACAAACTTTGGTTAAAATTACATAATATCATGTGTTAAAAACCAAATATTATATTGTATTCTAAATTGATTATAATGATACACATATACAAATATAAGTATGAAAACTCTATACAATTTGATCCTTCTTTGAAATATTAAAACATAGAGAATGCTCAATCACTTTATTATTATTTAAATAATTAATCTGATATATAGACATATACAAATTTAAAGGCAATTTGAACATTTGGAGGTATTATACCATTATAGATGTTTTCGAAGATATGATTAGATTACAAGTCTGTAGTTTACAGACATCGTGGTCCACAATGTTGACGGACCTTCCTACTGTGCTGTTTACATGGCTTTGAATAAGTGTTGTTAGGGTTCCGGGCAGCACAAATCCCCTTATAAATCATTTAAGCATTGGCAGGAGATTATGAATCTCTGATCTCAACGTGGATTGGTACCAGGGTGTTTAAGTTTTTAATATTAAGTAGAAACGGTGTGGAAAACGCCCCTAATTTAGTCCTTGGAAACCAGCATCTTTGACCGGAAAGATTCTGATGTAGGCCTGCTAATACTGCATTCAATTTCATATATATATCAAAACGACTGATATAAGATCATACAAATGACCACCCTGCTGAGTCCGTAAAATCTGGAAAACTTTGATAAATGTGTTTTGTTATTTAGTATATAAGACCACATCTCTTCTATAACTGAAACCTCATCCTGTCAGCCATCAATTTATCAGCGCATTCATTTTTTAATAATAATCATCATGGATAAGGCTATCGAGACCAACAATAAAAATCGTTCATCTGATTCCGATGGCTTTTTATGAACCATTCATTTTTTAATAATAATAATCATGGATAAGGCTATCGAGACCAACAATAATTGCTTGGAAATTGATGTGACCCTCTCATATATATATATTTTTTATTTTTTAAAATAGTCTCATAAAGAGTCTTAAAAGTCCTAGATAAACAATCAATTGGCTGCAAAAGATTATTGGTAGTAAATGATTACGTCTTCAAGGTTCTTAAGAAAATTATTGTATCTGGAAATTTTAATATTAATATTTTTTTCTTTTTTAATAATTACATACATTATAAAAATGTTTAAAAATTATAAAATAATATATATATTTAATTTAATATTTGATTTATGTAAAAAATTATATTAAATATTATTGAGATTGTATAAATTATTTCATGGAATAAATTTTACAATATTTTTTGATTAAATATTATAAATAAATATTTTTAATTTTTGGTGTGAAATTTTTCATTCTTTTTAGATTAGTCTTTATTTTACTCAGTTAGTTGTCTTGAGTGATGAAACCTTTTCATCCCAATTCAAAACTTAAATTCAAAAACATTTACTCGTAATTTAAAAAAAAGAAATATTGAAAATAATATATATTATAAATTTTATATTTTCAATGTAAAAATGATTTTTAATAAATTATATATAATTTTTCTATAGATAAGTTTCAAATCACAACCCGTCATTATCGGTTGATCAGGGATCATTATTAATTTAAACAAAGTTTATCTGAAAACCATCTTTAGATTAAGATTACGCATATATAAATATATATAATTTTGACGGTTTAATTTTTATTCCAAGCGAGATAAATAAATACGGCCATCACATTGAGCTTGTCCTCGGGGTCGACTCACAAATTACGATTGTAAGGTTTAGCCCCTGCACTGCCCTGTTTTAGTTTTCCCAACTTGTTTCGCTTCATTTTTCTGCTGAAATCTCCTCCTTTCATCCGATCACAACATACTCTTATTTCTCCTACTTTCATCCGATCACAACATACTCTTATTTCAGTCAAGATTTAATCTAAGGGCAATGGCAACATTCAGAAAGCCGTCCCCCAATTTTGGGGAGATGGTAACTATTCTCAGCATCGACGGCGGAGGCGTCCGTGGGATAATTCCCGGAACAATACTTGAATTTCTGGAGGAACAGCTTCAGGTATTATGCCGCTATTCACACTGCTACATTGCATAACCTAAATTATTTCATAATACTGCTGAATGATGAAGTAGTGGATTAATTGAATTTATTAATGTTATTTACAGATAATCGACTCATCTCCAGAAGCCAGATTAGCCGACTATTTCGATGTGATAGCCGGGACAAGCACAGGAGGACTGGTTACTGCCATGTTAACTGCTCCCAACACAGAGAAACGCCCATTATTTGCAGCCAAGGATATTACACAATTCTATTTGGACCACTGTCCTTCAATTTTCCCAGCTAAGACGTTAGTAAATTACAATTTCTGCTCATTTCTGTGTTGTAGATCGCAAAGAAAATAAAAAAAATGTGTGATTGAATTTAATTTATCTTACCAGGCGGATTTTAGGATTCCTGCAATCGATGCGGGCTTTTGTGCGAGGCCCCAAATACTGTGGGCACCATCTGCACAAAGAAGTCAAAAATTTGGTGGGTAGCATCCAACTGCACCAACTCATAACCCACGTTGTTATTCCCACTTATGATATGAAATTAGAGCAGCCCATCATCTTCTCCACTTTTGAGGTAACTTCACATCTATTCTAAACGAGTTGTATTTTTTCAGGGAAGACACTTTCTTGTTGATATGTTGAGGGTTTTGACCAATTTTTTTCAAGAAAGACACGATCTTATTGAGATATGTTCAGGGGTTTGACAATTAAATGTAGCACAATGCACATCGACAGTCAATAAGAATACACAATTTTATTCCTAATCTGGCCTACAATTTTATCTCTTCCAATTATTCATTGAGATCAATAAATTTATTTCTCATTTTACTTCTTTCTGAATGGATAATGGACAAACTTTATGCATGTTATTTACAGGCAAAACAAAATATGTTGAAAGATGCATATTTATCCGATATATGCATCAGTACCTCAGCAGCTCCTACATATCTTCCTGCTCACTATTTCGAAACAAAAGACTCGGCAGGGAATACTAGAGAATTCAACCTCATTGATGGAGGAGTCGCTGCTAACAATCCTGTAAGATAGCAGTTTTATGTTGGGAGTGGGTTAATTTTTTTGAAAGGGTATTTTTGAAAAATTGTAGAAGTCTTTTTCTTATAAGTGATTTTATGATTCTTTAATTTTTTTAAAATATATATAATAGAAAAAAATTAGTATTATAATTAATAATAGAAAAAATAGGAGTAGCTAGTGTAAATAATCAATCTCTTATTATTTCTCACCTTTCAAAAGTTTCTTCCCAAACAATAATAACTTTTTATTTTAAAGTGCAGTTATTTTTTGATTCTGATGGTAAGCATTATAGACGCAATAGCCATAAGACTATAGGTATTTTTCTTGTATTATTGTAAATGCTTTGCAATTTGATGTTTTGGTGAGCATTTTAATTTACAAATTCATTGTTTTGAAATAAAAACCTACAAATAATATGTTATATGCCAAGCAGAAGAAAACCTCTCCCTGATATCAAAATGTTCGAGGTAAAAAACCTCCACTTAAGAAAAACAGATTTAATATTTTGATAATTTACATTTACAAATTCATTGACTGAGGTTCGTTGTTTTAAATTATAGATTAGCCCCAATGAAATTAGAAATTTCCAATTTTCTTTTAAAACTGTTATTTCAAATACTACTGCAGACCCTACTTGCTATAAATGAAGTCATAAAAGAGAGCCTCAATCCAGAGCAAAAGTGGGTATCGCCATCTAAAGCAAAGGTAAATTAATTAAAAATTGGATCTTATTCAAATACATATGATTACAACGAGTATTAAGTGGGGCCTTGTTAATTTTCAATTTAAATCAGGACACCAGCAAGTTTCTGGTGCTGTCTCTTGGAACCGGATATAAAACAGCAAGCTACAAAGCCACTGATGTTGCAAAGTGGGGATTGGCCGGATGGTTATCTAACAATGGGAGGACGCCCATAATGGACACCTTTATGCAATCAAGTTCAGACATGGTGGACATTCATGCTTCCGTAGTCTTCAAGGCCTATAAGTCTGAGGAACACTATCTCAGAATTGAGGTATATCATTCTCTTAATAATTAGCATAAAAAGGAGGATCTTCTGATAAAATGTGAGAATAATTTTAATAAATAATTGAGAATATTGAGATTGTGTGACCCCATGTTTTGAAGAACTCTGTGTTTTTTGTACTTAGGAATACGAATTAACAGGGGACGCAGCTTCTGTTGACATCTCCACCAAGGAAAATCTTGAAAATCTAGTAAAGATAGGAAAGAAACTCCTGGATAAGCCTAAATCCAGAGTAAATATAGATACAGGAAAGTTCGAGCCAGATCCAACTGAGGAAACCAACAAGGAGGCCTTGATCAGGTAAAAATCAATGGATTTCTTTTAAGAAAAAATAAATACATAAGGTAATAGTTTGAGTCGCCATAAAAACAGAGAATAATAGAATTATGTGTGTGAATAATATTATGGTTTTGGAATTTGTTGTAGATTTGCAAAGGCACTCTCTGAGGAAAGAAAGTTACGATTATCACGGTCGCCGCCATTGATGGATATGGTTGCTCATGTTGGTGATTCGGTTTAACGTGTTGAACATTGTTTTCCATATCAAAGCTTCTATGTTTTCACAGTCTATAAATGTTTATATAGAGATTATTGGATGCACAGTTTATAATGACTATACAAAGATTTTTTTGATGTAAACTGTGTACAAATCATGGAAGTTTCGAGTCACATTCGGTGATTCATGAAAAAAAAAATATCTAATTAATTTTATTTTTATTTTAATTATCTTATATGTAATTAGTTTTAATTATTTATTTTATTTTATTTGATTGGTACTACGTGGGAGATATTATTAGTTTCTTTCTAAAATTATAAGGCAAGGATCATGGTATATTTATACATTATGAATAAATATTATTAATGTTGGATAATTTAATTATATGATCTATTTTAAAAAATTATGGTGGAACTAGGAAATTGATATGTCTTGTTGAGTATATTTAAATATAAATTATTTAATTTTTTAACCAAACATAAACATTTAACATTATTTTTGGTTTTATGAAATTGATTGTAATGTTATAGAAATTACAGTTTAGAAAATTGGTTTTCAAAATCCAATTTTGACAATGCTTAATCATTTTTAGGATTTTAGTATTGAACATAAAATTTGTTGGTTGTAATTTTTGTACTTGACATTTGATTTTAGAAAACTAATGGTTGTTTTATATGTTTTGGAGCCTTCTACAATGATTGTTGATTTTTGTAGGAGTCAAAGATGCACAAAAAACAAATTTTAAAAATATCATAGCTTTCAAAAACAATGAAAGCCAAGAATATATTGACACCCTAATTCATATACATTTTAATTGAACTCATTTTAAGTACAAATTTAGTGTTTATATATAATTTTTTTAAATATAAATCTAATTAACATAACTTGATTAACCCAAATTTAACACTTCAAGAGTATCATTTTTTATTTTGTTGTGATCAAATTTTACAATTGAATATAAATTCATACCAAATTGAGGCTTAATCCATTTAAATTTTCTCAAATAATAACATTCAACCACAAAATAACAATAAATGGTGCTTTAAAATGTTTGAGTTACCAAAATATACGTTGATATATCTAAAAGCACATTATTGAGGCATAATTCAATTGATTTTTCTTAAATAATGACATTTGGTCACGATATAACAACAAATGATGCTCATTAAATTATCCTTTATCTATCTATATGTATCTAATAACATCTAATCTAGATTGTGATTTTATTATCATCATTGAGGGATAATGTCAATGGGGTGTCACTTAAGGTGATTTTATTGTTGTCTTTAAAAATAATTTAATGATTTTGTTTCAAAATTTTACCACATTTAATGATTTGGCATGTAATTATTTTGAATTGAGTCTCTACATTAATTAATTATTCTTTTGGTTCAATGAGGGATGCAATTTTACACTTAATTTATCATTATGATCTTAATTCGATACATAATGTAATTTTGATCTCAATTCATCTTAATTGAATTTTTGATTGAACCAATTACTCATTTGGTTCAATGAGAGATGAAATTTGGGGAAACTGAGCCCTATCAATTTAATTGTGACTAGATACTATGATTTTGGGTTCCCTTTGGCCTGATTGAGTGTTGAACCGATTACTCAATTTTTTAAATTAGAGTTGAAATTTGTATAAATAAATCCCTATCTACCTAATTTTAACTACTTAATAGGATTTCAGGTTCAATTTACACCAATTGAGTCCCAAATTGAACCAATTAATCATTTGGTTCAATGAGAGACATAATTTTGACCAATCGAGCCTCGTGAACGTAATTGTGTTTGCATAATGTGATTTTGGGCTCTATTTTTTTCTAATTAAATCCTTTATTTTACAAAAAAATAATTTGGTACAATGAGGGACGTAATTTATGTTAATTGAGTCCCTAATTCAACCAGGTTCTCATTTGGTTCAATGAGAGATATAATTTTAGATCTAACTGAGCTTTGTGAATCTAATTGCAACAAATATATGAGATTTGGGGCTTAATCTACTTCAATTGAGTCCAATATTAAGCCAATTATTCATTTAGTTCAATAAGAAATGCAATTTGGAGTAATTGAGCGTTGTGAATTTAATTGCGATTATAAAATGTGATTTGGAGCTCTGTTTACTCCATTTGAGTCCTTTTTCAAATTGATTGCTTATTTCATTTAACGATGGATCCAAATTGGAGTAATCTAGCCTTATGAGCCTAATTGCAAATACATAAAAGATTTAGGGTTCAATTTTCATAAAATGAATCTTTAATTGAATTGCTTATTCATTTGGTTCAATACTGACGATAATTTGGAAAAATCTAGTCCCATAAATTTAATTGTGACAATATAATATGATTTGACACTCAATCTATTTCAACTTAATCCTTAATTAAATCAATTACTCATTTAATTCATCAAAAAATAATAATAATAATTAAAAAAACAATAACTAAAATTACTTTAACCATTTAAGATAAAACATTTCATAGGGGCCTCATGCTTGAAGCGTTTCCTCCAGAAATTAAAGAATGGTTGCCAGACTTATCCCAAAAGCGCTGCCTCAGTTAACGCTGAGAATAATTATCATCTCACTAAAAGTGGTTGAAAGGTTTCTGAATGTTGCCAAGATTGGAATTACAAATAAATATTGAATGAAGAAGGAAAGAGATACTAGTAGGAAACGATTATTGAAATAGTTTAGCAAGTCATGCCGTAGAGTCCATTTTGGAAGTGATATTTCCATCCATCAATCAATAATTGTAATTGTAATGGTTGTGGAAAACATAAAATAATTATGTGAGCCATGGTGGGAACAATGAATAATTAAATTAAGGACCCATCGAAGAACGTGGACACAGATTTTATTCCACTTTTGGGAGCCACAAAAAGTAAAATTATCGGTCGCATAACGCTTAGCTTTTAAAAACATATTTTTAATAGTTATCTTCCCAAAATAAAATATATTATATATCATTAAGATAATGAGTTTGTGCACAAGGAAGATGTTTCACTTGTTTGGAATGGTCAAGCGCATGATGCCATCAAATATGGACCTCAACCATATCTTGAAAGGCTTCTAAAATAATGATATCAAAATCTTAAGTATTAAAGTTAAACTATATAAAAATATATAATTTTTTAAATTAGATTATGGTAGAGGAATTAAATACATGTTTATAATTAGACATTTTTTAAATAGAAATTTTTTAGTGTTGAATATTTATTAATTTATGAATATTTTACTTTTTAAAGTTGCCATTTGGTGATTTTGTAGGGTAATTGTCAATGTGGGATCGTTTAAATTTAAGGTATAATTTAAATGTAAAGGTTAATTCATGTACATTTTAAAATAAATTTCTTCATATACATATATTTTGTTGGCACCTTGAAAGTCAATTCGAGGGCATTTGCCACTATATATACTGTCAAGTGTCGGCATTTATTGTTAAGCATCTTCTGTTTCTAGTTGGACTTGGGAGGGTTGTCATCGAAAGGATGGAGTACTCGTAAGATGTAGGTTGTAAAGTGACAAATGAGCCATGAGGGTCCCATTTACAGGCATCTAGTAGGGTCCCAGGAGTGCAGATGGCCACCTGCATACGCAACTAGTTCCCTGCATATGCAATCAGGTGCCTACATATGCAGACAATGGTCTACATATGAAGTCACACATTTGCATTTGTATATATAGTTCGGTGATTGTGTAGTCACACATCTACATATGTATATGATCACCTATGTATACAGTCACACCACTACATATGTAGATGGTCCCCTGTGTATACAGTCACATGACTGCTTATGCAATCGATACTCTGCATATGCAGTCATTCAACTACATATGCAAATGCCCAACTACATATAAAGGCGATCATTTGAATATACATAGGCAAGTCCAATTCCATTCAAAGATTGTCCTTGATTCACCTTCTAAACTGATTTGCCACCATTTCAAAACTGATTCACCAAAATTTTACAAATATATGTTTCATAAGGGCCCTTAAAAAAACATGTTTTAAAGAATTGTCATTCCTTAAAAAACCCTAAGGAGGAGAGAAGCTAGTAGAATATAGGTAGTTGTGAGAATGATTGCCCCACCACTAAGGATGCAGAGGAGCATAACCTTGTAAAGATAGGTTAGGTGGGATAAAATGCATGGTACATGATGCACTTCCCCGATAGTTAAGAAAATCTTGTAAGTGTTGAAATTCAAGATAAACCTTCTTTGCTTGCACATGTTTTTGAAGTTATACAAAGGTAAACACATGAATTGTTTCATTGACAAAAAATTGCTAAGATAAGATCTCCTAGCTAAAAATAGTAGAATTCAATATGGATTGAGGATTTAATCCAAAGGACAACACACCAACTGTTATAAATTAATGTGTTATAATAAATAAAATTCTTCTCTACTAAATTGATACATATATGCATGAATAAGAAACAAATATTTATTGAAAAATAATAGGGAAGTTTCTAAAAAGAAAGTAATCACCATAAAAGACATACATGTTATCCACTCTATATTACAATACGGAAACAACTTCGTTTTTAGCTTTACAAAATAAAAAAAACAATTTTCCTTAAATATAAATAAAGTTAATAATAATCATTCAACATTAATCACCATTCAAATAAGAAAATTCTTAAGAACAAGAAATATGTTAGGATAAGAATTGATAATAATAGCTATTTAGAGTGGTCATTTTTTAGGGATTATATTTTTTTGGTAATGGTTAGATTCCTACACCATTTGCATTTGTGAAACTATCAACTTGAGACCCCAAGTATCATGATCCAGACCCCTTTGATTTCATTGATGCGGTTGTAGCACTTTGTTTACCTAGGACCCTCAAGAAGCAACATAGACAGGGGCATTAGCAGTTCAACATCTATTGTAAGGCTTAGATGCCAAATAATTGAGATCAAACTACCCACTTTTGGCCAAATAGATGAGGTAATACTAACCTTGATAAGTAAGTATAATAAAGGCACAATTCACTTGTCACAAGATGTTACCATATTCATCACCCCTGAGACTATGGTGACAGTAACAGGGCTTCCATTTTACAGTAAATCTATCCTATTGTACAAATCCATAGTTCCACCAATCCACTCTGACACCAAAAAAAAATATACTACAAGGGCAGGCAGGGGAATCCCCATTGATTCCATGGATGATGCTTAAATTCACATTCTTAATGAATACATCACTAAAATATTTTTAAAAATAATGAAGCAAGTAAAGTAGACAACAAAATGAGTGGTAGACATTATGTATCGCATGATAGACCTCCATAAAGATTTTAATTGGCTTGATTTTTTATCTTCTAAGCTCATAACGAACATAGAGAAGATCCTCGTTAGTACTGGGCAAGCATTCCAGTACCAATTTTTGGTTCTACTCTACTTCACACAATGGAAATCACTGGAAGGCCTAGTCAATACTACTATTATTTTTTGGCTTATTGTTGCAAACATCAACATTGCATGGACAAAAATAGGGTAATACTATGAACGATTGGGTTAGTTAAAATCATGGTGGTTAGAAAGCCAAGCCATGATCAATTCATACCTAAGGGTACCCCAAGATGTGATGTAGTATCTAGGGTAACATGCATCAATAACCAAATTGCACAATGACATACAAATCAAGGTGCATGATTTTCCCAATGTAACAGTAACACCATTGTTATTCTTCATCTCCATGTTAGATGCACAAGTGGAAGTCTTGAGACATAAATCCCTTATAGTTAGATCAGTGCAACCTTTGCATTCTATGCCCTTAGGTGTGCAATACCTAGTGTAACCACAAGCACAAATTCAAGCATAATCATAACCATAACCACAATCACAACTACAACCAACAACAAATCAAACATAAGTGGACAAGGGGAAGTAAAAGGCACAAGCAAGATGAGTTTCATCACCACTAATGAAAAAGAGGATACAACACATAAAGTCCTGGGTCGACAATAAACACATCCCAAACATCATAAATGAATGTGACTAGGTAGAGATCAAATTTGAAGAGTAGGAAGATTTATAGTCCATGCTTGTAGATATCGATAATGATGATTCTGATTAGGATGAGGAGAAATAATTATTCTCTTAGAAAGTAGTACACACCTACTAAGAGCAAAATTAGGTAACGCAAAACCTGTGGGTGGACCTCACCCAACCTCCTCCTTTTATCATTATTGATACTATAGGTGAATAAAAAACCATACAATGGTTTCAATCTCAATTATTCCAATAAAATCCAATTGTATGTGATTTTACTATGCAAGAAGTAAAACTACTAGCATAAGAAATCCCAACACCACCTTTATTGCATAGACCTCAAACGCATGTGACATCTTGACCCTCTCCAATGATCAAGGATAAAATGGTGTCTTTTACATGATTAGTCGAAGAGAGTGGTGTGCATTAAGCACTAGAATCACAACCACAACCATAAGCCCAGGCTGTGAAGAGGCACAAGAGCCTCACTCCACCTACAACCTACGAAAAGAAGATAAATTCACGATGGGGTACTATCCTATAAGCATATTTTTTAGATGGTTTTTATTCAATTATAGTAATAGAGTCCTCTACCACCGTGAATGCACCTGAAGAAACGAACTTACCATGTAGCTAGAGCCACAACATGAAGCTATGCAAGAACAACAAGATCCATTAGAAGTGCAATAGGAGGCTATGAGGAAGAAAGAAGAGAAGAAGAAGAAGAAGAGGAAGTGAGAGTCAAAGAACAAGGATATGGAGGAATAAGAATAACACAAACAATAGGCTACCGAGGAGGAGCACAGAAAGAAAGATGAAGAAGTAGAGGCTCAAAAACAATGATCCAAATAAACATGGGCTAAAAATAAGAAAGCAAAAGAAGCAGAGGCTCAAATTAAGAGATCCAACAAAGTAGAGGAAAAGAAGAAAGAACAAGAAGTGGTTAAAAATAACAATAAGTAAAGGCTACATAAAATAAGAAAGAGGAAGCAATTGTAATTGCGAAGGCTCAAGTAGAGCAAAAGGCTAAGCAGGAAGCTAAAGCTAAAGCCAAAGTTAAAGCAAAAGCCAAATCTAAATATGAAGTGGATGCCAAAGTTAAAGTTGAGGCTAAAGCTAAAGGTAAGGCGAAAGCTAAAACTAAAGCAAAGGAGGCAGAGGAAAAATCCAAGTAGTAAGCACAAAGTGTAGTACAACCAACACTTTCAACATAAGGAGGTGTGCAGGAGGAGGCTGCTCAACCTACACAATAAATAAGAAGCCAACGGTGGTGGGATGTTACCACATCATCCATCTTGCATACCACTTTTTCACTACCATTGGCATTGTTCATGGAAACCCCTAAAACAATTGCAATAATATCTATGGCTTTGACTATGACTACGTAGGAAACATATTTAGATGTTTCTTAGCTACTGCTAACCAAGTAAATTGAAGGCACAACTAATTTTTAGTAGTCAGTTTTTTACAAGGCTTTAAACTTAGAATAATCAGTCTTGAAACTGTGAGAGGACACCATAAACTTGAGCCTTCAATTAAAAATAAACGTTAGACCATTGACACTAGTTTCCCTACACTAGTGATCTAAGTCTTAGGCAACCAGGTGATATCTAAAGACAAATAATTCTCAGCTTTGATGGTTCAACTCATGAAAGACTATCTGACAACACAAAAGCTATAAATGCTATGAGCACAAGGGAAAATTATCAAGGCATAAATAGAGGCCATCTACAATCTATTGGAAGAGTATGAACAAGTGGTTGCCATAGTTGTGCTTTAAGCCAAGCAGATAACACAAGGTATGCTCAATTAGAAGCAGCAACTAATCAAATTTTTGGTCATAACTAAGCTAGAGTTTAACACATCAGATAAAGCCAAAGATGTCATGGAATATCACAGGACTACTTTTGAAACAATGAGAAGTACACTCAAGCAATTATTGGATTCAAGGGACACAACCATGTAAAAACTACAGACATGACACAGTGAGACTTTATTTAACTCATTTGTAGGAATTCAGACATAAAGGCATGCAAATCTTGTTTGATGAACTGTCACAGGACATCCTGGTCTAAAGGTCAAGTGTTAGGGCACTCATCACCATCATCGATGATGAAAACATTCAGAACTAATGGTGACTCAAGTCTCGCTATGCATATTACAATTTATGCTGCAGGAAGTGATGACTAACTAGAAGATGTTATAGTAAGAGTTGTCATAGCTTGATGCCTCTATTATATAAATTATTGATGAACCATAATAAATGCCCTTGCAGTAGTTGTAACAAATACTTCAACAAAATAATAGTGCCATAAGCACACAACCAATTCTCTAATAACCATAACAACCTCCATCAATAGTTTCTACACGACCAAGTGTTTCGTCCATTTCTCCAATAGGTTCATCATCACAATAAACTATCGTGCATCTAACACAGAGTATGTCACCAGTTACATAGTAAGTAATGCGCATTTCTAATTTTACAGTTTGCACAACTTTTTAGCATAATTTTGTAGGATGACTTTAAGCATTAGGAGTGGGGCCAAGTTGGTTAAAAACTTGTAAAGGGCATCCACTTAATTAAGCTAGTCTATTGAAAACATGAAAGGGTAGTAGGGTAATACGCTACTTAGTTGAAAAATTGAAAGGGCAGTTAAGTAGTGTGTAAAGGGTGAAAATTGATAAATAACACCTGGAGTGATAACTACAGCTCTTATTTTTGGTTCAATTCCTCATATTGAACTTCAAATTGGGATCTTATGTTACAACTTTATCTTGTGATGAGGAAAATTTTTAAGTCTGAGAAAGTGTTGACTATAGAAAAGGGCTAGTAAAATCGTAGAGTATAACTATTGGACATGTGTGTGATTTGGTATTAAAAAAATTAGTGTCTTTTTAAATTGAATGTGATGATTTTAGTGTAAATAATATATAGGTGTCTCTAAATACATAAATCTAATATTAAATATTTAGAAGTATAATTTTTGATATATTTTGATTTTACATATACATTTGAATTTTGTACATATTTCTTCTTATTTATCTGTTATCTTAAACAATATACATATTCAAGATCAGTTTAATTTGTACAAAAACCTTTTAGAAGTTTAAATAAATTGTCTTCATATCTTAAATTATTGATTTACATTCTTAAGATAGTATCAAAAAATAAATTGATAGTGGTGGTTTTATTGTAAGTGTTTGTATGTGTTGCTAGTGTCCAAGAAATATCAAGTTAGCCTACACTATCATAAAGTCAGCCTACTACATTTTAATTTGGGACCTCTCTATTAAGTCAGCCTACACATATTTCATAGGTTGGTCATAGTAAGAAATATTAAAGAGTTGTCTATAAATACAAATCATGCCTAAGATCATAATTATTTGGCACTACTTGGCAATTAATTTTAAAAATCAATTAGTATTTTCTTGAGACATTATCATAAAGTTGCATACACATCTAAAAACCATTCAAAAGAAAAGGTCTAGAGTCAAGTTTGAATACAAAAGTAGGTCAAAGTTACATGGTGTCATGTATTAGAAACCAAATATTATATATTATTCTAGATTGATTATGATATTCTAGATTGATTATGATGATGCACACATACACATATAAGTATGAAAACTCTATGCGGTTTGATCCCAAATTGGAGTATTGGAATGTACACAATGCTCAATCACTTAGCAAGGAGTGGTTAGGTCTGTCCAACCTAACTTTCTAATTATTTTTTCAAGGCTCGTCTTGTGTTGAAAATGCAATTACAGTTTCAAATCAAAGACAAGTGAAATAGGGATCAATGTACAATGTTGAGGGTGAGTGTGCATATAAAATTTATCTATAGGTAGAGGTGCAGTACGTTGAGGCGGCACAAAGCTACACAATCATTTGAGATAGTACCAATAGACCCTGGACAATACTCGTTGCCATAGTGATCCAAGCTTCACGATAACATTTGTACAATGTTTGAGTTCATATTCATTGATTTGAGTGGTTAAAGAGTAGATAGAAAATATTTTTATGGATTATAACGTTCATGTAAATAATAGAAATTAGAAATCATGGAAGTGCACTCTCCTATATTACTTTGTCAATCTAAATATAATATCAATATACCTCTTTTATAATTATTACCTTATTTTATAAAATTTAAATATTTATAATTTTATTTTATTTAAAGTATGTTAATCACAAAATAAATAAATTATTATATTTACGAGACAATGACATTGTTTCAACAACTACAAGTAAATATACACTTTGATTAGTTTCTGACATGTATGTTATATATATATATAATTTTTAATGGTAACTGGTTTTTTTGATTTGGGGAAACCTTTTAGATGCATATTGATCGATAATAAAATATATAAAAAGAAACATGTATTATTGTATTGTACGAGACAAAATGCATAATCTTTTGAATTTTTTATTTATTTTATTTATTTTTTAAATAATTAACCTTATCTATAAAGATGCATAAATTAGTGTAATATATATTAAAAAGCAATTTGGACATTTGGAGGTATTATAGTATTATTCTATGCTTTCGAAGATATGATTAGATTATAAGTCTGTAGTTTATAGCATCGCAGTCCAAAACTTTGGCGGACCTTCCTCTACATATCTTTAACTCAACTCTCATTCAACCTTTTGTCATCTACAAACTCGTCTCGTTTGTTATATGAAATTGTAATGATTTGTAATTTGTAGTCCTCTTAAAGTATTGTATTATAAAAATTATTTAGGTAAATTGTTTTAAATGGAACATCAATTTGAAAATATTTTATTTATCTCAATATAATAATTATAATCATTCTATTGTTTAAAAATTTTACAATTATATTCTAATTTTCATCAAATTTTAATTTCTATGTCACATTTAATTCATTATTTATATTTTTTTAAAATATAAATATGAATTTTAAATATGTAAATGATATGTACCTAAATATTAAATTATAATTATGTGTCTATTAATTAATATGATGTGCGAGGTGATTTTACACACTTACCTAGTTCATAATATTATGTTCAACATTAAAATATAATTCTTAAATTGTTTTGTTAAGTTAAATTGAAAGTCAAATTTATTAAATGAATATATCAAGAGGGTTCAAGTTTAATTAAGGAGGATGATGGTTTGTAAGTCATTTATCAATGTCCAAATCTTTTGAGATATTTATATGAAATCAATCTAATAGAATCAAAATTTTCCCTCGTATAAATATAAACCCAACACTAAATATTGATATCTATGTAATTTTGAATTTCTACATTAATTTTATTTTAATTAAATTTGACAATATTTTAACCTTTTAATATCAAATTTATCACCAAAAAAAAAAAAACAAACAAAACAAACAACTACATATGTTCAAATTTATCAATTTTTTTAAATATATATTAAATGTATACATCTTAAATTAAAACATCTGTGCTGCGCTGTTCACATGGCTCTGAAGAAGCATGCACATAATACCGTGTTGTTGTTAGGGTTCCCGGCAGCAGAAACACTTAATGAGTCATTTAAGTATTGGCAGGAGATTATGATCTCTTATCTCAACGTGGATTGGTGGGTATTTAAGTTTTTAATATTAAGTAGAAAACGGTGTGGAAAACGCCCCTAATTTAGTCCTTGGAAACCAGCATCTTTGACCGGAAAGATTCCGATGGCTTTTCTCGAACGATTCATATTATTATAATAATAATAATAATAATAATAATAATAATAATAATAATAATAATAATAAAAGATTCTGCTATCGAGAACGACAATAATTATAAAAGGCTCACAATCAAACTGTTATTTAATGTCTGCCATGTTTGTTTAATTTCACTTCTAACATGTTCCAAGGGATTTGGCATATCACATAAATGTTTGAAACTTTTACGGAAGGTGGTTCATAAAAATGATTAATAATATTTAATAAAAATTCGTGTGAAAATTGATATTTTATAATTATTAAAAATATATATAATATATTACAAAATTATCTAAAATATTCTTATTAATAATAAAAATATATATTATGAATAATTTCAAATAATTTTTATAATTGACTATTTATAAAAAGATTTAATTTATATGATTAAATATATTTATGAAAATGTTTATTTTAAAATAAAATAAGATTAATAATTATTTAATTTATATTTAATAATAATATATAAAATAAATTATAATTCATTATATAATTTACATGAATATTAAAATATTATTTATTATGTTTTAATATTAATTTATTATGTAATAAATTTATTCAAAATTTATATTTTTTATTAATAAAAAATAATTAATTAATAATATCACAATTTTATTAATTAATTTTTTTAATATAACGTGGTATTATAATCTCATTAATCAATCTTTTCAATACAACATTCATATTATCATATAATATATTTATTTGATTTTAAATATAAAGTAAAATATATTAGAATTGAATCTAATACTATAACACTTTTAAATCTTATCTTCTAAATTGTCGTCAATTTCATCAAAATAATTTAAGATTTAATAATTAATTTATCAATATAAATAAATCAACATTTATGAAAATTATAAATTTATATAACATTTTGTTTATTTCTTCCAATGGAGAAATAAATTAACAAAGGTGACTTCCAATTTAAATGAATGAGGTTTAAAAGATTAAGATGAACAAAATTAAATTTTGAATTAAAAATAAGATTAAAAAAACTTTAAAAATGTTAATAATTAAAATTTTGAAATTTGAAATCACACATGTAATTTTTTTAAAGTCAGTGATGCTGCTTTTTGTGACTTATTTTTGTGGTAGACTATTGTGGATAATGGTTATTTCCATTCATTGTTTTATATTGTTATTAATTTTTATAAATATTAATGGAGTGACATGTATCAAATTATAATTTTACATATTATATGTAACATTAATTTTTTTTAGAATTAGTTAATTTTTTTTCCTTGAGATAATATATAATAACTATCTATATCTGATTTTAAGTATATTTTTTGAGACTATATTAATTATTCTAATTTTTATATTAATATTTTTTTCTTTTCTTAATAATTATATATTTTTTAAATTTTTGTAAAAATTATAAAATTATTTATATATATATATATATATGTAAAATACATTATATTAAATATTATTGAGATAGTATAAATTATTTCTTGAATAAAGTTTACAATATTTTTTGATTAAATATTACAAATAAATATTATTAAAATTGGGCAGCGTAGTCAAATAATCTGACTAAAGGGACAAAGCTTTTCCATAAATCATTCCGCCATCTCACCACATGCTTCTTACGTCATTTGACTAAGATAATTACTACAGAGCCATATAAAGAACACTTGTCCAAGTACATGTTTATAAATTAAATTTAATCACATTAATTCTTTACAATTCAATAGAAAATATTTAATGGTAGGGAATTTTTAACAATTATATTGTACCATATATTTCTTTTATATCAATTCATTGTATCAAATTTAGATTACAAATTTATACATAAATTTATTTATAAACAAATTTCAATATGAAAACATATCTCCTTATACCAATTTATTGTATTAAACTTAAATTATACATACAAATTCATCCATAAACAAATATAATAATGATTTAATAATTTTTTATTTATTTATTTTTGTTTTTGTTTTGGTTGGTAAATATGGACTCTAGACGATAGATCATTGTTATTTTAAACAGAGTTTCTCTAAAAACCATGTCTACAGTAACATAACGTGCTGGCATATAAATATATATAATTCTTTAAAATTTTGAAGGTTTAATTGTATTTTAAGCTAAAAAAAAACAAACAAACACGCATAAATACCGCCATCACGTTCATCTTCTCCTCGGGGTCCTCTCACAAACTACCATTATAACGTTTAGCCCAATTTGTTTCACTTCATTTTTCTGCTGAAATCTCCTCCTTTCATCCGATCACAACATATCTAATCTAACAGCAATGGCAACGTTCAGAAAGCCGTCCCCCAATTTTGGGGAGATGGTAACTATTCTCAGCATTGACGGCGGAGGCGTCCGTGGGATAATTCCCGCAACAATACTTGAATTTCTGGAGGAACAGCTTCAGGTATTATGCCGCTATTCACACTGCTACATTGCATGAACCTAAATTATTTCATAATACTGCTGAATGATGAAGTAGTGGATTAATTGAATTTATTAATGTTATTTACAGATAATCGACTCATCTCCAGAAGCCAGATTAGCCGACTATTTCGATGTGATAGCCGGGACAAGCACAGGAGGACTGGTTACTGCCATGTTAACTGCTCCCAACACAGAGAAACGCCCATTATTTGCAGCCAAGGATATTACACAGTTCTATTTGGACAACTGTCCTTCAATTTTTCCAGCTAAGACGTTAGTAATTTACAATTTCTGCGCATTTCTGTTTTGTAGATCTCAAAGAAATAAAAAAATGTGTGATTGAATTGAATTTATCTTACCAGACGGATTTTAGGATTCCTGCAATCGATGCGGGCTTTTGTGCGAGGCCCCAAATACTGTGGGCACCATCTGCACAAAGAAGTCAAAAATTTGGTGGGTAGCATCCAACTGCACCAACTCATAACCCACGTTGTTATTCCCACTTATGATATGAAATTAGAGCAGCCCATCATCTTCTCCACTTTTGAGGTAACTTCACATCTATTCTAAACGAGTTGTATTTTTTCAGGGAAGACACTTTCTTGTTGATATGTTGAGGGTTTTGACGATTTTTTTTCAAGAAAGACACGATCTTATTGAGATATGTTCAGGGGTTTGACAATTAAATGTAGCACAATGCACATCGACAGTCAATAAGAATACACAATTTTATTCCTAATCTGGCCTACTATTTTATCTCTTCCAATTATTCATTGAGATCAATAAATTTATTTCTCATTTTACTTCTTTCTGAATGGATAATGGACAAACTTTATGCATGTTACTTACAGGCAAAACAAAATATGTTGAAAGATGCATATTTATCCGATATATGCATCAGTACCTCAGCAGCTCCTACATATCTTCCTGCTCACTATTTCGAAACAAAAGATTCAGCAGAGAATACTAGAGAATTCAACCTCATTGATGGAGGAGTCGCTGCTAACAATCCTGTAAGATAGCAGTTTTATGTTGGGAGTGGGTTAATTTTTTTAAGGGGTATTTTTTAAAAATTATAGGAGTTTTTTTTATTATAAGTGATTCTATGATTCTTTAAATTTGTTTTGTAATATATGTGATAGAAAAAAATTTGTATTATAATTAACAATGAAAAAAATAAGAGCAACTAGGGTAAGTAATCAATCTCTTACTATTTCCAACCTCTAAAAAGTCTTTTCTCAAACAATAACAGCTTTTTATTTTAAAGTGTAGATATTTTTTGATTCTGATTGTAAGGATTATAGATGCAATAGTCATGAGACTCTCTCTAAAAATATTTTTCTTGTGTTATTGTGAATGCTTTGCCAAACACTCTAATTTAGTATTTTGGTGACCACTTACATTTTCAAATTCATTGTCTTGAAATCAAAACCCACAAATGACATGTTCTATGCTAAGCAAGGAAAAACCTTCTGCTGATATCAAAACATTCAAGATTAAAAACCTCCACTTAAAAAAAACGGATTTAATATTTTGATGACTTACATTTACAAATTCATTGACTGAAGTTCATTATTTTTAATTGTAGCTCAACCCCAATGAAACTAGAAATTTCCAATTTAGTTTTAATCTGTTATTCAAATAATTCTGCAGACCCTACTTGCTATAAATGAAGTCATAAAAGAGAGCCTCAATCCAGAGCAAAAGTGGGTATCGCCATCTAAAGCAAAGGTGAATTAATTAAAAATTGGATCTTATTCAAGTACATGATATTACAACGAGTATTAAGGGGGCCTTGTTATTTTTCAATTTGAATCAGGACACCAGCAAGTTTTTGGTGCTGTCTCTTGGAACCGGATATAAAACAGCAAGCTACAAAGCCACTGATGTTGCAAAGTGGGGATTGGCCGGATGGTTATCTAACAATGGGAGGACGCCCATAATGGACACCTTTATGCAATCAAGTTCAGACATGGTGGACATTCATGCTTCCGTAGTCTTCAAGGCCTATAAGTCTGAGGAACACTATCTCAGAATTGAGGTATATCATTCTCGTAATAATTAGCATAAAAAGCAGGATCTTATGATAAAATGTGAGAACAATTTTAATAAATGATTGAGAATATTGAGAATGTGTGACCCCATGTTTTGAACAACCCTATGTTTTTTGTACTTAGGAATACGAATTGACAGGCGACGCAGCCTCTGTTGACATCTCCACCAAGGAAAATCTTGAAAATCTAGTAAACATAGGAAAGAAACTCCTGGATAAGCCTAAATCCAGAGTCAATATAGATACAGGAAAATTCGAGCCAGATCCAAGTGAGGAAACCAACAAGGAGGCCTTGATCAGGTAAAAATCAATGGATTTCTTTTAAGAAAAGATAAAAACATAAGGTATTAGTTTGAGTCGCCATAAAAACAGAGAATAACAGAATTATGTGTGCGAATAATATTGTGGTTGTGGAATTTGTTGTAGATTTGCAAAGGCACTCTCTGAGGAAAGAAAGTTGCGATTATCCCAGTCCCCGCCATTGATGGATATGGTTGCTCATGTTGGTGATTCGGTTTAATGCGTTGAATTCCATATCACAGTTTATGGGATGCACAGTTTAAAATTATCATACGGAGATTTTTGGATGTAAACTGTGTCCAATTCATGGAAGTTTCGAGACACATTCGGTTATCTATCATGATAGAAAAAATATATCTAATTAATTTTATTTTAATTTCGATTATCCCATACGTAATCAATTTTATTTTCTAATTTAATTTAGTTTATCCCATGTGTAACCAGTTTTATTGGTACTGCCGGTGAGATATTATAAGTTTCTTTTTTTCAAAATATTTGTTCTTATTAAACTTATAAGGTATTATTGATTACGAATAAACATTATTAATATTAGACAATTTAATTATATGATTTATCTAAAAAAATTATCGTGGAATCATGAAATTGATATTTCTTATTAAGTACGTTTAAGTACAATTTTTTTAATTTTTTTTAATCAAACATAAACATTTAAAGTTATTTTAGATCTTATGAAATTAATTGCAATGTTATAAGAATTATAGTTTATAAGATTGGTTTTCAAAATCAAATCTCAACAATCCATGATAATTTTTAGGATTTCAGTATTGAACATAAAATTTTTTGCACGTAATTTTTGTACTTAACATTTGATTTTAGAAAACGAATAGTTGTTTTATATGTTTTGGGGTTTTCTATAATGATTATTGATGTTTGTAGGAATTTTAGGTGCACAAAAAATAAATTTAAAAATCTCATGTCTTTCAAAAACAATGAAAGCTAAGAGGATAATGACATGCTAATTCATATACACACTATTTGAACTCATGTTAAGTACAAATTTAATGTCTATATATAATTTTTTAAAATATAAATTTAATTGACATAACTTGATTAACCCAAAATTAGCACTTTAGAGTACCATTTTTTATTTTGTTGTGATAAAATGTTATTATTTGAGAATGTTTGACTGAATTAAGCTTCAATTAGTTACAAGTGAATATAAATTCTTACGAAATTGAAGCCTAATCCATTTAAATTTTCTCAAATAATATCATTCGACCACAAAATAACAATAAATGGTACTTTAAAATATTTGAGTTACTAAAATATTCCTTCATATATGTGAAAGCACATTATCAGGGCATAGTTCAATTGGATTTTCTTAAATAATGGCATTTGGTCATGATATAACAACAAATGATGCTCATATATGGCTAATTCTCCCTTAAGCTATCTACATGTATCTAATCGTACCTAATCTAGACTATGTGATTTTATTATCACTGGGGGATAATGTCAATTGGGTGTCACTAAAAGAGATTTTATTGTTGTCTTTAAAGAGAATTTAATGATTTTGTTTCAAAATTTTCTCACATTTTATGATTTGGCATTTAATTATTTTGAATTGAATCCTTACTTTAATTAATTACTTGTTTGGTTCAATGAGGGATACAATTTTACACCCAATTCATCATTGTGATCTTAATTACAATACATAATGTGATTTGGCTCTCAATTGATTCTAATTGAGTCTTTGATTGAATCAATTACTCATTTGGTTCAATGGGAGATGCAATTTAGGGAAATTGAGTCCTATCAATTTAATTGCAACTAGATACTATGATTTTGGGTTCCCTTCACCCCGATTGAGCCTTTGATTGAATCGATTACTCATTTTTTTAATTAGGGTTGAAATTTGTAGAAATAAATCCCCGTCTACCCAATTTTAACTACATAATGGGATTTCGGGTTCAATTTACACCTAGTGAGTCCCAAATTGAACTAATTAATCATTTGATTCAATGAGAGACATAATTTTAACCAATCGAACCTCGTGAACTTAATTATGATTTCATAATTTGATTTTGGGCTCTAATTTTTTCCTAATTGAGTCCTTTATTTTACAAAAAAATTATTTGATACAATGAGGGACGTAATTTGTGGTAATTAAGACCCATGAACATAATTAGAACAAGATAATGTGTTTAGAAGCTCTACTTTCCTCAAATGAGTCCCCAACTCAACTAGGTGCTTATTTGGTTCATTGAGAGATATAATTTTGGACTCAATTGAGTTTCATGAACGTAATTGCAATAAAAATGTGAGATTTGGGGCTCAATTTACCCTAACTGAGTCTCTTATTAAACCAATTATTGATTTAGTTCAATAACAAATGTAATTTAGGGTAATTGAGCCCTGTGAACCTAATTGCAACTTTATAATGTGATTTGAGACTCTATTTATCTCATTTGAATCATTTATTGAATTGATTGCTTATATTTTTATAATGAGGGATATAAATTGGGGCAATACAGCCTTGTAAGCTTAATTGCAAATATATAAAAAGATTTAGAGCTCAATTTTCTTAAAGTGAGTCTTTTGATCAAATTGATTATTCATTAGGTTCAATGATGAAGATAATTTGGAAAAATCTATATCCACAAACTTAATTATGACAACATAATATGATTTTAGATTCAATTTATATCAAATTAATCCTTAATATAATCAATTACTTATTTGATTCAATGAAAAACATAATTTTAAAAAATCAAAAAATAATAACTAAAATTGCCTTAAACGGTCAGAATTTAAAATAAACCATTTAATATTGGACTCATGCTTGAAGCTTTTCCTTCAAAAATTAAAGAATGGTTGCCAGACTCCGTGTGTTAAAGTTGAGAATAATTATCATATCACTAAAAATGGTTCAAAGGTATCTGAATGTTACAAGATTGGAATTGCAAATAAATATTGACTGAAATAAATATGTGTTGTGATTGAAATTAGTAGGAAAAATCAAAGGAAACAATTATTGAAATAGTTTACAAGTCATGCCGTGGAGTCCATTTTGGAAGTGATATTTCCATCAATCATTGTAATGGTGGTGGAAAACATAAAATAATTTGGTCAGCCATGGGGAACGAATAATAATTAAATTAAGGACCATCTAGTTTGCCGATAAATGTTGACAATTATTTATTCCACTTCCGTCAGCCACGATAACTAAATTATAAATTAGTGTGATATAAATATTTAAAATAATAAAAAAATATATATATTGAAAAAGTAATTTTGACATTTGGAGGATATTATATTATTATAAATGTTTTCGAAGATATAATTAGATTTTAAATCTGTAGTTTACATTATCGTGGTCTACAATATTGACGAAGCTTCTATCTTTCAATTCAATTTTTATTTTCTCTTTTGTTATGTACAAATTCATCGCAACTCCGATATGAGATTGTAATGATTTGTAGTTTTTAATCCTCACCAAATAATTTTATTATAAAAATTATTTGAATAAAAAATTTAAGCAATAAAAACTTTTAACGAAATATTTTAATATAATAATTCTAAAATTTAGAATTCAAAAAATAAAAAATATTTTTTATAAAATATTTTATTTATATTAATATAATAGTTAAAATTATTTAATTGTTTAATAAATTTAGTCTTATTCCAATTTTCATCAAATTTAACAAATTTTGATGTCACATAATTTATTATTTATAAAAAATTTAAATCAAATTTTTATTTAAATTATATAAATTACATGAGTTTACAATTAATTAATATGGTGTTCATAATCTTTATGTTAGTTTTGTAGGGTATTTTAAAAGTTGGATTAAAAGTCAAATTTATTAAATGAATGTATGGAAGGGGGTGTAATACAATTGACGAGAATGATGGTTTGTAAGCTATCTATCAAAGTACAAATCCTCTTAGATATATGATATGGAGAGTCAATTAAATAGAGCTAACATCATTCTTTGGTTGTTTAACCGAAGGCCTCCTAATCTTATTTGTTTAACCAAAAATATATTCAAATTTAAATGTATACTTACTCAATAATTATAATTCAAAACATAACCATTAATATCTATATAACCATCAAGAAGGAAATATTTTTTATTTTTAATTAAATGCACGAATAATTTAACGTTCTACCGTCACATTGATCCAAAAAAAATTATTATATATTAAATGTATACATTTTAAAACATGTGCGTTGTTCACGTGGTTTTGAAGAAACATGCACATAATACAACATTGTTAGAGTTGCCGGCTGCACAACACTATTAATGTCAAATCTTCAACATGTGTATTGGTGGGTAAGTTTTTAATATTAAGTAGAAAATGGTGTGGCCCAAATTAAAAAAGCGAGCAAACTCCCTTAATTGAGTCTTTTGAAACTGGCATTTTTGACCGGAAAGAATTAGGATGACTTTTTATGAACGATTCATTTAATATACTATTTAGATATAAGATTGGGATCAGTCAATAACAAAATAATTATTTGTAAAAATAAAAGGTTTCAATTTTAATATAGTAAGCAAAATCTTTTCACACGACATTAATTTTTTGCGTTATTTGTATTAAGGTTTTTTTTTTTTTTTTAAATTTGTTGAAACATCATCAACAAATTTTATAAGTATTTATGGATGTGTTCTTCCTAAATGTGTTTTCTATCATCTTTTTTTTTAATATTTGTATTAAAATTGTATTTTTTTTTTAAATTTGTTGAAACATAATCGATACACTTTAAAAGAATTTATATATGTGTTCTTCACAGATATCCTTTCTATCATTTCCCCTAATCAAAGTGAAACTTAATTGTTTACTCCACTTTTTCTTGAAAAAATAAATGTAAAATATTTGCAATGAATAATGACAAAGCTCCAAGGCCAAATAATTTTTCCAACAATTTTTTATCACTATTTTTGGAACTTAGAAAGATACGAAGTTATTAAAGTAGTGATTATCAATTCAAATTATGCAAATGATATGTGCTTAGACATTAAATCATAACTACCTGCCATTTAATTAATATGTTGTGACTATTGATTTTACACACTTCCTCGTTCATAATATTGAATGTATGCCCTCAAGATTCCCGAGAAAATTATTATATCTATAAAGTTTATAAAAACCTTGCAATCAAACCACCATTTAATGTTTTCCACGTCCGTCTAATTTCACTTTGAATATACTCGAAGGGATTTGTCATATCACCCAAAATGAGACGTCCAAGCACTTGAAACTTTCATGGAAGGTAGCCCATAAAAATAGTCATATGGTGACAAATAATATTTTATAAAAAATTTGTGTGAAAATTGATATTATATATATATATATATATATATATATATATATATATATATATATATATATATATATATATGAATATGATGTGTTATGAAATCATTTTACTGAGATCAATGATAAAAAAAAAAAAAAAATTATGAATCATTTCACACAATTTTTATAATCTAATATATATAAAATGATCTAATTTATATAGTCGAACATGTTCATAAAAATATTTATTTTAAAATAAAAAGGGATTAATAATTGTTCAATTTATATTTATAATAATAATACGTAAGAGATAATATATGTAATTTTATAAAATTGATCGAGTGTGGGAGTGACTGATAAAGTTTTTGAACTCTTTTGCAGTTAGGGTTTCTCCTCGATCGGTGAGTAAGATAGTTGATTCGATTGACTATAGGACAAATGACTCGCTTGGCATGCATATCGTTGATCTGTTGTTTTTTTCTGCTAGGCTATCGCTCAGGAAGGGGATCGTAAAAGTGGTTGGAGGGGCACATGTTTGGCTCTTCTATTCTCTCTTGCTGGAGAGGCAACAAGCGTGATAGGGCCTCCCTTTTCTAAATTTGCTTCACAGGTGGAAACGTTTGTGGAAAAGTCTACTTTGTTTCTGGGTTCCATAAAAGTTTCATCGGTTGTCTCCTTTAAGAAGAAGGTACTTGAGGAGGTGCTCTGTAATGAAAATGGTTTGCGACTAGAGGTTTAGTTTGTAGAATTGATAGGTTTTGGCCTTCTCTCTCGGCTCTTCATCAAAGGATTTTTTAATCATGGCAGCTTGTTTTGGATGACAACTTAGAAATTTATCCCTGTGCCAAAGGTTTTTTCATTATGGTTTTTAATTGTCTTGTTGATCGGAACAAGATCATTTAGGCCAAATTTTGGAGTTGGGATCAACACCTCTTATTTTTTATGTTGGCATGTTGTTGTCATTGATGTCAAAAGGGTGCATCTTATGAAGGTACATGGTGAGTGATCATTGAGGTATGTGACAAGGTGAGTTTGTAGTTATCATTGATGTCACTGAGATTATCATTGATGGCATTGAAGTTGTTGTTGCATCTTGTGAGCCCTGATTGTCAAGTGAGCATTGAAGCATCATGGTTATGAGGCTCTAGGTCTGCATAAGGTCATGAGAGTATTTTGATAGGAAAGAGATTATTTCAGTGGTGTGAGAGTGTTGCCTAAAGACTGTTCTTATTTAATATCATTGAGCTAAGCATGTTTGAGTTTTAGTTCTTGACCACAAGGTGTCTTGAGAAGCCTAGTCTAAAACATGTGAGAAGGTGTGCATAGTGAAGTTTGGTGAAGTAAGTGAGCACAAGCTTGTGAGAGGTTGTTTGGCATTGTGTGATCATGTAAGTAGAGTGTATATAATTTTATAAGTATTTCAAGGTCAATTTTCAAGTTTCAAGTGATTGAGAAGCGTAGTCATAGCACTAGTCATGACATGTAAAGTCCTAGTGAGAAGGTTTGAGCATGATGTCTTAGTGATATGAGTGCACACAGGCATGAGTGGATGTATGAGGTTGTTTGAGCATGTATGTGAGGCATTGGAACACTCCTGAGAGTCTTAAGGCAGGCCTACAGGGATAGGACCTTCAAACCAAGTTTGCACCTAGACCACTTCTAGACCCTACCTGGCCTCATAAGGTGTCATGATTTGTTGTCAAGGCATGTGAAGGATGTATGGTAGTGTTGAAACATGATAAAGGTTGCTTAAGCAATGTGATTGAGGTGGATATTACATGGAAAGAGGCATGATGGTCAATTTTAAGGCCTAATATGGTTTGTAGGTCAAGCTCTAGAAGAGCAAAGAGACAAAGTGTGGCCTAATGAGGGGTCATGATCAAATTTCAAGGTGTTTGAGCTCATGTAAATAGTGACAAATTTAAGGCATGTTATTTCAAGTTATTTCATTCATTTTGAGGTCAAGGTTTGTAATAAAATATATAAAAAGTGGGTTTTAGGTCTCTCCATTACACAAAATGAAGTGTTCTCAACCCGAGAAGGATTTTCTTGTGTTTGTTAGCTTTTCAAACCTATGAATGGGAACCTAATATATTTATGGTAGATGGGGAAGGGTCCTATCTCAAATTTATAGGCATTATTTTTAGGATATAGGGGATATGCTTTATTAACGATCGTTAAAAGTGGAAATAAGTTTAAACCCTCCTAGAACCCTAATAAGGACCCGATGTTGAAGATGTTGATCAAAAGTGCCCATAATGGATTGGTATGCAGACACAAACTATTTAAGTTTGTATTTAATTTTCCCAAGAACCTCTAGGTGTGATTGAGTTGTCAACTGTGTGAGTAGATCCTATAAGAAAGTGTTAATTTCTTAGAGTTTTATTGTAGCAATTAGATTTGACCAAGTCAAAGTATGTGAATGGATGGAGGATGAATATTGATACATGTAGTTTATGTCCATGAAGGTTTTTGTATAGTTTTAATCATTCTATGTCATACTTTTAATCATTCTATATATGTAGACATGATTCAATTTTATTGTGCATTTACTCTAGATTCACTCTTTGGATGGTAGGTACCTTTATTTTAATGTTTGTTGTTATTATTTTTATGTTTTTGGATGTTGAGAATGTTGTAGTAAATGAGAGTGAACATGGCATTAAAACAAGTGAAGAAATTTGTTCTAAAAGTCTTTCACAAGATAAGAATGTTAATCCAAATACTTTATTACTTGATATTATTTTTCATTTGTGTAAATTTAACAAAACTCACAGTTTTTTTGAGAACTTTACTTGATAACTTATTTTATAGAAAATCTCCCTGAAAGCCTTTCAAAACAATGGGTTCATAATCATTTACAAGGTCATGATGTGAAGCTGGAAGGAATCTAGAACCTTATCAAAAGCTTCTTGTTTTGATTTAATAATCTAGAGCACTTTAAAGCCATTATTAATCATGATCCTTAGTTTATACGTAACACTCTGGTTGCCTTTTCTCACTCAGCGTAAGACTTTCAATTTTCAAAACAAACGAAATTGAAAATTTTAGTCTGAGTTGAATTTCTTGGCTTGCCTCTCCCCCTTTAGGGTTTTATTGACCAACTCATAAAACCCATAAGGCACTTCATATGTCATGAGCAAACCAAAAAAAATTTCACCCCCTCCCGAAGAAAAGGATTGTGTGGAAGTAGATTTGGCTTGGGATCTCAAAGAGACCATTGACATTAAAATTGGGAATAATCATTTTTCTCAATGGGTTTTATATATCAATTTGCCAAACCCCTATTTTTGGTGCCAATCCTCAGAACATGTGATCCGGAAATGTCCCTTGATGTCGATTTTGATTTGGATATTTAGTCCCTGCCTTGTAGGAATTATAAAAATTGATTGAAATAATTATTGTTATCCAATGGACTAATAAAATACATAAATTTTTAGATTTGTAAAGTTTTTATTCAATTATTACAATTTTTAAACTGAAAAAAATATTAAAATTAATTATTCCCTATTAAGCGAGAGCGGGATAGACAGGATCGGACCAGATTAGACGGCGATTATCATATAGCATGAATTGCGTGGACTATGTGAATCGCATTAATATTCAGCTTAAGTTAGACTTAAATTAATTTAATCTTAAAATAACAAAGTCCGAGATTTTGGTCTGCATGATTGTGAGAGAGAGAGACGGAATATTTTACAAATAGTTGGAGAGAATGAATGGATAGGAAAGAGGGCCCATGCTTCAACTGATTTGTCACAGTTGATGCCTCTGCATGTTGCAGTCCCCCCATTTCAGTAAGACAAAACCCCGTTAATGGAGAACATGTGGGTGCTAAATGGCTCTGTGTTGCAGTTTGATGTGGGAAGTACAATAGTCACAGCCGTTTCAATTCGTAGTCACAGTTTAATTTCTATTGATTTGTTTACTAAGCTTTGTTTGCCATTTTTTAATTGTCTGACTTGAGTGTTCTGCCAACATTGCTAAGTTGTTGCAGCAAAGAGAGTACACTTTCAATGGTGATATTTCACAAAAAATGCTCAATTTTGTGTATCCCATATCCAATGGTTGTGTACAGTAGCAAGGCAGAGTTACAATCAGTGATGACACATCACTAAAATTGCTCATTTTAGACCATTGGGGCTGTACCACTTCAATTTTCACTCTGGGCACTTCTTCAAGCTAAATCTGCCTCTAAATAGCAATGCAGAGAGTTAAAAGAGCCAGCTACAATTTCAATTTGCAGAGAAAAGAGAAGCTAAGAGGTATCAATTTTGGCTATTTTTCCATATGCATTATATTTGGCTGAGTGTTGGGGTATTAAAATTAATCTGTGGAGTTCCTTGATCAAGCGTGGTAGCTATTTCTCTAGCCTATGAATGGATTCATTCCAATTGGCTGTCATTCATTGTTATTAGTGTAGGGTTTCCATTGTTTTTAAAAAGAAGATGTGCATCAATGTGTATTGGCTGCCCTTTTTGGTGCTATAGATTATTTTTTAATTTTTGGTACGATTGTTGAATGTATTCTAGAAGGAGAATTCCAAAATAATTAAGCTGCTCGCAAGGGAAGCCATCCAAGTTCAAACTGAAGTTGTTTGCCTCTTATTCCCTAGGCCGCATCAAACTAGATTATTAGAGAGTTGTTTGGTGGAAAGACAAAGGAGATTGCATGATTTGCAAGTCATTGTTCATGTCCAAGCTTGATATTTGGCCTTTTCCAAATTGATCAGTTGAGCTCCCATTGAACACACCCCCCTTTTATTTTTCCATAGCACATCACATTTGAGGTGTTACAACGCATGTTGATAGCCAACTTAATGGATAATTTCGTACAGGTCTATGTTGCAGAAGGCCAATGTCAAAAACGTGAGCAACTTTGCAAAGAAGTGATCCAACTTCAAATTGAAGGCTCCAATATCCTTCTAAACAATCATGGTGCATCATATTGATACAATTTAAGAGCTTCTGGTGGTCGAGTTGATGAAATCTGTGCTCAGAAGCCATGGGCATTTCTGTCTATATTCCTACGCTCCACAAATTCAAATAAAAAATTGTGAACAACTTTGAGGGGGGGCCATCCAGGTTCAAATTGAAAGCTCATATCTATAGTGTAGCAATAGTGCATCAAGTTGGTGCAATTTAAGAGGTTTTGGTGGAAGAGCCATGGTGCAATTCGCATCTACAGGTTGTGAGCCTTACATTGTGCAATTTTCCATCAATGACTAGAATATTTATGTTTTACAAACGTTTTTTTTTGGATTGTAATATTTTATTTTCTTGTCAAATTTTAGAAGGTGGCAGAGGTGATTTGGCCAAGGACTTGTGTGATTAGTGGCGAGCAGGAATGGAGGGGCCCATAGTTCAAAGCTTTTTAAATTGGCAAATATTTGGCTAACGTAGAAATACACACCTGCAGAAAAAGCAAATCCCATGTCATCCAATATGCCATTGTTAAGTATGAAATACACTGAGAGGAGGGGGGCGGGGTGAATTAATATATTATATATCTTATTTCTTAATTAAATTCTTTTTCTTTAATCACACATTCAAGATATGCAATAAAACTGAAACAATAATATGTATCACATAATAGAGAGATAGAGAGAGAGACACTAAACTTTTACGTGGAAATTTAAAGTGGGAAAAACCATGGAGAACAATCTCAAGAATATGAATGAGCACCGACTCAAATTACAAAGTTCGCAAGCACCAATCTGCAGGAGCACCAACTTCTTTGCCGAGCACCAATAGAATGACTATTTGTGAGCACCAACCCACAGGTGCACCAACCCCTCTTGTGTATAAAAAATAACTATCTCTCAATGTTGCTTACTCAACAAATGATAGAACTCTACAATATCACCTGCTTTTCTCTCTTCGAAAACAAATACAAACCATGCATTCTCTTGCCTATTCCAAATGGCTTCTCAAGTCTTTATTTATAGCTTTCCAAATGACCTTTGGCATTCACCCTTTGTGACCCTTCAATCTTCATGGAAAATGGCTCCAAACTTACATGACCCTTCTTATCCTTGCATTTGAAAAGTCATACGGTGACCCTTCATAAGTAAAAGCATTTTTTCCTCTTTTGTCTTTATTTTGGTGACTTTTTGTATTCCTCAAAGTGTCTCTTCATAGAAAAATGTGTCATACCCTCTTTTGTCTTCACATGGTGGCTCTTAGAATTCTTCAAGATGTCTCTTCATGAGAAAATGCGTCCCATTCCTCTTTTGTCTTTTACCCCATGACTCTTTGACTTCTCCATGGGCTCTCTTTTGACTTATATGCAACCAAAAATATATTCATCAATATTAAATAAATATTGACATACATTAGCCAAGATATGAATATTAAAAACACCATTAAATGCAATGGGGCCTTTATCACCAATAATGCTAGACCTTTGACATCAATGACAATATTTCCAATAATCATGTGACAACATCGCATAGATCAAGTAACCTAGTTGGAAGCTGTCATAGGAGTGCTAGTGGCCAATTTCTATAAAAGAATTTATGCACCATTAAATTTACAACATTAAATCTGAGTCGTTGATTTAGTTTAGATGTTTTATTTTTGGTTTAAAGTTTTTAAAGTAATGTATCTTATCCAAACTTGGTTAATCAAGTATAACTCTAATATAAATTTATTTTTAGTATTTACTTAATATTATTTTTTATTTTTCATATTTTCATTATATAATTTACAAAATATAAGATCAATTATTTATACATATAAATATTTATTTTAATTTAAATTATATATTTCAATGTACTTAGTGTATTTATGGTTTTTATCGTGCTTTATCACAAATAGATTTAAATATATGTGATGTATATATATTTGTGTGTACAATAACATAATCACATACATATATCAAAAATTCAAGAATCAAGATCAATAACTAATATCTGAATATTTAGATCTATGAAAAATGAGATCACAATTTTAAATTAAAAAATTAAAAAATAGATTATGATATTTACATCAATAAAATTGTTCTTTTAATTTAACTACCCAATAAAATTAATTAGAACATGAACTTTATATGAATATTAAAATGATTCAAATACAAGGTGATAGTTATTATGTTATTAACATTGTCAAATTGATTGGATATATTTAATATTTAGTTTTTTAATTATTTAATATTTATGTATTCAACAAATTATATTTTTTTAATCTTGAACCCAAGAACAATTTATACAACAATGACAAGTATAGACATTAAAAATATCATTCAATACACAAATTCATAGTAGAACATTCAATAATGCTTTTATTATTTTTTAAAGATTAGATTAACATTATATTTTAGCATTTCATAATTATAAAAAATATCCTTAAATTGTATTAGGATAATTGTAACTAAAATTTAGTATTTTTACTATATTGCAATTCTATAAATATGCTTCTCAACTAAAATGGCAGGGACTAGCCATTACACGACCCTTTTTTATTTGAAAGCCATCTTGATATTGGAACTACCTTTGTAATGAAAAGTGGTTGATTGATATTCATGATTATTAAAATAATGATATCAAAATGTCGAGTATCACATTATAATTTTATTATCAAATGATCTAACAGAAAAGTGTTCAGTTTTACAAACTACCTCAGATAAAATTTAATTTCAAAGGGATTGATGAGCCTCTAAATTTTTTTGTCATACTTTTGATCATTCTATAGATTTAGACATGATTCAATTTATTGTGCATTTACTCTTGATTCACTTTTTGGACGGTAAGTACCCTTATTCTAATGTCCATCCTCATTATTTCTACGTTTCTGGATGTTGGGAATGTTGTAGCAAGTGAAAGTGAACATGGTACTGAAATAAGTGAGAAAATTTGTTCTAAAATTCTTTTACGAGATAAGAATGCTGATCCAGACATTTCATTCCCTAGTGTTATTCTTGATCTGCCTAAATTTGACAAAACTTGCAGCTTTTTTGAGAACTTTACCCTGATAACATATTTTGTGGGAAATCCCTTTAAGAGCCTTTTGAAACAATGGGTTCATAATCATTTACAAGGCCATAGTGTGAAACTAGAAGGAATTCATAACCTTATGAAAGACTTCTTCTTGTTTCAATTTAATAACCTAGAGCATTGTAAAGCCATTATTAATCATGGTCCTTAATTTATATGTAACACTCTGGTTATCTTTTCTCACTCAACCTGAGACTTTCAAGTTGTAAAACAAGCGAAACTGAAAATCTCAATCTAGGTTGAATTTCCTGGCTTGCCTCTCCCCCTTTAGGGTTTTATTGACCTGCTCATAAAACCCATAGGGTGCTTCATGTGTCATGAGCAAATCAATTTTTTTGCACCTCCTCCCGAAAAAAAGGATTGTGTGGAATTAGATTTGGCTCGAGATCTCAAAGAGACCATTAACATTCAAATTGGGAATAATCTTTTTTCTCAACAAGTTCTATATATCAATTTGCCAAACCCCTATTTTCGGTGCCAATCCTCAAACCATGTGACCTGAGAATGTCCCTTGACGGTGCATGTTCCTTCTACTCCTCAGGAAAAAGGTAGACATGATAGTGACCCTCAAAATTGTAACAATGACGGTTGGACCACAGTCATAAATAAAAGAATAATTCATTAAAAGCTAGTGGATTTTATTTGCGAACATCAATAATTTTTTATTGTTTTGAGCCTAGTCTGCAGTTTGTAAAAGGGTCGAGTCCCTTTCAAAAAAGTCCCCTTTACCCAAAAAAAAATACAGACGTAACCCTTTGAAAATTTAATTTTTTATTTAAATATTTTTGTTAATAATTAACCTTATATATATAGACACACAAATTAGTGTGATATAAATATTTAAAATAATAGGAAAAAATATACTCAAAAGGCAATTTCGACATGTGAAGAGTATTATACTATTATAGATGCTTTCGAAGATATGATTAGATTATAAGTCCATAGTTTACACCATCATTGTCCACAATGTTGATGGAGCTTCCTTTACGTATCTTTCAATTCAACTCTCATTTACTCTTTTGTCATGTACAAACTCATTGCAACTGTGATATAAGATTGTAATGATTTGTAATTTTTAGTCCTCACCAAGTAATTTTATTATTAAATTTATTTGAATAAATAATTTAACCAATAAAATTTTTGAACAAAATATTTTAATATAACAATTCTAAAATTTAACATCCAAAAAATAAAAAATATTCTTTTTAAAATATTTTATTTATATTAATATAATAATTACAATTATTTAATTGTTTAATAAATTTAGTCTTATTCCAATTTTCGTCAAATTTAACAAATTTTGATGTCACATAATTTATTATACATCAAAATTTTAAATAATTTTTTTATTTAAATTATATAAATTACATGAGCCCAATTATTAATTATTAAATCATAACTACATGTCAATTAAATAATATGGTGTATATAATCTTTAAGTTAGTTTTACAAGGTTTTTTTTTAGTTGGATTAAAAGTCAAATTTATTAAATGAATCTATTGGAGGGGTTGTAATCCAACTAATGAGGATGATGGTTTGTAATATATCTACCAAAGTACAAATAGTTCTAGATACATGATATGGAGAGTCAATCGGATTATAGCTAGGATCGTTCCCTAGTAGCTTAACCGATGGCCTTCTAATCCTATTTTTTTAACCAAAGGTATATTCAAATTTAAATCTATACTTATTCAATAATTATAATTCAAAAAATAACCACTGATATCTATATAACTTTGAACTTCTACATCAATTTTCTTTTTAATTTAATGTACGAATAATTTAACGTTCTACCATTAAATTTATCTATTTTTTTTAATATTTATTAAATGTATACATTTTAAAACATGTGTGATGTTCACATGGTTTTGAAGAAGCATGCACATAATCCACTGTGTGTTGTTCATTTAAGTATGAATGAATGAATGAAAGTTTTTAATAATGTCCACAAGGCCAATCAACCTATGGGACCCAAAAGCAAAACCAACTGATAAGATACCAAATAAACTACCCCACACTACTACTTCTACCTTTCCTCGATTTCTTTGCTAAGCTTGGATCTTCTGTTATGAGTTATAGTCAAGTAGTATGTTGTGTTTGCTATATTTTCCTCTTCAAACAAAGTTGTAAGTGCTACACCTTGTAGGATATCAATGTAACTACTCTGAATGTCCTCATATGTTATACATTCCATGATGAAATGCCATTTTGTTTCCACCGATCTAGACTTGCAAAACTGACAAACCCTCTCTGACCATTCCTTCTTGGGTGCTTTCCATCTCCCTGTTTCACATCTAAGATGCTGTGAACTAGTTCTTAGTTAGGCAATTAACATTTTAGCTTTCCACTTTATCTCCGCTCCTATATGGTGCTTTTGCTCATGGTCACTTGTGTGATTAAAGTTCTAGACATAGTATTCTCTTTTACATCCTAGTTATTTTGTCCACATGGCTATTTTGACTTTTTATTGCACATATCTTTTGATTTTTGCATTGGTGTTAGGACAGTCCTGCATTTTAGTATCCCATTTGCTCATCTATTTGTCATTTTGCTTCGTCCATGTGTTCTTCCTTCTATTTAGCTTTTCCCCTGCTACTATTTTGGACCAACGACATCCTTCCATGTTTTCCACTTTCTTCAGGTATATTAATAGTTAGATCAAGGTCGTTGCTTCCATCAAAAAGGTCCCAACCTCAACTAGCATGATCTCATATGGTACCATGGCTTTTATTTTGAAACTAGTGATTAAATGGTTTTGTAACCTTTCTATTTGTCTCCATTTCACCGCTGATGTGTTGCTGTGCCAAACTTCACAACCATATAACACTATCGGTATAACAAGCAGCCCAAAAAGAGTCAACTTGGTTTTCTAATCCCATAATTCAGTTGATTTGCATTTATTTTGGAGCATGTATAAGGCTTTCCACCCCCATTGTATCCTTTTAACTATACAAGCCTCCCAAATGAGATTACTATGGAAGTCAAGGCCTAAGTACTTGTATTCACTTACCACTTGCAAGAGGCCGCCTTCAAACTCAAAATTTAATTCTCTCTTTTTTCTTCTTAAGGAAAAAATCATGACGTTGTTCTTACTAATGTTCACCTGCATCTCACCTCTTGATAGAATAATTCTAGAGCTCTCAAATGTTCTTTCAAACCATGCTCCATTTTAGCCATTAGGATAAGGTCATCCATGTAAAGCAATAATTTTACCACATAAGAGACCGGTTGTACCCCGTTCCCACCCAAATTTTCAATCCACTCGCCTAACTTGTCAATATACAGCCTAAACAAAGTGGGGGATAGTGGGCACCCCTGCTTGACCCTGATGTCACTCCCAAAGCACTCAAATAAATCACCATTTGTTTTGATTTTGGCCTAGACTTGATCATAGACCCTGTGAATCACTACCCTATATTTTTTTAGTATATCCAATTCTTCCATTTTGTCGCAGAGTTTGCTTTTAATCACTGTGTCAAATGATTTTTTGAAATCAGCAAAGCAACAATAGACCTCTTCCCCCTGCTTGTCTCAAACCTTTTCAATCAAATGCCTAAGGGTGATGCAATGATCAATAGTAGAGTGTTTTGGTCTAAAACATGCCTGCCCTTTCGCTGTCTTAACTTCCTTTTCAACCCAAAGGCTAATTCTACATTCCACCATGCTACTAAAAAGTTTACCAAAAAGAGTATTAATCTTAATAATACGATAATTTGATGGATTATTGGCATCGCCGCTTTTGTGAAGGGGGATGACCATGCTAGTTGTCCAATTTTAGGGAAAGCCATATTGTATAACCCTATTGAATATCTTTTTTATGTGTGGTGAAAGATCTTCCAAACCCCATTTTAAAAATTTGGCTTACAACCCATCCAAGCCCTAAGCTTTGCCCATCACTAACTTTTTGATTCCTTCCTTGATGTCTATTGTGGAGAATAGTTTGTCCCTATTGACAATTATCGAGGGGGGGGGAGGCGGGGTGGCGGGGGAGGGAGCAGTTCTTGATTTTGATCTCTTTCCTACAACATTTTTGCATATTATAGCCATTGATTGTCAGAGATATTATTCTCCACATTTGTTTTAGCCTTCTGGAGTTCTCTCTAAAAACCTCTCGCATTATTCTTCCCCATAGTAACCTCTCAGATTATTGGTTTTCATGAACTCTTCTTTTTTATCTCTCACTAGATTTTTGTACACTTTTGTATGTGTTTTATCCTTACCTAAGACATTCATCATTCTTTTTGCCTCCTTGCAATCATCATCCAACCACATATTAGTTGGGAAGTTTTTTATACTTCTTTTGACTCTAGATCTCTTGTATTCCTTTAGCGCCCTGTGTATGATAGTCATCAAGTTCTCATTGTTTATTATTCTCTTGTACTAGTTTGCACTGCCTACAACCTGTGTTTCCTTAATCTGTTTTGTAAACATTGCTCTAAAAGTGTCCTGGTTCCCCTAATTCATAGTATTTTGCTTTGAAAATCTATTTTTTAATTTGGTTGAAGATTCGACCTCTGTTGATCAATTTTTTTTATGCTAATCTTTACATAAATAGGGTTATGATCTAATTTCATTTATGCTAGACAATTTCCTATCTCAACCTTTAATATCTATGATATAAAATTTTGTGAACAAAAGGCATAATCCACTACACTTTAGCCATTATATATTTGACATGTAATGTTTCCTGATTTCAACCATATTTTTATTCCATTACATATGATCAAATCATGTAAACTAATATTCCTAATAATTCAACCCCAAAATGATTGATACCTCCTTTTTTGTCTTGAGAAACCCATTCCCATTTATGATGTTCGTATTGGCACAAGATTATTAATCTGAAATGTCAAGGTGCTTTGGTGGGTAAGTTTTTAATATTACCCAAATTAACAAAGCGAGCAAACTCCCCTAATTTAGTCTTTCAAAACCGACATATTTGACCGAAAAGAGTTGGGATGGCTTTTTATGAACGATTCATTTAATAACAATGGATTTGGAGATCTTTAAATGGTGAGGAGAATAACAATTGGATTTGGCGATCAATGGAAATTAATGTGACGTCATCATGGGCTAAATTTGATACTCTTATGACCATATTTATTTTTTTCATTTTTTTTTTCAAAAAAAAATTAGTCTCATGAGCATCTTAAAATTTTAGGTGAACAATCGATTGACTACAAAATATTATTGGGAGTATTCTACTATGCAATATATGATTTAAATATAAGATTGGGATCAGTCAATAACAAAATAATTATCTGTAAAAATAAAAGGTTTCAATTTTAATATAGTAAGCAAAATCTTTTCACCCCACATTAATTTTCTTAGTTATCTGTATTAAGATTCTTTCCTTTTTTAAAAATTTGTTGAAACATGACCAACAAATTTTTCAAGAATTTATAAATCTATTTTTCACAAATGTCTTTTCTATCATATCTCTTTTAAATATTTATATTAAGATTATCTCCTTTTTTTAAATTTGATGAAACATGATCAATACGCTTTAAAAGAATTTATAGATATGTTCATCATAGATGTCCTTTCTATTATCTCCCCTAATCAAAGTGAAACTTGATTATTTACTCCACTTTCTCTTGAAAAAATAAATGTAATATATTTGCAATGAATAATGACAAAGCTTCAAGGCCATATAACTTTCCCAACAATTTTTTATCAATATTTTTGGAACTTAAAAATATACAAAGTTATTAAAATAGTGATTATCAATTTAAATTATGAAAATGATATGTGCGCAGACATTAAATCATAACTACCTGCCATTTAATTAATATGGTGTGCAAGTTGATTTTACACACTTCCCCATTCATAATATTGAATGTATGCCCTCAAGATTCCCAAGAAAATTATTATATCTAGAAAGTTTATAAAACCTCGCAATCAAACTGCCATTTAATGTTTTCCACGTGTCTAATGTCACTTTGAATATACTTGAAAGGATTTGTCATATCACACAAAATGACACGTTCAAACGCTTGAAACTTTCATGGAAGGTAGCCCATATAAATGGTCATATGGTGACAAATAATATTTATGGAAAAATTGTGTCAAATTTTATATATATATATATATATATGAATATGATGTGTTATGAAGGTATATTACTGGCAACAATGATAAAAATTATATATTTTATGAATCATTTCACACAATTTTTATAATCCAATATTTATAAAATGACGCAATTCATATGATCAAACATATTCATAAAAATATTTATTTTAAAATAAAAAAGGATAAATAATTGTTCAACTTATATTCATAATAATAATAATAATAATACGTAAGAGCTAATATATGTAATTTTATAAAATTGATCAAGTGTGGGAGCGAACAATAAAGTTTTTGAACCCTTTCATAGCTAAGGTTTCTCTTTAGTCGGTGGGCAAGACAATTGATTCAATTGGCAATAGGATAGATGACTCGACTAGCATGGACAGATCTGACCACTTATTTTCTTCTACTAGGTTGTCACTCAGGAAGGGGATCGCAGAGGTGGGTGGAGGGCCGTAGGGTTTGGCTCTTTCATTTTCCCTTGCTGGAGAGGCAACAGATGTAACAGGCCCTCCCTTTTCTAAATTTGTTTCACATGCGAAAACATCTATGGAAAAATTGGCTTTACTTTTTGGGTTCCACAAAATTTTCACCAATTGTCTCCTTTAAGGAGGCACTTGAGGAGGTGCTCCGTAATGAATAATGGTTTGCAGCTAGAGGTTTAGTTTGCATATGTGATAGGTTTTGGACTTCTCTCTAGGGTCTTCATCAATGGATTTTTGAATCAGGGCAACTTATTGTGGAGGTCAAACTGGAAATTTACCCCTGTGCCAAAGGTTTCTTCATTGTTGTTTTTGACTGTCTTGTTGATTAGAACAAGATCATTTAGGCCAAATCTTGGAGATGGGATCAACACCTCCTATTTTTGATGTTGGCATGTTGTTGTCGTTATTGTCAAAAGGGTGAATCTTGTGAAGGTACATGGTGAGTGATCATCAAGGTATGTGATAAGGTGAGTTTGTAGTTATCATTGATGTCACTGAGATTGTCATTGATGGCATTAAAGTTGTTGTTACATATTGTGAGTCTTGATTATCAAGTGAGCATTGAAGCTTGGTGATGAGGCTTTAGGTCTGCATAAGGTCATGAGAGAATGTTGATCATAAAGATATTGTTTTAGTGGTGTGAGAGTGTTTTCTGAAGAATGTTCTTGTTTAATATCATTGAGATAAGCATGTTTGAGTTCTAGTTCTTGAGCATAAGGTGTCTTGAGAAGCCTAGTCTAAAACATGTGAGAAGGTGTGCATAGTGAAGTTTGGTGAAGTAAGTGAGAAAAATCTTGTGAGAGGTTGTTTGTCATTGTGTGAACATGTAAGTAAAGTGTAAATACTTTCATAAGTGTTTCAAGGTTACTTGTAAAGTTTCAAGTGCTTGAGAAGCCTAATCTGGCACTAGTCATGGCATGTAAAGTCCTAGTGAGAAGGTTTGAGCATGGTGGCTTGGTGAGATGAGTATACACAGGCATGAGTGGATGTATGAGGTTGTTTGAACATGTATGTTAGGCATTGTAACACTCATGAGAGTTTCAGGGTGAGCCAACAGGGATAAGATCTTCAGACCAAGTCTGCACCTAGACCACTTCTAGACCTTGATTGGCCTAATAAGGTTTCATTATCTGTTGTCAAGGCATGTAAAGAATGTATGTCAATGATAAAACATGATAGAGGTTGCTTAAGCATGTGAGTGAGTTGGAGAGTGCATGTAAAGAGGCATGGAGGTTAGTTATAAGGCCTAATATGGTTTGCAGGTCAAGGTCTTGAAGAGCAAAGAGAAATAGTGTGGCCTAATGAGGGGTCATGATCATATTTCAAGGTGTTTGAGATCATGTAAGCATTGACAGAGGTAAGGCATGTTATTTCAAATTTTTTCATGCATTTTGAGGTCAAGGTTTACATGAAAATGCATAAAAAGTGGTCTTTAGGTCTCTCAATTGCATATAATGATGGGTTCTTAACTCGAGAATGATTTTCTTATGTTTGTTAGCTCTTCAAAACTATACATGGTAACCTAAGCTATTCATGGTAGATGGGTAAGGGTCATATCTCAAAATTCTAAGAATTAGTTTTTAGATTGAGGGGCTATGTTTTATGAATGATTGTTAAGAGTGGAAACAAGTTTAAACCCTCCTAGAACCCTAATAAGGACCCGATGTTGAAAATGTTGATCAAAAGTGCCTGTAATGGATTGGTATACTTAGGTAAACTATTTAAGTTTGTATTCAACTCTTGCAGGCACCTATAGGTGTGATTGAGTTTTCAATATAGAAAAGTGTTAATTTCTTGAAGATTTATTATAGCAGTAAGACTTGACCAAGTCAAAGTATGGAAATGGATGGAGGATGTAGCTTGAGACATGTATTTTATGTCCATGAAGGTTTATGTATAGGTTATAGGCTTTAGGTGTGCAAATTTGGTGTTACAATTTGGCAAGTCGTTAATAGGCCAAATGGTGCAAACAATGAGAAACCCAAGCATCGGTGAGAAGATGAATAGGAATGTGTTATCATGATATAATGTTAAAACCAAGTACATGAATTTTTTTTTGACATTGGTATGTCTTATTCATTCTTGATATAAAGTTTAGAATTTAGGTATAGTGGTGAAAAGATGAAGCCAAAATGGCTTGTCTGGCTTAGTGAGGACTGTGTGTAATGAGGTCAACAAATTGGTCTGTAAGACTAATAGTTGACACTAGACCATATGATGTTTATATTTGAAGATGGTATGGACATGTCATATATTATTTTGAATTCATTAGGAGTCTTTGAAATTGGTCATACATGTGTTGAAGGTAAATGTCACCATGACTATGCTTTAAGGTAAATTGACAGTTTTGTGTAAGCAAGTTACAATAATGAATTTGAGGCTCTATTCCCTAAGATAAAGTATCTAATGCATATGGTGTTGTTTTTTGTGACTTGAAATACTTGTTCATGATTTTGGAAATTTTGTAATTTAGTATAAGATGTCAAAAAATTGAAGTCAAAATGGTTTGTCTGGGTCATGCAAGACTGCATGAGATAAGGTCAGAAGATTGGTATGCAAGACCAATGTTTGATATTAGAGATTGTAGTTTTTTGTGATTGAGGTTGTTTTGAAGATGTTATAGAATATTTTTAATGTATTCAGAATCACTGAAATTATCCTTTTAGGTGTTGGATGTCAAGTAGTTTCATGATTCACTTTTAACAGTCCTGGGAGTTCCAAGTGGGCATACTGAAGAGATGAGTTTAAGCTTTTTTGCCCTGATTTGAAGTGTTTCAAGTATATGGTGATGAATCTGAGGTCATATAGACTCTGCACTTAGTTGATCATGTTTGAGTGGCTTACGTGAGTTTGAGCTTCAATTTTGAAAGGTAGATTTTTGGTGTACACATGCCTAATAGGATTGAGTGCTAATGAGGGGTTTCAAGTGGTGATTTATTGTAAAATGTATTATTGAGCCTAGAATACATCAATGGGGTTATATTTTAGTGGCATACAAAGTGTTCTTTTTGTGGGTATATTTTGAAAGTGTTCCAAGGAGATCAAATGGTAACGTGTACTAATGAAGGCCTAATTGAATTAGGTCTCCATGAGTCCTAAAAGTGAAATGAGGTATGATAGAGATATGATAGACCAAAAGGGAATCAATATTCATTTTAATAATGTTTATAAGATGTCATAAGACTTATTCCATGTCTGACCTAAGAGTTTAAGGATGATTAGTTGATTAAGTGGCATATGAACAAGGAATGGTATATATACAAGGCAGTTTTAGGCTTATTTGTGTAAGTAGAGAGTTTGTGAATGAAATAAAACATTTTTAAGCAGAAGGAGGTCTTGTAAAACATCATAGGAGTGTATATAATATGTAATGAAGATATAATATGGGTATTATAGATTAATATCAAGGTCATATGACCTAATCTATCTTGAAGAGACCTAGTTGAGCAAAGAAGCCTAAAAGGCAGTTTGAGAGAGATAGAAGAGTAAGAGGAGATAAAGAAGGTGATCATCATCTATTGTGTGAGAAACATTGTTTTTTGAAGTTGATAAAAAAAATTATGTGTCTGAGTTGTTGCTGAGTCATCTAAGGGGTTGGTTCCTCCTTGCAGGTTGATGCTTGTTAAAGCCTAGTTGAGTGGGTGCATGACTAGTTGGGGTTGGTGCTCCAAGTAAAGTTGGTGCTTCATTAAAGATTGGTTTTTGTCTTATATGACTATAGTCTATTTGTAAAGATCAGTTGGTTTTCTTCCACTTGAGGTTTTCCCATATATGTAATTTGTTATCTTGTTTCATTATCTTGTATGGTTACATCTGCTTTGCTAGATGTTCATGTTTGTATGAATGGTTCACGTATGCTTAAGTGGAATTGAATGATTGTTTTGAATACATGATTCACCCCCCCTCTCATTTATTTTGCTTCCAATAATTGGTATTAGAGCTTGGTCTTTTGAAGCAAGCCTAACAACCTAAAGGAGATCCTCCAAGCAAGGATGGCTAGTAGTCAAGTTTAAGGAGGTTTATTTACCAATAAGGCTCCATTATTCAATGGGACTAATTATGATTTTTGGAGCATAAAAATTAGGACATATCTAATGTCAATAGGTGTGGCATATGGCAGTCATTATTAGATGGATACAGTGCACTTCATACACCACCAACTGATCTAGTAGGCAAGAAGGAAAGTGAGAGCGATTTCAAGGCAATGAATTCATTATATGTGGCCTATAAAAGGTATATTTTGTGAAGGTAATGCACTATGAGTCATCCAAGGTGATATAAGACAATTTGAATAGTATATATGAAGGAGACACGAAGGTGAAGAAGGCTAAATTAGAGACTCATAAAAGACAGTTGAAAGTTTGAGTATGAAGGAAGATGAGATCATTCCATCCTACATGTTAAGGGTTGATGAAGTGGTCAATGTCATTAGAGGAATAGGAGAATAAGTGAAATAATCTATAGTTGTTCAAAAGGTATTGAGATCACTAACTCCTAATTTTAATTCTAAGGTGTTTGTAGTAGAAGAGATGCAAGATTTGAACAAGATAGAAATAGATGGGATTCATGGCATCTTGACTACCTATTAGATGAGAAAAAATGAAGGAAAACCTCCCAAGAAGGAAGCAACATTCAAGAATAGGAAAATTTTCTACACCAAAGAAGATAATAACTAATCTGATGTAAGTGACACAAGTACATTTTATAGTGATGATGACAGTAATGAACATGAACTTGAAAATAATAAAACCTTATTCATGGCTATAAAAATAGACAATGAAGATTGTTTAAAAGGGAAAGGCCTTATGAATGATGAATAATCAAATGAAGAAGAGGCTATAGTGAACCTTGAGGTAGAATTGGTGAGTACTCTAGAGGACTTGAAGTTCCAAAGAAAGAAGAATCACAAACTATTATCATTTGTTAAGGACCATGAAGAGCAAATTGGTTTATTTGAAGAGAGATTGAGTACAACATCCAAGGAACATGATGATATATTAAATTAGGTTTAAACTTGGATGGATATTGTCACCGATAGCCTAAAGGCTAAGGAAGAAGAATACACCATATATAAATCAGAAATAGATTCCTTAAATTCATATTTGGATCAAGTAACTAGCAAGATGATGACTATGAGAGGTTTGAAAAGAGCACTGAGGCTCTAGATGACATCTTGATTAGTCATAAGTCTGCAAGTGATAAGATAGGTCTTGGTTTCAAATAAGACCAAAGTGAGGTAGTTCAATTCAAGGCAAAAGGCTAATGAATACAAGAAGGTCAACATGAAGTGACCAATCAGACAACCTAATGCTATAAGGTATGCTAATTCATTCAATGGTTACTATTTTTCATGCAATCAGTTTGGTCATAGAGCAAGAGAGTTTAGAAGACCCTCTAAAAGTGAATATGCATGGAATTATGAAAGGAATCATCAATCAAGAGGTATGAATAAGGTATTTGCTACAATTGTCATAATGTGGGACACATTGTAATATTTGGTCCTAATAGAGTTAGAAGGTCATCAAGTCAAAATCAGAAGTTCAAAGCCCCTAGAGTGCAAGAGAGAAGGTAAATGAATGTGTGAAAACCAAAGACAGTAAAGTTGAGTCATGATCAATCTAAAAGTCCAAGTGGACTATTTGATATGGTAGAGCATACTTCAAATGTGAAATCAACTCAAAAATGTTCATTATTAGCTTAGAGTGTTGACCACATGGATGATGAAGAGGTCAAGCCGAAGAGACTAATCAAGCCTAAAAGGATCCTGAAGGATATTATTTCTTATGAGAGCATGGAGATCTGGGAATCTCCTAAGTTTGTGTTACATTAGTGCCCTATGGAAAGGGATGAATCCATTAGGCTTCATGAAGACACTCTTAAATTAGTAGAATCATGGTGGATGCTTGGTTTGAGGGGGAGCTATTCAAGTTGTTCTTAAGCTCCAAGAGTAGTTTCTGACAAGCATAAATGGTTTCAGAATTCTGTTGATTCATTTGGTGAGCTCAAGTTGTGAAGAAAAAGGGAGAGTTACTATTTATTCAGTTAACATCAAGAGTTTGATAGCTTGGTAAGTAATCTTGAGGTTCTTAGTTCAATTAAAGACTATGATTGGTCTAAGGGGGAGCTTGATAGCTCTGAGTTCTTTTTCAATTTCTGAGAGTAGTTGCCAAAGAGAGAGAATAAGTAGTTTTAGAAGTTGTCGTGTGTATGACCATTTATAATTAATGTCAAAGGGGGAGAAATTTCAAGAAGGAAGATTAATTATATTGGGGTAGATGAGAGTGATCAGATTGAGGAATGTTTTGCCATCAATGACAAAGGGGTAGTTTATTGGCATGTTGTTGTCTTAGGTGTCAAAAAGGTGGATCTTGTGAAGTTACATGGTGAGTTATCATTGAGGTATGTGACATGGTGAGTTATCATTGATGGCATTGAAGTTGTTGCATCTTATGATTCATGATTGTTATGCGAGCATTGAAACATGGTTATGAGGATCTAGGTCTGCATAAGGTCATGAGAGAATGTTGATCAGAAAGAGATTATTGCTATGGTGTGAGAGTGTTGTATGAATAATGTTATTGTTTAATATAATTAAGGTAATAATGTTTAATTACTAGTTCTTAAGCACAAGGTGTCTTGATGAGCCTAGTCTAAACCTTGTGAGAAGGTGTGCATAGTGAAGTTTAGTGAAGTGAGCACAAACTTGTGAGAGGTTATTTGGCATTATGTGATCATGTAAGTAAAGTGTATATACTTTCAAAAAAATTTAAAGGTTAGTTTTCAAGTTTATCATGCAAGTAAAGTGTAGATACTTTTTAGAAGTGTTTCAAGGTCAGTTGTCAAGTTTTCAGTGCTTGAGAAGCCTAGTCATGGCATGTAAAGTCTTAGTGAGAAGGTTTGAGCATGGTGGATTAGTGAGATGAATCAACACAAGAATTATTAGATGTATGAGGTTGTTTTAGCATGTATGTGAGGCATTGGAATATCCATGATAGTCTTAGGGTGAGCTTATAGGGATAGGACCTTCAGACCAAGTATGCACCTATACCACTTTTAGACCCTGCCTGGCCTAATAAGGTGTCATGATTTATTGTGAATGGATGTGAAGGTTGTATAAAAGTTATAAATAATTATATAGGATGAATAATAATGTGAGTGAGTTATAAAGTGCATATAAAGAGGCATGAAGGTCAGTTTTAAGGCCTTATGTGGTTTGCAAGTCAAGGTCTAGAAGAGCAAAGAGAGAGAGAGTCTAGCCTGATGAGGGGTCATGATCATATTTCAAGGTGTTTGAGATAATTTAAGTATTGATAGAGTCAAGGAATGTTGTTTAAATTTTTTTCATGTAATTTGAGGTCAAGGTTTGTAAGAAAATGTATAAAAAGTGGTTTTTAGGTCTCTCGAGTGCATAAAATGAAGGGTTCTCAACCCTAGAAGGATTTTATTATGTTTTTTAACTCATAAAACATATGCATGGGAACCTGATATATTCATGGTATATGGGGAAGGGTCGTAGCTCAAAATTTCAATAATTATTTTTTGGATTAAGGGGCTATGCTGTGTGAACGATTGTTAAGAGTGGAAATAGGTTTAAACCCTCCTAGAACCCTAATAAGGACCTGATGTAGAAAATGATGATCAAAGTGCCTAGAATGGATTGGTGTGATTAGGTAAGATATTTAAGGTTGTACTAAACTCTCCTAATCACCTCTAGGAGTGATTGAGTTTTCAAGTGTGTCAGTAGATCCTACAGGAAAGTGCTAATTTCTTAGAGATTTATTATAGCAGTCAGATTTAACCAAGTCAAAATATGAAAATAGATGAAAGATGAATATTTAGACATGTAGTTTATGTCTATGAATGTGTAAATATATTTTCTAGGCTTTAGGTGTTCAAATTTGGTGTTCCAAGTTGTTTAGTCACTGACAGGCCAAATGGTGCAAATAGTGAGAAACCCAAGCAGTAGTGAGAAAATGAATAGAAATGTGTTATCATGAAAGAATGTTAAAAACAAGAGCATGAATTTTTTTTTTGAGAATGGTATGTCCTATTCATGCTTGTTATAAATGATCCGTAAACTGAAAAATATAAGTGTATTACATTCAAAAATCACTTGTTCTTGTTTATGAGATCCTTCAAAGTTCCACTTTCTTGTGTTTAATTTGCATAAAGAAATTAAAATCAGAATTAAAATGAAGATTATAATGCAATAATAAACAGAGAAAATCAAAGACAACACCAGCAAGTCGATAACGGAGTTTGGCTTCAATAGCCTACATCTCCGAGTCCATTCCAAGTGAAAACTGTTCTATTAAAATGCTGCAACAAAAGGCTTCAAAACCTTTACAAATCTTCAATTTCACCTTCTCTGATCTTTATATGCTTGTAAATATTTCTCCTTGACCTGAAAACAAAAGTCCAAGGCCGTACAAGGCAAAAACAAGGCTCTAATCCTCTTAATTTTCTTTACACAGGCAGAAATCCATGTCAAAACAAGTAAAAATAACTACCTTTTATAACACTTCAACCACTGTGGCTGAAGCGGTCAAGGCACTTCCCTTTTACACGGGAGGTCAAGAGTTCAAAACCTCTTCCTCCTTTCTAGGCGCTCAGGGTCTTCTCCCTAGGCGCCAAGCATGCAATTTGAATCTTCTTCCCTCCATTTTTGACGCTTAGACTAATTCATTATCCCACGCCACGTGTCAACCTCCCATTGGTCCACTTGTCGCATGTAAATAATGCCACGTCACTTGTCGACACCAAATTTTTCCCTGTTGAACCAAAACTTTAGCGGCCTATAACTTTTGCATACGGTGTCCGTTTTTCGAACCGCGAAAAGCGTCGAAAAGATCTCGACGAGTACTACAATGTGAAAATGATTTGAACTAAATTTGAAGACTTTTGCAAAATATAACAGTACATGGATCCATTTGGATCAATAAATCTTATAAGTTAGGTAGGATGGTGAAAATGATGAAGCTAAAATGGCTTGTTTGGCTCAGTGAGGATTATGTCTAATGAGGTCAACAAATTGGTCTGTAAGACCAATAGTTACCACTAAACCATATGATTTTTATGTTTTAAGATGGTATGGATATTTCATATAATATTTTTAATTCATCACAAGTCTTTTAAATTAGTCATATAGGTGTTGAAGGTCAATGTCACCATGACTGTGCTTTAAGGTAAACTAGTAGTTTTGAGTAAGCAACTTGCAGTGATGAGTTTGAGGCTCTATGCCCTGAGTTGAAGATATATAATGCACATGGTATTGTTTTTCATTAATTGAAATTAGTATTCATGCTTTTTTAAATCTTGGAATTCAGTATAAGAGGTTGAAAAGTTGAAGTCAAAATGAATTATTTGGTTCATGCAAGACTATATGAGATAAAGTTAGAAGATTGGTTTGCAAGACCAATATTTGATATTAGATATTATGGTTTTTTGTGATTGAGGTTGTTTTGAAGATGTTATATAATATTTTTAATGTATTAAGAATCATTTAAAGTATTATTTTAGGTGTTGGATGTCAAGTAGTTTCATGATGGCTTTTGACAGTCCTGGCAGTTCTGAGTGGGAATACTGAAGAGATGAGTTTAAGCCTTTTTTTCCTAAGTTGAAGTGTTTCAAGAATATGGTGATGACCTTGAGGTCATATAGGATCTTCCTATGTACTTGGTTGATCATGTTTGAGTGGATTAAGTGAGTTTGAGCTTCAGGTATTGAAAGGCAAATTTTTGATGTACAGGGGCCTAATATGATTGAGTACTAATGAGGGGTTTCAAATAAGGATTTGTTGTAAAATGTCTTATTGAACATATAATAAATTATATGGTGTATATTTTATTTGAAAATGAAGTGTTCTTACCATTGGTGTATTTTAAAATGTTCCAAGGAGATCAAAGGGTAATGTGTACTAATGAAGGCCTAATTGAATTAGGTCTCCATGAGTCCTAAAACTGAAATGGAGTCTAATAGAGTTAATATAGACCAAAAGGGAATCAATATTCAGTTGAATCATGTTTATGAGATGTACTAAGAGCTATTCCATGGCTGACATAAGAGGTTAAGGGTGATTAGCCGACTAAGTGGCATATTAACAAAGAATCGCATATATACAAGGCAATTTTAGGCCTATTTGTGTAAGTAGAGAGTATGTAAATGAAATAACACATTGTTGAGAAGAAGGAGATATTATAGACCATAAAAAGAGTGTACAAAATATTTAATGAAGATATAATAGGGGTATTGTAGATGAATATCAAGGCCATATGACCTAATCTATCTTGAATAAACCTAATTGAGTGAAGAATTCTAGAAGGCAGTTTGAGAGAGATAGAAGAGTGAGAAGAGCTAAAGAATGTGATCATTATCTGTTGTATGAGAAACAAGGTTTTATGAATGTGATCAAAATTTTCAGGTGGCTGAGTTGGTGCTGAGTCATCTAGGGGGTTGGTACCTCCTTGCAGGTTGATTCTTGTTAAAGCCTAGTTGAGTGGGTGTTTGACTAGTTGGGGTTGATGCTCCATGTGAAGTTAGTGCTTCACTAAAGATTGGTTTTTGTATTATATGAGTGTAATTTATTTTCAAATATAAATGGGTTTTCTTCCCCTTGAGTGTTTTTCACATATGTAATGTGTTATCTTTTTTCATGATCTTGTATAGTTGCATATGCTTTGCTAGATGTTCATGTTTGTGTGAATGGTTCCTGTATGCTTAAGTGAAATTGAATAATTATTTTTAAGACACTGATTCACCCTCCCCCCTCATTAATTATGCTTCCAACAATTTTTATCATATCTTGGTCTTTTGAAGTAGGCTTAATATCCTAAAGGAGATCCTAGAAGCAAGGATGGCTAGTAGTCAAGTTCAAAGAAGTTTATGTACTAGTAAGGCTACGTTATTCAATGGGACTAATTATGATTTTTATAGCATTAGAATGAGGGAATATCTAATGTCAATGGGCCATGACATATGGCAATCGGTTATGGAAACCAAGAGAGAAGGTAAATGAGTGGATGGAAACCAAAGATAGTAAAGTTGAGTCATGATCACTCTAAATGCCCAAGTGGATTGTTTGATATGGTAGATTATACTTCAGATGTGAAATCAAGTCAGGAATGTTCATTATCAGCTCATATTGTTGACCACATGGATGATGAGGAGGTCAAGCCAAAGAGACTAATCAAGCCTAAAAGGATCCTCAAGGATATTTGGTCTTGTGAGAGCATGGATATCTAGGAATCTCCTAAGTTTATGTTGTGTTAGTTCCCTATGGAAAGGGGTGACTCCATTAGGATTTATGGAGACACTCTTTAGTTAGTAGAATCATGGTGGAGGCTTGTTTTGAGGCGGAGCTATTCAGGTTGTTCATAAGCTCCAAGAGTAGTTGTTTACAAGCATAGATTATTTAAGAATTTTGTTGATTCATTTGGTGTTCTCAAGTTGTGAAGACAAAAGGGGAGTTAATATTTATTCAGTTGACATCAAGAGTTTGGTAGCTTGGTAAGTAATCTTGAGGTTCAAAGTTCATTTGAAGACTATTCCTTGTCTAAGGGGGAACTTGGTAGATCTTAGTTCTTTTACAGTTTCTGAGAGTAGTTGCCAAAGAGGGAGAATAAGTGGTTCTTGAAGTTGTAGTGTGTATGGCCCTTTGTCATTAATGTCAAAGGGGGAGAAAGTTCAAGAAGGGAGATTGATTAGATTGAGAGATATGAGACTGATGATATTGAAGAATGTTCTTCCATCAATGACAAAGGGGGAGTTTGTTGGTATGTTGTTGTAATTGATGTCAAAAGGGTACATCTTGTGAATGTACATGGTGAATGATCATTGAGGTATGTGATAACATGAGTTTGTAGTTATCATTTATGTCACTGAGATTATCATTGATGGCATTGAATTTTTTATTGCATATTGTGAGTCTTGATTGTCAAGTGAGCATTGAAGCATTGTTATGAGGCTCTAGGTCCACATAAGGTCATGAGAGAATGTTGATCAAAAAGAGATTATTGCAATGGTGTGAGAGTGTTTTCTAAAAAAAAATTCTTGTTTAATATCATTGAGGTAATAATTTTTAAGTACGAATTGTTGAGCACAATGTGTCTTGATAAGCCTAATTTAGACCTTGTGAGAATGTGTGCATGGTGAAGTTTGGTGAAGTAAGTGAGCACAAGCTTGTGAGAGGCTGTTTGACATTGTTTAATCATGTAAGTAAAGTGTAGATACTTTCAGAAGTGTTTCAAGGTCAGTTGTTAAGTTTCATGTGCTTAAAAAGCCTAGTCATGGCACTAGTCATGGCATGTAAAGTCCTAGTGAGAAGGTTTGAGCATAGTGACTTGGTGAGATGAGTGAACATAGGCATGATTAGATGTATGAGTTTGTTTGATCATGTATGTGATTCATTGGAACAATCATGAGAGTCTTAAGGTGAGCCTACATGGATAAAACCTTTAAACCAAGTTTGCACCTATACCACCTTTAAACCTTGTTTGGCGTAATAAGATGTCATGATATGTTGTCAAGGTATGTGAAGGATGTATGGAAGTTATAAATAATGAGAGAGGTTTATTAAAAATGTGAGTGAGGTGGAGAGTTCATGGAAAGAGGCATGAAGGTCAGTTTTAAGGCATAATGTGGTTTGCAGGTCAAGGTCTAGAAGAGCAAACAGTGAGAGTGTGGCCTAATGAGGGGTCATGATTAGATTTCAAGGTGTTTGAGCTCATGTAAGCATTGACAAAGGTAAGGCATGTTGTTTCAAGTTTTTTCATGTAGTTTGAGGTCAAGATTTGCAAGAAAATGCATAAAAAATGGTTTTTAGATATCTTGAGCGCACATAAGGAAAGGTTCTCAACTCAAAAAGGATTTTCTTATGTCTATTAGCTCATTAAACATATGCATGAGAATATAAGATAATCATGGTTTATAGGGAAGGGTCTTAACCAAAAATTATTGGCATTATTTTTTGGATTGAGGGGCTATGCTTTATGAACAATCGTTAAGAGTGGAAACATGTTTAAACCCTCCTAGAACCCTAATAAGGGCCCGATGTTGAAGATGTTGATCAAAAGTGCCTATAATGGATTGGTATGCTTAGGTAAATTATTTATGGTTGTATTCAACTCTTTTAGGCACCTCTAGGCATGATTGAGTTGTCAAATGTGTGAGTAGATCCTACAGGAAAGTGCTAATTTATTGAAGATTTATTGTAGCAGTAAGATTTGACCAAGTCAAAGTATACAAATGGATGGAGGATAAATCTTGAAGCATGTAATTTATGTCCATGAAGGTTTATGGACATGTTCTAAGTTTTAGATGTGAAAATTTGGTGTTCCAATTTGGTTAGTCGCTAGTAGGCCAAATGGTGCAAATAGTGAGAAACCCAGGCAATAATGAGAAGATGAATAAGAATGTGTTATCATGATAGAATGTTGAAATCAAGTGCATGTAAATATTGTTTGACACTGGTATGTCCTATGCATGCTTGGTATAAATCTTGGAATTTAGGTACAATGGTGAAAATGGTGAAGCCAAAATGCCTTGTTTGGCTCAATGAGGACTATGTGTAATAAGGTCAACAAATTGGTTTGCAAGACTAATAGTTGCCACTAGACCATATGATGCTTATGTTTGAAGATGGTATGGATATGTCATATAATATTTTGAATGCATCAAGAGTATTTGAAAGTGGTCATACATGGGCTGAAGGTCAATGTCACCATGACTATGTTTTAAGGTAAACTTGTAATTCTGAGTAAGCAAGTTGCAGTGATGAGTTTGAGGCTGTATGCCTTGAGTTGGAGTATATAATGCATATGGTTTTATTTTCTGAAACTTGAAAGTCTTGTTCATTCTTTTGAAAATCGTAGAATTTAGTATAATACGTTGAAAATTTAAAGTCAAAATGGCTTGTCCTGTTCATGTAAGATTGTACGAGATAAGGTCAGAAGATTGGTCTGCAAGATAAATATCTGATGTTAGAGCTTGTGGTTTTTTGTGATTGAAATTGTTATGAAGATGTTATAGAATCTTTTAAATGTATTGATAATCATTGAAAGTATCCTTTTAGGTGTTGGATGTCAATTAGTTTCATGACTAGCTTTTGATAGTCTTGGTAGTTCTGAGTGGGCATATTGAAGAGATGAGTTCAAGCCTTATTGCCCTCAGTTGAAGTATTTCAAGTATATGGTGATGGAATTGAGGTTATATAGACTCTATATATGCACTTGGTTGATCATGTTTGAGTGGCTTAAGTGAGTTTGAGCTTCAGTATTGAAAGGTAATTTTTTCGTGTACATAGGCCTTATAGGACTGAGTACTAATGAGGGGTTTTCAGTAGTGATTTATTGTAAAATATTTTATTGAGCATAGAAGACATTAGTGGGGGTCTATTTGAGTGGAATATGAAGTGTTATTTATGTGGATGGATTTTGAAAGTGTTCCAAGGAGATCAAAGGGTAACATGCACTAATGAAGGCCTAATTGAATTAGGTCTCCATGAGTCCTAAATGTGAAATGAGGTCTAATAGGGTTATGATAGACTAAAAGGGACTCAATATTCATTTGAATCATGTGTAATAGATGTCTTAAGACCTATTCCATGGATGACCTAAGAGGTTAAGGGTGAGTATCTGACTAAGTGGCATATGAACAAGAAATGGTATATATATATATATAAAGTCGTTTTAGGCCTATTTATGTAAGTAGAGAGTATGAGAATAAAATAACACATTGTTGAGTAGGAGTTCCTTTAGACCATCATAAGAGTGTAGAGGATCTATAATGAAGGTTTAATAGGGGTACTGTATATGAATATCAAGGTCATATGACCTAATCTTTCTTGAAGAGACCCAGTTGAGAGAAAAAGCCTAGAAGGTAGTTTCAGAGAGATAAAAGAGTGAAAAGAGATAAAGAAGGTGATCATCATCTGTTGTGTGAGCAACAAGGTTTTATGAAGGTGATCAAAACTTTTAGATGGTTGAGTTGGTGCTGAGTCATATAGGGGTTTGGTGCCTCCTTGCAGGTTTATGCTTGCTAAAATCTAGTTGAGTGGGTGCTTGACTAGTTGGGGTTGGTGTTCCATGTGAAGTTGGCGCTTCACTAAATATTGGTTTTTGTCTTATAGTAATGTAGTCCATTTTCAAAGATCAAAGGGTTTTCTTCCCCTTAAGGGTTTCCCACATATGTAGTGTGTTATCTTATTTCATGATGTTGTATGGTTGCATATGTTTTGCTAGATGTTCATGTTTGTATGAATGGTTCATGTATGTTTAAGTGGAATTGAATGATTGTTTTGAAGTCACTGATTCACCCTCCCCCTCTCAATGATTGTGCTTTCAACATTTGAAACTATGTTTCCCAGATTTTAATCCTTTGGTTGAAAACCTCTCCCTTAGACCTATTTGGGTTCGGTTATTGTATCTTCCTCTTCAATTTTGGGCATATCCTTGTTTGTTGGCTATTGGTGGAACCTTGGGTGTTATGCTGGACATTGACGCTTCTACTTCAAACTTATTCCGCACTACCTTCGCTAGGATTCTTGTTTACCTAGATGTCTATCTAGATTTTCTAGCAATGATTGTGTTGAAAGTCAATGGCCACTGTTTGACTCAATGCATTGATTGTGAAGTGATTCACTTCAGGTGTCGAAATTGTTTCAAAACCGGTCATTTATTTGCTTCTTGTCAAAGCCCCAAGCACAAAGTGGATTCCTCTTGGGGGAAGGTTGATGCGACAATCTTCTCACTATTTTTCCAAATAATAATTTTGATCTACCTTCGGTAGTAGTTTTGGAAGCCATTATTGAAGAGGTTCATATATCCCACTTTGCTTAGATTGAGCCTATTCCTTTGTGATCAGAGGATGCCGAGTTGGCTAGGTACAGTGACATGATTTTAGATTTTAGGAGCAAAGTTTCTAATGGATAATCTTTGGATATGTGTATTTATTCTAGTGATGAATTTGGTAAAAAATGTAATCAAGAAGACTGGACTATAGTGAGAAGTAAGAAGAAAGGATGTCTTACTCCTAATTCTCCTTTTAAGATACTTCGCTCTCAAAATAAAGTGAATAAGGGAGAGTTGTAGGTGTGTTATGATTGTATTTTTTTATAATTGATAGTTTTTTTGTTTTTGGTTGCGTCCTATATGACACCACGACCATGTTTGCCCTGGGTTTTTAATCCTATTATTGATGGTTCATGTACTTTGACTTTTGGTATTCTCTTATACCTTTGGGTATGGGCCCACCAATCCCAATATCTATCAAAAAAATAAAAATACATAAGAACAAATCACAACTCATTACATAGACGATATGAGTATTGAAATGTTATTAACATATTTTAATATCAATTTATAAATTTTATTGCATTTTTTTAAATAAATAATTAGATAATCATAACTATATATGTATATATATAAATAAATAATTGGATAATTATAACTAATATATAGATTTTATCACATCATATTCATAAATAATCATATCACTAAAAGTAAATTATCATAAAAAATATTGTTTAATTAGAGCAATCCAAATATGTAAACATAATTGTAAATACATAAAAAGATTTGAGGCTTAATTTTTCTAAAATAAGTCTTTAATTAAATTGATTATTCATTTAATTTAATAAGAGAAATAATTTGAAAAAATCTAACCCCACGAATTTAATTGTGACAATATAATATAATTCAGAGCTCAATCTGCACCAAATTAATTGTTAATTAAATCAATCACTCCTTTAATTCAAAGAAAAAAATATGTTTTTAAAAATAAAAAAATGATAATTAAAATTATCCTAAACATTCAAAATTTAGATAAACTACTTAATAGTGGCCATTGAAGAGTTTCCTCAAAAATTAAAGAATGGTTACCGGAATGATACCAGATGGGCCTCCTCCGTGAACGCCATCCTCGAAGTCAATCATTGTAATTGTAATGGTGGTGGAAAACATAAAATATAATTTGGTCAGCCATGGGGGGAACGAATAATTATTTATTCCACTTACGTCAGCACGAAAAGTAAATTTATCGGTCGCATAAAAGCTTAGATTTTAAAGACATATTTTAAACGAAGATGTTTCACGTGGTTGGAATAGTCAAGCCCACGATGCCGTACAATATGAACTTGGAGGCCCTCTCAATAGCATAATACTCTCCAAATGTTGTTTTTGATTTGGATATTTTTATTTGAAAGGCATCTTTGATATTGGAATTACCTTTATGATTAAAAGTGGTTGCTCGGTATTCATCATTATTAAAATAATGATATCAAAATGTCGAGTATCTAAGTTAAATTTTAATTGTATTATAAAACGTTCTAATAAAAAAGTGTTCATTTTTACAAAATATTTAAGATAAAATTAATTTTAAATGGATTGATGAGCCTCTAAAATTTTTTGTCATATTTTTACTATTATTTTGGGCCAACGACATCCTTTCATGTTTTCCACTTTCTTCAGGTATTTTAATAGTCGATCAATGCCGCTACTTTCATCAGAAAGGTCCCAGCGTCAACTAGCATGATCTCATCTGGTACCATGGCTTTTATTTTGAAACTAGTAATTAAATGCTTTTGTAGCCTTTCTATTTGTCTCCATTTCGCCACTGATGTGTTACTGCCCCAAACTTCACAACCATATAACACTACCAGTATAACAAGCAACCCAAAAAGAGTCGACTTGGTTTTCTAATCCCATAATTCAGTTGATTTGCATTTATTTTGGAGCATGTATAAGGCTTTCCACACCCTATATCCTTTTAACTCTACAAGCCTCCCAACTAAGATTACTATGGAAGTCAAGGCCCAGGGACTTGTATTCACTTACCACTTGCAAGAGGCCGCCTTCGAACTCAAAATTTAATTGTCTCTTTTTTCTTCTTAAGGAAAAAATCATGACTTTGGTCTTACTAATGTTCACCTGCATTCTCACCTCTTGACAGAATAATTCTAGAGCTCTCAAATGTTCTTGCAAACCATGCTCCATTTTAGCCATTAGGATAAGGTCATCCACGTAAAGCAATAATTTTACCACATAAGAGACCAATTGTACCCCATCCCCACCCAACTTTTCAATCCACTCCTCTGAATTGTCAATATATAGCCCAAACAAAGTGAGGGATAGTGGGTACCCCTGCTTGATCTCAATGTCACTCCTAAAGCACTCAAATAAACCACCCTTTGTTCTGATTTTGGCATAGACTTGATCATAGACCCTATGAATCACTGCCCTATATTTTTTCAGTATATCCAATTCTTCCATTCTGTCCCAGAGTTTGCTTGCACCATGTCAAATGACTTTTTGAAATCAATAAAGCAACAATAGACCTCTTCCCCCTGCTTGTCCCAAACCTTTTCAATCAAATGCCTAAGGGTGATGTAATGATCAATAGTAGAGTGTTTTGGTCTAAAACATGCTTGCGCTTTCGCCCTCTTACCTTCCTTTTCAGCCCAAAGGCTAATTCTACATTCCACCATGCTACTAAAAAGTTTACTAAAAAGAGGATTAATCATAATAATACAGTAATTTGATGGATTATTGGCATCGCTACTTTTGTGAAGGGGGATGACCATGCTAGTTGTCTAATTTTTAGGAAAGCCATATTGAATAACCCTATTGAATATATTTTTTATGTGTGGTGCAAGATCTTCCAAACCCCATTTAAAAATTTTGGCTTGAAACCCATCCAAGCCTTGAGCTTTGCCCACCACTAACTTTTTGATTCCTTCCTTGATGTATTTTGTGGATAATAGTTTGTCCCTATTGACAATTATCATCGGGGGGAGGGGGGGGGACGAAGGAGGGGGCTGCGGGGGAAGGGTGGCAAGGGGGGCAAGGGGGGGCACGAGGGGCATGGGGGCGGCACAAGACGGGAGCAGTTCATGATTTTGATCTCTTTCATACAACATTTTTGCATATTATAGCCATTGATTGTCAAAGATATTATTCCCCACATTTGTTTTAGCCTTCTGGAGTTCTCTCTAAAAATCTTTCGAATTATTCTTCCCCATAGTAATCAACTTCTTCCTCCTAGTTTTCCTGAACTCTTCTTTTTAATCTCTCACTATATTTTTGTACGCTTTTGTATGTGTTTTATCCTTACCTGAGACATTCATCATTCTTTTTGCCTCCCACAGATTAGTTGGGAAGTTGTTTTTTATACTTCTTTTGACCCTAGATCTCTTGTATTCGTTTAGCGCCTTGTGTATGATAGTCATCAAATTCTCATTGTTTATTATTCTCTTGTGCTTGTTTGAGCTGCCTATAACCTATATTTCCTTAATTTATTTTGCAAACATTGCTCTAAAAGTGTCCTGGTTCCCCTGATTCATAAGTATTTTGCTTTGAAAATCTATTTTTTAATTTGGTTGAAGATTCGACCTCTGTTGATCATTGTTTTTCATGCTAATCTTTACATAAAAAGGGTTATGATCTGATTTCATTTACGCTGGACAATTTCCTTTCTCAACCTATGATATCCATGATATAAGATTTTGTGAACAAAGGACATAATCTACTACACTTTACTCATTATATATTTGACATATGATGTTCCCTGATTTCGACCATATTTTTATTCCATTACATATGATCAAATCATGTAACTTGTATATTCCTAATAATTCAACCCCAAAATGATTGATACATCCTTTTTTGTCTTGAGAAACCCATTCCCATTTCTGATGTTCATATCGGCACAAGATTATTAACCTCAAATCTCAAGGTGCATTGGTGGGTAAGTTTTTAATATTACCCAAATTAACAAAGCGAGCAAACTCCCCTAATTTAGTCTTTCAAAACTGACATCTTTGACGGGAAAGAGTTAGGATGGCTTTTTATGAATGATTCATTTAATAATAATGGATTCGGCGATCTTTAAATGGTGAGGAGAATAACAATAGCTCGTGTATCGATGGAAATTGATGTGACCTCATCCATGGGCTAAATTTGATACTCTTATGACCATATTTTTTTTTTTCAATTTTTTTTCAAAATTAGTCTCGTAAGCATCTTAAATTTTTAGATGAACAATCGATTGATTATAAAATATTATTGATAGTATTCTACTACGCAATATACAATTTAAATATAAGATTGGAATTAGTCAATAACAAAATAATTATCTATAAAAATAAAAAGTTTCAATTTTAATATAGTAAGCAAAAAATTTTCACATGACATAAATTTTTTTGGTTATTTATATTAAAGTTCTTTTTTTTTTTTTTAAATTTGTTGAAACATGATCAACAAATTTTTAAAAAATTTATAGATGTATTCTTCACAAATATCTTTTCTATCATATCTCTTTTAAATATTTGTATTAAGATTGTCTCTTTTTTTTAAAATTTGATGAAACATGATCAATAAACTTTAAAAGAATCTATAAATGTGTTCGTCATAGATGTCCTTTCTATCATCTCCCCTAATCAAAGTGAAACTTAATTGTTTACTCCACTTTCTCTTGAAAAATTAAATGTAATATATTTGCAACGAATAATGACAAAGCTTCAAGGCCAAATAACTTTCCCAACAATTTTTTATCAATATTTTTGGAACTTAAAAAGGGACAAAGTTATTAAAGTAGTGATTATCAATTCAAATTATGCAAATGATATGTGCACAGACATTAAATCATAACAACCTACCATTTAATTAATATGGTGTGCAAGTTGATTTTACACGCTTCCCCATTCATAATATTGAATGTATGCCCTCAAGATTCCCAAGAAAATTATTATATCTAGAAATTTTATAAAAACCTTACAATCTAACCACCATTTAATGTTTTCCACGTCTGTTTAATTTCACTTTGAATATACTCGAAGGGATTTGTCATATCACACAAAATGAGACGTCCAAACGCTCGAAACTTTCATGGAAGGCAGCCCATAAAAATGGTCATATGGTGACAAATAATATTTATGGAAAAATTGGGTCAAATTTGATATATATATATATATATATATATATATATATATATATATATGAATTTGATGTCTTATGAAGTTATCTTACTGTCTTCAATGATAAAAAATATATATTTTATGAATCATTTCATATAATTTTTATAATCCAATATTTATAAAATGATGCAATTCATATGACCAAACATGTTCATAAAAATATTTATTTTAAAATAAAAAAGGATTAATAATTGTTAAACTTATATTCATAATAATAATATGTAAGAGTTAATATATTTAATTTTATAAAATTTGATCAAGTGTGGGAGCGAACAATAAAGTTTTTGAACCCTTTCATAGTTAGGGTTTCTCTTCAGTCGATGGGCAAGACAGTTGATTCGATTGGCAATAGGATAGATGACTCGACTAGCTGGACAGATCTGACCACTTGTTTTCTTCTACTAAGTTGTTGCTCAGGAAGGGGATCACAGAGGTGTGTGGAGGGGCACAGGGTTTGGCTTTTTCATTCTCCCCTAATGGAGAGGTAACTGACGTAATACGCCCTCCTTTTTCTAAATTTCTTTCACAGGTGGAAACATCTATGGAAAAATTGGCTTTACTTTTGGGTTCCACAAAAGTTTCACCAATTGTCTCTTTTAAGAAGGAGGCACTTGAGGAGGTGCTTCATAATGAATAATGGTTTGGGGCTAGAGGTTTAGTTTGCATATGTGATAGGTTTTGAACTTCTCTCCAGGGTCTTCATCAATGGATTTTTGAATCAAGGCAACTTATTTTGGAGGTCAAATTGGAAATTTACCCTTGTGCCAAAGGTTTCTTCATTATTGTCTTTGACGGTCTTATTGATTAGAACAAGATCATTTAGGCCAAATCTTGGAGATGGGATCCACACCTCCTATTTTTTATGTTGGCATGTTGTTGTCATTATTGTCAAAAGGGTGAATCTTGTGAAGGTACATGGTGAGTGATCATTGAGGTATGTGATAAGGTGAGTTTGTAGTTATCATTGATGTCACTAAGATTGTCATTGATGGCATTAAAGTTTTTGTTGCATCTTTTGAGTCTTGATTATCAAGTGAGCATTGAAGCTTGGTTATGAGGCTTTAGGTCTACATAAGGTCATGAGAGAATGTTGATCATAAAGATATTGTTTTAGTGGTGTGAGAGTGTTGTCTGAAGAATGTTCTTGTTTAATATCATTGAGCTAAGCATGTTTGAGTTCTAGTTCTTGAGCATAAGGTGTCTTGAGAAGCCTAATCTAAAACATGTGAGAAGGTGTTGATAGTGAAGTTTGGTGAAACAAGTGAGCAAAATATTGTGAGAGGTTGTTTGTCATTGTGTGATCATGTAACTAAAGTGTAGATACTTTCATAAGTGTTTCAAGGTTAGTTGTAAAGTTTCAAGTGCTTGAGAAGCCTAATCATGGCACTAAGCATGGCATGTAAAGTCCTAGTGAGAAGGTTTGAGCATGGTGGCTTGGTAAGATGAGTACACACAGGCATGAGTGGATGTATGAGGTTGTTTGAACATATATGTGAGGCATTGTAACACTCATGAGAGTCTTAGGGTCAGCCTACAGGGATAGGACCTTCAGACCAAGTCTACACCTAGACCACTTCTACACCTTGCTTGGCCTAATAAGATGTCATGATCTATTGTCAAGGCATGTGAAGGATGTATGTCAGTGATAAAACATGAAAGAGGTTGTTTAAGCATGTGAGTTAGGTGGAGAGTGCATGTAAAGAGGCATGGAGGTTAGTTATAAGGCCTAATATGGTTTGCAGGTCAAGGTCTAGACGAGCAAAGAGCATGGCCAAATGAGGGGTCATGATCATATTTCAAGGTGTTTGAGATCATGTAAGCATTGACACAGGTAAGGCATATTATTTCAAGTTTTTTCAGGCTTTTTGAGGTCAAGGTTTTGAAAGAAAATGTATAAAAAGTGGTATTTAGATCTCTCAATTGCATAGAATGAAGGGTTCTCAATTTGAGAAGGATTTTCTTATGTTTGTTATCTCTTCAAACTTATACATGGTAACCTAATCTATTCATGGTAGAAGAGTAAGGTTCATATCTCAAAATTTTATAAATTAGTTTTTAGATTGAGGGGCTATGCTTTATGAATGATCATTAAGAGTGGAAACAAGTTTAAACCCTTCTAGAACCCTAATAAGGACTCGATGTTGAATATGTTGATAAAAAGTGCCTAGAATGGATTGGTATGCTTAGGTAAACTATTTAAGTTTGTATTTAAGTCTTCTAAGCACCTATAGGTGTGATTGAGTTTTAAATACAAGAAAGTGTTAATTTCTTGAAGATTTGTTGTAGCAATAAGATTTGACCAAGTCAAAGTATGGAAAGGGATGGAAGATGAAGCTTGAGACATGTATTTTATGTCCATGAAGGTTTATGAATAGGTTCTAGGCTTTAGGTGTGAAAATTTGGTGTTACAATTTGGCAAGTCGCTAATAGGCCAAATGGTGCAAATAGTGAGAAACCCAAGCAACATTGAGAAGATGAATAGGAATGTGTTATCATGATATAATGTTAAAACCAAGTACATGGATTTTTTTTTAGAGACTGGTATGTCCTATTAATTCTTGATATAAAATTTGGAAGTTAGGTACAGTGGTGAAAATATGAAGCCAAAATGGCTTGTCTAGCTTAGTGAGGACTGTGAGTAATGAGGTTAACAAATTGGTCTGTAAGACCAATAGTTGCCACTAGACCATATGATGTTTATATTTGAATATGGTATGGACATGTCATATAATATTTTGAATTCATTAGGAGTCTTTGAAATTGGTCATACATGTGTTGAAGGTAAATGTCACCATGACTATGCTTTAAGGTAAACTGACAGTTCGAAGTAAGCAAGTTACAATGATGAGTTTGAGGCTCTATGCCCTGAGATAAAGTATCTAATGAATATGGTGTTGTTTTTTTTGACTTGAAATACTTGTTTATGATTTTGGAAATCTTTTAATTCAGTATAAGATGTTAAAAATTTGAAGTCAAAATGGTTTGTCTGGTTCATGCAAGACTACATGAGATAAGGTCAGAATATTGGTATGCAAGACCAATGTCTGATGTTAGAGATTGTGGTTTTTTGTGATTAAGGTTGTTTCAAATATGTTATAGAATATTTTTAACGTATTGAGAATCAATGAAATTATCATTTTAGTTTTTGGATGTCAAGTAGTTTCATGATTCACTTTTAATAGCCCTGGCAGTTTTGAGTGGGCATACTGAAGAGATGAGTTTAAGCTTTCTTTGCCCTGATTTGAAGTGTTTCAAGCATATGGTGATGAACCTAAGGTCATATAGACTCTTCACTTAGTTTATCATGTTTTATTGTCTTACGTGACTTTGAGCTTTAGTATTAAAAGGTAGATTTTTGGTGTACATAGGCCTAATAGGATTGAGTAGTAATAAGGGGTTTCAAGTAGTGATTTGTTGTAAAATGTCTTATTAAGCCTAGAATACATCAACGGGGGTCTATTTGAGTGGCCTACGAAGTCTTATTTTTTTGGGTAGATTTTGAAAGTGTTTCAAGGAGATCAAAGGGTAACGTGTACTAATGAAGGCCTAATTGAATTAGGTCTCCACAAGTCCTAAAAGTGAAATGAGGTCTGATAGAGTTATGATAGACCAAAAGGGAAACAATATTCATTTTAATAATATTTATAATATGTCATAATACTTATTCCATGTCTGACCTAAGAGGTTAAGGATGAGTAGCCAACGAAGTGGCATATGAACAAGGAATGGTATATATACAAAGCAGTTTTAGGCTTATTTGTGTAAGTAGAGAGTTTGTGAATGAAATAAAAGATTGTTAAGCATAAGGAGGTCTTTTATAACATAATAAGAGTGAATAAGATATGTAATGAAGATATAATATTGGTACTATAGGTTAATATCAAGGTCATATGACCTAATCTATCTTGAAGAGACCTAGTTGAGCAAAGAAGCCTAAAAGGTAGTTTGAGAGAGATAGAAGAGTGAGAAGAGATAAATAAGGTGATCATCATCTATTGTGTGAGAATTTTTTTTTTTGAAGGTGATCAAAAGTTTTATGTGGCTGACTTGGTGCTGATTCATCTAACGGGTTGGTTTCTCCTTGCAGGTTGATGTTTGTTAAAGCCTAGTTGAGTGGGTGCGTGACTAGTTGGGGTTGGTGCTCCAAGTAAAGTTGGTGATTCATTAAAGATTGGTTTTTGTCTTATATTAATATATTCCATTTTTAAATATCATTGGGTTTTCTTCCACTTGAGGGTTTCCCACATATGTAATGTGTTATCTTATTTCATTATCTTGTATGGTTACATATGCTTTGCTAGATGTTCATGTTTGTATGAATGGTTCATGTATGATTAAGTGGAATTGAATGATTGTTTTGAAGACATGATTCAACCACCCCGCCCCCACCGCCCCCCCCCTCTCATTTATTTTTATTCCAATAATTGGTATTAGATCTTGGTCCTTTGAAGCAGGCCTAACAGCCTAAAGGAGATCCTCCAAGCAAGGATGGCTAGTAGTCAAGTTTAAAGAGGTTTCTTTACCAGTAAGGCTCCATTATTAAATAGGAATAATTATGATTTTAAGAGAATCATAATTAATACATATCTAATGTCAATAGGTGTGACATATGGTAGTTAGTATTAGACGGATACACTGCACCTCCTACACCACCAACTGATGTAGTAGGCAAGAAGGAAAGTGAGAGTGATTTCAGGGCAATGTTTTTCATTCTATGTGGCCTACGAAAGGTAGAGTTTGTGAATGTAATGCACTATGATTCATCCAAGGTGATATAGGACAATTTGAAGAGTATATATGAAGGACACACCAAGGTGAAGATGGCTAAATTGGAGACTCACAAAAGATAGTTGAAAGTTTGACTATGAAGGAAGATGAGATCATTGCATCCTACATGTTAAGGGTTGATGAAATGGTCAATGCCATTAGACGAATATGAGAATAATTGAAATAATCTATAGTTTTTCAAAAGGTATTGAGATCACTAACTCCTAATTTTGATTCTAAGGTGTCTATAGTAGAAGAGATGTAAGATTTGAACAAGATAGAATGGATGGACTTCATGGCATCTTTACTACCTATTAGATGATAACAAATGAAAGAAGACCTCCCAAGAAGGAAGCAACATTCAAGGAAAATAGAAGTTTCTACACCAAAGAAGATAATAACTAATTTGATGTAAGTGATACAAGTACATTTGATAGTGATGATGATAGTAATGAACATGAAACTAAGAACAATAAAACCTTATTCATGGCTATAGAAATAGACAATGAGGATTGCTTAAAATGGAAAGGCCTTATGAATGAATATGAGGCTATAGTGAACCTTGAGGTAGAATTGGTGAGTACTCTAGAGGAGTTGAAGTTCCAAATAAATAAAAATTACAAACTATGATCATTTGTTAAGGACTATGAAGAGAAAATTGGTTTATTTCAAGAGAGATTGAGTAACACATCCAAGAAACATGATGATATAGTCAATTAGGTTTAAACTCGGATGGATATTTTCACTGCTAGCCTAAAGGATAAGGAAGAAGAATGCACCATATATAAATCAGAAATAAATTCCTTAAAGTCATATTTGGATCAAGCAACTAGCAAGATGAAGACTATGAGAGGTTTGAAAAGAGTAGTGAGGCTCTAGATGACATCTTGATTAGTCAGAATTCTACAAGTGATAAGATAGGTCTTGGTTTCAAATAGACCAAAAGGAGGCAGCTCAAGTCAAGGAAAAGGATAATGAAGACAAGAAGGTCAACATGAAGAGACCAATCAGACAACCTAATTCTATGAGGTATGCTAATTCATTCAATGGTTACTATGTTTCATGCAATCAGTTTGGTCATAGAGAAAGAGAGTGTAGAAAACCCTCTAAAAGTGAATATGCATGGAATTATGAAAGGAATCATCAATCAAGAGGTATGAATGAGGTTATTTGCTACATTTGTCATAATGTGGGACACATTGTAAGATTTGGTCCTAATAGAGTTAGAAGGTCATCAAGTCAAAATAAGAGGTTCAAAGCCCCTAGAGTGCAAGAGAGAAGGTAAATGAATGTGTGAAAACCAAAGACAATAAAGTTGAGTCATGATCAATCTAAAATTCCAAGTGGATTGTTTAATATGGTAGAGCATACTTCAGATGTGAAATCAAGTCAAGAATGTTAATTATTAGCTCACATTGTTGACCACATGGATGATGAAGAGGTCAAGCCAAAGAGACTAATCAAGCCTAAAATGATCCTAAAGTATATTCATTCTTGTGAGAGCATGAAGATCTAGGAATATTCTAAGTTTGTGTTACGTTAGTGCGCTATGAAAAGGGATGAATCCATTAGGCTTCATGGAGACACTCTTCAATTAATAGAATCATGGTGGATGCTTGGTTTGAAGGGGAGCTATTCAGGTTGTTCGTAAGCTCCAAGAGTAGTTTCTAACAAGCATAGATGGCTTGAGAATTCTGTTGATTCATTTGGTGAGCTCAAGTTGTGAAGATGAAGAGAGAGTTACTATTTATTCAGTTAAAATCAATATTTTGGTAGCTTGGTAAGTAATCTTGAGGTTTAGAGTTCATTTAAAGACTATGATTGGTCTATGGGGGAGCTTGATAGCTCTAAGTTCTTTTACAGTTTCTGAGAGTAGTTGCCAAAGAGGGAGAATAAGTAGTTTTAGAAGTTGTAGTGTGTATGACCCTTTATCATTAATGTCAAATGGGGAGAAGTTTCAAGAAGGGAGATTAATTAGATTGGGGGAGATGAGAGTGATCTTATTGAAGAATGTTTTACCATCAATGACAAAGGGGGAGTTTGTTGGCATGTTGTTGTCTTAGATGTCAAAAGGGTGGATCTTGTGAAGTTACATGGTGAGTTATCATTGAGGTATGTGACAAGGTGAGTTTTTAGTTATCATTGATTTCAATAAGATTGTCATTGATGGCATTGAAGTTGTTGCATCTTGTGAGTCCTGATTGTTATGTGAACCTTAAAACATGGTTATGAGGATCTAGATCTGCATAAGGTCATGAGAGAATGTTGATCAGAAAGAGATTTTTGCTATGGTGTGAGAGTGTTGTATGAAGAATTTTATTTTATAATATCATTAAGGCAAGCATGTTTAATCACTATTTATTAAGCACAAGGTGTCTTGAGAATCCTAGTCTAAACCCTGTGAGAAGGTGTGCTTATTGAAGTTTAGTGAAGTAAGTGAGCACAAACTTGTGAGAGGTTGTTTGGCATTATGTGATCATGTAAGTAAAGTGCATATACTTTCAAAATATTTTCAAGGTAATTTGTCAATTTTATCATGTAATTAAATTTTAGATACTTTTTATAAATGTTTCAAGGTCAGTGTCAAGTTTCCATTGCTTGAGAAGCCTAGTCATGGCATGTAAAGTCCTAGTGAGAAGGTTTGAGCATGGTAGATTAGTGAGATGCATGAATTAAAGAATTATTGGATGTAGTAGGTTGTTTTATAATTTATTTGAGGCATTATAATATACATGAGAGTCTCAAGGTGAGCTTACAAAGATAGGACCTTCTAACCAAGTTTGCACCTAGACCACTTATAAACCTTGCTTGGCCTAATAAGGTGTCATGATTTATTGTAAAGGGATGTGAAGGATGTATAAAAGTTATAAATCATGAGAGAGGTTTTATGATCATGTGATTGAGTTTGAGAGTGCATAGAAAGAGGCATGAAGGTCAGTTTTAAGGCCTAATGTGGTTTGAAGGTCAAGGTCTAGAAGAGCAAAGAGAGAGAGTCTAGCCTAATGAGGGGTCATGATCATATTTCAAGGTGTTTGAGATAATGTAAGAATTTTTAGAGGCAAGGCATATTTTTTCAAAATTTTCATGTATTTTGAGGTCAAGGTTTTTAAGAAAATGCATAAAAAGTAGTTTTTAGGTTTCTTGAGTGCACAACATGAAGGGTTCTCAACCCGAGAAGGATTTTCTTGTGTTTGTTAGCTCATAAAACCTATGCATGGGAACATAATATATTCATGGTATATGGGAAAGGGTCTTATCTGAAAATTTCAATAATTATTTTTTGGATTAAGGGGCTATGCTTTGTGAACGATCGTTAAGAGTGGAAATAGGTTTAAACATTCCTGGAACCCTAATAAGGACCCGATGTTGAAAATGTTGATCAAAGTGCCTTGAATGGATTGTTGTGATTAGGTAAGCTATTTAAGTTTGTGCTCAACTCTCCCAATCACCTCTAGGTTTGATTGAGTTATCAAGTGTGTGAGTAAATCCTACAAGAAAGTGTTAATTTCTTAGAGATTTATTGTAGTAGTCAGATTTAACCAAGTCAAAATATGAAAATGGATGGATGATGAATGTTTAGACATGTAGTTTATGTCCATCAAGGTTTATTTATATTTTCTAGGATTTAGGTGTGAAAATTTTGTGTTGCAATTTGTTTAGTCACTAACAGGGCAAATGGTGCAAATAGTGAGAAACCCAAGCAGTAGTGAGAAGATGAATAGAAATGTGTTATCATGAAAGAATGTTTAAAAAAAGTGCATGAAAATTTTGTTTGATAATGGTATGTCCTATTCATGATTTTTATAAATATTGGAAGTTAGGTAGGATGGTGAAAATGATGAAGCCAAAATGGCTTGTCTAGCTCAGTGAGGACTATGTCTAATGAGGTCAACAAATTGGTCTGTAAGGTCAATAGTTACCACTAGACGATATGATGTTTATGTTTTAAGATGGTATGGATATTTCATATAATATTTTCAATTCATCACGAGATTTTTAAATTGGTCATATAGGTGTTGAAGGTCAATGTCACCATGACTGTGTTTCAAGGTAAACTGACAGTTCTAAGTAAGCAACTTGCAGTGATGAGTTTGAGGTTCTAAACCCTGAGTTGAAGTATATAATGCATATGGAATTATTTTTCATGACTTGAAATTCCTATTCATGATTTTTTAAATCTTGGAATTTAGTATAAGATATTGAAAAGTTGAAGTGAAAATGGCTTATCCAGTTCATGTAAGACTATATGAGATAAAGTCAGAAGATTGGTTTGCAAGACTAGTGTTTGATATTAGAGATTATTTTTTTTTATGATTGATGTTGTTATGAATATGTTATAGAATATTTTTAATGTATTAATAATCATTTATAATATTATTTTAGGTTTTGGATGTCAAGTAGTTTCATGATTGGATTTTGATAGTCTTGGCAGTTCTGAGTGGGAATACTGAAGAGATGAGTTTAAGTCTTTTTTCCCTGAGTTGAAGTGTTTCAAGCATATGGTGATGACCATGAGGTCATATAGGATTTTAATATGTACTTGTTTGATCATTTTTTAGTGGCTTAAGTGATTTTGAGCTTCAGTATTGAAAGGCGGATTTTTTATGTACATGGGCCTAATATGATTGAGTACTAATGAGGGGTTTCAAGTAGGGATTTGTTGTAAAATGTCTTATTGAGCCTAAAACACATTATTGGGGGAATATTTGATTCTCATATGAAGTGTTATTTACATTGGTGTATTTGAAAATGTTCCAAGGAGATTAAAGGGTAATGTTTACTAATGAAGGCCTAATTGAATTAGGTCTCCATGAGTCCAAAAAGTGAAATGAAGTCTAATAGGTTTAATATAGATGAAAAGGGACTCAATATTCATTTGAATCATGTTTATGAGATGTAATAAGAGCTATTCCATGGTTGACCTAAGATTTTAAGGGTGATTATCTGACTAAGTGGCATATTAACAAGGAATGACATATATACAAGGTAGTTTTAGGTCTATTTGTGTAAGTAGAGAGTATGCAAATGAAATAGCACGTTGTTGAGAAGAAGGAGATATTATATACCATAAAAAGAGTGTATAAAATATTTAATGAATATATAATATGGGTATTGTTGATGAATATCAAGGTCATATGACCTAATCTATCTTGAATAAATCTAATTCAGTGAAGAAGTCTAGAAGGCAGTTTGAGAGAGATATAAGAGTGAGAAGAGCTAAAGAATGTGATCATCATCTATTGTGTGAGAAACATTATTTTATGAAGGTGATAAATTTTTAGGTGGCTGAGTTGGTGCTGAGTCATTTAGGGGGTTGGTACCTCTTTGCAGGTTGATGCTTGTTAAAGCCTAGTTGAGTGGGTGTTTGACTAGTTGGGGTTGATGCTCCATGTGAAGTTAGTGATTCACTAAAGATTGGTTTTTGTATTATATGATTGTAGTTGATTTTAAAACATCAATGGGTTTTCCTCTCCTTGAGTGTTTTCCACATATGTAATGTTTTGTCTTTTTTCATGATTTTGTATAGTTGCATATGCTTTGCTAGATGTTCATGTTTGTGTGAATGGTTCATGTATGCTTAAGTGAAATTGAATGATTATTTTTAAGACACTAATTCACCCTCAACCCTTAGTGATTGTGCTTCCAATAATTGGTATCATATATAAGGAGATCTTAAAAGCAAGGATGGCTAGTAGTCAAGTTCAAGGAAGTTTCTGTACTAGTAAGGCTATATTCTTCAATGGGACTAATTATGATTTTTATATAATTAAAATGAGGGAATATCTAATGTCCATTGGTCATGAAATATTTAAATCAGTTGTGGAAACCAAGAGAGAAGGTGCATGAATGCGTGGAAACCAAAAATAGTAAGGTTGAGTCATGATCATTCAAAAAGACCCAGTGGACTATTTGATATGGTAGATCATACTTCAGATGTGAAATCAAGTTAGGAATGTTCATTATCAGCTCATATTGTTTACCACATGGATGATGAGGAGTTCAAGCCAAATAGACAAATCAAGCCTAAAAGGATCCTGAAGGATATTCGATCTTGTGAGAACATGGAGATCTAGGAATCTCCTGAGTTTGTGTTGTGTTAGTGCCCTATAGAAAGGGGTGACTCCATTAGGATTCATGAAGACACTCTTTAGTTAGTAGAATCATGGTGGATGCTTGTTTTTAGGGGGAGCTATTTAGGTTGTTCATAAGCTCAGGGATTAGTTATTTACAAGCATAGATGGTTTAAGAATTCTGTTGATTCATTTGGTGTTCTCAAGTTGTGAAGACAAAGGGGGAGTTACTATTTATTGATTGACATCAAGAGTTTGGTTGATTGGTAAGTAATATTGAGGTTCAAATTTCATTTGAATACTATTCCTTGTCTAAGAGGGAGCTTGGTAGATCTTAGTTCTTTTACAGTTTCTGAGAGTAGTTGCCAAAGAGGGAGAATAATTGGTTCTATAAGTTGTAGTGTGTATGACCCTTTGTCATTAATGTCAAAGGGGGAGAAAGTTCAAGAAGGGGGATTGATTAGATTGGGAGAGATGAGAGTGATGAGATTGAAGAATGTTTGGCCATCAATGATAAAGGTGGAGTTTATTGGCATGTTTTTGTCATTGATGTCAAAAGGGTGCATCTTGTGAAGGTACATGGTGAATGATCATTGAGGTATGTGACAAGGTGAGTTTTTAGTTATCATTTATGTCACTGAGATTATCATTGATTGCATTGAATTTGTTGTTGCGTCTTTTGAGTCTTGATTGTCAAGTGATCATTGAAACATTGTTATGAGGCTCTAGGTCTACATAATGTCATGAGAGAATGTTGATCAGAAAGAGATTATTACAATGGTGTGAGAGTGTTGTCTAAAAAATGTTCTTGTTTGATATCATTGAGGTAAGCATGCTTAATTACTAATTATTGATCACAATGTGTCTTGATAAGCCTAGTCTAGACCTTGTGAGAACGTGTGCATGGTCAAGTTTGGTGAAGTAAGTGAGCATAAGCTTGTGAGAGGTTGTTTGACATCGTGTCATCATGTAGGTAAAGTGTAGATACTTTTAGAAGTGTTTCAAGGTCAGTTGTCAAGTTGATCATTTAATTAAAGTGTAGATACTTTCATAAGTGTTTCAAGGTCAGTTGTCAAGTTTCATGTGCTTAAAAAGCCTAGTCATGGCACTAGTCATGGCATGTAAAGTCCTAGTGAGAAGCTTTGAGCATAGTGACTTGGTGAGATGAGTGCACATAGGCATGAGTAGATGTATGAGGTTGTTTGATCATGTATGTGAGGAATTGGAACAATCATGAGAGTCCTAGGGTGAGCCTACAAGGATAGGACCTTTAAACCAAGTCTACACCTAGACCACTTCTAGACCTTGTCTGGACTAATAAGATGTCATGATATGTTGTCAAGGTATGTGAAGGATATATGGAAGTTATGAAGAATGAGATAGGTTGATTAAACACGTGAGTGAGGTGGAGAGTTCATGGAAAGAGGCATGAAGGTCAGTTTTAAGGCCTGATGTGGTTTGCAGGTCAAGGCCTAGAAGAGTAAACAGTGAGAGTGTGTCCTAATGAGGGGTCATGATTAGATTTCAAGGTGTTTGAGCTCATGTAAGCACTGACAAAGTTAAGGCATGTTGTTTCAAAAAAAATCATGTATTTTGAGGTCAAGGTTTGCAAGAAAATGCATAAACCATTGTTTTTAGATATCTTGAGCGCACATAATGAAAGGTTCTCAACTCAAGAAGGATTTTCTTATGTCTATTATCGCATCAAACATATGCATGAGAATATAAGATATTCACAGTGTATGGGAAGGGTCCTAGCTTAAAATTACAAGCATTGTTTTTTGGATTGAGGATCTATGCTTTATGAACAATTGTTAAGAGTGGAAACATGTTTAAACCCTCCTATAACCCTAATAAGGGCCCGATGTTGAAGATGTTGATCAAAAGTGCCTAGAATGGACCGGTATGCTTAGGTAAACTATTTATGGTTGTATTCAACTTTTTCAAGCTCCTCTAGGTGTGATTGAGTTGTCAAATGTGTGAGTAGATCCTATAGGAAAGTGCTAATTTATTGAAGATTTATTGTAGGATTAAGATTTGACCAAGTCAATGTATGAAAATGGATGGAGTATAAAGCTTGAAGCATGTAGTTTATGTCCATGAAGGTTTAAGGACATGTTCTAAGCTTTAGATGTGCAAATTTGGTTTTCCAAGTTGGTTGGTTGTTAATAGGCCAAATGGTGAAAATAGTGAGAAACCCAGGCAGTAATGAGAAGATATATAAGAATGTGTTATCATGATAGAATATTGAAACCAAGTGCATGTAAATATTGTTTGAGACTAGTATGTATTATGAATGCTTGGTATAAATATTGAAATTTAGGTACAATGGTGAAAATGATGAAGCCAAAATGGCTTGTCTGGCTCAGTGAGGACTATGTGTAATGAGGTCAACATATTGGTTTGCAAGACCAATAGTTGCCACTAGACCATATGATGTTTATGTTTGAGATGGTATGGATATGTCATATAATATTTTGAATGCATCAAGAGTCTTTGAAAGTGGTCATACAGGTGTTGAAGGTCGATGTCACCATGATTTTATTTTAAGGTAAACTTGCAATTCTGAGTAAGCAAGTTGCAGTGATGAGTTTGAGGCTCTATGCCTTGAGTTGGAGTATATAATGCATATGGTGTTGTTGTTTGTGACTTGAAAGTCCTATTCATTCTTTTGGAAAACTTAGAATTTAGTATAATGGGTTGAGAAATTTAAAGTCAAAATGGTTGGTCCTTTTCATGCAAGACTGTATGAGATAAGGTCAGAAGATTGGTCTATAAGATAAATGTCTGATATTAGAGCTTGTGGTTTTTTATGATTGATATTGTAATGAAGATGTTATAGAAGCTTTTGAATGTATTGAGAATCATTGAAAGTATCCTTTTAGGTGTTGAATGTCAAGTAGTTTCATGATTAGCTTTTGACAGTCCTGGTAGTTCTGAGTGGGCATATTAAAGAGATGAGTTGAAGCCTTATTGCCCTAAGTTGAAGTATTTCAAGTATATGTTGATGACCTTGAGGTTATATAGACTCTATATATGCACTTGGTTGATCATGTTTGAGTGGCTTAGGTGAGTTTGAGCTTCAGTATTGAAAGACAAATTTTTTGTGTACATAGGCCTAATAGGACTGAGTACTAATGAGGGGTTTTAAGTAGTGATTTATTGTAAAATATTTTATTGAGCCTAGAAGACATCAGTGGGGGTCTATTTGAGTGGAATATAGAGTGTTATTTATGTGGGTATATTTTGAAAGTGTTTCAAGGAGATCAAAGGGTAACGTGTACTAATGAAGGCCTAATTGAATTAGGTCTCCATGAGTCCTAAATGTGAAATGAGGTCTAATAGAGTTATGATAGACCAAAAATGATTCAATATTCATTTGAATCATGTGTAATAGATTGCTTAAGACCTATTCCATGGATGACCTAAGAGGTTAAGGGTGAGTATTTGACTAAGTGGCATATGAACAAGGAATAGTATATATACAAGGCCGTTTTAGGCCTATTTATGTAAGTAGAGAGTATGAGAATAAAATAACACATTGTTGAGCAGGAGGTCATTTAGACCATCAGAGGAGTGTAGAGCATCTGTAATGAAGATTTAATAGGGGCACTGTGTATGAATATCAAGGTCATATGACCTAATCTTTCTTAAAGAGACTTAGTTGAGCGAAAAAGCCTAGAAGGTAGTTTGAGGGAGATAAAAGAGTGAAAAGAGCTAAAGAAGGTGATCATCATTTGTTGTGTGAGCAACAAGGTTTTTTGAAGGTGATCACAAGTTTCAGATGGCTGAGTTGGTGTTGAGTCATCTAGGGGGTTGGTGCCTCCTTGCAGGTTGATGCTTACTAAATGCTAGTTGAGTGGGTGCTTGTCTAGTTGGGGTTGGTGTTCCATGTGAAGTTGGTTTTTCACTAAATATTGGTTTTTGTCTTCTAGGAATGTAGTCAATTTTTAAAGATCAAAGGGTTTTCTTCCCCTTAAGGGTTTCCCACATATGTAGTGTGTTATCTTATTTCATGATCTTGTATGGTTGCATATGTTTTGCTAGATGTTCATGTTTGTATGAATGGTTCATGTATGTTTAAGTGGAATTGAATGATTGTTTTGAAGTCACTGATTCACCCTCCCCCCTCTCAATGATTGTGCTTTCATTATTTGAAACTATGTTTCCTACATTTTAATCCTCTGGTTGAAAACCTCTCCCTTAGACCCATTTGGGTTCGGTTATTGTATCTTCCTCTTCAATTTTGGGTGGATCCCTGTTTGTTGGCTATTGGTGGAACCTTGGGTGTTATGCTAGACATTGACGCTTTTACTTCAAACTTATCCCTCACTACCTTCACTAGGATTCTTATTTACCTAGATGTCTTTATGGATTTTCTTGCAATGATTGTGCTGAAAGTCAATGGCCATTGTTTGACTCAATACCTTGATTATGAAGTGCTTCACTTCAGGGGTTGAAAATATTTCAAAAATGGTCATTTATTCGCTTCTTGTCAGAGCTCCAAGCACAAAGTGGATTCCTCTTGGGGGAAGGTTGCATGTGACAATCTTCTCACTATTTTTTCAAATAATAATTTTGATCTACCTTCGGGAGTAGTTTCAGAAGCCATTATTGAAGAGGTTCATTTATCCCGCTCTACATAGACTGAGCCTATTCCTTCGTGATCAGAGGATGCCGAGTTGGCTAGGTACAGTGAAATGATTTTAGATTTCAGAAGCAAGGTTTCTAATGGATCATCTTTGGATATGTGTATTTATTCCAGTGATGAATTTGGTAAAAAATGTAATCAAGAAGACTGGACTATATTGAGAAGTAAGAGAAAAGGACGTCTTACTCCTAATTCTCCTTTTAAGATACTTCGCTCTCAAAATAAAGTGAACGAGAGATGTAGGTGTGTTATGATTGCATTTTGTTATAATTGATAGTTTTTTTTATTTTTGGTTGCGTCCTATATGGCACCATGACCATGCTTGTCCTGAGTTTTTAATCCTATTATTGATGGTTCATGTACTTTGACTTTTGGTACTCTCTTATATCTTTGGGTATGGGCCCACCAATCCCAGTATCTATCAATAAAATTAAAATACGTAAGAACAAATCACACTTCATTACACACACATACACACACACACACACACACACACACACACACACACACACACACACACACACACACACACATAATTGGATAATTATAACTAATTTATAGATGATAGATATATTTTATCACATCATATTCATAAATAATCATATCATTAAAAGTAAATTATTATAAAAAAAATATTTAATTGGAGCAATCCAAACATTTAAACGTAATTACAAATACATTAAAAGATTTCGGGCTTAATTTTTCTAAAATAAGTTTTTAATTAAATTGATTACTCATTTAGTTTAATAAGAGAAATAATTTGAATAAATCTAACCCTATAAATTTAATTGTAACAACATAATATGATTCAAGTCTCAATCTGCACCAAATTAATTTTTAATTAAATCAATTACTCATTTAATTCAAGGAAAAAAATATGTTTTTAAAAATAAAATAATAATAATTAAAATTATCCTAAACATTCAAAATTTAAATAAACTACTTAATAGTGGCCTCATGCTTGAAGAGTTTCCTCAGAAATTAAAGAATGGTTGCCGGAATTATACCACATGGGCCTCCTCCGTGAAGTCAATCATTGTAATTGTAATGGTGGTGGAAAATATAATATAATTGGAACGAATAATAATTAGAATTTGCCGATAAATGTTGGCAATTATTTATTCCACTTCCGTCAGCACGAAAAGTAAATTTATCGGTCGCATAAAAGCTTAGCTTTTAAAGACATATTTTCAACGAAGATGTTTCACGTGTTTGGAATAGTCAAGCCCACGATGCCATACAATCTGATATTGTAATAATGTGTAATTTTTAGTCCTTACTAAGTAATTTTATTATAAAAATTATTTGAATAAATAATTTAACCAATAAAAACTTTTAACAAAATATTTTAATATAGCAATTTTAAAATTTAACATTCAAAAAATAAAAAATATTTTTTATAAAATATTTTATTTATATTATTATAATAATTACAATTATTTAATTGTTTAATGAATTTAATCTTATTCCAATTTTCATCAAATTTCACAAATTTTGATCTCACATAATTTATTATTCATAAAATTTTTAAATAATTTTTTTATATAAATTACATGAGCACAATTATTAATTATTAAATCATAACTATATTCAATTAATTAATATGGTGTGCATAATCTTTATGTTAGTTTTGTAGGGTATTTTTTTAAAAGTTGGATTAAAAGTCAAATTTATTAAATGAATGTATTGAAGGGGTTGTAATCCAATTGATGAGGATGATGGTTTGTAAGTTGTCTATCAAAATACAATTCCTTCTAGATATATGATATGGAGAGTCAATCAGTAACTGAAGGCCTCTTAATCCTATTTGTTTAACCAGAGATATATTCAAATTTAAATGTATACTTACTCAATAGTTATAATTCAAAACATAACCATTGATATCTATATAACTTTGAACTTCTACATCAAATTTCTTTTTAATTAAATGTACGAATAATCTAACGTTCTACCATCAAAATTATCTATATTTTTTTAATATATATTAAATGTATACATTTTAAAACATGCGTGTTGTTCACATGGTTTTGAAGAAGCATGCACATAATACGACGTTGTTAGAGTTGCGAGCAACACAATCATCTAAGTATTGGCATAACTATGGGCACAAGATTATTAATCTCAAATCTCAAAGTGTATTGGTGGGTAAGTTTTTAATATTAAGTAGAAAATGGTGTGGCCCAAATTAACAAAGCGAGCAAACTCCTCTAATTGAGTCTTTTGAAACTGGCATCTTTAAAATGAAATGAAATGAAATGGATTTAATTATGTCCACGAGATCAAATGGTCTAAGGGACCACCAATTACACTGAGTGCTACAACTAGCCAAAGATTCCTAGGATCCGATGTATCTTTTAGAATGCTTCTCCATCTCTTGTTGAACTGAGTTAGCATCTCCCCCAACTTTTTAAATCTTTTTTCCTCAAATACATCTACTATGCAACCAACTCTTAAATTTTTTGCACGTTTGGCTCGTATGTCCGTATATTGAGGACATTCAAGGATGAAGTACTCCTTTGTTTCAATTGCCCCTGTAATGCATCAAACTCAAAACCTCTCATCCCACTGCTCCTTAGGGGCTGCCCATCTCCCTGTCTCGCATCAAAGTCTATGAGAGCCAGTTCTTGATTGAGTAATGAGGATCTTTTTCCTCCAACTGATTCCAACCCTTTTATATGTTTTTTCATTATGCTTGTAGTTCGGATTGAACGTTGAGATATAATGTTGTCTTTTCTTGCTTGTCCCCTCCCTCCACATTACTGTTTTGAATTTTTCATTCACATAATTTTTTATGTCTTTATTACAATTTGGACATTCAGTTAGGTTGATATCCCATCTATTCATCCACTTGTAATTATGCCTCATTCAGGTGTTTTCTTCCTATGCAACTCTTCTTCTCTTGCTACCCTAGGCCATTTATCGGACTTCACGCTTTCCATTTTTTCAAGTAACATAATAACCTAGTCATAGTGGTTGCCTCTAGAGGGAAAGTACCTATTTTGGTAAGAATGATTTCATATGGGACTGAGTCCTTAATTCTAAGTTTGTTTATGATTAGCCATTTTTGAATATTTTCTATTTGCCTCCATTTCAAGCTCATTGATCCACTAGCCCACACCTCGCAACCATATAATACCACTAGTGTGACAAGCAACCCAAATAAGACACTGGTGGTCTTCCAGTCCCATAATTATGCATTCCTGCATCTATTTTGAAGCACATAAAAAACTCTCCATCTGCCTTATATTCTTTTCATTCTGCAAGTGTCCCATCTTAGTTTGTTATGAAATTCGAGGCCAAGATACATGTATTCTAAAATCACTTCAAGAGACCCTCTTACAAATTAAAAATCAGGGCGTTGTACCTTCCTTTTCACTAAAAAAAATAATTTTAGTTTTCTCAGTGTTTATCTGCATCCTTACTTCTTTACAAAAGAGCTCTAGAGCTCAAAGATGATCTCTTAAATCTTAGAATATCATTGCCATTATGATTAAGTCATCGGCATAGAGTAGAAGTTTTACCACATAGTTAGTCAGGTAGACCCCGTATCTTGTAAATTTGTTTACCCAATCCTATAACTTATCAATGTAAAGCCCAAATAAAGTTGGGGATAGAGGGCAACCTTATTTGACATCGATGTCACTCCCAAAACATTCAGACAACCATATCAAAGTTTTTGATTTTAGCCTTGTCTTATTCATACAATCTATGAACTACTGCCTTATAGTGTGTTGGAACCTCTAATTCCTCCATTCTGGCCCATAATTTGCTCCTTGGAACTATGCCAAATGCTTTTTTGAAGTCTATGAAGCAACAATATGCATCTTCCTTTTTGTCCCACACCTTTTCAACTAGATGTCTAAGCATGACACAATGATCAATAGTAGAGTGTTTGGGCCTAAAACCTACTTGTCCCTTTGCCCGTTTATCTTGTTTTCCTACCCAACTACTAATTCTGCATTCTATCATACTCCCAAATAGCTTTGCAAAGAGCAGATTGACCATGATAGTTTGGTAATTTGAGGGGTTGTTCACATCTCCAATCTTAAACAAGGGCATGGTTAATTTTGTTGTCCACTCTATTGAAAAGCCCTTTTAGATGACCTCATTGAATATTTATTTGATTTTAGGTGCTATGAGATCTACCCTCATCTTAAATGTTTTGCTTGTAAATTATTTGTGTCTCGTGCTTTACCCATTGCTAGCTTTTTAATCCCTTGTATGATGTCTTCTATCATGAAAAGCTATTTATTGACACTAATTTTGGGAGGTGCATCTTGTTCACTTTCATGCTCATATAGTTATTTTGAATACTCCAACCACTGCCCTACTATTATGTTATTTTCAACTTGTCTTTTTTCTTTGTGAATTTCCCTCCAAAATCTTTTTGGTTCATGTTTCCTAAGTAAATCAGCTCTTTCCTCCGAGTTCTAGTATACTTTGCTTTCTTTTCTCATACCATTTACTCATATGCTTTTTGGTTTTCTTTTCTTTTGCCTTTTGGTTTTTTGAGCAATCTCCATGTTTCCTTGCATTCTTCATCATACCATGGATTAGTTGGGAAACTATTTCTCCCCTTCTTTTTAGTTTTAGTTCTCTTGAATATTTTTAGTGCATTTTGAATGGTGTTCATTAGCCTCTCACTTTTCATATATTATGTGCCATTGTTATGTGCTACTTTCTTTACCCCTTCATGCATCTTGCTTTTCAGTGCCACTTTAAAGATTTGCCAATTTTCCTCTATCAATAGAATGTTTCTTGTAGGCAATGACTTACTTTGGTTGACCTTGGTGTGCTCATATTGGTGATTGTCTCTTTTTAATTGGAGTTTCACAAAAATTGAGTTATGATCTAATTTAAGTTCTATGCAAGCTTCTTCTAATTTCAACTCTTCAATTCTAGGTAAATAATTATGGGAGCATATAACATAATCAATTACACTCTGCCCTTTGTGTGTCTTGCATGTGTAGTTTCCTAATTGTCCACATTTTCTCATTCCTTTGCAAATGATTAAGTTATGTATACTGCATAAACCTAGTAGTTCTTCTCCAAAGTGTGTGATAACCCTGTGCCTATCATCTAAGACCTATTCCATAGATAATTTTCTTCTTCTACCATCCAAAAAGGATTCATGTCTATCTCCTTATTACTTCCCAGGATGTTGGTTTGTTTGTTTGTTGTTCTTGCATTGAAGCCCCCCATTAACAAAATCTCACTAGTCTTACTATATGCTGAGATGTCCATTTTTAGAGACGAGTATGGGTCTTCACAATCTAGATCATGCTTCTTATAGAATTTAGAATTCTTAAGTGCAAAATAACAAGTATGTATGCTAATGTTTGTGTCATTTTATGTGATTCTTATCCTTATGTACAGTTTGTCTCTTTTTAATTGGAGTTTCACAAAAATTGAGTTGTGATCAAATTTAAGTTATATGCAAGCTTCTTCTACTTTCAACTCTTCAATTCTAGGTAAAAAATTTTGGGAGCATATAACATAATCAATTACACTTTTCCCTTTGTGTGTCTTGCATGTGTAGTTTCTTGATTTTCCCCATTTTATCATGCCTTTGCAAATGATTAAGTTATGTATATAGCATAAACCTAGTAGTTCTTCTCCAAAGTGCATGATAGACCTGTGCCTATCATCTGAAGATTTGTTCCATTGCTAATTTTCTTCTTCTACCATCCACAAAGGATTCATGTATAGCTCCTTATTAGTTTCAATAATGTTGGCTTGTTTTTTTTTGTTCTTGTATTGAAGTCCCCCATTAATAAAATCTCACCAGTCTTACTATACGCTGAGATGTCCCGTTTTAGAGACGAGTATGGGTCTTTACAATCTAGATCATGCTTCTTATAAAAGTTAAAATTCTTAGGCGTAAAATAGCATGTAGCTATGCTAATATTTGTGTCATTTTTTATGATTCTTATCCTTATGTACTATATGTTCTCATCATGTTTTTCTATTTTGATACTTCTACCCCATGATTCCTTTACTAACAACATTATGCCTCCATACCCTTTGCCATTTTCTGTTGCTTTATTCCAAACTATTGCCTTTGTGTACCCTTTAAAATATGGTGTAATTCACTCATCATGCTCATGCATTTTAGTCAAGATGATTATATCCCTATCTTTTACTATGGGCCCTAACGTGGGTCCTCTTCTCTAAGGGTAACTTCTACAATTCCAGCATACAATTATGAGTTGTTCTCGAGGGGCCATATTCCCTATTTGCTTCGAGTTTATCAGGATGTGATATAGGATTTCTCATTATTTAGGTATGTCAATCTCTCTTCGTTCTTTGCTGCCTTCACCTTTTCCCATTCCTTGTTTCTCTCTTCTAGTTGTATAAAAGCTAAGTCTTCATCTATGTAGTAGTGTGAGCCTTTCAACATGCCCATATTTCTTATTATTCTTTTTTTGTCCTCAAAGTTCATCAATGTGACCCAGATATGCCTCTCCCTTCCTCCTCTTGAATTACCAATTCTACTTGCTTGTTTGACCTTGCCCTTCCATTGTAATTGGTCTGCAAGGAATTCCCTTCTTAAGCTGCTTGTATTTTCATGTTCTCCATAGTCTCTTAGCCCTTTGATAATTATATTTGATAATTTATCGTGATGCTTTTGTTATTATATCATTTTATTTTTGACTTGTCTTTTTATCAACTCCTTTTGCTCACCTCTTGGTTCCTTTACTACTTGTGCCCATGTTTTAGCCTCTTCTAGTTTATTTCTTAGCTCATTCTCTGTCACTTCCATTCTTTGAAGTGATTCTTGGACTTCTTTATTTTTTTTGTGTTTACCTCCATCTCCTCTACCTTATCTCTTCTTGGAGTGTGAATGGTTTGTTTGAGTGCTTGCCATTCATGTTGCCCAATATTCACACGATTTTGAAGCTTTGCTACTTGCACATTAAGCATGTTGTTATCCTATTATATCCTTTGTTTGGCACTTAAAACATCTTCAAATTTAGTATCTTTTATTTTCTCTCTTAGTTCCATATTTTCTAGTCTCTCTTTCAGAATCATTGGCTCTTGCACATAGAGCTTTAGTGACCAAATAAGCAGAGTCATTGTAGGGCTATACATTTCCTCGTCGTCCTGGATTTCTTCTCAGTGACCATTATCTTCAATTTTATATGTTATCTTATTCCTATTTTGCTTTTCTTATCTCCTTTTATACCATTTCCTTTTCCCACTTGACATTTTTGTTCCAAAATGTGCAAGGTAAGTGGTTGTTCTTTGACCGAAAAGAGTTAGGATGGATTTTTATGAACGATTCATTTAAAAATGGATTAGGCAATTTTGAAATGGTGGGGAGAACCATTGTAGCTCGTGTATCGATGGAAATTGGTATGACCTCATCATCCATGGGCTAAATTTGATCTCTTATGACCATATTTATTTATTTATTTTATTTTTTTAAATTAGTGTCCTAAGCATCTTAAATTTTTAGGTGAACAATCGATTGATGAAAAAATATTATTAGTACCAAACTATTATTATAGTATTCTAATATGTAATATATAATTTAGATATAAGATTGGGATCAAAAAACTAACAAAATAATTATTTGTAAAAATAAAAGGTTTCAATTTTAATATAGTAAGCAAAATATTTTCACAAGACACTAATTTTCGTGGTTATTTATATCAAGGTTCTCTCCTTTTTTTAATTTTTTTGAAACATGACCAACAAGTTTTACAGATTTTATGGATGTATTCTTCACAAATATCTTTTCTATCATCTCTCTTTTAATATTTGTATTAGAATTGTGTCTTTTTTCTAAATTTGTTGAAACTTGATCAATACACTTAAAAATAATCTATAGATGTGTTCTTCACATATGTCCTTTTTATCATCTCCCCTAATCAAAGTGAAACTAAATTGTTTACTCCACTTTATCTTGAGGAAATAAATGTAATATGTTTGCAATGAATAATGACAAATCTCCAATGCCAAATAACTTTCCCAACAAATGTTTATCAATATTTTTGGAACTTAGAAAGATACAAAGTTATTAAAGTAGTGCTTATCAATTCAAATTATGCAAATGATATGTGTGCAGACATTAAATCATAACTACCTGCCATTTAATTAATATGGTGTGTAAGTTGATTTTACACACTTCGACATTCATAATATTAAATGTATGCCCTCAAGATTCCCAAGAAAACTATTATATCTAGAAAGTTTATAAAAACTTTGCAATCAAACTGCCATTTAATGTTTTCCATGTTTGTCTAATTTCACTTTGAATATACTCGAATGGAATTGTCATATGACACAAAATAAGATGTTCAAATGCTTGAAAATTTCATGGAAGGTAGCCCATAAAAATAGTCATATGGTGACAAATAATATCTATTGGGATCAATGATAAAAATAGATATGTTATGAATCATTTCACATAATTTTTATAATCCAATATTTATAAAATGATCCAATTCATATGATTAAACATGTTCATAAAAATATTTATTTTAAAATAAAAAAGGATTAATAATTGTTTAACTTATATTCATAATAATAATATATAAGAGCTAATATATGTAATTTTGTAAAATTGATTGAGCGTAGGAGTGAACGATAAAGTTTTTAAACCCTTTCGCATTTAGGGTTTTTTCCTTGATCAGTGAGCAAGATAGTTGATTTGGTCAGCGATAGGATAGATGACTTAACTGGCATGGACATAATTGCCTGCTTGTTTTCTTTCACTAGGCTATCACTCAGGAAGGGGTTCATAGAGGTGGATGGAGGGGTGTAGGGTTTGGATCTTCCATTCTCCCTTGTTGGAGAGGCAATAGGTATGGCAAGCCCTCCCTTTTCTAAATTTGCTTCACATGTGGAAATGTTTTTGGAAAAATCAGCTTTACTTTTGGGTCCCACAAAAGTTTCACCGGTTGTCTCCTTCAAGAAGGAGGTACTTGAGGAGTTGCTTCATAATGAATAATGGTTTGTGGCTAGAGGTTTAGTTTGCATATTTGATAGATTTTGGCCTTCTCTCTTAGATCTTCATCAAAGGATTTTTGAATCATGGTGGCTTATTTTGGAGGACAACTTGGAAATTTATGCCTGCATCATAGGTTTTTCATTGTGGTTATTGACTATCTTGGTGATTGGAACAAGATCATTTAGGCCAAATCTTGGAGTTGGGATCAACACCTCCTATTTTTGAAACTATATTTCCTAGATCTTAATCCACTCATTGAAAACCTCTCCCCTAAACCCATTTGGGTTGGGTTACCGTATCATCTTCTTCAATTTTTGGTGGATCCCTATCTATTGGATATTGGTGAAACCTTGGGTGTTATGCTGGACATTGATGCTTCTACTTCAAACTTATCCCACACTACCTTCACCAAGATTCTTGTTTGCTTGGACGTCTATTTTGATCTTCTAGCAATGATTATGCTAAAAGTTAATGTTTGTTGTTGGACTCAATCCCTTGATTATGAAGGGCTTCCCTTCAGGTGTCAAAATTATTTCAAAACTGATCATTTATTCACTTCTTTTCAGAGCCCCAAGCACAAAGTGAATTCCTCTTGGGGGAAGGTTGCATGCAAGAATCTTCTCACTATTTTTTGAAATAATAATTCTTCTCTACCTTCGGGAGTAGTTTCAAAAGCCATTATTGAGGAGTTTCATTTAGCCTGCTCTATTAAGACTGAGCCTATTCCTTCACGATATGAGGATGTTGAGTGGGCTAGGTGTAGTAACATGATTTTAGATTTTTGGAGCAAGGTTTCTAATGGATCATCTTTGGATATGTGTATTTATTCCAATGATGAATTTGGTAAAAAAAGTAATCAACAAGACTGGACTGTAGTGAGAAGTAGGAAGAAAGGATGTCTTACTCCTAATTCTCCTTCTAGGATACTTCGCTCTCAAAATAAAGTGAATAAGGGAGAGACGTAGGTGTGTTATGATTGTATTTTGTTATAATTGATAGGTTTTTTGTTTTTGGTTATGTCTTATATGGCACTACGACCATGCTTGTCCTGGGTTTTTAATCCTATGGTTGATGGTTCGTGTTCTTTGATTTTTGGTATTCTCTTATACCTTTAGGTAAGGGCCCACCAATCCTAGTATCTATCAAAAAAATTATGTCAGAGCAAATCACAACTCATTACATAGATGATATGAGTGTTGAAATGTTATTCACATGTTTTAAAATAATTTATAAATTTTAATGCATTATATTTACAAATAATTAGATAATCATAATAATTTATAGATAATATATAGATTTTACCACATCCTATTTATAAATAATCATATCATAACAATGAATTTGTAAAAATAAATTATCATAAAAAATTACCATATCCTAAAAAATAACATCACATAATAATAAATAAATAATATATAGATAATCATAACTAATTTAAAGTTAATTAAATTATATATAAATAATCATAACTAATTTATATGTTATAAACAATGAATTGTAAAAATAATTAATTTATAAACAATTAAAATTTAAATTAAAAAAAAAATATCAAAAAAAAAATTATGAAATCATAATAAATAAATAGATAATATACAAATAATCATAAGTAATTTATAGGTAATATATAGATATATATATTTTGACATTTTATTTATAAATAATTATAACAATAGAATGGTAGAAATAAATTATCATAAAAAATATTGCACATCATAATCAAATTACCACATCATAATAAATAAATAGATAATATATAGATAATCATAATTAGTTTCAAGGTCATATATAAATTTTACAACATCATATTTATAAATAATAAAAACAATACAATTTTAAAAACAAATTATCATAAAAAATATCACAATAATAAATAAATAAATTATATAAAAATAATCATAACTAATCTATATGTAATTAACAATGAAATTTTAGAAATAAATTATCATAAAAAATATTATCACATCATAATAAATAAATAGATAATATACATACCACATCATATTATTTATATATATATATATATATATATATATATATATATATATATATATATATATATATATATAATTTATAGATAATATATAAATTTTAGGGTAAGATATTTATAAATAATCATAAGAATGAAATCTTCAAAATAAATTATCATAAAAAATATCACCACATGATAATAAATAAATAAATAATACATAGATAATTATAATTAATTTATAGGGTTTAGGGTAATTTATCTATGGCTCCTAAGAAGGCTCCTGAGAATGGCTTTGTAGGTCGATCTATTTCTCCCTACTCAATTAGCGTATGTGAGATCCAACACCCTTAACTTTACTGGCTGATCCTATACAGGGCACTGGGCAAGTTTCTTCCATGCGTAGTTTTCCACCTGTTAAACTGTCCGTAGTTGGTCTCTCACCCATTGCCATTTCAAATAGTGGTTAAAATGCTGCTTTCATGGATCTATTGGTAGGGCTTGTTCCTCCAACCAGTCTCTAGCTATCGTTGCTCCCAACTGCCAACAACTTCAATCTACTCCATTTGCGAGGAAGAAGACTTTGAAATGTCATGTAGAGTCAAACCCTAGCTGGGATGTCATGACAATGGAAGTAGAGGTTAGATTGGAGTCTAGCTGCAGGCCCACCTATTTCATAGATGTTGTCTCTCATAGGCCTGCCTTGAGAATGGATCCCAACCTCTCACCCCTGCTTCTATTGACCCAGTGGTAATCATTAATGAAGAAGAAACCATGGTTCTCAAATTGAAGGAATATTTTTCTACTAGAGGTATCATCTACAAATTTTTGGATCTCTGGCCAAAACTCCAAGATCTTTACAACTGGATCTCAAAGTAATGGAAACCCTTACTCTCAGGTAGTCATGATATTTATCCTTGTGATAAAAGCTTCCTTATTATTATTTTCCATAATAATGAGACTAAGGATTATATTCAGTACCAACCCTGGAGCTTGAATCGCCACCCCTTGCTCATGAAACCATGATCCCCTACCTTCAATCCCCTCACTAAACCTTTGCATGTAAAACTCATATGGGTTCTTCTGCCCAACCTTCCATTATAGTTTTGGATGGAATCTATCCTGGAGGCTATTGGTAGATCTCTAGGTGGGTTTATGTGAATGCATCTATATACTGATAGTTTTACTCTCACTACATTTACTAGGATCTTAGTGAACATTGATACCTCCAAGAACCTTCCATAAAAAATTACCCTGCAAGTTGGAGACCACACTTGGTCTCAAGCTATTGACTATGAAGGTTTATCTTTTCACTATCGTAGTTGTTTTAACATTGGGCACTTGACCAAAAACTATAGTCTACTTAGAAAAAAAAATTCTTCCTGTTGGAAAGATTTTATCCCTAAAAATCTCATGGTGTTTCCTGTAGATGAAGAGTGGGATACTGACAGTGAGGATTCTGCCTCTTCTTGTGAAGTCCTTGCTTCTCCTGCTTCAAACAAGAATCCCAAAAAATTGCCACTCTCTGAAGAATAATTAATGGTTGATTTAATCTCTCCAAGGAAGTTTGTGTCAATTTCAGCCTCCTCCTTGAAGGAGTTTCCAGATTTGGATTATTCTAGGGCAAATAACATTTTAGGGTCAACATAAGAAGACAAATCCCAGCCCTGTGTCCTAGTTGAGGAAGTCTCACCAGCCCTTCAGGTTGAGAACAAAGAATGATGGTTCGTCGTTCAAAAAAATAAAAAAGGAAAAAAATCAATGACTCAACCTTCCTGTATATCTCTCCATTTGGGGGGACCCCGTGTTAATATTCTAAAAATCACTTAAAAAGGGGTCAGGTCCCTAGGTTAAGTTTGGTGAAAACTTTATAGAAGTTTCTTGGTAAGTTTTTCTGTTTCTATTTGTCCTTGATGAAAGTTACTGTTGTGTGGATTTCTTGCCACCCATTTAATTACCACTGGCAGAGGCATCTCATTAGAACATTATATATATATATATATATATATATATATATATATATATATATATATATATATATATATTTCTCTCCTTTGTATAAGGCTATGGGGCCTTTCAAAACCTATTTTTAACCCATCAAATAATTAAACAATAATTAATTTATAGGTAATATATATATATATATATATATATATATAAATATAAAATAAATAATAATATATATATATATATATATATATATATATATATATATATATATATATATATATATATATTAATTACAAACAACATATTTTTAAATAATTATAAAAATGAATTAAAAAAAATTATCATAAAAAAGAAATATATTATTATAAAAAATATTACCACATGATAAATAAATAAATAATATATAAATAACCATAATTAATTTATAGGTAATATATAGATTTTAAGGTAACATATTTATAGATAATCATACTAATGAAATTTTAAAAACAAATTATCAGAAAAAATATCACCACATGATAATAAATAAATAAATTACATATAATCATAATTAATTGATAGGAAATAAGTAAGTAATATATAGATTTTATCACATACATCATAATAAATAAATACTTTGTTGCTCTTCATTTCTCATTTTAAAATTACATTAAATATTTATATTAAGTATTTTTATGAACAATAATATTTAACATGACAACAAGTGTTACTAGCATACATTATTAGAAAAATCTATGTTAAATACACTCATAAATATTATTCTCAAGGAACTCATAATTTAATACGCTATAGGTACCTCGAGAATAATATCTATCGATATATTTTACATAAATTTATCTAAGATATGTATACTAGTGTGTGTGTATGGGGGCCGGGGAGGCGGGGAAAGGAGTGTAATAAAGTGAGCATGTTTATCTTTAAATCTAACATTTATTTGATTATCAATTAAAAAACCTATTTAATAAAATTCAAAATTAACATGATTATATTGTATTAACATTTAAGTAGGAAAATATAAATTAAAAGAGCTGACATGCAATGTTTAAACTATAAATAATTTTTTTCTATATATAAACACAATCAACCTAAAAAAATTAGAGCTATGAAAGTTGTATGAATACCGTCGCATTTTTCTTAATCTAATAATTAAAAAAATAATCCAAATGTGAACAAAAAAACCATTATTTTTTATCATGTTAGAAGCATTTACATGGTTTCAATGTGGTGTATTATTGATTTAACATGATTTCTCGTGTGAGCTCATGCAAATAAAATGTGTACAACTAGTTGGGTGGGGTTCAGTCCTCATGCTCAAATGAAATCAGTGCTAGGTCAAGTCTCTTAGTTTGGGGTTTTGATAGCTGGGTAACATTCATAAAATGTTTATTTTATAAGTCTCTTGTTCAATTCTCGTGCAGGCTCACACAAATAAAACATTTACAATTAGCTGGGTGGGGTTTAGTCCTCATGCTCAAAGGAAACGAGTGCCAAGCCAAGCCTCCTGATTTGGGGTTTTAGTTGCTGGGTAGTATTTGTAAAATGCTCTCTCTCTCTCTCTCTCTCTCTCTCTCTCTCTCTCTCTCTCTCTCACACACACACACATTACTCTTAATAGTGATTAGGGTTTAGAAAGGGTGCAATTTAAAAAAAAAAAAAAAATTAGATGGTTATTAATTTATATTACTATTAAGTTTTTATTTATGGTTGAAGATATTTTCAAAAAAATTATTTATGTGGTTATAACATGAAATTATCCATAGTCTTTATGATTTATCGTAAAAATATTTTTTTATAAAATAAATGAATTTGATGGCTCTATAATTGTATTTATACTTTTTTTAAACTCTAAAAATATAATCAATGTTTTTAGGAGACTATATGATAAAATTTTAGAAAGACTATCATAATGTAATAAATTGTAAATATCTAATATTTCTTTTTTATATTATGAATTATGATAGAATTTGAAGGTACCTATTGAATACATAACTATGATCAAATAATTTATAACAAGAAAGATCAATCATCAAATTTAGTTATTGAATAAAAGAAATAAAGAGAATTTCTTATATATTTTAGGTATATTACAGTGGATCTATAGTGGCCCATTGTGGAAAGGTGGTGGCTTGGACTACACAGTAATAAATAATAACATTAATAATATTAAATTAGTATATATCTTTTAGATACATATCTTAGATAAATTAGTATACATATCTTAGATAAATTAGTATACATATTTATTATTAGCAATTTATTGGCCTTTTTAGTAATCACTTACATTAATTATTTTTGCATAAAAATTCATGCCACCAATCAAATCGAGTCATTTTTCCATATTGCTGGGTTTTGACATTAGATTTAGAATATGTTGTTGTAAAAATTAAGAAATAAAATATTTTTTAGTGTCCGGTTGGTTTTAATTCATTGACAAGCCAAATTTATTAGGTAAATGAGGCTATTTTCAATTAAAAATTACTTACATAGTCCAATATAATTGAAACAATTAAAAAAATTGAACATGGATTATAATGTGTTTCATTGGTCAGCAATTAGTGATGGGATGTTGAAATGACGGGACCTGAATCAAACTGTACCACACTCATAACACGTGGTGCTTGATCCCTTGCCAAGGTATATGTGGCTACAATGCACTATGTATATAGTACATTATCCATGGATGTCGACTTTGGAAGCTTCATAATTCCATTGCTTGTAACATCTACTAATGATAACCTGAAAAAACTACACTACATCATTGGCCTTGCTTATATTTAATTCTTCTAACTTTACAACTACAACCTTGCTTGACAAAAATTAACGTTATTACTTACACATGAAAACAAAAATGAAATTTTTTATAAATTTTTACACCAAAGTTAAAAACACATACTTATAATATATACCATATATAATAGATTTTACATAATTACCAACACATTAACTAACTACTCCACAAAAAACCAGACCAAAACAAAAAAAATAGTGGAAGCCATGGCTCCATGACAGGTTGGCTGCAATAATAAAAAGAAGAAATAAAAAACTTGGTACGAAGATTGAACCAGGTTGGCTATAAGCATAACATTAATTGACAATAATACAATTCCATGTAATGTATTTTATGTTCAAATGGTTAAGCCTGGATAATTTTGAAAGGAGGATTGCTTTGAAATCACATCAACTATCAAGTTACCAATAACTAAATCCAGATATTTTCTATGCAAGTTTCACTCAAAGGAAAAAGGATATGAGCATGGGAAAAAGAGGATTACACCAAAATTTACATTATACTAGGGTAAGAACATGACTTGTTACCAAATTGCAAAAGTAGCAGTCGGCAAGTTGCATATTACAAGCAAAACCATTTGCCTCCCTTTGAAAGATACAAAATCCAAAACATACAATCGCCTTATTTGTTAATGCTTCCCTGAAAATCCAAACACATACACCTTGTTGAATTATGATTTTCAGTACTGGAAGAATGTTGATGTTCCCATCAATAGAGCTATAACTCAACACATTGATTCAACAAGGTGTAATCTTATACGGGAAATTGTCTTTTTTATTTAATATCTATAAAAAAATAGAAAAAATAATCAACTTAAGTTTGCTATTCCTAAATGATGTTAAAGGTATACCCTGTGATGTTAAAGGTATACCCTGTGGAGTTTAGACGTATAAGTCCATTAATTTTATTTTTTATGAGTTAATATTTGTTTAATTCAACATAATAAAATGGTCATTAGATATTTAGCATGGTCTTTTGTTTAATAAACACATGTTATTATTAACAATGTTGAATTCAATAAAAGTTATGTTAGAATCAGTTTTATATATCGTAAATGTTTATAGTTAAATTGTAATTGGTTCACATTATAAATATAGTATATAAAGTTAAATGGTATATATTTTAGTAATAATAGTTAAGTCATGACAATTAAACCCGATGGCTTTTTCAATGTTATTTTTAATAAACTAATAATTTTGATCACCAAAATCTCACCTAAAAGTCTTTATAGAGAAATTCCCAAATTTGAACCACTAGAATAACTAGTATACCTATCTTAGATAAATCTATGTAAAATACGCCGAGAGATATCATTCTCAAAGTGTCAAAATCAAAATCAATTGGCAACATGTAATATCTAAAAAAAAATTATCCAAGTTTCATAATTTATTATATCACAAATAAATATCATGATCTATCTTAAATAAATCTATGAAAAATATACATCACATAAAATGTTAAATAATAACTTATTGATAATGGCTCTCTCCTTCCCCCTCTCCCATTATATCTTTGATTTTCTTATTTAATATTCATAAAATATGAAGTCAAGGTAAATAAACTGAGTTTATATTCTATTTATTGTTATATCCATTTTCCTATTATATATCATAACATATGATATATAAGAGAGTTTTAAGATTATATAAGGTAAATAAACCGATTATATTTTATTTTATAATAGGAGTCCTTTTTATAATAGGCCATTATTCAAGCATTTATCTATAATCATGAATCTTATAAGGTATGTATATTTGATGTAATTATATTATTATTAAGGTATATTATAACTAAAATTATATTTAATTATTAATATTACTTCCCTAATATTCGATATTAGTAGTATATTGCATATTAAAAACATTTTAGACTTTTTAATGATATGATGTTAATGAATGTTAACATATATTGGGTATTATAAATTTGGATATATATATATATATATATATATTTGATATATATTTTTAAATAGTGTTGGCCATGTTTTTTTACATGGACATGATATCGGGCTCTCTCCTTCCCCCTCTCCCATTGTAAAACGCCTCTCGACGTAATAACTTTTGTTAAATATATTTCACTTTAAATATTCTTCTTGAAAATAGATACTAAAGCTATATCACAACACTTATTTCTATATATAGCCATTTACATGATTTAAATTTAAAAAAAATAAAAAACTAAACTAATTTAACTTGTTTTGTTTTTATTCAATTATTTATTTAGTTCAATGTGAGAATTAATTTAAGAAATCAAAAAATGGTAGTTAGAATTACCCTAGACACTCAAAGTTTAATATAAACTATTTAATGATAGCCTCATGCTTGAAACTATTTCTCATGAAATTAAAGAATGGTTGCCGGAATTATCCCACATGGGCCGCCACCGTTAACGCTGAGAATAGTTAGCATATCTCTAAAAATGGTGGAAAGGTTTCTGAATGTTGCCAAGATTGGAATTGTAAATAAATATTGACTGAAATAAATGTGTGTTGTGATTGAAATTAGTAGGAAAAATCACAGGAAACAATTATTGAAATAGTTTACAAGTCATGGTGTCGAGTCCATTTTGGAAGTGATATTTCCATCTATCATTGTAATTGTAATGGTTGTGGAAAACATAAAATATAAAATTCTGGCAGCCATGGTGGGAACGAAAATAATTTAATAAAAAAAATAATTTAAAGAAATCTAATCTTATAAATTTAATTGTGACAATATAATATGATTCAGGGCTCAATCTGCACCAAATTAATTCTTAATTAAATCAATTACTCATTTAATTCAAGGAAAAAAAATATGTTTTTAAAAATAAAAAAATGATAATTAAAATTATCTTAAACATTCAAAATTTAAATAAACTACTTAATAGTGGCCTCATGCTTGAAGAGTTTCCAATTGAACAAGGAAAGAGAGATTAGTACGAAAAACTGGTCATGCCATACTCGGGTCCCATTTTAGATATGATGATTTCCATCCATCATTGTAAAGGTGGAGGAAAACATAAAATAATTTGGTGAGCCATGGGGGAACGAATAATCATTAGAATTAAGGACCATCAAGTTTGCCGATAAATGTTGGCAATTATTTATTCCACTTCCGTCAGCACGAAAAGTAAATTTATCGGTCGAAGAAAAGCTTAGCTTTTAAAGACATATTTTCAAAAATTCAAGAGGCATCCAAAACTCTAATTGGATTGTAGTGAAATATATTAAAAGTAGTAAACAACAATTTTGAAAATGACTTCAAATTATCATCTTAAACCCTTAGGCAACCATCAAGATCTTTGATTCCCTTTAAGAAACAATGGATCCCATTACATCTTCATTAATCAAATATGAAAATTTTTGCTAAATTTGGCACCTACTTAACTACTTTTCTTTTGTGTGCAAATTGCCTTACCTTAATTAATATATGATAATTTTTTGATTTTGGATACCTTTTATCATAACATCTATTACTTGATCAAAATGTGATTGGAATCAAATAATTAAGATTTAATTTTGTGATTTATTATTGTTCAACAATATTTAAAGTGTTCAAAATACATGGAAAGTGTGACCAACACAATTACACTATCACAACTCATTTTATATATATATATATATATATATATATATATATATATATATATATATATATATATGTTATGAATTATTTAGTTCAATAAATATAATAATTATGTTATTAATTATTATTTGATGATGTTTTAAGTAAATTAATACGATGATTATGTTATACTTAATTTGTGAATAATTATATTTTATTATTATAATTTAATATGAGACATTCTTTTCAATAAAAAATAAAATATCATTAAAAAAAACCATAAAATCTACTAAAATTTGCATAAAAGAATAAATAATAATACACACATCATACAATTAATAATTAATAAATATATTTTGATAATAGAATTTATGGATGAATGTTTATAATAATATTCATAATTCTCAAACTTTTTTTTTGGTTCACATCTACACATACATGATGTCATTTGGAATGACTTCAAATGAATTTGTAAATATAAATCCTAAGGTGTATATATAATTTGATTGCAAGTTTCATATTTTTTTAATTGTTATAAAATATTTAAATGGAACTTCTGTGTTTTAGCGTAAAGTATATATAATTTCAAGTTTCATATTTATTTTATTGTTATAAAATATTTAAATAGAACTTCTGTGTTTTAGTGTAAAGCATATTATTTTGACAAGTAAAAATAGTCTCAAAGTTTGGGATTTATTAGAAACATGATTATTCTTTAAACATCTAAAAATATTTATTTTTAATTGTTTAAATTTTATATGGTTTTGTTAAATTTTAAAATTTGCACCTTTTATTTATAAACATTAATTATTTGGCTCCCAAAAAAACACCCTAAATAAATTGAAACTACAAAATAAAATGGGAAATAATTTACTACATGTTTAAATATTGGAACTTTACGTTTTAGATTATTAAGTTTGTTCAATGGTAACATATCAATGTAAATTTGGGAGATGATATTTGTCAATTTTTTTGGTAATTAATAATTTTATTTATTTGAATTTTTTATTCTAAATATGTTGTAGAATTGTAAACACTTAATTTTAATATAAGATTAGTTATTTTTTTATGGTATTAGTGTATTTATATGATTTTAGATAATTGGTTAAACTAAACTCTTATCGATACTTTTTAATGTCTTTCTCCTCTCATTTTCTTTCCCTTATGTGTTTATCCAAGGTTTCCATTATTTTATTTTTTATTTTTTTAGGTCACTAACTTAGTTATTTTCTATTTTTACCTCTATTCCTTTGTTTTTTTGTGTTTTTACTGGGATCGAGCCCCTCGATCTTGGTTTGAATGAAATCAAGTTTGGTTTTGGCCCTAACCAAAATTTACACTCTTGATCGTTCGTTGTTTAATGTTTCCTTTACCCCTCCTTTAACTTTTTATCAATGATTGTTCCTCTTTTGTAAGATTTTATGAATCTTATACGTCAAGATTTACATACTAATTTTTCCTAATTTTTAATTCAAAAAGCCTATATGCACATGAGTGTGGTAATGCATTTAGTAAGAGAGAACACATTAAAAAAGACTTAGGATTGTAATTCATATATTAATATTTCACTCTTATTTTATTATTGTTGTCTATTGAAGTGTATGCACCACATGTACTAAAAGTTGAGTTGAAATATTTTATAAAATATCATGTATAGTTTACTAGTTGTTTCTATCTCATAACTAAGGATGAGGGCAGGGGTAATTGTATTTTAATATTAGACTACTTGTGTGAATGCACAAACATTGATTTATATACTTTATAAAAATAGATTTTTTATTAACGTCAATCCCTCGTTATTAACCAGAGTTTTATGCTCTTACAAGGTCTCTTAAATTAGATTAGGGTTTATGGAATTAGAGAAGAAAATATAAAAGATTTGTCAATCTAATAATATGAGAGATGTTTATCATAATAAGACACAAATTAAGTCACTCTCAATGTTTCATATGATTTTGAAACTATATAACTAATATTGAACCCTGTCTAGTGAAACTAAACCTAGGCTACTTTGAAAATATAGGTTCGGTCACCAAAAAAACTAGTTGCCCAATTTTGGTTAATTTTATACAAATTCCTTGATCTACTTAAAACATTCAAGTCTACTTTAGGATTGCTTATAGAATAATATTTTATTCACTTTCAACCTCCTACAATGCACATGTAAGTCAAAATTCAAATATTTATCAAAGAAACCCTCTTGTTGAGCTTCAATATTTTATCCAATTAAATTTATTTGATTTCGAATATTATTTTGTAATATATCATTGTATTTAGTTAAGATCTATAATACATATCCCATTATGATGATTTGTGTAGTTTCTCTCGAACATTAACCACTTTTCATCAATATATTTTGGTAAATTCATGCTCTCTTGCACCCAACCTTATTACTAATCTAATTTCTTTTCTGATGGATTCTATAAACCATTCCTTTAGTGAGCCTCTTCATTAGGGTTATCCTTTCTTCTCATTTTTATAAGGGTGTGTTAGACAATGTTGGCTTTCATGAGCCCTATATCATCCTCCTCTTATTGTACTTGTATGTTATATATTTTTCTGCTTCTAAACTTTTCTCATTTGTAGATGTGATTGATATTTGACATGTTCTTCAATGGTATTAGTTACATTGGATATTCCTAGCTTTTGTATGTTAGTAGGCATGACGATGTGGTTGCTATGAAAACATTTATCAATGATTGCATTTTATTTCCATCGATATATTATAAAATATTAGCATATAGTTTGAAATATAATAGGGTTGTATGTAATAATTTTGATTCATGTGTTGATATGATTGCAATTGATAAATTTGCTTTTAATATCCCCTAGTGAGAGATTTTGGGTGGATCATTATATGATGGTTAACTAAGGTATATATTATTAAATATCAGAGGTGTAGAACACTAAATTATTACTTCATCCCATCCATTCTCAACCTTAAATTGGGGTTAATAAACCACCCCTCTTAACATTATTCAAGTCCCAAGACATATAGATTACAAGATGCTAAATATTATGGTATTGTAGATCAACTTAAGAACATTCTTGTCAATATCTCTAACCTAGAACTTATTAAAAAGTCTAATGTTTACAAAGATATATTATATAAAGCCTTATAAGATACTACATTCTCAAGTAACATGAAACCTTCTCACTTTACTTCTATTGATAGATCTTGTACAAATAGTAATAACTTGACTACCTTTGAGCACGAGGAGTTTCCTTTCATGGACATCACACATCAATAATTATCTTTTTACATTTAAGTTTTTATCAATAATAAAGGGATTGAAAAGACCCTTGTAAATAATGGTTTTAGTTTAAACATTTGTAGTGGATCCTTTCCAAGTACACCTAAAATCAATAAACATGCACTTGCAAAGTACAATATAATTATTAAAGGCTTTAACAATCAACCAAGGAAGGATTTAGGAGTAATTAAATCAAACAGATCCCTTAAAACATAAAACATAACTACAAAATGTTAAATAATATAAAATGATGTGTTGTATATTATTATACTTGTAAGACCAAGAATCCAATCCATGGATATTGTTCTTTCTACATTACATAAATGCTTAAAATTTATACATGATAGAATTATATATACATGACCTATTGATGATGTACCATTCGAATTTTGTAAAATGATATAACCTAAGGATAGTGTTGTACCACAATTAGATATACCTCAACCATCTCTTAAGGAACCCCAAAAAATTATTCCACTGTAACATTTGACCAAATTTGAGTGGGATGAAAGTAACAAAACTTTGGAGGATTGTGGCACTCAAAGTGATAGTATAGACACACAATTATTTAAAGATTAAATTTACACGAAGTGGCCTAAAGGAAAATAGAGATGATATGAACACTTGAAATTGGTCAAATCTATCTTCCACTATAATACTATAGTCAATGTATTTGATAATTCTTTAATATTGATATGCCATACTAAAATGATGAAGGTAAATGGCTTATAATTAATGCCTATTATAATATTAATAAGCCAAAACAGCTTAAATCAACTCAAATTGTTTTTGAAAAAATATATTTTAGTTCAAATATAAGATACAAAAGTCAAAATTTAAGTAAACATGAACAAGGCATCACACAATCAATTGTTCTAAATGTTCATACCTTAAATAAAAGTCTAGAATAATTTAAAGTTAAAAATTTAATAATTCATAATAATAAAAATAATATATAATATTAATCTTTCCAATTCTCAAAATTTAGTAAAAATTATTTACAAAAAATAAAAGATGACATGAATATACAACTTATACATTCATAATTAATTTTTAAAAAAAAATCCAGGAATGCTTTTATTTACGATGAAACCCTTCAAATTTCCTAAGAATATTTTTATTTATGATGAAGCCCTTCAAAAATGTTTTAGATATTATATAAATTTACTGAATTACAATTGTAATAAAAGTTTTACTTTCAATTTGAATCATCACACATAAGAGCCCTTCGTAAAAATATTTTATTATATATTTTATAAACATTAACAACTATTTCAACTGTCAAAATTTGATCTACATTACAATGAAGTAATAAATGAATTAAACTTTGCAAATAGTGAATGCCTTAGGATTGAATTTTTAGTGCCTTTATGACTCTTTAAGTAGATCAAATTCACATTAAAATATTACAAAACTTTTTAAATCTGTTTTTGTGTTTTTTATTTAATATATCTGAGATTGATCTTTTTATTGCAGTTCATAATTTAGTTTCTTAATCTATTTTTGTGTTTTTAATTTAATATATTTGAGATTGATTTTTTTATTACAGTTTATAATTTAGTTGTCTATTTTAATATTAAACCAATAAAATATAATATTAAAAAGGTACAATTTAAGATTTATTTAATAATTAAGATAGAAATCCCAAAACTAATTAATGTTATTTTCATACGATCTATTGTTTACGTAGATTAGATTTTTAACATTGTTTCATTTTTTAAATCAAATGAGGGCATCATGATTTGTAAATGTGTCCCAACAATGATTTCCTATTACTAAAGATTTATATGATAATTTTTTAGTGTAGGATATTATTTATCTTTTTATTTAGTTATTTAGATTAATTTTATACATGGATTATTCCAATATTTGAAGAGTTAGTTTGCTTAAGTGTACTTAGCCTTAAGGAGTTACATTTTACTACCAATATTAGTTAGTTGGAGTTACTCTCTAACTGGATATTTCAGATATAAGAAGTTATATTCCATTCTTGAATCCTTGACCATTTTTCATGGAAGAGTTTTACATTCACTCTTCTATTTGTACATCTTCATTTATAAGCTATTCAAGCAAAAATATGTTGAATGATCTTGTGATTACTTGCTTTATAATATTCTTGTTTATTTGATTTTAATTAACTTCCAATTGTGTTGTGCACTTATTTACTCGTTCTTACAATATATTGGCTTGATCTAGAGATCTTGACGTAATTTTGAATACAGTATCAGAGCCATTATAGTATTTGAATACCTAGTTTATTTGATGTTAGTTATTCAGAAATCTTTAGTTCTAATGTATTAGTTTTTCAAAAAAAATTGGAACCGTTGGATCTCCGGTTCTTAGTGTAGGCCTAAGAGCTCCTACACAGATCCAACCAAAGCAGGCCCTGTCTCGGCCTTCACACGACGGGTTGCTTCCCTCCATTGACTCTCAAAGCTCTCCAACAATGATCTGAATCACATTACAAATATCAACTTAATCCACACCTGCATAATTCCATTGGTGGCGTCACCCTGCTAAAATAATTCTCCAACAAGAACTAAGTCAATTTTTTTTCTTAAATCATTTAAAAATCAAGCACGATATATTTATTTTTAAATAGCTTAATTCGTTGTTTGCCCTCATTGAAATTATTTTCCATTTGAGTTGCACATGCAAGTGTAGGTGGTTTGGTTAAGACGAAGTGGTGTTGTTGAAGTCTTTGGTTTGAATCCCATTTCTATGGTTGATTGAATTTTTTTAATCAAAATTTTTGTGTAAATTTAATTAAAATGGGCTATTAAAGGATGAAAAATGAAAAAATCATAATAACTTTTGATAGGCAATTTGTTTTAGAGTGTCATTTTCTTCAAAAGTGTTCATTTTTTCGTGTTCATTCCATGGGAGTCATTTTTTTGTAATTTCACTAAAATTACAAAGTGTCAAAATATGGGGGCGGGGGTGAATGGTGGGGGCAAGTGAGGGTGGGGCGAAAGGTGTTGTGTGTCTCTTTTCATTATGTTCGAGCTTTATTTTTATTTCTGCAACAATAAATACTTTTCTGCACTATGGATCCTAATTTGATAAGTCCACTCACGTTATTTAATTATCACAAATGGAAATTTAAAATTCAAATCATTCGGAGGATCAAAGGTCTACATTGGATTACAATGGCCATTAATACTGAACCAAATGCCACTGCAAAAAAAGTTAAATGGTTTAGCCGTTCTGACAAAGCCTTTGGATTATTGTGTCTTTCCATGTCTTCTGATCTATGTGGAGATTATCTTTCTGAGCTAGTTCTTTGGGCCAATTATTTGCAAAGTTTATCTGCTACAACTAGTGTAAATAATCAATCTCTTATTATTTCCCGCCTTTTAAAAGTTTCTTCTCAAATAATAACAGATATTTATTTTAAAGTGTAGATATTTTTTAATTCTAATGGTAAGGATTATAGATGCAATAGCCATGAGACTCTTCCGGAAGATATTTTTCTTGTGTTATTGTAAATGCTTTGCAATTTGATGTTTTGGTAAGCATTTTAATTTACAAATTCATCGTTTTGAAATAAAAACCTACAAATAATATATTATATGCCAAGCAGAAGAAAACCTTTCCTGATATCAAAATGGTCGGGGTAAAAAACATTCACTTAGGAAAAGCAGATTTAATATTTTAGGGATTTACATTTGCAAATTCATTTGACTGAGGTTCATTGTTTTAAATTCTAGCTCAAGCCCACTGAAAATAGGATTTTCCAATTTTCTTTTAAAACTGTTATTTCAAATAATTCTGCACACCTTACTTGCTATAAATGAAGTCATAAAAGAGAGCCTCAATCCAGAGCAAAAGTGGGTATCGCCATCTAAAGCAAAGGTGAATTAATTAAAAATTGGATCTTTTTCAAATACATATTATTACAACGAGTATTAAGGGGGCCTTATTAATTTTGAATTTAAATCAGGACACCAGCAAGTTTCTGGTGCTGTCTCTTGGAACCGGATATAAAACAGCAAGCTACAAAGCCACTGATGTTGCAAAGTGGGGATTGACCGGATGGTTATCTAACAATGGGAGGACGCCCATAATGGACACCTTTATGCAATCAAGTTCAGACATGGTGGACATTCATGCTTCCGTAGTCTTCAAGGCCTATAAATCTGAGGAACACTATCTCAGAATTGAGGTATGTCATTCTCGTAATAATTAGCATAAAAAGCCGGATCTTATGATAAAATGTGAGAACAATTTTAGTAAATGATTAAGAATATTGAGAATGTGTGACCCCATGTTTTGAACAACCCTATGTTTTTTGTACTTAGGAATACAAATTGACAGGCGACGCAACTTCTGTTGACATCTCCACCAAGGAAAATCTTGAAAATCTAGTAAAGATAGGAAAGAAACTCCTGGATAAGCCTAAATCCAGAGTCAATATAGATACAGGAAAATTCGAGCCAGATCCAAGTGAGGAAACCAAGAAGGAGGCCTTGATCAGGTAAAAATCAATGGATTTCTTTTAAGAAAAGATAAATACGTAAGGTATTAGTTTGAGTCGCCATAAAAACAGAGAATAATAGAAATGTGTGTGTGAATAATATTATTGTTGTGGAATTTGTTGTAGATTTGCAAAGGCACTCTCTGAGGAAAGAAAGTTACGATTATCCCAGTCCCCGCCATTGATGGATATGGTTGCTCATGTTGGTGATTCAGTTTAATGTGTTAAATTCCATATCACAGTTTATGGGATGCACAGTTTATAATTATCATACGGAGATTTTTGGATGTAAACTGTGTCCAATTCATGGAAGTATCGAGACAAATTCGGTTATCTATCATGAAAGAAAAAATATATCTAATTAAGTTTATTTTAATTTGGATTATCACATACGTAATCAGTTTTATTTTCTAATTTAATTTAGTTTATCTCATGTGTAACCAGTTTTATTGGTACTGCCGGTGAGATATTATAAGTTTCTTTTTTTCAAATTATTTATTCTTATTAAAATTATAAGGTAAGGATTATGGTCGGATTAAGAATAAAAATTATTAATATTGGACAATTTAATTATATGATTTACCTAAAAAAATTATTGTAGAATCATGAAATTGATATTTCTTATTAAATATATTTAAGTATACATTTTTGTAACCAAATATAAACATTTAAAGTTATTTTAGGTCTTATGAAATTAATTGCAATGTTATAGGAATTATAGTTTAGAAGTTTGGTTTTCAAAATCCAATTTCGACAATACTTGATAATTTTTAGGATTTCAGTATTGAACATAAAATTTTTTGGACGTAAGTTTTGTACTTAATATTTGATTTTAGAAAACCAATAGTTTTGTACGTTTTGGAGATTTCTACAATGATTATTGATATTTGTAGGAATTCTAGGTGCACAAAAAATAAATTTTAAAAGTCTCATGTCTTTCAAAAACAATGAAAGCTAAGAGGATATTGACATGCTAATTCATATACACACTATTTGAACTCATGTTAAGTACAAATTTAGTGTCTATATATAAATTTTTAAAATATAAATCTAATTGACATAACTTGATTAACCCAATCTTAACACTTTAGAGGACCATTTTTTATTTTGTTGTGATCAAATGTTATTATTTGAGAATTTTTTACTGAATTAAGCTGCAATTAGTTACAAGTGAATATAAATTCTTACCAAATTGAAGCCTAATCCATTTAAATTTTCTCAAATAATAACATTCGACTACAAAATAACAATAAATGTTACTTTAAAATGTCTGAGTTACTAAAATATACCTTCATATATGTGAAACCACATTATCAGGGCATAGTTCAATTAATTTTTCTTAAATAATGGAATTTGGTCACGATATAACAACACATGATGCTCATATATGGCTAATTCTCCCTTAACCTAGCTACATGTATCTAATCGTACCTAATCTAGACTATGTGATTTTATCATCGTCTCTGAGCGATAATGTCAATTGGGTGTCACTAAAAGTGATTTTATTGTTGTCTTTAAAGAGAATTTAATGATTTTGTTTCAACATTTTATGATTTGGCATTTAATTATTTTGAATTGAGTCCTTACTTTAATTAATTACTTGTTTGGTTCAATGAGGGCTACAATTTTACACCCAATTCATCATTGTGATCTTAATTGCAATACAAAATGTGATTTGGCTCTCAATTGATTATAATTGAGTCTTTGATTGAACCAATTACTCATTTGGTTCAATGGGAGATGCAATTTAGGGAAATTGAGCCCTATCATTTTAATTGCAACTAGATACTATGATTTTGGGTTCCCTTCACCCTGATTGAGCCTTTGATTGAACCGATTACTCATTATTTTAATTAGGGTTGAAATTTGTAGAAATAAATCCCAGTTTCCCCAATTTTAACTACATAATGGGATTTCGGGTTCGATTTACACCTAGTGAGTCCCAAATTGAACCAATTAATCATTTGGTTCAATGAGAGACATAATTTTGACCAATCAAACCTCGTGAACTTAATTATAATTGCATAATTTGATTTTGGGCTCTAATTTTTTCCTAATTGAGTCCTTTATTTTACAAAAAAATTATTTGATACAATGAGGGCCGTAATTTGTGGTAATTAAGACCCATGAACATGATTAGAACAAGATAATGTGTTTAGGAGCTCTACTTTCCTCAAATGAGTCCCCTACTCAACTAGGTGCTCATTTGGTTCATTGAGAGATATAATTTTGGACTTAATTGAGTTTTATGAAACTAATTGCAATAAAAATGTGAGATTTGGGGCTCAATTTACCCTAATTAAGTCTCTTATTAAACCAATTATTTATTTAGTTCAATAACAAATGTAATTTGGGGTAATTGAGCCCTGTGAACCTAATTGCAACTTTATAATGTGATTTGAGACTCTATTTACCTCATTTGAGTCATTTATTGAATTGATTACTTATTTTTATTTAATGAGGGACATAAATTGGGGTAATCCAGCTTTGTAAGTTTAATTGCAAATATATAAAAAGATTTAGGGCTCAATTTTCTTAAAATGAGTCTTTAATCGAATTGATTATTCATTTAGTTCAATGATAAAGATAATTTGGAGAAATCTATATCCACAAACTTAATTATGACAACATAATGTGCTTTTAGATTTAATTTATATCAAATTAATCCCTAATATAATCAATTACTTATTTGATTCAATAAAAAAACATAATTTAAAAAAATTAAAAAATAATAACTAAAATTACCCTAAACTTTTCCTTCAAAAATTAAAGAATGGTTGCCAGACTTCGTGTGTTAAAGCTGAGAATAATTATCATATCACTAAAAATGGTTGAAAGGTATCTGAATGTTACAAGATTGGAATTGCAAATAAATATTGATTGAAATTAGTAGGAAAAATCAAAGGAAACAATTATTGAAATAGTTTACAATTCATGCCGTCAAGTCCATTTTGGAATTGATATTTCCATCAATCATTGTAATTGTAATGGTGGTGGAAAACATAAAATAATTTGATCGGCCATGGTGGGAGTGAATAATAATTAAATTAAGGACCATCGAGTTTGCCGATAAATGTTGACAATTATTTATTCCACTTCTGTCAGCCACGAAAATTAAATTATAAATTAGTGTGATATAAATATTTAAAATAATAAAAAATTATATATATATATTGGAAAAGTAATTTTGACATTTGGAGGATATTATATTATTATAGATGCTTTCGAAGATATATTTATATTTTAAATATGTATTTTACATCATCATGGTTCACAATATCGACGAAGCTTCCTTTTCGTATCATTCAACTCAACTCTCATTTACTCTTTTGTCATGTACAAACTTATCGCAACTCCGATATAAGATTGTAATGATTTGTAGTTTTTATTCCTCACCAAATAATTTTATTATAAAAATTATTTGAATAAATAATTTAACCAATAAAAACTTTTAACAAAATATTTTAATATAATAATTCTAAAATTTAGCATCCAAAAAAATTAAAAATATTCTTTATAAAATATTTTATTTATATTAATATAATAATTACAATTAATAAATTTAGTCTTATTCCAATTTTCATCAAATTTAACAAATTTTGATGTCACATAATTTATTATTTATAAAAAATTTAAATTATATAAATTACATGAGCTTAATTATTAATTATTAAATCATAACTAGATGTCAATTAATTAATATTATGTTCATAATCTTTAAGTTAGTTTTGTAGGGTAACTTTTTAAGTTGGATTAAAAATCAAATTTATTAAATGAATGTATGGAAGAGGTTGTAATCCAATTGATGAGAATGATGGTTTGTAAGCTATTTACTAAAATACAAATTTTTTTAGATATATGATATGAAGAGTCAATCGAATAGAACTAACATCGTTCTTTGGTTGTTTAACCTAAGGCCTCCTAATCTTGTTTGTTTAACCAAAAATATATTCAAATTTAAATGTATACTTACTCAATAATTATAATTCAAAACATAACCATTAATATCTATATAACTTTGAACTTCTACATCAAATTTAAATTTTTAATTAAATGCACGAATAACTTAACGTTCTTCCGTCGTATTGATCTATTTTTTTTTAATATATATTTAATGTATACGTTTTAAAACATGTGTGTTGTTCACGTGGTTTTGAAGAAACACACACATAATACATCGTTGTAAGAGTTGCGGGGTGTATTGGTGGGTAAGTTTTTAATATTAAGTACAAAATGGTGTGGCTCAAATTAACAAAGCGAGCAAACTCCCCTAATTGAGTCTTTTCGAAACTAGCATCTTTGATCGGAAAGAGTTAGGATGGCTTTTTATGAACGATTCATTTAATATACTATTTAAATATAAGATTGGAATCAGTCAATAATAAAATAATTATTTGTAAAAATAAAAGGTTTCATTTTTAATATAGTACGCAAAATCTTGTCACAAAACATTAATTTTTTTGGTTATTTATATTAAGGTTTTTTTTTTTAAAAATTTGTTGAAACATGATTAACAAGTTTTAGAGGAATTTATGGATGTGTTCTTCCTAAATATGTTTTCTACCATTTCTTTTCTAAATATTTGTATTAAGATTGTTTCTTTTTTCTAAATTTGTTGAAACATTATCAATACACTTTAATGGAATTTATAGATGTGTTCTTCATAGATGTCCTTTCTATCATCTCCCCTAATCAAAGTGAAACTTGATTGTTTACTCCACTTTCTCTTGAGAAAATAAATGTAATATATTTGCAATGAATAATGACAAAGCTCCAAGGCCAAATAATTTTTCCAACAATTTTTTATCAATATTTTTGGAACTTAGAAAGATACGAAGTTATTATCAATTCAAATTACGCAAATGATATGTGCTTAGACATTAAATCATAACTACCTGCCATTTAATTAATAAGGTGTGCAAATTGATTTTACACACTTTTTCGTTTATAATATTGAATGTATGCCCTCAAGATTCCCAAGAAAATTATTATTTTTAGAAAGTTTATAAAAACCTTGCAATCAAACCACCATTTAATGCTTTCCACGTCCGTCTAATTTCACTTTGAATATACTCAAAGGGATTTGTCATATCACACAAAATGAGATGTCCAAGCACTTGAAACTTTCATAGAAGGTAGCCCATAAACATAGTCATATGGTGACTGTTGTTCCCAAAATCCATCACTTGTTTTTGGGGACAACATATTGACTATTTTGGTCCTGAATGCCAAAATGATCTCCTCCCTCCTCAAAAATGTTCTGAGTATTCAAATTATTCAATTATTCAAGTCTTCTTAGCTAAAGAACTCACAAGTTCAACATGCAGGTTTTCTCAAAAAGAAGTTCCAACACTTAGGCAATTTCTAAGGCTGGTTCAATGCCGAGGTTCAATCAAAGGTCCATCGATAGGTTTCAAACAAGTGGAATGAACCATTGAACCTTGAACTTTTACAAGTTCAAAGTTCAAAGTGGTTCAAAGGTTCAAAAGGAGTTAAGCACTTCAAATGATCTAGAAAGTTCAAAGACTTCGGCAAGTTCAAAGGTTCAAAGACTTCAATGGACTTAAAGAAAAGAAGGCTTTAAAGAATGAAGGTTGAACTGTTGAATCGTTGAACCTTGAACCAAAATGGTTCAATGAGTTCAATAAGTTCAAAAGACTTAGAGAATAAAAGGATTCAAAGAAAGAGAATGAACCATTGAAATTTGAACCGAAATAGTTCAAAGGTTCAAAGAAGTCCAAAGATGGTTCAACCGAAGAAGGAAAAGAAAGCGAACGTGGCCCTTCACAAGAGATTGAACCGAAGAGCCGATTGAACTGCCATCCATTGAACCACTTTGAACCATTGAACCAATGCACTCCAAAGTTCAAGGTTCATAATGGTTCAAGCGACTAAGTGATCATGACATCCCCATGGACGTCAAATTGAAGGTAATGAAATATCTGTTGATTTTCAAATATGGTGCGGACCCTATGAACAAATTCAGTGACCGACCAAAGAAGAAGCCGAAGGAGCCTGCAAAAAGTGAGAAGATAGCCCTGAGAGCTCAGATAGCCAAGGAACGACAAGACATGGTGAGAAAAAAGAGAAAAACTAAAGGAAATCTAGAAACATATGCAGGAGAGTTATTTCCAGTAGGTGAAACAGTCCACCAGGTGGACATCACAGAGCATGAGCATTCAATGGCGCGGTCTATTTTTCCTCATTAAGTAAAGGCAAATGGACAATTGTGTAAGCATCATAAAGAAAACAAGGCAACCCATGCTTAGGAAAGGACGTTTGATATGATTTATAATGCCAAAGTTAAGGCCGATGACCTATTCCAACATGGTTTTTTCATGAAACAAAGCACCCAAGTCTTTCTTGGAGCGCTATATATTGTAATCTCTCTTATTGTTTTAAGGGGATCTCTCAGTTGTAGAAGCAAAAATCTGCCCAAATTGAAAGGCATTACTGAGACTTTGAGCTCAGATTGTTAATCATATTTTGTTATATGAATGAGAAAGCAGGTTACTTTCAGACTTTGTGCTATAATAAACTTGTGTTATTTAGGGAATTGTTCTTATGTCTGTTTCCTAGATGCAGTCTTGTTCATTTAATTAAATAATCAGAACTAGTGGAAGTAATTAGAGAGGTGCCCTGAAGCTGACTGTGGGAAGACTTTGTGCTGCCACAATTGTCTTTAGCCTGTTTGTTTTTCTGTTTCTATGTAAAATATTTTGGGATGGCTTTGTGCCCCCATTGTCCTTCGTATATTTTACTCTTTGCCAATTGAGGTGGAGACTTTGTGCTACACTTCATTATGTTGTGTTACTATACCCTATTTCAGTGAGGGAAGTAACGAAAGACTTTGTGCTTTCGTGGTTTTCTCGTGGTTACAATTACTACCAAGAAGGAATCTAGCTGTTGACTAAATATTAATTCTAAAAGAAGAGAAGTACCTTCAATAATTACCTAGGATTTCTCCTTTGATCTTTGAACATCATCTCTGAAAAAAGAGAGATGGATGGTGTTGTCTTACCCCTGAGTGTTATTCATGAGTATATACACATAAATTTATGAAATATTTTGGTATGAATTGCCTAGATTATTAGTTGATAAGAGGAGAGATTTGTCCCATCCTGATGTGGTAGACATGCACGTTTTGGCAGATAAATCTCCTTATGTTGTGGTTGAAACACCTATTTTACCCATCAGTTAGCTGGTGACAAAATATTCACCCAATAGTGACAAATAATATTTTATGAAAAAATTGTGTGAAAATTGATATTATATATTTGGATATGATGTGTTATGAAGTGATCTTACTGGTATTAATGATAAAAAAAAAATATATATATATTTTATGAATCATTTCACACAATTTTTATAATCCAATATATATAAAATGACCCAATTCATATGATCAAATATGTTCATAAAAATACTTATTTTAAAATAAAAAGGGATTAACAATTGTTCAATTTATATTCATAATAATACTACGTAAGAGGTAATATATGTAATTTTATAAAATTCATCGAGTGTGGGAATGAACGATAAAGTTTTTGAACCCTTTCGCAATTAGAGTTTCTCCTCGATCAGTGAGCAAGATAGTTGATTCGATCAGCTATAATATAGATGAATCGGTTGGCATGGACATAGTTGATCTCTTGTTTTCTTTTGCTAGGCTGTTGCTCAGGAAGGGGATCATAGAGTTGGTTGGAGGGGCACAGGGTTCGGCTCTTATGTTCTCTCTTGCTGGAGAGGCAACAGGCGTGACAGGCCCTCCCTTTTATAAATTTGCTTCACAGGTGGAAATGTTTGTGGAAATATCATCTTTGTTTCGGGGTTCCATAAAAGTTTCACCGATTGTCTCTTTTAAGAAGGAGGTACTTGAGGAGGTTCTCTGTAATGAAAATGGTTTGCAACTAGAGGTTTAGTTTGTAGAATTGATAGGTTTTGGCCTTCTCTCTCGGCTCTTTATCAAAGGATTTTTGAATCATGGTTGCTTGTTTTGGAGGACAAATTAGAAATGTATCCCTATTCCAAAGGTTTTTTCATTATGGTTTTTGATTGTCTTGTTGATCGAAACAAGACAATTTCAGCCAAAGTTTGGAGTTGGGATCAACACCTCTTATTTTTTTATGTTGGCATATTGTTGTCATTGATGTCAAAAGGGTGCATCTTATGAAGGTACATGGTAAGTGATCATTGATGTATGTGACAAGGTGAGTTTGTAGTTATCATTGATGTCACTGACATTGTCATTGATGGTATTGAAGTTGTTTTTACATCTTGCGAGCCCTGATTGTCAAGTGAGCATTGAAGCATCATAGTTATGAGGCTCTAGGTCTGCATAAGGTCATGAGAGTATTTTGATAAGAAAGAGATTATTTCAGTGGTGTGAGAGTGTTGTCTAAAGAATGTTCTTATCCAATATCATTGAACTAAGCATGTTTGAGTTCTAGATCTTGACAATAAGGTGTCTTGAGAAGCATAGTTTAAAACATGTGAGAAGGTGTGCATAGTGAAGTTTAGTGAAGTAAGTGAGCACAATATTGTGAGAGGTTGTTTGGCATTGTGTGATCGTGTAAATAAAGTGTATATACTTTTATAACTGTTTCAAGGTTAATTTTCAAGTTTCAAGTGATTTAGAGGCCTAGTCATGGCATGTAAAGTCCTAGTGAAAAGGTTTGAGCATGATGACTTGGTGATATGAGTGTACACAAGCATGAGTGGATGTATGAGATTGTTTGAACATGTATGTTAGGCATTTGAACACTCCTGAGAGTCTTAAGGTAAGCCTCCAGGGATAGGACCTTCAGACCAAGTCTACACCTGGACCACGTCTAGACCTTGCCTAGCCTCATAAGGTGTCATGATTTGTTGTCAAGGCATGTGAAGGATGTATGGCAGTGTTGAAGAATGATAAAGGTTGTTTAATCATGTGATTGAGGTGGATATTTAATTTAAAGAGGCATGATGGTCATTTTTAAGTCCTAATATGGTTTATAGGTCAAGCTCTAGAAGAGCAAAGAGAGAGTGTGTGGTCTAATGAGGGGTCATGATCATATTTCAAGGTGTTTGAGCTCATGTAAATAGTGACAAAGGTAATGCATGTTATTTAAAGTTTTTTCATTCATTTTGAGGTCAAGGTTTGTAATAAAATGTATAAAAAATGGTTTTTAGGTCTCTCAATTGCATAGAATGAAGTGTTCTCAACCCGAAAAGGATTTTCTTGTGTTTGTTATCTATTCAAACCTATGAATGGGAACCTAACATATTCAAGATAGATAGGGAAGGGTCATAACTCAAAATTATAGGCATTAGTTTTTAGATTTAGGGGCTATGCTTTATGAATGATCGTTAAGAGTGGAAACAAGTTTAAACCCTCCTCGAACCCTAATAAGGACCTGATGTTGAAGATGTTGATCAAAATTTTCCATAATGGATTGGTATGTAGATTTAAAATATTTAATTTTGTATTTAACTTTTCCAAGAAGCTCCAAGTGTGATTGAGTTGTCAAGTGTGTGAGTAGATCTTACAAAAAAGTGTTAATTTCTCAAAGATTTATTATAGCAGTCAGATTGGACCAAGGCAAAGTATGTGAATGGATGAAGGATGAATATTGAGACATGTATCTTATGTCCATTAAGGTTATTTTTATAGGTTCCAAGCTTTATGTGTGCAAATTTTGTGTTCCAAGTTGGCCAGTCACTAACAGGCCAAATGGTGCAAACAATGAGAAACCCAGGCAACAGTGAGAAAATGAATAAAAATGTGTTATCATGATAGAATGTTGAAACCAAGAGCATGGAAATTATTTTTGAGATAGTTATGTCCTATTCATGCTTGGTATAATTCTTGTAATTTAGGTACAGTGGTAAAAATGATGAAACCAAAATGGCTTGTCTAGCTCGGTGAGGATTGTGTGTAATGAGGTCAAAAAATTGGTCTATAAGACCAATAGTTTCCACTAGATGATATAATTTTTATGTTTTAATATGGTATGGAGATGTCAAATAATCTTTTAAATTCATTAGGAGTCTTTGAAATTGGTCATACAGGTGTTGAAGGTCAATGTCACCATGACTGTGCTTTATGGTAAACTAGCAGTTCTGAGTAACCAAGTTGCAGTGTTGAGTTTGAGGCTCTATGCCCTGAGTTGAAATATATATTGCATATGGTGTTGTTTTTTTTGACTTGAAAGTCTTGTTCATGATTTTTAAAATCTTGGAATTTATTATAAGATGTTGAAAATTTGAAGTCAAAATGGATTGTTCAGTTCATGCAAGACTATATGAGATAAGGTCAGAAGATTGGTCTACAAGACCAATGTCTGATATTAGAGATTGTATTATTTTTTTATTGTGTTTATTTTTAATATTTTATAGAATCTTTTGAATGTATTAATAATCACTAAAAATATCCTTTTATGTGTTGGATGTCAAGTAGTTTCATGATACACTTTTGACAATACAGGTAGTTTTGAGTGGGCATACTGAAGAGATGAGTTTAAGCTTTTTTAACCTTATTTGAAGTGTTTAAATCATATGGAAATGAACCTCAGGTCATATATACTTTGTCTATGCACTTGGTTGATAATGTTTGATTGGCTTAAGTGCGTTTGAGCTTTAGTATTGAAAGGCATATTTTTGGTGTACACGGGCCAAATAGGATTGAGTAATAATGAGGGGTTTCAAGTAGTGATTTGTTATAAAATGTCTTATTAAGATTTGAATACATTAGTGGAGGTATATTTTCATGGCATGTGAATTTTTCCTACCATGGGTTGAGTTTGAAGGTGTTCTAAGGAGATCAAAGGGTAATGTGTCCTAAAAGTGAAATGAGATCTGATAGAGTTATGATAGACCAAAAAGGACTCAATATTTATTTTAATCATGTTTATGAGAGTCCCTAAGAATTATTTCATGGCTAAACTAAGAGGTTAAGGGTGAGTATTTGACTAAGTGGCATATGAACAAGGAATGGTATATATACAAGACAATTTTAGGCCCATTTGTGTAAGTAGCGAATGTGAATGAAATAAAACATTGTTAAGAAGGAGGTCTTGTAGACCATCAGAGGAGTGTATATGACATGTAACGAAGATCCTATATGGGTATTGTATATGAATATCAAGGTCATATGACCTAATATATCTTGAGGAGACCTTGTTGAGCAAAGAAGTCCAGAAGGCAATTTGAGAGAGATAGAAGAGTGAGAAGAGCTAAAAAAAGGTGATAATCATATATTGTGTGAGCATCATGGTTTTATGAAGGTGATCAAAAATTTTAGGTGGCTGATTTGGTGTTGTGTCATCCAGGGTGTTGGTGCCTCCTTGCAGGTTGATGCTTGTTAAAGCCTAGTTGGGTGGGTGCGTGACTAGTTGGGGTTGGTGTTCCATGTAAAGTTCGTGCTTCACTAAAGATTGGTTTTTGTATTATAGGATTTTAGACTATAGTCCATTTTCAAATATCAGTGTTTTTTATTCGCCTTGAGGGTTTCCCACATATGTAATGTGTTATCTTGTTTCATGATCTTATATGGTTACATATGTTTTACTAGATGTCCATGTTTGTATGAATGGTTCATGTATGCTAAAGTGGAATTGAATGATTGTTTTAAAGACATTGATTCAACCCCCCTCTCAATGATTTTGCTTCCAATAATTGGTATCAGAGTTTGGTCCTTTGAAGCAAGCCTAACAGCCTAAAGGAGATCCTAGATGTAAGGATGGCTAGTAGTCAAGTTCAAGGAGGTTTCTCTACCAGTAAGGCTTCATTATTCAATGGGAATAATTATGATTTTTAGAGCATAAAAATGAGGAAATATATAATGTCAATGGGAGATGACATATGGTAGTAAGTTATGGATGGATACACTCCACCTCCTACACCACCAACTGATGCAACAGGAAAGAAGGAAAGTGAGAGCAATTCCAAGGCAATGAATGCCATTTTATGTGGCCTATCAAATGTAGAGTTTGTGAAGGTAATGCGCCGTGAATGATCCAAGGTGATATGGGACAGTTTAAAGACTATCTATGAAAGAGACACTAAGGTGAAGATGGCTAAATTGAAGACTCACAAAAGGCAGTTTGAAAGTCTAAGTATGAAGAAAGATGAGCACATTACATCCTATATGTTAAGGGTTGATGAAGTGGTCAATGTCACTAGAGGTTTAGGAGAAGAAGTGAAATAATATATAGTTTTTCAAAATGTATTGAGATAACTAACTCTTAAATTTGATTCTAAGGCACCAAGTAGAGAAGATGCAAGATTTGAACAAGCTAGAAATGGATGGGATTTATGGCATCTTTCCTACCTATGAGATGAAAAAAATGAAGGAAGACCTTCCAAGAAGGAATAAACATTCAAGAAAAAGATAAGTTTCTATACCAAAGAAGATAATAACACATCTAATGTAAGTGAAATAAGTACATCTGATATAATGATGACAATAATTAACATGAATCTAACAACATTGAAACCTTATTCATGGCTATATGAACAGACAATGAGGATTGATTAAAAGGGAAAGGCCGTATGGATGATGAAGAATCAGATGAAGAAGAGGCTGAAGTGAACCTTGAGGTGAAATTGGTGAGTGCTCTAGAGGATTCAAAGTTTCAAAGAAAGAAGAATCATAAACTAAGATCATTAGTTAAGGACTACGAAGAGAAGATTGGTTTGTTTGAAGAGATCTTGAGTAACACATCCAACGAGCATTAATATATCATCAATCAAGTTGAAACTCATATGGATATAGTCACTACTATCCTAAAGTCTAAGGAAGAAGAATGCACCGGATATAAACCATAAATATAGTCTTTAAATTCAAAATTGAATCAAGCAAATAGCAAGATGAAGACATATGAGAGGTTTGAAAAGAGCACTAAGGCTCTAGATGACATCTTGAGTATTCAGAAGTTTGCAAGTGATAAGACAGGTCTTGATTTTAAATAAGACCAAAAGGAGCATCTCAAGTCAAGGAGAAGGCTAATGAAGACAAGAAGGTCAACATGAAGAGACCAATTAGATAGCCTAATGTTATGTCGTATGCTAATTCATTCAATGGTTAATGTTTTACATGCAATAAATTTGGTCATAGAGCTAAAGAGTGTAGAAGACCCTCTAAAAATGAATATGCATGGAATTATGAAAGGAATTATCAATCAAGAGGTATGAATGAGGTTATTTACTACAATTATCATAACATTGAGCACATTGTAAGATTATGTCTTAATAAATTTAGAAGGCCATCAAGTCAAAATAAGAGGTTTGAAGCCCCTAGAGTACAAGAGAGAAGGCAAATGAATGTGTGGAAAATAAAGATAGTAAAGTTGAGTCATGATCAGTCTAAAACCTAAATGGATTGTTTGATATGGTAGAGCATACTTAATATGTGAAATCAAGTCAGGAATGTTCATTATTAGCTCATAATATTGACCACACAGATGATCAAGAGGTCAAGCCAAAAAGACTAATCAATTGTAAAAGAATCTTGAAAAATATTAGGTCTTGTGAGAGCATTGAGATCTGGGAATATTTTGAGTTTGTGTTCTGTTAGTGCCCTATGGAAAGGGGTGAATCCATTAGGCTTCATGGAGACACTCTTCAGTTAGCAGAAGAATGGTGGATGCTTGGTTTAAGGGGGAACTATTCAGTTTGTTCATAAGCTCCAAGAGTAGTTGTTGACAAGCATAGATGGTTTAAGAATTCTATGGATTCATTTGGTGAGCTCAAGTTTTGAAGATAGAGAGGGAGTTACTATTTCTTCAGTTGACATCAAGATTTTGGTAGCTTGGTAAGCAATCTTGAGGTTCAGAGTTCATTTGAAGACTATGATTGGTCTAAGTAATCTTTTACAATTTTTGAGAGTAGTTACCAAAGAGGGAGAATAAGTGGCTCTAAAATTTTTAGTGTGTATGACCCTTTGTCATTAATTTCAAAGGGGGATAAAGTTAAATAAGGGATATTGATCAGATTGGGGGAGATGAGAGTGATCATATTGAAAAATGTTTTGCCATCAATGACAAAGGGGGTGTTTGTTGGCATGTTGTTGTCATTGATGTCAAAAGGGTGCATCTTGTGAAGGTACATGGTGAGTGATCATTGAATTTTTTTGACAAGGTGAGTTTTTAGTTATCATTGATTTTACTGAGATTGTCATTGATGACATTGAAGTTGTTTTGGCATCTTATGAGTCCTAATTGTCAAGTGAGCATTGAAGCATGGTTATGAGGCTCAAAGTGTGCATAAGGTCATGAGAGAATGTTGATCAGAAAGAGATTATTTTATTGGTGTGAGAGTTTTTTATAAATAATGTTCTTTTTTAATATCATTAAGGTAAGCATGTTTAAGTACTAGTTCTTGGGCACAAGATGTCTTGAGAAGCCTCGTCTAGAACCTATGAGAAGGTGTGCATAGTGAAGTTTGGTGAAGTAAGTGAGAAAAATCTTGTGAGAGGTTGTTTGGAGTTGTTTAATAATGTAATTAAAGTTTATATAGTTTCATAAGTGTTTAATTGTCAGTTTTCAAGTTTTAAGTGCTTGAGAAACCAAGTTATGGCATGTAAAGTCCTAGTGAGAAAGTTTGAGCATGGTGTCTTGGTGGGATGAGTGCACACTAAAATTAGTGGATGTATGAGGTTTTTTTTATCATGTATTTAAGGTATTTAAATATTCATGAGAGCCTCAAGGTTATCCTATAGGGATATGACCTTCAGACCAAGTCTGCACCTAGACCACTTCTAGACCCTGCCTGACCTAATAAGGTGTCATAATATATTGTAGAGGCATGTGAAGGATTTATGAAAGTGATAAATCATGAGAAATTTTGATTAATCATGTTATTTATGTAGAGAGTGCATGTAAAGATTCATTAAGGTCATTTTTAATGCCTAATGTGGTTTGCAGGTCAAGGTCTAAAAGAGTAAAGAGAGAGAGTGTGGCCTAATGAGGGGTCATGGTCATATTTCAAGGTCTTTGAAGTCATGTAATCATTTATATAAGTAATTATAGTTATTTCAAATTTTTTCATGCATTTTTAGGTTAAGGTTTTCAAGCAACTACATAAAAAGTTATTTTTAGGTCTCTCGAGTGCACAAAATGAATGGTTCTCAACCCGAGAAGGATTTTCTTATATTTGTTAGCTCGTCAAACCTCTACATGGGAACATAAGATATTAATGGTATATGGAAAATGGTTATATCTCAAAATTATAGGCATTATTTTTTGGATTGAGTGGCTATGCTTTATGAATGATCACTAAGAGTGGAAATAGGTTTAAACCCTCCTATAACCCTAATATGGACCCAATCTTGAAAATGTTGATCAAAAGTGTCCATAATGGATTGGTATGAATAGGTAATATATTTAAGGTTGTACTAAACTCTCCCAATAACATATAGGTATGAGTGAGTTGTCAAGTGTGTGAGTAGATCCTACAAGAAAGTGTTATTTTCTTAGAGATTTGCTGTAGCAATAAGATTTGACCAAGTCAAAGTATGAAAATAGATGGAGGATGAATCTTGAGAAATGTAGTTTATGTACATAAAGGTTTTTGGATATTTTATAGGATTTATGTGTGCAAATTTGGTGTTCCAATTTGGTCAGTCGCTAACAGGCCAAATGGTGCAAACAATGAGAAACCTAGGCAACAATGAGAAGATGAATATGAATGTGTTATCATGATAGAATGTTGAAACCAAGTGCATGTAAATGTTGTTTAAGAATGTTATGTCCTATTCATGCTTGTTATAAATCTTGTAATTTAGGAATAATGGTGAAAATGATGAAGCCAAAATGTCTTGTTTAGCTCAGTGAGGACTGTGTGTAATGAGGTCAACAAACTGGTCTGTAAGACCAATAGTTTTTACTAGACCATATAATGTTTATGTTTGAAGATGGTATGGATATGTCATATAATCTCTTAAATTAATCAGGACTCTTTTAAATTGGTCATACAGGTATTGAAGGTCAATGTCACCATGATTGTGCTTTAAGGTAAAGTTGTAGTTCTGAGTAAGCAAGTTGTAGTGATGAGTTTGAGGCTCTACGCCATGAGTTAAAGTATCTAATGTATATGGCATTGTTTTTTATTCCTTGAAATTCATGTTCATGCTTTTTTAAATCTTGGAATTCAATATAAGAGGTTGAAAATTTGAAGTCAAAATGGCTTGTCTGGTTCATGCAAGAATGTATGAGACAAAGTTAAAAGATTGGTCTACAAGATCAAAGTCTGATATTAGAGCTTACATTTTTTTGTGATTTAATTTGTTATAAATATGTTATATAAGATTTTTAATGTATTTAGTATCACTTAAATTATAAATTAAGGTGTTGGATGTCAAGTAGTTTCATGATTGGCTTTTGATGTTAAGCCTTTTTGCCACAAGTTGAAGTGTTTCAAGAATATGGTGATGAACATGAGGCCATATAAACTTTTTCTATGCACTTGGTTGATCCTGTTTGAGTTTATTAAGTGATTTTGAGCTTCAGTATTGAAAGATATATTTTTGGTGTACATAGTCCTAATAGAACTGAGTACTAACGAGGGGTTTCAAGTAGGGATTTGTTGTAAAATGTCTTATTGAGCCTCGAATACATCATTAGGGGTATTTGAAATGGCATATGAAGTGTTCCTATCATGGGTGGATTTTTAAAGTTTTTCAAGGAAATCAAAGGGTAATGTGTACTATTAAAGGCCTAATTGAATCAAGTCTCCATGAGTCCTAAAAGTAAAATGAGGTATAATAGAGTTATGATAGACCAAAATCAATTCAATATTAATTTGAATAATTTTTATTATATTTCATAATACCTATTCCATGTCTAACCTAAGAGTTTAAGGGTGAGTATCCAACTAAGTGGCATATGAACAACAAATGGTATATATACAAGGCAGTTTTATGACTATTTGTGTAAGTAGAGAGTATGCAAATGAAATAACACATTGTTGAGTATAAGGAGGTATTTTAGACCATCAAAAGACTATATAAAATCTATAATAAATATTTAACAGGGGTATTTTAGATGAACATTAACGTCATATGACCTAATCTATCTTGAAGAGACCTAGTTGAATGAAGAAGCCTAGAAAGCAATTTGAGAGAGAAAGAAGAGTGAGAAGAGCTAAAGAAGGTGATCATCATCTGTTGTATGAGAAAAAAGATTTTTTAAAGGTGATCAAAATTTTTAGGTGGCTTATTTGGTGTTGAGTCATCTAGGGGGTTGGTGCCTCCTTGTAGGTTGATGCTTGCTAAAGCCTACTTGAGTGGGTGCTTGACTAGTTGGGGTTGGTGCTCCATGTGAAGCTGGTGTTTCACTAAAGATTTGTTTTTATCTTATAGGAATGTAGTTAATTTTAAAATATCAGTGTGTTTTATTTCCCTTGAGGGTTTCCCGCATATGTAATGTGTTATCTTGTTTCATGATCTTATATGGTTGCATATACTTTTCTAGACATTCATGTTTGTATGAATGGTTCATGTATGCTTAAGTGGAATTGAATGATTTTTTTGTGGATAATGAGTCACCCCCCTCTTAGTGATTGTGATTATAACAATTTGTATTAAAGCTTGGTCCTTTAAATCAGGCTTAATAACCTAAGGGAGATCCTAGAAGCAAGGATGGCTAGTAATCAAGTTCAAGGAGGTTTCTCTACCAGCAAGGCTACATTATTCAATAGGACTAATTATGTTTTTTGGAGCATCAGAATTAGGACATATCTAATGTCAATGGGCCATGACATATGGCAATCAATTGTGGATGGATACACTCCACCTTTTACACCACCAACTAATCAACAGGCAAGACGGAAAGTGAGAGGAATTCTAAGGTAATGAATACAATTCTATGTGGCCTATTAGAGGTAGAGTTTGTGAAGGTAATGCACAGTGAGTTAGCCAAGGTGATATGGGACAAGTTGAAGACTATATATGAAGGAGACACTAAGGTGTAGATGGATAAATTATAGACTCATAAAAGTCAGTTTGAAAGTCTGAGTATGAAGGAAGATGAGAGCATTGCATCCTACATGTTAAGGGTTGATGAACTGGTCAATGTCATTAGAAGATTATGAGAAGAAGTGAAAGAATCTATAGTTTTTTAAAAGGTATTGAGATCATTAACTTCTAATTTTGATTGTAAAGTGTCTACAATAGAAGATATGCAAGATTTGAACAAGTTGGAAATAGATGGGCTTCATGGCATCTTGATTGCCTATGAGATGAGAAAAAATGAAGGAATACCTCCCAATAAGTAAGCAAAATTCAACAAAGGAGAAATTTTTATACCAAAGAAGATAATAACTCATCATATTTAAGTGACACAAGTACATCTGATAGTGATGATGATAGTAATGAACATGTACCTGATAATAATGAAACCTTATTCATGGCTATAGAAAAAAACAATGAGGATTGCTTAAAAGGGAAAGGCCTTGTGGATGATAAATAACCAGATGAAGAAGAGGATGAAGTGAACCTTGAGGCATAATTGGTGAGTGATCTAGAGGATTTAAAGTTCTAATGAAGGAATAATCACAAACTAAGATCATTAGTTAAGGACTATAAAGAGTAGATTGGTTTGTTTGAAATGATACTGAGTAACACATCCAAGGAACACAATGAGGTTCTCAATCAGGTTGAAACTCAAATGGATATAGTTCACTACTTGCTTAAATAAGGAAGAAGAATGCACCAGATATAAGTCATAAATAGAGTCTTTAAAGTCAGAATTAGATCAAGCAACTAGCAAGATGAAGACCTATGAGAGGTTAAAGAGCACTAAGGCTCTAGATGACATCTTGAGTATTCAAATGTCTGAAATTGATAACATATGTCTTGGTTTCAAAGAAGACCAAAAGTAGGTAACTTAAGTCAAGGAGAAAGCTAATGAAGATAAGAAGGTCAATATGAAGATACCAATTAGACAACCTAATGCTATGAGGTATGTTAATTTATTTAATAGTTATTATTTTGCATGCAATCAGTTTGGTCATAGAGCAAGAGAGTGTAGAAGACCCTCTAAAAATGAATATGCATGGAATTATGAAAAGAATCATCAGTCAAGAGGTACAAATGAAGTTTTTTACTATTGTGATCATAATGTGGGACACATTACAAGATTCTATCTTAATAGAGTTAGAAGGTCATGAAGACTAAATAAGAGGTTTGAAGACCCTAAAGTGTAAGAGAGAAGGAAAATGAATGTGTGGAAACCAAAGATAGTAAAGTTGAGTCATGATCAATCTAAAAGTTAAAATGGACTATTTGATAGGGTAGATCATAATTCAAATGTGAAATCAAGTTAGGAATTTTAATTATCAGCTCATATTGTTGACTACATAGATGATGAAGAGGTCAAGCCAAAGAGACTAATCAAGCCTAAAAGGATCCTGAAGGATATTCAGTCTTGTGAGAGTATGGAATTTTGGGAATATCTTAAGTTTGTGTTGTGTTAGTGCCCTATGGAAAGGGGTGACTCTATTAGGATTCATGGAGACACTCTTCAATTAGTAGAAACATGGTGGATGCTTAGTTTGAGGGAGAGTATTCATGTTGTTCATAAGCTCCAGGAGTAGTTGTTTACAAGTATAGATGTTTTGAAAATTTTGTTGATTCATTTGGTGAGCTCAAGTTGTGAAGACAAAGGGGGATTTACTAATTTTTCAGTTGACATCAAGAGCTTGGTAGCTTGGTAAGTAATCTTGAGGTTCAGAGTTCATTTGAAGACTATTCTTTGTCTAAGGGGGAGCTTGGTAGCTCTTATTTCTTTTACAATTTTTGAGAGTATTTTGTAAAGAGGGAGAATAAGTGGTTCCAAAAGTTGCAGTGTGTATGACCCTTTGCCATTAATGTCAAAAGGGGAGAAAGTTCAAGAAGGGACATTGATTAGATTAAGGGATATGAGAGTGATGAGATTGAAGAATATTTTACCATCAATGATAAAGGGGGAGTTTGTTGGCATGTTGTTGTCATTGATGTCAAAAAGGTGCATCTTGTGAAGGTACATGGTGAATGAGAATTGAGTTATGTGATAAGATGTGTTTATAGTTATTATTTATGTCACCAAGATTGTCATTAATGGCATTAAAGTTGTTGTTGCATCTTGTGTGTCCTGAATGTCAAGTGAGCATTAAAGCATTATTATGAGGCTCTTGGTCTGCATAAGGTCATGAGAGAATGTTGATCAGAAAGAGATTGTTGTAGTGGTCTGACAGTGTTATCTAAAAATTGTTCTTGTTTAATATCATTGAGGTAAGCATATTTAGGTACTATTTATTGAGCATAAGGTGTCTTGAGAATCCTAGTCTAGACACTATGAGAAGGTGTGCATATTGAAGCTTGGTGAAGTGAGCACAAGCTTATGAGAGGTTGTTTGGCATTGTCTTATCATGTAAGTAAAGTCTTGATACTTCCAGAACTGTTTCAAGGTCAGTTGTCAAGTTGATCGTGTAATTAAAGCGTAGATACTTTCAGAAGTGTTTCAAGGCTAGTTGTCAAGTTTCAAGTGCTTGATAAGCCTAGTCATGGCATGAAAAGTCCTAGTTAGAAGGTTTTAGTAGACAAAGTCTGCGCCTAGACCACTTCTAGACCTTATCTGGCCTAATCCAAGGTGTCATGATATGATGCCAAGGCATGTGAAAGATGTATGGAAGTGATGAAGCATGAGAGAGGTTGATTAATCATTTGAGTGAGGTGGAGAGTGCATGGAAAGAGGCATAAAGGTTAGTTTTAAGGCCTAATGTGGTTTGCAGGTCAAGGTTTAGAAGAGCAAAGAGTAAGAGTGTGGCCTAATGAAGGGTCATGATCAAATTTTAAGGTGTTTGAGATCATGTAAGTATTTATAAAGGTAAGGAATGTTGCTTTAAGTGTTTTCATGCAGTTTAAGGTCAAGTTTTTCAAAAAAATGCATAAAACGTGGTTTTTAGGTATCTCAAGTGCACAGAATGAAGGGTTCTCAACCCGAGAAGGATTTTCTTCTGTTTGTTAGCTTATCAAACATATGCATGGGAAAATAATATATTCATGGTATATGGGTAAAGGTCCTAGCTCAAAATTTTAGGAATTAGTTTTCGGATTAAGAGGCTATGCTTTCTAAATGATCGTTGAGAGTAGAAATAGGTTTAAACCCTCCTAGAACCCTAATAACAAATCGATATTAAAGATGTTTATAAAAAGTGCCTAGAATGGATTGTTATGCTCATGTAAGTTATTGAAGGTTGTATTCAACTCTTCTAGTCACCCATGTGTGATTGAGTAATCAAGTGTGTGAGTAGATCCTACAAAAAGTGCTAATTTCTCAAAGATTTGTTGTAGCAGTAAGATTTGACCAAGTCAAAGTATGAATATGGATGGAGGATGAATATTGATACATGTATTTTATGTGCATAAATTTTTATAGATAGGTTACAAGATTTTTGTGTGCAAATTTGGTGTTTCAAGTTGGTTAGTTGCTAACAGGCCAAATGGTGCAAACAGTGAGAAACCCAAGTAACAATGAGAAGATGAATAGGAATGTGTTATCATTATAAAATGTTGAAACCAAGTACATGGAAATATTTTTTGAGAGTGGTATTCCTATTGATGCTAGATATAAAACTTAGAATTCAGGTACAATGGTAAAAATGATGAAGCCAAAATGGCTTGTCTTGCTTAGTGAGGACTGTGTGTAATGAGGTCAACAAATTGGTCTGTATGACCAATAGTTGCCACTAGACCACTGATGTTTATGTTTTAAAATGGTATGGAGATGTCATAGAATATTTTTAATTCATCAAGAGTCTTTGAAATTGATCATACATGTGTTGAAGGTCAATGTCACCATAACTGTGCTTTAAGGTAAACTGACAGTTCTAAGTAAGCAAGTTGTAGTGATGAGTTTGAAGCTCTATACCATAAGTTGAAGTATATAATACATAAGGTGTTTTTGTTTATGACATTAATCCTATTCATTATTTTTTAAATCTTGTAATTTATTAGAATAGGTTGAAAATCTGAAGTCAAAATGGCTTGTCCAGTTCATGCAAGATTGTATGAGATAAGATCATAAGATTGGTCTGTAATACCAATGTCTGATATTAGAGCTTGTGGGTTTTTATGATTGAGATTGTTATGAGGATGTTATAGAATATTTTAAATATATTTTGAAACACTGAAAGTATTATTTTAGGTGTTGAATGTCAAGTAGTTTCATGACTAGCTTTTGACAGTCTTAGCAGTTCTAAGTGGGCATATTGAAGAGATGAGTTGAAGCCTTATTGTCATGAGTTGAATTTTTTAAATAATTTGGTGATGAACCTAAGGTCATATAGAATCTTTCTATGCACTTGGTTGATCATTTTTGAGTGGCTTAAGTGAGTTTGAGCTTCAATATTGAAAGGTAGATTTTTGGAGTACACAGGCCTAATAGGACTAAGTACTGACAAGGGGTTTCAAGTAGTGATTTGTTATAAAATTTCTTATTGAGCCTAGAAGACATCAATGGGGGTTTATTTGAGTGGAATATGAAGTTTTATTTATGTGAGTGGAATTTGAAAGTGTTAAAAGGAGATCAAAGGGTAACATGTACTAATGAATGCCTAATTGAATTAGGTCTCCATAAGTCTTAAAAGTGAAATGAGGTCTAATAGAGTTATGATAGACCAAAATGTTCTCAATATTTGTTTGAATCAAATTCATGAGATGTCTTAAGATCAATTCCATGGATGACCTAAGAGGTTAAGGGTGAGTAGTCGACTGAGTGACATATGAACAAGGAATGGTATATATACAAGGCAGTTTTAGGCCTATTTGTGTAAGTAGAGAGTATGTGAATGAAATAACACATTATTGAGCAGAAGGTCTTGTAGACCATGAAAGGAGTGTAGAGGATCTGTAATAAATATCTAACAAGGGTATTATAGATGAATATCAAGGTCATATGACCTAATCTATCTTGAAGAGACCTAGTTGAGCGAAGAAGCATAGAAGACAATTTGATAGAGATAAAATAGTGAAAAGAGATAAAAAAAATTTGATCATCATTTGTTGTGTGAGAAAAAAGGTTTTTTGAAGGTCATCAAAATTTTCAGGTGGCTGAATTGGTGCTGAGTCATCTAGGGTGTTGGTGCCTCCTTGTGGGTTGATTCTTGCTAAAGCCCAGTTGAGTGGGTGTTTGACTAGTTGGGGTTAGTACTCCATGTGAAGTTGGTGATTCACTAAATATTGGTTTTTATCTTATAATAATGTAGTCCATTTTCAAAAATCAGTGGGTTTTATTCTCCTTGAGGGTTTTCCACATATGTATTATGTTATCTTATGTCATGATCTTGTATGGTTGCATATGCTTTGTTAGATGTTCATGTTAGTATGAATGGTTCATGTATGCTTAAGTGGAATTGAATGATTATTTTGAAGACATTGTTTCACCCCCCTTTAGTGATTGCGCTTCCAACATTTAAAATCGTGTTTCCCAAATTTTAATCCTCTAGTTGAAAACCTCTCCCTTAAACCCATTTGGGTTCGATTGTTGTATCTTCCTCTTCAATTTTGGGCAGATACCTGTTTGTTGGCTATTGGTGGAACCTTGGGTGTTATGTTGGACATTGACGCTTCTACTTCAATCTTACCTGTACTACCTTCACCAGGATTCTTGTTTACTTAGATGTCTCTCTAGATTTTCTAACAATGATTGTGCTAAAAGGCAATGGCCATTGTTGGACTCAATCCCTTGATTATGAAGTGCTTCCCTTCAGGGGTCAGAATGGTTTCAAAACTGGTCATTTATTCGCTTCTTGTTAGATCCCCAAGCACAAAGTGGGTTCCTCTTGGGGGAAGGTTGCATACGACAATATTTTCACTGTTTTTATAAATAATAATTCTACTCTACCTTCAGGAGTAGTTTCGGAAACCATTATTGAGGATGTTCGTTTAGTCCGCTTTGCTCAAACTGAGCCTATTCCTTTGCGATCTAAGGATGCCGAGTCGATTAGGTGTTGTAACATGATTTTATATTTCAGGAGCAAGGTTTCTAATGGATAATATTTGGATATGTATATTTATTCTAGTGATGAGTTTGGTAAAAAATGTAATCAAGAAGACTGGATTATAGTGAGAAGTAAGAAGAAAGGGCGTCTTACTCCTAATCCTCCTTTTAGGATACTTCGCTCTCAAAATAAAGTGAATACGGGAGAGACGTAGGTGTGTTCTGATTGTATTTGGTTATAATTAATTTTTTTTTTGTTTTTGGTTGCGTTCTATATGGCACCACAACCATGCTTGTCATGGGTTTTTAATCCTATATTATTGATGGTTCGTGTACTTTGATTTTTGGTATTCTCGTAATATCTATAAAAAAAAATACGTGAGAAAAATCACAACTCATTACATAAATGATATGAGTATTGAAATGTAATTCACATATTTTAATATCAATTTATAAATTTTATTATATTATGTTTATAAATAATGAGATATATATATAATTGCATTATATTTGTAAATAATTAGATAATTATAATTAATTTATAGATGATATATAGATTTTATCACATCATATTCATAAATAATCATATTACTAAAAATAAATTATCATAAAAAATATTATTTAATTGGAACAATTTAAACATGTAAATGTAATTGCAAATACATAAACAGATTTGGAGCTTATTTTTTCTAAAATGAGTCTTTGATTAAATTGATTACTCATTTAGTTTAATAAAGAAAATAATTTGAAGAAATCTAACCCTACGAATTTAATTGTGACAACATAATATGATTCAGGGTCAATCTGCACCAAATTGATTTTTAATTAAAACAATTACTCATTTAATTCAAGGAAAAAAAATTGTTTTAAAAAATCAAAAAATGATAATTAAAATTATCCTAAACATTCAAAATTTAAATAAACTACTTAATAGTGGCCTCATGCTTGAAGAGTTTCCAATTGAACAAGGAAAGAGAGATTAGTACGAAAAACTGGTCATGCCATACTCGGGTCCCATTGTAGATATGATGATTTCCATCCATCATTGTAAAGGTGGAGGAAAACATAAAATAATTTGGTGAGCCATGGGGGAACGAATAATAATTAGAATTAAGGACCATCAAGTTTGCCGATAAATGTTGGCAATTATTTATTCCACTTCCGTCAGCACGAAAAGTAAATTTATCGGTCGCAGAAAAGCTTCGCCTTTAAAGACATATTTTCAAAGAAGATGTTTCACGTGGTTGGAATAGTCAAGTCTACGATGCCATACAATGTAACAATAATAATAGCATTCACTCTAGTCTCTGGTAAGGAAACGAAAGAAAAAAGCCTTTTTAAGTTTTTAAATGACACGCACGGCGCACCTTGCTTAAGGAGGCCTGGCCCGCCTGGGCAATGAAAATAGCAGTTGCCAGTTGGTAGTGGTTCATTTATTTTCTATCAGCCATCGCCGATAGCCTACTGAGCCACCCCGTGACTTTGCAGAGTGTCGCTGCTGTACACGAATGTGACTGACTACTTTATTTATTGTTTTACCAACCCAACCCATGCCTGTGTTTCCTGCTTTTGTGACCCTCAAATAATTATTATGCGTCGCTGGATTCGAATTTGGGAGTAGAACATATCCGACCGCCCGTGCATAGCCCTCCGATATGATTTAAAGGCCTCTACAATAGTATAATACTCTCCAAATGTTGTTTTTGATTTGGATATTTTTATTTGAACGCCATCTTGATATTGGAATTACCTTTATGATGAAAAGTGGTTGCTCGGTATTTATGATTATTAAAATAATGATATTAAAATGTTGAGTATCTAAGTTAAATTATAATTGTATTATAAAACGTTCTAACAAAAAAGTATTTATATTTACAAAATATTTAAGATGAAATTAATTTCAAATGGATTGATGAGCCTCTAAATTTCTTTGTCATACTTTTAATCATGTTATATATGTAGACATGATTCAATTTTATTGTGCGTTAATTCTTGATTCACTCTTTGGATGGTAGGTACTTTTATTTTAGTGTTCGTTGTTATTATCTTTATATTTTTGGATGTTGGGAATGTTGTAGGAAGTGAGAGTGAACATAGCACTGAAACAAGTGAAAAAAATTATTACTTATTCCGTAGGAGGCGAGAGCGGGATAGACAGGATCGGACCAGATTAGACGGCGATTATCGTATAGCATGAATTGCGTGGACTATTTGAATTGCATTAATATTCAGCTTAAGTTAAACTTAAATTAATTTAATCTTAAAATAACAAAGTCCGAGATTTTGGTCTGCATGATTGAGAGAGAGAGAGTCGGAATATTTTACAAATAGTTGGAGAGAGTGAATGGATAGGAAAGAGGGCCCATGCTTCAACTGATTTGTCACAGTTGATGCCTCTGCATGTTGCAGTCCCCCCATTTCAGTAAGACAAAACCACGTTAATGGAGAACATGTGGGTGCTAAATGACTCTGTGTTGCAGGTTGATGTGGGAAGTACAAGAGTACAGGTTGTTGCATCATATTAATACAATTTAAGAGCTTCTGGTGGTCGGGTTGATGAAATTCGCATCTACAGGTTGTGGGCCTTACATTGTGCAATTTTACATCAATGACTAGAATATTTATGTTTTACAAATGTTTTTCTTTGCATTGTAATATTTTATTTACTTATTCCGTAGTAGGCGAGAGCGGGATAGACAGGATCGGACCAGATTAGACGGCGATTATCATATAGCATGAATTGCGTGGACTATTTGAATTGCATTAATATTCAGCTTAAGTTAAACTTAAATTAATTTAATCTTAAAATAACAAAGTCCGAGATTTTGGTCTGCATGATTGAGAGAGAGAGAGTCGGAATATTTTACAAATAGTTGGAGAGAGTGAATGGATAGGAAAGAGGGCCCATGCTTCAACTGATTTGTCACAGTTGATGCCTCTGCATGTTGCAGTCCCCCCATTTCAGTAAGACAAAACCACGTTAATGGAGAACATGTGGGTGCTAAATGACTCTGTGTTGCAGGTTGATGTGGGAAGTACAATAGTACAGGTTGTTGCATCATATTAATACAATTTAAGAGCTTCTGGTGGTCGGGTTGATGAAATTCGCATCTACAGGTTGTGGGCCTTACATTGTGCAATTTTACATCAATGACTAGAATATTTATGTTTTACAAATGTTTTTCTTTGCATTGTAATATTTTATTTACTTATTCCGTAGTAGGCGAGAGCGGGATAGACAGGATCGGGCCAGATTAGACGGCGATTATCATATAGCATGAATTGCGTGGACTATTTGAATTGCATTAATATTCAGCTTAAGTTAAACTTAAATTAATTTAATCTTAAAATAACAAAGTCCGAGATTTTGGTCTGCATGATTGAGAGAGAGAGAGTCGGAATATTTTACAAATAGTTGGAGAGAGTGAATGGATAGGAAAGAGGGCCCATGCTTCAACTGATTTGTCACAGTTGATGCCTCTGCATGTTGCAGTCCCCCCATTTCAGTAAGACAAAACCACGTTAATGGAGAACATGTGGGTGCTAAATGACTCTGTGTTGCAGGTTGATGTGGGAAGTACAATAGTACAGGTTGTTGCATCATATTGATACAATTTAAGAGCTTCTGGTGGTCGGGTTGATGAAATTCGCATCTACAGGTTGTGGGCCTTACATCGTGCAATTTTACATCAATGACTAGAATATTTATGTTTTACAAATGTTTTTCTTTGCATTGTAATATTTTATTTTCTTGTCCTATGACTTTCCAACTCAGCGGATTCAACCAATGGCACAATTTTTAGAAGGTGGCAGAGGTGATTTGGCCAAGGAATTGTGTGATTAGTGGAGAGCAGGAATGGAGGGGCCCATAGTTCAAAGCTTTTTAAATTGGCAAATATTTGGCTAACGTAGAAATACACACTTGCAGAAAAAGCAAATCCCATGTCGGAGGGGTGGGGGGTGGAGTGAATCAATATATTATATATTTTATTTCTTAATCAATTTTTTTTTTTTTAACCATTTAATCGAACATTTAAGATATGCAATAAAATTGAAACAATAATAAGTACTATGAAAGTGTGTGTGTGAGAGAGAGAGAGAGAGAGAGGATTTTTACGTGGAAATTTAAAGTGGAAAAACCCATGGAGAACAATCTCAAGTATATGAATGAGCACCAACTCAAATTACAAAGTTCACAAGCACTAACTTTCAGGAGCACCAACTCTTTTGCCGAGCACCAACACAACAACTATTTGTGAGCACACACCCACAGGGGCACCAACCCCTCTTGTGTATAAAACACAACTATCTCTCAATGTTGCTTACTCAACAAATGATAGAACTCTACAATATCTCTTGCTTTTCTCTCTTCGAAAACAAATACAAACCATGCACTCTCTTCCCTATTCCAAATGGCTTCTCAAGCCTTTATTTATAGCTTTCCAAATGATCTTTGGCATTTACCTTTTGTGACCCTTCAATCCTCATGGAAAATGGTGCCAAACTTGCATGACCCTTCGTATCTTTGCATTTGAAAAGTCATACGGTGACCCTTCATAAGTAAAAGCATTCTTTCTCCTTTTATATTTATCTTGATGACTTTTCGTATTCCTCAAAGTGTCTCTTCATGGAAAATTGTGCCATACCCTCTTTTGTCTTTACATGGTGGCTCTTAGAATCCCTCAAGGTGACTCTTCATGAGAAAATGCGTCCCATTCCTCTTTTGTCTTTTACCTCGTGACTCTTTGACTTTTCCATGGGCCCTCTTTTGACTTATATGCAACCAAAAATATATTCATTAATATTAAATAAATATTGGCATACATTAGCCAAGATATGAATATTAAAAACACCATTAAATGCAATGAGGCATTTATCACCAATAATGATAGACCTTTGACATCAATGACAATATTTCCAACAATCATGTGACAGCATTGCATAGATCAAGGAACCTAGTTGGAACGTGTCATAGGAGTGCTAGTGGCCAATTTCTATAAAAGAATTTATGCACCATCTAATTTGCAACATTAAATCTGAGTTGTTGATTTAGTTTAGATGTTTTATTTTTGGTTTAAAGTTTTTAAAGTAATGTATCTTATCCAAACTTGGTCAATCAAGTATAACTCTAATAGAAATTTATTTTTAGTATTTACTTAATATTATTTTTTATTTCTCATGTTTTCATTATAAACTTTACAAAATATAAGATCGATTATTTATACATATAAATATTTATTTTAATTTAAATTATATATTTCAACGTACTTAATGTATTTATGGTTTTTATCATGCTTTATCATAAATAAATTTAAATATATGTGATGTATATATTTGTGTGTACAATAACATAATTCATACATATATCAAAAATTCAAGAATCAAGATCAATAACTAATATCTGAATATTTAGATCTATGGAAAATGAGATCACAATTTTAAATTAAAAAATTAAAAAATAGATTATGAACTTTATATCAATAAAATTGTTCTTTTAATTTAACTACCCAATAAAATTAATTAGAATATGAACTTTATATGAATATTAAAATGATTCAAATACAAGGTGATAGTTATTATGTTATTAACGTTGTCAAATTGATAGGATATATTTAACATTTAGTTTTTTAATTATTTAATATTTATGTATTCAACAAATTATATTTTTTTAATCTTGAACTCAAGAACAATGTATACAACAATGACAAGCATAGACATTTAAAATATCATTCAATGTACAAATTCATGGTAGAACATTCAATAATGTTTTTATTGTTTTTTAAAGATTAGATTAATATTATATTGTAGCATTTCATAATTATAAAAAACATCCTTAAATTGTATTAGGATAATTGTAACTAAAATTTAGTATTTTTACTATATTGTAATTCTATAAAAATGCTTTTCAACTAAAATAATAGGGACTAGCAGTTACACGACCTTTTTTTATTTGAAAGCCATCTTAATATTGGAACTACCTTTGTAATGAAAAGTGGTTGCTCAGTATTAATGATTATTAAAATAATGATATCAAAATATCGAGTACCAAAGTTAAATTATAATTTTATTATCAAATGCTCTAACACAAAAGTGTTCAGTTTTACAAACTACCTCAGATAAAATTTAATTTCAAAGGGGTGGCATGTATCAAATTATAATTTTAAATATTATATATAATATTATTATTTTAAAAATATTAATTTTTTTAAAAATTAGTTAATTTTTTTTCGTTTGAGATAATATACAACAACTATTTATATCCAATTTTAAGTACATTTTTTGAGACTATATTAATTATTCTAATTTTTATATTAATATTTTTTTCTCTCTTAATAATTATATATTTTTTAAATTTTTATAAAAATTATAAAATAATATATATATTTCAATTCGTCATTCGATTCATGTAAAATAAATTATATTAAATATTATTGAGATAGTATAAATTATTTCTTGAATAAAGTTTACAATATATTTTGATTAAATATTGCAAATAAATATTATTAAAGTTGAGCAGCATAGTCAAATGATCTGACTAAGACAATCATCATCCCGGAGCTTCAAGCAAGTTCTTCGGCCTCCTGCCAAGAGATGAAGCTTTTCCATGGCTCATTCCGCCATCTCACCACATGCCTCTTACGTGATTTAACTAAGACAATTACTATAAAGCTATATAAAGAACACGTGTCCAAGTACATGTTTATAAATTAAATTTAATCACATAATTCTTTACAATTCAATAGAAAATACTTAATAGCAGGGACTTTTTAACAATTATATTGTACCACATATTTCTTTTATACCAATTCATTGTATCAAATTTAGATTATAAATTTATATATAGATTTACTTATAAACAAATTTCAATATGAAAACATATCTCTTTATACCAATTTATTGTATTAAACTTAAACTATAAATTTACATACAAATTCATCCATAAACAAATATAATAATGATTCAATAATAAAATACATATTAAAAATAATATATATAAAAATATATATATTTTTATTGTAAATATTGATGCCTTGACGATGGATCATTGTTATTTTATACAGAGTTTCTCTAAAAACCATGTCTAAGGTAACATTACGTGCTGCCATATAAATATATATAATTCTTTAAAATTTTGACGGTTTAATTTAATTGTATTTTAAGAAAAAAAACAAAAACAAACACGCATAAATACGGCCATCACGTTTATCTTCTCCTCGGGGTCGTCTCACAAACTACCATTGTAAGGTTTAGCCCAATTTGTTTCGCTTCATTTTTCTGCTGAAATCTCTTCCTTTCATCCGATCACAACATATCTAATCTAACAGCAATGGCAACATTCAGAAAGCTTTTCCCCAATTTTGGGGAGATGGTAACTATTCTCAGCATCGACGGCGGAGGCGTCCGTGGGATAATTCCCGCAACAATTCTTGAATTTCTGGAGGAACATCTTCAGGTATTATGCCGCTATTCACACTGCTACATTGCATGAACCTATATTATTTCATAATACTGCTGAATGATAAAGTGGTGGATTAATTGAATTTATTAATGTTATTTACAGATAATCGACTCATCTCCAGAAGCCAGATTAAGCGACTATTTCGATGTGATAGCCGGGACAAGCACAGGAGGACTGGTTACTGCAATGTTAACTGCTCCCAACACAGACAAACGCCCATTATTTGCAGCCAAGGATATTACACAGTACTATTTGGACCACTGTCCTTCAATTTTTCCAGCTAAGACGTTAGTAAATTACAATTTCTTCTCATTTCTGTTTTGTAGATCGCAAAGAAAATAAAAAAAGTGTGATTGAATTTAATTTATCATACCAGACCGATTTTAGGATTCCTGCAATCGATGCGGGCTTTTGTGCGAGGCCCCAAATACTGTGGGCACCATCTGCACAAAGAAGTCAAAAGTTTGGTGGGTAGCATCCAACTGAACCAACTCATAACCCACGTTGTTATTCCCACTTATGATATGAAATTAGAGCAGCCCATCATCTTCTCCACTTTTGAGGTAACTTCACATCTATTCTAAACGAGTTGTATTTTTTTCAGGAAAGACACTTTCTTGTTGATATGTTGACGGTTTTGACGGATTTTTTTCAAGAAAGACACGATCTTATTGAGATATGTTCAGGGGTTTGACAATCAAATGTAGCACAATACACATCGACAGTGAACAAGAATACACTGTTTTTTTCCTAATCTGGCCTACAATTTTATCTCTTCCAATTATTCGTTGAGATCAACAAATTTATTTCTCATTTTTCTTCTTTCTGAGTAGATAATGGACAAACTTTATGCATGTTTCTTACAGGCAAAACAAAATATGTTGAAAGATGCGTATTTATCTGATATATGCATCAGTACCTCAGCAGCTCCTACATATCTTCCTGCTCACTATTTCGAAACAAAAGATTCAGCAGGGAATACCAGAGAATTCAACCTCATAGATGGAGGAGTTGCTGCTAACAATCCTGTAAGATAGCAGTTTTATGTTGGGAGTGGGTTATTTTTTTCAAGGGGTATTTTTGAAAAATTATAGGAGTCTTTTTTTTTAATAAGTGATTCTATGATTCTTTAAATTTATTTTGTAATATATATGATAGAAAAATATTAGTATTATAATTAACAATAGAAAAAATAGGAGCAACTACTGTAAATAATCAATCTCTTACTATTTCTCACTTCTAAAAAGTTTTTTCTCAAACAGTAACAGTTTTTTATTTTAAAGTGTAGATATTTTTTTATTCTGATGGTAAGGATTATAGATGCAATAGCCATGAGACTCTCCCGGAAGATATTTTTCTTGTGTTATTGTAAATGCTTTGTCAAACGCTCTAATTTGGTATTTTGGTGAGCACTTACATTTTTAAATTTATTGTCTTGAAATCAAAATCCACAAATGGCATGTTCTATGCTAAGCAAGAAGAAACCTCCCCCTGATATCAAAACGTTCAAGATTTAAAAACTCCACTTAAAAGAAACAGATTTAATATTTTCATGACTTACATTTACAAATTCATTGACTGAGGTTCATTGTTTTTATTGTAGCTCAACCCCAATGAAACTGGAAATTTCCAATTTTGTTTTAATCTGTTATTTCAAATAATTCTGCAGACCCTACTTGCTATAAATGAAGTCATAAAAGAGAGCCTCAATCCAGAGCAAAAGTGGGTATCGCTATCTAAAGCAAAGGTGAATTAATTAAAAATTGGATCTTATTCAAATACATAATATTACGAGTATTAAGGGGGCCTTCTTAATTTTCAATTTGAATTAGGACACCAGCAAGTTTTTGGTGCTGTCTCTTGGAACCGGTTATAAAACAGCAAGCTACAAAGCCACTGATGTTGCAAAGTGGGGATTGGCCGGATGGTTATCTAACAATGGGAGGACGCCCATAATGGACACTTTTATGCAATCAAGTTCAGACATGGTGGACATTCAGGCTTCCGTAGTCTTCAAGGCCTATAAGTCTGAGGAACACTATCTCAGAATTGAGGTATATCATTCTCGTAATAATTAGCATAAAAAGCGGGATCTTATGATAAAATGTGAGAACAATTTTAATAAATGATTGAGAATATTGAGAATGTGTGGCCCCATGTTTTGAACAACCCTGTGTTGTTTGTACTTAGGAATACGAATTGACAGGCGACGCAGCTTCTGTTGACATCTCCACCAAGGAAAATCTCGAAAATCTAGTAAAGATAGGAAAGAAACTCCTGGAGAAGCCTAAATCCAGAGTCAATATAGATACAGGAAAATTCGACCCAGATCCAAGTGAGGAAACCAACAAGGAGGCCTTGATCAGGTAAAAATTAATGGATTTCTTTTAAGAAAAGATAAATACGTAAGGTATTAGTCTGAGTCGCCATAAAAACAGAGAATAATAGAATTATGTGTGTGAATAATATTATGGTTGTGGAATTTGTTGTAGATTTGCAAAGGCACTCTCTGAGGAAAGAAAGTTGCGATTATCTCGGTCCCCGCCATTGATGGATGTGGTTGCTCATGTTGGTGATTCGGTTTAATGTGTTGAATTCCATATCACAGTTTATGGGATGCACAGTTTATAATTATCATACAGAGATTTTTTGATGTAAACTGTGTCCAATTCATGGAAGTTTCGAGACACATTCGGTTATCTATCATGAAAGAAAACAAATATCTAATTAATTTTATTTTAATTTGGATTATCCTATACCTAATCAGTTTTATTTTCTAATTTAATTTAGTTTATCCCATGTGTAACCAGTTTTATTGGTACTGCCGGCGAGATATTACAAGTTTTCTTTTTTCAAATTTTTTGTTCTTATTAAAATTATAAGGTAAGGATTATGGTCAGAATTATGAAATTGATATTTCTTATTAAATATATTTAAGTATTATTTTTAAAAAAATTTTAAAACCAAACATAAACGTTTAAAGTTACTTGAGGTATTATGAAATTAATTGTAGTGTTAGAGGAATTATAGTTTAGAAGATTGGTTTTCAAAATCCAATCTCGACAATACGTAATAATTTTTAGGATTTAAGTATTGAACATAAAATTTTCTGGACGTAATTTTTGTACTTAACATTTGATTTTAGAAAACAAATAGTTGTTTTGTACGTTTTGGAGCTTTCTATAATAATTATTGATGTTTGTAGGAATTTTAGGTACACAAAAAATAAATTTTAAAAATCTCATGTCTTTCAAAAACAATGAAAGTTAAGAGGATAGTGACATGTTAATTCATATACACATTATTTGAACTCATGTTGAGTACAAATTTAGTGTTTATATATAATTTTTTTAAATATAAATCTAATTGATATAACTTGATTAACCCAAACTTAATACTTTAGAGTACCATTTTTTATTTTGTTGTGATCAAATGTTATTATTTGAGAATTTATCACTGAATTAAGCTTCAATTAGTTACAAGTGAATATATATTCGTACCAAATTGAAGCCTAATCCATTTAAATTTTCTCAAATAATAACATTGGACCATAAAATAACAATAAATGGTGCTTTAAAATGTCTGAGTTACTAAAATATACCTTCATATATGTGAAAGCACATTATTAGGACATAGTTCAATTGATTTTTCTTAAATAATGGCATTTATTCATGATATAACAACAAATGATGCTCATATATGGCTAATTCTCCCTTAAGCTATCTACATGTATCTAATCGTACCTAATCTAGACTATGTGACTTTATTATCATCATTGAGGGATAATGTCAATTGGGTGTCACTAAAAGTGATTTTATTGTTGTCTTTAAAGAGAATTTAATGATTTTGTTTCAAAATTTTATCACATTTTATGATTTGGCATTTAATTATTTTGAATTGAGTCCTTACTTTAATTAATTACTTGTTTGGTTCAATGAGGGATACAATTTTACACCCAATTCATCATTGTGATCTTAATTGCAACACATAATGTGATTTGGCTCTCAATTGATTCTAATTGAGTTTTTGATTGAATCAATTACTCATTTGGTTCAATGGAAGATGCAATTTAGGCAAATTGAGCCATATCAATTTAATTACGACTAGATACTATGATTTTAGGTTCCTTTAACCCCGATTGAGCCTTTGATTGAGCCGATTACTCATTTTTTTAATTAGGGTTGAAATGTGTAGAAATAAATCCCCGTCTACCCAATTTTAACTACATAATGGGATTTTGGGTTGAATTTACACCTAGTGAGTCCCAAATTGAACCAATTAATCATTTGGTTCAATGAGAGATATAATTTTGACCAATCGAACCTCGTGAACTTAATTATGCTTGCATAATGTGATTTTGGGCTCTAATTTTTTCCTAAATGAGTCCTTTATTTTACAATTTTTTTGTTTGATACAATGAGGGACGTAATTTGTGGTAATTAAGACCCATGAACATAATTAGAACAAGATAATGTGTTTAGGAGCTCTACTTTCCTCAAATGAGTCCCCAACTCAACTAGGTGCTCATTTGGTTCATTGAGAGATTAATTTTGGACTCAATTGAATTTCATGAACCTAATTGCAATAAAAATGTAAGATTTGGGGCTCAATTTACCCTAACTAAGTCTCTTATTAAACCAATTATTCATTTAGTTCAATAACATATGTAATTTAGGGTAATTGAGACTTGTGAACCTAATTGCAACTTTATAATGTGATTTGAGACTCTATTTACCTCATTTGCATTATTTATTGAATTGATTACTTATTTTTGTTTAATGAGGGATATAAATTAGGGCAATCCAATGTTGTAAGGTTAATTGCAAATATATAAAAAGATTTAGAGCTCAATTTTTTTAAAGTGAGTCTTTGATCGAATCGATTATTCCTTTGGTTCAATGATAAAGATAATTTGGAGAAATCTATATCGACAAACTTAATAATGACAACATAATGTGATTTTAGATTCAATTTATATCAAATTAATCCCTAAAATAATCAATTACTTATTTGATTCAATAAAAAACCATAATTTTAAAAAATCAAAAAATAATAACTAAAATTATTCTAAACGGTCAGAATTTAAAATAAACCATTTAATAATGGCCTCATGCTTGAAGCTTTTCCTTCAAAAATTAAAGAATGTTTGCCAGACTTCGTGTGTTAAAGCTGAGAATAATTATCATATCACTAAAAATGGTTGAAAGGTATCTGAATGTTACAAGATTGGAATTGCAAATAAATATTGACTAAAATAAATGTGTGTTGTGATTGAAATTAGTAGGAAAAATCAAAGGAAAAAATTATTAAAATAGTTTACAAGTCATGCCGTCGAGTCCATTTTGGAAGTGATATTTCCATCAACCATTGTAATTGTGGTGGAAAACATAAAATAATTTTGTGAGCCATGGGGGAATGAATAATAATTAAATTAAGGACCATCGAGTTTGCCAATAAATGTTGACAACTATTTGTTTCACTTCCGTCAGCCACGAAAAGTAAAATATAAATTAGTGTGATATAAATATTTAAAATAATAAAAATATATATATTCAAAAAGTAATTTTGATATTTGGAGGATATTATATTATTATAGATGCTTTCGAAGATATAATTAGATTTTAAATATGTAGTTTACATTATTGTGGTCCATAATATCGACGAAGCTTCCTTTACGTATCTTTCAACTCAACTTTCATTTCCTATTTTGTCATGTACAAACTCATCGCAACTCCGATATGAGATTGTAATGATTTGTAGTTTTTAATCCTCACCAAATAATTTTATTATAAAAATTGTTTGAATAAATAATTTAACCAATAAAAATATTTTAATATAAAAATTATAAAATTTAGCATCCAAAAAATAAAAAATATTCTTTATAAAATATTTTATTTATATTAATATAATAATTACAATTATTTAATTGTTTAATAAATTTAGTCTTATTCCAATTTTCATCAAATTTAACAAATTTTGATGTCACATAATTTATTATTTATAAAAAAATTTAAATCAAATTTTTATTTAAATTATACAAATTACATGAGCTTAATTATTAATTATTAAATCATAACTACATGTCAATTAATTAATATGGTGTTCATAATCTTTAAATTAGTTTTCTAGGGTATTTTTTAAAGTTGGATTAAAAGTCAAATTTATTAAATGAATGTATGGAAAGGGTTGTAATTCAATTGACGAGGATGATGGTTTAAAAGCTATCTATCAAAGTGCAAATCCTTCTAGATATATGATATGGAGAGTCAATTGAATAAAGCTAACATCATTTTTTGGTTGTTTAACCGAAAGTCTCCTAATCTTATTTATTTAACCAAAGATATATTTAAATTTAAATGTATACTTACTCAATAATTATAATTCAAAACATAACCACTAATGTCTTTATAACTTTAACTTCTACCGTCACATTGATCTAATTTTTTTTAATATATATTGAATGTATACATTTTAAAACATGTGTGTTGTTCACGTGGTTTTGAAGAAACATGCACTTAATATAGCATTGTTAGAGTTGCGGGCAACACAACATTATTAATCTCAAATCTCAAGGTGTATTGGTGGCTAAGTTTTTAATATTAAGTACAAAATGGTGTGGCCCTAATTGAGTCTTTCGAAACCAGCATCTTTGATCTAAAAGAGTTAGGATGGCTTTTTACGAACGATTCGTTTAATATACTATTTAAATATAAGATTGGGATCATTCAATAACAAAATAATTATATGTAAAAGTAAAAGGTTTCATTTTTAATATAGTAAGCAAAATCTTTTTACAAGACATTAATTTTTTTGGTTACTTGTATCAAGGTTCTTTCTTTTTTTAAAATTTGTTAAAACATAACCAACAAATTTTACAGGTATTTATGGATGTGTTCTTCCTGAATGTGTTTTCTATCATCTCTCTTTTAAATATTTGTATTAAGATTGTTTTTTTTTTTCTAAATTTGTTGAAACATGATCAATACACTTTAAAGGAATTTATAAATGTGTTCTTCACAGATGTCCTTTCTATCATCTCTCTTAATCAAAGTGAAACTTGATTGTTTACTCCACTTTTTCTTGAAAAAATAAATGTAATATATTTCCAATGAATAATGACAAAGCTTCAAGGCCAAATAATTTTTACAACAATTTTTTATTAATATTTTTGGAACTTAGAAAGATATGAAGTTATTAAAGTACTGATTATCAATTCAAATTATGTAAATGATATATGCATAAACATTAAATCATAACTACCTCCCATTTAATTAATATGGTGTGCAAATTGATTTTACACACTTCCTCGTTCATAATACTGAATGTATGCCCTCAAGATTCCCAAGAAATTTATTATATCTAGAAAGTTTATAAAAACCTTGCAATCAAACCGCCATTTAATGTTTTCCACATCCGTCTAATTTCACTTTGAATATTCTCGAAGGGATTTGTCATATCACCCAAAATGAGACGTCCAAGCACTTGAAACTTTCATGGAATGTAGCCCATAAAAATAGTCATATGGTGAAAAATAATATTTTATGAAAAAATTGTGTGAAAATTGATATTTTATATATATATATATATATGAAAATGAATATGATGTGTTATGAAGTGATATCACTAGAATCAATGACAAAAAATATATATTTTATGAATCATTTCACACAATTTTTATAATTTGATATATATAAAATGAGCTAATTCATATGATCAAATATATTCATAAAAATACTTATTTTAAAATAAAAAAGGATTAATAATTGTTCAATTTATATTCATAATAATAATATTTAAGAGGTAATATATGTAATTTTATAAAATTGATCGAGTGTGGGAGCGAATGATAAAGTTTTTGAACTCTTTTGCAGTTAGGGTTTTTCCTCGATCAGTGAGCAAGATAATTGATTCGATTAACTATAGAATAAATGACTTAGTTGGCATGGACATAGCTGATCTCTTGTTTTCTTCTGCTAGGCTGTTGCTCAGGAAGGGGATCATAGAAGTGGTTGGAGGGACATAGGATTTGGCTCTTCTGTTCTCTCTTGCTAGAGAGGCAACATGTGTTATAGGCCCTCCCTTTTCTAAATGTACTTCACATGTGGAAACGTTTGTGGAAAAATCAACTTTGTGTCTGGGTTCCATAAAAGTTTCACCGATTGTCTCCTTTAACAAGGAGGTACTTGAGGAGGTGCTCCGTAATGAAAATGGCTTGCAACTAAAGGTTTAGTTTGTAGAATTGATAGGTTTTGGCCTTCTCTTTTGTCTCTTTATCAAAGGATTTTTGAATCATGGTGGTTTGTTTTGGAGGACAACTTAGAACTTTATCCCTATGCCAAAGGTTTTTTCATTATGGTTTTTGAATGTCTTGTTGATTGGAACAAGATCATTTAGGCCAAATTTTGGAGTTGGAATCAACACCTTTTATTTTTTATGTTGGCATGTTGTTGTCATTGATGTCAAAAGGGTGCATCTTATGAAGGTACATGGTGAGTGATCATTGAGGTATATGACAAGGTGAGTTTTTAGTTATCATTGATGTCACTAAGATTGTCATTGATGGCATTGAAGTTGTTGCATCTTGTGAGCCCTGATTATCAAGTGAGCATTAAAGCATCATGGTTATGAGGCTCTAGGTCTACATAAGGTCATGAGAGTATTTTGATAAGAAATAGATTATTTTAGTGGTGTGAGAATGTTATCTAAAGAATGTTCTTATTTAATATCATTGAGCTAAGCATGTTTGAGTTCTAGTTCTTGACCACAAGGTGTCTTGAGAAGCCTAGTCTAAAACATGTGAGAAGGTGTGCATAGTGAAGTTTGGTGAAGTAAGTGAGCAAAAGCTTGTGAGAGGTTTTTTGGAATTGTGTGATCATGTAAGTAAAGTGTATATATTTTTCGAAGTGTTTCAAGGTCAATTTTCAAGTTTCAAGTGATTGAGAAGCGTAGTCATGGCATGTAAAGTCTTAGTGAGAAGGTTTGAGCATGATGGCTTGGTGATATGAGTGCACATAGGCATGAGTGGATGTATGAGTTTGTTTTAGCATGTATGTGAGGCATCGGAACACTCCTGAGAGTCTTAAGGTAGGCCTACAGGGATAGGACCTTTAGACCAAGTCTGCACCTAGACCACTTCTAGACCCTGCCTGGCCTCATAAGGTGTCGTGATTTGTTGTCAAGGCATGTGAAAGATGTATGGTAGTGTTGAAGCATGAGAAAGGTTGATTAAGCATGTGATTGAGGTGGATATTACATGGAAAGAGGCATGATGGTCAGTTTTAAGGCCTAATATGGTTTATAGGTCAAGCTCGAGAAGAGCAAAGAGAGAGAGAGTGTGTGGCCTAATGAGGGGTCATGATCAGATTTCAAGGTGTTTGAGCTCATGTAAATAGTGACAAAGGTAAGGCATGTTCTTTCAAGTTTTTCATTCATTTTTAGGTCAAGGTTTGCAATAAAATGTACAAAAAGTGGTTTTTAGGTCTCTCCATTACACAGAATGAAGTGTTTTCAACCCAAAAAGGATGTTCTTGTGTTTGTTAGCTCTTCAAACCTATGAATGGGAACTTAAGATATTCATGGTAGATGGGGAAGGGTCCTAGATCAAAATTCCAGGCATTAATTTTTGGATTTAGGGGCTATGCTTTATGAACAATCGTTAAAAGTGGAAACAAGTTTAAACCCTCCTAAAACCCTAATAAGGACCCGATGTTGAAGATATTGATCAAAAGTGCCCATAATGGATTGGTATGCAAAGGTACGCTATTTAAGTTTGTATTTAAATATCCCAGGAACCTTCAAGTGTGATTGAGTTGTCAAATGTGTAAGTAGATCCTATAAGAAAGTGTTAATTTCTCAGAGATTTATTGTAGCAATTAGATTTGACCAAGTCAAAGTATGTGAATGGATGGAGGATGAATATTGAGACATTTTGTTTATGTCCATGAAGATTTTTTTATAGGTTCTAGGCTTTAGGTGTGCAAATTTAGTGTTCCAAGTTGGCCAGTCACTAACAGGCCAAATGGAGCAAACAATGAGAAACCCAAGCAGCAGTGAGAAGATGAATAAGAATGTGTTATCATAATAAAATGTGGAAACCAAGAGCATGGAAATTATTTTTAAGATATGTATGTCCTATTCGTTCTTGGTATAAGTCTTGGAATTTAGGTACAATGGTGAAAATGATGAAACCAAAATGGCTTGTCTAGCTCAGTGAGGATTGTGTGTAATGAAGTCAACAAATTGGTTTGTAAGACCAATAGTTGCCATTAGACCATATAATGTTTATATTTGAATATAGTATGAAGATGTCATATAATATTTTCAATTCATTAGGATTTTTTGAAATTGGTCATATAGGTGTTGAAGGTCAATGTCACCATGACTGTGCTTTAAGGTAAACTGGCAAATCTGAGTAAGCAAGTTGCAGTGATGAGTTTGAGGCTCTATGCCTTGAGTTGAAATATATAATTCATATGGTGTTATTTTTTGTGACTTTAAAGTCTTTTTCATGATTTTTAAAATCTTAGAATTCATTATAAGAGGTTGAAATTTTGAAGTCAAAATGGATTGTTCGGTTCATGCCAGACTATATGAGATAAGGTCAGAAGATTGGTCTACAAGACCAATGTCTGATATTAGAGCTTGTATTATTTTATGATTGAGTTTGCTTTGAATATTTTATAGAATATTTTGAATCTATTGATAATCACTAAAATTATCCTTTTATGTGTTGGATGTCAAGTAGTTTCATGATTCACTTTTGACAGTCCTCATAGTTTTGAGTGGGCATACTGAAGAGATGAGTTTAAGATTTTCTACCCTAATTTGAAGTGTGTAAAGCATATGGTGATGAACCTTAGGTCATATACCTAAGAGGTTAAGGGTGAGTAGCTGCCTAAGTGGTATATGAAGAATGAATGGTATATATACAAGATAGTTTTAGGCCTATTTGTGTAAGTAGAGAGTATGTGAATGAAATAAAACATTGTTAAGCAAGAGGGCTTGGAGACCATTATATGAGTGTATATGACATGTAAAGAAGATATAATAGGGGTATTGTATATGAATATCAAGGTCATATGACCTAATCTATCTTGAAGAGACCTTGTTGAACAAAGAAGTCTAGAAGGTAGTTTGAGAGAGATAAAAGAGTGATAAGAGCTAAAAAGGGTGATAATCATATATTGTGTGAGAAACATGGTTTTCTCAAGGTGATCAAAATTTTTAGGTGGCTAAGTTGGTGTTGTATCATCTAGGGGGTTGGTGCCTCTTTGTAGGTTGATGCTTGCTAAAGCTTAGTTGAGTGGGTGGGTGACTAGTTGGGGTTGGACTCCATGTAAAGTTGGTGCTTCATTAAAGATTGGTTTTTATATTATAGGATTGTAGACTATAGTTTATTTTCAAATATCAGTGGGTTTTTTTCCCTTTGAGGGTTTCCCACATATGTAATGTGTTATCTTGTTTCATGATCTTATATGGTTACATATGCTTTGCTAGATGTCCATGTTTGTATGAATGGTTCATGTATGCTTAAGTGGAATTGAATGATTATTTTAACGACACTGATTTAAATCCCCTCTCAATGATTTTTCTTCCAATAATTGGTATCATAGCTTGGTCTTTTGAAGCAGGCCTAATAGCCTAAAGGAGATCCTAGATGTAAGGATGGCTAGTAGTCAAGTTCAAGGAGGTTTCTCTACCAGTCAGGATTCGTTATTCAATGGGAATAATTATGATTTATGGAGCATAAAGTTGAGTAAATATCTAATGTCAATGGGCCATGACATATGGCAGTAAGTTGTGGACAGATACACTCCACCTCCTACACCACCAACTGATATAGCAAGAAAGAAAGAAAGTGAGAGCAATTCCAAGGTAATGAATTCCATTTTATGTGGCCTATCAAAGGTAGAGTTCATGAAGGTAATACACTGTGATTCATCCAAGGTGATATGGGACTAGTTAAATACTATCTATGAAAGAGACACCAGGGTGAAGATGGCTAAATTACAGACTCACAAAAGGTAGTTTGAAAGTCTAAGTATGAAGAAAGATGAGAGCATTACATCTTATATATTAAGGGTTGATGAAGTGGATAATGTCATTAGAGGATTAGGATAAGAAGTGAAATAATCTATGGTTGTTTAAAATGTATTAAGATAACTAACTCTTAAATTTGATTTAAAGGTGTCAAGTAGAAGAGTTGCAAGATTTGAATAAGCTAGAAATGGATGGACTTCATGGCATCTTGACTGCCTAGGAGATGAGAACAAATGAAGGAAGACCTTCCAAGAAGGAAGCAACATTCAAGAGCAAGATTAGTTTCTATACCAAATAAGATAATACCTCATCTAATGTATGTGACATAAGTACATCTGATAGTAATGATGACGGTAATGAACATGAACCTAAAAACATTGAAACCTTATTCATGGCTATAGAAACAAACAATGAGTATTGATTAAAAGGGAAAGGCTTATGGATGATGAATAATCAAATGAAGAAGAGGTTGAAGTGAACCTTGAGGTAGAATTGGTGAGTGCTCTAGAGGATTTAAAGTTCTAAAGAAGGAAGAATCATAAACTAAGATCATTAGTTAAGGACTATGAAGATAAGATTGGTTTGTTTGAAGAGATCTTAAGTAACACATCCAAGGAGCATTATGATATCATCAATCATGTTGAAACTCATATGGATATAGTCACTACTATCTTAAGTTCTAAGGAAGAAGAATGCACTAGATATAAATCAGAATTAGAGTCCTTAAGTTCAGAATTAGATCAAGCAAATAACAAGATGAAGACATATGAGAGGTTTGAAAAGAGCACTAAGGCTATAGATGACATCTTGAGTAGTTATAAGTTTGCAAGTGATAAGACAGGTCTTTGTTTCAAATAAAACCAAAAGGAGTAGCTCAAGTCCAGGAGAAGGATAATGAAGACAAGAAGGTCAACATGAAGAGACCAATTAGATATCCTAATGCTATGAAGTATGCTAATTCATTCAATGGTTAATGTTTTGCATGCAATCAGTTTGGTCATAGAGCTAGAGATTGTAGAAGACCCTCTAAAAATGCATATATATAGTATTATGAAAGGAATCATCAGTCAAGAGGTATGAATGAGGTTGTTTGTTATAGTTATCATAATGCAGAACACATTGTAATATTATGTCTTAATAAAGTTAGAAGGTCATCAAGTCAAAATAAGAGGTTTGAAGCCCCTAGAGTGGAAGAGAGAAGGCAAATGAATGTGTGGAAACTAAAGACAGTAAAGGTGAGTCATGATTAGTCTAAAACCCAAGTGGATTGTTTGATATGGTAGAGCATACTTAAGATGTGAAATCAAGTCAGGAATGTTCATTATTAGCTCATATTATTGACCACACAAATGATCAAGAGGTCAAGCCAAAGAGACTAATCAATCCTAAAAGGATCTTGAATAATATTAGTTCTTGTGAGAGTATGGAGATCTAGGAATATTTTGAGTTTGTGTTGTGTTAGTTCCCTATGGAAAGGGGTGAATCCATTAGGCTTCATGGAGACACTCTTCATTTAGTAGAAGCATGGTGGATGCTTGGTTTGAGGGGGATCTATTTATTTTGTTCATAAGTTCCAAGAGTAATTGTATACAAGCATAGATGGTTTAAGAATTCTATGGATTCAGTTGGTGAGATCAAGTTTTGAAGATAAAGAAGGAGTTACTATTTATTCAATTGACATCAAGATTTTGGTAGCTTTGTAAGTAATCTTGAGGTTTAGAATTCATTTGAAGATTATGATTGGTCTAAGTAATTTTTTACAATTTTTGAGAGTTGTTACTAAAGAGGGAGAATAAGTGGTTCTAAAATTTTTAGTGTTTATGACCCTTTGTCATTAATGTCAAAGGGGAATAAATTTAAAGAAGGGAGATTGAATTGGGAAAGATGAGAGTGATTGGATTGAAGAATGTTTTGCCATCAATGACAAAGGGGGTGTTTGTTGGCATGTTGTTGTCATTGATGTCAAAAAGGTGAATCTTGTGAAGGTAAATGGTGAGTGATCATTGATTTTATTGACAAGGCAAGTTTTTAGTTATCATTGATGTCACTAAGATTTTCATTGATGACATTGAAGTTAGTTTTGCATCTTGTGAGTCCTGATTGTCAAGTGAGCATTGAAGCATGGTTACGAGACTCTAGGTCTGCATAAGGTCATGAGAGAATGTTGATCAAAAAGAAATTATTTTATTGGTGTGAGATTTTTTTCTAAAGAATGTTAGTTTTTAATATCATTAAGGTAATCATGTTTAACTACTAGTTATTGAGCACAAGATGTCTTGAGAAGCCTAGTCTAGACCCTACGAAAAGGTGTGCATAGTGAAGTTTGGTGAAGTGAGAACAATCTTGTGAGAGGTTGTTTGGAATTTTTTAATAATTTAATTAAAGTTTAGATACTTTCATAAGTGTTTCAAGGTTAGTTATCAAGTTGTAAGTGCTTGAGAAACCAAGTCATGGCATGTAAAGTCCTAGTGAGAAGGTTTGAGCATGGTGTCTTGGTGGGATGAGTGCACACTAGAATTAGTGGATGTATGAGGTTATTTTATCATGTATGTGATTCATTTAAATAGTCATGATATACTCAAGGTGAGTCTATATGGATATGAGCTTCAAACCAAATCTGCACCTAGACCACTTCTAGACATTGCCTGATCTAATAAGGTGTCATGATATATTGTAGAAGCACGAGAAGGATTTATGGAAGTGATAAAGCATGATAAAGGTTTATTAATAATTTTATTTAGGTATAGAGTTCATGTTAAGAGTCATGAAGGTCATTTTTAAGGCCTAATGTGGTTTGCAAGTCAAGGTATAAAAGAGTAAAGAGCGAGAGAGTGTGGCCTAATGAGGGGTCATGATCATATTTCAAGGTGTTTGAGATCATGTAAGAATTTATATAGATAAGTAATGTTTTTTCAAGTTTATTCATGCATTTTTACGTCAAGGTTTGCAAAAAACTACATAAAAAGTGGTTTTTAGGTCTATCGAGTGCACAAAATGAAGGGTTCTCAACATGAGAAGGATTTTTTTATGTTTGTTAGCTTGTCAAACCTCTGCATGGGAACCTAAGATATTAATGGTATATTTTAAATTTTTATAGCTCAAAATTCTAGGCATTATTTTTTGTATTGAGGGGCTATGCTTTATGAACGATCATTAAGAGTAGAAATAGGTTTAAACCATCATATAACCCTAATATGGACCCAATGTTGAAGATGTTGATCAAAAGTGTCCATAATGGATTGGTATGATTAGGTAAGATATTTAATGTTGTATTCAAATCTCCCAAGAACTTCTAGGTATGATTGAGTTGTCAAGTGCGTGACTAGATCCTACAAGAAAGTGCTAATTTCTTTGAGATTTGATGTAACAATCAGATTTGACCAAGTCAAAGTATAAAAATAGATGGAGGATGAATCTTGAGACATTTATTTTATGTCCACAAAGGTTTTTAGATATTTTATAGGATTTAGGTGTGAAAATTTGGTGTTCCAAGTTGGTCAGTCGCTAACAGGCCAAATGGTGCAAACAATGAGAAACCCAAGCAACAATGAGAAGATGGATAGAAATGTGTTATCATGATAGAATTTTGAAACCAAGTGCATAGAAATTTTGTTTGAGACTGGTATGTACTATTCATACTTGGTATAAATCTTGGAAGTCAGGTATAGTGTTGAAAATGATGAGGCCAATATAGCTTGTAGCTCAGTGAGGACTATGTGTAATGAGGTTAACAAACTGGTCTGTAAGACCAATAATTTCTGCTAGACCATATGATGTTTATGTTTGAAGATGGTATTGATATGTCGTATAATATTTTAAATTCATCAAGATTCTTTTAAATTGGTCATATAGGTGTTGAAGGTCAATGTCACCACTATTGTGTTTTAAGATAAACTCTTAGATATGAGTAAGCAAGTTGCAGTGATGAGTTTGAGGCTCTATGCCATGAGTTAAAGTATCTAATGCATATGTAATTGTTTTATGTGCCTTCAAATTCCTATTCATGCTTTTGTAAATCTTGGAGTTCAATATAAGAGGTTTAAAATTTGAAGTCAAAATGGCTTGTCTGGTTCATGTAAGACTATATGAGACAAGGTCAAAAGATTGGTCTATAAGACCAATGTCTGATATTAGAGCTTATGGTTTTTAATGATTGAATTTGTTTTGAATATGTTATATAATATTTTTAATTTAATTATTATCACTTAAATTATCCTTTTATGTGTTGGATGTTAAGTAATTTCATGATTGGCTTTTGACAATCCTAGCAGTTTTGAGTGGACATATTGAAGAGATGAGTTTAAGCCTTTTTTCCATGAGTTGAAGTGTTTCAAGCATATGGTTATGAACCTAAGGTCATATAGACTTTGTATATGCACTTTGTTGATAATTTTTTATTGTATTAAGTGAGTTTGAGCTTCAGTATTGAAAGACATATTTTTGGTGTACATAGGCCTAATAGAATTGAGTACTAATGAGGTGTTTCAAGTAGGGATTTGTTGTAAAATGTATTATTGAGCCTAGAATACATCATTGGGGGTATTTTTCAGTGGAATATTAATTTTTCCTATCAATGATGGATTTTTAAATTTTTTCAAATAGATCAAAGGGTAATGTGTACTAGATCAAAGGGTAATGTGTATTATTGAAGGCATAATTGAATCAGGTCTCCATGAGTCCTAAAAGTGAAATGAGGTATAATAGAGTTATGATAGACCAAAAGCAATTCAATATTCATTTGAATCATCTTTATGAGATTTAATAATACTTATTCCATGTCTGATATAAGAGTTTGAGGGTGAGTATCCAACTAAGTGGCATATGAACAAGGAATGGTATATATACAAGGCAATTTTAGGCCAATTTATGTAAGTATTGAGTATGGAAATGAAATAGCACATTTTTTAGTATCAGGAGGTATTTTAGACCATTAAAATAGTGTATAATATCTATAATAAATATATAATAGGGATATTTTAGATGAACATCAACATCATATGACCTAATATATCTTGAATAGACCTAGTTGAATGAAGAATCCTAGAAAGTAGTTTTAGAGAGACAGAAGAGTGAGAAGAGCTAACTAAGGTGATCATCATCTATTGTATGAGAAACAAGATTTTTTGAAGGTGATCAAAAGTTTTAGGTGGCTGATTTGGTGTTGAGTCATCTAGGGGGTTGGTGCCTCCTTGTAGATTGATGCTTGCTAAAGCCTAGTTGAGTGGGTGCTTGACTAGTTGGGGTTGGTGCTCGATGTGAAGTTGGTGCTCGACGTGAAGTTGGTGCTTCACTAAAGATTTATTTTTGTCTTATATGAATGTAGTTAATTTTCAAATATCAGTGGGCTTTATTTCCCTTGAGGGTTTCCTACATATGTAATGTGTTATCTTGTTTCATGATCTTATATGGTTGCATATGCATTTCTAGACATTTATGTTTGTATGAATGGTTCATGTATGCTTAAGTGGAATTGAATTATTGTTTTGAGGAAAATGAGTCACTCCCCTCTCAGTGATTGTGCTTTCCAATAATTGGTATCAGATCTTGGTCCTTTAAAGTAGGCCTAATAACCTAAGGGATATCCTAGAAGCAAGGATGGCTAGTAAATAAGTTCAAGGAGGTTTATCTACCGATAAGGCTCCATTATTTAATGGGACTAATTATGTTTTTCATAGAATTATAATTAGAACATGTACCTGATAATAATGATACCTTATTCATGGCTATAGAAACAAATAATGAGGATTGCTTAAAAGGGAAAGGCCTTATGGATGATAAATGATCAGATGAAGAAGAGGATGAAATGAACCTTGAGGCATAATTGGTAAATACTCTAGAGGATTTGAAATTCTAAATAAGGAAGAATCACAAACTAAGATAATTAGTTAATGACTATGAAGAGTAGATTGGTTTGTTTGAAGAGAGACTGAGTAACACATCCAAGGATCACAATGAGGTTATCAATCAGGTTGAAACTTAAATGGATATAGTTATTGATTGCTTAAAGAAGGAAGCAAAATGCACTAGGTATAAGTCATAATTAGAGTCCTTAAAGTCAGAATTGGATCAAGAAACTAAAAAGATGAAGACCTATGATAGGTTAAAGAACACTAAGGCTCTAGATGACATCTTGAGTATTTAGAAGTCTGTAAATGATAAGACAAGTCTTGGTTTCAAAGAAGACCAAAAATAGATAACTTTAGTCAAGGAGAGAGCTAATGAAGATAAGAAGGCAAATATGAAGAGACCAATTAGACAACCTAATGCTATGAGGTATGTTAATTCATTTAATAGTTTCTATTTTGCATGCTATTAGTTTGGTCATAGAGCAAGAGAGTGTAGACGACCCTCTAAAAATGAATATGCATGGAATTATGAAAGGAATCATCAGTCAAGAGGTATAAATGAGCTTGATTACTATAGTGATCATAATATGTGACACATTATAAGATTATGTCTTAATAGAGTTGGAAGGTCATCAAGTTTAAATAAGAGGTTTGAAGACCCTAGAGTGCAAGAGAGAAGGAAAATGAATGTGTGGAAACCAAAGATAGTAAAGTTGAGTCATGATCAGTCTAAAAGTTAAAGTGGACTGTTTGATAGGGTAGATCATACTTCAGATGTGAAATCAAGTCAGGAATGCTCATTATCATCTCATATTGTTGACTACACAGATGATGAAGAGGTTAAGCCGAAGAGATTAATCAAGCCTAAAAAGATCTTGAAGGATATTCAATCTTGTGAGAGTATGGAGATTTGGGAGTAACCTGAGTTTGTGTTGTGTTAGTGCCCTATGGAAAGGGGTCACTCCATTTGGATTCATGGAGACACTCTTCAATTAGCATAAACATGGTGGATGCTTGGTTTGAGGGAGAGCTATTCAGGTTGTTCATAAGCTCCAAGAGTAGTTGTTTACAAGCATAGATGATTTGAAAGTTTTATTGATTCATTTGGTGAGCTCAAGCTGTGAAGACAAAGGGGGAGTTACTAATTTTTCAGTTAACACCAAGAGTTTGGTAGCTTGGTAAGTAATCTTGAGGTTCAGAGTTCATTTGAAGACTATTCCTTTTCTAAGAGGGAGCTTGGTAGCTCTTAGTTCTTTTACAATTTCTAAGAGTATTTTGTAAAGAGGGAGAATAAGTGGTTCCAAAAGTTGCAGTGTGTATGACCCTTTGTCATTAATGTCAAAAGGGGAGAATGTTCAAGAAGGGGCATTGATTAGATTGTGGGATATGAGAGTGATGAGATTGAAGAATATTTTACCATCAATGATAAAGGGGGAGTTTCTTGTCATTGATGTCAAAAGGGTACATCTTGTGAAGGTACATGGTGAATGGTATGTAATAAGAGGTGTTTTTAGTTATTATTTATGTCACTGAGATTATCATTGATGGCATTGAAGTTGTTGTTGCATCTTGTGAGTCTTGATTGTCAAGTGAGCATTGAAGCATTGTTATGAGGCTCTAGGTCTACATAAAGTCGTGAGATAATGTTGATCAGAAAGAGATTATTGCAATGGTGTGAGAGTGTTGTCTAAAAAAATTTCTTGTTTAATATCATTAAGGTAAGCATGTTTAAGTATTGATTCTTGAGCACAATGTGTCTTGATAAGCCTAGTCTAGACCTTGTGAGAACGTGTGCATGGTGAAGTTTAGTAAAGTAAGTGAGCACAAGCTTGTGAGAGGTTGTTTGACATTGTGTGATCATGTAAGTAAAGTGTAGATAGTTTCAAAAGTGTTTCAATGTTAGTTGTCAATTTGATCATGTAAGTAAAGTGTAGATACTTTCAAAAGTGTTTCAAGGTTAGTTGTCAAGTTTCAAGTGCTTGATAAGCCTAGTCATGGCACTAATCATGGCATGAAAAGTCCTAGTGAGAAGGTTTGAATAGACAAACTTTGTGCCTAGACCACTTCTAGACCTTGTCTAGCCTAATAAGATGTCATGATATGATGTCATGGCATGTGAAGGATGTATGGCAGTGCTAAAGCATGAGAGAGGTTGATTAATCATGTGAGTGAGGTGGAGGGTGCATAGAAAAAGGCATGAAGGTGAGTTTTAAGGCTTAATGTGGTTTTTAGGTCAAGGTCTAGAAGAGAAAAGAGTGAGAGTGTGTCTTAATGAAGGGTCATGATCATATTTAAAGGTGTTTGAGCTCATTTAAGTATAGACAGAGGCAAGGCATGTTGTTTCAAGTGTTTTCATGCAGTTTGAGGTCAAGGTTTTCAAGAAAATGCATAAAAAGTGATTCTTAGGTATGCATAGAATGAAGGGTTCTCAACCTAAGAAGGATTTTCTTATGTTTGTTAGCTCATCAAATATCTACATGGGAAACTAATATATTAATGGTATATGGTTAAGGGTCCTAGCTCAAAATTCTAAGCATTAGTTTTTTGATTAAGGGGCTATGCTTTATGAATGATCATTGAGAGTAGAAACAAGTTTAAACCCTCCTAAAACCCTAATAACAACTCGATATTGAAGATGTTGATAAAAAGTGCCTAGAATGGATTGGTATACTCACGTAATTTATTAAAGGTTGTATTCAACTCTTCCAGTCACCCATGTGTGATTGAGTAGTCAAGTGTGTAAGTAGATCCTACAAAAAAGTGCTAATTTCTTAGAGATTTGTTGTAGTAGTAAGATTTGACCAAGTCAAAGTATGTAAATGGATGGAGGATGAAGATTGATACATGTATTTTATGTACATAAAATTTTCTAGATAGGTTCTAAGATTTTGGTGTGCAAATTTGGTGTTCTAATTTGGTCAGTTGCTAATAGGACAAATGGTGCAAACAGTTAGAAACCCAATCAACAGTGAGATGATGAATAAGAATGTGTTATCATTATATAATATTGAAACCAAGTGTATGGAAATGTCTGATATTAGAGCTTGTGGTTTTTTATGATTGAGATTGTTATGAATATTTTAAATGTATTGAGAATCACAAAAATTATCCCTTTAGGTGTTGGATGTCAAATAGTATCATGACTAGCTTTTGACAGTCTTAGCAATATTGAGTGGGCATATTGAAGAGATGAGTTGAAGCCTTATTGCCTTGATTTGAAGTGTTTTAATAATTTGGTGATGACCCTAAGGTCATATAGACTTTGTTTATGTACTTGGTTGATCATATTCAAGTGGATTAAGTGAGTTTGAGCTTCATTAGTAATAAGACTAAGTACTAATGAGGGGTTTCAAGTAGTGATTTGTTATAAAATGTCTTATTGAGCTTAGAAGACTTCAGTGGGGGTTTATTTGAGTGGAATATGAAGTGATATTTATGTGAGTGGAATTTGAAAGCGTTCCAAGGAGACCAAAGGGTAACATGTACTAATGAAGGCCTAATTGAATTAGGTCTCCATAAGTCTTAAAAGTGAAATGAGGTCTAATAGAGTTACGATAGACCAAAAGGTTCTCAATATTTTTTTGAAACAAGTTTATGAGATGTCTTAATATTTATTCCATGGATGACCTAAGAGGTTAAGGGTGAGCAGATGACTGAGTGGCATATGAACAAGGAATAGTATATATACAAGGCCGTTTTAGGCCTATTTATGTAAGTAGAGAGTATGTGAATGAAATAACACATTTTTTAGCATAAGGAGGTCTTGTAGACCATCAAAGGAGTGTAGAGGATTTGTAATAAAGATCTAATATGGGTACTATAGATAAATATCAAGTTCATATGACCTAATATGTCTTGAAGAGACCTAGTTGAGCAAAGAAGCCTAGAAGGCAATTTGACAGAGATAGAAGAGTGAAAAGAGTAAAGAAAGTGATCATAATTTGTTTTTGTGAGAAACAAGGTTTTTTTGAAGGTGATCAAAAGTTTTAGGTGGCTGAGTTGGTGCTGAGTCATCTAGGGTGTTGGTGCCTTCTTGTAGGTTGATGCTTGCTAAAGTCCTGTTGAGTGGGTGTTTAACTAGTTGGGGTTGGTGCTCTATGTGAATTTGATGCTTCACTATATATTGGTTTTTATCTTATAAGAATGTAGTCCATTTTCAAAGATTAGTGGGTTTTCTTCTCTTTGAGGGTTTCCCACATATGTATTGTGTTATCTTATTTCATGATTTTGTATGGTTGCATATGCTTTGTTATATGTTCATGTTAGTATGAATGGTTCATGTATGCTTAATAGGAATCGAATGATTGTTTTGAAGACATTGTTTCACCCCCCTTTAGTGTTTGTGCTTCCAACATTTAAAATCATGTTTCCCAAACTTTAATCCTCTGGTTGAAAACCTCTCCCTTAAACCCATTTGGGTTCAGTTGTTGTATCTTCCTCTTCAATTTTTGGTAGATCCTTGTTTGTTGGCTATTGGTGGAACCTTGGGTGTTATGTTGGACATTAACACTTCTACTTCAATCTTATCCTGTGCTACCTTCACCAGGATTCTTGTTTATTTAGATGTCTCTCTAGATTTTTTAGCAATGATTGTGTTGAAAGGCAATGGCCGTTGTTGGACTCAATCCCTTGATTATGAAGTGCTTCCCTTCAGGTGTCAGAATGGTTTCAAAACTAGTCATTTATCCACTTCTTGTTAGATCCCCAAGCACAAAGTGGGTTCCTCTTGGGGGAAGGTTGCATACAACAATCTTCTCACTATTTTCCAGATAATGATTCTACTCTACCTTCAAGAGTAGTTTTAGAAGCCATTATTGAGGAGGTTCATTTAGCTCGCTCTACTCAAACTAAGCCTATTCCTTCACGATCTAAGGATGTTGAGTCGGCTAGGTGTAGTAACATGATTTTAGATTTCAGGAGCAAGGTTTCTAATGGATAATCTTTGGATCTGTGTATTTATTCCAGTGATGAATTTGGTAAAAAATGTAATCAAGAAGATTGGATTGTAGTGAGAAGTAAGAAGAAAGGACGTCTTACTCCTAATTCTCCTTTTAGGATACTTCGCTCTCAAAATAAAGTAAATAAGGGAGAGACGTAGGTGTGTTCTGATTGTATTTTGTTATAATTGACATTTTTTTTTTGTTTTTGGTTGCATTCTATATGGCACCACGACCATGCTTATCATGGGTTTTTAATCCTATTATTGATGATTCATGTACTTTGATTTTTGTTATTCTCTTATATTTTATTATCAATTTATAAATTTTATTGCATTATGTTTATAAATAATGATATATATAATTGCATTATAAATGTAAATAATTAGATAATTATAACTATATATATATATATATATATATATATATATATATATATATATATATATATATATATATATATATATATAATTGCATTATGTTTGTAAATAATTAGATAATTATAATTAATTTATAGATGATATATAGATTTTATCACATCATATACATAAATAATGATATTATTAAAAGTAAATTATCATAAAAAAATATTATTTAATTGGAGCAATTCAAACTTGTAAATGTAATTACAAATACATAAAAAGATTTGGGACTTAATTTTTCTAAAGTAAATCTTTGATTAAATTGATTACTCATTTAATTTAATAAGGAAAATAATTTGGACAATTCTAATCCTATGAATTTAATTGTGACAACATGACTCAATCTGCACGAAATTAATTCTTAATTAAATCAATTACTCATTTAATTCAAAGAAAAAAAAATGTTTTTAAAAATAAAAAAATGATAATTAAAATTATCCTAAACATTCAAAATTTAGATAAACTACTTAATAGTGGCACCATGCTTGAAGAGTTTCCTCAGAAATTAAAGAATGGTTGCTTGAAGAGTTTCCTCCGTGAACGCCATCCTAGAAGTCAATCATTGTAATTGTAATGGTGGTGGAAAACATAAAATATAATTTGGTCAGCCATGGGGGGAACGAATAATAATTTATTCCACTTCCTGTCAGCACGAAAAGTAAATTTATCGGTCGCATAAAAGCTTAGATTTTAAAGACATATTTTCAACGAAGATGTTTCACGTGGTTGGAATAGTCAAGCCCACGATGCCATACAATATGAACTTGAAGGCCCTATCAATAGTATAATACTCTCCAAATGTTGTTTTTGATTTGTGGATATTTTAATTTGAAAGCCATCTTGATATTGGAATTACTTTTATGATTAAAAGTAGTTGCTCGGTATTCATGATTATTAAAATAATGATATCAAAATGTCGTATCTAAGTTAAATTATTATTGTATTATAAAATGTTTTAACAAAAAAGTGTTTATTTTTACAAAATATTTAAGATAAAATTAATTTTAAATGGATTGATGAGTCATTAATTTTTTTTGTCATATTTTTATTATGATTTTGGGTCAACGATATTTTTTTATGTTTTTCCATTTTCTTTAAGTATTTTAATAGTCGGATCAAGGTTGCTACTTTCATCAGAAAGGTCCCAGCATCAGCGAGCATCCGGTACCATGGCTTTTATTTTGAAACTAGTGATTAAATGCTTTTGTAGCCTTTCTATTTGTCTCCATTTTGCCACTGATGTGTTACTGCCCCAAACTTCACAACCATATAACACTACCGGTATAACAAGCAACCCAAAAAGAGTCGACTTGGTTTTCTAATCCATAATTCAGTTGATTTGCATTTATTTTGGAGCATATATAAGGCTTTCCACACCCTGTATCCTTACATAATTTACTACACTCTGCCCATTATATATTTGACATATGATGTTTCCTGATTTCGACCATATTTTTATTCCATTACATATGATCAAATCATGTACCCTGTATATTCCTAATAATTCAACCCCAAAATGATTGATACCTCCTTTTTTGTCTTGAGAAACCCATTCCCATCTCTGATGTTCGTATTGGCACAAGATTATTAATCTCAAATCTCAAGGTGCATTGGTGGGTAAGTTTTTAATATTACCCAAATTAACAAAGCGAGCAAACTCCTCTAATTTAGTCCTTTCAAAACCGACATCTTTGATGGGAAAGAGTTGGGATGGCTTTTTATGAATGATTCATTTAATAATAATGGATTTAACGATCTTTAAATGGTGAGGACAATAACAATAGCTCGTGTATCAATGGAAATTGATGTGACCTCATCCATGGGCTAAATTTGATATTCTTATGACCATATTTATTTTTTTCAATTTTTTTTTCAAAATTAGTTTCATGAGCATCTTAAATTTTTAGGTGAACAATCGATTGATTACAAAATATTATTGGTAGTATTCTACTATGCAATATACGATTTAAATACAAGATTGGGATCAGTGAATAACGAAATAATTATTTATAAAAATAAAAAGTTTCAATTTTAATATAATAAGCAAAAATTTTCCACACGACATTAATTTTTTTGGTTATTTATATTAAGGTTTTTTTTTTTTTTAAATTTGTTGAAACATGATCAACAAATTTTACAAGAATTTATAAATTTATTCTTCACAAATGTCTTTTATATCATATCTCTTTTAAATATTTGTATTAAGATTGTCTTTTTTTTTAAAATTTGATGAAACATGATCAATACACTTTAAAAAAATCTATAGATGTGTTTGTCATAGATGTCCTTTTTTATCATCTCCCCTAATCAAAGTGAAACTTAATTGTTTACTCCACTTTCTCTTGAAAAAATAAATGTAATATATTTGCAACGAATAATGACAAAGCTTCAAGGCCAAATAACTTTCCCAACAATTTTTTATCAATATTTACAAAGTTATTGAAATAGTGATTATCAATTCAAATTATGCAAATGATATGTGCGCAGACATTAAATCATAAGTACCTACCATTTAATTAATATGGTGTGCAAGTTGATTTTACACGCTTCCCCATTCATAATATTGAATGTATGCCCTCAAGATTCCCAAGAAAATTATTATATCTAAGAAATTTGATAAAAACCTTACAATCAAACCACCATTTAATGTTTTTCCACGTCTGTTTAATTTCACTTTGAACATACTCGAAGGGATTTGTCATATCACACAAAATGAGACGTCCAAACGCTCGAAACTTTCATGGAAGGCAGCCTATAAAAATGGTCATATGGTGACAAATAATATTTATGGAAAAATTGGGTCAAAATATATATATATATATATATATATATATATATATATATATATATATATATATATATATATATATATGATGTGTTATGAAGTTATCTTACTGGCTTCAATGATAAAAAAATATATAATTTATGAATCATTTCACACAATTTTTACAATCTAATATTTATAAAATGATGCAATTCATATGATTAAACATGTTCATAAAAATATTTATTTTAAAATAAATAAAGATTAATAATTGTTCAGCTTATATTTATAATAATAATATGTAAGAGCTAATATATGTAATTTTATAAAATTGATTAAGTGTGGGAGTGAACAATAAAGTTTTTGAACCCTTTCATAGTTAGGGTTTCTCTTTAGTTGATGAGTAAGATAGTTGATTCGATCGGCAATAGGATAGATGACTCGACTAGCTGGACAGATCTGACCACTTGTTTTCTTCTACTAGGTTATCACTCAGGAAGGGCATCGCAAAGGTGGGTGGAGGGGCACAGGGTTTGGCTTTTTTGTTCTCCCCTGCTGGAGAGGCAACTGACGTAATAGGCACTCCTTTTTCTAAATTTCTTTCACAAGTGGAAACATCTATGGAAAAATTGGCTTTACTTTTGGGTTCCACAAAAGTTTCACCAATTGTCTCCTTTAAGGAAGCACTTGAGAAGGTGCTTCATAATGAATAATGGTTTGGGGCTAGAGGTTTAATTTGCATATGTGATAGGTTTTGAACTTCTCTCTAGGCTCTTCATCAATGGATTTTTGAATCAAGGCAACTTATTTTGGAGGTCAAATTGGAAATTTACCCTTGTGCCAAAGGTTTCTTCATTGTGGTTTTTGACTATCTTATTGATTAGAACAAGATCATTTAGGCCAAATCTTGGAGATGGGATCAACACCTCCTACTTTTTATGTTGGCATGTTGTTGTCATTATTGTCAAAAGGGTGAATCTTGTGAAGGTACATGGTGAGTGATCATTGAGGTATGTGATAAGGTGAGTTTGTAGTTATCATTGATGTCACTAAGATTGTCATTGATGGCATTAAAGTTTTTGTTGCATCTTTTGAGTCTTGATTATCAAGTGAGCATTGAAGCTTGGTTATGAGGCTTTAGGTCTGCATAAGGTCATGAGAGAATGTTGATCATAAAGATATTGTTTTAGTGGTGTGAGAGTGTTGTCTGAAGAATGTTCTTGTTTAATATCATTGAGCTAAGCATGTTTGAGTTCTAGTTCTTGAGCATAAGGTGTCTTGAGAAGCCTAGTCTAAAACATGTGAGAAGGTGTTGATAGTGAAGTTTGGTGAAGCAAGTGAGAAAAATATTGTGAGAGGTTGTTTGTCATTGTGTGCTCATGTAACTAAAGTGCAGATACTTTCATAAGTGTTTCAAGGTTAGTTGTAAAGTTTCAAGTGCTTGAGAAGCCTAATCATGGCACTAAGCAAGGCATGTAAAGTCCTAGTGAGAAGGTTTGAGCAATGGTGGCTTGGTAAGATGAGTACACACAGGCATGAGTGGATGTATGAGGTTGTTTGAACATGTATGTGAGGCATTGTAACACTCATGAGAGTCTTAGGGTGAGCCTACAGGGATAGGATCTTCAGACCAAGTCTGCACCTAGACCACTTCTACACCTTGCTTGGCCAAATAAGGTGTCATGATCTAATTTCAAGGCATGTGAAGGATGTATGTCAGTGATAAAACATGAAAGAGGTTATTTAAGCATGTGAGTTAGGTGGAGAGTGCGTGTAAAGAGGCATGGAGGTTAGTTATAAGGCCTAATATGGTTTGCAGGTCAAGGTCTAGACGAGCAAAGAGCATGGCCTAATGAGGGGTCATGATCATTTTTCAAGGTGTTTGAGATCATGTAAGCATTGACACAAGTAAGGCATATTATTTCAAAAAAATTCATGCATTTTGAGGTCAAGGATTTGAAATAAAATGTATAAAAAGTGGTATTTAGGTCTCTCGATTGCACAAAATGAAGGGTTCTCAATTTGAGAAGGATTTTCTTATGTTTGTTATCTCTTCAAACCTATACATGGTAACCTAATCTATTCATTGTAGAAAGGTAAGGTTCATATCTCAAAATTTTATAAATTAGTTTTTAGATTGAGGGGCTATGCTTTATGAATGATCATTAAGAGTGGAAACAAGTTTAAACCCTTCTAGAACCCTAATAAGGACCTGATGTTGAAGATGTTGATCAAAAGTGCCAAGAATGGATTGGTATACTTAGGTAAACTATTTAAGTTTGTATTCAATTTTTCTAGGCACCTATAGGTGTGATTGAGTTTTAAATACAAGAAAGTGTTAATTTCTTGAAGATTTGTTGTAGCAGTAAGATTTGACCAAGTCAAAGTATGGAAAGGGATGGAGGATGAAGCTTGAGACATGTATTTTATGTCCATGAAGGTTTATGAATAGGTTTTGGGCTTTAGGTGTGAAAATTTGGTGTTATAATTTGGCAAGTCGCTAATAGGCCAAATGGTGCAAATAGTGAAAAACCCAAGCAGTAGTGAGAAGATGAATAGGAATGTGTTATCATGATATAATGTTAAAACCAAGTACATGGATTTTTTTTGAGACTAGTATGTCCTATTCATTCTTGATATAAAATTTGGAAGTTAGGTACATTGGTGAAAAGATGAAGCCAAAATGGCTTGTCTGGCTTAGTGAGGACTGTGTGTAATGAGGTTAACAAATTGGTCTGTAAGACCAATAGTTGCCACTATACCATATGATGTTTATATTTGAAGATGTTATGGACATGTCATATAATATTTTTAATTCATTAGGAGTCTTTTAAATTGGTCATACATGTGTTGAAGGTAAATGTCACCGTGACTATGCTTTAAGGTAAACTGACAGTTCTAAGTAAGCAAGTTACAATGATGAGTTTGAGGCTCTATGCCCTGAGATAAAGTATCTAATGAATATGGTGTTGTTTTTTGTGACTTGAAAGACTTGTTTATGATTTTGGAAATCTTTTAATTTAGTATAAGATGTTAAAAAGTTGAAGTCAAAATGGTTTGTCTGGTTCATGCAAGACTACATGAGATAAGGTCAGAAGAATGGTATGCAAGACCAATGTCTGATATTAGAGATTGTGGTTTTTTGTGATTAAGGTTGTTCTAAATATGTTATAGAATATTTTTAATATATTGAGAATCAATGAAATTATCCTTTTGGTTTTTGGATGTCAAGTAGTTTCATGATTCACTTTTAATAGTCTTGGCAGTTTTGAGTGGGCATACTGAAGAGATGAGTTTAAGCTTTATTTGCCTTGATTTGAAGTGTTTCAAGCATATGGTGATGAACCTAAGGTCATATAGACTCTTCACTTAGTTTATCATGTTTTAATGTCTTACGTGACTTTGAGCTTCAGTATTAAAAGGTAGATTTTTGGTGTACATAGGCCTAATAAGATTGAGTAATAATGAGGGGTTTCAAGTAGTGATTTGTTGTAAAATGTCTTATTAAGCCTAGAATACATCAACGGGGGTATATTTGAGTGGTATACGCAGTGTTATTTCTGTGGGTAGATTTTGAAAGTGTTTCAAGGAGATCAAAGGGTAACGTGTACTAATGAAGGCCTAATTGAATTAGGTCTCCACAAGTCCTAAATGTTGGAAATATTGTCATTGATGTCAAAGGTCTAGCATTATTGGTGATAAAGGCCCCATTGCATTTAATGTTGTTTGTAATAGATATATCTTAGCTAATGTGAGTTAATATTTATTTAATATTAACGAATATATTTTTGGTTGCATATGAGACAAAAGAAGGGCCCATGGAGAAGTCAAAGAGCCACAGGGTAAAGATAAAAGAAGGATGGGACACATTTTACCAGGAAGAGTCATCTTGGAGAATTCCAAGAGTCACCAAGTGAAGACAAAAGAGGAAGGGTGCAATTTCTCATGAAGGGACACTTTGAGGAATACAAAAAGTCACCAAGATAAGGACAAAAGAGGGAAGGACATTTTTGCTCATGAAGGGTCACCACATGACTTTTCAAAGGCAAGGATATGAAGGGTCATACAAGTTTGGCACCATTTTCCATGAGGATTGAAGGGTCACAAAGGGGGAAGGCCAAAGGTCATTTGGAAAGCTATAAATAAAGGCTTGAGAAGCCATTTGTAATATGGAAGATAGAGGTTGATTTGATATTGTAATATCTAGCTTAGAAGAGCAATTTTGAGAGATGAATATGATTTGTATTTGTTATATCTAGCTTAGAAGATCAAAGGTGAGAGAGAGGAAAGAGATGTTGTAATGAACTATCATTTGTTGAGATAGCAACATTGAGAGAGAGGTATGTGGTATACACAAAGGGGTTGGTGCTCCTGTGGGTTGGTGCTCATGATTTGTTGTTGGGTTGGTGCTCAGCAAAAGGGTTGGTGATCCTATGGGTTGGTGCTCACAAATTGTTGTTGGGTTGGTGCTCGGCAAAGGGTTTAGTGCTCCTGTGGGTTGGTGCTCGGCAAAGGGTTGGTGCTCATGAATAGTTGTTGGGTTGGTGCTTAGCAAAGGGGTTGGTACTCCTGCAAGTTGGTGCTTGTGAATATTGTTTGGGTTGGTGCTCATTCATATACTTGAGATTATTCTCCGTGGTTTTTCCCACATTGGGTTTCCACGTTATATCTGGTGTCTCTCTCTATCTTGTGTGGTGTTTATTGTTTGAGTTTTATTGCATATCTTGAATGTTTGATTAAGTGTAATTTGGTTAAAGGAAAGTTTTATAAGATATATGATATACTGATTCACCCCCCCTCTCTGTATATCCCGTGCTTAACACTAAAAGTGAAATGAGGTCTGATAGAGTTATGATAGACCAAAAGGGAAACAATATTCATTTTAATAATGTTTATAATATGTCATAAGACTTATTCCATGTCTGACCTAAGAGGTTAAGGATGAGTAGCCAACTAAGTGGCATATGAACAAGGAATGGTATATATACAAAGTAGTTTTAGGCTTATTTGTGTAAGTAGAGAGTTTGTGAATGAAATAAAAGATTGTTAAGCACAATGAGGTCTTTTATAACATAATAGAAGTTTATAGGATATGTAATGAAGATATAATATGGGTACTATAGGTTAATATCAAGGTCATATGACCTAATCTATCTTGAAGAGACCTAGTTGAGCAAAGAAGCCTAAAAGGTAGTTTGAGAGAGATAAAAGAGTTAGAAGAGCTAAATAAAGTGATCATCATATATTGTGTGAGAATTTTTTCTTTTTTGAAGGTGATCAAAATTTTTATGTGGCTGACTTGGTGCTGAGTCATCTAATAGATTGGTTCCTCCTTGCAGGTTGATGCTTGTTAAAGCCTAGTTGAGTGGGTGCATGACTAGTTGGGGTTGGTGCTCCAAGTAAAGTTGGTGATTAATTAAAGATTAGTTTTTGTCTTATATTAATATATTCCATTTTTAAATATCATTGGGTTTTATTCCACTTGAGGGTTTCCCACCTATGTAATGTGTTATCTTATTTCATTATCTTGTATGGTTACATATGCTTTGCCAGATGTTCATGTTTTAAGAATGGTTCATGTATGCTTAAGTGGAATTGAATGATTGTTTTGAAGACATGATTCAATACCCCCCCCCTCTCATTGATTTTTCTTCCAACAATTGGTATTAGATCTTGGTCCTTTGAAGCAGGCCTAACAGCGTAAAGGAGATCCTCCAAGCAAGGATGGCTAGTAGTCAAGTTTAAGGAGGTTTCTTTACCAGTAAGGCTCCATTATTAAATGGGAATAATTATGCTTTTTTGGGAATCATAATTAGGACATATCTAATGTCAATAGGTGTGACATATGGTAGTTAGTATTAGATGGATACACTGCACCTCCTACACCACCAACTAATGTAGTAGGCAAGAAGGAAAGTGAGAGTGATTTCAAGGCAATGTTTTTCATTCTATGTGGCCTATAAAAGGTAGAGTTTGTGAATGTAATGCACTATGTTTCATCCAAGGTGATATAGGACAATTTGAAGAGTATATATGAAGGAGACACCAAGGTGAAGATGGCTAAATTAGAGAGTCACAAAAGATAGTTGAAAGTTTGACTATGAAGGAAGATGAGATCATTGCATCCTACCTGTTAAGGGTTGATGAAGTGGTCAATTCCATTAGACGAATATGAGAATAATTGAAATAATCTATAGTTTTTAAAAAGGTATTGAGATCACTAACTCCTAATTTTGATTCTAAGGTGTCTACAGTAAAAGAGATGCAAGATTTGAACAAGATATAATGGATGGACTTCATGGCATCTTGACTACCTATTAGATGATAACAAATGAAAGAAGACCTACCAAGAAGGAAGCAACATTCAAGGAAAAGAGAAGTTTCTACACCAAAGAAGATAATAACTAATATGATGTAAGTGACACAAGTACATTTGATAGTGATGATGACAGTAATGAACATGAAACTGAGAACAATAAAACATTATTCATGGCTATAGAAATAGACAATGAGGATTGCTTAAAATGGAAAGGCCTTATAATGATGAAGACTCAAATGAATATGAGGCTATAGTGAACCTTGAGGTAGAATTGGTGAGTACTCTAGAGGAGTTGAAGTTCCAAATAAATAAAAATTACAAACTATGATCATTTGTTAAGGATTATGAAGAGAAAATTGGTTTATTTGAAGAGAGATTGAGTAACACATCCAAGAAACATGATGATATATTCAATTGGGTTTAAACTCGGATAGATATTGTCATTGTTATCCTAAATGATAAGGAAGAAGAATGCACCATATTTAAATCAGAAATAAATTCCTTAAATTCATATTTGGATCAAGCAACTAGCAAGATGAAGACTATGAGAGGTTTGAAAAGAGCAGTGAGGCTCTAGATGACATCTTGATTAGTCAGAAGTCTGCAAGTGATAAGATAGGTCTTGGTTTCAAATAAGACCAAAAGGAGGTAGCTCAAGTCAAGGAGAAGGATAATGAAGACTTGGTCGTCAACATGAAGAGACCAATCAGACAACCTAATGCTATAAGGTATGCTAATTCGTTCAATGGTTATTGTTTTTCATGCAATCAGTTTTGGTCATAAAGCAAGAGAGTGTAGAAGAGCCTCTAAAAGTGAATATGCATGGAATTATGAAAGGAATCATCAATCAAGAGGTATGAATGAGGTTATCTGCTACATTTGTCATAATGTGGGACACATTGTAAGATTTGGTCCTAATAGAGTTAGAAGGTCATCAAGTCAAAATAAGAGGTTCAAAGCCCCTAGAGTGCAAGAGAGAAGGTAAATGAATGTGTGAAAACCAAAGACAGTGAAGTTGAGTCGTGATCAATCTAAAAGTCTAAGTGGATTGTTTGATATGGTAGAGCATACTTCAGATGTGAAATCAAGTCAAGAATGATCATTATTAGCTCAGATTGTTGACCACATGGATGATGAAGAGGTCAAGCCAAAGAGACTAATCAAGCCTAAAATGATCCTAAAGGATATTCATTCTTGTGAGAGCATGAAGATCTGGGAATATTCTAAGTTTGTGTTATGTTAGTGACCTATGAAAAGGGATGAATGCATTAGGCTTCATGGAGACACTCTTCAATTAGTAGAATCATGGTGGATGTTTGGTTTGAGGGGGAGCTATTCAGGTTGTTCATAAGCTCCAAGAGTATTTTCTAACAAGCATAGATGGCTTGAGAATTTTGTTGATTAATTTGGTGAGCTCAAGTTGTGAAGATGAAGAGAGAGTTACTATTTATTCAGTTAAAATCAATATTTTGGTAGCTTGGTAAGTAATCTTGAGGTTTAGAGTTCATTTAAAGACTATGATTGGTATAAGGGGGAGCTTGATAGCTCTAAGTTCTTTTACAATTTCTGAGAGTAGTTGCCAAAGAGGGAGAATAAGTAGTTTTAGAAGTTGTAGTGTGTATGACCCTTTATCATTAATGTCAAATGGGGAGAAATTTTAAGAAGCGAGATTAATTAGATTGGGGGAGATGAGAGTGATCAGATTGAATAATGTTTTAACATCAATGAAAAAAGGGGAGGTTGTTGGCATGTTGTTGTCTTAGATGTCAAAAGGGTGGATCTTGTGAAGTTACATGGTGAGTTATCATTGAGGTATGTGACAAGGTGAGTTTTTAGTTATCATTGATTTCACTAAGATTGTCATTGATGGCATTGAAGTTTTTGCATCTTATGAGTCCTGATTGTTATGTGAACATTAAAACATGGTTATGAGGATCTAGATCTGCATAAGGTCATGAGAGAATGTTGATCAGATAGAGATTTTTGCTATGGTGTGAGAGTGTTGTATGAAGAATGTTATTTTATAATATCATTAAGGTAAGCATGTTTAATCACTATTTATTAAGCACAAGGTGTCTTGAGAATCCTAGTCTAAACCCTGTGAGAAGGTGTGCATATTGAAGTTTAGTGAAGTAAGTGAGCACAAACTTGTGAGAGGTTGTTTGGCATTATGTGATCATGTAAGTAAAGTGTATAAACTTTCAAAAGATTTTCAAGGTAATTTGTCAATTTTATCGTGTAATTAAATTTTAGATACTTATTATAAATGTTTCAAGGTCATTTATCAAGTTTCCATTGCTTGAGAAGCCTAGTCATGGCACTAGTCATGGCATGTAAAGTCCTAGTGAGAAGGTTTGAGCATGGTGGATTAGTGAGATGCATGAACTCAAGAATTATTGGATGTATTAGGTTGTTTTATAATTTATTTGAGGCACTATAATATCCATGAGAGTCTCAAGGTGAGCTTACAAGGATAGGACCTTCTGACCAAGTTTGCACCTAGACCACTTATAGACCCTGCTTGGCCTAATAAGGTGTCATGATTTATTGTAAAGGGATGTGAAGGATGTATACAAGTTATAAATCATGAGAGAGGTTTTATAAGCATGTGAGTGAGTTTGAGAGTGCATATAAAGAGGCATGAAGGTCAGTTTTAAGGCCTAATGTGGTTTGTAGGTCAAGGTCTAGAAGAGCAAAGAGAGAGAGTCTAGCCTAATGAGGGGTCATGATCATATTTCAAGGTGTTTGAGATAATGCAAGAATTTTTAGAGGAAAGGCATTTTTTAAAAAAAAAATTCATGTATTTTGAGGTCAATATTTGTAAGAAAATGCATAAAAAGCAATATTTAGGTCTCTTGAGTGCACAAAATGAAGGGTTCTCAACCCGAGAAGGATTTTCTTGTGTTTGTTAGATCATAAAACCTATGCATGGGAACATAATATATTCATGGTATATTGGAAATGGTCCTATCTCAAAATTTCAAGAATTATTTTTTGGATTAAGGGGCTATGCTTTGTGAACGATCGTTAAGAGTGGAAATAGGTTTAAACCCTCCTAGAACCCTAATAAGGACCCGATGTTGAAAATGTTGATCAAAGTGCCTAGAAGGGATTGTTGTGATTAGGTAAGATATTTAATTTTTTACTAAACTCTCCCAATCACCTCTAGGTTTGATTTAGTTATCAAGTGTGTGAGTAAATCCTACAGGAAAGTGCTAATTTCTTAGAGATTTATTGTAGCAGTCAGCTTTAACCAAGTCAAAATATGAAAATAGATGGATGATGAATGTTTATACATTTAGTTTATGTCCATGAAGTTTTATTTATAGTTTCTAGGCTTTAGGTGTGAAAATTTGGTGTTCCAAGTTGTTTAGTCACTAACAGGGCAAATGGTGCAAATAGTGAGAAACCCAAGCAGTAGTGAGAAGATGAATAGAAATGTGCTATCATGAAAGAATGTTTAAAAAAAGTGCATGAAAATTTTGTTTGATAATGGTATGTCCTATTCATGCTTTTTATAAATCTTCCATGTGGGGTTTTGACTAGTTGGGGTTGATGTTCCATGTGAAGTTAGTGATTCATTAAAGATTGGTTTTTGTATTATATGATTGTAGTTCATTTTCAAATATCAATGGGTTTTCTTCTCCTTGAGTGTTTTCCACATATGTAATGTATTGTCTTTTTTCATGATCTTGTATAGTTGCATATGCTTTGCTAGATGTTCATGTTTGTGTGAATGGTTCATGTATGCTTAAGTGAAATTGAATGATTATTTTTAAGACACTAATTCACCTTCCACCCTTAGTGATTTTGCTTCCAATAATTGGTATCATATAAAAGGAGATCTTAGAAGCAAGGATGGCTAATAGTCAAGTTCAAGGAAGTTTTTGTACTAGTAAGGCTACATTCTTCAATGGGACTACTTATGATTTTTATATTATTAAAATGAGGGAATATCTAATGTCCATGGGTCATGACATATGGCAATCAGTTGTGGAAACCAAGTGAGAAGGTACATGAAAGCATGGAAACCAAAGATAGTAAATTTGAGTCATGATCAGTCAAAAAGCCCAAGTGGACTATTTGATATGGTAGATCATACTTCAGATGTGAAATCAAGTTAGGAATGTTCATTATCAGCTCATATTGTTGACCACGTGGATGATGAGGAGGTCAAGCCAAAGAGACTAATCAAGCCTAAAAGGATCCTGAAGGATATTCGATCTTGTGAGAACATGGAGATCTAGGAATCTCCTAATTTTGTGTTGTGTTAGTGCCTTATGGAAAGGGGTGACTCCATTAGGATTCATGAAGACACTCTTTAGTTAGTAGAATCATGGTGGATGCTTGTTTTGAGGTGGAGCTATTTAGGTTGTTCATAAGCTCTAAGAGTAGTTGTTTACAAGCGTAGATGGTTTAAGAATTCTGTTGATTCATTTGGTGTTCTCAAGTTGTGAAGACAAAGGGGGAGTTACTATTTATTTAGTTGACATCAAGATTTTGGTCGATTGGTAAGATTGGACTGTAGTGAGAAGTAAGAGAAAATGACGTCTTACTCTTAATTCTCCTTTTAAGATACTTCGCTCTCAAATTAAGTGAATAAGGGAGAGACGTAGGTGTGTTATGATTGTATTTTGTTATAATTGATAGTTTTTTAATTTTTGGTTGCGTCCTATATGGCACCATGACCATGCTTGCCCTGGGTTTTTAATCCTATTATTGATGGTTCATGTACTTTGACTTTTGGTATTCTCTTATATCTTTGGGTATGGGCCCACCAATCCCATTATCTATCAAAAAAATAAAAATATGTAAGAACAAATCACACCTCATTACATAGATGATATGAATATTGAAATGTTATTCACATATTTTAATATTAATTTATAAATAATTAGATAATCATAAATATATATATAGATGATAGATATATTTTATCACATCATATTCATAAATAATCATATCATTAAAAGTAAATTATTATAAAAAAATATATTTAATTGGAACAATCCAAACATTTAAACGTAAGTACAAATACATTAAAAGATTTGGGGCTTAATTTTTCTAAAATAAGTCTTTAATTAAATTGATTACTCATTTAATTTAATAAAAGAAATAATTTGAAGAAATCTAACACTATAAGTTTAATTGTTATAACATAATATGATTCAGGGCTCAATCTGCACCAAATTAATTCTTAAATAAATTACTCATTTAATTCAAGGAAAAAAATATATTTTTAAAAATAAAAAAATGATAATTAAAATTATCCTAAACATTCAAAATTTAGATAAACTACTTAATAGTGGCATCATGCTTGAAGAGTTTCCTCAGAAATTAAATAATTTTGGCAGCCATGGGGGAACGAATAATAATTAAATCACGACCATCGAATTTGCCGATAAATGTTGGCAATTATTTATTCCACTTCCGTCAGCACGAAAAGTAAATTTATCGGTCGCATAAAAGCTTAGCTTTTAGAGACACATTTTCAACGAAGATGTTTCACGTGGTTGGAATAGTCAAATAATAATTTAAGATATTGTAATAATTTCTAATTTTTAGTCCTCACTAAGTAATTTTATTATAAAAATTATTTGAATAAATAATTTAACCAATAAAAACTTTTAACAAAATATTTTAATATAGCAATTTTAAAATTTAACATTCAAAAAATAAAAAATAATTTTTATAAAATATTTTATTTATATTATTATAATAATTATAATTATTAAATTGTTTAATGAATTTAGTCTTATTCAAATTTTCATTAAATTTAACAAATTTTGATCTCACATAATTTATTATCCATAAAAATTTTAAATAATTTTTTAATTTAAATTATATAAATTACATGAGCACAATTATTAATTATTAAATCATAACTATATTCGATTAATTATTATGGTGTGCATAATCTTTATATTAGTTTTGTAGGGTATTTTTTTTAAAGTTGGATTAAAAGTCAAATTTATTAAATGAATGTATCGAAGGGGTTGTAATACAATTGATGAGGATGATGGTTTGTAAGCTATCTATCAAAATACAATTCCTTCTAGATATATGATATGGAGAGTCAATTAGTAACTGAAGGCCTCTTAATCCTATTTGTTTAACCAGAGATATTCAAATTTAAATGTATACTTACTCAATAATTATAATTCAAAACATAACCACTGATATCTATATAACTTTGAACTTCTACATCAATTTTCTTTTTAATTAAATGTATGAATAATTTAACGTTCTACCATCAAAATTATCTATTTTTTTAAAATATATATTAAATGTATACATTTTAAAACATGCGTGTTGTTCACATGGTTTTGAAGAAGCATGCACATAATACGACGTTGTTAGAGTTGCGAGCAGCACAATCATCTAAGTATTGGCATAACCATGGGCACAAGATTATTAATCTCAAATCTCAAAGTGTATTGGTGGGTAAGTTTTTAATATTAAGTAGAAAATGGTGTGGCCCAAATTAACAAAGCGAGCAAACTCCTCTAATTTAGTCTTTTGAAACTGGCTTCTTTAAAATGAAATGAAATGAAATGGATTTAATTATGTCCACGAGATCGAATGGTCTAAGGGACCACCAATTACACTGAGTGCTACAACTAGCCAAAGATTCCTAGGATCCGATGTATCTTTTAGAATGCTTCTCCATCTCTTGTTGAACTGAGTTATAATCTCCCCCAACTTTTTAAATCTTTTTTCCTCAAATACATCTACTATGCAACAAACTCTTAAATTTTTTGCATGTTTGGCTCGTATGTCCGTGTATTGAGGACATTCAAGGATGAAGTACTCCTCTATTTCAATTGCCCCTGTAATGCATCAAACTCAAAACCTCTCATCCCACTGCTCCTTAGGGGCTGCCCATCTCCCTGTCTCGCATCAAAGTCTATGAGAGCCAGTTCTTGATTGAGTAATGAGGATCTTTTTCCTCCAATTGATTCCAACCCTTTTATATGCTTTTTCATTATGCTTGTAGTTCGGATTGAATGTTGAGATATAATATTGTCTTTTCTTGCTTGTCCCCTCCCTCCACATTACTATTTTGAATTTTTCATTCACATAATTTTTTATGTCTTTATTACAGTTTGGACATTCAGTTAGGTTGATATCCCATCTATTCATCCAGTTGTAATTATGCCTCATTCAGGTGTTTTCTTCCTATGCAACTCTTCTTCTTGCTACCCTAGGCCATCTATTGGACTTCACGCTTTCCATTTTTTCAAATAACATAATAACCTAGTCATAGCGGTTGCCTCTAGAGGGAAAGTACCTATTTTGGTAAGAATGATTTCATATGGGACCGAGTCCTTAATTCTAAGTTTGTTTATGATTAGCCATTTTTTCATATTTTCTATTTGCCTCCATTTCAAGCTCATTGATCCACTAGCCCACACCTCGCAACCATATAATACCACTGGTGTGACAAGCAACCCGAATAAGACCTTGGTGGTCTTCCAGTCCCATAATTATGCATTCCTGCATCTATTCTGAAGCACATAAAAAAATTTCAATATGCCTTATATTTATTTCATTCTACAAGTGTCCATCTAAGTTTGTTATGAAATTCGAGGCCAAGATACTTGTATTCTAACATCACTTCAAGAGACCCTCTTGCAAACTAAAAATCAGGGTGTTGTACCTTCCTTTTCACTAAAAAAATCATAATTTTAGTTTTCTCGGTGTTTATCTGCATCCCTACTTCTTTACAAAAGAGCTCTAGAGCTCAGAGATGATCTCTTAAATCTTGGAATATCATTGCCATTATGATTAAGTCATCGGCATAGAGCAGAAGTTTTACCACATAGTTATTCAGGTAGACCCCCTCTCTTCTAAATTTGTTTACCCAATCCTATAACTTATCAATGTAAAGCCCAAATAAAGTTGGGGATATAGGGAAACCTTGTTTGACATCGATGTCACTCCCAAAACATTCAGACAACCATATCAAAGTTTTGATTTTAGCCTTGTCTTATTCATACAATCTATGAACTACTGCCTTATAGTGTGTTGGAACCTCTAATTCCTCCATTTTGGCCCATAATTTGCTCCTTGGAACTATGCCAAATGCTTTTTTGAAGTCTATGAAGTGACAGTATGCATCTTCCTTTTTATCCCACACCTTTTCAACTAGATCTCTAAGCATGACACAATGATCAATAGTAGAGTGTTTGGGCCTAAAACCTACTTGTCCCTTTGCCCATTTATCTTTTTTTCCTACCCAACTATTAATTCTGCATTCTATCATACTCCCAAATAGCTTTGGAAAGAGTGGATTGACCATGATAGTTTGGTAATTTGAGGGGTTGTTCACATCTCCAATCTTAAACAAGGGCATGGTTAAGTTTGTTGTCCACTCTATTGAAAAGCCCTTTTAGATGACCTCATTGAATATTTATTTGATTTTAGGTGCTATGAGATCTACCCCCATCTTAAATGTTCTGCTTGTAAATTATCTGTGTCTCGTGCTTTACCCATTGCTAGCTTTTTAATCCCTTGTATGATGTCTTCTATCGTGAAAAGCTATTTATTGACACTAATTTTGGGAGGTGCATCTCGTTCACTTTCATGCTCATATAGTTATTTTGAATACTTCAAGCACTGCCCTACTATTATGCTATTTTCAACTTGTCTTTTTTCTTTGTGAAGTTCCCTCCAAAATATTTTTGGTTCATGTTTCCTAAGTAAATCAGCTCTTTCCTCCGAGTTCTAGTATACTTTGCTTTCTTTTCTCTTACCATTTACTCATATGCTTTTTGGTTTTCTTTTGTTTTGCCTTTCGGTTTTTTGAGCAATCTCCATGTTGCCTTGCATTCTTCATCATACCATGGATTAGTTTGGAAACTATTTCTCCCCTTCTTTTTAGTTTTATCTCTCTTGAATATTTTTAGTGCATTTTGAATGGTGTTCATTAGCCTCTCACTTTTCATATATTATGTGCCGTTGTTATGTGCTACTTTCTTTACCCCTTTATGCATCTTGTTTTTCAGTGCCACTTTAAAGATTTGCCAATTTTCCTCTATCAATAGAATGTTTCTTGTAGGCAATGACTTACTTTGGTTGACCTTGGTGTGCTCATATTGGTGATTGTCTCTTTTTAATTGGAGTTTCACAAAAATTGAGTTATGATCTAATTTAAGTTCTATGCAAGCTTCTTCTACTTTCAACTCTTCAATTCTAGGTAAATAATTATGAGAGCATATAACATAATCAATTACAATCTGCCCTTTGTGTGTCTTGCATGTGTAGTTTCCTAATTTTCCACATTTTCTCATTCCTTTGCAAATGATTAAGCTATGTATACTGCATAAACCTAGTAGTTCTTCTCCAAAGTGTGTGATAACCCTGTGCTTATCATCTAATACCTGTTCCATAGATAATTTTCTTCTTCTACCATCCAAAAAGGATTCATGTCTATCTCCTTATTACTTCCCAGGATGTTGGTTTGTTTGTTTGTTGTTCTTGCATTGAAGCCCCCCATTAACAAAATCTCACTAGTCTTACTATATGCTGAGATGTCCATTTTTAGAGACGATATGGGTCTTCACAATCTAGATCATGCTTCTTATAGAATTTAGAATTCTTAAGTGCAAAATAGCATGTAGGTATGCTAATGTTTGTGTCATTTTATGTGATTCTTATCCTTATGTACAGTTTGTCTCTTTTTAATTGGAGTTTCACAAAAATTGAGTTGTGATCCAATTTAAGTTCTATGCAAGCTTCTTTTACTTTCAACTCTTCAATTCTAGGTCAAAACATTTGGGAGCATATAACATAATCAATTACACTTTGCCCTTTGTGTGTCTTGCATGTGTATTTTCCTGATTTTCACCATTTTCTCATGCCTTTGCAAATGATTAAGTTATGTATACTGCATAAACCTAGTAGTTCTTCTCCAAAGTGCATGATAGACCTGTGCCTATCATCTGAAGACTTGTTCCATTGCTAATTTTCTTCTTCTGCCATCCAAAGAGGATTCATGTCTAGCTCCTTGTTAATTTCAAGAATGTTGGCTTGTTTTTTTGTTGTTCTTGTATTGAAGTCACCCATTAATAAAATCTCACCAGTCTTACTATACGCTGAGATGTCCCTTTTTAGAGACGAGTATGTGTCTTTACAATCTAGATCATGCTTCTTATAAATTTAGAATTCTTAGGTGTAAAATAGCATGTAGCTATGCTAATATTTGTGTCATTTTCTGTGATTTTTATCCTTATGTACTATTTGTTCTCATCATGTTTTTCTATTTTGATACTTCTACCCCATGATTCCTTTACTAACACCATTATTCTTCCATACCCTTTGCCATTTTCTGTTTCTTTATTCCAAACTATTGCCTTTGTGTACCCTTTAAAATATGGTGTAATTCACCCATCATGCTCATGTATTTTAGTCAAGATGATTATATCCCTATCTTTTACTATGGGCCCTAACTTGGGTCCCCTTCTCTAAGGGTAGCTTCTACAATTCTAGCATACCATTATGAGTTGTTCTCGAGGGGCCATATTCCCTATTTGCTTCGAGTTTTATCAGGATGTGATATAGGATTTCTCATTATTTAGGTATGTCAATTTCTCTTCGTTCTTTGCTGCCTTCACCTTTTCCCATTCCTTATTTCTCTCTTCTAGTTGTATAAAAGCTAAGTCTTAATCTATGTAGTAGTGTGAGTCTTTTAACATGCCCATATTTCTTATTATTCTTTTTTTGTCCTCAAAGTTCATCAATGTGACCTGGATATGCCTCTCCCTTCCTCGTCTTGACTTACCAATTTTGCTTGCTTGTCTGACCTTGCCCTTCCATTGTAATTGGTCTGCAAGGAAGTCCCTTCTTAAGCTGCTTGTATTTTCATGTTCTCCATAGTCTCTTAGCCCTTTGATAATTATATTTGATAATTTATCATGATGCTTTTGTTATTCTATCATTTTATTTTTGACTTGTCTTTTTATCAACTCCTTTTGCTCACCTCTTGGTTCCTTTACTACTTGTGCCCATGTTTTAGCCTCTTCTAGTTTATTTCTTAGCTCATTCTCTCTCACTTCCATTCTCTGAAGTGATTCTTGGACTTATTTATTTGTCTTGTGTTTACTTTCATCTCCTCTACCTTAACTCTTCTTAGAGTGTGAATGGTTTGTTTGAGGGCTTGCCATTCATGTTGCCCAATATTCACAAGATTTTGAAGCTTTGCTACTTGCACATTAAGCATGTTGTTATCCTATTATATCCTTTGTTTGGCACTTAAAACCTCTTCAAATTTAGTATCTTTTATTTTCTCTCTTAGTTCCATATTTTCTATTCTCTCTTTCAGAATCATTGGCTCTTGCACATAGAGCTTTAGTGACCAAATAAGCAGAGTCATTGTAGGGCTATACATTTCCTCGTCATCCTGGATTTCTTCTCAGTGACCATTATCTTCAATTTTATATGTTATCTTATTCCTATTTTGCTTTTCTTATCTCCTTTTACACCATTTCCTTTTCCCACTTGACATTTTTGTTCCAAATTGTGCAAGGCAAGTGGTTGTTCTTTAACCGAAAAGAGTTAGGATGGATTTTTATGAACGATTCTTTTAAAAATGGATTAGGCAATTTTGAAATGGTGGGGAGAACCATTGTAGCTCGTGTATCGATGGAAATTGGTATGACCTCATCATCCATGGGCTAAATTTGATCTCTTATGACCATATTTAATTTTTTCTATTTTTTTTTTTAGTGTCCTAAGCATCTTAAATTTTTAGGTGAACAATCGATTGATGAGAAAATATTATTGGTACCAAACGATTATTATAGTATTCTAATATGTAATATATAATTTAGATATAAGATTGGGATCAGTAAATAACAAAATAATTATTTGTAAAAATAAAAGGTTTCAATTTTAATATAGTAATCAAAATATTTTCACAAGACACTAATTTTTGTGGTTATTTGTATCAAGGTTCTCTCCTTTTTTTAAATTTGTTGAAACATGACCAACAAGTTTTACAGGAATTTATGGATGTATTCTTCACAAATATCTTTTCTATCGTCTCTCTTTTAATATTTGTATTAGAATTGTCTCTTTTTTCTAAATTTGTTTAAACTTGATCAATACACTTAAAAATAATCTATAGATGTGTTCTTCACATATGTCCTTTGTATCATCTCCCCTAATCAAAGTGAAACTAAATTGTTTACTCCACTTTATCTTGAGGAAATAAATGTAATATATTTGCAATGAATAATGACAAAGCTCCAAGGCCAAATAACTTTCCCAACAAATGTTTATCAATATTTTTGGAACTTAGAAAGATACAAAGTTATTAAAGTAGTGATTATCAATTCAAATTATGAAAATGATATGTGTGCAGACATTAAATCATAACTACCCGCCATTTAATTAATATGGTGTGTAAGTTGATTTTACACACTTACACGTTCATAATATTAAATGTATGCCCTCAAGATTCCCAAGAAAATTATTATATCTAGAAAGTTTATAAAAACTTTTATATCAAACTGCCATTTAATGTTTTCCATGTTTGTCTAATTTCACTTTGAATATACTCGAATGGAATTGTCATATGACACAAAATAAGACGTTCAAATGCTTGAAAATTTCATGGAAGGTAGCCCATAAAAATAGTCATATGGTGACAAATAATATTTATTGGGATCAATGATAAAAATAGATATATTATGAATCATTTCACATAATTTTTATAATCCAATATTTATAAAATGACCCAATTCATATGATTAAACATGTTCATAAAAATATTTATTTTAAAATAAAAAAGGATTAATAATTGTTCAATTTATATTCATAATAATAATATATAAGAGCTAATATATGTAATTTTGTAAAATTGATCGAGCGTAGGAGTGAACGATAAAGTTTTTAAACCCTTTCACATTTAGGTTTTTTTCCTCGATCAGTGAGCAAGATAGTTGATTTGGTCAACGATAGGATAGATGACTTAGCTGGCATGGACATAATTGCCTGCTTGTTTTCTTTCACTAGGCTATCACTCAGAAAGGGGATCGTAGAGGTGGATGGAGGGCGTAGGATTTGAATCTTCCATTCTCCCTTGTTGGAGAGGCAATAGGTATGACAATCCCTCCCTTTTCTAAATTTGCTTCACATGTGGAAATGTTTTTGGAAAAATCAGCTTTACTTTTGGGTCCCACAAAAGTTTCACCGGTTGTCTCCTTCAAGAAGGAGGTACTTGAAGAGGTGCTTCATAATGAAGAATGGTTTGTGGCTAGAGGTTTAGTTTGCATATTTGATAGATTTTGGCCTTCTCTCTCAGATCTTCATCAAAGGATTTTTGAATCATGGTGGCTTATTTTGGAGGACAACTTGGAAATTTATGCCTGCATCAAAGGTTTTTCATTGTGGTTTTTGACTATCTTGCTGATTGGAACAAGATCATTTAGGCCAAATCTTGGAGTTGGGATCAACACCTCCTATTTTTGAAACTATATTTACCAGATCTTAATCCACTCATTGAAAACCTCTCCCTTAAACCCATTTGGGTTGGGTAACCGTATCTTCCTCTTTAATTTTTGGTGGGTCCCTGTCTATTGGATATTGGTGAAACCTTGGGTGTTATGCTAGACATTGATGCTTCTACTTCAAACTTATCCCACACTACCTTCACCAAGATTCTTGTTTGCTTGGACGTCTCTTTTGATCTCTTGCAATGATTATGCTAAAAGTTAATGTTTGTTGTTGGACTCAATCCCTTGATTATGAAGGGCTTCCCTTCAGGTGTTAGAATTATTTCAAAACTGATCATTTATTCACTTCTTTTTAGAGCCCCAAGCACAAAGTGAATTCCTCTTGGGGGAAGGTTGCATGCAAGAATCTTCTCACTATTTTTCCAAATAATAATTTTTCTCTACCTTCAAGAGTAGTTTCAAAAGCCATTATTGAGGAGTTTCATTTAGCCTGCTCTGCTCAGACTGAGCCTATTCCTTCACGATATGAGGATGTTGAGTGGGCTAGGTGTAGTAACATGATTTTATATTTTTGGAGAAAGGTTTCTAATGGATCATCTTTGGATATGTGTATTTATTCCAATGATGATTTTGGTAAAAAAAGTAATCAAGAAGACTGGACTGTAGTGAGAAGTAAGAAGAAAGGATGTCTTACTCTTAATTATCCTTCTAGGATACTTCGCTCTCAAAATAAAGTGAATAAGGGAGAGACGTAGGTGTGTTATGATTGTATTTTGTTATAATTGATAGTTTTTTTGTTTTTGGTTATGTCCTATATGGCACTACGACCATGCTTGTCCTAGGTTTTTAATCCTCTGGTTGATGGTTCGTGTTCTTTGATTTTTGGTATTCTCTTATACCTTTAGGTAAGGGCCCACCAATCCTAGTATCTATCAAAAAAAATATGTCAGAGCAAATCACAACTCATTACATAGATGATATGAGTGTTGAAATGTTATTCACATGTTTTAAAACAATTTATAAATTTTAATGCATTATATTTACAAATAGTTAGATAATCATAATAATTTATAGATAATATACAGATTTTACCACATCATATTTATAAATAATCATATCATAACAATGAATTTGTAGAAATAAATTATCATAAAAAATTACCATATCCTAAAAAATATCATCACATAATAATAAATAAATAATATATAGATAATCATAACTAATTTAAAGTTAATTAAATTATATATAAATAATCATAACTAATTTATATGTTATAAACAATGAAATTGTAAAAATCATTAATTTATAAATAATTAAAATTAAAAAAAATATATCAAATTTTTTTATGAAATCATAATAAATAAATAGATAATATACAAATAATCATAAGTAATTTATAAGTAATATATATATATATATATATATATATATATATATATATTTTGACATTTTATTTATAAATAATTATAACAATAGAATGGTAGAAATAAATTATCATAAAAAATATTGCACATCATAATAAAATTACCACATCATAATAAATAAATAGATAATATATAGATAATCATAATTAGTTTTAAGGTCATATATAGATTTTACAACATCATATTTATAAATAATAAAAACAATACAATTTTTAAAAAAAATTATCATAAAAAATATCACAATAATAAATAAATAAATTATATAAAAATAATCATAACTAATCTATATGTAATTAACAATGAAATTTTAAAAATAAATTATCATAAAAAATATTATCACATCATAATAAATACATAGATAATATACATACCACATCATATATATATATATATATATATATATATATATGGGTAACATATTTATAAATAATCATAAGAATGAAATCTTCAAAATAAATTATCATAAAAAATATCACCACATGATAATAAATAAATAAATAATACATAGATAATTATAATTAATTTATAGGGTTTAGGGTAATTTATCTATGGCTCCTAAGAAGGCTCCTGAGAATGGCTTTGTAGGTCGATCTGTTTCTCCCTACTCAGTTAGCATATGTGAGATCCAACACCCTTAACTTTACTGGCTGATCCTATACAAGGCACTGGGCAAGTTTCTTCCATGCCTAGTTTTCCACCTGTTAAACTGCCCACATCTGGTCTCTCACCCATTGCCATTTCAAATAGTGGTTGAATAGCTGCTTTCATGGATCTATTGGTAGGGCTTGTTCCTCCAACCAGTCTCTAGGTGTCGTTGCTCCCAACTACCAACAACTTCAATCTACTCCATTTGCTAGGAAGAAGACTTTGAAATGTCGTGTAGAGTCAAACTATAGCTGGGATGTCATGACAATGGAAGTAGAGGTTAGATTGGAGTCTAGCTGCAGGCCCACCTATTTCATAGATGTTGTTTCTCATAGGCCAGCCTTGAGAATGGATCCCAAACCTCACCCCTGCTTCTATTGACCCAGTGGTAATTATTAATGAAGAAGAAACCATGGTTCTCGAATTGAAGGAATATTTTTTTACTAGAGGTATCATCTACAAATTTGTGGATCTCTGGCCAAAACTCCAAGATCTTTACAACTGGATCTCAAAGCAATGGAAAGGTAGTCATGATATTTATCCTCGTGATAAAAGCTTCCTTATTATTATTTTCCATAATATTGAGAACAAGGATTATATTTAGAACCAACCTTGGAGCTTGAATCGCCACCCCTTGCTCATGAAACCATGATCCCCTACCTTCAATCTCCTCACTAAACCTTTGCATGTAAAACTCATCTGGGTTCTTCTGCCTAACCTTCCATTATAGTTTTGGATGGAATTTATCCTGGAGGCTATTGGTAGATCTCTAGGTGGGTTTATGTGAATGCATCCAGATACTAATAGTTTTACTCTCACTACATTTACTAGGATCTTAGTAACATTGATACCTCCAAGAACCTTCCATAAAAAATCACCCTGCAAGTTGGAGACCACACTTGGTCTCAAGATATTGACTATGAAGGTTTATCTTTTCGCTATCGTAGTTGTTTTAACATTGGGAACTTGACCAAAAACTATAGTCTACTTAGAAAAAATAAAGATTCTTCCTGTTGGAAAGATTTTATCCCTAAAAATCTCATGGTGTTTCCTGTAGATGAAGAGTGGGACACTGACAGTGAGGATTCTGCCTCTTCTTGTGAAGTCCTTGCTTCCCCTACTTCAAACAAGGATCCCAAAAAATCGCCACTCTCTGAAGAATAATTAATGGTCGATTTAATCTCTCCAAGGAAGTTTGTGTCAATTTCAGCCTCCTCCTCGAAGGAGTTTCCAGATTTGGATTCTTCTAGGGCAAATACCATTTTAGGGTCAACATAAGAAGACAAATCCCAGCCCTGTGTCCTAGTTGAGGAAGTCTCACCAGCCCTTCAGGTTGAGAACAAAGAATGATGGTTCGTGGTTCAAAAAAATAAAAAAGGAAAAAAATCAATGACTCAACCTTCCTGTATATCTCTCTATTTGGGGGGACCCCGTGTTAATATTCTAAAAATCACTTAAAAAGGGGTCAGGTCCCTAGGTTAAGTTTGGTGAAAACTTTATAGAAGTTTCTTAGTAAGTTTTTCTGTTTCTATTTGTCCTTGATGAAAGTTATTGTTGTGTGGATTTCTTGCCACACATTTAATTACCGCTGGCAGAGGCATCTCATTAGAACATTAATATATATATATATATATATATATATATATATATTTCTCTCCTTTGTATAAGGCTATGGGGCCTTTCAAAACCTATTTTTAACCCATCAAATAATTAATTTATAACTACTTTATATATATATATATATATATATATATATATATATATATATATATATATTACAACAACATAATTACAAATAATCATAAAAATGAGTTAAAAAAAATTATCATAAAAAAGAAATATATTATTATAAAAAATATTACCACATGATAAATAAATAAATAATATATAATTAACCATTATTAATTTATAGGTAATATATAGATTTTAAGGTAACATATTTATAGATAATCATACCAATAAAATTTTAAAAACAAATTATCAGAAAAAATATCACCACATGATAATAAATAAATACTTTGTTGCTCTTCATTTCTCATTTTAAAATTACATTAAATATTTATATTAAGTATTTTTATGAACAATAATATTTAACATGACAACAATTGTTACTAGCATACATTATTAGATAAATATATGTTAAATACACTCATAAATATTATTCTTGAGGCACTCATAATTTAATACGCTATAGGTACCTCGAGAATAATATCTATCGATATATTTTACATAAATTTATCTAAGATATGTATACTAGTGTGTGTGTGTGTGTATGGGGGGTGGGGGGTGCGGGGCGGGGAGGCGGGGATAGGAGTGTAATAAAGTGAGAATGTTTATCTTTAAATCTAACTTTTATTTGATTATCAATTAAAAAACCTATTTAATAAAATTCAAAATTAACATGATTATATTGTATTACCATTTAAGTAGGAAAATAAAAATTAAAAGAGCTGACATGCAATGTTTAAAATATAAATAATTTTTTAATATATATAAACACAATAAACATAAAAAAATTAGAGCTATGAAAGTTGTATGAATACTGTCGCATTTTTCTTAATCTAATAATTTTAAAAAATAATCCAAATGTGAACAAAAACAACCATTATTTTTTATCATGTTAGAAGCATTTACATGGTTTCAATGTGGTGAATTATTGATTTAACATGATTTCTCGTGTGAGCTCATGCAAATAAAATGTGTACAACTAGTTGGGTGGGGTTCAGTCCTCATGCTCAAATGAAATGAGTGCTAGGTCAAGTCTCTTAGTTTGGGGTTTTGATAGCTGGGTAACATTCATAAAATGTTTATTTTATAAGTCTCTTGTTCAATTCTCATGCGGGCTCACACAAATAAAACATTTACACTTAGCTGGGTGGGGTTTAGTCCTCATGCTCAAAGGAAACGAGTGCCAGGCCAAGCCTCCTGATTTGGGGTTTTAGTTGCTGGGTAGTATTTGTAAAATGTTTGCTCGCTCTCTCTCTCTCTCTCTCTCTCTCTATTTTTATGATTACTCTTAATAGTGATTAGGGTTTAGAAAAGGTGTATTTTAAAAAAATAAAAAATTAAATGGTTATTAATTTATATTACTATTAAGTTTTTATTTATGGTTGAAGATATTTTCAAAAAAATTATTTATGTGGTTATAACATGAAATTATCCGTAATCTTTATGATTTATTGTAAAAATATTTTTTTATAAAATAAATGAATTTGATGGCTTTATAATTGTATTTATACGTTTTTTAAACTCTAAAAATATAATCAATGTTTTTAGGAGACTATATGAAATATATGATAAAATTTTAGAAACACTGTCATAATGTAATAAATTGTAAATCTCTAATATTTCTTTTTTATACTATGAATTATGATAGCATTTGAAGGTACATGTTGAATACATAACTATGATCAAATAATTTATAACAAGAAAGATCAATCATCAAATTTAACTATTGAATAAAAGAAATAAAGAGAATTTCTTATATATTTTAGGTATATTACAGTGGATCTATAGTGGCCCATTGTGGAAAGGTGGTGGCTTGGACTACATAGTAATAAATAATAACATTAATAATATTAAATTAGTATATATATTTTAGATACATATCTTAGATAAATTAGCATACATATTTATTATTAGCGACTTATTGGCCTTTTTAGTAATCACTTACATTAATTATTTTTGCATATAAATTCATGCCACCAATCAAATCGAGTCATTTTTCCATATTGCTAGGTTTTGACATTAGATTTAGAATATGTTGTTGTAAAAATTAAGAAATAAAATATTTTTTAGTGTCCGGTTGGTTTTAATTCATTGACAAGCCAAATTTATTAGGTAAATGAGGCTATTTTCAAGTAAAAATTACTTGCATTGTCCAATATAATTGAAACAATTAAAAAAAATTGAACATAGATTATAATGTGTTTCACTGGTCAACAATCAGTGATGGGATGTTGAAATGACGGGGCCTGAATCAAACTGTACCACACTCATAACACATGGTGCTAGATCCCTTGCCAAGGTATACGTGGCTACAATGCACTATGCATATACTACATTATCCATGGATGTCGACTTTGGAAGCTTCATAATTCCATTGCTTGTAACATCTAATGATAATCTGAACAAACTACACTACATCATTGTCCTTGCTTATATTTAATTCCTCTAACTTTACAGCTACAGCCTTACTTGACAAAAATTAATGTTATTACTTATACATGAAAATGAAAATGAAAATTTTTATAAATTTTTACACCAAAATTGAAAACACATATTTATAATATATACTATATATAATGGATTTTACATAATTACCAACACATTAACTAGCTACTCAACAACAAACCAGACCAAACCACAAAAAAATAGTGGAAGCCATGGCTCCATGACAGGTTGGCTGCAATAATAAAAAGAAGAAATAAAAAACTTGGTACGAAGATTGAACCAGGTTGGCTATAAGCATAACATTAATTGGCCATAATACAATTCCATGTAATGTATTTTATGTTCAAATGGTTAAGCCTGGATAATTTTGAAAGGAGGATTGCTCTGAAATCACATCAACTATCAAGTTACCAATAACTAAATCCAGATATTTTCTATGCAAGTTTCACTCAAAGGAAAAAGAATATGAGCATGGGAAAAAGAGGATTACACCAGAATTTACATTATACTAGGGTAAGAACATGACTTGTTACCAAAATGCAAAAGTAGCAGTCGGCAAGTTGCATATTACAAGCAAAACCATTTGCCTCCCTTTCAAAGATACAAAATCCAAAACATACAATCACCTTATTTGTTAATGCTTTCCTGAAAATCCAAACACATACACCTTGTTGAATTATGATTTTCAGTATTGGAAGAATGTTGATGTTCCCATCAATAGAGCTATAACTCAACACATTGATTCAACAACAAGGTGTAAGCTTATACGTGAAATTATCTTTTTTATTTAATATCTATTAAAAAAAATAGAAAAAACAATCAACTTAAGTTTGCTATTCCTAAATGATGTTAAAGGTATACCCTGTGGAGTTTAGACGTATAAGTCCATTAATTTTATTTTTTATGAGTTAATAATTGTTTAATTCAACATAATAAAATGGTCATTAGATATTTAGTATGGTCTTTTGTTTAATAAACACATGTTATTATTAACAATGTTGAATTTAATAAAAGTTATGTTAGAATCAATTGTATATATCGTAAATGTTTATAGTTAAATTGTAATTGGTTCACATTACAAATATAGTATATAAAGTTAAATAGTATATATTTTAGTAATAATAGTTAAGTCATGACAATTAAATCTGATGGCTTTTTCAATGTTATTTTTTATAAATTAATAATTTTAATCACCAAAATCTCATCCAAAAGTTTTTACAGAGAAACTCTCAAATTTGAACCACTAGAATAACTAGTATACCTATCTTAGATAAATCTATGTAAAATACACTGAGAGATATCATTCTCAAAGTATCAAAATCAAAATCAAAATTAAAATCAAATGGCAACATGTAATATCTAAAAAAAATTTATCCAAGTTTCAAAATTTATCATATCATAAGTAAATATCATGATCTATCTTAAATAAATCTATGAAAAATATACATCACATAAAATGTCAAATAATGATTTATTGATAATGGCTCTCTCCTTCCCCCTCTCCCATTATATCTTTGATTTTCTTATATAATATTCATAAAATATGAAGTCAAGGTAAATAAACTGATTTTATATTCTATTTATTATAATAGGCCATTATTCGGTTTATTTTATTTTATAATAGGAGCCCTTTTTATAATAAGCCATTATTCAAGCATTTATCTATAATCATAAATATTATAAGGTATATATATTTGATGTAATTATATTATTATTAAGGTATATTATAACTATAATTATATTTAATTATTAATATTAATTTCCTAATATTCGATATTAGTAATATATTGTTTATTAAAAATACTCTAGACTATTTAATGATATGATCTTAATGAATGTTAATATATATTGCGTATTATAAATTCGGATAATGTATATATATTAATATTTTATATATATTTTTAAATAGTGTCGGCCATGTTTTTTTACATGGGTATGACATCGGGTTCTCTCCTTCCCCTTCCCATTATAGAATGCCTCTCGACATAATAACTTTTATTAAAGATATTTCACTTTAAATATTCTTCTTGAAAATAGATACTAAAGCTATATCACAACACTTATTTCTATATATAACCATTTACATAATTTAAATTTAAAAACAATAAAAAATTAAAAAAACAAAACTAATTTAACTTGTTTTGTTTTTATTCAATTATTTATTTAGTTCATGTGAGAAAATTAATTTAGGAAATCAAAAAATGGTAGTTAGAATTACCCTAGATACTCAAAGTTTAATATAAACTATTTAATGATAGCCTCATGCTTGAAACTATTTCTCAAGAAATTAAAGAATGGTTGCCGGAATTATCCCACATGGGCCGCCTCTGTTAACACTAAGAATAGTTATCATATCTCTAAAAATGGCGGAAAGGTTTCTGAATGTTGCCAAGATTGGAATTGTAAATAAATATTGACTAAAATAAATGTGTGTTGTGATTGAAATTAGTAGGAAAAATCAAAGGAAACAATTATTGAAATAGTTTACAAGTCATGCCGTCGAGTCCATTTTGGAAGTGATATTTCCATCTATCATTGTAATTGTAATGGTTGTGGAAAACATAAAATATAATTTGGTCAGCCATGGGGGAATGAATAATAATTAAATAGAGGAGAAGCCAAGACAACATTCCCACTTCTTCTGATGCCGAAGAGGCCCATTAAAGAGGTGCAACTATAGTCGAATCTTTATCATGAAGAAAAAGTTGATTCTATCCTCCTTGTTGAGGAGGAGTAGGGCACTTTTAGAGGCTATGTTTTGCCAATTGGATATTTTTTGACAGATTCTCCAAAAATTAAAATTCACTAATATACTAGTTTTTGAAGAAATATTTGCCAATATTTCTTATAAAATGTCCATACATTTGTTAAACTCCTTAAAATATACATGTATTAGTAAAAAATTATATGATTTTCCTTGTAATTCGCTTACCATATATATTTTTCATAGTTTTCAATATAACAAAATTGTTTACAATTAAACACTTCTAAAAAATTATCATTCCTTAAAAAAATTTGAGGAGAGAAGCTAGCAGAATATAGGTCATTGTGAGAATGATTGCTCCGTCACTAAGAATGTAAAGGAGGATAATCTTGTAACGATAAATTAAGCGGGACAAAACTCATGGTACATGATGCATTTCCCCAATGGTTGAGAAAATCATGTAAATTTAAGATAAACCTTCTTCGCTTATACATGTTTTCAAAGTTATACAAAGGTAAACACATGAACTTCTTCATTGATAAAAAATTGCTTAGATAAAATCTCCTAGTTAGAAATAATATAATTTAATATGAATTGAGGATTAATATAGAGGACAACACACCATCTGTGATAAATTAATATGTTTCTCTACTCAGTTAACACATATTTGTATGAATAAGAAACAAATATTTATTATAAAATAATAGGAAAGTTTCTAAAAATAAAGTAATCACCTTAAAAGAGATACATGTTATATACTCTACATTATAACAGGGGAATAATTTGTTTTATAGTCCAGAAAATAAAAACAACAATTTTTATTAAATATAAATAAAGCTAATAATAATAATCATTTAACAATAATAGTCATTTAAATAAGAAAACTTTTACGAATAAAAATTTATTAGAATAAAAATTGTTAATAATAGTCATTTAGAGTGGTCATTTTTTCAAGGTCTTATTTTTAATAGTTCAATTTTAGAACTATCTGTATTTCTAGAATGATCAACTTTACAAAAAAAATCAGTGTGATTTTTTTTTGAATTCACAAAAATTCAAGAGGCATCCAAAACTCTAATTACATTGTAGTGAAATATATTAAAAATAGTAAACAACAATTTTGAAAATGACTTCAAATTATCATCTAAAACCCTAAGGCAACCATCAAGATCTTTGATTCCCTTTAAGAAACAATGGATCCCATTACATCTTCATTAATCAAATATGAAATTTTTTGCTAAATTTGGCACCTACTTAACTACTTTTCTTTAGTGTGCAAATTGCCTTACCTTAATTAATATATGATAATTTGTTGATTTTGGATACCTTTTATCATAACATCTATTACTTGATCAAATGTGATTGGAATCAAATAATTAAGATTTAATTTTGTGATTTATTATTGTTCAACAATATTTAAAGTGTTTAAGATAGGTGGAAAGTGTGACCAACACAATTACACTATCACAACTCATTATTTTCATTTAAAAATATATATATATATATAAATATATTATACATTTTACATATTCATAATATGTTATGAATTATTTAGTTCAATAAATATAATAATTATGTTATTAATTTTTATTTGATGATGTTTTAAGTAAATTAATATGATGATTATGTTATACTTAATTTGTGAATAATTATATTTTATTATTATAATTAAATATGAGACATTCTTTTCAATAAAAAATAAAATATCATTAAAAAAAGCATAAAATCTATAAAATTTACATAAAATAATAAATAATAATACACACATCATACAATTAATAATTAATAAAAATATTTTGATAATAGAATTTATGGATGAATGTTTTTAATAATATTCACAATTCTCAAACTTTTTTTTGGTTCACATCTACACATACATGATGTCATTTGCAATGACCTCAAATGAATTTGCAAATATAAATCCTAGGGTATATATATATATATATATATATATATATATATATATATATATATATATATTGCAAGTTTCATATTTATTTTATTGTTATAAAATATTTAAACGGAACTTCTGTGTTTTAGCGTAAAGCATATTATTTTGACAAATAAAAATAGTCTCGAAGTTTGGGATTTATTAGAAACATGATTATTCTTTAAACATCTAAAAATATTTATTTTTAATTGTTTAAATTTTATATGGTTTTGTTAAATTTTAAAATTTGCACCTTTTATTTATAAACATTAATTATTTGGCTCCCAGAAAAACACCCTAAATAAATTGAAACTACAAAATAAAATGGGAAATCATTTACTGCATGTTTAAATATTGAAACTTTACGTTTTAGATTATTAAGGTTGTTCAATGGTAACATATCAATGTAAATTTGGGAGATGGTATTTGTCAAATTTTTTTTTGGTAGTTAATAATTTTATTTATTTGAATTTTTTATTCTAAATATGTTGTAGAATTGTAAACACTTAATTTTAATATAAGATTAGTTATTTTTTTATGGTATTAGTGTATTTATATGATTTTAGATAATTGGTTAAACTAAACTCTTATTGATACTTTTTAATGTCTTTCTCCTCTCATTTTCTTTCCCTTATGTGTTTATCCAAGGTTTCCATTATTTTATTTTTTATTTTTTTTAGGTCACTAACCTAGTTATTTTCTATTTTTACCTCTATCCTTTGTTTTTATGTGTTTAGTACTGGGATCGAGCCCCTCGATCTTGGTTTGAATGAAATCGAATTTGGTTTTGGCCCTAACCAAAATTTACACTCTTGATCGTCCGCTGTTTAATGTTTCCTTTACCCCTCCTTTAACTTTTTATCAATGATTGTTCCTCTTTTGTAAGATTTTATGAATCTTATACGTCAAGATTTACATACTAATTTTTCCTAATTTTTAATTCAAAAAGCCTATATGCACTTAAGTGTGGTAATGCATTTAGTAAGAAAGAACACATTAAAAAAGACTTAGGATTGTAATTCATATATTAATATTTCACTCTTATTTTATTATTGTTGTCTATTGAAGTGTATGCACCACATGTACTAAAAGTTGAGTTGAAATATTTTATAAAATATCATGTATAGTTTACTAGTTGTTTCTATCTCATAACTAAGGATAAGGGCAGGGGTAATCGTATTTTAATATTAGACTACTTGTGTGAATGCATGAACATTGATTTATATACTTTATAAAAATAGATTTTTGATTAACGTAGATCCCTCATTACTACCCAGAGTTTTATGCTCTTACAAGGTCTCTTAAATTAGATTAGGGTTTGTGGAATTATAAAAGAAAATATAAAAGATAGATTAGGGTTTGTGGAATTAGAGAAGAAAATATAAAATATTTGTCAATCTAATAATATGAGAGATGTTTATCATAATAAGACATAAATGAAGTCACTCTCAATGTTTCATATGATTTTGAAACTATATGACTAATATTGAACCCTGTCTAGTGAAACTAAACCTAGGCTACAATAATTGAAAATATAGGTTCAGTCACTAAAAAAAACTAGTTGCCCAATTTTGGTTAATTTTATACAAATTCCTTGATCTACTTAAAACATTCAAGTCTACTTTAGGATTGCTTATAGAATAATATTTTATTCGCTTTCAACCTCCTACAATACACATGTAAGTCAAAATTCAAATATTTATCAAAGAAACCCTCTTGTTGAGCTTCAATATTTTATTCAATTAAATTTATTTGTTTTCGAATATGATTTTGTAATATATCATTGTATTTAGTTAAGATTTATAATACATATCTCATTATGATGATTTGTGTAGTTTCTCTTGAACATTAACCACTTTTCATCAATATATTTTGGTAAATTCATGATCTCTTGCACTCAACCTTATTACTAATCTAATTTCTTTTCTGATGGATTCTATAAACCATTCCTTTAGTGAGCCTCTTCATTAGGGTTATCCTTTCTTCTCAATTTTATAAGGGTGTGTTAGACAATGTTGGCTTTCAGAAGCCCTATTTCATCCTCTTATTGTACTTGTATATTATATATTTTTCTACTTCTTAACTTTTCTCATTTGTAGATGTGATTGATATTTGACATGTTCTTCAATGGTATTAGTTACATTGGATATTCCTAGCTTTTGTATGTTAGTAGGAATGATGATGTGGTTGCTATGAAAACGTTTATCAATGATTGCATTCTATTTCCATCGATATATTATAAAATATTAGCATATAGTTTGAAATATGATAGGGTTGTATGTAATAATGTTGATTCATGTGTTGATATGATTGCAATTGATAAATTTGTTTTTAGTATCCCCTAGTGAGAGATTTTGGGTGGATCATTATATGATGGTTTACTAAGGTATATATTATTAAATATCAGCAGTGTAGAACACTAAATTATTAGTTCATCCCATCCATTCTCAACCTTAAATTGGGGTTAATAAACCACCTCTCTTAACATTATTCAAGTCCCAAGACATATAGATTACAAGATGCTAAATATTATGGTATTGTAGATCAACTTAAGAATATTCTTGCCAATATCTCTAACCTAGAACTTATTAAAAAGTCTAATGTTTACAAAGATATATTATATAAAGCCTTACAAGATACTACATTCTCAAGTAACATGAAACCTTCTCACTTTACTTCTATTGATAGATCTTGTACAAATAGTGATAACCTGACTACCTTTGAGCACGAGGAGTTTCCTTTCATGGAAATCACACATCAATAATTATCTTTCTACATTCAAGTTTTTATCAATAATAAAGGGATTGAAAAGAACCTTGTAGATAATGGTTTTAGTTTAAATATTTGTAGTGGATACTTTCCAAGTACACCTAAAATCAATAAACATGCACTTGCAAAGTACAATATAATTATTAAAGGCTTCAACAACCAACCAAGGAAGGATTTAGGAGTAATTAAATCAAGCAGATCCCTTAAAACATAAAACATAACTACAAAATGTTAAGTAATATAAAATGATGTGTTGTATATTATTATACTTGCAATACCAAGAATCCAATCCATGCATATTGTTCTTTCTACATTACATAGATACTTAAAATTTATACATGATAGAATTATATATACATGACCTATTGATGATGTATCATTCCAATTTTGTAAAATGATATAACCTAAGGATAGTGTTGTACCACAATTAGATATACCTCAACCATCTATTAAGGAACCCCAAAAAATTATTCCATTGTAACATTTGACCAAATTTGAGTGGGATGAAAGTAACAAAACTTTGGAGGATTGTGGCACTCAAAGTGATAGTATAGACACACAATTATTTAAAGATTAAATTTACACCAAGTGGCCTAAAGGAAAATAGAGATGATATGAACACTTAAAATTGGTCAAATCTATCTTCAACTATAATACTATAGTCAATGTATACGATAATTCTTTAATATTGATATGCCATACTAAAATGATGAAGGTAAATGGCTTATAATTAATGCCTATTATAATATTAATAAGCCAAAACAACTTCTTAAATCAATTGTAAAAAATATATTTTAGTTCAATTATAAAATACAAAAGCCAAGATTTAAGTAAACATGAACAAGGCATCACACAATCAATTCTTCTAAATGTTCATACCTTAAATAAAAGTCTGAAATAATTTAAAGTTAAAAATTTAATAATTCATAATAATAAAAATAATATATAATATTAATCTTTCCAATTCTCAAAATTTAGTAAAAATCATTTACAAAAAATAAAAGATGACATGAATATACAACTTATACATTCATAATTAATTTATAAAAAAAATTCCAGGGATGCTTTTATCTACGATGAAACCCTTCAAATTTCCTAGAAATATTTTTATGTATGATAAAGCCCTTCAAAAATGTTTGAGATATTATATATATTTACTGAATTACAATCATAATAAAAGTTTTACTTTCAATTTGAATTATCACACATAAGAGCCCTTCGTAAAAATATTTTATGATATATTTTATAAACATTAACAACTATTTCAACTGTCAAAGATTGATCTACATTAAATTTGATCTACATTATAATGAAGTAATAAATGAATTAAACTTTGTAAATAATGAATACCTTAGAATTGAATTTTTAGTGCCTTTATGACTCTTTAAGTAGATCAAATTCACATTAAAATATTACAAAACTTTCTTAATCTGTTTTTGTGTTTTTTATTTAATATATCTGAGATTGATCTACATTAAATTTGATCTACATTATAATGAAGTAATAAATGAATTAAACTTTGTAAATAGTGAATGCCTTAGGATTGAATTTTTAGTGCCTTTATGACTCTTTAAGTAGATCAAATTCACATTAAAATATTACAAAACTTTCTTAATCTGTTTTTGTGTTTTTTATTTAATATATCTGAGATTGATCTTTTTATTGCAGTTCATAATTTAGTTTCTTAATCTATTTTTGTATTTTTAATTTAATATATCTGAGATTGATTTTTTTATTACAGTTTATAATTTAGTTGTCCATTTTAATATTAAACCAATAAAATATAAAATTAAAAAGGCACAATTTAAGATTTATTTAATAATTAAAATAGAAATCCCAAAGCTAATTAATGTTATTTTCATACGATCTATTGTTTGCGTAGATTAGATTTTTAACATTGTTTCGTTTTTTAAATCAAATGGGGGCATCATGATTTGTGCTAGCTTTAGAAACTTAACTAAAATGTGTCCCAACAATGATTTCCTATTACTAAATATTTATATGACAATTTGTTAGTGTAGGGTATTATTTATCTTTTTATTTAGTTATTTAGATTAATTTTATACATAAATTATTCCAATATTTGAAGAGTTAGTTTGCTTCAGTGTACTTAGCCTTAAAGAGTTACATTTTACTACCAATATTAGTTAGTTGGAGTTACTCTCTAACTGGATATTTCAGATATAAGAAGTTATATTCCATTCTTGAATCCTTGACCATTTTTCATGGAGGAGTTGTACATTCACTCTTCTATTTGTACATCTTCATTTATAAGCTATTCAAGCAAAAATATGTTGAATGATCTTGGGATTACTTGCTTTATAATATTCTTGTTTATTTGATTTTAATTAACTTCCAATTGTGTTGTGCACTTATTTACTCGTTCTTACAATATATTGGCTTGATCTAGAGATCTTGACGTAATTTTCAATATAGTATCAGAGCCATTATAGTATTTGAATACCTAGTTTATTTGATGTTAGTTATTCAGAAATCTTTAGTTCTAATGTATTAGTTTTTCAATTTTTTTTGGAACCATTGGATCTTGGGTTCTTAGTGTAGGCCTAAGAGCTCCTACACAGATCCAACCAAAGCAGGCCCTGTCTCGGCCTTCACACGGCGGGTTGCTTCCCTCCATTGACTCTCAAAGCTCTCCAACAATGATCTGAATCACATTACAAATATCAACTCAATCCACACCTGCATAATTCCATTGGTGGCGTCAGCCTTCTAAAATAATTCTCCAACAAAAAGTAAGTCAAATTTTTTTCCTTAAATCATTTAAAAATCAAGCACGATATATTTATTTTTAAATAGCTTAATGTGTTGTTTGCCCTCATTGAAATTGTTTTCCATTTGAGTTGCACATGCGAGTGTGGGTGGTTTGGTTAAGACTAAGTGGTGTTGTTGAAGTCTTTGGTTTGAATCCCATTTCTATGGTTGATTGAATTTTTTTAATCAAAATTTTTGTGTAAATTTAATTAAAATGGGCTATTAAAGGATGAAAAATGAAAAAATCGTAATAACTTTTGATAGGCAACTTGTTTTAGAGTGTCATTTTCTTCAAAAGTGTTCATTTTTTCGTGTTCATTCCATTGGAGTCATTTTTTTGTAATTTCACTAAAATTACAAAGTGTCAAAATATGGGGGCAAGGGTGGATGGTGGGGGATCAGGAGGGGGCAAGTGAGGGTGGGGCGGAAGGTGTTGTGTGTCTCTTTTCATTATGTTCGAGTTTTATTTTTATTTCTGCAACAACAAATACTTTTCTGCACTATGGATCATAAATTGATAAGTCCACTCACGTTATTTAATTATCACAAATGGAAATTTAAAATTCAAATCATTCGGAGGATCAAAGGTCTACATTTGATTACAATGGCCCTTAATACTAAACCAAATGCCACTACAAAAAAAGTTAAATGGTTTAGTCGTTCTAACAAAGCCTTTGGATTATTGTGTCTTTCCGTGTCTTCTGATCTATGTGGAGATTATCTTTCTGAGCTAGTTCTTTGGGCCAATTATTTGCAAAGTTTATCTGCTACATCTATTTTTTCTAGCGTAAACTTGGTTTCTTCCAAGTTGTTTTCGATATTGCTTCTGATTAAGATTTGGTTTGGTCTACAGCGCCCTGGTTTTTTGGCAATCATGGAATTTTCCTTTTTCCTTGGTCTCCTTTCTTTGACTTGTCAAATTCGAAGATTATGGTTGCTCCCCTTTAGAACAAACTTTATAATCTTCCTCTCTTCTTGAGGAAAGAAGAGCATACCAAATAGGGGGTCATCCGGGTGGGTTCTTTCATGAATTTGGATTAAATTTCATTAGGAAAAATATTCGTGAGGGCCTATGCGATAGTGGATCTCTCTAAACCTATCCTTTATCCATTTAAGGATTTCTCGTCCCGTGGCTCTTGGACTCAGTTCCTTAATTTTAAGGGACTCTCCTTTCATTTCTTCCATTGTAATCTCTTTGAGCATTAGATTGTTGAGTACCCCTCTAGGATGTGTGGGTTCTCTTCAAGCGTCCCTCAACTGGTTTGGAAGAAAAAAGACAGGGGCCTTGATTAGGGTTTTGTTTGGCGTAACCATCACAAGTTCTTTCATCCTCCATCTTTTTTTGCTTCTTAGTTTTGTGTGATTCTCACCCCTTTAGAGGAGTTACTAAAGGACATCATAACTCTTGTTTTGGATCCAATTTATTCCTATATGTAGAAGAAAATGGTCTCTCCTCAGCATCATGTTGCTGAGTGTGTTGTTGATGTGGGTAATACTTCTAAAAGAAAGGTTACAAATCAAAAGTTGAATTACCGAAAGTGGAAGTGGAGACTTTGGTGCATGATGGTGTTAAATAAATGATGGAAGAACTTATTTCTTGGAAAGAATTGTGCCACATGACTTCATCTTGGTGACCTACTATCCTGAAGTATTCCATGTAGTCCCAATACACATCTAAGCTTGAGGTTAGTGGGATGTTTTCACATGGAAACATATCACTACATCACAACCAAGAACCATCAGCATAAATCGATCCCCAAGCCAAGAAGCGAAAGAGTGAGGAGAAGACACATGATAAGACCTAGAGGGGAGAGGACACATTAGCAATGACATAAAAAAACACTAGATTAAATTTAATGTCCCATCTTACTATCAAAATCATCAAAGGTACCAAAAGGATTATGTGTCAAGTCTATCAAACACAATCAAAATGTAGTTGGTTTCTCATCAATTAAAAGTCCAAGAAGTGACATAATTCAAGGTGATTAATGGGAGGTAGGCTTGAAAGTCCTAAACTCAGGCGACATCAACATATTCATTCAATCAACCTCTAAATTTAATACAAAATTCTGCAGATGACATGTTGGAAGGGTAATCCCAAGGAAATCCCAATGACAATATACCACTAATATTTGAATCTGATTATAACTAGTCCATAAATTTAATACAAATCAATCGGTATGGTGTGAGCCATCACATGGCATGCCTGGAGCCATAAATCAAAAGAGACAAAGTGTCAAGATCCTACTCTCAACAATAAGAGCACATATGATTACTTCTTGTATTAGCAACTAAACACGAAATTTAACCAGAAGTAACAAGTAACTAGAAATATGAAACAACACAGGATATGAGAGACAATACACAATTGTATTAATAATTTCTCAGAAGAAAATACAATAAAGAAGATGCCACTTCTTCTTCCACCTCAAAGGCTTGCCACACCTCAAGACCTTCTTCCCTCTCTCTCTCGGTCCCAACACACAACTCAAATATAAAGTTGTTGTTCACCTCTACCAGTCAGTAACAACGCTGCCAGTACACCAAGTACACAATCGTACTCCAAGTAGATCTCTTGCTCTCTGCTGCTACCTGCAAATCACCAGACCTTACTCACCATTGTAGATCTCCAAACGTGGTCCTACACACCTGCTGACCAAGATCATACATATACGAAGAACCCTTCTGATTCTCCAAACCAGCACCCACACTTAGTACTGTGGAACTAGGAGGAACACACCATTGCTCCCTTCTCTCTGAAGGAGCTTATTTAGCTCTCTTACTCTCTAGCACACTTTTACAATACAACCTATGAGTCTATTATATAGATCTCATGCATACAATAATTAGACCCTAATTACAATAATTAGATCCACAGCTTCTAGTCTAAAATTGGCTCTTAACATGCAAACACTCGGTTCATTAACTAACTGTCTGTGAAACTGGCAGTTCTAAACCGCACAAGCGATCGACGTCGATTGATCCCTGACTGACGTTGATTGCTCTTCTTGTCTAATCCTGTCGACGTTGGTTGGCCTGACCGACGTCGGTGTCTGTAACACTTCAGCAACTCCTCCTGTTCGCATCCTGGTGAAGCTTTTAACTCCACAACCTAACAATCTCCCACTTGGAGATAAATAGCTGCACCTGTACCTTCATCTAATTCATTTCCTGGCTTGTATCCCTCTTCAAGCTCCATCTTGAAGACCACCCACCACACACCCTGTGATGCCTTTCCTGTCATCCAAGTAACCTGCCACATTCAAACCTACATATCCATGTAGTGAAGTCCTTGACCCTGCATAACATGTTAACCTACTGCTAGTCCCTCTCAAATACCTGAGAATCCACCTTCCCTGAATTGGCTCCAAACTCTCTGACAACTCCCACTGCTTGTGAAAACTCAGGTCTACACTCGACCTCATGTGATTTTGAACAATGTTCTAAGCTCAGCTTGAACTGTTTAGCCCTTGGTGTGCTTTCTAATTCTGCATCCTGCATCTTGAACCTCGCCAACACCTTCTTCACATCAGCTCCCACTGGAGACAAAATCTCCATGACTCTTATGCCAAAGAATTTTTTTGCTCCCAAATTCTTCATGACATACCTCTGAACTAACGTTACCTTTAGCTCAAAAACTACCTGCATGTGTAACCCTGCAACAAGCAACCACACCACATACAGTAACAAGATAATGTTGCGACCATTATCCAACTTGGTAAAGAAAACACAACGGTTACAATGACCTTGACTAAAGCCATGCTTAGTCATACACCTGTCAAACCTGTACCACTGTCCTGCAGCTTCCTCAAGACCATATACCTTGGCCTTCCGTCTCACGTATCCATCCACTCTCTTCTCTAACTTGGGAATCCATCCCTCATCCAGTGCTTTCTTCCAGCTGACAACTCCACCAACAAATACCTATTTGGTTCTTCTCCAAGGACTCACACTCCTCATCCATGCCAAGCTCCCACTATTTCCTGGATTCTACCTGCATTGCCTCTTCACATCTTCCTGGTTCTTGACCATCAGTAAGCAATATAAAGAAGGTGAACAATGAATATGAGGTTCACTTACCCTTTCTGACCTCCATATGGGTGTTTGAGACTCCTTGACAGCTTGATGTCCGCCCACCATCCGTTCCAGTGACCGATCTCAGCCATCTCCCAATCTGCATCCAACCGATGTCGGTTCCCTGCACTGACCCTGACTGTCGACGTTGTCTCCCTAGCTAACACCGGTATCCTTTCTGACAACGTCAGTTCCTGTATGACCGACATCGGTCTTCCTGTTGCCGATGTCAGTTAGTGTCTGACCGATGCCGGTACCTGTGTTCGCCTGTGAGTGATAACTTTTTTTTACTCATGAGCTCTCCATGGATCAAAACCCTGTTCAAATTAACACAGCCTTGCTCAAAATAATTCAGTCCCCTCAACTGATCTCTATCTGTCATCTCCTCCATGAACACCAAGGCTTTCCAGTTCTTAAGTTTGTCAAAGATATATGTCTTCCGCTTAAGAACATGCATTCCCCTCCTACATATGTGACCAAGCCTACAAAGCCACATCTCTGCAACATAAGGTGAATCAGTAATATATGTAGATAGATAAAGGATACCTACTTTCTTACCACCGTCTAATTCAAGTGCATCCATTGTGAGAGTTACTATGCATCTCCCATCACCCAACTTTCCTGAAGAAATTAGACTCATCTCCAAGATTAGGCCTTGCATGACCTTCTTCAACATCTGTGTGTTACCCCTCTGCAATTTCAGCTTCACTTCCCCTTCGTCAATAATCTGACAAGGCTCACCAACCCCTAAATAAATCTCTCCAAAGTCTCCAAAGACATACCCATGAAAAGATTCTCTATTTCGGGCTGCATGGAAAGAGATAAAAGAATCTGTAAACCAAGATTCTACTTTATCCAGAACATCCTGTGCAACATCACCTGCAACATATGCTTCCACACGCTAATCTTCTACCAACCAACAATCTTCTTTTACCTGCTCTTTCTTTCCATCAATCAGACCATTTGTGCTACTCAGTTTCTCCATTCATAGCTTACTTTCTTCTGCCATTGCTATACTCCCACTCAATCAGAAACCCCTGTGAGTACCCTGTAATCAACAAACACTAACCAGATCTGAAACCACCTGTTAGTAACACAACCAAAAGCTCTGATACCACTTGTCAAGATCCTACTCTCAACAATAAGAGCACATATGATTACTTCTTGTATTAGCAACTAAACACGAAATTTAACCAGAAGTAACAAGTAACTAGAAATATGAAACAACACAGGATATGAGAGACAATACATAATTGTATTAATAATCACTCAGAAGAAAATATAATAAAGAAGATGCCACTTCTTCTTCCACCTCAAAGGCTTGCCACACCTCAAGACCTTCTTCCCTCTCTCTCTCGATCCCAACACACAACTCAAATATAGAGTTGTTGTTCACCTCTACCAGTCAATAACAATGCTGCCAGTACACTAGGTACATAACCATACTCCAAGTAGATCTCTTGCTCTCTGCTGCTACCTGCAAATCACCAGACCTTACTCACCAATTTAGATCTCCAAACGTGGTCCTGCACACCTACTGACCAAGATCATACATATACGAAGAACCCTTCTGATTCTCCAAACCAGCACCCACACTTGGTACTATGGAACTAGGAGGAACACACCATTGCTCCCTTCTCTCTGAAGGAGCTTATTTAGCTCTCTTACTCTCTAGCACACTTTTACAATACAGCCTATGAGTCTATTATATAGATCTCATGCATACAATAATTAGACCCTAATTACAATAATTAGATCTGTAGCTTCTAGTCTAAAATTGACTCTTAACATGCAAACACTCAGTTTGTTAACTAACTGTCTGTGAAACTGGTAGTTCTGAACTACACAGGCGACTGACGTCGGTCCCTGTCTGCTTGGAGATGACCGATGTCAGCCGATCCCTGACCGACGTCGGTTGCTCTTCCTGTCTAATCCTACCGACGTCGATTGGCCTGACCGACGCTGGTGTCTGTAACACTTCAGCAACTCCTCCTGTTTGCATCCTGGTGAAGCTTTTAACTCCACAACCTAACACAAAGAACATATAAGAAAAATATTTACCTTAAAGAAACATGACCTCTAACTGTAGAAGGGGGCACACCTTCAAATATGTCAGGGAATCATGAATCCAATTGCATTTTCAATCATCATTGAATATTTTTAACCATCTCATTAGTGGAATGAGCTAGAATATTAGGCCATGAGCTTTAAAAATTGTCTATTTAAGTAGGTTGGATTACCATTGTTAAGGGGGTGATATTTTTGGATACTAAGGCTCTACATGAATTGCGATAAGATTTCACCTGCCTTCCTTTCTTTATATTTTTCCTAGATTATTTGCCAAGGGTTTGTCAACACTTTTGGTATCAAACTAATTCTAGAATATATTTGGATGGCACTAGCCTTTCTCCCATGCCCTCAACCTTAATTATCTACTAGGGGATAAAATACTTTTAGGATGCTAAACATAGATGTTATTATATTTTGTTCATTTAATGCCTCTTATCTTTTTATTTAACTAGTTAATTGGTGCTAGGGCTGTTAATATGCTTGATTACAAATGACTGTATCAGTTAAGATGTGAAACAATTATTTTAACTAGTCTATTAGACTTGTTAATGCTTTACTTTAGTCTTTTCCCAATCATTGTGTGCAACAATTGTAGACTGTCAATTAGACTATCTTTAGAATGGGTACAATAGATTAATGACTTTTAATACTTGTCCTTATAAAATTTTATACTTAGTGGCTCATGTTTGTACAATTGATAGACCAAGCACATAGTGGTATAATTGTGGTCAAGTGTGCTTTCAACTCCTTGGTATCAAGAAGCTTGTTTTGATCAAAGATGCTCTCTCTTTATGCCTTAACTTGCCCTCTTTTTTATATTTTTTGATGATATTCTACCTTATTTTAGATATTAAGATGAATCATAGAGGAAACATGATTTAGACAACTAATTAATAAGAAAACAAGTAAATAAACATGAATGCTCATACAAATTAAACATCTGGTGGTGGTAGTAGTTGCTCTCATAGTAAAATGGGTTAAACTACTTGATATTTGAATTGAACCAACATCAATCCTAAAATTAATGAGGGGATATATTTATCCCATGCATTCACTTACTTTTCTCCTTGGAACACTCAACCTCATGAATGCTTTTAGACCAGATGATTTTGGGATGAACAACAACTGACACTAGAAGGAGGGTGAAGGAATCTTGCTTGTTATTTGTCTTTTAATTTTTTTCTATTTGAAAACAACTTAGACCCCATTGCAAGGATCACAAAGTCCAGATTTAAGTTCTTACCTTGCTTGTTTCACTTGTTGAGGCATAAGAGGAATAAAACCCTGGGGATAAGCTTGTTGCACATATTATTCCATACTTTTAAAACCTATCCCTAATTCATTGAATCTTGTAGCTTTCATCATGTCTTGGATTGGTCAATCAACCATCAACATCTCATGAATTCAACATGAACTACCTAAGGATCCCTTTGATTTCCTTCCAGAGTTTTAGAGTGACCATGCATGAGCTGTTGATGATCACATTATCACTTAAAAGTAGTTATGCATGTGTTAAAAGTATCATTTGAAGATGTAGTCTGCAAAATTCTTATTTTCACTTTGAAAGGAGAAACATATGATTGATAGTCGAGCTCAACATCAAATTTTATTACCAACTATAGGAGTCAAGAAAATCAATTCATTTTTCAATTTGGAATTCTATTGGAAGATGCTCCCTTTCTTCCCAGCCTTTTCCTAATAATCATAAGAACTACCTGTTATCATCACAATAGAGGACGTTCTATATAATCCACCTGATCATGATTTTGATGACATGATTGAAGTGGAGAAAAATATTTCAGACATTAAAGAGAAAATCTTAAAATTGTAAGAGCATCTGGAATTCCAATAAAAAGAAGAGTTTGAAACCTCCTATAGTCCCCTAGAAGAAGAATTCAATGAGTTACAAGAGCTAGATGTAAAGGACAAAGTAGAAAAGTTTCTTGTTTCTGATGATCCAACCCTTCAATAACTGGTAGTCCTAGAGCCTCTTTTTCCCAATAGCATAGTCATTGAGCCCTAAGTAAATGTATCTCTTGTGTATGATGTGTGTGAACATGGGGTAAGATCTTCTAATTCCAATGATAGTTCTCAAAACTAAGAACTAGATAAACCTCTTTTTTATGATTATGTTGATTCTGGTTTTGAAGTAAAGGGAAATGATTATCCTGAATTCATGTATGTTGATATTTTTGAAGATGGGAGCAAAGAAAATCAATAATTATGGAATTACACAGATGCTTTCTATGGTTGATGGCTTGATTTAGCCCTAATACATTGTGGCATTTTGGCCGAATACAAATCTAATTTTATTCCTTCCATTGACCTAAATGTTGGTAGTGAATATTTGTGTCATGGTCTCCTTCAATAAAGTCTATATCATGACTATGGGGTATTGGAAAGAGTTAACTCGAAAGCTTCTAATCCTCTAGATTATGATATGATTTAAGAGGAGAAGTGCCTTTTAGATAGGGAGGATAATATCTCAAACCAAATTCACTTGCAAAAGAATATTATAATACAAATAAGAATGATGATCTCATTCAAGTTTTGATTTACCCAAAGTCGAGCATGCAACATTTGATCATTGATTACACTAGCTATGAAGAGGTCAAGACACCTGCAATAGATTTGGGAATGCCAAGTCTAAATCCTACATGTGTGGATAAAGATGATGGTGATTCTCATATGGCATATTTATAAGATGACAACATGGATTTCTTTGATTATAAGTTTTATTACACTTCCCTGTCAGGTGGTATTTTTTGTGATTGCTTGTCTAAGGTATTCCCTCTTACAGATGCAAGTATAAATGATGAACTTCTAGACCTTATTAATCCCTAGGAAAATATATGTCCTGATGTTTCAATATTTGCAAGAGTGTTAGCCTTCCTTGGGAATGTTGATTTAACCGGTGGTTATATTTCTCACAAAAATGATTCATACATTTGTCCACTCATGGGTTCAGTTGATTCTGAAGTTAGCAAAGTATGCCATGAATATCCTACTTTTACTTGGCTAGAATTTGAGGTAAATTATTTCTAACCCTATGTTGATTATAATTTTGGAATTAAGACACCAAATTTTTTTGAACGCATGCTTACTAATGACATTGGTTTTGTAGGAAGGAAATTCAAAGAGCTTTTAAGCAAATTCAATGACATCCTTGCCCTCATAAGGACACTAATTGGAAGAACCTTGTTATTGCCAAAAAGTGGAAATCATGTTGCGTTGGGTTTCCATACCCACCCTCCCAATTTTATTGGGCTTGTGTTTTAGATAAGTATACATAATTTCCTTGCTTTTTATCTTGTTTTGTTAAATTAGTTTCCCTATTTTGTATAGTAGATCCCCATTTATACATATACTTTTTTTTTTTTTTTTTTTGTGTTTTTGTTCTATTTCTGCTTCAACATTTTGGGCATGTTTGTTCTTGGCATCCCTTTGTAGTAGTGTTCCATATTCTGAAAATAAAAGTATTAAGTAGAGATTTGGCCCCTATGAATTTATTTTCCTTGTGTTAGCGGGATAAATGACCTCAAATGGTTGATGGAATCATGAAATTTATTTAAGGTTTAAAATTTAGAAAATGAAAAGTCACATTTGAACAGTGGCTTAGGTTGCTTCAGTTTGATTTTGTGCATCTTATGAATTTTGGAGACATGATTCTAAACATAACATGTGGATTTTAGAAAAGTTTTTTTTATTGTCTAAAGCCATCAATTGTATTTAATTGAATATATAAATCAAAGAAGAAACAATGATCTAGTTTAGGCTTGTTTTGGTAATCTAGATTTTATGAGTCTATCATTTTAACCATGGCTTGGTTTCCAACCCTTAATGAATAAAACTAAAAAATATTTTCATTTTTTTAAAGGAAACATAATAAAAAAATAAAAAAATCTAAAGTCTTCCTCGAAAGGGTAATTCAGGCAACCTCCACCATAGGATTTCCAGCCTGGATGGTAGTGGAGCAAGGCCTTTAGTAGGACCATATGTATATCTATTAGGGTTATAAATGCTTGGCTGGTATCATATTAATGCCCATGCCATTCCTCCCAAGCCAAATAGTCAAATCTTTTCCCTCTTAGAAGTTCTAGTTGCTTGGGTAGGTCTAAATTATTTCATGTGCATCCAAGGGCTATAAAATAATTAATCACTTTCACATATTGATGGCCTTTAATAATATTAAAAATTAGTATGCCACATGTTGAAGTAGACTTCAGTGCCTTCATATTTCTAATTTTGTATGAATAAAAATGTTTCTAGTTTATGCTTGTGTTCAGGTGTGAAGGTTTGCAGTCTAGCTTTCAAAGTGCTTTAACCAGAGATTTAATCCTGGGTTCTGAATGCTTTTGCAACATTCTCATAAAATTCACCATTTTTTGGGTTCAACATAACCGATTCTCATAATGTCATATGGGGACCCTCATTTTTTACTTTGATATCTAGTTTGCAGGTTCCTAGATGTGAAGCTCTATTTTCTAAAAGCTTCATTGATATTAACCAAGTCTATTAATTAAATATTCATTATTGCACTTGGTATAAAATTATCATATAGGGTTACATTGATTTAAATGTCTGAATTTACTTAGATATATTAATTCTTAGTCTAAATCATGTTTTGGAAATGCATCAACTTTACCTTCTTCAAGCCATTTCACCTTAGATCTAGGTAAGTTGTCTAACCATTTCCAAAAAAAATGGCTTCTTTTAATTGACAATTTAATCAATTTCTAATTAATTTTAGAACTAATTGAATGAGTGTTCTTATAGTTTCACTTATTAGACTTAGTCAATTTCATCATAATAGATAAAATTCTACTTTCAATTTGTCAAAGTTTGGCTTTGAATTCATTTAAAATGGCTCTCTCTACTAAGTTCATCCACCTTATTGATTCTATTTTGAATACTTGGCCATTTGTTTTCAAATATCTTAGTCATTGGATTTTTATTATTGAAATTTTTTGACTCTGCCTTTGTTTCATGCCCGTAAGTCCCTGCTTTCTCCCAGACCCACATAACAATATTTTATGGCTCACAATGGTCCTGACCCCTTCACAAAAATCCCTTTGAAACATAGCCATTTATTCAAAATTTTGTCTTGGAGCCACATGGTGATTTTATACTATTCTGCAACACTTCAATGATTTATTTTCAGTCAAAAAACTTTGAAATCCCCATATCGCTAGGATGCTAGCATGTGGCACAATCCTGGTGACCCATTATCCTAGATCCATCCATACATAAGCAAAGCCTCTGGATGAGTGGGTCATCAAGATTGTACCTCGTAGCATCATCCTAATGATTCATTATCTCTAAGTAGTTTATGTAATCTCGATACACATCTTAGCTCCAAGTTAGTGAGATGTTGCTATGTGATAACATCTCGCTATATTGCGACCAATAACAATCAACATATATTGAGCCCTAAGCTGAGTAGTGGAAGAGTGAGGAGAAGATGTGCTAAGACCCAATGGGGAGAGAAAATGCTGATAATGACCTCAACAAAAGTTTGGATTAAATTAGACGGCCCATCTGGTTGTTAAAACTACCAAAGGTCCCAAAAATATTGTGTCAAGTCTATCAAACATAGTCAAAATGCAGTTGGTTTCTCACTAAAAGGCCTAGAAGCAAAAAAATTCAAGGTGATTAATGGGAGGTCAGCTCAAAATTCCTAAATTCAGGTTAGATCAACATATTCATTCAATCAGTCTCTAACTTTAATGCAAAAGTCTATGCATGGCATGGTGGAAGGACAATCCCAACAAAATCCCAACGATAATATGCCACTAATATCTGAATTTGATTGCAACTAGCCCCTAAATTGAATTCAATATAGTCAACATGTCATGAGTCATCACATGGTGCACACGTAGGATTAGAAGAGATAAAAAACACATAAAACAAATATTTTCCTTAAAGAAGCATGGCCTCTTACTGCAAAAGGGGGCATGTCTTCAAATCTATCTGGGAATCATGAATCCCAATTATATTTTCAAATCATCATTGAATATTTGTAACCACCCCATTAGTGGGTTGATATGGAATATGAGGCCATAAGCTTTAAAAATTGTCTATTTAAGCAGGATGGATTGCCATTGTTAAGGGGATGATATTTTTGGGTACCAATGCTCTGCAAGAATTACGCCAGGATTTCACCTGCCTTTTTTTCTATCTTTTGCCTAGATTATTTGCCAAGGGTTGTTCAACACTTTAGGTATTGAATTTCTGCTGGAGTAGGTCTGGATTACACGAGCCTTTCCCCCATGCCCTCAACCTTAGTTATCTGCAAAGAGATATTGATTATAAAAGAATGATTTTACGATGTTAAACATAGATTTTATTGTATTTTGTTCATTTAATTTATTTGGTCTTTTGATTTGACTAGTCAATTGGTGCAAAGGTTGTTAATATTCTTGTTTTTAGATGATTGTCTCAATTAAGATGTGAAGCAATTATTTTAAATGGTTTGTTGGATTTGTTCATACTTTAATTTAGTCTTTTCCCAATCATTATGTGCAACAATTATAGACTGTTAGTTAGATTATCTCTAGAATGGGTTTAGTAGATTAATGGTCTTCAACATTTATCTTTAAAATTTTTCCCACTAAGTGGTTCACATTTGTGCATTTACTAGACCAGGCACATAGTGGTATAACTGTGGTTAGGTATGCTTTGAGATCTTTGGCATCAAGAAGCTCGTTTAGATCATAGACACACCCTCTCTTTTCTGCCTTACCCTACCCTCTTTTTTTATCTTTTTTGATAATATTCTTAGTTTAGATATTGAGATGAATTGCAATGAAGCAAAGCTTATTGTTTCAGAAGTTGAATCAAATAGACAACATGATTTAGACTACTAATTAGCAAGAAAACAAGTAAATAAACATGGATGATCATACAAATTGAATCTCTAGTGGTAGCAGTTACTGCTTTCAAAGTAAAATGGGTTAAATTGATTTGTCCTTAGATTGAACCAACATCAATCCTAAAATTAACAAGGGCATATATATATCTCATTCATTGTCCCTTACTTTTCTCCCTAGAACACTCAACCTCATGAGTGATTTCAGACCAGAGGATTTTTGTGTAAACAACAGTGCCAAATCTCATCATTTTGAACTTCATTAATCTATCAAATAGGGCTGCCCTTTAGCTCCTTCTCTTTATGTTTTGGTTGTCGATGGTTTTATCTATATTTTGGCTAGTTATGCTTCTATGGGTTTGGTGAAGGGTATTTATCTCCCTAATTCATACCATTAGATGATTAATGTGCACTTTGTAGATCATTCTTCTCTTACCCTTCAGGAGGAAGAGGATTCTATTAAAAATGCTATGGAATGCCTTGATATATTCTTCCTTGATTTTGGGTCTTCCATCTAATGGAAGGAAACTTAATGTTATTGCCAAAGTCTTTCTACCAAACCTACTTAGATGGATGGATTTCAATGGAAGTGGATCATTCTTGGAGTTTAGTTCAAATCTTAGGCATTCCCTTTGCTTTTAGAGCCTCACCTACTGACTTGTGATCTTATGTGGTTCAAAGGGTTGAGAAAAAAATATCCTTCTAGATTACTAGACCCTTGTCATTAGCATGAAAGTTTCAAATTTGTTTAAGTTGTTGGTTGCTACTCATGTCTAATACTTTTCTTACTAGGCTCCTTCTAATGATGTGTATGCTAAGTTGGAAAAAAAATTATGGGATTTTCTATAGTCCAATTCTTAAGGTCCTATAGGATTCCACAGATTTTTTTGGGACATTTGTTGTCGACCTAAAGAGGCAGGGGGACTTGGGTCTTATTGACATTAAACTGCAACTCTTACTCTTAGTGTCAAATAGATTATCATAGGTTTGGAAGGTGATGAAGTCTGGAAAATTTTGTTGAGACGTTGCATTTCCCAAGGTTGTTCTCTTGGTAGAAAGTCCTAACAAGGTATTGGTCTGAAAATCTTTCTCATTGATCTTGTTTCTATTCATATTGGAGGTAAACTTTTTATGAACAACATTTGGAAGGCTTGGGAATAGTTCAAACCTCACCTCATTTGGGTGGGGGAGGGTTTTTTAAATGGTCTCTCATTAAATTATCACTCCCTATGGTGGTCCCCAACACTCAATTTTCACAATGTTCCTTTTGCCATGGTCTCTTTGATCAATAGTTTGAGATTGTTTAAAAAGGGTATTAAAACCATTGGGGATTTATTCTGCAAGGCTAGTTGTGACTGGCTCCCTTGGAATCTTTTGAAGATTAATTTTAATCTTGATAATGAAATGCATAATCTATTCTTGAGATACAAAGTTGCATACTTGAGGAGTACTTACAAAAGATTGGTGTTACCTCCCTTATGCCCTAATGTAAGGACTGACATTGGCCTACAACTACACCCTTTTGTTGTTACTCTCCTCAACTGGGTTATAATCTATTGGCTCCTCAACACATTGACACTAAAACCCTCAATCATCAATGGAATCTTAGATCCCTTCATGTTGTATGTTCTATAAGGTTTGATACTATTTGGGATGCGCTCATCGAGCCTAAAAATGCCCATTTCCTTTTTTTGTATTCTCTATCAAGGTTTGTTTTTAGGCAACTGTCTCAAGCACATGGGGTTTTCAAATCCCATTTGCCTTGTGTGTCACCATCTAGAAACCTTTAAACATCTTTTCTAGTTTTGCCCTCATGCTTAGTCTGCTTGGAAATGAATTCCCACCCTCTTTAAGCCCTTTAGACCTAAATTCTTCACTTTAAAAAAGTTTCTCTTGGGGGACTTTGCCTTATTTGCTGCAAGATACAACATATTTTGGTAATTTTTTTGTTGACATTCTTTTTCAAATTTGAAAAACTAGAAACAATGCTTGTTTTAATCATGAAGAAATGGAAAGGAGATTTTATGTAACTAACAAAGTTTTTGTGATTTCTAAAGTTACCCTCTAGATCCAAATCCAAACTTATAAAGTTTGCCTTGAGCTTCATCATCTATAGGTCCTCGTGGATAATTGGGGGACCACTCCTTGTGCTATCAACCATGAACATCTAAATCCTTCATGCCACCGCTCTACCTTTCCTGGGCGTGGACATGGGTTTTGATGTCAATAATATCAAAGCTGAAGGTGCCCCTCTCCTTATTCTCACTATTCCTCCCCACATCATGGTGGGTTTGACAAGTCCAACAAATGTGGTGGTGGTGGCATCCCTCCATAGGATAAGTTCCCAAATTTGGCACTGGACATTTTCCCTCCAGGCAGGAATAAGCTAAGAAAAAAGAACATAATGATGGTTGGGATCCCTTACTTGTTTACAAAGATCCTCTTGCTCAGGGGGTGGGGATGAAACTTGTAGGAACCTCCACCTCCTCCACTTCCATTGGCCACCATGTCCGTTGTTGATTCTTAGTTGTTCCCTTGTTATTTGTGTTCTTATTATCCTTTTTATGGTTGATATGCAGTTCAGTTAGTATAACTTGTGGTTTGTGTGGCCTTGGATTGGCCCTTTTGTTAATTTACTCTATAACTGAGGATTTTTTAGCTCGATGTGACTTGGCCTTTGGGGTATGAATTTTCCACCCATCCTTTTTTGTATGACTAGTGATGTACTGTATTTTGTTATATTAATATAAGTGCATTTTTTAATCAAAAAATAGGCCACAGTCATAAAATCTGAGAATAGGGTCCCTTTTGTCTACTTTGATGTCCATAAATTAATCCCATGGGTTTCTCTTTCCTTCATTAGAGGGAGCTTTCTTAAGGTGGTCTTGTGACACTAGGGAGGTTTCATGTTCATCAAGTAACACAAACTAGTCTAATTTCCTCTTCTTGTTTATCTTAGGGTTTGACAGGGTGATAGTTTTTGTAGAAAAAATTATTTTACGAAAGCATAGAGAATTCGTACATACCATTATCCTCTATCGTTCACTATGATATATCACTTACAACTCATTCCTTCACCCATAGTTTCCACCAAATTCTTTGACACACATATTTTAAATTGCTATAATTCAATCTTTGCGAAGGGAATATATGAAATTACAATTATACATAGCTCCTATATTTGTTCGATAGAATTGAATCGTCAATGTGAGACATTAATGAAAACAAAGACATAAATTAAGTGGGTTGTATTTTAATAGTGAGAATAATAGTATAAAAGGTGTTATCTAACCATTCACCAAAATATAAATCTCAAATATATACCAAAAAAGATGAAATTGAGATTGTACCTCAAACAATTTTAACAATCATATACCAAATGATTGATTTGAATATTCATGCCTTCAACTACTAGTCCAAGATCAAACAACCAAGGACCAATTCATGATACTTGACCATCTATAATGTGTCAATGTAATTACAATGCAGAACCTATGGATTTATTCACAATATGTCATCACCTAAGCTCTATGATTTTCTATATGGGTCAACCTTCATGTTTTAAACAAATTCAGCTCTTCGAGAATGAGATCAAAGCCCTCTATGATGGTATGGAGGCCACCTGCCCAGATCTGGGTATTGGTTCGTCTAGTGGTGCCTTTCTAGAAGAACATGTACAGTAGATGTGCCGATTGCAAAGGCTGCGATGAGCTCGAGCGCTGATACAACTCCACCTCTGCTAGCAGACACAACTAAGAGCGTGCCAGAGCATTCTGTTGCTCCATTGGAAGTTGTAGATCCAGAACCACAAGTCCTAAGTATTCTAGAGTATTTTGATAGTGGCTACATGGATGAGTGCCACATACTTGCGCCATATGAAGAATTGACTGTTGCGCGAGACATTGTGAAGGTAGCCTTCAATAAGGTTAATGGTTGGCACGAATGGATGAAGGAACTCACCAAGGACTTGGATGCGCAAAAATCAGACAGAGTGCACTACACAGGCAACCGATATTGACCTTGAGGAATCTGAAGCTTCCCGGTTGAACTCATCACAAAAGACTCCTATCCTTCTTTATCTCTGATTTCTCCTTGATGCTACAAGCATGTTTAATTCGATCCATGAAGCTTTTAGTGCTTTTCAACAAACAGGAAAGAGGGTGGTGATTTAAGACGTGAGATACAATACATGTAGAAAACTAGTTCATGAGAATAGTACCATTTTTCCAATCCTTTGGTTTTAGTTTGAATTTTTCCCATGAAGATGTCTCTCTTTCCAGCCCCACATGCCATAGCATATCACTTTGATCCAATAACCCCATATTTAATTCTGAACTATGGATTCATAGACTTCCCAGGGTCATGCGGACTATATCATTAACCGTAGCTCCCTAACCTTCGTGTATATGCATGACTTGAACCATTGACGCCTAAGTTAGGCATGAACCATTGAAACCTAAGTTTTTTTAAAGTAGATTGACATTAGAAAAGAAAATGCATGGGTTTCAACACTTTGCCAGCAGAAATGGTAATAGGATACCCCATTAAAACCTCGAGGCATAAGAGAATTGTTCGTTGGTCATAAGGAGCCATAGGAAAACTTGAATGTTGGGTTACATCCCAAGATTACGTACTTATTCAACATAACCCCACTTTTCATACCATCTTGGTGATGGATTATGAGCTAATGCCTTTTTTTTCAGAGTATAGATTGATTTATTAGTTTTATTTTCTTTTTTAATTAGTTTATTTGTTAGATATGTGACAACAAATTTAAATTTTGAATTCTTTTACGATGCAATTTATAGCCCACTCTTTGATAAGGAAGATGTGGGGGGTAATGCCTCTCTACTATTGTCTCTCCCCTCAAAGCAAAAAATCGAGTTAAACTTCCGAATTCCACCAGATTCTATTTGTATAAGGAAAGTCCTAATAGTATTTTTCTACTCTATTTTAAGAAAGAGGAATCCTAGCAGTGTTTTACCAATTAAGCATATTTATCTTTGTAGAGTTCACATATAATATACACAAGTTCACATGTAATATGTTCATCTTGGAATTAATAAAGCTTGATATCTTACACCATGGACGTTTCTTTAGCTTGTTAAGGTTTTATCATGTAAATATTGTGTTTTGTTTCATGCATGTTGAGTATTTTATCTGTTTGATTATCTTTGTTATTGCATTCTATTATAATTTTGTTGTTGAACAGTGTGTGGTTTCCTAACAAGTGGTGTAAGAGTCAGGTTACTCTTATTTTACTGCAACTGTGTTTTAGATTTGGTGTTATTTTCTGTCACATCAAATGGTGAAAGTTACAAATGCAAAATTTGAGGTGGAGAAGTTTAATGGCAAGAACAACTTTGAGTTTTAGAAAATCAAAACACATGATGTGTTAGTGCAATAGGGTCTACACAAAGCCCTGGATGAAAAGGTAAAGAAACCTATGATGATGAATGATGATGACTGGGAAGAGATGGATACAAAAGTTCTTAGTATAATATGATTGTGTCTAGCAAATGAATTTCTTATCAACATAGCTAGAGAAAAGACTGCAACGGGCTTATGGACCATATTAGAAGCCCTGTACATGACAAAATCTATAAACAATTGTATTTAATTGAAGATTCAATTGTATACATTACAAATGAAAGCAGGTATGAAAATTGTTGATCGTTTAAATATTTTTCACACTCTATTATGCTATTTGACTAGTATTGGCATGAAAGGGATGATGAAAACAAGGCAGTCACCTTGTTAGGTAATTTGATGGATTATTGTGATCATATGGTAACTTCTATTAGCATCGATAATGTTGATGAGCTTAACTATGATTATGTTGTGAGAGCATTGTTCACTAAGGAGATGAGGAGAAAATCTAGTCTAGAGACTCCTATGTCTGAAGCTATGGTTGCTAGGGCAAGATCTAGAAAAAGAGAGAAAAGCTCTAGAGGCATATTTAGATTTAAGTTAGAAGTCAGGAAGAGTAAGACAAAGTGTTGGCACCATGGTAAAATAATATATCTTAAGAAGGATTGATGGAAAATAAAAGAAGGTGAAAAGAAGGAAGAATTTGTATACAAAGGGAAATGCAACAAATCTATTAAATCAATCCTATCTCGGAGAAGATAAATCTTACTTACACTTTCGATTATTGATACATTAGATATTTAGGGTCATGACCAAGATGGATCCACTAGATCTAGCCAAGAGATATCTTACCACAATAATATTATTAGAGAGGGTTCTAAACCCTCTAGTCAAGCAAAACTATGCAATAACCCCACTTAAGTCCTATGTTTTCATATTCACAAAAGTATAAATTACAAAAGCAAAGTATAATCTAGTGCTTACCAAAGATTATGGCATTAAGTGAAGGTAATAAACATAAAAAAAATAAACATGCATAGAAGATATATACTTATGTCAATGTGTACAAAATCATAATACATGGTAGAGAAGTACAAATGCTAATTTATCTACTCTTACAAAAGAGGAACAGAGTTAGGAATACTAATCTTTGAAGATAAACCCGATGCGCTTCAATCTCTCCTTTGGCCAAGGTGCTTCATAAGAGGTTGTTGTGGTATGTAAAGATGACAAAAATAAGTCAGCTTTAGGCTACACAACCTATCTATGCATTCAAAAGACTTCTCCACAAGACAAGATCCATATCTCCAAATAAAGTATTGAAACCTTAAGCTTTGATCTTCAAGTAAAATGGTGGATAAGCATATGCGTAATACATATTCTTCTTCTTCTCTTCCTAAATAAATGATGAAATGAATGTGGTTATATAGTTGGATCTAATCCTAATCATTTCAAAAAGTTTAGCCGACAGGGTCAACTCAATCAACTCTGTATCATTATTGACAAAAAAAATTAGGTCTTGGTCTAGGTTGGTCAGGGGCTGACCTAGACCCTAAATGAGTTTTGTCAATTATAGTACAGGGTCAATGGGGCTGACATTGTATCGTAAACTGTCAAAAAAGAGTTTATTCTAAGGAAGGCAAAAAATGATTAGAGGATGGTGAAAAAGAGGAGGCAAAGCTTAGGAGAGTGTTTTAAGGATATGGTTGTGTAGATAGCAAGTGGTAGTAAAGGGACAACAATCCTATGAAACATCAATGCTTTGCTCACCCCTTTCCCAATGCACCCCTTGAGGCATGTACTCAGAGAGATTGAGACTCGATGGATTCCTGCAAGAGAAAAAGCATCATTAATTGATAAAGTTTAAAATAATATATGTATATATTTGTCTCACTTGAAGCTCATCAAGTGTCACTTAAGTGAAACATGAGTGGTGCTTCAGAAAAATAACATAGAAACACACAAAGCTGACGCTGAATAAATTATAGTAAAGAGAAAAATGAGATAGATGAAAGGATAGAATTTAAAAACACATGCCTTTACTTACCTTAGTGATGTAGATAAAGAAGGAGATGCAAGAAATGTGAAGGTAGCCAATGTAGGGAACATTAGGAAAACCTATAGAAATAGTGAAAAAGAGAGAAAATTAAATTTTTTGCAACATATACATATAATAGGTGAAAATATTATCTACGATGTCAGTATTCTAGAACATTTTACGGTTCATAAAAAGATCTAGTAGAAACAAAGATATGATCAAAATATAAAATCTGGTAGTTAATATTTGAAAGGTAAATACTTTTGAATAGTAAATATAAATAGGGTGAAAAAGAATTCATTTTTTATTTTTAATATTCTAAGAAAACAAAGCTTTGAGAAACGTAGTTTGAGACTAGAGAGCCATCATGGTGAGAAGACAATTGAGATAGGGAGGATGCATAGTGGCCACAACGAGTGCAACACAGGTAGGCAATTATGAATTTCAAATTTTTGAATATTTTTATTTGAAAATTGAGCTAAATATAGAAAATTGATTGGTAGGCAAAATCTAGGCACCAGAATGATCCCTAAGAATTTTTTAGGTAAACTAAGGGTAGAATAGGGTATTGGGTAGGATGAAGTTGGACCAATAAGTTTCTAAGGTATTTATGGTAAATGGTCAAAAAGTCATCACTGTGGAAGAAAAGAGTTGACTTGGTTAACTTAGTCATTAAAGTGAGCTAAAAAGATAAGGTCGACTACGTAACAGTGCACTGATTTAATATGCTAATAGGTGGCCGACTATGTAACAGTGGGCTGACTTAGTTGGTAGAGAGAACAAGGCCAACTTATTTTTTTGGATAGGGTTGATGTAGTATCACAAAATGAGGCTACTTGTGTATGATAGGACCAATATAGTATACTCAAAAAATAATATGGTTGATGTAATATTGAATAGGTTGATCTAGTTGGAAATGGAAAGCGCTGATTTAGTATTGCAAATAAGATACATGTCCAATTTAGTATTAAAAGGGTCAATTCTATAGAAAATTTAGGAACATGAAAAACTGAATAAAACCAATTAATTTAAGTAGTTAATTTGTGAATTTTTAAGGATGTATTGTGAATTAATTTATGACATGGAGATATGATATATCTTTTATTGTTTGATATTTTTAGAGACATCAGAGTTATTGGTGCTTGATAGATGCATCATGGATATCAGATCTACTGGATTGATTGACTAACATGGACAAAGTGCAACTAGTTACATTAGATTTTGGAGGTATTATGGAGATGAGGTGGATCCCGATTATTGTTGATCTTGTTGTCCTATTCTTTGGATCATAAGAATGGTTGATCAACACTTTTTGATGGGTGGTGGATGGGGATACCATTGAGTTTGGTATCATATTAAAAGATGCCCATGCTTTGTAGGGACTATCGATAGGAGGGACACCGATAATCACTGGGACATTGGATGATCTTGAGTAAAGGCAAGCACTAGCCTGATGGGTGACATGCTCAGACAGGATATACCCTAGATTGATGGTGAACTTGTTTGATGTGGCTATTGTGAAGATTCTAGATATCCAAAAGGCTATGATAGGTCTTGTGACAACATGAGTGCTATGTCACGAGTCTAATGACAATGTACTACTATACGTGATAACCTTGTGTCAGTCCATATTATATTAGGGGGCACTCTACAACTTTGGGGTTGTCATCTGGGTCCAAATCATGCATGAAATGTATGGGATGTTGTCCAAAGAGTAGAAGACCATGGGGCCCATTGTTTTATTTAGTGCCTAGATATATGAGAGGTTCCCTATATATCAACTAGTTGGGTTACCCCATGTGGTCGATGATAGGTTATCTTAGGTCATGTGATAGAGGTAGGACCATGTAGCCCAAGGTGTGCCCCATGTGATAGCATTGTAGATTATCACAAGAGGGGAGATCGTTTGGCAGCCCTATTCATACATCATTATTATATGGCTTAGTTGGTTAACCATTACTAAAGGATTGTCATGGGTGAGGATCATAGGCCACCACACCTCGTGGATAGAGCTACATCTGGTGGCATTTTTGCCAAGGTAATTCAAAATTCCACACCTAACAACCTTCTAGTAGTGCCTACTTATTGGGCACAACATGCTAGAGAGCTGAGGGGGAGAGGAGGAGGAGTACCAGTGGAGATACCAGTGATTAAGCCATGACATGTTATACCATGGACTAGTCAAGCATGACAGTAGGGGATAGTGGGAGGAGATGACATGGATGTGGATTTAACCCACAACAAGCACCATAATAAGCACTGTGGAAACAACAATAACAATGACCATCCTAGCCACACTGTAAATGGAGGCACCATCAGTGAGAGCAGGCGTAGGCACAAGCAACAATGCAGGAGGACCAATAACCACTCCAGGACATAGCTAGTCTACAGGGGTACATCTCAGGAGAGAATCACAACGTGCTCGAGTAGTGACTCTTAGCTTTACACTAGTGTGGAAGTCACCTATGGAGGAGGCATTTGGCAAATGAGCGAATATAGATATTTTGCTCAGTGGACAAGCAAATGGGGAGACGATGATTGGTGACACCAACACTGATGAGAAATGTTGTAATTTTGAATTAAAATTTGATATAGGACACTAGTTGTATTGTATTATAGTAGATAGATAGATTTTTAGATATATATGTGATATAATGTCCATCCAATTTGGGTTCTGCAGATCATGTGATGGAGGAGATCATATAGGGATCTCTAGTTATGGATGCACACCATGACATTTTGGACGAGGTGCTAACTCCATATGACCCCACCACACTGGATGATCTTGTGGTTCTATTTTCCCCAGACCAGGTAGGCTAGTTTAGATTAGTGGGGGAGGTTGTGAGGCAATTGCTGGTATGCAAAGATGGATTACAACCATCGACAGGGGTGGGAGAGGGAGAGGCATAGGCTTGGCAGGCCTTGGCTCAAAAGAGAGTGGTGCAATGGCTACCACTATCTAGTTTGGATAGGTGTAGGCCTAGGTGGCCAATCTATAGTGACATTTAGCAAGTTTTAGATCCTAGACTGCCGCATTACAGCGTATCATTCAGAGGAGACAATCCTAGGTATCTATGGGTAGCGTGGCTAGGCCACAATATAGACAAAATGGAGCTCAACCTTAGAGCTGAAGCTATTTTGTATTTTATGCATTGCATTATATATATATATATATATATATATATATATATATATATATATATATATATTGATCTCATGAGTTGTATTTGGTTGTGGATGTTGATGCATGGATATATTTATTTCTAACATATGTATTTAGCTTTTGTTGTATATGTTATAGGAAATATATGTTGAATGTTTTATTTTTTAACATTATGTGATACACATGCATGGTTAAAAATAAAAAATCAAACATGAATTGGAAAAGTATAAGTAATCAGAAACAAATACACTACACACTATATCATGATGGAAAATGTGTAATAACAAAAGATGACTATCTATAATAAACCAATGATGGTAAAAGGGTAACAAATGTGTTTAAACCATGTAAAAGAGTTTGCACCAAATTAAAACAAGTAAAATCATACTATATCACTTTGGGAAGTATGAAAGTAATGAAAAAAATAGAAAGCACGTGAAAACCAAATGGTATAAAATCAAAACAATTAAGTCAATCAATCATACTAAATCATATTGTAAAGTATAAAAGAGAAGATGAAATTGAAGAAATGGACTTAAATTGATCACACTAATTCGAACTAAGAAGTATACAAAAATTTAACAAAATGGTTGTAAGCATACATGTGTTGGAGTGGACGTGTTCACACTGGCTAGTGGTTTGGGCTTTTACCAAACCAATTTTGTTTCTAGCCATGTTCACACTCACTTAGGAGTTAAACTTGTTTTGAGAGTTTGTCATATGGTTTGTTGTGAGAAATATTTATAGAAACCAATTTTGGTTGTGTAAAATATTTCAATCCACCTATTGTTAGCTTCTGCAACAAATTATTTATTGTACAGAGCAAAACTTCCTTGCCTATTTCTTAGGCACTTCTTATGTTTCTCTTAGAGCGATGAGAGAGAAAGCCTACGGATTATATTATTGACCTCGAGGAAATAATGAAGAGACTAACTTGTGCATGATATTTGTATCTCTACATAATATTTGTGATGGATTTGTTGAAGCTATGGTACTAGCATGCAGGGGTGATCCTACAAATGTATGAATGCATAGTGAATTCTATCATGGTATCAGATCAGGGCCATGCATCCATTGCTCAATGACTTGTCTCTCTCTATGCAAGGGCTATTTAGCATTTTCTAGATGTACATTATTGGTTTTTACATTTATGTATTTTTGTGTGCAGGCCGTACTAGTTTTAAAGGCTACTTTTGGTTAGGTCATACAGTTTTTGACTCTGTTAAAAGGACTCAAAAATACTAAATATTGGCATTTGACATAAATCAACATCAGGGCTTTGTTTGGACCTAGGAATCTCACGTTTGGATTGATTTGCATTTGGATCCTATTTTTTGGGTTTCAGTTTTGCATCATCTTGCATCATTGCATCAGTCTAGTTCTGTATACTGAGATTCAATATTGGTTGCATTAAACTCATTTTTAATCGGTATGGGCTAGCATTTGCACCCAAAAATGTGTACACCTGTACTAGCTTTGCTTTAAATGTGTTGATATTGCTTATCTCTACCGTTCATTACATTGAACTATCATTGCAGTTACAATGTCATCCAACCTTGTGGCTGCACGAGATCTTTGCATAGTGTAAGGGTTTGCGCCTCAGAACTCATCTCACCACCCAACGCACAAACCCAACGCACATTGCCTTTGCATTTGGTGTCCCTCAAAAATATTTGAATAGCAGTCTAGTTCATGTATTGGTTTGTCTCTCTACATACAAATCTTCACTTCCATTAGGTACCACTGATCTGTCGCCCTTCCACTCGACCCTGTCGTTCTTGGTCTCGCCACTTCTCTTGTAATTTGTAGCATGTGTCGCTAATATAGAGATCCTATCTCTAAAATGACAAAATAAGCTTTTATTGGGCCATGATATTTTCTCAAAAAGGCAGTCTATTTTATCCGATCAGATCAATGAGAATAGCTAAAGATAATGTTATTGTAGGTATACGATCTTTTCTTCATTGATAATTTGCTACAGGTTTCAAAACCTTCTGGGTCGTTTAGTTCGTCATCATCTATCCTCTTTGAATTTGGTGAGTTGAACAGACTCTGCTTTGATTCGAAAGAATTTTTTGGATCGACATTTCAAACATTCAACATTTCCATCCTTCAAATAGTTTTTCTAGCTCGACGGTCACTCCTCTAATAGTCTTCCAAACCGTCAAACTCCATGGCATAGTCATATTCACTCCACTCGACAACTGCATCCAAATTTGATCCACAACTGGACACCTCGCCAACAGTCCTTCAATCATCGTGTTGCCCCCACACATTAGTCACACTCTAATAGGCGTGGGTTAGTTAATTTACAAGATTTTTACTAAAATCTTCTCCAAGATTTGAGCCCCATGTTCTTAACCAGTTGGTTTATATAGTTTATATTGTTTGATGAGGTCCCTTCACCTCCACATGCTCCTCTTTCTTCTCCTTCCTCTCAGAGTGAGGATTCTTATGATGGTGACATTATTTCTCCACCATCTTTTCTTGTTTGTAAGGATGAGATTCTTGATGGTGATTTGCATGAGGACTCTTTGGAATCTCCATCTCCTATTAGTTCTTGTCTTCTTTCAATTATCAGTGAGGACATATTTTTTGAGGATGAGACATACCACCTCTTGCTACTACTCATGTTGTAGATTTGATTATTGATGGTCACTTGGATGAGGTATCTTCACCTTCTCCACCTACTGATGCATATTTTGATATAGTAGTTTTTGCTCCTATTTTTGATTTTGGTATGATTGTTGACAGTACCCTACCAAGTCCTAAGCAACCCATTGATCATATGGCCTCTTTTCTAGCAATTCAAGAAGAAAATAAGAAATTCATGATGCAAAATTCTCTTTTGCACTCCCTGGCTCATGAAAAGGATGCCCTCATATGTTCTGTGTAGAAGAAACTCATTGGCATAAAACATTAGTATAATACCCCATCATGTACTAAATATGGTATGCATCCACTTCATGCACTTTTACAATATGATCTACCAAATTCTAAGCAGCCCATTGTTAATGTTGCTCCTATTATTGCAGATAATAATTATATGCATACTATTGTAACACACTCTGAACATCCCATTATAGTTCCACCTTCACATATGCCTACTTATTTTGACCAGCATACCACTTGCTTTGGATCCTACATGATTCATACCATGGGACACACTACGAGACTTACGGGCATTGGGAAATGTCTTTAGGGAATTGCTCACCCTATTCAGCTTGTTGTGTGGATTGATTGACACGGCCTTGGTTATGATGCATGTGCTTCATATTCATTGGGATATGCTGATAGAGCTTGATATTTTGTTCACTCCACTCTTTGTGAGGATTATGAGCTATATATGGGCTCTTCTACACCTTCACTCAGGGATGAGAAACCTGAGACTAATTTAATCAAACATGATCTACCTGGCACTTCTTTGTATGTTACCTTGAATTCTTCTACTATGGATTTTTCACCTACTCATATGCAAACATCTTCATCCACCATTTGTGTTCATTTGGGGTGTATTTTTAATCATTCTTGGTAGTGTCCACAATGTTCTTTGAGAGAAATCTATAGGCGAGGTTCCTCTACCACTCAGCTTCTTTGACTGCACATTGCTCCTCTTGCCTATTGATGTTCCTTGGTTATTTGAGCTCCTTGGTGGGCTAATGTGTTTTTTGGAGCCTTCATCTCTCATTTCATAGATGTCATCTACTACACATTGAATGCATTGTGGAATTTCATGCGTCACTTGATGATATTATTATTATATGAGATCTTTATTTGTAATCATATTGAGAGTCATGGAACTTTTTTCATGTTTATATGCTCTATATTGAGCACTTTACTATTTAGTTGTTAACTATCCCATCACCACCACAAACATATTATTGATATATTTGTATATGTACCTTTGATGATAGTCTCTTTTAGATTTTTTGTGGAGTTTGATCTTCCTCTAAAAAATAGCTAGTTTGGTTCAACCTAGTGTCAGCATTTCAGTGTTTTGTAGTGGGATTGGCCCACTCATATAGATATGTTTTTTGAGGTAGTTGATTGAGTACATCTTTTGTTTGATGGGATCATTCCATCGAGTGTACCTACTACAAGTTTGTGTTAAGATTTTGAGTCATACTTCTTGGGATGCCTTGTAACATATGTTCTCTTCTTCACTCTCATTTTGGTTCTACTAGTTTTTGGGTATCTTATAGTGATACATTTCATCCATAGTAACTCTTTTTCCTCAGTTTATGATCAATATTTTTTATAGAGTGAGACTTGTACAGAATACTAGTTCCTATTTGACATAGCAGTTACATCAACTTGACTTCCATGTATTCTGGTAAGATGGATTGGTTACCATAGGGACACTTTATATTTCACTATGATTTGTACATGAGTACCTGATCAGACCTAATTATCGGGACCCATTAGTCTCTTTCGTTTCTTTTTTCTCACTCCCTATTCTATGTTTAAGTGAGTGTGTTGGAGTGGATGTGTTCACACTGGTTAGTGGTTTGGGATTTTACCAAACCAATTTTTTTTCTAGTTGTGTTCACACTTCCTAAGGAGTTAAGCTTGTTTTGGGAGTTTTTTATATGGTTTATTGTGAAAAATATTTGCACAAACCAATTTTGGTTGTGTAAAATTTTTCATTCCACCTATTATTATCTTTTACAACAAATTATTTATTGCATGGAACAAAACTTTCTTGCCTATTTATTAATCACTCATGCTTCTCGTAGACCGATGAGAGAGAAATCCTACAGATTATATTATTGACCTTGAGAAAATAATGAAGAGACTGACTTTTGCATGATATTTATATCTGTACATAATATCTATGATGGCTTTGTTGAATCTATGGTAATGGCATGTAGGAGTGATCCTGCAAACGTATGATTGAATATTGCATTTTATTAACATGCAATCAGAAAATAAGAAGATAAAAGTGAAAGATTAATGAAGTAAGCATAAAGCATACTATATCAAGATGAGATGCATATCAATGACGTGTAACTCATAAGCAATAATAATTTATCTCAATTTTGACACATGTAATTTTATTATGACTTGGATATTGAAAAAAATTGTGAGGAAGGTCTGGTCCTATCCATGGTCTTACATTGCAACTCACTAAGGGAACACTAATGAAGGAAAAAAAATTATGAGAATGATGTTTTAAAAGGTGGTTGTAATGTGGTAATTTGAGAGGAAGGCCTGGTCCTACCCATGGTCTTACAATGTAACTCACAAATGAGATCCCTAGGGAGATGATCAGTTAACAAAGCAACATTTCTCAAAGAAAAATATTATGAATATTTTAAATGAAGGAGGGAATGTAAAAATCACAATGTAGGCATCATCATAAGACCTTAGCAAACATGAGGCACACTAAGGACAAAAAATACACTAAGTGGCTAGTGACCATCAATATACAAAGGATACCCACTCATAATAAGCACAATGTTGTATATGCAAATAAGTGAGATAATAATATTGACTCATCTTAGTTGTATTAATAAGAAAATTAAAATGGACCTACCTTCCCACAACATGTTCACCCTTCCTCAAGACCTCTTACAGAGCTGTTGATCTACTATGAAGATTGGGTACTTATGTGAGAAAGTAGGTAGCACTAAAGATTTTTTTTTTAAATTCTCCTTTTCCAATTTACTGGCCTACTACACCCCAATGGAACTCAACTCTATCATGAGGCCAACTATGGAGTTTGAGCTTCAAATAGAAAGAAAGATATTTTCTTTAAATTGTGTCTTTTAGTGTGATTTAACTTTTGAATTTTGAATGTTGCCTTTTATATCATTGCCTTTTGTTAAATGATTTGGCTGTTAAATTATTATGGCTTTTAAGATTCCTCCTCTGTATGGATTTGAAATAACCAACATAAGGGATACAAGTGATACACACAAATGAGTTTTATACTTTGGCTAAAGAAAGCTAGGTATCCAAAGACATGACTCACTAAAACACTTAGGCATGCCTATGAACTAGTATGTTATCTCAAGTTCCAACCATGTGTATGCTTAGTTTGTGAAAGGAAAGAAGGGAATAAAGGGAGATCCAAAGTGGACAAGTAAGATAGAGAATTAAAATGAGATGACTTGTTTGTGAACTAATCACTTTGTAAAAAAGAATTACTAATGGGAGCCAGGTTTGTATAACCAAGTGACAATAATTATCCATGTTAGATGAGATAAGGTAGCAAACAATCATGAGAAAAGATAAATACATGCATGAAAAATAAATGAACTCATGATTATAAGCATATAAAAAAATCCATAAGAATGCAAATGAAAAAAATGAAACCATATACAACACATAATGCAAAGTATAAATATCCATGTAAGATAGATAAGTGAAGCTAAATTTGACATAGAGTCAAATGTTATAATATATAGATAAAAGTGGATTGCAAGCCGAATCCAAAAATCATAATAAAGATGAAAGTGAAAGAACACCATGTTGTGTTCACAAATATTGATAAATCTATCCACATATAATATCCATAACATTTGATATGTATCTATGAAGTTGGGCTCTAACTACAGTGAGAGTCTCATTGATCCTTAGGGAAAGCTATGAAATGACCTCTCGTCGAATCTCCTCTATAGAAAATCTAGGTATAGTGAAAGGATCATGCTCATGAGGTCCCTCATGCATAGTGTTACATCATGATTCTTCACTAGGAAATGATTATTCATTGGGCAAATTATTTGACTATTCATGGATATTTATAGTTGACACATCTGATTGAGTTATATTTCTGGACTAAGTTTTGAGATATATGTTGTTATGGGATAGTAAGATATTGCTTAGGTACATGTTTTCACTGCTATGAGTTAATTCTAGTGTGTGTTTACATTATGAACATGTGAATATGTTATTTCAGTTATATTTTATGTTTATGGTTATCATGATGATATGATCTAACTACCTATTTTATTGTGAGGTTAATGCAGGAGAACCCATCCCTCAGAGTGTGTCAGAGGGAGAGAATCATCGAAGAGGGTGATATAGATGGAAACATTTGAGGATGACATATAATTAGCGAGAACCATACACACACCATAATAGTTAACACATGTTAGAAGGCATTAAAAATGGTTTGCACATGGTGTGTTTATTTCTACTTGCTTTAGAAAGTCATTTTTTATGGTTTACAAGTATGGTTTGAATAACATAATGAATTAATTTTGTGTATTTGATACATTTTATCATTAAATCTAGTGAAAACATTTTTAGGATGATTAGATTTAAAATTCTAGAATTATTGATTGTCAAAATTATCATTAAAACTTGTAACAATAAAGGATATTAATTAAATTATTGAATTATATATTTTCTGTATTTTATGTTAAAATAGATAAAAATGAAAAAAAAAAAAAGACAATAAAAAATAAAAGGAAAGTAAAGATTAAATTTAAAAAATAAAGAAGAATCAAATATAATATATATATATATATATATATAAAATAAAAATAAAAATCCTTAAAGTAAAAAGGACTACGCTTTGTTTCATATAATAGATTTGCTTGTTTAGTGGAAGGAGGAAAGTGGAGAAGGGAAGCATGGAGAGAAGGTGAAAGAGATCAATTCAAACAATAGTCCTTCGGATCGTACCATTGTAGGCACTTTTGCCAGGTATAAGAAGCCATTAAAATTATGTATAGAATTTAGTAAAATTTATGTCTAAAATATGTATATATTGAAATCATCTTGCTATTTTTAACTTGTATAATATTTTTGAGTCACTGGAATAATATAGAGTCCCTTTATAGTTCACTAGAATAACTATTAATTTAATCTATACATATTTTAATGCAAGACCATGTTGCCTAGGATTCGCTACACTGATATTAGTGGCGTCACTATATATATCTTAAATTCAACCTTTATATGAGGGGTCAAGATTCCAAATTGAAATTAAAATTTTTGTAACATAATTGAATTAATTAGTCTTGCTTGCTCAATCATCTATCAATGGTCAGCCAATGGCCTAGGAAGGAAGCTGATAGATTGGAGTTGATATGTGGAGCCACCTCTTGGCCTTGCAACATCAATAAGTACTTGGATATCTCCAACTGTGTGATGGTGATAGAACTAAACTATCTTTTACATTCCATCAGGCAAACTAATATGAATGGATGTCCATGTCTTTCTCACATACACTGCAAAACCACTCGAAGATCGATTTCTACCCGATTGTGAAGTTGAGGGAATAGTGGGATCAAGAAATGATGAGCTTGAACTACCCAATGTCCTTCTCGTACCTTAAAACTACATGTATTTTGTTGTTTATAAATTACCATAAAATCCAAATCTGTAACATATTTAAGGTCTTGTATAGTTTTAAAATTACAACCTTAAATTCAGCCTTAATACATATAAATTGTGTGCTACATATTCCATGTCATAGTAATTATATAATATTTAGTAGGCGTTGCTAAATAAACATGACTTTAAAGCCATTATTGAGTCATTGTACTTTTCCTTTGGGTCATAATATTTTATTTTGAGATTATGTTAAACAAATGGGTCACTGCATATTTAGTTTTCAATTATGATATGTGTATAATGAGTATTTTTAGATAACAATAGACAATATTGGCATCGTTGTATAGTGAGCATTGTTAGATAACAATAGACAATATTGATGTCCTTAATAAGGCATTTAGTATATAAAAGCTTGATTATATTTAATACTTGTTGAAAATAGGAAAAAAATCTAGTATATAATATAGTCCAAATGCCAAGTAGGGTAGATATATGTTTAGAAGAATATATAGGTTTTAAATAGCAAATCAGTCATAAAGATGGAAGTCTAAAATTATATGATTGTTGATATAGCCTCAACCCAAAAAGAATTAGGTAAACCCTTTGCCTTTAACATGTTCCTTGCCATATCTTGGATGGTCCTATTCTTCATCTTAGCCACACCATTTTGTTGTCGTATATACTTAATTGTAAATTAATTTGCATGGTAGTTTGCTTTATTAAGTGTGGAAATGTGATATCAGTTAACTTAGGTTTATTAAAAAATTTGGTAATATTAAGCTAATGATATTGAATTAAGAACACATATACATTTTGGATGTGTATGAACTTGAAATTGAGTACATAGTGAAACATGAATGGGAGTTATGAATAATGGTCAACGGATTTGATGATCCTTTTACAAAATATAAATTTGATAGTTGAATTAAAAAAGACCATAATTATAACTTATCGGAAACCTAAAAATAGTATTCATCAAGGCATGACGAGTATACAATGTGGTCTTTCATTACTTTGTGATAGACATGATATGCTTATTATATAGCTTGGGGTACAAAACTTGTTGTATAGATGTAAAACTATGAAACTCTATATTGATGTTTACATAAAAAAAAACTTAGATATACTCTTATTTACTAGTTTATCTTTGAATAAAGGGGTGTGATTTTATAACTATAGTTACTTAGATGATTATAAACTATAAAACTATGCTTAATAGAGATTATGTTTTATGTGCATACCAACACTATTATAGAGGATCTTATCATATGTTTTGACTCAGATGGTTAATATGAATCATATTCAGTCAAGTATAATAGAAATTATGAGATAATTGACACTTTTAAACCATATTTGTATATATTTATATTTACAGGCAACATTACCACCTGAAAAATCTGAGTTTAGGGAGAATATAACATATAAAAATTGGTCACAAGAACCAAGAATTGTGAAACTATGTAAAAAAAGTCCTAGTCTCCTAACCTAGCATTTAATGATAGATGCATATTTATAACTTTGCATGGGTCTTTATTATCTTGGAATAAGTTGTGTGATTTGAGATTTTCAATTAGAATTATAATGACTATATGGAACTCTTGATTAAAAGTTTAAATAAACAGTAGTTTAGTATTTTACATAGCATTGAAATAACTACATGTGGTGCATAATATACAAGTGCTTGTACATAGAAATTGTACATATAGTTTAATATACAATTTGAGTAAATCATTAAGTTTATTAAAAACCAAAAACTATAATACTTTAGAACAATCTCCTAAAAATGAAATGAGTCGTTGAAATGAATGTTATAATGTTATGAGTTCTCTGCAAATGATTGAATTGATTGTTAGCATTTTGTATTGAATACTTGTGTACGATACATATTATGAGAGCATTAATATGTATAAATGGTTGGTTATATTTAACATATAATTGTTCATCATGATACGCACTTATAAGTTACATTTTTTTTAATGTTAGTATGTAGATTAAACTTAAGGTATATCTAGATGGTATAAACCTGTACTTTCTTGATTTTTATTATATATTTGAGTCATTTGATTTTTAAAATCATAAGTTTGGTTATGTGTATTTATGTAGTTACGAACTATGATAGTATGAGATATTATAGAGTCCTATAGTGTAAATATATGTTAATCTTGGATGTTATATATTGTAATTTTTATGTCTAAAATCACACCTACATTTGATTGATTTAATGTAGGCATGATGGTTATTACTATAAATTAAATATTTTGTGATAGTTGGTAGGACTTTGTGTATGTGTGCGTATAAACTTGGGAGTGTAGTATATACTAAGTTAGTATGTTATTGTGTTCCATGAGAACTATACCTCATTTTGTTATGTTTATATGCTTAAAAAGAAGCTTATGTTTTCATGCATTTAAGACTATTTTATATGACTGATTGCAAAAAATTAGTAGTTATGCTCTAGAATACTAGACTATGATAATATGAGTTATCATAAGAAGTATTATGTTAGAAAACTAATTATGGTAGTAAAAATTTGTAGTTAAATATATATTTACCTAGATGGTATAAACTATAATCATTATTTCTAGTATGAGATGGAAAATAATATAAGATTCATTCATACATTTGATGAAATAAATGTATATTTTAGTTACTCTGATGTTTAACATGTTATATGATGTGTTTGCTAGTATGATGTGAATTATATGAATCTTGTGGTTGAATTGTATTTAATCAATATACATTGATGATATAGAGTAAGGAGTGAGATGGGATTCACCGGCTTATTAATATCACAATGATAGATGAAGGCAATCCGATCAAGTGGTGTATATGAATTTGATTGATCTACAAATCGTTATTATTTATTTTTTATAAAACTTTAGGCCAAAGTATGTTTAGTGAGACATTATCATTTTATGAGTATGATTTACATGTTTGTACAATAGCTTACAATAGAATGATTTTTTATGATATACTGCATGTTTAGTTTAAAAATCATATAACACATGGGTACTTGTTTATCTCTCTAGATTTCCACACTGTCACTATCTACTCATCTATAAAGGGAGGGCTATTTTTTAATGGGATTAGTGTGGAGGATAATTGGTCTGTGGTTAGTTTATAAAAGTGTTCAGATGATGCTATCCCTCCCCACAATAATACTACTTATAAGGATGACACTTGAAATTGCCATAGATACTTGAGTTTGAGAACTATGCTCCAGGAGAGCCATGTCTCTTATATGTACATTGTATTTTATTGTACTTATTATTGAATATGGTCATGGGAGTTGTAATTAATTATTATTTTATATTGACAGTGGTGGTTTTAGACTTGTATCAGTTGTGGTTGAGTTAATATAATTACTTTTTATACTTATGTTATGATGTGCTCTCATGATATTAGAGATCAGTGATATGTGATTTATTATGCTTGTTTGTTGTATCACGCTTTGATTATTTCATATGATCTTCATAGATTCTCATTGTGTAATCTTTTTTGGTATATTTGTTTAATTAAAAAGAATCACACATTTCTAATTGACCCCAAAGAGGTTGTTACATATGGTATCAGAGCTATGGCTCAAACTTTAGAACCTAATGAGTCTATTAGCATTTTCATGTTTTTATGTTCACCAATGTGAACCTAGTAACATGAAGTATTGCACTAGTATTTTGGATTTATAGCACCTTAGTGTAGAACCATGTTACATCATAATTGGAGTTTTGAGACATTCATGAAATGTGCTTGGGGAACATTGAGTATGTGTCTTAGGAGCCCTCATACACTTTTGAGTTATGTAGGGGATTGGTTTATCAAGTGACCTAGTGTTGATGGATGTATACAGGGTTTGGATAGGTAATTACATAGCATAGCTCAGGAGTTATGAAGAAGAGATTTCTACCATAGTTTGATCACCTCAAGTGTGATTACATCCTTTTTGGTAATCAAGTCACCTTCATGATTTGTGTTCTATGTTGTGAGTGTTTTATAAGCACAGGATGCTTCTAACTTAAATATATGTGCTTAGTTTTTAGTCTTATGTTCACTAATCCTAGAAATGGAAAATATTATAAGACCAATTTTAGTTTTGGTACCACCTAATATTGTGAGAATTTTCTTATTGTAGAGTGTTTCTATCTTAGTTGGGAATTCCTATGTGTTAGGAGTTTGTTTAAGGATTATCACCCTTAAGTTATGTGGTTTAGAAAGGAGTGCCATCTCTCTTAGTTATATTAGAGGTGAGTTGTTATTATCTTATTCCCATTTGACATCATTATAAGTTACTGAGAGGAATCATATTTTCATGATGTTGATTTAGTGTTCTCTTAAATGAAAACTTGTTTTTGAAATGTTGTTTGACTATATTCCCTTAAAGTCTATGGGGGAATATAATATACTTCTTATTGAGAGAGAATTTTTAGGATATGATGGATTGGTACATCTTGCAGTTAGTATCTTCTCCCGATTATGGAAATAGATTATGATACCATACTTACAAATTTGGTAAGTAGGTAGTATTTTGGCAACATTGAGTTACGGTGTTTTCTTTTTACCTTGTGAGAGTTTGTAGGATTTTTTGAGATGAGAGTTCTCTACCTTTCACCTGTGACTCTTTAGGGTCACTAATTTATCTAACTTGTGATTTTGTATCACGTGGAGTGGAAAACCTTGAATTATGTATTAAATTCTAGATTAAGAATTATAAGTTGACTATAATTATGAATTATTACCCTTTATTAGATTGATATTGTTATATTTTTGGCTTTAAACATGTTATTTTGAAGATTTATTTTTGTACCTTTCACCAGAAGCTAGTGGGGTATAGGATGTGTGAAACATCTTATCAATCTAGGGGTTGAGATAAATTTTTAACTTATTGTGTGCTAGTCGAGCAAGTAGAGAGACAATGTCTTGCGTGTTCATTTATAAGGTTGTAAGGATGGTGTGATCCTTGGATTTTGTATATAATGTTAATTTTAACATTATATCTTTTAACTATGAGTATAACACTATAGTTTATGCTATGAAATATGATACTAGTTATGTTTAGCTAGTGACAACTTAATACAATTATGGACCGATTGTATGATTTCTCTTGTATGTATGTTGATACATCTATAATCACTTAACATATAACATTGATTTGTTAGCATAGAATTGTGATTTATTAAACCTTATACACATTCTAGAGATTATTAGGTCATGAAGGCCTAATGAAAGAGTGGTGAATTAGGAATGTGAGTAATAAGCGATATGAGTGGATCCTACTTAGCCTCATATTGACTGGGTAGTTACTGAGTTTAGATGTGATAGAAGGACTTGTTGCATCCAAGATTTGATAGATGGATTTATCAAATTCAGTCATATGGCTATATGCATATATACGGTGCAATATTTATTCCTTAATTTGGTATACATTAGAAATTTAGTATTTTCAATTCTTATTTATCGTCATACTTGTTAGGAGCTCTGTAGAGTAGTGACAATAATGACATGTTATACTTACTAGGAGACACATGGGGTAGCGATAATATTAAATTATATACATCATTCTTACCAGGTTTCCTAATTAATTTTTTCCAGATTGAGAAAAACACTCTTTAGGCTAGAGAGATGTGCAAATGGGTTAGAAGATTTTGTGAAACCCTCCCTGATCATTTTTTTTTAACTTGTATGATAATCTTATGTGCTCTTGGGAAGTCAGTGAAACTTTCACTTAGACATGTGGGACATTTCAAAGAAAAAGAAGTGGTCAGTTATATAGTATATAGGCCTTTCTTCATGGTTATGGACCACAAAGTGGTCATGACAGAATCAATCAGAGTAAGTAATACTTGAAAACTATGTCTTCATAATTGAAAGATGTCACAGAGCAAGATTTTATGGGATCAATACTCTGAGAATAGTACAACTTGAGAGAAGTTCAATGATTTCTATTGGTAATTTCGCATTTATTTACTTGGATTTATACTTTATTTTATGTTAAATAACAATTTTAATTTAAAATTTATATTTGATAAAAGTTATCCAAGATGATGACTAACTTTAGGGGGGAAGGATCTTATATCCTGATTCCTTGTTAAATTAAGTATTTGACTATTCGTGGATATTTATAGTTGACACATTTGATTGGGTTATATTTTTGGACTAATATTTGAGATATATGTTGTTATGAGACAATATGATATTGCTTAGGTACATGTTTGTATTGTTGTGAGTTAGTTGTAGTGTGTGTTTACATTACGAATATGTGGATGTGTTATTTTAGTTATATTTTATGCTATATGGTTATCATGATGATATGATCTAACTACATATTTTGTTGTGTGATTGACATAAAAAATTCATCTCTTAGAGTATGCCAGAGGGAGAGCATCATCTAAGAGGGTGACGTAGATAAAAATGTTAGAGGACGATAGAAAATTGGCAAGAACCTTACACACACCAAAATAGTTAACACATGTTAGAATGCATTAAAAATAGTTTGCACATGGTATGTTTATTTATACTTACTTTGGAAAGTCAATTTTTATAGTTTACAAGTATAGTTTGAATAACATAATAAATTCATTTTATGTATTTGATACGTTTTATCATTAAATTTAGTGGAAGAATTTTTAACATGATTAGATTTAAAAACCCAGAGTTATTAATTGTCAAAATTGTCATTAAAACTTGTGACAATAAAAGATATTAATTAAATTATTGAATTATAGATTTTCTCTATTTTATGTTAAAATAGATAAAAATATAAAAAGGAAAAAGAAAATAAAAAAATAAAATGAAAATTAAAGATTAAATTTAAAAAGTAAAAATGAATCAAATATTATATATATATATAATAAAAATAAATCCTTAAAGCAAAAAGGACCACACTTTGTTTCATATAAGAGATTTCCCAGTTTAATGGAAGGAGGAAAGGGGAGAAGGGAAGCACAGAGAGAAGGTGAAAGAGATCAATTCAATCAATAGTCCTCTGGATCGTACCATTGTAGGCACTTTTACCAAGTATGGGAAGCCATTAAAATTATATGTAAAATTTAGTAAAATTTATGTTTGAAATATGTATATATTGAAATCACTTTGTTATTTTCAACTTGTATAATATTTTTGAATCATTTTAATAATATAGAGTCTTGTTATAGTTCACTGCAGTAACTATTAATTTAATATATACATATTTTAATGCAAGTTCATGTTGCCTGGGAGTCATTGCACTGATATTAGTGGCATCGCTATACATATCTTAAATTTAGCCTTAATATGAGGGGGCATGATTCCCAACTAAAATCAAAAAATTTACAACACAATTAAATTAATAAGTCCTGCATGTTCTATCATCTATAAAGGGTCAGTCAATGGCTTAGGAGGGAAGTCCATAGATTGGAGTTGATATGTGGAGCCACCTCTTGACCTTGCAGTGTCAATAAGTGCCTAGATATCTCCAACTGTGTGATGGTGATAGAACTAAACTATCCTTCACATTCCATTAGATAATTTAATCTAAACGGATGTCCATGGGTTTCTCATGTCCACTGCAAAACCATTTGAAGATTGATTTCTACCTGACTATGAAGTTGAGGGAATGGTGGGCTAAGGAAACGATGAGCTTGAACTACCTAATGTCCTTCCCACACCTTCAAACTGCATATATTTTATTGTTTATAAATTACCACAAAATCCAAATCTGTAACAAATTTAAGGTCTTGTATAGTTCTTAAATTGCAACCTTAAACTTAGCCTTAATACATGTAAATGACATGCTACATATTCCATGTCACAATACTTATATAATATTTAGTAGGTGTCACTGAATAAACATGACTTTCAAGCCATTATTGAGTCACACTTTTCCTTTGGGTCATAATATTTTATTCTGAGATTATGTTAAAAAATAGGTCACCGCACATTTAGTTTTTAGTTATGCTATGTGTATATTGAGTATTTTTAGATAACAATAGACAATATTGGCATCATTGTATGGTGAGCATTGTTAGATTACAATAGACAATATTAGTGTCTTTAATAAGGCATTTAGTATATGAAAGATTGATTATATTTAATACTTGTTACAAATAGGAAAAAAATCCAGAATATAATATAGTCCAAATGCTAGGAAGGGCAGATATATGTATAAAAGAATACATAGGTTTTAATTAGTAAATCCATCATAAAGATGGGGAACTATATTGCTTGGTAGTTTACTTTATTAAGTGTGAGAATGCGCTATTAGTTAACTTGAGTTTATTAATATTCTGGGAAATATTAAACCAATGAGATTGAATTAAGAACACATATACATTTTGGATGTGTATGAAATTGAAAATGAGTACATAGTGAAACATGAATGGGAGTTATGAATAATGGTCAATGGATTTGATGATCCTTTTACAAAATAGAAATTTGATAGTTGAATTAAAAAGGACCATAATTATAACTTGTTCAAAACCTAAAAATAGTATTCATCAAGGCATGGTGAGTATACAACATGGTCTTTCATTACTTTGTGATAGCCAAGATATGCTTATTATATAGCTTGGAATACAAAACTTGTTGTACAGATATAAAACTATAAAACTCCATATTGACGTTTACGTAAAAGGAATTTAGTTATACTATTGCTTACTAGTTTATGCTTGAATGAAGGGGTGTGATTATCTAACTATAGTTACTCGGATGATTATAAACTATAGAACTATGCTTAATAGAGATTATGTTTTATGTGCATACGAACACTATTGTAGAGGATCTTGATCATATGTTTTGACTTGAATTATTAATAGGAATCATATTAATTCAAGTATAAAAAATATTATGAGATAATTGATGCTTTTAAACCATAGTTGTATATATTTATATTTACAGGTAACATTGCCACCTGAAGAATCTATGAGTTTTAAGAGAATATAACATATGAGAATTGATCACAGAAACTGAAAATTGTGAAATTATGCTAAAAAAAATCCTAGTTTCCTAACCTAGCATTTAATGATAGATGCATATTTATAACTTAGTATAAGTCTTCATTATCTTGGAATAAATTGTGTGATTTGAGATCCTTAGTTATAATTATAATGATCATAGGGAGCTCTTCACTAAAAGTATAAATAAACAGTGTTTTAATATTTGCATAACATTGAAATAACTACATGTGATCCATAATATACAAGTGCTCATACATAAGGATTATACCTATAGTTTAATAGATGGTTTGAGTAAATAATTAAGTTTATTAAAAACCAAAAACTATAACCCTTTGAAAAAGTCTCCTAAAAATGAAATGAGTTGTTTAAATGAATGTTATAATGGGTTTATAAGTTCTCTACAAATGATTTAATTGATTGTTAGTATTCATTAATGAATACTTGTGTACAATACATATTATGAGAGTGTTAATCTGTATAACTATTTGGTTATATTTAGCATATAATGATGCATTGTGATGCATGCTTATAAGTTACATTTTTTTGAATGCTAGTATACAGATTAAACTTAGGGTATACTTGGGTGGTATAAACCTGTACTTAATTGATTGTTATTATGTATGTGGGTCATTAGATTCTTAAAATCATAAGTTTAGCTATGTGTATTTATGTAGTTACGAACTATGATAGTATGAGATATCATAGAGTACTACATTGTAAATATATGTTAAGCCTAAATGGTACATATTATAATAGTAATGTCTAGACTTACACCTGCATTTGACTGATTTAATGTAGGCATGATGGTTATTACTATGAATAACATATTTTGTGATAGTTGGTAATATTTTATGTATGCGTGCATATAAACTTGAGAGTGTAGTGTATGCTAATTTAGTATATTATTGTGTTTCGTGAGAACTTTGACTCACTTTGTTATATTTTGTTGATTAAATAAAAGCTTATATTTTCATGTAATTAAGACTACTTTATATGACTGATTGTGAAAAATTAGTAGTTATGTTTTAGAATACTAGACTATGATAATATGGGTTATCATAAAGAGTAGTATGTTTGGAAACTAATTATGGTAATGAAAATTTAATGTTAAATGTGTGTTTATCTGGATGGTATAAATAGTAGTCATTATTTTTAGTACGGGATAGAAAATAATGTAAGATTCATTCATATGTTTGATGGAATAAATTTATGCTTTGATTGCTCTTATGTTTAACATGTTATATGATGTTTTTTCTAGTGAGATATAAATTATATGAATCTTATAGTTGAATTATATTTGACCAATCTATAATGTTGATACAAATTAAGGAGTGAGATGGACTTCATTGGCTTACAAGTATCACAATGACAGATGAAGGCAGTCTGATCAAGTGGTGTGTATGAATTTGATTGATCTATAGATCACTATTATTTATTATTCATAAAACTTTGGCTAAAGTATGTTTAGTGAGACATTATCATTTCATGAGTATGATTTAAATGTTTGTATAATATCTTGCAATATAACTATTTTCTATGATACACTGCATGTTTAGTTTAGAAATCATACAACACAAGGTACTTGCTTATCTCTCTAGATTCTTACATCATCACTCTCTACTCATCCATGAAGGGAGAACCATTTCTTGATAAAATTAGTGCAAGGGATTGTTGGTCCATGGTTGGTGTGAAAAAGCACTCAGATGATGCTTTTCCTTCCCACAACAATACTAATTATTGAGATGACACTTGAGATTACCATATATACTTAATTTTGAGAACTATGTTCCAAGGGAGCTGTGTATACTATGTGTACATTGTATTATATTGTACTTATTATTAAATATTGTCATGAGAGTTGTTGTATATTGACAATGGTGGTTATAGACTTGTATCAGTTGTGAATGAGTTAATATAGTTGCTTTCTATATTTGTGTTATGATGTGCTCTCATGATATTAGAGATCAGTGATATGTGATGTATTATGCTTGTTTTCTATATCATGCTTTGAGTATTTCATATGATCTCTATATATTTTCATGATGTAATCTATTTTTGGTATAACGTTTAATTAAAATAATTCATGCATTTCTAGTTAACCCTAACAAGGTTGTTACACATAGAATACTCAAAAGGGGGAATATATGATGGAATGGTAGCTGCAAGACAAGGAGGTAGCACCAGCAATGAAGAAGGAACCATGGGTGTGGAAGAATATGCAAGTGGTACAGTAGCCACAGGTGAAGAAGGAACTACAAGTGGAGTGGGAGCCATAGGTGAAGAAGGGGGAGCCTTCTTCTATGGATAACCTATGGGAGAAGGAATCGTGGGCACAATAATGGTCATGAGGTGATCATGAAGATGTTATTTAAGAATGTGACAATAATTGGTGTGATGGGTACCACACTTGTACTCCTTCTCTCTCCCTCAGTTGTCTAGCAAGCTATGCCCAATAATCAAGCACTACTAGATGGGCAATTGCGTGTGGGAGTCCAAACTGCCCTGGCAAGCATGCCACCATATGTGTCTCTACCCATGAGGTGTAGTGGTTGGTGATTTGGACTTATGCCAACCCTGTTTCAACGTCAACCAACTAGGCCATACATTAGTGATGTGCATGTAAGGCTACCACATGGTCTCCCCTCATGTGATAGTCTATGATGCTAACACATAGGGCAAAATTCAAGCTACATGGGTTGGCCTAGAGCCTAAATGAGTTTTGTAAATTAGATTATAAGGTCGATGGGACCGACATTGTATCTTAAACTATCAAAAAGGAGTTTATGCTAGGGAAGGGCTAATGAAGGTGGAAAATGACTAGAGGAGGGTGAAAACAATGAGGCAAAACTTAGAGGAGTATTTTTAGGAGATGGTTGTGTAGATAGAAATTGGTAGTAAAGGGACAATAATCCTATGAAGCACCAATGGTTAGCTTACCCCTTTCTCGATACACCCTTTAAGGCATGCACTCAAAGAGATTGAGACTCGACAGGTTCCTGCAAGAGAGAAAACATCAGTAATTGATAAAGTTTGAAAATATTATGTGTTTATAAAATCCACCAAGAAAGCAAATCACGTAGAAATAAGTGAAGGTACAAGTGACTAAGTTTCATATATTTGTAATGTTTCCTCTTATCATCATGAATGGTTATTAGATTCAGGTGCTACACATCACATGTGTTCGCATAGGAGTTGATTTTATTCTTAACAAACCCTTGATGGAAGTTTTGTTCTTTTGGGAAATAATGTTTCTTGTAAGACTATAGGGATTGGTAGCATTAAGATAAAAATATCTGATGCTATAGTAATGACTCTAATAAAAGTAATAGATGTACCAAAACTTAAACAAAATTTGATTTCTTTGAGTGAATTATATTCCTGAGGTTATAAGTTCACAGGTTGAGGTGAAGCTCTAAAGGTGTCTAAGGGTTCCTTAGTCGTAATGAATGCTCTAAAAGTTTGGAACCTTTACATATTTCAAGGGAGTGCATATATCAGTCAAGAAGCTATGTTATCTAAAACAATAAAAGATCCTATTTATCTATGGCATATACGTTTGGGCCACATGAGTGAGAAAGGGTTAAAGGTACTAAAAAACTATGATTTACTTCCTAGTTTAAAATGTTTAGATTTGGATTTCTGTAAGCACCGTGTTTTTGGAAAATAATGTAGACAAAAGTTTAGTGCAGGAAGTCATGTAAGTAAAGTTATTCTTGACTATATTCATTTTGATGTGTGGTTTCTAGCCCATGTAATTTCTTATGGAGTATCATTGTATTTTTTACATTTATAGATGATTATTACAGGAAAGAATATGTCTATTATCTGAAAAGAAAGTCTAATATTTTCAGTCTATTTAAGTAGTTTAGATCTTTGGTTGAGAATAAAACTGGTAGGTCAATCAAATGTTTAAGAACAAATAATGGAGGTGAGTTCACCTCCTTGGAGTTTCAAAACTCTTTCAAGGAAGATGGGATTGAAAGGCATAAAATCACTAGCTACAAACTGCAATAAAAAGGGGTCGCTGAACACATGAATAAGACCCTTCTAGAGAGAGTAAGGAGCATGCTCAACAATGTAAATTTGGATAAATGTTTATGGGTATAATCAGTTTTTATAGCCTGCTATACGGTAAATCATTCACCATTAGTTGTAATACACTATAATATTTTTGAAAAGGTATGGATTGGCTATCCATGTGATTATTCAGATTTGAATTTTTTTGGTGTAATGCTTATACTCTTACTAATAAGAATCAACGTTCAAAGTTAGATACAAGATCCAAGAATTACATCTTTGTTAGGTATGGTGAAGGAGATGATGTTAAAGGATACAGTGTGTGGGATCCTACTACCTACAAAATCATCATCAGTAGAGATGTACAATTTGATGAATCATCTTTTTTAAAATCAGATGCAAAAATGAAAGAAAACAAGGAACCAAAACATCAACATGTCAAGGTTGAAATATAGCCATCTTCAGATTCAAAAAATGAGGAAATTCAACCATTATTTCATGGTGAATATGTTGAAGATGTTTAAGATTTAAAACAACTTGAGGAAACACCTTAGCAGTTAGAATGGAGGTAGAAACATGAGAAAACACCTTCATAGACAATATGAAGATTTACATGGGTCAGACATCATCCTAGTAAGTACAATCCCAATATTTCAATTGCTTTGATTTTTAATGATGGGGAACCTAGTTGTAATCATGAATCATTAGAAGATGAGGATAGTGCCAAATGGAAAAGGGCAATGCAAGAAGAAATGGATGTCTTGCCTAAGAACAAGTCATGGGACCTAGTAGAACTTCCAAAAGATAGAAAACCTATTGGTTGCAAATGGGATTATAAATGAAAGATAGGTGATGATGAAAAGGTTGAAAGGTACGTAGATAGATTGGTGGGAAAATTATTTACAAAGAAAGAAGGTATTGATTACCATGAATTTTTTTCACCAGTTTTTAAACTTGTTTCAATTCAAGTTGTTTTAGCATATGTGGCTTTATTTGATTTGAAGTTAGAGCAGTTAGATGTTAAAATAACATTCTTGCATAGATGTTTAGAAGAGGATGCATAAAGGGGACAACTTGAGGGTTTCGTACAAGATAAAAAAAAATTATTTGCAAGCTCAGGGAATCATTGTATGGCTTGAAATAGTCACCTAGGCAATGGTACAAGAAGTTTGATTCCTTCATGGGGGGCTGAAATTTTATTAAGAGTGAGTATCATCATTGTGTTTAATTCAAGTTTTTTGACAATGGCTTATTCATTATATTGGAATTATATGTTGATGATATGCTTGTAACAATAAAAAAACATGGCATAGATCAATATTTTATAGGTTCATCTAGCTAGGAAATTTGATATGAAGGATCTAAAACCAAAAAAAACAAATTTTAGGCATGGAGATACATAGAGACAAGAAAAATGGTAAGCTTTGGTTATCATAACCAATGTATTTGGAAAATATACTATCTATATTTAGTATAAATTACATGAAATCAATTAGTATACATTTTTCTTTCCATTTCAGGCTTTCTTCAAGTTTATGTCCTAGTAGTGATGAAGAAAAGCAGTATATGTCTCATGTACCATATACTAGTGTAGTAGGAAGTTTAATGTATGCTATGGTATGTATAAGACTAGACATTTCACATGCAGTTGGAGTTGTCAATAGATATATGAGAAATCCAAGTAAAGAGAATTGGGAAATAATGAATTGGGTGTTTTGCCACTTGTGAGGCACAAGTGACTATTATATCATTTATAATAGATCTGGGGATTCTATTTGTGGATATATTGATTCTAATTTTGTAGGAGATCTAGACAAAATAAGATCAACACCTAGTTATGTTTTTACATTTGCAGGTGGACCTACTAGTTGGATGTTGAAGATTCAAAACACTGTTGATGCATCAACTACTAAGGCAGAATATGTCACTACCTAGCATGCTTGTCAGGAGGCAATTTGGATAAAGGGTCTATTAGGTGAGTTTGGAAGTGAGAAATACAAAATGAAGGTATTCTGTGATAGTCATAGTGCAATGTATTTGGCCAAGAATCTAGTTTATCATAGTAGGACAAAGCATTTTGTGGTAAAGTACCATCTTGTTAGACAAGCGATTCATGAAGGAAAAGTAACACTTGAAAAAGTTTACACAGAGGAAAATAGTGCTGATATATTCACAAAACCAATTTTTTTAGAGAAGATAAAATGGTGTTTGGATTCTCTTGTCTTTCATAAAAGGTGATGAGTTGGTTAGCAAGATATCAGGTTGAAATTGTTGTTAAGGTGGAGATTGTTAGATATGTGACAAAAAAGTTAACTTTTGGATCCTTTTGTGGTGCATTTTATATCCCACTCTTTTATAGGGGGTGTGTGGCAGAGGCAACATCCACCCCCACTATTGTCATTGCCCCCAAATAAAAAAATCAAGGAGTCAAACCCCTATTTCTAGGAAGTCAAATTCCACCGGATCCTATTTTTTGAAGAAACGTCATAATGTCATTTTTACACTCTATTTTTAAGAGGAGGAATCCTAGCAGTGCTTTGTCAATTAGGCATATTTATCTTTTTGGAGTTTGCATGTAATTTGTTCATCTTTAAATTAATAAAACTTGATATCTTGCATCATGGATGTTTCCTTAGCTTGCTAAGGTTTTACTACATAAATATTATGTTTTGTCTCATGCATGTTGAGCATTTTGTCTATTTGCTTATCTATGTTATTGCATTATGTTATATTTCTATTATTGTAGAGTGTGTGGTTTCCTAACACTATTCTTCAAAGCCATCCAAAAACTATCTTTCTATGAGGAATATAGAATTGTATAACAATTATAAGGATGTTTCCAAACAATAAATGAATCCTCCCATGTTCTAAAGAATATTCTTTGGTCTAAAAATAAGTGACATAGAGCCATCCAATGTCTTGGAAGTGTACTTATTGTTTGAAGTCCTAGAGGAGACTTTTGATTATTTAAGAGGGGGATCTTGAATGGCATATTTATGAGACATTATACCACTCCAAATATATGGGATCATTTACTTTATTACAAGCTTCCCTCTCCTTTGCCAAATTCACTCTATTGGTTTCTAAAGGCCAATTGATCAAAAATCCTTGAGAGTTCTTATATATTATGTATGCTAAAAAATTCTATCTCAAACATAGGTGAAATATTTATCTTCATAGTTCTCATTCATTAATGAAAGTAAGAACAACTAATGGGGAAGATGAAGTGATAGACCTTCACACTATCACAAAATCTAAGACATTAAGATAAATCATGAGCTACAGAGATACAACCATCTGAACTCAACTACATGTTGAGTTTAAAACCTTAGCACATCCACATTTAAACAAGTAACATTTGGTATGCATCTACAACTAAAAATCATATTGTAAAAAATTACTATCTACTTCGAAGAAAACAATTCATGTCATGGGGAAGGATTGGTCATCCCTTCTCCAATGTACTCAAATGGCCTCCAAATTTGATGTTGTTAAGAGGGGTTAGAAGTTTATTCTTTAGTTGTCCATCTCTAATATTTCCAAGATAAGGTTTAGTCAACTCTACATAAGCAAAAAAAAGTTCACTACTTACTGAGGAATGTCCAATTTTGGCATGCTAACATAAAGGTGATTGTCCTTTATCAAACCACATTTGAATTTCATGTATACATTTTTTTCTTCAACCACCTCACCTCTTTAGTTTTCATGCATTGAGAGATGTGGTATCCATCCTTTTTCTAACCACCTCAATTTGGAGATCAATTTTATAATTTTCACATATTGGGAGCAAAGATGGTTGCTCCTACTCTAAACCACTCGTACTGGTGATCACCTTTCCAAGTTTCACATGTTGAGAGAAGGAACACTTGTTGATTTCGTTTCCACTTTGATTTTATATTTTATATTTTTATTTAAGCTAAGAAAAGAGATTGTAAATTCATCGACCACCAATTCTACTTCTTTTGGATAATCCCTTCAATTTTACTGTTTCCAAAATTTTTCCTTTCAAAAAAAGGGACAATCATCCTCCCTTGTTTGTCCACCTATGCTATTTGGAATCTTCCAATATTCATCATGCAAAAAAGGATAGTATTCTCTTCTCCTCTTCATTAAAAATCTAGAGAGAACACTTCAAACCTATAACAAAATTAATTCAGGGCCCAATAGGACCCCAATGGACAACACTATAGATGAGGATCTAGCTGTGTTATATGTGTATGAAAAATATTTATTAGATAATATGCAAATAATCAAAAAATCAAGAGAATAAAAATGGTGTGTGTGTGTGTGTGTGTGTGTGTGTGTGTGTGTGTGTGTGTGTGTGCATTTTATACATGGCATATATATTGAGAAAGATGTAATGTTGTGTATCTTCTACTTTGATTGCTAACTAACAGATGTGTATACATATATTACAAAGTCACAAAAGTAAAAATAAATGTTACATAAGTTAAAATTGTGAAACTTATATGTGACACTTCACCTTTCAACAACCAAGCTCGATGTTTTGGCATGGGGTGAAATAGCACATTCAAACTCAACCTTTCAATAACTAAGAATTTAAAACTAATCTGCTCTATGCCTATTGAGATGGAGGCAACAAGTTTTAGGCACCTGGGTGTACCCCGAAGTTTGAGGTGGATTTTAACTTTTGATGTGCAAGTGTGTATGACCCTACCTAAACCACTACGTGATACTACATAAGGTTTGACACACACATGGTTTGTGTGATACTTAACCTATAAAAGTGTGTATGACATATATTGGAGATGGTTTGATGATCTTGGAGGTATCACAAACCTTTAGAGGTTGTTATAGGATACCACATACTATTGAAGAGGAATCTTACTAATTGAGAGCTGTGTGACTAGGCTTGGTGGTTTGTTAGAACCTTTTTATAGATCCTAATCGATAACTTGCCCCACCTTGTAAATGAATAGTCCCAATTGTGTTAGATCCAAAAAACAAGTGTGGAAACTTGGCTTCTAGTTAAATTTGAGAAAAACATTTTACTTGTGGGAATTGTCTTGCTTTGACAACTTTGTCCATTATCATAAAATAGTTCTGTGTATACATGGTTTCCAAAATATGATATGTCTTTACAAGTTGAGGTCATGTGTTAGTAGGAGGTAAAGTTTTGAATGCTAAATATGCATAGTTGTACATGGAAAAATCTTCTTGGGAAACAATGAAATATTATTACAACATGGAATCACATCAAGAATATAATCTCTCTTACTACCCATTGATGAAACTACACTTAGGATTTGCATTGTACACACATGTTGGAAAATATGCATGTATGGATGCCCAAGGAGAACATCACAATCATCAGTTCATGCTACATCACAAACTAAATTTTCTTTGAAATGATAGATAACATATGAGAAGTTGCATTGGAGAGTGATGCATATACCTTTATTTCAAGAACTCAACCATCCAAATTTGTTAGGCTACTAGCAAGGCATAGTTGGTAGGGTTAGTCAATTAATGGTTGCTCAAAGATGAGGTTATTCATGCTACTACCATCAATAAAACAACCCAATGGTTTCCATTGCACCCACATTTGTGAATGGAATGAGCATTCTATTTTAGCATCTTGTGCTATTGGTGTTGATTGTGTGGTGGCTACTACAACATTTAGATCTATGTTAATAATTCCATTAGAGGGGTTGACTTCATAATCCTCTATTTTTGTGCATGTAATAAAACTATTTTGAGCATGACACTCTACATTAGAGTGGTTGTTGCTTTTATACTTATCACTCGATTTACCTTTCTTAGATTGTTACGGCTTCTTGTTTGAAGGTCATTTCTTTGGTGAAAAAAATATTTCCTGCTTGACCTTCATATTAAACTCTTCGTTAATGATTTTTGTATAGTAATAATCTTCTCCCATCATCTTGACCTTAGCCGAATTTAATTTGATTTGAATGAATGGTAGTATATTACTACTTCACTTGAAAACTCTCAACTGCTCTGACTCGAATGATTCCAATCTTGCATACAAATAATGGAAGGCATCAATGTAGGCTTGGACTAACTAGACATGTCCTTTTTGTAGTTATGTACATTAAACATAGCGACCATCATAAACATTTCAAAATAGTATTCATTCTTTAAGGCTTCTAGGAATTGATCCTAGCTTGGCTCATATTCTTTTTTGTCTAGTATTTTTCTTAGAGGGAATGGGCTTGCCACCATCTCTTGATAGGTGACGAAACTTTCAAAAGTGTAATCTTGATTTTATCTTCATTAGAAAAATCATTCATATAGAAATATGACTCTAACTGATTTAACCAATGATCTATCACATATGCTTTTTTCCCCTCAAACACATGAACATTTAAATTTCCATGAAGACTAGGGAACTCAACCACTGAAATCTTTCCCTAATTTATGCATTGATGGAATCATCCATTCAAGTAATTCAAAAAATTGGTTGAACAAAAACACATTTTCTTGTCAAAGTGTATTTGCAATTCTTTCATTGATTATCTCCTAGATTGCATATTGTGGGTTGTTGTCTCTTGCCATTTGAACTTGCTTGAAACAACACAAAATATATTTTTGTTTTGAGATTAGGGTTTCCTAGTGTGTGTGTGTGTGTGTGTGTATATAGACACACACACACACACACACATAGGAATTAACTATGTAATAAAGTTATTTTTATGATGTTTTGGGTCTCACAATTGAATCCATCTACATGGAAGAGAAGATTCAAGCCAATGCTTGAATAAGAAGAAAATACATCAAAATTTTGGATAGTACTTGCGAGTACTTGTGATACAAACAAAAACTTTGAAGGGGGTTTAGTAGGTTGACATATAAATAAAAAATATATAAAATAATATAAAAGTATAAAATAAAATAGTGGGCCCCCATTGGCCATGCCCTATCTATATCTAGACCTGCCCAGATAGATATATACGACCCCCTCTCTATATATGGGACTATATATTCTTTGGTGGCCATCCTACCTCTCCTTTGAAGCAGGCCCACTGGCCATGCCCAAGAAAAAAGGAAAAAATACATAAAATAATATAAAAATATAAAATAAAATAAAAATAAATATAAAGTAAAGTAATAACCATAAAAATAAAATGAAAATGTTAAAATAAAATAGATTTAAATTGAATTAAATTAAATGATTTTTTTAATATAAAAATAAAATAAATTGTAATATTATTTAATAAAAATATAAAAATAATATATAACAAAAATAAAAATGATATATTAATAAATTAAATTAAATTTAAAATAAATTAATAATGATAAAAATAAATCTAAAAATGTAAATTTTGTAGATGAGATGTAGGTGAGTTGGTAAAGTGATTTGGTTATGTCCAACTCGACTCAAGTTCAAATCTCATTGGGCATGTGAGGCTGGTTGTGGCCGTATGTTGATGTGTTTGAGGTTGGTTGTGGTTGTATGTGATGTATTTGAGGTTGGTTGTGGCCATATGTGCTATATTTAAGCATTATTGGTTGTCGACATAATAATCAACAAGCATCACCACTAGGGTGATTCAAACTTAATTTTGACAAAGCTTGTCGAGGGAATTCAAGCACTTCCAAGGTAGGTTGTGTGATTAGGGATTACAATGAATTTCTAATTAGAGTAGAATCTATCAAATTATTGGATGGGACCAATAATGATGCTGAATCTTAAGCCTTTGTGGTAGGTATTGATCTAGTGCTTGAGTGTGGTATGTCTAAATTGGAAATTAAAGGTGATTCTCAAGTCATCATTCAAGCCTTGTCCAAATTAGGCACTGAATCTTGGAATATGAAAAATATACTTGAGAAAGTGTGGGGTGATGTCTCTAAATTTCATAATTGGAAGTGTTCACATTGCTGTAGTGAGGCCAATCAAGTGGCCAATTTTCTAGCTAACATTGGGATTGAGCAGATTGAAGTTAGACGAGAGTATAATGTAAGGGAAACGTGGAATATTTAAGGGAGGTGGTAAATTTTGAATTTTTAAATGAAGTTTGTATCCTACCTATGCACGTGGAGTTTGGAGGGGTGTCATGTTATGATGAGCTGCCCTTTATTTTCATTCATTAGGTTGATTATCATTTCAATTGGTGCTAATTAGTGGTGGTTCACTCTTTTAATGCTTTGGGTTTTTTCAAGATTTTTCCTGTGCCTTATTATTTTGAAACGAGGGGTTAGGGTATTGATGTAATAGAGCAGAGATGTGTTGAGTCTTTAACATTTCCTGTGGTTTTTTAGCATGGGGTGAAGCGAGAAATGGATTTTGTATGTAATGCTTTGATGGTGAGATAGAATGGACTCTCTATTTGCCTCAAATCTTCTATTGATAATCTTAGGCAAATAATAGGTGATGCAATTGGTTGAGTTTTTTGTGGCCCCAGAATTTTGAGTGGATTTGCTAGTATAATTGACAGAATTTCCATGTGGGTCTTGTGATCCTCTCTTTTTCTCTGGTAAGGATGGTTTGGGTTTTGTCCCTTTGGCATTTTTCAGGGGGTTAGAGACTTATTTCATTGCCCTTCTACATTTGGCTAGGGAACTAGAGTTTGTCAGAACAAAGGAAAAAGAGGTGATTAAGGAGGTGGTTTTGCCAGACATTTAAGCTATCAAGGCTCTTCTTTTGGGTTTTCCAATGTGGTGGGTCACTCGAAGGTCTAAGGATTGTGTTGTGGCTATGACAATCCTAGCCTAGGGTTTTTACCAAGGCTTATTTCATTCTCCAAGCTAGTTTCTACAGGTATCAAGGGGGATGGGGCTCCCATAAAATCAAGGTTGTTTAGACGTGGTGCAATACAAATTTTGAGATAACAATGGTAAGCTAAAGGAGTAGGTGGTGGTTGTGATGTCTTGAGCTGGTGGTGTAGGTCAGTCATCTGATGGAGTGGGTTTTTCTTCTTAGTCAGGGATTCAGGCCTTGTGGGACAACAAAGGAATGTCACAATGGGGGTGGATTGTTCTCTAAGGTGGTCCATATCTCAGACTAAGGCTAATTTCTAGTTTTTTTTATCAGTTGGTCATGTGTTAGGGGATGCCAGATGTCTAGTTGAAAGTTTTTCTGTAATCTTGAACAATAATCAATATAATAGTGTTCTAGTTATGTTTTTGGTGATGTTTTTTTTTTGTGGGGTCATATGCCTTGTTGGATTTTTTTTCTCAAGTCGGGCCAATAGTTTTCTCCTTCTTTGTATTGGGCAAAGGTCCCTCCAACCCTAAAATCTAATAAAATAATAAATAAATAAATGTAATGGGCTAACACCAATACTTAGGATGGGGTGAACTTGCAAATTAAGGGTTTCCTAAAATGACTCAATTTGAATCCACCATCTCTGTTAAGGTTACATGGCCTCTTTTCTATTTCAATCTCTTGTCTAATCCTTTTATTTTTTCAAGACTAATATTTTGACATCATCCAAATGCATTGAGTATTTTATTTTTGATTCATGCTCTGCCAATGTTGATCTCTTAATATTTCTTTGATGTAAGTCTTGAGCATGTTCCTTAAACCTTCTTTGAAAGGATCTACTAGTCTCACCTATATAGGGAATACCACACAATAATTGTAAATCATAAATTCATTTGTTAATTCTAAGCTATCATGGATCTTTCACACTTCAAACCTGTCAAAATCATTAGGACTTCCCTACGAAGTGTAATTAATATGTTTATTAAGTTTTTTTATTTAAATTAATAATGATAATTTTTTGGATAATCCAAATGCATGAAGTTTTTTGTTTTTTATTCATGCTCTGTCAATGTTGATATCTTAATATTTCCTCGATGTAAGTCTTGAGCATGTTCCTTAAACTTCATTTGAAAATATATAACACTCTCACCAATATAAGGAATAGTATGAGCATTGTACTTCATAAATCCATTTGTTAATTCTAGGTTACAGATCCTTCACACTTCAAACCTGTCAAATCCATTAGGGTTCCCTAAGAAGCACGATCAATTTATTTATTAATTTATTTTATTTTATTAATTTAAAAAATAATAAATATAATAATAATGCTTCTTAGGGAACTCTTGGTGATTTTGACGGGTTTTAAGTGCAAAGGATATGTAAGAACCTAGAATTAACAAATGGATTCATGAAATACAATGCTCATGTGGTATTCCCTATATTGGGAATGAGATAGATAGATCCTTTCAAACAAGCTTTAAGGAACATGCTCAAGACTCACATCGAGTAAATATTAAGAGATCAACATTGACAAAACATGAATAAAAAATAAAACAGTCCATGCATTTGAATGATGCCAAAATATTAGCCTTGGAAGGTTGTTGGAAAGATAGAAGGATTAGAGAGATGATTGAAATTGAAAAGAGGCCCTGTAACCTTAACAAATATGATAGATTCAAGTTGATTCTTTCTTAAAACTCCCTAACCCCCAAGCTTTCCCCATCCTAAGTTCTAACGTTAACCCATTACATTTTTTTTTATTATAATAAGAATTACTATTTTCTTCTTTCTCTTATGTCCATGCGTTCCTACCTTGAGTTTTTATTTTTCGTTCTCTATTTTCTTTTTCTTTTTCTTTTTCTTCTCTCTTGTTTTATATATATATATATATATATATATATAGAGAGAGAGAGAGAGAGAGAGAGAGAGTTATATTATTAGTAGTATTTGACATATATATAAATAATCTAATTTAATTTAATCTAATTTTATTTTTATCATTATTATTTTATTATTTTTATTGTGTTATATATATTTTTTTATTTTTACTAATTAATATTAATTTTTATTTTATTTTATTTTTGAATTTTATTTTATCAATTAATTTATTTTAAATTTAAAAAAATCATTCAATTTAATCAATTTAAAACTATTTTATTTTATCATTTTTGTTTTATCTTTTATGATTATTACTTTAGTTTATATTTATCATTATTTTATTTTATATTTTTGTATATTTATATTTCATTCTATTTAATTTTAATTTATTTTACCATTGTTTTAGTTTATTTTGTATATTTTTCTTTGTCTCTTTATATGTCATTCTACTTAACCCCCCTTTAAAGTTTTTGTTTTTAATTCAAATACAATTGAAGATCTTGATGTATCTTCTTCCAATTCGAGCACTGGGTTCAATTTTCTCTTCCTTGAAAATGGATTCAATAGTCAGATCTGAAAGATCAGGGAAATAGTTTTATTATGTAATTGATTCTAGAACACTATTAACACAACATAGATTCTAATGGGTCTCATGGTTTAACACAAAGCTTTAGATACTCTGACCTCATTGGATGAGACATGTATGAACAAGATGAACCACCCTAATACCACTAATTTGAGGCATAAAAGGAACCTGGTTAACACTCAAAATGAAGATCTACATGTGTTATATATGTATACAAAAGCTATATGAGATAATGTGTAGAGATTTGAGGGAGAGATAATAGAAATAAAATGAAAAGTTTTATTAACCTCTTTGTTATGTACAAGTCATACTTGTGAGAAAGATGCATCATTTCCTATCTTCTATTATGATTTCTAACTAAAGATACATGTGTATATGTATATTACAAAGTTGCGCAAGTAGAAAGAACCATTATAGATATTGAAATGATTGAGATTCTATGTGACACTTTGCCTTTCAAAAATTGAACCGATCGACTTAGACGTAATGCTATACATTTTGGCATGAGGTGTTTTCTCGTGAAAGGTGACACTACCCCTCAACCCCGCACCAACTAAGAATTTGAAACTAATACAATTTATGCATATTGGGATGAAGGAAATAATTTATTGATACATGACGATATCACATAGGGTGAGGTAGAATTTATGGTGTGCCACAAAGGTGTGTAGGGCCTTGCTAAAACCATTGGTGGATACTACATAATGTTTGACACACACATATGTGGTGCCATGCCCTATTTGCACAAATTGCACCATGCCACTTTAGAAGTGTGTGTGACATTTGTTAGAGAAGGTTTGATGATCTTGGAGGTACCATGAACCTCTGGAGGAGGTTCTATGGTACTGTAGATTATTTAAGAAGACTCACAATAACCAAAGCTAGGAGACTAGGCTTGGTGGTATAGCTGGAACTCTTTTTGAGAGACCCTTGTGGATAAAAAAGCCTTCAAAGTCAAAATGGTGTGTCAAAGAACAATAATCCTCTCTTTAAAAAGAATCTTTCTTCAATTGACTACAGAAACACCTTTTGTCCAAGGAAAAACTTCATTCTTCAATTGACTACAAAAACACCTTTTTTCCTAGGAAAAGTTCCATTGTTTAACCAATACAAAAATATATTTTGTACAAGTAAAAAAATTGTTCTTCAACCAATTAAAAAATACCTTTTATACAAGGAATTTTTTTCTTCTTTCATTCAAAATCTTGTCTTCAACTTGCAAACTTTGAGCTAGTTAAAGAATGGTTTTATGCTCTTTCTTGTAACTTTGGAAAAAATAGAGGCACCCTAGGTGCTGCCAATTGGGCAATGACCCCCTAAATTTTATTGTTTTTGGATGGCTATGGATGCTCCTCCATCATATTTAACCTAATTTTTTTTCTAGAAAAGTGGAAAACACTCAAAAGCAACTAGAGGAAGCCCATGACCATAACATAATCTAAAATATTCTATCCCTCGAGAATCTACCATAGGAGTACATGTCAAACACATGATATTTTCCCTTCCAAGCCTAGGCCAATGGCCGCCACTACATATTTTATTTAAATTGTTCATGCATCAATTTTTTTTATTGTTTTGATTAGTAGGGGATATCTAGAAGGTAAGAACATGATAAACTTGCTCTTCTAGGATTTACATATTTTTCTTGTGCTTTGTTAACCTATCTCGCCCTATTTTCATACCGCCTCTACGAAGCTTCCAAGACTAAGCTCATATTTATTGTTCTTTAATCTCAATCGTTTGGGTGGATTGTTTTTCTTTAAATGACCATCGCCCAATTTGTCTTAATCATTATTGTCGACATTGAGAAGGATGGTGCCAAAATGAGCTTAGAAGTTTGTCCTTAAGGTTTTCGATGAAGGGTAGATTCTAATAATCTCCTCACCCTGATGTTTGTTTATAAGTAGATGTTGTTGATAAAGTAAGTAGATGATATGAAATAATTGTCTTATTGCTTACTATGTTGGTCATATCCCATTTAATCCCTCAATGCTTGGGTTCGACACCATTGGGAACCCTTGGGTTTTTAAGTTACCAGTGTCTGTAAACTTGCTAAGGGTTTTTTTTCTCCTTTAAGGAGCCATCTCAATTCAAGGGCCTCCTTTCTAGGTTGAGTTGTTGGTTATTAAGGAATACCCTCATGATTGTGTCCCCTTGGACCCAATATTTCAGTATCTAAGCAGACCTCCTTGAAGGTGCCTATTTGGGTTCATCTTCTAGGTATTTTTCTTCTATGGCCATTCCTTGACCAGATTTTAAAACTCATAGGGTAGGTTATTTGTCATGAAGTTGATACGTTTTACTCTACACACTCTAATAATTGTGTTTGTGTCGAGGTTGATTTGACAAAGGACCTGAAAGAGGCCATTGATAGTCAAGTAGGGATGGAATTTTTATCGCATAAGGTCACACTTCAATCTATTGAATACTTGTTTTAGATGTCAAGTGTTCAACTATAGGATTCTTGACTATCACCTTATGGTTCACTAAAATCCATCTATTGATTAGGCATGACCTAAAAAGTAAAAGTTGGCTGAAAACACTGATGGCTAGACTATGGTGGCTAACAAAAAAAAACCCCACCAAGAAAAAGAATCATAAGGTGATTCCCATTGTCCTCATAATCAAACATCAATAAGAGGGAAAGATGGAAAAAGTTACCCCCTCCCATTAATCCTCCTTAGTCTCACAGTGATCTCACAACATCACAAAGCCAAGTTTCTCCAGTTATATTATTTATCAATAATATATTCTCCTATTGGCACACCCTTTGCAAGCATTCCTACTCCGCAATGGTCATACAATTTGCATCACAATAGCGACAATTCTTTCGAGAATTAAATGGGGCTAAACATCATTCTATTTCTCTTTGGGTTTTTATTTTACCAAACCAACAATCATTACTGGGTAATAGTTTTGTGGCACTTTGTTCAAAAGAAGATATAGAATATGGATAGGGAGAATTATTCATGGAGGATTCCTCCTAATGAATTTTCTCCCCTAAAATATTTGAGATTTCACAGAGTTCTCTCACATATTGTTTGTGTACTCCACTTGTCAATGGCTGGGTTTTATATTTTGTCTATTTGCAATAAATTAAGATTTCATGATTTCTTCTACAATCATCTTTGAGGAGTATATGGTTTGACACATCTCACGTTTCCACTTCACATGAATATGGATGTGGTGGCCCCACTATTTTGGTTTTATCAAAATTTACCCCCTTAATTATTGTCTTGGGAGAAGATCCTTCACATTGAGTTATTTCAATATACTTGACATTGATGGTCATTCCTTAGGGGTTATCAATGTTTACACCCCAAATGATGGCCTTGAAAGAATGGAATTATGGAGATGGCTCACTCACAATTTCTACCTTTCCACCTAAATGATTTGTGGCGACTTAATATGATCAAGAGTCTCGAAAACAAAGTTGGTGGCCTTTCAATGAGATGGTGTGTTGGAGGAAGTAAAGCATGGTATTATTCTAAACACCAATGGGGCTTATTAGACCCACTCTTTTAGCGACATGCATGAACTAGTTATCCATTGTTTACTTGGTCCAATTTTTTTCCCAACACCAATAAGGTCCTCAAATGGTTGGGTCATGTCATGCTTTCCAAGTAACACATGTTGTCCTTTTTAGTTTTCAATGGGCAAATTTTCATTGTCCATCTAGAAATTGTCCTCTAATAATAGTCCCGTCACTTACAAAGTGGAGCGGGTTGGCAACCATATTAAAGTCCTACACAAATAATTATTTCTAAACACATCCCTTCTGAGCCATGAGGGCACCATCCAACTCATCGCCATTGTGTGGAATTTGGTGCCATGTTCGCTATACGCTACTAACTAGATTGAGTGGTGGAATAAAACGATCAACCACACTGCCTCTTTCCTATGCCACTATGGCAAGCAAATTGCATGAGTTCAAAGGGAGGTCATTGACACTGTCATTAAGGAATACCAAAGGATTTCCTCCATCCTCTAGTAAAACCATTTTGACTCACATCTTCAAGAAATCACTACTCTCAAGCACAAGACTAAAATCAATGATAGCCATGCGGCTAAAGGGATACAAATTAGGGCTTGTTTGCATTGGCCTAAGATTTGGAATTGTTCCTTGAAGAATTTCTTCAAGTCTATCAGGGCCAAACAAACTAGTGAAAAAATTCAAATCCATCAAGCTTGCTCATAAGTGTCTCACTAGTGTACCAAAATTTTCCTTAGCCTTCTTGGACCATTACATTTTGGTGTTCCAAGCCTAGGAAGATTCGGTAGAGAGAACATAGGCATTACAAGAATGTTTGGATGTGGTTCCTAACAAGTTGATCCTTTTAGACCAAAAACACTATGATGATCCTCCTTCTTTTGATGAGTTATTTGATGTACTGCAATGCATGACCAATGACAAAGCACTGGGGGTTGATGGCTTTCCTTGTGAATTCTATAAAGCTACTTGGCAATTTTTAGGGCCCGATTTTTACAAGTTTACAAAGAAACCCTGCAAAATAAGTCATCATGGGATATAATCAACAAAGGCAATATTAAATTCATCCCTAAGTTTTGTCACCCATAGCTTATTATCGGTTGGTGCCAAATTGCCTTTTTGAATGTCTCTTATATAATCATTGCCAAGGACCTAGCAAACTAACTCCACCATATTCTACCTTAAATCATTATACTGAAGTAAATAAGTTTAATAAAAAACAAATATATGCTGGATGATTTAATTACAATTTGGTTAGGAATGGAATGGGCTTTTGCCTCTTGCCAAAGAACCATCTTTCTCAAGTTTGATTTATAAAAAAATTATGATCGAATAAAATGGCCCTTTATTCTCACTATGCTTAAGATTATGGGTTTTGGCTAATTCTTTCTTTTGGGCATGCCAACCTTGTTTTCTAAGGCATTGGCCTACTGCACCATCAACAGGCACAAGTTTGATAGCTTTAGAATTTTTTGCTCCTTTAGATAGGGTTGCCATCTTGCTCCTACTTTATATAATTTGGCCACCAAGGCATTTGGTTATCTTCTTGCTCACATAGTAGATCAAGGACTTATCAAGGATATTATTTTTTTAATCCTTCCTCTTAGTTCACCAATGGGCATTTTGCAAATGATACCTTCCTCACCGTTGATGAGAAAAAAGTTTCCTTCAAAGAGGCGCTTCAATGCCTTGACATATTTGCAAAGCCTCAGGATCTAATCTATAATGGGCCAAAACCTAGTGTTACAAAGCATGATGCCCTTCCCAAAGTGGCTCCATCACTATCGGTGGATGTGAATAGATAAAACAGAAAATTTCAAATTCCTTTTGCTTTTGATATCTCTCCTTCATATCTATGGAAGTATGTTATTGATAGAGTGGATAATAAGGTTTCTTATTGGTTTTGCAAACCCCTATCTTTAACAAGTTTCATGTTTGTTCCAAAATCCTTGTACCCACTCATGTTTATTGCTCATCATGTTGGGGCCCTTTAAAGCTTCATATGAAAAATTCACAAAGGTTCTTAGAGACATTTTTAGGGCCAATGCTATTCAAACTATAGGTTATCACAATGTTTCTTAGGACATCTGATGCCTTCCTTATGACAAAAGAGGAATTATAATCATTAATGTCTACAGACAAAGTACTACCCTTTGTGCCAAGTGAGAGGTTAGATTAATGGATGGTATGAGGTTTGAAAAATCCTTCTAAGGTACTGCATTTATACAAGTGCCCCCTAAGACATAATTAGTTGGAAAAATGTTGGTTTAGACACTATTGATCACCACTGTCCCTATTAAGATAGAAGTTTTTTTTGTAGCCAAGAGCATTTGGAAAGCTTTTGACCTTGACATGCATTTTCTAAAATGGGTTGCAGATGGATATCAAAGTGATCTTTCCTATCAAGACCATAACATGTAGCGTTCCTATATAACGACCAATACTAGTCTTCCTTTAGCAGAAATGCAAGGTATAAAGGCTCCACACCTTTTTTTAAAAATTCACATTAGTAAGGATTTAACTTCTTCTTGAGATTGGATCACATGGCATTTGCTAAAATACAAATACAATTTGCTTAATACATACCTTCCACTTTGTGCATCCAAGAGTTGATATCTAATGTCATGTTGCACAACATAGGATTAGAACCTCCACGTGCTTGGTGGAAGGACTAGAGATGGAACTATGATACTCTGTTCAAAAATTACTCTTCTCGTCACATTTATCATATCATGAGCCCATTCTTTTCTAATCTAGACAAGCTAAATAGGAGTTGAAATTTAAGTTTTTCACCTAGGTGTTGGTTCTCTAGACTTAACAAAATATGGAATCCTAAGCTTGAGCCCAAGCCCACACATTTTATTTGGTGTTTGGTAATCAAGGCCTTCCTTTTTGGGAACGCCTCTTGTACATTAGAATTTCTCAACACAAATGTCTAACTTGCTTTAAACCCGAGCCCTTCAAACAAATCTTTTGGATATATTCAAAAACTCAATCCCCTTGACAATGGATCCACAACATTTTGCAACCTTTCTACTCACTACCCTTCTCTTGGCGAATGGTGTTTTTTGTTTTGGATAAAGATTAGTAGTTGTCATATAGTACTTTATATGGAACTTATTCAAAAATATAATTTCATTTCATCTATGTAAATCTATAAATTTAGCAATTTTTAACAATGAAGAACCATCTTCATAGTTTTTTTTTAAAGACACGGGGATTATTATCTCTTTGGCTCTTATGCAAGTCCAAACTCAAACTGAGATGGTGGCACTCAAGTTTCAACACTTGAGGAAATGCTAAACCACTGCGGGAGTGCTCCCTGCACACTGAGTCATGTCCCCCTCAACCAACCACCTTGTGGTTCCCCTCCTCTAGCGTCCGAGCACTGACAGAGTCACTCTAAGAGCCGCAACCTCTTTTCCACTCCTCAATGCAGTAGTGGGAAGTCCATCGCTACCCTTTCGCGATGGAGCTCCCCTATGTAGGGGGTGGCCTTATTGGTAGTTATGTTCAACTGTCTTTTGGTTGGGGCATCGCTATTAATTTGCCCCACCTCTACATATAATTTTTTTGGGAAACCCCATCCATAGGACCACTTGGTAAATGTTTTTTCACTCTTGCTGTTGAATCTTTATGAACACTTGGTGCAGATAATGGTAATGTGTGTTGTCACGCCATCCACCAAATTACAAATCTTAAGATAGATTAAAAAGGGATGTTGTTGGGTTCGAAACCCAGGTAGATTTGGCGGATTGGATAACCACAACGAATGCTAAAAGACTCTAAAAGATCAGCTTATTTATCTTTAAATAAAAAGAAAATCTCAAGCTACTCGTGATTTGTATGTTCCACTCGAAGTTATTACATTATATATTCAATAAGGCAACCCCTGTTAAGGACATGGACATATACAATTCAAAACTAAGGATTTACAAGTAAACAATTGTGTTTCAAAGATCATAGCAATTTGACGAGCAAAGACTCTTAGGAGTTTTCAAATCATTTACCTAAATTGATTTGGATTCCGGAACAGACAATAAAATGATCTTTTTCTTTACATTACTGAAACAATTTTGTTCTTATCCAATTACATAATGATCTCAAATAACACATCAACTGTATTTAGGTTCTAGGCCTCATGGCCTCTAACAATAGTTTACAGCCAAAAACGCATCCCCAATGAAATATGAACCAATATATCAACTGGATTTAGGCCTCATGGTTGACAAAAAGGATTTTCTTAGATCTAAAAACAGTACCCGAATAATTGTAACAAGACCTTCATGAGATCCATGGATGTCCAGTTACATCGTTTGTCATTAAACAATTATCCAATTTACCTAGTGAATTTCTGACATAACGGCCACTCAAGCCAACGATTGATTGACTTGTCACTTACAGCCAAGGCATAACCCATGAGAAGCACAATGTGATCCTTTGCTGTTGGCTTTGTTTTTCGTTGTTTTCCTCCTTGCCTTAAACCCCCTTTCCTTTTCCTCCTTCCTTTTGGTTCTATGTTTTGGGGTGTTATACTTTGCCAGCTTTAATAACCACGTCTTTAATGGAGATTTGATGTCAAGCGGTAACAATACCATCTGCAGATCATGCAATTCCATTTCTTCTCTGTCACCATCTTCATAAGTCACCATGTACCAATCTGTTTCAGGATCATAGTTTTGGACGTTGCCTTTGTAATATTTTCTACCAAATTTCTTAAGGACTTTCCTTCCTTTCAACCATTCACCCTGGCCATACGGCTCAGTAGATGCAGATGCAGACTCTGTCACAGGTTGTATGGCTAAAGCGTCATTTACAAATTCTGATGAAGGATCCGGTACCCCATTAATGACAATTGCAGGTTCGCCAGTTATTACTACCACATCTACTGTTGTAGGAGCGCCGTATACTTGGATTTCATGGTTGTTTTCCATGACAAAAATATGAGTTCCGGAAAGTTTGCTCTGGCTCTTGTGATTTGTAGGTGCCTTGGCTCTTGCAAGTCTAAAAGACATTTATTATTATGTTGGTAACTAGTTGGTGATTTAGCTGTAAGCCCTGCAATTGACAAAAAATCAGCCTGAAAGCATGTTTAAAGAAATATCAGTCACCAAATAACGCAACAAAATTCTATGATCTATTTTTAGCCATGTGCCTAGTTATTTACTCTTTTCTCTAGAAATAGATCTGGTAATCAACAAAAAATTCACTGAAATAGTTACTTAAATTGACAATATTTGTCAAAAGTTACCTATGAAATTAAAATTGGTAACTAGCCTTTTTTTTTTTTTTTTTTTTTTTTTAATTCCTTGTTTTTGGGAAGTAAAAAGTCACATAGCTTATGCATGATTAGGTGTTTTGATAGAAGGCTGAAACAGTATTCCATCAAAGAATGTGTTTTTTTAATAACATGCATCCCAAGTTTTTAAATCACTGCAAAGCAAAGCACCAATGGTGTATGAGACCCACCTTCTATAAGCCCATAAGGGGATAGTTTACTTTTATATATATATATATATATATATATATATATATATATATATATATATATATATATATATATATATTTCAAAGTTTGTATTCTTTAGTTTTAACCTTGTGACCAAGCTCAGTAGAAAATTCAAACTTGTCAATCCACTTATAATAGAAGTACAATCACTAAATATATAACATTAAAGGCAGACAGATATTCTACTAAATATCTAAAGTTTTGCAAATCTATGATTATTATCTAACAACAAACAATATGTCATGCTAGAGGGAACAATTAATTCATAAGGGTTCAATTTTTTCAAAGGACCTGCCTTATTTAACCATGGATCTGTATATTCTTGACATGAAGGAGCCGCTCTATACATCTATGTCTAAAAGATGTAAACAATTTCCCAACAGGAATAGACACCTGATACACCTCCTAGCACATTCCTATCTGAATATAGCGTGGATGTTGTCATTTATTATCTGGAATGTCTTTGATAGTCATTTTTTATATCATTTTTTTTTTTTGGTGTTTGTGTAATTTTGTATGTTATATAGTTCGAACTTTTTGGAAGTCCAAGACAAACGTTTCCCATTCTTGAATCTACCGAAAACTATAAAGAAAACATGTAAAAGTACAGGATTTGGAAAAAGATCTGAAATCTGTTAAAAAGTAAAACTCGGGTACGACAAGGCAACTGAAAAAAATTGTTTCCTCTCATCCCTTGGCAATTCAGCCAACTTCTTCTATGCCCCCCTTATGAACAAGGTTCACTTCTAAATCAAGTTCAGGTAGCAGATATGCGTGTAGATTTATTAGATAGATCTATAGATCTTTTGATTCAAGCAGAAACCGTGAGGGATCTATTGAGGATCTGAAAACATATGCTTGGAGGAAGCAAAAAGGTTAGATAGTCTTTTGGATGAAAAAATGTACTTACTGGCAGATGCATGTGCAAAAGATTTACTGGCCATCAGGCATTGAGAAACCCAGGTGCATGCATAGGAGTTCACCGTGATTGGAAGGAAAGAGGCATTCGTGTTTCATCTGAGACCTTGGAGTAACTTGAGACAGATTCAAAATTTTCAAAGTCAATGATAAAGTACTTCAGGACCAAGGAAGACACCTTAAGGAACAAAGAGAAAATCCTTAAAGAAGGAAAGGGACTTATCAATGTTAACATTAGAGGGAGCATTGGACAAGGGAGCGGACAAAGATAACGTTGAGCATGGGATTTCTTTATCTGTTCACTCTTGGAGCACTTTTTCTCATCCCTCATCTTTGGACTGCAATATGGTCCAAATTACAACCACTGATGAGATTGATGGATTAGATCCATTCTACAGTGCTCAAGATAACTCTCTCTTTAAGACACCTTATTACACTGTGGAGGCAATTGACACAAGCTTAACAAACAACCCCACAGGAAACCTTCTCAAAACCAATAACCTACCTCTTAGCAATCCGCCTCCTAGCAACCCTCCCCCTAATACCAATTCGGGAAATGTTCCTCCTACCAACCCTAATAATCCTCCTCCCAACACCAATCCACCAGTTGATACCTCTCAAATTCTTACACAAATAGTGCAACAAATGAACATCATGCAAACACCTAATACCTCTCAAATGATGCAACTACAACATCATTTGATAAACATGGATAATCAGCCCCCTATTCTTCTTCCAGAAGTATCCAAATGAGCATAAATAGTTCAAGCGTTGGATTTTTGAAACAATTGTCAGATTAAAATTATCATGAAATTGGAACCCACCATGCTTCATGATGCAAAAGAAAAGCTCCAAACACACATGGATGACAACTCAGCACAAGAGGACCCATTAGAAATAAATGTCTTTCATTTTCAAAAAATATATTTCATTTCATAGATGTATTAGTAAATCCTGGGTTCAAATCAATGTAAAACATGTAGGCCAAGTCAAAACTTCATCCAAATTAAAAAGAACATATCAGTTTCCATTCCCACCTTGCCTACATGGTTTTCCACTAAACTCATGGGAATCATATGTTGTTTATTAAAATGGAAGTGATATTTTTCTTCTTTGCAGGTCATCATGTAGACTTTGTTTGTGAATTTAATTACTTTCTGCTGAGATAATCCAGTAGGTCTCCAACTACTCAAGGGATAAGGAGCGTTGTTTGCCAAGCAGCCTTGTTAATGAATTGCAAAAAGCAACAACACTTCTAAGAATTTTTTTGTATGAGAGGCATCTAATTTTTCATCTCTGGTTAAGCTTACATTGCCTTGAAGTCGAAACAGATAGATAAAAGAACACAAAACACTAGTCACATCTACACATGCAACATAATCAAGGGAAAGGTAAGGATGAAAAACAAGTGATTCTTTATTGTCCTAGGCACGAGAAAGTAATATTGAAAGACATAATTAAGAACAATAAGATGAACAATTTGTAGAATATGCTAAGCTTGTCTCCAAAGAAACTGGATAGTTATATTAAGGACTTTAGAACTCAGGAATATGATTTGAGACCACTCTAAATGTATGATATTAGAGCTTGTGGTTTTTTGTGATTAAGATTGTTATGAAAATGCTATAGAAGCTTTTGAATGTATTTAGAATCATTGAAAGTATCCTTTTAGGTGTTGGATGTCAATTAGTTTCATGACTAGCTTTTGATAGTCTTGGTAGTTCTGAGTGAGCATATTGAAGAGATGAGTTGAAGCCTTATTGCCCTAAGTTGAAGTATTTCAAGTATATGGTGATGAAATTGAGATTATATAGACTCTGTATATGCACTTGGTTGATCATGTTTGAGTGGCTTAAGTGAGTTTGAGCTTCAGTATTGAAAGGCAAATTTTTCATGTACATAGGCCTTATAGGACTAAGTACTAATGAGGGGTTTTAAGTAGTGATTTATTGCAAAATATTTTATTGAGCTTAGAACACATCAATGGGGATCTATTTGAGTGAAATATGAAGTGTTTTTTTATGTGGATGGATTTTGAAAGTGTTCCAAGGAGATCAAAGGGTAACATGTACTAATGAAGGCCTAATTGAATTAGGTCTCCATGAGTCCTAAATGTGAAATAAGGTCTAATAGGGTTATGATAGACCAAAAGGGACTCAATATTCATTTGAATCATGCGTAATAGATGTCTTAAGACCTATTCCATGGATGACCTAAGAGGTTAAGGGTGAGTATCTGACTAAGTGGCATATGAACAAGAAATGGTATATATACAAGGACGTTTTAGGCCTATTTATGTAAGTAGAGAGTATGAGAATAAAATAACACATTGTTGAGAAGGAGGTCCTTTAGACTATCATAAGAGTGTAGAGGATTTTTAATGAAGGTTTAATAGGGGTACTGTATATGAATATCAATGTCATATGACCTAATCTTTCTTGAAGAGACCTAGTTGAGCGAAAAAGCCTAGAAGGTAGTTTCAGAGAGATAAAAGAGTGAAAAGAGATAAATAATGTGATCATCATCTATTGTGTGAGCAACAAGGTTTTCTAAAGGTGATCAAAAGTTTTAGATAGATGAGTTGGTGTTGAGTCATCTAGGGGTTGGTGTCTCCTTGCAGGTTGATGCTTGCTAAATCCTAGTTGAGTGGGTGCTTGAATAGTTGGGGTTGGTGTTCCATGTGAAGTTGGTACTTCACTAAATATTTGTTTTTGTCTTATAGTAATGTAGTCCATTTTCAAATATCAAAGGGTTTTCTTCCCCTTAAGGGTTTCCCACATATGTAGTGTGTTATCTTATTTCATGATCTTGTATGGTTGCATATGCTTTGTTGGATGTTCATATTTGTATCAATGGTTCATGTATGCTAAATTGGAACTAAATGATTATTTTGAAGTCACTGATTCACCCTCCCCCTCTCAATGATTGTGCTTTCAACATTTAAAACTATGTTTCCCATATTTTAATCCTCTAGTTGAAAACCTCTCCCTTAGACCTATTTGGGTTCGGTTATTGTATCTTCCTCTTCAATTTTAGGTGGATCCCTATTTGTTGGCTATCGGTGGAACCTTGGGTGCTATGCTGGACATTGACACTTCTACTTCAAACTTATTCCGCACTACCTTCGCTAGGATTCTTGTTTACCTAGATCTCTCTCTGGATTTTCAAGCAATGATTGTGTTGAAAGTCAATGGCCACTGTTTGACTCAATCCCTTGATTGTGAAGCGCTTCACTTCAGGTGTCGAAATTGTTTCAAAGCTGTTCATTTATTCGCTTCTTGTCAGAGCCCCAAGCACAAAGTGGATTCCTCTTGGGGGAAGGTTGATGCGATAATCTTCTCACTGTTTTTCCAGATAATAATTTTGATCTACCTTCGGGAGTAGTTTTGGAAGCCATTATTGAAGAGGTTCCTTTATCTCGCTCTGCTTAGACTGAGCCTATTCCTTCGTGATCAGAGGATGTTGATTCGGCTAGGTACAGTGACATGATTTTAGATTTCAGGAGCAAGGTTTCTAATGAATCATCTTTGGATATGTGTATTTATTCCAGTGATGAATTTGGTAAAAAATGTAATCAAGAAGACTAGATTGTAGTGAGAAGTAAGAAGAAAGGATGTCTTACTCCTAATTCTCCTTTTAAGATACTTCGCTCTCAAAATAAAGTGAATAAGGGAGAGACGTAAGTGTGTTATGATTGTATTTTTTTACAACTGATAGTTTTTTTTATTTTTGATTGTGTCCTATATGACACCACGACCATGTTTGCCTTGGATTTTTAATCCTATTATTGATGGTTCATGTACTTTGACTTTTGGTATTCTCTTATACCTTTGGGTATGGGCCCACCAATCCCAATATCTATCAAAAAAATAAAAATACGTAAGAACAAATCACAACTCATTACATAGACGATATGAGTATTGAAATGTTATTCACATATTTTAATATCAATTTATAAATTTTACTGCATTTTTTTTATAAATAATTAGATAATCATAACTATATATATATATATATATATATATATATATATATATATAATTGAATAATTATAACTAATATATAGATGATATATAGATTTTATCACATCATATTCATAAATAATCATATCACTAAAAGTAAATTATCATAAAAAATATTATTTAATTGGAGCAATCCAAATATGTAAACGTAATTGCAAATACATAAAAAGATTTGGGACTTAATTTTTCTAAAATAAGTCTTTAATTAAATTGATTATTCATTTAGTTTAATAAGAAAAATAATTTGAAAAAATCTAACTCCACGAATTTAATTGTGACAATATAATATAATTCAGAGCTCAATCTATACCAAATTAATTCTTAATTAAATCAATTACTCATTTAATTTAATTGAAAATATAATTTTTAAAAATAAAAAAATGATAATTAAAATTATCCTAGACATTCAAAATTTAAATAAACTACTTATCGGTAGCAGAAAGCTTAGCTTTTAAAGACATATTTTCACGTGGTTGGAATAGTCAAGCCCATTAAATATGAACTTCAACCATTTCTTGAAAGGCCTCTACAATATGATATTGTAATGATTTGTAATTTTTAGTCCTCACCAAGTAATTTTATTATAAAAATTATATAAATAAATAATTTGACCAATAAAAAACTTTTAACAAAATATTTTAATATAACAATTTTAAAATTTAACATTCAAAAAATTAAAAAATATTTTTTATAAAAAAATTTATTTATATTATTCTAATAATTATAATTATTAAATTGTTTAACGAATTTAGTCTTATTCCAATTTTCATTAAATTTAACAAATTTTGATCTCACATAATTTATTATTTATAAAAATTTTAAATAATTTTTTAATTTAAATTATATAAATTACATGAGCTCAATTATTAATTATTAAATCATAACTATATGTCAATTAATTAATATGGTGTGCATAATCTTTATATTAGTTTTGTAGCGTATTTTTTTTAAGTTGGATTAGAAGTCAAATTTATTAAATGAATGTATCGAAGGAGTTGTAATCCAATTGATGAGGATGATATTTTGTAAGCTATATATCAAAATATAAATCTTTATAGATATATGATATGGAGAGTCAATCAGATAGAGCTAGGATCATTCTCTGGTCGCTTAATCGAAGGCCTCCTAATCCTATTTGTTTAACCAAAGGTATATTCAAATTAAAATGTATGCTTACTCAATAATTATAACTCAAAACATAACCACTGATATCTATATAACTTTTAACTTCTACATCAATTTTCTTTTTAATTAAATGTACGAATAATTTAACGTTCTACCGTCAAATTTATCTATTTTTTTAAAAATATGTATTAAATGTATACATTTTAGAACATGCATGTTGTTTACATGGTTTTGAAGAAGCATGCACATAATACGACATTGTTAGAGTTGTGGGCAACACAGTCATCTAATTATTGGCAGAACCATGGGCATAAGATTATTAATCTCAAATCTCAAAGTGTATTAGTGGGCAAGTTTTTAATATTAAGTTGAAAGTGGTATGGCCCAAATTAACAAAATGAGCAAACTCCTCTAATTTAGTCTTTCAAAACCGGCATCTTTGAAATGAAATGAAATGAACGGATTTAATTACGTCCACGAGACCGAATGGTCTAAGGGACCACCAATTACACTGAGTGCTACAACCAGTCAAAGATTCCTAGGATCCGATGTATCTTTTAGAATGCTTCTCTGCCTCTTGTTGAACTGAGTTAACATCTCCCCCAGCTTTTTAAATCTTTTTTCCTCAAATACATCTACCATGCAACCCGCTCTTAAATTTTATGCATGTTTGGCTCGTATGTCCGTGTATTGAGGACATTCAAGGATGAAGTACTCCTCTATTTCAATCGCCCTTGTAATACATCAAACTCAAACCCTCTCATCCCACTGCTCCTTAGGCGCTGTCCATCTCCATGTCTCACATCAGAGTCTATGAGAGCCAGTTCTTAATTGAGCAATGAGGATCTTTTCCCTCCAACTGATTCCAACCCTTTTATATGCTTGTAGTTTGGATTGAACATTGAGATATAATGTTGTCTTTTCTTGCTTGTCCCCTCCCTCCACATTACCATTCTGAATATTTTATTCACATAATTTTTTGTGTCTTTATTACAATTTGGACATTCCGTTAGGTTGATATCCCATATATTCATCCACTTGTAATTTTGCCTCATCCAGGTGTTTTCTTCATATGCAACTCTTCTTCTCTTGCTTCCCTAGGCCTTATGTCAGACTTCATGCTTTCCTTTTTTCAAGTAACATAATAACCTGGTCATAGTAGTTGGCTCTAGAGGGAAAGTACCTATTTTGGCAAGAATGATTTCATATGGGACCGAGTTCTTGATTCTAAGTTTGTTTGTGATTAGCCATTTTTGAATATTTTCTGTTTGCCTCCATTTCAAGCTCGTTGTTCCACTAGCCCACATCTTTCAACCATATAATACCACTGGTGTGACAAGTAACCCAAATAAGACCCTGGTGGTCTTTTAGTCCCACAACTATGCATTCCTGTATCTATTCTAAAGCACATAGAAAGCTCTCCATTTGCCTTGTATTCTTTTCATTCTGCAAGTGTCCCATCTAAGTTTGTTATGAAAGTTGAGGCCAATATACTTGTATTCTGACATCATTTCAAGAGACCCTCTTGCAAACTAAAAATCAAGGTGTTGTACCTTCCTTTTTGTTGAAAAAATCATAATTTTAGTTGTCTCAGTGTTTATCTACATCCCTACTTATTTAAAAAAGAGTTCTAGAGCTCAAAGATGATCTCTTAAATCTTGGATTATCATTTCCATTAGGATTAAGTCATCGACATAGAGCAAAAAGTTTTACCACATAATTAGTTAGGTAAACTCCCTCTCCTTTGAATTTGTTTACCCAATCTTATAACTTATCAATGTAAAGCCCAAATAAAGTTGGGGATAGAGGGCAACCTTGTTTGACACCAATGTCACTCCCAAAACATTCAAATAGTCATGTCTAAGTTTTGATTTTAACCTTGACTTATTAATACAATCTATGAACTACTACCTTGTAGTGCGTTGGAACCTCTAATTCCTCCATTCTGGCCCATAATTTGCACCTTGAAATCATGTCAAATGCTTTTTTGAAGTCTATGAAGCAACAATATGCATCTTCCTTTTTATCCCACACCTTTTCAACTAGATGTCTAAGTGTGACACAATGATCAATAATAGAGTGTTTGGGCCTAAAACTTGTTTATCCCTTTGCTCGTTTGTGTTTTTTTCGTACACAACTACTAATTCTACATTCTATCATACTCCCAAATAGCTTTACAAAGAGCGGATTGACCATGATAGTTTGGTAATTTGATGGGTTGTTCACATCTCCAATCTTAAACAAGGGTATGGTTAAGCTTGTTGTCAACTCTATCGGAAAGCCCTTTTAGATGACCTCATTGAAGATTTCTTTGATTTTAGGTGTTATGAGATCTACCCCATCTTAAATATTTTGCTTGTAAATTGTATGTGTCTTATGCTTTACCCGTTGCGATATTTTTAATGCTTTGTATGATGTCTCCTATCATGAAAAGCTCTTTATTGACACTAATTTTGGGAGGTGCATCTTGTTCACTTTCACGCTCATATAGTTATTTTGAATACTCCAACCACTACCCTTCTATTATGCTATTTTCAACTTGTCTTTTTTCTTTGTGAAGTTCCCTCCAAAATAATTTTGGTTCATGTTTTCCTAAGTAAATCAGCGCTTTCCTCCAAGTTCTAGTATACTTTGCTTTCTTTTCCCTTACCATTTACTCATATGCTTTTTGGTTTGCTTTTGTTCTACCTTTTGGTTTTTTTAGCGATCTCTATGTGCCTTGCATTCTTCAACATACCATGGATTAGTTGGGAAATTATTTCTCCCCTTATTTTTAGTTTTAGTTCTCTTGAATATTTTTAGTGCATCTTGAATGGTGCTCATTAGCCTCTCACTTTTCATGTATTCTGTGCCATTTTTATGTGCTACTTTATTTACCCCTTCCTGCATCTTGCTTTTCAGTGCCACTCTAAAGATTTTCCAATTTTCCTCTATCAAGAGAATGGTTCTTGTAGGCAATGACTTACTTTGGTTGACCTTGGTGTGTTCATCTTGGTGATTGTCTCTTTTTAATTGGCGTTTCAAAAAAATTGAGTTGTGATCTAATTTAAGTTCTATGCAAGCTTCTTCTACTTTCAGCTCTTTAATTCTAGGTAAAGAATTTTGGGAGCATATAACATAATCAATTACACTCTGCCCTTTGTGTGTCTTGCATATGTAGTTTCCTAATGTTCCCCATTTTCTCATTCCTTTGCAAATGATTAAGTTATGTATACTGCAAAAACCTAGTAGTTCTTCTACAAAGTGCGTGATAGCCCTATGCCTATCATCTGAAGCCCTGTTCCATAGCTAATTTTCTTCTTTTGCCATCCAAAGAGGATTCATGTCTAGCTCCTCATTACTTCCAAGAATGTTGGCTTATTTGTTTTTTGTTCTTGCATTGAAGTCCCCCATTAACAAAATCTCACCAATCTTACTATAAGATGAGATGTCCCTTTTTAGAGGCGAGTATGGGTCTTCACAATCTAGATCATGTTTCTTATAGAATTTAGAATTCTTAGGTGCAAAATAACATGTAGCTATGCTAATGTTTATGTCATTTTCTGTGATTCTTATCCTTATGTACTATTTATTCCCATCATGTTTTTCTATTTTGATACTTCTACCCCATGATTCCTTTACTAACACCATTATGCATCCATAGCCTTTGCCATTTTTTGTTGCTTTATTCTAAACTATTGCCTTTGTGTACGCTTTAAAATATGGTGTATTGCGACCATCATGCTCATGCATTTCAATCAAAATGATTATATCCCTATCTTTTCCTATGGGCCCTAACTGGGTCCTTTCTCTAAGGGTAGCTTTTACAATTCCAGCATACCATTGTGAGTTGTTCTCGGGGGGGCCATATTATCTGTTTGCTTCAAGTTTATTAGGCTGTAATATAGGCTTTCTCATTATTTAGGTATGCCCATTTCTCTTCATTCCTTGCTACCTTCACCTTTTCCCATTCCTTGATTCTCTCTTATAGTTGCATGAAAGTTAAGTCTTCATTTATGTAGTAGTGTCGTCCTTTTAGCATGCCCTTATTTCTTAGTATTCTTGTTTTGTCCTCAAAGTTCATCAATGTGACCCAGATATGCCTCTCCTGTCCTCCTCTCAACTTACCAATTCTACTTGCTTGGTTGACCTTGCCCTTCCATTGTAATTGGTCTGCAAATAAGTCCCTTGTTAAGCTGCTTGTATTTTCATGTTCTCCATAGTATCTTAGACCTTTAATAATTATATTTGATAATTTGTCATGATGCTGTTATTATTCTATCATTTTATTTTTGACTTGTCTTTCTATCAACTCCTTTTGCTCACCTCTTGGTTCCTTTACTACTTGTGCCCATGTTTTAGCCTCTTCTAATTTATTTCTTAGCTCATTCTCTCTCACTTCCATGCTTCGAAGTGATTCTTGGACTTCTTTTATTTGTCTTGTGTTTACCTTCATCTCCTCTACCTTATTGCTTCTTGGAGTGTGAATGGTTTATTTGAGAGTTTGCCATTCATGCTGCCCAATATTCACAAGATTTTGAAGCTTTGCTACTTGTACTTTAAGCAAGTCATTTTCCTCTTCTATCCTTTGTTTGGCACTTAAAACCTCTTCAAATTTAGTATCTTTATTTTCTCTCTTAGTTCCATATTTTATAGTCTCTCTTTTAGACTCATTAACTCTTGCACATAGAGCTTTAGTGACCAAATAAACAAAGTCATTATAGGGTTGTACATTTCCTCGCCATCCTGTATTTCTTCTCGGTGACTATTATCTTCAATTTTATGTGTTCTCTTATTCCTGTTTTACTTTTCTTATCTTCTTTTACACCATTTCCTTTGCCCACTTGACATTTTTGTTCCAAAATGTGCAAGGCAAGTGGTTGTTCTTTGATTAGAAAGATTTAGGATGGATTTTTATGAATGATTCATTTAAAAATGGATTAGGCAATTTTTAAATGGTGAGGAGAACCACTATAGCTAGTGTATCAATGGAAATTGATGTGACCTCCTTATCCATGGGCTAAATTTGATACTCTTCTGACCATATATTTTTTTTTCTATTTTTTTTTAAATTAGTGTCTTGAGCATCTTAAATTTTTAGGTGAACAATTGATTGATTACAAAATATTATTGGTACCAAACGATTATTATAATATTCTACTATGTAATATACAATTTAAAAATAAGATTGAAATCAGTAAATAACAAAATAATTATTTATAAAAATAAAAGGTTTCAAATTTAATATAATAGGCAAAATATTCTTACAAGACACTAATTTTTTTGATTATTTATATCAAGGTTCTCTCCTTTTTTAATTTGTTGAAACATGACCAACAAGTTTTAAAAGAATTTATAAATATATTCTTCACAAATGTCTTTTCTATAATTTCTCTTTTAAATATTTGTATTAAAATTGTCTCTTTTTTCTAAATTTGTTGAAACATGATCAATACACTTTAAAATAATCTATAGATGTGTTCTTCACATATATCCTTTCTATCATCTCCCCTAATCAAAGTGAAACTTGATTGTTTACTCCACTTTATCTTGAGGAAATAAATGTAATATATTTGCAATGAATAATGACAAAGCTCCAAAGGCCAGATAACTTTCCCAACAATTGTTTATCAATATTTTTGGAACTTAGAAAGATACAAAGTTATTAAAGTAGTGTTTATCAATTCAAATTACACAAATAATATGTGTGCAGACATTAAATAATAACTACCTGCCATTTAATTAATATGGTGTGTAAGTTGATTTTACACACTTCCACGTTCATAATATTAAATCTATGCCCTCAAGATTCCCAAGAAAATTATTATATCTAAAAAGTTTATAAAAACCTTGCAATCAAAAAACCATTTAATGTTTTCCACGTCCGTCTAATTTCACTTTGAATATACTCGAAGGGAATCATCATATCACACAAAATGAGACCTTTGAAACTTTCATGGAAGGTAGCCCATAAAAATAATCATATGGTGACAAATAATATTTATGGAAAAATTGTGTGAAAAATATATATATATATATATATATATATATATATATATATATATATATATATATATATATATATATATATATATATATATATGATGTGTTATGAAGTGATCTTATTGGGATCAATGATAAATATATATATTTTATGAATCATTTCACATAATTTTTATAATCCAATATTTATAAAATGATTTAATTTATATGATTAAATATGTTCATAAAAATATTTATTTTAAAATAAAAAAGGATTAATAATTATTCAACTTGTATTCATAATAATAATACATAAGAGTTAATATATGTAATTTTATAAAATTGATCGAGCGTGGGAGTGAATGATAAAGTTTTTAAACACTTTCACATTTAGGGTTTCTCTTCGATCAGTGAACAAGATAGTTGATTTAGTCAGTGATATGATAGATGACTTGGCTGGCATGGACATAGTTGATTGCTTGTTTTCTTTCGCTAGGCTGTTGGTCAAGAAGGGGATTGTAGAGGTAGATGGAGGGGCGTCGGGTTTGGCTCTTCCATTCTCCCTTGCTGGAGAGGAAATAGGTATGACAAGCCCTCCCTTTTATAAATTTACTTCACATGTGGAAATGTTCATGGAAAAATCAACTTTGCTTCTGGGTTCCACAAAAGTTTCACCAGTTGTCTCCTTTAAGAAGGAGTCACTTGAAGAGGTGCTTCGTAATGAAGAATGGTTTGTGGCTAGAGGTTTAGTTTGCATATTTGATATGTTTTAGCCTTCTCTCTCTGCTCTTCAGTAAAGGATTTTTGAATCATGGTGGCTTGTTTTGTAGGACAACTTGGAAATTTATTCTTGCATCAAATGTTTTTCATTGTGGTTTTTGACTATCTTACTAATTGGAACAAGATCATTTAGGCCAAATCTTGGAGTTGGGATCAACACCTCCTATTTTTGAAATGATATTTTTAAAATTTTAATCCTCTGGTTGAAAACTTCTCCCTTAGACTCATTTGGGTTCAGTTGTCGTATCTTCCACTTCAATTTTGGGTGGATCCATGTCTATTGGATATTGGTGGAACCTTAGGTGTTATGTTGGGCATTGACACTTATACTTTAAACTTATCCCACACTACCTTCGCCAAGATTCTTGTTTGCCTAGATGTTTCTCTGGATCTTCTAGTAATGATTGTGCTAAAAGTCAATGGTTGTTGTTAAAATCAATCCCTTGATTATGAAGGGCTTCCCTTCAGGTGTCAGAATTGTTTCAAAACTGGTCATTTATTCGTTTCTTGTTAGAGCCCCAAGCACAAAGTGGATTCCTCTTGGGGGAAGGTTACATGCAAGAATCTTCTCACAATTTTTCCAGATAAAAATTCTTCTCTACCTTCAGGAGTAGTTTTAAAATCCATTATTGAGGAGGTTCATTTAGCCCACTCTGTTCAGATTGAGGCTATTCCTTCACTATATGAGGATGCTGAGTTGGCTAGGTGTAGTAACATGATTTTAGATTTTTGGAGCAAGGTTTCTAATGGATCATCTTTGGATATGTGTATTTATCCCAATGATGCATATGGTAAAAAAAATAATCAAAAAAATTGGACTATAGTGAGAAGTAAGAAGAAAGGATGTCTTACTCCTAATTCTCCTTCTAGGATACTTTGCTTTAAAAATAAAGTGAATGAGAGAGAGACGTAGGTGTGTTATGATTATTTGTTATAATTGATAGTTTTTTTGTTTTTGGTTGCATCATATATGACACTACGACCATGCTTGTCTTGGGTTTTTAATCCTATGGTTGATGGTTAGTGTTCTTTGATTTTTGGTATTCTCTTATACATTTAGGTAAGGGCCCGACAATCCCAGTATCTATCAATAAAAAATATGTCAGAGTAAATCACGACTCATTACATAGATGATATGAGTGTTGAAATGTTATTCACATGTTTTAATATCAATTTATAAAATTTACTGCAGTATATTTATAAATAATTAGATAAACATAATAATTTATAGATAATATATAGATTTTACCACATCATATTTATAAAGAATCATATTATAACAATGAATTTGTAAAAATAAATTATCATAAAAAAATACCATATCATAAAAAATATCATCACATAATAATAAATAATTAATATATAGATAATCATAACTAATTAAAGTTAATTAAATTATATATAAATAATCATAACTAATTTATATGTAATTAACAATGAAATTGTAAAAATAATTAATTTATAAATAATTTTAAAAAATTAAAAAAATATTATGACATCATAATAAATAAATAGATTTTATTTATAAATAATTATAACAGTAGAATTGTAGAAATAAATTATCATAAAAAATATTGCACATCATAATAAAATTACCAAATTATAATAAATAAATAGATAATATATAGATAATCATAATTAGTTTTAAGCTAATATATAGATTTTACCACATCATATTTATAAATAATAATAACCATAAAATTTTAAACATAATTTATCATCAAAAATATCACAATAATAAATAAATAAATTATATAAAAATAATCATGACTAATCTATATGTAATTAACAATGAAATTTTAAAAATAAATTATCATAAAAAATATTATCACATCATAATAGATAATATATAGATAATCACAATTAATTTATGGGTAATATATAAATTACAAGACATTTTACATAGAAATAATTATAACAATAGAATTGTAGAAATAAACTATCATATTTAAAAACAATCATAACAATGAAATTTTAAAAATAAATTATCATAAAAAATATTATCACATCATAATAAATAAATAGATAATATACATACCACATCATTATATATATATATATATATATATATATATATATATATATATATATATATATATATATATATAATTTATAGATAATATATAAATTTTACGGTAACATATTTATAAATAATCATAAGAATGAAATCTTAAAAATAAATTACCATAAAAAAATATCAGCACATGATAATAAATAAATAATATATAGATAATTATAGTTAATTTATAGGGTTTAAGCTAATTTATCTATGGCTCTTAAGAAGGCTCTTGAGAATGGCTCTGTAGGTCGATCTGTTTCTCCCTACTCCGTTGGCATATGTCAGATCCAATGCCCCTAACTTTGTTGGCTGGTCCTATACAGGGCATTGGGCAAGTTTCTTCCATGCCTAGTCTTCCACCTGCTAACCTGCCCACATCTGGTCTCTCACTTATTGCCATTTCAAATAGTGGTCAGAATGTTGCTCTGATGGATCTGTTGGGAGGGGTCATTCCTCCAACCAGTCTCCAACTGTCACTACTCCCAACTACCAACAACTTCAATCTACTCCATTTGCTAGGAAGAAGACTTTGACAGGTCATGCAGAGTCAAACCCTCACTGGGATGCCATGAAAATGGAAGTAGAGGTTAGATTGGAGTCTGGACATAGGCCCACCTCTTTCATTGATGTTGTCTCTTATAGGCTAGCCTTGAGAATGCATCCCAAACCTCTCACCCCTGCTTCTATTGACCCAATGGTAATTTTTGTTGAAGAAGAAACTAGGGTTGTTCTCAAATCAGAGGAATATTTTTCTACTAGAGGTATCATCTAAAAATTTGTGGATATCTAGCCAAAGCTCCAAGATCTTAACAACTAGATCTTAAAGCAATGGAAACCCCTACTCTTAAGTAGTCTTGATATTTACCCTTGTGATAAAAGCTTCCTTATTATTATTTTTCAGAATATTGAGGATAAGGATAATAATCTGTACCAACCCTAGAGCTTGAATCACTACCCCTTGCTCATGAAACCATGATCCCTTGCCTTCAATCCCTTCACTGAACCTTTGCATGTAAAACCCATCTGGGTTCGTCTACCAACCTACCACTATAGTTTTGGATGGAATCTATCCTAAAGGCTATTGGTAGATCTCTGGGTGGGTTTATGTGAATGCATCTAGATATTGATAGTTTTTCTCACACTCCATTTGCTAGGATCTTAGTGAACATTGATACCTCCAAGAGCCTTCCAGAAAAAATCACCCTGTAAGTTGGAGACCACACTTGGTCTCAAGCTATTGACTATGAAGGTTTATCTTTTTGTTGTCGTAGTTATTTTAGCATTGGGCACTTGACTAAAAACTATAGTCTACTCAGAAAAAAGAAAGATTTTTCCTAGTGGAAATATTTTATCCCCAAAAACCTCATGTTGTTTCCTGTAGATGAAGAGTGAGATTCTGCCTCTTCTTATGAAGTTCTTGCTTCTCCTATGTCAAACAAGGATCCCAAAAAATTGCCACTTTTTGAAGAATAATTAATGGTCAATTTAATCTCTCCAAGGAAGTTTGTGTCAATTTTAGCGTCCTCCTCGAAAGAGTTTCTAGATTTGGATTCTTCTAGGGTAGATACCATTTTAGGGTCAACATCAAAAGATAAATCCCAGCCTTGTGTCCCAATTGAGGAAGTCTCACCAGCACTTTAGGTTGAGAACAAGGAATGATGGTTCATGGTTCAAAAAAAGAAAAAGGAAAAAAATCAATGACTCAGCCTTCTTGTATGTCTCTCCATTTGGGGGGACCTCGTGTTAATATTCTAAAAATCACTTAAAAAAGGGTTAGGTCCCCAGATTAAGTTTGGCAAAAACTTTGCAAAAATTTATTCGGTAAGTTTTTCTATTTCTGTTTGTCCTTGGTGAAAGTTACTGTTGTGTGGATTTCTTGTCGCCCATTTAATTGCCACTGGTAGAAGCATCCCATCAAAAAATTAATGATTTTTTTTAGTTCTTTCCTTTGTTTAAGGCTATGGAACCTTTCAAAATCCATTTTTAACCTATCAAATATATATATATATATATATATATATATATATGAATTAAAAAAAATTATCATTAAAAAGAAATATATTATTATAAAAAATATTACCACATGATAAATAAATAAAAAATATATAAATAACCATTACTAATTTATAAGTAATATATAGATTTTAAGGTAACATATTTATAAATAATCATAACAATGAAATTTTAAAAACAAATTATCACAAAAAATATCACCACATGATAATACATAAATAAATAATATACATATAATCATAATTAATTTATAGGAAATATATATATATATATATATATATATATATATATATATATATATATATATATATATATATATATTGTTGCTCTCTATTTCTCATTTTAAAATTACATTAAATATTTATATTAAGTATTTTTATGAACAATAAATATTTACTTTTATTTTACATGACAACAAGTGCTACTAGTATACATATATTAGATAAATCTATGTAAAATACATTCATAAATATTATTATCGAGGCACTCATAATTCAATACAATATAGATACTTCAAGAATAATATCTGTCAATATATTTTACATAAATTTATCTAAGATATGCATACTATAGTGTGTGTATGTGTGTGTGTGTGTGTATAATTTAATTTTAATAATATATTTTAAATTTTATTTTTATATTGAAATGTGTTCTATAATAACATAGGAGTGTAATAAAGTGAGAATGTTTATCTTTAATTCTATTTTTAAATTTAAGATTTATTTGATTATCAATTAAAAAACTTATTTAATAAAATTTTATTAAAAATTAACATGATTATATTGTTTTAACATTTAAGTAGAAAAATAAAAATGAAAAGCGCTGCATGCAATGTTTAAAATATAATTAAAAAAATATTTATATATAAACACAATAAACCTGAAAAATTTAGAGCTATGAAAGTTGTATGAATACCGTTGCATTTTTCTTAATCTAATAACTTAAAAACATAATCCAAATGTGAACAAAAACCACCATTATTTTTTATCTTTAGAAGCATTTACATGGTTTCAATGTGGTGTATCATTGATTTAACATGGTTTTTCGTGTGAGCTCATGCAAATAAAATGTTTTGGAACTAGTTGGGTGGGGTTTAGTCCTCATGCTCAAATGAAATGAGTGCCAGGTCAAGCTTTTTGATTTGGGGTTTTGATTGTTGGGTAACATTCACAAAACCATTGTTCTATAAGTCTCTTGTTCAATTCCCGTGCGAGCTCACACAAATAAAACATGTACAATTAGCTGGGTTCAGTCCTCATGCTCAAAGGAAATGAGTGCTTGGCCAAGCCTCCCAATTTGGGGTTTTAGTTACTGGGTAACATTCACAAAACGTTTGTTCTATAAGTCTCTCTCTCTCTTCACCTTAATTTTTATGATTACTCTTGATAGTGATTAAGGTTTAGAAAGAGTATTTTTTTGTTAAATTATTTTTAGATGGTTATTAATTTATATTACTATTAAGTTTTTATTTGTGGTTGAAGATATTTTCAAAAAAATTATTTATGTGGTTATAATGTGAAATTATCCGTAGTCTTTATGATTTATTGTAAAAATATTTTTTTATAAAATAAATGAATTTGATGGCTCTATAATTGTATTTATACTTTTTTTAACTCTAAAAATATAATCAATGTTTTTAGGAGACTATATGAAATATATGGTAAAATTTTAGAAAGACTGTCATAATGTAATAAATTTTAAATCTCTAATATTTCTTTTTATGAATTATAATAACATATGAAGGTACATGTTGAAGAAATACCTATGATCAAAATAATTTATAACAAAAAAGATCAATCATCAAATTTAATTATTGAATGAAAGAAATAAAGAGAATTTCTTATAGATTTTAGGTATATTACAATGGATTTATAGTGGCCCATTGTGGAGAGGTGGTGGCTTGGGCTATTTAGTAATAAAGAATAACATTAATAATATTAAATTAGTATATATATCTTAGAGAAATTTATATAAAATATATTGAGAGATATCTTTCCCAAAACATTTATATGATATTATTTTTGTGACATAAATAAAATAAACACATTCAAAATGATATGTCTCAACATTTTTTACATAAACTTATCTAAAATACATACTAATCATTAATTAAATACATTTATTAATAAACTTCTAGTTATAATTTGTAAAAACATTCAAAATATGTATTCATATTAAACCATAATATAAATATAAGATGACTCAAAATTATGTTTATTTTATATATATCCCCATATAGAAATATTAATAAACATGTAATAATATAACTACAATAAGACAACTCAAATTTATATCTATTATTTTAAATAAATATGTTATCCTAAGTCACTTTTAGCGACTTAGCAGCTTTTTTATTAATCACTTACATTAATTATTTTTTCATAGAAATTCATGCCACCAATCAAATCGAGTCATTTTTCCATATTACTGGGTTTTGACATTAGTTTTAGAATACGCTGTTATAAAAATTAAGAAATAAAATATTTTTTGGTGTCTGATTGGTTTTAATTCGTTGACAAGCCAAATTTCTTAGGGAAATGAGGCTATTTTCAATTAAAAATTACTTGCATTGTCCAATATAATTGAAACAATTCAAAAAAATTGAACATGGATTATAATGTGTTTCACTGGTTAGAAATTAATGATGGGATGTTGAAATGACGGGGCCTGAATCAAACTGTACCACACACAACATGTGGTGCTAGATCCCTTGCCAAGGTATACGTGACTATAATGCACTGTGCATATACTACATTATCCATGGATCTCGACTTTGGAAGCTTCATAATTCTATTGCTTGTAACATCTACTAGTGATACCCTGAGCAAACTACGCTACATCATTGCCCTTGCTTATATTTAATTCTTCCAACTTTACATTTATAACCTTGCCTGACAAAAATTAATGCTATTACTTACATATAAAATTAAAAATATTTTTTTTTATAAATTTTTACACCAAAGTTGAAAACACATACTTATAAAATAACTATATATAATGGATTTTACACTAGTCAACAACAAACCAGACCAAAACACAAAAAGAATCCATGGCTCCATGATAAGTTGGCTGCAATAATAAAAAAGAAGAAATAAAAAACTTAGTACGAAGATTGAACCAGGTTGGCTGTAAGCATACCATTAATTAGCCATAATACAATTCCATGTAATGTATTTTATATTCAAATGGTTAAGCCTGGATAATTTTGAAAGGAGGATTACACTGAAATCACATCAACTATCAAATTACCAATAACTAAATCCAGATATTTTCTATGCAAGTTTCACTCAAAAGAAAAAGAATATGAGCATGGGAAAAAGAGGATTACACCAGAATTTACATTATACTTGGTAAGCACATGACTTGTTACCGAAATGCAAAAGTAGCAGTCGGCAAGTTGTATATTACAAGCAAAACCATTTGCCTCCCTTTCAAATATACAAAAATCAAAACATACAATCGCCTTAATTGTTAATGCTTACCTGAAAATCCAAACACATACACCTTGTTGAATTATGCTTTTCAAACACATACACCTTGCCGAATTATGCTTTTCAGTATTGGAAGAATGTTGATGATCCCATCAATAGAGCTATAACTCAACACATTGATTCAACAACAAGGTGTAAGCTTATATAGAAAATTGTCTTTTTTATTTAATATCTATAAACACTAGAAAAAACAATCAACTTAAGTTTGCTATTCCTAAATGATGTTAAAGGTATAACCTGTGGACCCGAGTTCATTTTGGAAGTGATTTGTATATTACTAAATTACATATAGTTTGGTAAATTACATATAGTTTGGTTAATGGTTTTTTAAGTGAATATTTAGTTTTGTTTAGAGGTATAAGTCTATTAACTTTATTTTTTATGAGTTAATAATTGTTTAACTTAACATAATAAAATGGTCATTAGATATTTAGTATGGTCTTTTGTTTAATAAACACATGTTATTATTAACAATGTTGAATTCAATAAAAGTTATGTTAGAATCAGTTTTGTATATCATAAATGTTTATAGTTGAATTGTAATTGTTTTAAATTATAAATATAGTATATAAAGTTAAATAATATATATTTTAATAATAATAGTTAAGCCATGACAATTAAACTTGATGGCTTTTTCAATGTCATTTTTAATAAACTAATAATCTTGACAACCAAAATTTCATCAGGGAAACTTCCAAATTTGAATCACTAGAATAACTGGTATACCTATCTTAAATAAATTTATGTAAAATGCGCCGAGAGATATTATTCTCAAAGTGTCAAAATCAAAATCAAATGGCAACATGTAATATCTTAAAAAAATCATCCAAGATTCAAAATTTATTATATCATAAGCAAATATCATGATCTATCTTAAATAAATCTATGAAAAATATACATCACATAAAATGTCAAATAATGACTTATTGATAATGGCTCTCTCCTTCCCCCTCTCCCATTATATCTTTGATTTTCTTATATAATATTCATAAAATATGAAATCAAGGTAAATAAACTGATTTTATATTCTATTTATTGTTACATCCATTTTTCCTATTATATATCATAACAACATATGATATATAAGAGAGTTTTAATATTATATAAGGTAAATAACCGATTATATTTTATTTAATAATAGGAGCCCCTTTTATAATAAGCCATTATTCAAGCATTTATCTACAATCATAAATATTATAAGGTATATAAGTTTGATGTAATTGTATTATTATTAAGGTATATTATAACTACAGTTATATTTAATTATTAATATTACTTCCCTATGTGTATTGCTCTATATTATAATCTCTCTCTATGCTATCTTATATTACATCAATAATATTCAATATTAATAGCATATCGCATATTAAATATACCCTAGACTATTTAATGATATGATTTTAATGAATGTTAACATATATTGTGTATTATAAATTTGGATAATGTATATATAGTAATATTTTATATATTTTTTTAAATAGTGTCGGCTCATTTTTTATTAAAGTTGTCAGTCATTTTTTCTTACATGAGCAGGACATCGAGCTCTCTTCTTCCCCCTCTCTCATTGTAGAATGCCTCTCAACGTAATAACTTTTATTAAAAATATTTCACTTCAAATATTCTTCTTAAAAATCGATACTAAAATTATATCACAACACTTATTTTTATATATAACTATATACATGATTTAAATTTAAAATAAAAATCAAAAAACAAAACTATTTTAACTTGTTTTGTTTTTATTCAATTATTTATTTAGTTCAATGTGAGAGAATTAATTTAGGAAATCAAAAAATGGTGGTTAGAATTACCCTAGACACTCAAAGTTTAATATAAACTATTTAATAATAGCCTCATGTTGTAAATTTATCGGTCGCATAAAAGCTTAGCTTTTAAAGACATATTTTCAACGAAGTTATTTCACGTGTTTGGAATGCCATGCAATGTGGACTTCAACCATTTCTTGAAAGGTCTCTAAAATAGTATAATACTTTCCAAATGTCGTCTTTAACGTGGATATTTTTATTTGAAAGCCGTCTATTGAAATAATGATATCAAAATGTCTTAAGGATCAAAGTTAGAATTATAATTGTATTATTAAGAAAATAATTAGATTATAAGAGATGAATCAAACATATATATTTATCATAGTATCAAAGATAAGAGGTGGATCATTTTGTAGAGTTAGAGATCTCTAAGCAGAGGGAGCCTCAAAGTGAGGGCTCAATTAATAAGGTGATTATAGTTTTTCCATCCATTTTGTGTATTAAGAAAAGACAAAGGAACCAAAAGTTTTCATATAAGTACAGGAGAAGCCAAGACAACATTCCCACTTCCTTTGATGCCGAAGAGGCCCATTAAAGAGGTGCAACTATAGAGGAATCTTTATCATGAAGAAAAAGTCGACTCCATCCTCCTCGTTGAGGGGGAGGACGAGTAGGGTACTTTTAGGGGTTATTTTTTGCCAACTAGATATTTTTTGACAAATTCTCCAAAAATTAAAATTCACTAATTCAAAAAAAATTTCCAATGTTTCTTATAAAATGTCCATACATTTGTTAAACTCGTTAAAATATACATGTATTAGTAAAAAATTATATGATTTTCCTTGTAATTTGCTTACCATATATATTTTTCATAGTTTTCAATATAACAAAATTGTCTACAATTAAACACTTCTAAAAAATTATCATTCCTTAAAAAACCTTAAGGAGGAGAGAAGCTAGTAGAATATAGGTCGTTGTGAGAATGATTGTTCCATCACTAAGGATGTAAAGGAGGATAATCTTGTAACGATAAATTAAGCAAGACAAAACTCATGATACATGATGCACTTCCCCAATAATTGAAAAAATCCTGTAAATTTAAGATAAACCTTCTTCGCTTGTACATGTTTTTAAAGTTATACCAAGGTAAACACATGAACTTCTTCATTGATTAAAAAATGCTTAGATAAAATATCCTAGTTAGAAATAGTAGAATTCAATATGAATTGAGGATTAATATAGAGGACAACACACCATCTATGATAAATTAATATGTTTCTCTACTCAATTAGCATATATTTGTATGAATAAGAAACAAATATTTGTTATAAAATAATAAGAAAGTTTCTAAAAAGAAAGTAATCACTTTAAAAGAGATATGTTATATACTCTACATTATAGTAGGGGAACAATTTGTTTTATAGTCTAAAAACTAAAAACAACAATTTTTTATTAAATATGAATAAAGCTAATAATAATCATTTAACAATAATAGCCATTTAAATAAGAAAACTCTTAAGAACAAGAATCTATTAAAATAAAAATTGTTAATAATAATCATTTAGAGTGGTCCTTTTTTTAGGATCTTATTTTTTAGTAATAGTTTGATTTTAGAACTATTTATATTTGTGGAATGATCAACTTGAGATACTTTACCAAAAAAATTAGTGTGATTTTTTTTTGAATTCTCAAAAAATTCAAGAGGCATCCAAAACTCTAACTACATTATAGTGAAATATATTAAAAATAATAAACAACAATTTTGAAAATGACTTCAAATTATCATCTAATCCAAGGCAACCATCAAGATCTTTGGTTCCCTTAAGAAACAATAGATCCCATTACATCTTCTTCATTAATCAAATATGAATTTTTTTGCCAAATTTGGCACCTACTTAACTACTTTTCTTTAGTGTGCAAATTGCCTTACCTTAATTAATTAATATATGATTTTTTTTAAATTTTAGATGCCTTTTATCATGACATCTATGACTTGATCAAATGTGATTGGAATCGAATACTTAAGATTTAATTTTGTGATTTATTATTGTTCAACAATATTTAAAGTGTTCAAAATAAGTGGAAAGTGTGACCAACACAATTACACTATCACAATTCATTATTTTCATTTTAAATTAAAAAATAAATATAAATAAATTATATATTATACATTTTACATATTCATAATATATTATGAATTATTTAATTCAATAAATATGATAATTATATTATTAATTGTTTTTTAGATGATATTTTAAGTAAATTAATATGATGATTATGTTATACTTAATTTGTGAATAATTACATTTTATTATTATGATTAAATATGAGACATTCTTTTCAATAAAATATCACTAAAAAGCATAAAATCTATTAAAATTTGCATAAAAGAATAAATAATAATACACATCATACAATTAATAATTAATCCAGACATTTTGATATTAGAATTTATGGATGAATGTTTATAATACAATTCATATTATTATATTTAATGCTACATTAAAGTATCTAAAAGTTTAGATGATAAATATGTCACATTCATAATTCTCTTAAAAATAATAATTCACATCCACACATACATGATGTCATTTGCCATGACTTCAAATGAATTTGTAAATATAAATCCTAGGGGGTATATATAAATTTTTATTATGATTACAAGTTTCATATTTATTTTATCGTCATAAAATATTTAAATGAAACTTTTATTTTTAGTGTAAAGCATATTATTTTGACAATTAAAAATAGTCTCGAACTTTGGGATTTATTAGAAACATGATTATTCTTTAAGCATCTAAAAATATTTATTTTTATTTATTTAAATTTTATATGATTTTGTTAAATTTTAAATTTTGCACCTTTTATTTATAAACATTAATTATTTGGCTCCCAAAATATACCCTAAATAGATTGAAACTACAAAATAAAATGGGAAATAATTTACTGCATGTTTAAATATTGGAATTTTACGTTTTAGATTATTAAGGTTGTTCAATGGTAACATATCAGTGTAAATTTGGGAGATGGTATTTGTCTTTTTTTTTTTTTTGATAAATAATAATTTTATTTATTTGAATATTTTATTTTAAATATGTTGTAGAATTGTAAACACTTAATTTTAATGTAAGTTAGTTATTTTTTTATGGTATTAGTGTATTTATATTTTTTTAGATAATTGGTTAAACTAAACTCTTATCAATACTTTTTAATGTCTTTCTCCTCTCATTTTCTTTCCCTTATGTGTTTATCCAAGGTTTTCATTATTTTATTTTTTATTTTTTTGGGGTCACTAACCTAACTATTTTCTATTTTTACCTCTATTCCTTTGTTTTTTTGTGTTTTTACTAGGATCGAGCCCTTCGATCTTGGTTTGAACGAAATCGAGTTGATTTTGGCCCTAACCAAAATTTACACTCTTGATTGTCCCTTGTTTAATGTTTCCTTTACCCCTCCTTTAACTTTTTATCAATTATTTTTCCTCTTTTGTAAGATTTTATGAATCTTATATGTCAAGATTTACATACTATTTTTTCCTAATTTTTAATTCAAAAAGCCTATATGCACATAAGTGTGGTAATGCCTTTAGTAAGAGAGAACACATTAAAAAAGACTGAGGATTGTAATTCATATATTAATTTTTCACTCTTATTTTATTATTGTTGTCTATTGAAGTGTATGCACCACATGTACTAAAAGTTGAGTTGAAATATTTTGTAAAATATCATGTATAGTTTATTGGTCGTTTATATCTCATAACTAAGGATAAGGGCAAGGGCAATCATATTTTAATATTAGACTACCTGTGTGAATGCACGAACATTGATTTCTATACTTTATAATAATAGAGTTTTGATTAACGCAGATACCTCATTACTAACCAGAGTTTTATGCTCTTACAAGGTCTCTTAAATTAGATTAGGGTTTGTGGAATTATAAAATAAAATATAAAAGATAGATTAGGGTTTGTGGAATTAGAGAAGAAAATATAAAAGATTTGTCAATCTAATAATATGAGAGATGTTTATCATAATAAGACACAAACGAAGTCACTCTCAATGTTTCATATGATTTTGAAACTATATGACCAATATTGAACCCTGTCTAGTGAAACTAAACCTTGGCTGCAGTCATTGAAAATATAGGTTCGGTCACTAAAAAAAACTAGTTGCCCAATTTTGGTCAATTTTATATAAATTCCTTGATCTACTTAAAACATCTAGGTCTACTTTAGGATTGCTTCTAGAATAATATTTTAGTCGCTTTCAACTTCCTACAATGCACATGTAAGTCAAAATTCAAATATTTATCAAGGAAACTCTCTTGTTGAGCTTCAATATTTTATTCAGTTAAATTTATTTGATTTTGAATATGATTTTGTAATATATCATTGTATTTAGTTAAGATCCATATTACATATCCCATTATGATGATTTAAGTAGTTTCTCTTGAACATTAACCACTTTTCATCAATATATTTTGGTAAATTCATGCTCTCTTTCACCCAACCTTATTACTAATCTAATTTATTTTCTGATGGATTCTATAGACCATCCTTTATTCAGCCTCTTCAATAGGGTTATCCTTTATTCTCATTTTTATAAGGGTGTGTTAAACAATGTTGGCTTTCATAAGCCCTATTTCATCCTCTTATTGTACTTGTATATTATATATTGTTCTGCTTCTTAACTTTTCTCATTTATAGATGTGATTGATATTTGACATGTTCTTCAATGGTATTAGTTACATTGGATATTCCTAGCTTTTGTATGTTAGTAGGCATGATGATGTGGTTGCTATGAAAATGTTTATCAATGATTGAATTTTATTTCCATCGATATATTATAAAATATTAGCATATATAATTTGAAATATGATAGGGTTGTATGTAATAATGTTGATTTATGTGTAGATATGATTGCAATTGATAAATTTGCTTTTAATATCTCCTAGTGAGAGATTTTGGGTGGATCATTATATGATGGTTTACTAAGGTATATATTATTAAATATCAGTGGTGTAGAACACCAAATTAATAGTTTGTCCCATCCATTCTCAACCTCAAACTGGGGTTAAGAAAACCAACCCTCCTAACATTATTTAAGTCCCCAGACATATAGATTACAAGATGCTAAATATTATGGTATTGTAGATCAAATTAAGAACATTCCTATCAATATCTCTAACCTATAATTTATTAAAAAGTCTAATGTTTACAAAGATATTTTATATAAAGCCTTACACGATACTACATTCTCAAGTAACATGAAACTTTCTCACTTTACTTCTATTGATAGATCTTGTACAAATAGTGATAACCTTACCACCTTTGAGCATGAGGAGTTTCCTTTCATAGACATCACACATCAATAATTATCCTTCTACATTCAAGTTTTTATCAATAATAAAGGGATTGAAAAGACTCTTGTAGATAATGGTTCTAGTTTAAACATTTTTAGTGGATCCTTTCTAAGTACACCCAGAATCAATAAACATGCACTTGCAAAGTACAATATAATTATTAAAGGCTTCAAAAACAAACCAAGGAAGGATTTAGGAGTAATTAAATCAAGTAGATCCCTTAGAACATAAAACATAAGCACAAAATGTTAAGTAGTATAAAATGATGTGTTGTATATTATTATACTTGCAAGACCAAGGGTCCAATCCATGCATATTGTTCTTTCTACATTATATAGATGCTTAAAATTTATACATGATGGAATTATATATACATGACCTATTGATGATGTACCATTCCAATTTTGTAAAATGGTATAACTTAAGGATAGTGTTGTACCACAATTAAATATACCTCAACCATCTATTAAGGAACCCCAAAAAATTATTCCACTGTAACATTTGTCCAAATTTGAGTGGGATGAAAGTAACAAAAATTTGGAGAATAGTGGCACTCAAAGTGATAGTATAGACACACAATTATTTAAAGATTAAATTTACACCAAGTGGCTTAAAGGAATATAGAGATGACATGAACACTTGAAATTGGTCAAATCTATCTTCTACTATAATACTATAGTCAATGTATACATAATTCTTTAATATTAGTATGTCATGCTAAAATGATGAAGATAAATGGTCTATAATTGATGCTTGTTACAATATTAATAAGCCAAAACAACTTCTTAAATCAACTCAAATTATTTTCTAAAAAATATATTTTAATTTAAATATATATAAATTAAGATAAAAAACCAAAATTTAAGTAAATATGAACAAAACATCACACAATCAATTGTTCTAAATGTTCATACCCTATATCAAAGTTTGAAATAATTAAAAATTAAAAATTTAATAATTCATAATAATAAAAATATTATATAATATAAATCTTCCCAATTTTCAAAATCTAGTAAAAATCATTTTTTTTTTTTTTAAATGACATGAATATACAACTTATACATTCATATTTAATTTATAAAAAAAATTCCAGGGATGCTTTTATCTACGATGAAACTCTTCAAATTTCTTAGGATGCTTTTATTTATGATGAAGCCCTTCAAAAATGTTTGAGATATTATATATATTTACTGAATTACAATCATAGTAAAAGTTTTACTTTCAATTTGAATTATCACACATAAGAGCCCTTCGTAAAAATATTTTATTATATATGTTATAAACATTAACAACTATTTCAAGTGTCAAAGATTGATCTACATTATGATGAAGTAATAAATGAATTAAACTTTGGAAATAGTGAATGCCTTAGGATTGAATTTTGAGTGCCTTTTTGACTCTTTAAGTAGATTATTTCACATTAAAATATTACAAAACTTTCTTAATTTATTTTTGTGTTTTTAATTTAATATATCTGAGATTGATCTTTTTATTGCAGTTCATAATTTAGTTTCTTAATTTTTTTTGTGTTTTAATTTAATATATTTTAGATTAATTTTTTTTATTGCAGTTCATAATTTAGTTGTTCATTTTAATATTAAATCAATAAAATATAATATTAAAAAGACACAATTTAAGGTTTATTTAATAATCAAAATAGAAATTTCAAAGCTATTTAATATTAATTTCATATGATTTATTGTTTATTTAAATTAGATTTTTAACATTGTTTCGTTCGTTAAATTAAATGGGGGCATCATGATTTGTGTTAGCTTTAGAGACTTAACTAAAATTGTCCCAACAATGATTTCTTATTACTAAATATTTATATGATAGTTTGTTAGTGTAAGATATTATTTATCTTTTTATTTAGTTATTTAGATTAATTTTATACATGGATTATTTTAACATTTGAAGAGTTAGCTTGCTTAAGTGTACTTAGTCTTAAAGAGTTACATTTTATCACCAATATTAGCTAGTTGGAGTTACTCTCTAACTGGATATTTCAGATATAGAGAGTTATATTCCATTCTTGAATCCTTGACCATTTTTTATGGAGGAGTTGTAAATTCACTCGCCTTTTGTACATCTTCATTTATGAACTATTCAAGCAAAAATGCGTTAAATGATCTTATGATTACTTGCTTTGTAATATTCTTGTTTATTTGATTTTAATTAACTTCTAATTGTGTTGTGCACTTATTTACTCGTTCTTAGATATATTAGCTTGACCTAGAGATCTTGACGTAATCTTCAATATAGTATCAGAGCCATTATAGTATTTGAATACCTCGTTTATTTGATGTTAGTTATTCAGAAATCTTGAGTTCTAATGTATTAGTTTTTCAAAAAAAATTGGAACCGTTGGATCTCGGGTTCTTAGTGTAGGCCTAAGAGCTCCTACACAGATCCAACCAAAGCAGGCCCTGTCCACACGGCGGGTTGCTTCCCTCCATTGATTCTCAAAGCTCTCCAACAATGATCTGAATCACATTACAAATATCAACTCAATCCACACTAGCATAATTCCATTGGTGGCGTCAGCCTGCTAAAATAATTCTCCAACAAAAACTAAGTCAAATTTTTTTCCTTAAATCATTTAAAAATCATGCACGATATATTTATTTTTAAATAGCTTAATTCGTTGTTTGCCCTCATTGAAATTGTTTTCCATTTGAGTTGCACATGCGAGTGTGGGTGGTTTGGTTAAGACTTAGTGGTGTTGTTGAAGTCTTTGGTTTGAATCCCATTTTTATGGTTGACTGAATTTTTTTTAATCCAAAAAATTGTGTAAATTTAATTAAAATGGGCTATTAAAGAATGAAAAATGAAAAAATCGTAATAAGTTTTGATAGGCAACTTGTATTAGAGTATCATTTTCTTCAAAAGTGTTCATTTTTTTGTGTCCATTTCATTGGAGTCATTTTTTTATAATTTCACTAAAATTATAAAGTGTCAAAATATGGGGGTGGGGGTAGATGGTGGGGGATCGAGAGGGGGCAAGTGAGGGTGGGGCGAAAGGTGTTGTGTGTCTCTTTTCATTATGTTCGAGCTTTATTTTCATTTTTGCAACAACAATTACTTTTTTGCACTATGGATCCTAATTTGATAAGTCCACTCACGTTATTTAATTATCACAAATGGAAATTTAAAATTCAAATCATTCAGAGGAGCAAAGGTCTACCATTAATACTAAACCAAATGCCACTGCAAAAAAAGTTAAATGGTTTAGCCGTTCTGACACAACCTTTGGATTATTGTGTCTTTCCATGTCTTCAGATCTATGTGGAGATTATCTTTCTGAGCTAGTTCTTTGGGCCAATTATTTGCAAAGTTTATCTCCTACATCTATTTTTTCTAGCATAATCTTGGTTTCTTCCAAGTTGTTTTCGATATTGCTTCTGATTAAGATTTGGTTTGGTCTACAGGCCCTAGTTCTTTGGCAATCATGGAATTTTCCTTTTTCCTTGGTCTCCTTTATTTGACTTGTCAAATTCAAAGATTATGGTTGCTCCCCTTTAGAACAAACTTTATAATCTTCCTCTCTTCTTGAGGAAAGAAGAGAATATCAAATAGGGGGAAATCCGAGTGGGTTCTTTCATGAATTTGGATTAAATTTCATTAGGAAAAATATTCGTGAGGGCCTATGCGATAGTGGATCTCTCTAAACCTATCCTTGATCCGTTTAAGGATTTCTTGGCCCGTGGCTCTTGGACTCAATTCCTTAATTTTAAGTGACTCCCCTTTCGCTTATTCCATTGCAATCTCTTTGAGCATCAGATTGTTGAGTACCCCTCTAGGATGTGTGAGTTCTCTTCAAGCATCCCTCAGCTGGTTTGGAAGAAAAAAGATAGGGGCCTTGATTAGGATTTTGTTTGGTGTAACCATCACAAGTTCTTTCATCCTCCATCTTCTCTTGCTTCTTAGTTTTGTGTGATTCTCACCCCTTTAGAGGAGTTACTAAAGGACATTCTAACTCTTATTTTGGATCCAATTTCTTCCTATATGGAGAAGAAAATGGTCTCTCCTTAGCGTCATGTTGATGAGCGTGTTGTTGATGTGGGTATTACTTCTAAAAGAAAGGTTGCAAATCAGAAGTTGAATTACTGGGAGTGGAAGTCGAGACTTTGGTACATGATGGTGTTAAATACATGATGGAAGAACTTCTTTCTTGGAAAGAATTGTGCCAGATGGCTTCATCCTGGTGACGTGCTATCCTGAAGTAGTCCATGTAGTCCCGATACACATCTAAGCTCGAGGTTAGTGGGATGTTGCCACATGGCAACATTTCACTACATCACAACCAAGAACTGTCAGCATATATCGATCCCCAAGCCAAGAAGCGGAAGAGTGAGGAGAAGACACATGATAAGACCTAGAGGGGAGAGGACACATTAGCAATGACATCAAAAAAACACTAGATTAAATTTAATGTCCCGTCTTACTATCAAAATCGTCAAAAGTACCAAAAGGATTGTGTCTCAAGTCTATCAAACACAATCAAATTTTAGTTGGTTTCTCATCAATTAAAAGTCCAAGAAGTGACATAATTCAAGGTGATTAATGGGAGGTAGGCTTGAAAGTCCTAAACTTAGGCTACATCAACATATTCATTCAATCAGCCTCTAAATTTAATACAAAATTCTGTGCATGACATATTGGAAGGGCAATCCCAATGATAATATACCACTAATATCTAAATCTGATTGCAACTAGTCCATAAATTGAATCCAAATCGATCGATATGGTGTGAGCCATCACATGGCATGCATGTAGCTAGGAATCAAAAGAGACAAAGAACATATATGACAAATATTTACCTTAAAGAAACATGACCTCTAACTATAGAAGGGGGCACACCTTCAAACATGTCAAGGAATCATGAATCCAATTACATTTTCAATCATCATTGAATATTTGTAACCATCTCATTAGTGGAATGAGCTAGAATATTAGGCCATGAGCTTTACAAATTGTCTATTTAAGTAGGTTGGATTACCATTGTTAAGGGGGTGACATTTTTGGTTACTGAGGCTCTATATGAATTGCGATAAGATTTCACCTGCCTTCCTAATTATAGAATATATCTGGATGGCACCAGCCTTTCTCCCATGCCCTCAACCTTAATTATCTACTAGGGGATAAAATACTTTTAGGATGCTAAACATAGATGTTATTATATTTTATTCATGTAATGCCTCTTATCTTTTATTTAACTAGTTAATTGGTGCTAGGGCTATTAATATGCCTGATTATAAATGATTGTATCAGTTAAGATGTGAAATAATTATTTTAACTAGTCTATTAGACTTGTTCATGCTTTACTTTAGTCTTTTCCCAATCATTGTGTGTAATAATTGTAGACTTTTAATTAGGCTACATTTAAAATGGGTATAATAGATTAATGACTTTTAATACTTGTCCTTATAAAAATTTCTAATTAGTGGCTCATGTTTGTGCAATTGATAGACCAAACACATAGTGGTATAATTGTGGTTAGGTGTGCTTGCAGCTCCTTGGTATCAAGAATCTTTTTTAGATCAAAGATGCTCTCTCTTTTTTGCCTTAACCTGCCCTCTTTTTTATATTTTTTTGATGATATTCTACCTTAGTTTATATATTAAGATGAATCATAGAGGAAACATGATTTAGACAACTGATTAATAAGAAAACACGTAAATAAACATGAATGCTCATACAAATTAAACATCTGGTGGTAGTAGTAGTTGCTCTCATAGTAAAATGGGTTAAATTACTCGATCTTTGAATTGAACCAACATCAATCCTAAAATTAATGAGGGGATATATTTATCCCATGCATTATCCCTTACTTTTCTCCTTGGAACACTTAACCTATTGAATGCTTTTAGACTAGAGGATTTTGGGATGTACAATAACTGGCATTAGAAGGAGGGTGAAGGAATCTTGCTTGTTAGTTGTCTTTTAATTTTTCTCTATTTAAAAGCAACTTAGACCCCATTGTAAGGATCACAAAGTCCAGATTTAAGTTCTTACCTTTCTTGTTTCACTTATTGAGGCATAAGAGGAATAGAACCATTGGGATAAGTGCGTCGCACATATTATTCCATACTTTTAAAACCTATCCCTAATTCATTGAATCTTGTAGCTTTCATCATGTCTTGGATTGGTCAATCAACCATCAACATCTCATGAATTCAACATGAACTACCTAAGGATCCCTTTGATTTCCTTCCAAAGTTTTAAAGTGACCAAGCATGAGTTGTTGATGATCACATTATCACTTATAAATTAGATATGTATGTGTTAAAAGTATCATTTAAAGATGTAGTCTACAAAATGATTACTTTCAATTTGAAAGGAGAAGCATATGATTGATAGTCGAGCTCAATGTCAAAGTTTATTACCAATTGTAGGAGTCTAGAAAATCAATTCATATTTCAATTTGGAATTCTAGTGAAGATGCTCCCTTTCTTCCCAATCTTTTCCTGATAATCATAAGAACTAAACCCCCGTCATCAACACAACAAAGGATGTTCTATATAATCCCCGTGATCATGATTTTGATGACATGATTAAAGTGGAGAAAAATATTTTAGACATTAAAAAAGAAATCTTGAAATTGTAAGAGCATCTAGAATTCCAATAACAAGAAGAGTTTGAAACCTCCTACAGTCCCCTAGAAGAAGAATTCAGTGAGCTACAAGAGCTAGACATAAAGGACAAAGTAGAAAAGTTTATTTTTTCTGATGATCCAACCCTTCAATAATTGGTAGTCTCAGAGCCTCTTTTTCCCAATAGCATAGTAATTAAGCCCTAGGTAAATGTATCTCTTATGTATGATGTGTGTGAACATGGGGTAAGATCTTCTAATTCCAATGATAGTTCTCAAAACTAAGAACTAGATAAACCTCTTGTTTATGATTATGTTGATTCTTGTTTTGAAGTAAAGGGAAATGATTATCTTGAATTCATGTATGTTGATATTTTTGATAATGGGAGTGAAGAAAATCAATAATTTTGGAATGACACAGATGCTTTCTATGGTTTATGGCTTGATTTAGCCCCAATACATTGTGGCATTTTGGCTAAATACAAATCTAATTTTATTCCTTCCATTGACCTAAATGTCGGTAGTGAATATTTGGGTTATGGTCTCACTCAATAAATTCTATATCATGAGTATGGGGTATTGAAAAGAGTTAACTCGAAAGCTTCTAATCCTCTAGATTATGATATGATTGAAGAGGAGAAGTACCTTTTAGATAGGGAGGAGAATATCTCAAACCCAAATTCACTTGCAAAATAATATTACAATACAAATACGAATTATGATCTCATTCAAGTTTTGATTTACCCAGAGTCAAGCATGCAACATTTGATTATTGAGTACCCTAGCTACGAAGAGGTCAAGACACCTGTAATAGATTTGGGAATGCCAAGTCTAAATCCTACATGTGTGGATAAAGATGATGGTGATTCTCATATGGCATATTTATAAGAAGACAACAAGGATTTCTTTGATTATAAGTTTGATTACACTTCCCTATTAGGTGGTATTTTTTGTGATTGCTTGTCTAAGGTATTCCCTCTTACAGATGCAAGTATAAATGATGAACTTATAGACCTTATTAATCCCCAGGAAAATATATGTCTTGATGTTTCAATATTTGTAAGAGGAGTGTTATCCTTCCCTGGGAATGTTGATTTAACCAGTGGTTATCTTTCTCACAAAAATGATTCATACATTTGTCCACTCATGGGTTCAGTTGATTCTAAAGTTAACAAAGTATGCCATGAATATCATGCTTTTACTTGGCCAGACTTTGAGGTAAATTATTTCCAAGCCTATGTTGATTATAATTTTGGAATTGAGACACCAAGTTATATTGAAAGAATGCTTACTAATGACATTGGTTTTTTAGGAAGGAAAGTCAAAGAGATTTTAAGAAAATTCAACGACATCCTTGCCCTCCTAAGGACATTGCTTGGAAGAACCTTGTTATTGCTAGTAAGTGGAAATAATGTTGTGTTGGATTTCCAAACCCACCCTCCCAATTTTATTGGCCTTGTTTTATATATAAGTATACATAATTTCCTTGCTTTCTATCTTGTTTTCTTAGAGTAGTTTCCCTATTTTGTATAGTGTATCCCCATTTATACATATGCTTATTTTCTTTTTTTTTGTGTGTGTTTTGGTTCTATTTCTACTTCAACATTATGGCCATGTTCGTTCTTGGCATCCCTTTGTAGTAGTGTTTCATATTCTGAAAATAAAAGTATTAAGTGGGGAGTTGGTCCTTGTGAATTTATTTTCCTTATGTTAGCGAGATAAATGACATCAAATGGTTGATGGAATCATGAAATTTATTTAAGCTTTAAAATTTAGAAAATGAAAAGTCACATTTGAATAGTGGCTTAGGTTGCTTCAGTTTGATTTTGTGCATCTTATGAATTTTGGAGACATGTGATTCTAAACATAAATTGTGGATTTTAGAAAAGTTTTTTTATTGTCTAAAGCTATCAATTGTATTTAATTGAATATGTAAATCAAGGAAGAAAAACTGATCTAGTTTAGGCTTGTTTTGGTAATCTAGATTTTATGAGTCTATCATTTTAACCATGGCTTGGTTCCCAACCCTTAATGAATAAAACTAAAAAATATTTTTATTTTTTCAAAGGAAACATAATAAAAAAATGCAAAAATCTAAAGTCTTCCTCAAAAGGGTGATTCAAGCAACCTCCACCATAGGATTTCTAGCCTGGATGGTAGTGGAGCAAAGCCTTTAGTAGGACTATATGTACATCTATTAGGGTTATAAATGCTTGATTGGTATCATATAAATGCCCATGCCATTCCTTTCAAGCCAAATACTCAAATATTTTCCCTCTTAGAAGTTCTAGTTGCTTGGGTAGGTCTAAATTGTTTCATGTCCATCTAAGGGCTATAAAATAATTAATCACTTTAACATATTCATGGCCTTTAATAATATTAAAACTTATTAGTGTAGTTTTTTATTTTTCCCTATTTTTTAATTAGGAAAATTGTATTTCTTGTGCTTACATGGAGTTTTCCTACATTTGTGGGATAGGCTAGCTTATGTGGAGGTGTGTGTCATAGATGTGTCATAGGTGTCATAAGAATGTCATAAGTAACTCCCTTGATGGGAGTTACTTCTCTATTCTTAGCACCTTATCACCACCTTTCATGGAGGAGTTACAGTCTATTCTTGGGGTGCATTATCCACCTTTTGTGGAGGAGTTACTTACGTACTCTCCTATATGTATTCCTCACACTGTCCATCTCATGTTAATCAAATTTTGATTTTCTCCATTTTATCTTGTGCAATTTAGCTTCTTGTATAGTTTCAAATTGCTTTAGCATCTATGTGGTGTGCACTTGCTTCATCTCATGTGATCACATCTCTATTGCATTCGCATTATCCAGATTCTGGCAACAACTCTGATATGGTATCAAAGCCACTCCGATAATCGTGTGTCTAGTTATGCTATTCTAAAATTATTACTTTGCTTTCTTAGTAGTTTTTTTTGTTGCTTAACTCCATTGTTTTGGTAGAGTTTTTTGAAAACTCATGCAAATCCATACGAAAACTTGTTCAAAAAATTACTTCTGAGTTAGAATTGGCCAAGACATCTTGTCTAGAGTTGTTATGGCTTTAGCAAAGACAGAAGAATTGCTTTTCTTTTGGTCATTCTACAGGTAAAAGATAAGATTTTTGCTATCTGGTTTGCTTCCTGGACATTGGAGGCGCTGACATTGTTGCAAGCTGCTGGGCGCCATTGTTATGAGCTCACTCATTCAGTCCAGGCGCAGTTTCTGCAACTCTACGCCAAGCTTCTGCAACTCTGCACCAACTTTCTGCAGACCCACGCGCTCTCCAATAGCTGACCTTTTTTTTGTTTGCAACTCACCTTCAGTGATGTCTTCAGCACTCCATGCAGTAGTCCACGTAGCAGTAGTCCTTCTAGAAAGGTGCCATTAGCCATATGGCATCCAGCAGGTCTGCAAATTTTTATTTTGTCTTTTCTGCAAGTAAAATCTTGACTATGCTTTTTTAGCGCCCCTTCCTTGCTTGGTGTCCCATGTGGGCCCTTGGACACTTGGCATCCGTTCATTCTGTCTTTGCTTTATTTATTTTTAGTTAAAAATTGACTTGTAAAACAAAAAATAGTCAATTTGACTGAATATTTAGTTTTTAGACAGTTTGATAATTTGAGAGTTTTCATTTAAAACTTGTATCTTCAACCTATGAAGACGAAGGGTGAGGCCCGAGTTGGCAGGAGACCAATTCCCCCTCACACAAACCTCCTTTGGATTCCTCATTCCATGCTGAATCCAATGAGTGGTTGGAAGATCACTTTTTCTTTCAAAATGATTTTTTTTAATGTTTTAGTGCTTTTTTTGCAAAAACAGTAGTTTACGGGAAAATTGAACCTTTAATATCTTGCAAACGATAGTTCAAATTTAGGTGTCATTTTTAGCAAAAGTGTTTGTAATTTAATTCTCCACAACATAGGCTTGTTATTTGTCAAAAATACACTAGTTTATAAAGTGCCTAAAATTTGGGTCTCCCAAGATGCATTTTTGACTGATTTCGACATCCTGTTTGCTTAAGTCTTGCATTGATTGCTCTAAGACGCATTCTTAGCTGAGCCTGATGTATTTTGAGCATGCACTTGCATATTTGGGGGGGGGGCTCAACATTTCAAAAGGTGTGATTGCTTTTCATAACTTTCATATCTTTGCTTTCATTCTCCTTTCTGCATAATTTCATAACTTGCAATCAACACAACTTCACCTAAATTCAGCTTAAAAATGGATTATTTTCAACTTAAACCCCTAACACCATTCAACTATCATGAATAGAAGGTTAAAATGTCAATCATTCTTAGAAGTAAAGGGTTGTATAGGATCACCATGGGTACTGAAGTAGAGCCCAACACTGATGCTAAAAAGGTCAAGTGGTACAACCGTAGTGATGAAGCCTATGGATTATTGAGCTTGTCTATGTCTCCAAAACTTATCTTACATTTAGAATCCTCCAAGACTCCCAATGACATATGGGACACCTTAAAAAACTTATTTGGGAAGCTTGATGAGATGAGAGGTCATGAGCTCGAAAACAAACTCATAAGTATAAGTCTTAGCAACTTTGACACCCTACAGGACTTCTTCACTAAGTTTAAGGCCCTTAGATTGCAATTGAAAGAATGTGGGATAGAGAAGAAAGATGATCAACTCATCCTTTCTATTCTCACAAAGTTAGGTCCAAGCTATTCAGTCTTTGTCTCCACTTTCCATGCCACAAAAAGTGCCCTTGGCACTACATGGAAAATGCCTTCTTTGGATTCATTTATTGCCGACTTGACTAGGGAGCAAGATAAGCTAATTCAAATGGGCACAATGAAGTCTACTCAACCCCAAGATTTGATAGCTAGAAATGGTATAGATAATACTTCAACAAAGGAGAAGAAGAAAAAGAACAAGGACCAGAAGAAGAAGAAAAAAACAACAATCTTGCCAAAAACAACACTGAGTCTTCCTCCTCCAATGCTAAACCTAAGAAGGAGAAGGTTAAGTGTGCCTATTGTAAAAATACTTTGCATGATGAACACAAATGCATGAAGAAACAAATAGATCACCTAACTCATCTTCTAGAGAAGCACAACATAGGTGTTCTTGAGTCAATCAAGCAAAATTCATCTACCCAAGATTATACCAAGGCAAAAGGCAAGGTAAGGAGAAAGAAAAGGGCAAGGCCCTTGTAGCTACTACAGCTTCTACAACATCATGGGTCATTGATTCGGGTGCTTCTCACCACATGGGATCTTCACTAATTGAGTTTTCATCTTTAGAGCCTTGTAGCATGACTTCAATGGGTGATGACACATCAGTTTTTGTTGCAGGGAGAGGGTCAGTTGAAATGGAAGGAGGAACATTCAATAATGTCCTAAGTGTTCCTTCTCTTTCAACCAATCTCCTATCAGTGTACCAAATCACTCACATTGGTCAGGGCATGAGAGTTGATTTTTCATCAAATTTAGTGGCTATCAGGGAGTTGCATAGTGATACTATAGTGGTAGTGGGTAGGGCAGATCACCAAGCAAGGTTATACACCTTCTCACATTTTGCATCAGATTCTTCTCCAACAGCTTTGGTAACTCATTCAGATGGAGTTAGCAAATTGTGGCATGAGCGGTTTGGCCACCTTAACTACCACTACCTTGAGCAACTTTGCAAACATGACATGGTCATTGGCTTGCCTCGTGTCCAATTCTCAAAAGGACTTTGTGAGGGGTGCTCCCTTAGGAAGCATCCTGAAGCAAAATTTGACAAAGGCAAAGCTTAGAGGGCTTCACAACCTTTGGAGTTAGTCCACAGTGATGCATCAGGACCCTTTCCCAAACCATCTTTCACAAGGGCCAAGTACATCCTCACTTTCATTGATGATTTCTTTAGGTACACTTGGATATATTTTCTCAAACAAAAGTCTGAAGTGTTTGAAAATTTTCTAGACTTCAAGGCTCTTGTTGAGAAACAGAGTGAGAAATCCATCAAGGTTATTTGAACTAATAATGGAGGGGAGTATGTCAGCATCAGGTTTGATCAGTTTTGCACCATAGAGGGGATTGATTTGCAGCACACAGTCACTTATAGTCCTTCATAGAATGGGGTTACATAATGCAAAAATAGCTTCTTGAAAGATATGGATAGCTGTATGATTCACTCAAAATCCTTAGCACCACAGTACTGGGCTGAAGCCATCAATTGTGCTTGCTACATTCAAAATAGGGTTCCTTACAAAGATTTTAAAGGGATAACACCCTTTGAAGCTTGGCATAAAAGGAAACTTGATGTTGAGCACCTTAGGGTTTTTGGATCCCCAGCCATATTCCGCATTTCGAAGAAAAAACACAAAGCTATGGAACATCAGTCCAAGCCTTACATCATTGTAGGATATCTGGATGGTATTAAGGGGTATCGCCTTCTAGATTTAGTCACTCATGAGTTGTTCATTGAGAGAAGTGTCCAATTTTAGAAGACTCCTAAAGATTCAACACTTGGCACTTCTTCTCCCTCATCAGATCTACTTCTTCATGATGACTCCTCATCATATTCAGATCAGCCACAATAGGTTCTTGAGCCATCTTCTTCTTCAAGTTTAGACAGTGAGGATAGTGATGCAGAGTCATCCACCTCTAGTTAGTCAGAGGATGAGGAGTTAGCACCTGACTCACCCACTTTTAGGCCACTTTGGGCCAGACAGACACTTGAGAGTGGTGGCACTTGGGCAGGAGATCCCGCAGATGATAGACATACTAGGGGGATTTTTAGAGAGATCCACATGCCTTCTTTGCTTCAGTTTTAGATCCACAGACATTTTGAGAGGCATCGGGGGTACCTGAGTGGGATAATTATATGGAGGAAGAATATTCTTCCTTAATCAAAAATCACACTTGGGATTTGACTTCACTTCCTAAGGGAAGAAAGATGGTTCGATGTAGGTGGATATATCAGACCAAGTTTGTAGCAGATGGGTCGGTTGATAAGTACAAGGTGTGATTGGTCACCAAGGGTTTCTCATAGGTGGCAGGCATTGATTACTCAGAGACCTTTGCACCCATTACAAAGATGACTTCTATTCGATTCACCTTGGCTATTGCCGCCACACATGGTTGGGATGTGCATCAGATGGCTGTGAAGAGTGGCTTTCTTCACGAAGACCTAGAGGAGGAGATCTACATGGAGCACCCACCAGGATTTGTTCAGGACTCTTTCTTAGTATGTAGACTTAGGAAATCTATCTATGGCCTCAAACAGGCCCCTCATGCTTTGTATGCCAAGATTGATTCCTTCCTTCTCACAATGGGTTTTACTAGGTACCATTTTGATTCTAATGTCTACTTCTTGCGGCATGATGATTCACTCTTGATTTTGGTTCTATATGTTGATGGTCTTTTGATCACTAAGAGTTCTTCATCGGCTATTGCAGCAGTGAAGGCATCTCTCTAGGATAGATTTGACATGACAGACTTGTGTTTATTACACTACTTCCTTAGCATCGAGATCTCATAGTCAGATTTAGGGATTTCTCTTGCACATTCTAAGTATGCTCTTGACTTATTGACTCGATTTCACATGGCTGATTACAATCCATCTCTGACTGCCTTTCCATCAAGAGTCAAGCTTGAGGCTAATTGTTCTTCACCATTAGTAGATGCCACTCGGTATCGACAACTTGTTGGTAGTCTCATCTACTTGACTCACACCAGGCCTGACATATCATATACAGTGGGACTTATCTCTAGATTCATGCAGGAACCTCATGAGCTACATTAGAAAGCAACTAAGAGGATCTTGCATTACATACAGGGTTCACATAGATATGTGATTCATTACAGATTTGGCATAGAGGTTGACTTGGTTGGATATATAGATTCAGACTGGGCTGGCAATTCACAGACTTGCAAGTCCACTTCTGGTTACAATTTTTCTCTAGGTTCTGGTCCTATCAGTTGGTCTAGCAAGAAGCAGAATGCTATTGCTATATCATCCACAGAGGTAGAGTATAGGGGAGCTGTTCATGCAGCTACTGAGGCTATTTGGCTTCAAGAGATTCTTTATTAAGTTTGGCATTCCTATCAGGTAGCCCACCATCATTTATTATGACAATCATAGTACCATTCAAATTTGTAAGAATCTAGTTTAGCACCAGCAGACCAAGCACATAGAGATTCACATGCATTTCATTCGGGAGTTTATTCATAGTTAGGTCATTGACTTGATATTTTTCCAGTCTTCAAAGTAGGTTGCAGACATCTTCACCAAACCTTTCACTGAGAGCAAGTTCATTCATCTACAAGATCTTCTTGGGGTGCGGTCTACATATGTGTTAGCATCATCTTTAGTGGGGGCCTTCTAGCCTCTTCATTTCTTTTATGTCTCTCTTTTTGGGGGGAGTTTTTTCCTACGGGTTTTCTCCTTTTCTCTATCTTATGGGAGATTGCATTTGTACATGGGTACCTCATCAGGCCTAGTTGTCGGGACCCATTTTATATTTTCACACCGCCCACCTAAGCTGTGCTTATGGGGGGTATTAGTGTAGGTTTTTATTTTTCTCTATTTTTTAATTAGAGAAATTGTATTTCTTGTGCTTACATGGAGTTTTCCTACATTTGTGGGATAGGCTAGCTTATGTGGAGGTGTGTGTCGTAGATGTGTCATAGGTGTCATAAGTAACTCCCTTGATGGGAGTTACTTCTCTATTCTTAGCACCTTATCACCACCTTTCATGGAGGAGTTACAGTCTATTCTTGGGGTGCATTGTCCACCTTTTGTGGAGGAGTTACTTACGTACTCTCCTATATGTATTCCTCACACTGTCCATCTCATGTTAATCCGATTTTGGTTTTCTCCATTTTATCTTGTGCAATTTAGCTTCTTGTATAATTTCAAATTGCTTTAGCATCTATGTGGTGTGCACTTGCTTCATCTCATGTGATCACATCTCCATTGCATTCGCATTATCCAGATTCTAGCAACAACTCCGATAAAACTTAGTATGCCACATGTTGAAGCAGACTTTAGTGCCTTCATATTTCTAATTTTGTATGAATAATTTTTTTTGTAGTTTATGCTTGTGTTCAGGGGTGAAGGTTTGTAGTCTAGCTTTCAAAGTACTTTAATGAAAGATTTAATATTGGGTTTTGAATGCTTCTGCAACATTCTCCTCATAAAAGTCACCATTTTTTGGTTTCAACATGATCGATTCTCATAATTTCATATGGGGACCCTCTTTTTTACTTTGATCTATAGTTTGCAGGTTCCTAGATATGAAGCTCTGTTTTCTAAAAGCTTCACTGATATTAACCAAGTCTATTAATTAAATTTTCATTATTGCACTTGGTCTAAAATTCTCATATAGGGCTGCATTGGTTTAAATGTCTAAATTTATTTAGATATATTAAGTCTTGGTTTAAATCATGTTTTGGAAATGCATCAACTTTACCTTCTTCAAGCCATTTCACTTTAGATCTAGGTAAGTTGTCTAACCATTTCAAAATAAAATGGCTTCTTTTCCTTAACAATTTAATCAATTTCTACTTAATTTTAGAACTAATTGACTAAGTGTTCTTATAGTTTCAATTATTAGACTTAGTCGATTTCATCATAATAGACAAAATTCTACTTTCAATTTGTCAAAGTTTGGCTTTGAATTCATTTAAAATGGCTCTATCTACTAAGTTCATCCACCTTATTGATTTTATTTTGAATACTTAGCCATTTTTTTTCAAATATCTTAGTCATTGGATTTTTATTGTTGAAATTTTTTGACTGTGCCTTTGTTTCATACCCGTAGGTCCCTGCTTTCTCCCAAACCCACATAGCAATATTTTACGACACCCAATGGTCCCGACCCCTTCATAAAAATCCCTTTGAAACATAGCCATTTCTTTAAAAGTTTGTCTTGGATCCATGTGGTGATTTTATACTACTCTGTAACACTTCAATGATTTATTTTTAGTCAAAAAAATTTGAAATCCCCAGATCGCTAGGATGTTACCATGTGGCACGATCCTGCTGACCCATTATCCTAGATCCATCCATACATAAGCGAAGCCTCTAGATGAGTGGGTTATCAAGATTTTACCTCATAGCATCATCCTAATGACTCATTATCTTGAAGTAGTTTGTGTAATCTCGATACAAATCTTAGCTCTAAGTTAGTGAGATGTTTCTATGTGACAACATCTCGTTATGTTGTGACCAATAATAGTCAACATATATTGAGCCCCAAGCTGAGTAGTGGAAGAGTGAGGAAAAGACATGGAAAGACCCAATGGGGAGAGAAAATGCTGACAATGACATCAACAAAAGACTGGATTAAATTAGATGGCCCATCTGGTTGTTAAAACTACCAAAGGTCCCAAAAAGATTGTGTCAAGTCTATCAAACATAGTCAAAATGTAGTTAGTTTCTCACTAAAAGGCCTAGAAGCAACAAAATTCAAGGTAATTAATGGGAGGTCAGCTCAAAAGTCCTAAATTTAGGCTAGATCAAAATATTCATTCAATCAGTCTCTAAATTTAATGCAAAAGTATATGCAGGGCATGGTGGAAGGACAATCCCAAGGAAATCCCAACAATAATATGCCACTAATATTTGAATTTGATTACAACTAGCCCCTAAATTGAATCCAATGCAATCAATATGGGGTGAGTCATCACATGGTGTGCACGTAAGATTAGAAGAGATAAAAAACACAAAACAAATATTTGCCTTAAAGAAGCATGGCCTCTAACTACAAAAGGGGGCATGTCTTCATATCTATCAGCGAATCATAAATCCCAATTGTATTTTTAAATCATCATTGAATATTTGTAACCACCCCATTAGTGGGATGAGATAGAATATGAGGCCATAAGCTTTAAAAATTGTCTATTTAAGCAGGACATATTGCCATTGTTAAGGGGATGATATTTTTGGGTACCAATGCTCTGCAAGAATTATGCCAAGATTTCACCTGCCTTTCTTTCTATCTTTTGCAAAGATTATATGCCAAGGGTTGGTAAAAACTTTAGGTATTGAATTGCTACTGGAATAGGTCTAGATTACATGAGCCTTTCCTCCATGCCATTGGCCGTAGTTATCTGCAAAGAGATATTGATTATAGAGGAATGCTTCTAAGATGTTGAACATATATTTTATTGTATTTTATTCATTTAATTTATTTGGTCTTTTGATTTAACTAGTCAATTGGTGCAAAGGTTGTTAATATTCTAGTTTTTAGATTATTGTCTCAATTAAGATATGAAGTAGTTATTTTAACTGGTTTGATGGATTTGTTCATGCTTTAATTTAGTCTTTTCCCAATCATTATGTGCAATAATTATAGACTGTTAGTTAGATTATCTCTAGAATGGGTTCAATAGATTAATGGCCTTCAACACTTATCTTTAAAATTTTGCCCACTAAGTGGCTAACATTTGTGCAATTACTAGACCATGCACATAGTGGTATAACTGTGGTCAGGTATGCTTTGAGATCTTTGGCATCAAGAAGCTCATTTAGATCATAGACACCCTCTCTTTTCTACCTTACCCTACCCTCTTTTTTTATCTTTTTTGATGATATTCTGACTTAGTTTAGATATTGAGATGAATTGTAGTGAAGCAAAGCTTATTGTTTCAGAAATTGAATCAAATAGACAACATGATTTAGACAACTAATTAGCAAGAAAACAAGTAAATAAACATGAATGATCATACAAATTGAATCTCTAGTGGTAGTATTTACTACTTTCAGAGTAAAATGGGTTAATTTGATCAGTCCTTAGATGGAACCAACATCAATCCTAAAATTAACGAGGGCATATATTTATCCCATTCATTGCCCCCTACTTTTCTCCCTGGAACATTCAACCTCATGAGTGATTTCAAACCAGAGTATATTTGTGTAAACAACAGTGCCAAATGTCATCATTTTAAACTTCATTAATCTATCAAATAGGGCTACCCTTTAGCTCCTCTTTATGTTTTGGTTGTCGATGGTTTTATCTATATTTTTGGCTAGTTATGCTTCTATGGGTTTAGTGAAGGGTATTTCTCTCCCTAATTCATACCATTAGATGATTAATGTGCACCTTGTACATCTTTATTTTCTTACCCTTTAGGAGGAAGAGGATTCTATTAAAAATGTTATGGAATGCCTTGATATATTCTTCCTTGCTTTTGGGTCTTCCATCCAATGGAAGGAAACTTAATGTTATTGCCAAAGTCTTTCTACCAAACCTCCTTGGATGGAGGGATTTAAATGGAATTGGATCATTCTTGGAGTTCAGTTCAAATCTTAGACATTCCCTTTGCTTTTAGAGCCTCACTCACTGACTTGTGGTCTTATGTGGTTTAAAGGGTTGAGAAAAAAATATCCTTCTAGATTACTAGACCCTTGTCATTAGCATGAAAGTTTCAAATTTGTCTAAGGTGTTGGTTGCTACTTATGTCTAATACTTTTCTTACTAAGATCCTTCTACTGATGTGTATGCTTAGTTGGAAAAACGTTTATGGGATTTCCTATGGTCCAATTCTGAAGGTCCTATAGGATTCCACATAGTTTTTTGGGACAATTGTTGTCGACCTAAAGAGGCAGGGGGACTTGGGCTCATTGACATTAAACTGTAAATCTTACTCTCAATGTCAAATAGATTATCACAGGTTTGGAAGGTGATGAAGTCTGGAAAAATTTTTGAGACGTTGCATTTCTCAAGGTTGTTCTCCTTGTAGAAGGTCCTGACAAGGTATTGGTCTAAAAATCTTTCTCATTGGTCCTCTTTCTATTCATATTGGAGTTAATTTTTTTTTGAACAACTTTTGGAAGGCTTGAGAATACTTCAAACCTCACCTCATTTGGGTGGGGGAGGGTTTTTGAAATGGTCTCTCATTAAATTATCACTCCCTATGGTGGTCCCCAACACTCAATTTTCACAATGTTCCTTTTGTCATAGTCTCTTTGATCAATAATTTGAGATTGTTTAAAAAGGGTATTAAAACCATTGGGTATTTTTCTACAAGGTTAGTTATGACTAGCTCCCTTGGAATCTTTTGAATATTAAGTTTAATCTTGATAATTAAATGCATAATCTATTCTTGAGATACAAAGTTACATACTTGAGGAGTACTTACAAAAGATTTGTGTTACCTCCCTTATGCCCTAATGGAAGGACTGACATTGGCCTACAACTACACCCTTTTGTTGTTACTCTCCTCAACTAGGGTATAATCTATTGGCTCCTCATCACATTGACACTAAAACTCTCAATCATCGATGGAATCTTAGATCCCTTCATGTTGTATGTTTCATAAGGTTTGTTACTATTTGGGATGCGATGATCGAGCCTAAAAATGCTCATTTCCTTTTTCTATATTCTCTACCAAGGTTTGTTTTTAGGTGATTGTCTCAAGCACATTGGGTTTTCAAATCCCATTTACCCTGTGTGTCACCATCTAGAAACCCTTAAACATCTTTTCTAGTTTTGTCCTCATGGTTAGTCTACTTAGATATGGATTCCCACCCTCTTTAAGCCCTTTAGACCTAAATTCTTCACTTGAAAAATGGTTTTCTTGGGGGACTTTGCCTTATTTGTTGCAAGATATAACATATTTTGGTAATTTTTCTGTTGATATTCTTTTTCAAATTTGAAAAACTAAAAACAATGCTTGTTTTAATCATGAATAAATGGAAAGGATATTTTATGTAACTAACAAAGTTTTTGTGATTTCTAAAGTTACCCTCTAGATCAAAATCCAAAATTATAAAGTTTTCCTTGAGTTTCATCATCTATAGGTCTTATTGGATCATGGGGGGACTACTCCTTGTGATATCAAGCATGAACCTCCAAATCCTTCATGCCACTACTCTACCCTTCTTGGGCATGGACATGGGTTTTGATGTCAATGATATCAAAGCCAAAGGTGCCCCTCTCCTTATTCTCATTATTCCTCCTCACATCATGGTGGGTTCGATAGGTCCAAAAAATGTGGTGGTGGTGGCATCTCTCCATAGGATAAGTTCCCAAATTTGGCACTAGACATTTGCCCTCCAGGCAGGAATAAGCTAAGAAAAAAGAACATAATGATGGTTGGGATCCCTTACTTTTTGATAAAGATCCTCTTGCTCAGGGGGTGGGGATGAAACTTGTAGGAAACTCCACCTCCTCCACTTCCACTAGCCATCATGTTCGTTGTTGATTCTTAGTTGTTTCCTTGTTGTTTGTGTTGTTATTGTCCTTTTTATGGTTGATATGCACTTGAGTTAGTATAAATTGTGGTTTGTGTGGCCTTAGATTGGCCCTTTTGTTAATTTACTCTATTACCGAGGATTTTTTAGCTCATTGTGACTTGGCCTTTGGGGTTTGAATTTTCCACCCATCCTTTTTTGTATGACTAGTGATGTACTATATTTTGTTATATTAATATAAGTGCATTTTTAAATCAAAAAATAGGCCACAATCATAAACTCTGAGAATAGGGTCCCTTTTGTCTACTTTGATGTCCATAAATTAATCCCATGGGTTTCTCTTTCCTTCAATAAAGGAAGCTTTATTTAGGTGGTCTTGTGACACTAGGGAGGGTTCATGTTCATCCAGTGACACAAACTAGTCTAACTTCCTCTTCTTGTCTATCTTAGGGTTTGACAGGGTATACAAAATTGTAATGCATGGTAGAGAAGTACAAATGCTAATCTATCTACTCTTACAAAAGAGGAATAGAGTTAGGAATACTTATCTTTGAAGACAAACCTATTGAGCTTCAATCTCTCCCTTGGCCAAGGTGCTTCACAATAGGTTGTGGTATGTAAGGATGACAAGGATAAGTCATCGCTAGGCTACATAACCTATCTTTGTATCCAAAAGACTTATCCACAAGATAAGATCCATATCTTCAAATAAAGTATTGAAACCTTAAGTTATGATCCTCAAGTAAAATGGTGGATAAGCAGTTGCATAATACATATTCTTCTTCTTCTCTTCCTAAATAAATGATGAAATGAAAGTGGTTATATAGTTGGATCTAACCCTAATCATTTTAAAAAGTTTAGTCGATAGGGTCAGCCCAATAAACTATGTATCATTATTGACAAAAACAAATTAGGTCTTGGTATAGGTCGGTCAGGGGTCGACCTAGATCCTAAATGAGTTTTGTCAATTAGAGTATAGGGTCAATGGGGCTGACATTATATTGTAAATTGTCAAAAAATATTTTATGCTAAGGAAGACAAAAATTGACTAGATGAGGGTGAAAAAAAGTAGGCAAAGCTTAGGGGAGTGTTTTAAGAATATGGTTGTGTAAAAAAGAGGTGGTACTAAAGGGAAAACAATCATACGAAACATCAATGGTCTGCCCACCCCTTTCCCAATGCACCCCTTAAGGCATGCACTCAAAGAGATTGAGACTCGATGGATTTATACAAGAGAGAAAGCATCAGTAATTGATAAAGTTTAAAAATCATATGTGTATACATTTGTCTCACTTAAATCTCATCAAGTGTCACTTAAGTGCAACATGGGTGGTGATTTATAAAAATAACATATCAACACACAAAGTTGAATCTGAATAAATTGTAGTAAAGAGAAAAATAAGATAGATGAAAGGATAGAATTTAAAAACACGTGCCTTTACTTACCTTAGTGATGTAGATAAAGAAGGATATGTAAGAAATGTGAAGGTAGCCAATGTAGGGAACATTAGGAAAACCTATAGAAATTAGAGAAAAAGAGAGAAAAATTAAAATTTTTGCAACATATACATATAATAGGTGAAAATATTATCTACAATGTCAGGATTCTAGAACATTTTATGGTTCATAAAAAGAGCTAGTAGAAACAAAGATTTGATCAAAATATAAAATATGGTGGTAAATATTTGAAAAGTAAATACTTTTGAATAGTAAATATAAATATGGTGAAAAATAACTCATTTGTTATTTTTACTATTCTAAGAAAACAAAGCTTTGAGAAACATAGTTTGAGACCAGAGAGCCATCATAGTGAGGAGACAATTGAGATAGGGAGGATGCCTAGTGGCCACAATGAGTGCAACACAAGTACGCAATTATGAATTTCAAATTTTTGAATATTTTTATTTAAAAATTGAGCTAAATATAGAATATTGATTGGTAGGCAAAATCTAGGCACCAAAATGAACCCCAAGAATTTTTTAGGTAAACTAGGGGTAGAACAGGGTATTGGGTAGGATGAAGTTGGACCAATAAATGTCTAAGGTATTTATGGTAAATGGTCAAAAAGTCATCACTGTGGAAGAAAAGAGTCGACTTGGTTAACTTAGTCTTTAAGGTGAGCTAAAAAGATATGGTTGACTACGTGGCAGTGCACTAATTTAATATGCTAATAGGTGGCCAACTATTTAACAGTGCACTAGCTTAGTTGGTAGGGGGAACAAGGCCAAATTATTTTGTTGGATAGGGCCGATGTAGTACCACAAAATGAGGCTAGCTATGTATGACAAGGCCAATATAGTATGCTAAAAGAATAAGATGGTTGATGTAATATTGAATAGGTTGATCTAGCTGGAAATGGAAAGGGTTGATTTAGTATTCCAAATAAGATACATGGCCAATTTAGTATTAAATGGGTCGATTCTGTAGAAAATTTAGGAACATGAGAAACTAAATCAAACCAACTAATTTAAGTAGTTAATTTGTGAATTTTTAAGGATGTATTGTGAATTAATTTATGACATGGAGATCTGATATATCCTTTATTATTTGATATTTTTAGAGACGTCAGAGTTATTGGTGCCTGATAGATGCATCGTGGATACTTGATCTACTAGATTGATTGACTAACATGGACAAATCACAATTGGTCACATTAGATTTTAGAGGTATTATGGAGATGAGGTGGATCCCATTTATTATTGATCTTGTTGTCTTATTCCTTGGATCATGAGAACGGTTAACCAACACCTTTTGATGGGTGGTGGATGGGGATACCATTCAGGTGGTTATAATATTAGAGGATGCCCATGCTTTGTTGGGACTATCGATAAGAGGGACACTGATGATCACTGGGACATCAGATGATCTTGAGTAAAGGCAAGCACTAGCTTGACGGGCGATGTGCTCAGATAGGATATACCCTATATTGAGGGTGAGTTTGTTTGATGTGGCTATTGTGAATATTATAGACATATAGAAGGATATGATAGGACTTGTGACAACAATGGTGCTATGTCATGAGTCAGATGATAAGGTATTAATATACATGATAACCTTGTGTCAGTCAATATTAGATTAGGGGGCACTCTACAACTTTGGGGTTGTCATCTGGGTCCAACTCATGAATGATATGTATGGGATGTTGTCCAGAGAGTAGAAGTCCATGGGGAATGTTGTTTTATTTAGTGCCTAGATATATGAGAGGTTCCCTATTTATCAACTAGTTAGGTTACCCCATGTGGTCGATGATAGGTTATCCTAGGTCGTGTGATGGAGGTAGGATCATGTAGCCCAGGCTGTGCCCCATATGATAGCATTGTAGACTATCACAAGAGGGGATATCATGTGGAAACCCTATTCACACATTGCTAATATATGGCCTAGTTGGTTGACCATTACTATAGGGTTGTCATGGGTGAGGATCATAGGCCACTACACCTCATGGATAGAGCTACATCTGGTGGCATGTTTGCCAAGGCAGTTCAAAATTTCACACCTAATAACCCTCTAGTAGTGCCTACATATTGGGTACAACATGCTAGAGAGTTGAGGGGGAGATGAGGAGGAGGAGTACCAGTGGAGATACTAGTGATTAAGCCACGACATGTTATACCATGGACTAGTCAAGCATGACAATAGGTGGCAGTGGGAGGAAATGACATGGATGTGGACTCCACCCACAAAAATCACCATAGTAAGCACTGTGGCAACAAAAATAATGAACATCCTAGACACACTATAAATGGAGGCATCATTAGTGAGAACAGGTGTAGGAATGAGAAACAATATAGGAAGACCCAATAACCATGACATTTTGGACGAGGTGTTGGCTCCATATGACCCTACCACACTAGATGATCTTGTGGTTCTATTTTCCCCAGACCATGTAGGCTAGTTTAGATTGGTGGGGGAGGCTCTGAGGCAGTTGCAGGCATGCAGAGATGGATTAAATCCACCAATAGGGGTGGGAGAGGGAGAGGCATAGGCATGGCAGGACTTGGATTAGAAGAGAGTGGTGCAATGGCTACCATTATCTACTTTGGATAGGTGTCGGCCTAGGTGTCCAATCTATAGTGACATGTAGCAGGTTTTAGATCCGAGACTGTCGCATTACAACATATCATTCAGAAGATACAGTCTTAGGTATCTATGAGTAGTGTGGCTAGGCCAAAATATAGACAAAATGGATCTCAACCTTTGAGCTGAAGCTATTTTGTATTTTGTGCATTGCATTGTATAAAATACATGAGTTGTATTTGGTTGTGGATGTTGATGCATGGATATATTTATTTCTAGCATATGTATTTAGCTTTTGTTGTATATGATATGGGAAATATATGTTGAGTGTTTTATTTTTTAGCATTATGTGATACACATGCATGGTTAAAAATAAAAAAATCAAACATGACTTGGAAAAGTATAAGTAATCAAAAATAAATACACTACACACTATATCATGATGAAAAATGTGTAATAACAAAAGATGACTAGATATAATAAAGAAAAGATGGTAAAAGGGTAAAAAATGTGTTTAAAACATGTAAAAGAGTTTTCACCAAATTAAAACAAGTAAAATCACACTATATTACGTTGGGAAGTATGAAATAATGAAAAAAATTGAAAGCACGTGAAAACCAAATGGTATAAAAACAAAACAATTAAGTCAATCAATCATACTAAATCATGTTGCAAAGTATAAAAGAGAATATGAAATTAGAGAAATGGACTTAAATTGATCACAATAATTCAAACTGAGAAGTATACAAAATTTAACAAAATGGTTGTAAGCATACATATGTTTGAGTGGACGTGTTCATACTAGCTAGTGGTTTGGGATTTTACCAAACCAATTTTGTTTCTAGCCATGTTCACACTCACTTAGGAGTTAAACTTGTTTTAAGAGTTTGTTATATGGTTTGTTGTGAGAAATGTTTATAAAAACCAATTTTGGTTGTGTAAAATATTTCATTCCACCTATTGTTAGCTTCTGCAACAAATTATTTGTTGTATAAAGCAAACCTTCCTTGCCTATTTCTTAGGCACTTCTTATGCTTCTCTTAGAGCGATGAGAAATAAAGCCTACAAATTATATTAGTAACCTCGAGGAAATAATGAAAAGACTAACTTGTGCATGATATTTGTATCTGTGCATAATATTTGTGATCGATTTGTTGAAGCTATGGTAATAGCATGCAGGAGTGATCCTACAGATGTATGAATGCATATTGAATTCTATCATGGTATCAGATCAGGGACATATATCCATTGCTTAGTGACTTGTCTCTCTCTATTGAAGGGCTATTTAGCATTTTCCAGATGTACATTATTGGTTTTTGCATTTATGTATTTTTGTGTGTAGGTCGTACAAGTTTTTAAGGCTATTTTTGGTTGGGTCATACTATTTTTGACTCTATTAAAAGGACTCAAAAATACTAAATATTGGCATTTAACATTAATCAACATTAGGCTTTGTTTGGACCTACGAATCTCACATTTGGATTGATTTGCATTTGGATCCTATTTTTTGGGTTTCAATTTTGCATCATCTTGCATCATTGCATCAGTCTAGTTCTATATATTGAGATTCAATATTGGTTGCATTAAACCTCATTTTTAATTCGTATGGGCTAGCATTTTAACCCAACAATGTTTACCCCTATACTAGCTGTACTTTAAATGTGTTGATATTGCTTAGCTTTACCATTCATTACATCAAACTATCATTGCAGTTATAATTTCATCCAACCTTGTGGCTACACTAGATCTTTGCATTGGGTAAGGGTTTGCACCTCAGATTTCATCTCACCATCCAACGCACAAACCCAACACACATTGCCTTTGCATTTGGTGTCCCTCAAAAATATTTGAATAGCAGTCTAGTTCATGTATTGGTTTGTCTCTCTACATACAAATCTTCACTTCCATTAGGTACCACTGATATGTCGCCCCTCCACTCGACCCTGTCATTCTTGGTCTTGCCACTGTTGTAATTTGTAGCATGTGTCACAAATATAGAGATCCTATCTCTAAAATGACAAAATAAGACTTTATTGGGCCATGATATTTTCTCAAAATGGCAGTCTATTTTATTCAATCAGATCAATGAGAATAGCTAAAGATAATTATATTTTAGGTATACAATATTTTCTTCATTGATAATTTGTTATAGGTTTCAAAACCTTCTTTGTCGTTTAGTTTGTCATCATCTATCCTCTTTGAATTTGGTGAGTTGAATAGAATCTGCTTTGATTCAAAAGAATTTTTTGGATCAACATTCCAAACATTCAACATTTCCATACCTTCAAATGGTTTTTCTAGCTCGATGGTCACTCCTTTAATAGTCTTCCAAACCATCAAACTCCATGGCATATTCATATTCACTCCACTCGACAACTGCATCCAAATTTGATCCACAACCAGACACCTCACCAAAAATCCTCAATCATCATGTTTCCCCACACATTAGTCAAAATCTAAAAGGTGTGGGTTAGTTAATTTACAAGATTTTACTAAAATCTTCTCCAAGTGGTTATAAGGGTTTGAGCCCCATGTTATTAACCATTTGGTTTATTTAGTTTGTGGTGATTTTTAAATGGGGTTACTTCATTTAAAGTGGACACTTTAAAAGATGAGCTATTTTTTGTCAAGTGGTGAAAGCATTTTAAAGGAGGCACATTTATAATGTAAGGTTGGACTTTTTTTGTTTAGTGGGGGACATCACTTTTAAGTGGTGTTTATTTTTGTAATGGGAACTTGTTTAACAGGGGGTACTTCCTTTAAAGTGGTAACAAATATCAAAGGGATCAATTTTTTTGTCTAGTGGTGAAATGTTTAAATGAGAGACACCTTTATTTTTAGTCTCATACATTCTCTTGCTTGTTGAAAACGAAGGGTGAGGTATGGTCTCACAGGCAGTGAGACTCCCTTGCAAAAACACTTTATTTTTTGGATTGATTTATACGGACATATTTTTGACAAAGTTTTATGTGCTATTTTAGTGTGTTTTGTCCTCTTTTCTGCCACATGTTGTACTTGTAGATACATTTTTGATGGTAATCGATGTCCTTCTTTGGCCATTTTTTAGTTTTTTCCATCTTCGCGTATGGACTCATGTATATTTGAACTTCTTAGTGCTTCAAACTACACCACCTGGAAAACTAAAATATAGATGCACTTTTAGATTAAGGGATTGTGGAGAGTTGTTATTGGTGAATTTCTCATATTTACAAATGGGGATGATATTTTATGGCTTGCATCCTTGCAAAAGGAGGCACTTTTGTTTATTCACCTCCATGTTTCTGATAGTTTTCAAACTCATATTGATCATGCCACATCACTATAGGAGCTTGGGACATTCTTTCAGTATTGTTTGATGAGGTCCCTTCACCTCCACATGCTCCTCTTTCTTCTCCTTCCTCTCAGAGTGAGGATTCTTATGATGGTGACATTATTTCTCCACCATCTTTCCTATTTGTAAGGATCAGATTCTTGATGGTGATTTTCATGAGGACTCTTTGGAATCTCCATCTTCTATTAGTTCTTATCCTCTTTAAATTATCAGTGAGGACATATTTTTTGAGGATGAGACATACCACCTCTTGATACTACTCATGGTGTAGATTTGATTACTAGTGGTCACTTGGATGAGGTACCTTCACCTTCTCCACCTAATGATACATGTATTGATATAGTGGTTTTTGCTCTTATTTTTTATTTTGGTATGATTGTTGACAGTACCCTACCAAGCCCTAAGAAACCCATTGATCATATGGCCTTTTTTCTAGCAATTCAAGAAGAAAATAAGAAATTCATGATGCAAAATTCTCTTTTGCACTCCCTGTCTCATTAAAAGGATGCCCTCATATGTTATGTGTAGAAGAAACTCATTGGCATAAAACATTAGTATAATACCCCATCATGTACTAAATATGGTACACATCCACTTGATGCACTTTTACAATGTGATCTACCAGATTCTAAGCAGCCCATTGTTGATGTTGTTCCTATTATTGTTGATGATACTTATATGTGTACTATTGTAACACACTCTGAACATCCCATTAGAGTTTCACCTTCACATATACCTGCTTATTTTGAGTAGCATACCACTAGATTTGGATCCTGCATGATTCATTCCATGGGTCACACTATGAGACTTGTGGGCATTGGGAAATGTCTGTAGGGCATTGCTCACCCTATTTAGCATGTTGTGTGTATTGATTGACATGGCCTTGGTTATGATGCAGGTGCTTCATATTCATTGGTATATGTTGATAGAGATCCATATTTTGTTCAGTCCACTCTTTGTGAGGATTATGAGCTATATATGGGCTCTTATGCACCTTCACATAGGGCTAAGAAACCTGAGACTAATTTAGTCAGACATGATCTACTTGACACTTCTTTGGATGTTACCTTGAATTCTTCTACTATGGATTTTGCACCTACTCATATGTAGACATCTTCATCCACCATTTGTGTTCATTTGGGGTGGATTTTTTTAACATTCTTGGTAGTGTCCACAATGTTCTTTGAGAAAAATCTACATGCAAGGTTCCTCCACCACTCAACTTCTTTGACTGCACATTGCTCATCTTGCCTATTGATGTTTCTTGGTTATTTGAGCTCCTTGGTAGGCTGATGTGTTTTTTAGATCCTTCATCTCTCATTTCGCAAATGTCATCTACTACACATTGAATGCATTATGGAATTTCATGCATAACTTGATGATATTATTATTATATGAGATCTTTATTTGTAGTCATATTGAGAGTCATGGAACTTTTTCTTCATGTTTATATGCTCCATGTTGAGCACTTTACTCTTTAGTTGTTGACTATCCCATCACCACCATAGACATATTATTGATAGATTTTTATCTGTACCTTTGATGTTGATAGTCTCTTTTAGATTTGTTTTGGAGTTTGATCTCCCTCTGAAGAATAGATAGTCTAATTCAACCAAATTTACACATTTCAGTGTTTTGTAGTGGGATTGGCCCACTCATATAGATATGTTTTTTGAGTCACTACACCCACTTTAGCATTATTGGGGAGATGGGGGCAGGAGGGTTGTGTGTGCACACTTATTTAGGTGTTGTGCTTATTATCATCCCTTGACACAACACATTTTCTTTTATAGGTATTTGATTGAGTGCATATTTTGTTCGATGGGCTCATTCCATCGAGTGCACCTACTACAAGTTTGTGTTGAGATTTTCAGTCATACTTCTTAAGATGCCTTGCAACATATGTTCTCTTCTTCACTCTTATTTTGTTTCTACTAGTTTTTGGGTATCTTGTGGTGATACATTTCATCCATGGTAATTCTTTTTCCTTAATTTATGATCAATATTTTTTATAGAGTGAGACTTGTACAGAAAACCAGTTCCTATTTGACTTGGTAGTTACATCGACTCGACTTCTATGTATTCTGGTAAGATGGATTCGTTACCATAGGGACACTTTGTATTTCACTATGATTTGTAAATGAGTACCTGATCAGACCTAGTTATTAGGACCCATTAGTTTCTTTAGTTTCTTTTTTCTCACTCTCTATTCTATGTTTAAGGGAGAGTGGTGGAGTGGATGTGTTCACACTGGCTAGTGGTTTGGAATTTTACCAAACCAATTTTTTTTCTAGCTGTGTTCACACTTACTTAGGATTTAAGCTTGTTTTGGGAGTTTTTTATATGGTTTATTGTGAAAAATATTTTCAGAAACCATTTTTGGTTGTGTAAAATATTTCATTCCACCTATTGTTATCTTGTACTATAATTATTTATTGCATGAAACAAAACTTCCTTGCCTTTTTATTAAGCACTCCTTATGCTTCTTGTAGACCGATGAGAGAGAAATCCTACAGATTATATTATTGACCTTGAGGAAATAATGAAGAGATTGACTTTTGCATAATATTTATATTTGTGCATAATATCTATGATAGCTTTGTTGAAGCTGTGGTAATGGCGTGTAGGAGTGATCATGTAGACGTATGAATGAATATTACATTTTATTAATATGCAATCAGAAAATAAGAGGATAAAAGTGAAATATTAATTAAGGATAAAACATAGTATATCAAGATGAGACACATATCAATGACGTGTAACTCATAAGCAATAACAATTTATCTCAATTTTGACACATGTAATTTCATTGTCACTTGGGTATTAGAAAATTTTGTGAGGAAGGCCTGGTCCTATCCATGGTCTTACATTTTAAATCACTAAGAGAACACCAATGAAGGGGAAAAAACTATGGGAATGATGTTTTGAAAGGTGGTTGTAATGTGGTAATTTGTGAGGAAGGCCTAGTCATATCCATGGTCTTACAATGTAACTCACAAATGAGATCCCTAGGGAGATGATCAGTTAACAAAGCAACATTTTTCAAGGAAAAATGTTATGCATATTGTAAATGAAGGAGGGAATGTAAAAATCACAATGTAGGCATCATCAGAAGACCTTAGGAAACATGAGGCACACTAAAGCCATAGAAAATACACTAAGTGGCTAGTGACCATCAATATACAAAGGATACCCGTTCATAATAAGCACAACATTGTATATGCAAATAAGTGAGATACTAATATCGACTCATCTTGGTTATATTAACAAGAAATTGAAATGGACCTAATTTCTCACAACATGTTCACCCTTCGTCATAACCTCTTACAGAGTCATCGATCTACTACGAAGATTGGGTACTTATGTGAGAAAGTAAGTAGCACTAGAAGATTTTTTTTAATTCTCCTTTTTCAATTACTGGCCTACTGCACCCAAATGGAACTCAACTCTATCATGAGGCCAACTTTGGAGTTTGATCTTCAATTAAAAAGAAGATGTTCTATAAATCATGTCTTTTAATGTGATTTGACTTTTGAATTTTGAATGTTGTCTTTTATATCATTTCATTTTGTTAAATGATTTGGATTTTAAATAAATATGGATTTTAAAATTATTCCTCCATATGGATTTGAAATAACCAACATAAGGGATATAATTGATACACATAAATGATCTTTATACTTTGGCTAAAGAAAGCTAAGTATCCAAAGACATGACTCACTTAAACACTCAGGCATGCCTATGAACTAATATGTTATCTCAAGTTTCAACCATGTGTATGCTTAGTTTGTGAAAGGAAATAAGGGAATAAAGGGGGATCTAAAGTAGACCAGTAAAGTAGAGAATTATAATGAGATAACTTGTTTGTGAACTAATCACATGGTAAAAAAGAATTACTAATGGGAGCCAGGTTTGTATAACCAAGTCACAATAATTATCCGTGTTAGATGAGATAAGGTAGCAAACGATCATGAGAAAAGATAAATACATGCATGAAAAATAAATGAACTCATGATTATAAGCATATAAAAATAATCCATAGGAAAGAAAATGAAAAAAATTAAACCATATACAAAACATGATGCAAAATATAAATATTCATGTAAGATAGATAATTGAAGCTAAATTTGGCATACAATCAAATGATAGAATATATAGATAAAAGTGGATCACAAGCCCAATCCAAAAATCATAATAAAGATGAAAGTGAAAGAACACTATGTTGTGTTCACAAATATTGATAAATCTATCCATATATATTATCCATAACATTTGATATGTATCTATGAAGTTGGACTCTAACTACAGTGAGAGTCTCATTGATCCTTAGGGAAAGCTATGAAAAGACCTCTCGTCGAATCTCCTCTACATAAAATGTAGGTATAACAAAATGATCATGCTCATGAGGTCCCTCATGCATAGTGTTACATCCTGATTCTTCACTAGGAAACGATTATTCATTAGGTAAATTATTTGACTATTCATAAATATTTATAGTTGACACATCTGATTGGATTATATTTTTAGACAAAGCTTTGAGATATATATTGTTATGGGATACTAGGATATTGCTTGGGTACATATTTTCACTGCTATGAGTTAGTTGTAGTGTGTGTTTACATTATGAACATGTGAATATGTTATTTTAGTTATATTTTATGTTGTATGGTTATCATGATGATATGATCTAACTACCTATTTTATTGTGAGGTTAATGCAGGAGAACCCATCCCTCAGAGTGTGCCAGAGGGAGAGCATCATCGAAGAGGGTGATGTAGATGGAAACATCAAAGGATGACATATAATTAGCAAGAACCATGCACACACCATAATAGTTAACACATGTTAGAAGGCAATAAAAATGGTTTGCACATGGTGTGTTTATTTCTACTTGCTTTGGAAAGTCAATTTTTATGGTTTGCAAGTATGGTTTGAGTAACATAATGAATCCGTTTTGTGTATTTGATACATTTTATCATTAAATATAGTGGAAACATTTTTAGCATGATTAGATTTAAAATTCTAGAATTATTGATTGTCAAAATTATCATTAAAACTTGTGACAATAAAGGATATTAATTAAATTATTGAATAATAGATTCTCTCTATTTTATGTTAAAATAGATAAAAATGAAAAAATAAAAAGACAATAAAAAAATAAAAGGAAAATTAAAGATTAAATTTAGAAAATAAAAAAGAATCAAATATAAAAATATATATACAAAATAAATAAAAAATCCTTAAAGAAAAAAGGACTACGCTTTGTTTCATATAAGAGATTTGCCTGTTTAGTGGAAGGAAGAAAGGGGAGAAGGGAAGCATGGAGAGAAGGTGAAAGAGATCAATTCAAACAATAGTCCTTCAGATCGTACCATTGTAGACACTTTTGCTAGGTATAGGAAGCCACTAAAATTATGTGTAGAATTTAGTGAAATTTATGTCTGAAATTTGTATATATTGAAATCGTCTTACTATTTTTATCTTGTATAATATTTTTGAGTCACTATAATAATATAGAGTCTTTTTATAGTTCATTGCAATAACTATTAATTTAATATATACATATTTTAATGCAAGACCATGTTGCCTAGGATTTGATACACTGATATTAGTGGCATAGCTATACATATCTTAAATTCAACCTTAATATGAGGGGGCATGATTCCAAATTGAAATTAAAATTTTTGTAACAAAATTGAATTAATTAGTCCTTCTTGCTCAATCATCTATCAAGGGCCATCCAATGGCTTAGGAAGGAAGCCCATAGATTGGAGTTGATATGTTGAGCCACCTCCTGGCCTTGCAGCATCAATAAGTACTTGGATATCTCTAACTATGTGATGGTGATAGAACTAAACTATATTTTGCATTCCATCAGACAAACTAATCCGAATGGATGTCCATGGCTTTCTCACATCCATTGCAAAACCACCCAAAGATCGATTTCTACCTGATTGTGAAGTTGAGGGAACAATGGGCTCAAGAAATGATGAGCTTGAACTACCCAATGTCCTTCCCACACCTTCAAACTACATGTATTTTATTATTTATAAAATACCACAAAATCCAAAGCTGTAACAAATTTAAGTTCTTGTATAGTTCTAAAATTACAACCTTAAATTCAGCCTTCATACATATAAATTGTGTACTGCATATTCAATGTCATAGTACTTATATAATATTTAGTAGGTGTCGCTGAATAAACATGACTTTCAAGCCATTATTGAGTCATTGTACTTTTCCTTTGGGTCATAATATTTTATTTTGAGATTATGTTAAACAAATGGGTCACTGCATATTTAGTTTTCAGTTATGTTATGTGTATAATGAGTATTTTTAGATAACAATAGACAATATTGGCATTGTTGTATAGTGAGCATTATTAGATAACAATAGACAATATTGACGTCCTTAATAAGGCATTTAGTATATAAAATCTTGATTATATTTAATACTTGTTGAAAATAGGAAAAAAATCTAGTATATAATATAGTCCAGATGCCAAGTAGGGTGGATATATGTTTAGAAGAATATATAGGTTTTAAATAGCAAATAAGTCATAAAGATGGGGAACTATATTGCCTGGTAGTTTGCTTTAATAAGTGTGTAATGTGATATTAGTTAACTTGGGTTTATTAAAATTTTGGATAATAGTAAACCAATGAGATTGAATTAAGAACACATACATTTTGGATGTGTATGAACTTGAAAATGAGTACATAGTGAAACATGAATGGGATTTATGAATACTGATCAATGGATCTGATGATCCTTTTACAAAATATAAATTTGATAGTTGAATTAAAAAGGACCATAATTATAACTTATCATAAATCTAAAAATAGTATTCATCAAGGCATGACGAGTATACAACGTGGTCTTTCATTACTTTGTGATAGACATGATATGCTTATTATAAAGCCAGGGGTACAAAACTTGTTGTACAGATGTAAAACTATAAAACTCTATATTGATGTTTACGTTAAAATAACTTAGGTATACTCTTGTTTACTAATTTATCTTTGAATAAAGAGGTGTGCTTCTCTAACTATAGTTACCTAGATGATTATAAACTATAGAACTATGCTTAATAGAGATTATGTTTTATGTGCATACCAACGCGATTGTAGAGGATCTTATCATATGTTTTGACTTGGATGGTTAATAGGAATCATATTCAGTCAAGTATAATAGAGATTATGAGATAATTGACACTTTTAAACCATAGTTGTATATATCTATATTTAAAGGCAACATTACCACTTGAGAAATCTGAGTTTTGGGAGAATATAACATATAAGAATTGGTCATGAGAACCAAGAATTATGAAACTATGTAAAAAAGAAGTCCTAGCCTCCTACCCTAGTAGTTAATGATAGATGCATATTTATAACTTTACATGGGTATTTATTATCTTGGGATAAGTTGTGTGATTTGAGATCCTCAATTAAAATTATAATGACTATATGAAACTCTTGATTAAAAGTATAAATAAATAGTAGTTTAGTATTTTACATAGCATTGGAATAACTACATGTGGTGCATAATATACAAGTGCTTGTACATAGGGATTGTACCTATAGTTTAATATACAATTTGAGTAAATCGTTAAGTTTCTTAGAAACCAAAAACTATAACCCTTTGGAACAGTCTCCTAGAAATGAAATGAATTGTTTAAATGAATGTTATAATGGTATGAGTTCTCTGCAAATGATTGAATTGTTTGTTAGCATTTTGTATTGAGAGCATTAATATGTATAAATGTTTGGTTATATTTAACATATAATTGTTCATCGTGAAATGCACTTATAAGCTACATTTTTTTGAATGTTAGTATGTAGATTAAACTTAAGGTATACCCAGATGGTATAAAAACGTACTTTCTTGATTGTTATTATATATGTGGGTCATTGGATTATTGAAATCATAAGTTTAGTTATGTGTATTTATGTAGTTACGAACTATGATAGTGTGGGTATCATAGAGTCCTATAGTGTAAATATATGTTAATCCTGGATGGTATATATTGTAATTGTTATGTCTAAACTCACACCTAAATTTGACTGATTTAATGTAGGCATGATGGTTATTACTATGAATAACATATTTTTTGATATTTGGTAGGACTTTGTGTATATGTGCGCATAAATTTGGGAGTGTAGCATATGCTAAGTTAGTATGTTATTATGTTTCGTGAGCACTGTAACTCATTTTGTTATGTTTAGTTGCTTAAATAGAAACTTATGTTTTCATGTATTTAAGACTACTTTATATGATTGATTGTGAAAAAATAGTAGATATATTTTAGAATACTAGACTATGGTAATATAAGTTATCATAAGGAGTATTATGTTGGAAAATTAATTATGGTAGTAAAGTTAAATGTATATTTACCTGGATGGTATAAACTATAGTCATTATTTCTAGTATGAGATAGAAAATAATATAAGATTCATTCATACATTTGATGAAATAAATGTATGTTTTAGTTACTCCAACGTTTAAGATGTTATATGATGTGTTTGCTAGTAGGATGTAAATTATATGAATCTTGTGGCTGAATTGTATTTGATCAATCTACATTGATGATATAGAGTAAGGAGTGAGATAGAATTCACCGTGTTACTAGTATCACAATGACATATGAAGACAGTTTGATCAAGTGGTGTATGAATGTGATTGATCTACAGATCATTATTATTTATTTTTAATAAAACATTAGGTTAAGGTATGTTTAATGAGATATTATCATTTTATGAGTATCATTTACATGTTTGTATGATATATTGCAATAGAACGGTTTTTTATGATATACTGCATGTTTAGTTTAAAAATCATATAGCACATGGGTACTTGCTTATCTCTCTTGATTCCCACACTGTCACTATCTACTCATCTATAAAGGGGGGGCCATTTTTTAATGGGATAGTGCGGGGGATCATTGATCCGTAGTTAGTTTATAAAAGCACTCAGATGATGCTCTCCCTCTCCACAATAATACTACTTATCAAGATGACACTTGAGATTGCCACAAATACTTGAGTTTGAGAACTATGCTCCAGGAGAGCCATGTATATTATCTGTACATTGTATTTTATTATACTTATTATTGAATATTGTCATGGGATTTGTAATTACTTGTTGTTTTATATTGACAGTGGTGGCTGTAGACTTGTATCAGTTGTGGTTGAGTTAATATAGTTACTTTTTATACTTGTATTATGATGTGCTCTCATGATATTAGAGATCAGTGATATGTGATTTATTATGCTTGTTTGCTATATCACGTTTTGATTATTTCTATTTTTGGTATATTTATTTAATTAAAAAAATCACACATTTTTAATTGACCCCAAAGAGGTTGATACATGTGGTATCAGAGCTATGGCTCGAACTTTAGGACCTAATGAGTCCATTAGTAGTTTCATGTCTTTATGTTCACCAATGTGAACATAATTAACATAAAGTATTGCACTGGTATTTTGGATTTATAGTGCCTTAGTATAGAACCATGTTACATCATAATTAGAGTTTTGAGACATTCATGAAATGTGTTTGGGGAGCATTGAGTGTGTGCTTTAGGAGCCCTTGTACACTTTTGAGTTGTCTAGGGGATTGGTTTATCAAGTGACCTAGTGCTGATGGATGTATACGGGGTTTGGATAAGTGATTACATAGCATAGTTCATGACCTATGAAGAAGAGATTTCTACCATAGTTTGATCACTTAGATTGAACACCTCGAGTGTGATTACATCATTTTTAGTAATCAAGTCACCTTCATCATTTGTGTTTTATGTTGTGAGTGTTTTATAAGCACATAATGCTTCTCACTTAAATACATGTGTTTAGTTATTAAGTCTTATGTTTACTAATCCTAGAAATGGAAAATCTTATAAGACTAATTTTAGTTTTGTTACCACCTAGTACGGTGGGAATTTTCTTGTTGTAGAGTGTTGCTATCGTAGTTGGGAATTCCTATGTGTTAGGAGTTTGTTTAAGATTGGCACCCTTAAGTTATGTGGTTTAGAAAGGAGTGATATCTCTCTTAGTTAAATTAGAGCCCCTTTGACATCGTTATAAGCTATTGAGAGGAATTTTATTTTCATGATGTTGATTTAGTGTTCTCTTAAACGAAAACTTATTTTTGAAATGTTGTTTGACTATATTCCCTTAAAGTCTGTGGGGGAATATATTATACTTATTTTTGAGAGAGAAGTTTTACGATATGATTGATTGGTACATCTTGTGGTTAGTATCTTCTCCCTATGCATATTATATAGGGTGTGTATTTGGAAATAGATTGTGATACCATACTTACAAATTTGGTAAGTAGGTAGTGTTTTGGCAACATTGAGTTACGGTGTTTTATTTTTACCTTGTGAGGGTTTGTAGGATTTTTTGAGATGATAGTTCTCTACCTTTCACCTGTGACTCTCTAAGGTCACTACTTTATCTAATTTTTGATTTTATACCATGTGGAGTGGCAAACCTTGAATTATATATTCAATTCTAGATTAAGAATTATAAGTTGACTACAATTATTAATTATAACCCTTGATTAGATTGATATTGTTATCTTTTTGGCTTAAAACATGTTTTTTTGAAGAGTTATTTTTGTACCTTTCACCGGAAGCTAATGTGGTATAGGTTGTGTGAAACATCTTGTCAATCTAGGGGTTGAGATAATTTTTAACTTATTGTGTGCTAGTCGAGCAAGTAGGGAGACAATGTCTCGCGTGTTCATTTATAAGTTTGTAAGGATGGTGTGATCCTTAGATTTTTTATAGAATGTTAATTTTAACATTATATCTTCTTAACTATGAATATAACACTATAGGTTGAACTGTGAAATATGATACTAGTTATGTTTAACTAGTGACAACTTAATATAATGATGGATTGATTGTATGATTTCTCTTATATGTATGTTGATATATCTAGAATTATTTAACATATAAAATTGTTTTTTTACTATAGAATTGTGATTCATTGAACATTGTGCACATTTTGAAGATCATTAGGTCATGGAGGTCTAATGGAAGAGTGGTGAATTAGGAACGTGAGTACTAAGTGATAGCAGTGGATCCTACTTTACCTCATATTGACTCGGTAGTTACCAAGTTTAGATGTGATATAAGGACTTGTTGCATCCAAGATTTGTCAAACAGACTTGTCAAATTCAGTCATATGGCCATATGCATGTATACAGTGAAATATTTATTCCTTAATTTTGTATACATTAGAAATTAGTATTTTCAATTCTTATTTATCATCCTACTTGTTAGGAGCTCTGTAGAGTAGTGACAATAATTATATGTTATACTTACTAGGAGATACATGGGGTAGCGATAGTATTAAATTATGTACATCATTCTTGTCAGGTTTCTTAATTAATTTTTTCCAGATTGAGAAAAACACTCTTTAGGTTAGAGAGATGTGCAGAGGGGTTAGAAGATTTTTTGAAACCCTCCCTGGTCATTTGTTTTAACTTGTATGATAATCTTATGTGCTCTTGGGAAGTTAGTGAAACTTTCACTGAGACATGTGGGACCTTTCAAAGTAAAAGAAGTGGTCAGTTCTATAGTATATAGGTCTATCTCAATGGTTATGGACCTCGAAGTGGTCATTACAGAATCAATCATAGTAAGTAATACTTGAAAACCATGTTTTCATAATTAGAAGATGTCACAGAGCAAACTCTTATGAGATCAATACTCTGAGAATAGTACAACTTGGTAATTTCACATTTATTTACTTGATTTGATACTTTATTCTATGTTGAATAACATTTTTAATTTAGAATTTATATTTGATAAGAGTTATTAAGGACGATGACTAACTTTAGCGAGGAAAGATGTTACATCACAATTCCTTGTTAAATTAAGTATTTGACTATCTGTAGATATTTATAGTTGACACATCTGATTGGGTTATATTCTTAGATTAAGATTTGAGATATATGTTGTTATGAGATAATATAATATTGCTTAGGTACATGTTTGCATTGTTGTGAGTTAGTTGTAGTGTGTGTTTATATTACAAATATGTGGATGTGTTATTTTAGTTATATTTTATGTTATATGGTTATCATGATGATATGATCTAACTACCTATTTTGTTGTGAGATTGACAGAGAAAAAACCATCTCTCAGAGTGTGTCAAAGGGAGAGCATCATCTAAGAGGGTGACATAGATGAAAATGTTAGAATACGATATAAATTTGACAAGAACCTTACACACACCACAATAGCTAACACATGTTAGAATGCATTAAAAAGGGTTTGCACATGGTGTGTTTATTTATACTTACTTTGGAAAGTCAATTTCTATGGTTTACAAGTATGGTTTGAATAACATAATGAATTCATTTTACGTATTTGATACATTTTATTATAGAATCTAGTGGAAACATTTTTAACATGATTAGATTTAAAAACCCAGAATTATTAATTGTCAAAATTGTCATTAAATCTTGTGACAATAAAAGATATTAATTAAATTATTGAATTATAGATTTTCTCTATTTTATGTTAAAATAGATAAAAATAGAAAAAGGAAAAAGACAATAAAAAAATAAAAGGAAAAGTAAAGGTTAAATTTAAAAAATAAAAAAGAATCAAATATTATATATATAATAAAAAAGAATCCTTAAAGCAAAAAAGGACCACACTTTGTTTCATATAAGAGATTTTCCAATTTAATGGAAGGAGGAAAGGGGAGAAGGGAAGCACAGAGAGAAGGTGAAAGAGATCGATTCAAGCAAGAGTCCTCTGAATCGTACCATTGTAGGCACTTTTACCAAGTACGGAAAGCCATTAAAATTATATGTAAAATTTATGTTTGAAATATGTATATATTGAAATCACTTTGTTATTTTGAACTTGTCTAATATTTTCTAATCATTGTAATAATATAGAGTCTTGTTATAGTTCATGGCAATAACTATTAATTTAATATATACATATTTTAATGCAAGCTCGTGTTGCCTGGGAGTCATTGCACTGATATTAGTGGAATTGCTATACATATCTTAAATTTAGCCTTAATATGAGGGGGCATGATTCCCAACTAAAATTAAATTTTTTGCAACACAATTGAATTAATTAGTCCTACTTTTTCTATCATCTATAAAGGGTTAGTTGATGGCTTATGAGGGAAGTCCATAGATTGGAGTTGATATGTGGAGCCACCTCTTGGCCTTGCAGAGTTAATAAGTGCCTAGATATCTCCAATAGTGTGATGGTGATAGAACTAAACTATCCTTCACATTCCATCAGACAATTTAATCTGAACGGATGTCCATGGTTTTCTCACATCCACTACAAAACCATTTAAAGATCAATTTGTACCTAACTATAAAGTTGAGGGAATGGTGGGCTTAGGAAACGATGAGCTTGAACTACCCAATGTCCTTCCCGCACCTTCAAACTGAATGTATTTTGTTGTTTATAAATTACCACAAAATCCAAATCTATAAAATATTTAAGGTCTTGTATAGTTCTAAAATTTAAACCTTAAATTTATCATTAATACATATAAATGGCATGCTACATATTCCATGTCATAGTGCTTATATAATATTTAACAGGCGTCACTGAATAAACATGACTTTCAAGCCATTTTTGAGTCATACTTTTCCTTTGGGTCATAATATTTTATTCTGAGATTATGTTAAAAAAATAGGTCACTGCACATTTAGTTTTTACTTATGCTATGTGTATATTGAGTATTTTTAGATAACAATAGACAATACTGGCATTGTTGTATAGTGAGCATTGTTAGATAACAACAGACAATATTGATGTCTTTAATAAGGCATTTAGTATACAAAAGCTTGATTATATTTAATAATTGTTGCAAATAGGAAAAAATCTAGTATATAATATAGTCTAGATGCTAGGTAGGGTGGATATATGTCTAGAAGAATACATAGGTTTTAAATAGCAAATCTATCATAAAGATGGGGAACTATATGGCCTGGGAGTTTGGTTTATTGAGTGTGGGAATGCGATATTAGTTAACTTGGGTTTATTAATATTTTGGGTAATATTAAACCAATGAGATTGAGTTAAGAACACATATACATTTTGGATGTGTATGAACTTGAAAATGAGTACATAGTGAAACATGAATGGGAGGTATGAATAATGGTCAATGGATATGATGATCCTTTTACAAAATATAAATTTGATAGTTAAATAAAAAAGGACTGTAATTATAACTTGTCGAAAACCTAATAATAGTATTCATCAAAGCATGGTGAGTATACAAAATGGTCTTTCATTACTTTGTGATAGCCAAGATATGCTTATTATATAGCTTAGAATACAAAACTTTTTGTACAGATGTAAAACTATAAAACTCCATATTGATGTTTACGTAAAAAGAATTTAGGTATACTATTGCTTACTAGTTTATGCTTGAATGAAGGGGTGTGCTTCTCTAACTATAGTTACACGGATGATTATAAACTATAGAATTATGTTTATTAGATATTATGTTTTATGTGCATACCAACACTATTGTAGAGGATTTTGATCATATGTTTTGACTCGGATTGTTAATAGGAATCATATTCATTCAAGTATAACAAAGATTATGAGATAATTGACACTTTTAAACCATAGTTGTATATATATATTTATATTTAGAGGCAACATTGCCACCTGAGAAATCTATGAGTTTTAGGAGAATATAGCATATAAGAATTGATCACGGAAATCGAGAATTGTGAAATTGTGTCAAAAAAAAGTCTGTCTCCTAACATAGCATTTAATGATAGATGCATATTTATAACTCAGTATAGGTCTTCATTATCTTGGGATAAGTTGTGTGATTTGAGATCCTTAGTTAGCATTATAATGACCATAGGGAGCTCTTCACTAAAATTATAAATAAATAGTGTTTTAATATTTGCATGGCATTGAAATAACTACATGTGGTGGATAATATACAAGTGCTCATACATAAGGATTATACTTATAGTTTAATAGACAGTTTGAGTAAATAATAAAGTTTATTATAAACCAGAAACTATAACCCTTTGAAAAAGTCTCCTAGAAATGAAATGAGTTATTTAAATGAATGTTATAATGGGTTTATAAGTTCTCTACAAATGATTGAATTAATTTTTATTATTCATTAATGAATACTTGTGTATGATACATATTATGAGAGCATTAATATGTATAAATGTTTGGTTATATTTAGCATATAATGATGCATCATGATGCACGAATATAAGTTACATTTTTTTGAATGCTAGTATGCAGATTAAACTTAGGGTATACCTGGGTGGTATAAACCCATACTTAATTGATTTTTATTATGTATGCGGGTCATTAGATTATTAAAATCATAATTTTGACTATGTGTATTTAAGTAGTTATGAATTATGATAGTATGAGATATCATAAAGTACTACAGTGTAATTATATGTTAAGCCTAAATAATACATAGTGCAATAGTTATGTCTAGAGTCACACCTACATTTGACTGATTTAATGTAGGCATGATTGTTATTACTACAAATAACATGTTTTGTGATAGTTGGTAAGATTTTGTGTATGCGTGCATACAACCTTGAGAGTGTAATGTATGCTAATTTAGTATGTTATTGTGTTTCATGGGAACTTTGACTCGCTTTATTATATTTTGTTGCTTAAATAAAAGCTTATGTTTCCATGTAATTAAGAATACTTTATACGACTAATTGTGAAAAACTAGTAGTTATGTTTTAGAATACTAGACTATGATAATATGGGTTATCATAAAGAGTAGTATGTTTGGAAACTAATTATGGTAATGAAAATTTATACTTAAATATGTGTTTACCTAGATGGTATAAACAGTAGTCATTATTTTTAGTATGGGATAGAAAATAATGCAAGATTCATTCATATGTTTGATGGAATAAATGTATGCATTGGTTACTCTTATGTTTAACATGTTATATGATGTGTTTGCTAGTAGGATGTAAATTATATGAATCATATGGTTGAATTATATTTGACCAATCTATGATACTAATACAAAGTAAGGAGTGAGATGGACTTCATTGGCTTACTAGTAGCACAATGATAAATGAAGGCAGTCTGATCAAGTGGTGTGTATGAATTTGATTGATCTATAGATCACTATTATTTATTATTTATAAAACTTTGGTTAAAGTATGTTTAGCGAGACATTATCATTTCATGAGTATGATTTACATGTTTGTGTGATATCTTGTAATATAACATTTTTCTATGATACACTGCATGTTTAGTTTATAAATTATACAACACACAGGTACTTGCTTGTCTCTCTAGATTCTTGCATTGTCACTATCTACTCATCCATGAAAGGAGGACAATTTCTTGATAAAATTAGTGTAGAGGATTGTTGGTCCATGGTTGGTGTGAAAAATCACTCGCATGATGCTCTCTCTCCCCACAACAATACTACTTATCGAGATGACACTTGAGATTGTCATATATACTTAAGTTCGAGAACTATGTTCCTGGGGAGCTGTGTATATTATATGTACATTATATTATATTATACATATTATTAAATATTGTCATGACAGTTGTAGTTAATTGTTGTTGTATATTGACAATGGTGGTTGTATACTTGTATCAGTTGTGGTTGAGTTAATATAGTTGCTTTTTATATTTGTGTTATGATGTGCTCTCATGATATTATAGATTAGTGATATGTGATGTATTATGATTGTTTTCTATATCATGCTTTGATCATTTCATATGATCTCCATATATTCTCATGATGTAATCTATTTTTGGTATATGTGTTTAATTAAAATAATTCATGCATTTGTAGTTAACCCTAACAAGGTTGTTACACATAGAATACTCAAAAAGGGGAATATATGATGGAATGGTAGTTGCAAGACAAGGAGGTGGCACCACAAATGAAGAAGGAACCATGGGTGTGGAAGAAGATGCAAGTGGTGCAGTAGCCATAGGTGAAGAAGGAACTACAAGTGGAGTGGGAGCCATAGGTGAAGAAGGGGGATCCTTCTTCTATGGATAACCTATGGGAGGGGGAATGGTGGGAATAATAATGGTCATGAGGTGATCATGAAGATGTTGCTTAAGGTTGCAACAATAATTGGTGTGATAGGTACCACACTTGTACTCCTACTTCTCTACCCCTCAGATCTCTAGCATGATATGCCCAATAAGCAAGCATTACTAGAGGGGCCACTGGGTGTGGGAATCCAAACTGCCCTGGCAAGCATACCACCATATGTGTCTCTACCCACGAGGTGTAGTGGTTGATGATTTGCACTTGTGCAAACCTTGTAGAAATTATTAACCAACTAGGCCATACAACAGTGATGTGCATGTAAGGTTGCCACATGGTCTCCCCTCATGTGATAGTCTGCAACACTGGCATGTGGGGCATGATTCAAGTTACATGGGTTGGCCTAGACCCTAAATGAGTTTTTTAAATTAGAGTGTAATGTCGATGGGAATGAAATTGTATTGTAAACTATCAAAAAGGATTTTATGCTAGGGAAGGGATAATGAAGGTGGAAAATGACTAGAGGAGGGTGAAAAAAATGAGGCAAAACATAGAGGAGTATTTTTAGGAGATGGTTGTGTAGATAAAAAGTGGTTGTAAAGGGACAATAATCCTATGAAGCACCAATGGTTAGCTCACCCCTTTCCCAATACACCCTTTAAGGCATGCACTCAAAGAGATTGAGACTCGACGGTTTCCTACAAGAGAGAAAACATCAGTAATTGATCAATTTTGAAAATATTATGTGTATACAAAATCCACCAAGAAAGCAAATCAGGTAGAAATAAGTGAAGGTAAAAGTGACTAAGTTTTATCTATTTGTAATGTTTCCTCTTATCATCATGAATGGTTATTAGATTTAGGTGTTACACATCACATGTGTTCGCATAGGATTTGGTTTTATTCTTAACAAACCCTTGATGGAAGTTTTGTTCTTTTGAGAAATAATGCTTCTTGTAAGACTGAAGGGATTGGTAGCATTAAGATAAAAATATTTGATGGTATAGTAATGACTCTAATAAAAGTAACACATGTCCCATAACATAAACAAAATTTGATTTCTTTGAGTGAATTATATTCCCGAGGTTATAAGTTCATAGGTTAAGGTGAAGCTCTAAAGGTGTCTAAGGGTGCCTTATTTGTAATGAAGGCTCTAAAAGTTTGGAACCTTTACATATTTCAAGGGAGTGCATATATCAGTCAAGCTGTTGTGGTATTTAAAACAACAAAAGATCTTATTTATCTGTGGCATATACGTTTAGGCCACATGAGTGAGAAAGGGTTAAAGCTACTTAAAAATTATGATTTACTTCCTGGTTTAAAATCTTTATATTTGGATTTTTGCAAGCACCGTCTTTTTGAGAAATAATGTAGACAAAAGTTTAGTGTAGGAAGTCATGTAAGTAAAAGTATTCTTGACTATATTCATTTTGATGTGTATTTTATAGCCTTTGTAATTTCTTATGGAGTATCATTGTATTTTTTACATTTATAGATGATTATTCCAGGATAGAATAGGTCTACTATCGAAAAATAAAGTCTAATGTTTTCAATGTATTTAAGTAGTTTAGATCTTTGGTTGAGAATAAAACTAGTAGGTCAATCAAATGTTTAAGAACAAATAATGAAGGCGAGTTCACCTCCTTATAGTTTCAAAACTCTTTCAAGGAAGATGGGATTGAAAGGCATAAAACCACCAGCTACAAATCACAATAAAAAGGGGTTGTTGAATACATGAATAAGACCCTTCTAGAGAGAGTAAGGAGCATGCTCAACAATGCAAATTTGGATAAATGTGTATGGGTATAATCAGTTTTTACAGGCTGATATATGGTAAATCATTAACCATTAGTTGTAATACACTATAATATTTTTGAAAATGTATGGATAGGTCGTCCATGTGATTATTTGGATTTGAATTTTTTTGGGTGTAATGCTTATACTCTTACTAATAAGAATCAACGTTCAAAGTTAGATACAAGATCCAAGAATTACATATTTGTTAGGTATGGTGAAGGAGATGGTGTTAAAGGATATGGAGTGTGGCATCCTACTACCTACAAAATCATCATTAGTAGAGATGTACAATTTGATGAATCATCTTTTTCAAATTCATATGCAAAAATGAAAGAAAATGAGGAACCAAAACATCAACATGTCAAGGTTGAAATATAGCCATCTTCATATTCAAAAAATGAGTAAATTCAACCATTATTTCATGGTGAATATGTTGAAGTGTTTAAGATTTAAAACAACTTGAGGAAACAACATAGCAGTTAGAATGGAGGTAAAAACATGAGGAAACACCTCCACAGACAATATGAAGATTTACATGGGTCAGACATCATCATAGTAAGTACAGTCTCAATATATCAATCGCTTTGATTTTTAATGATGGGGAACCTAGTTTTTATCATGAAGCATTGGAAGATGAGGATAGTGTCAAATGGAAAAGGGAAATGCAAGAAGAATTGGATGTCTTGGCTAAGAACAAGTCATGGGACCTAGTAGAACTTCCAAAAGATAGAAAACCTATTGGTTGAAAATGGGCTTATAAATGAAAGATAGGTGTTGATGAAAAGGTTGAAAGGTACATGGATAGATTGGTGGGAAAATAATTTACAAAGAAAGAAGGTATTGATTACCATGGATTTTTTTCACCATTTGTTAAACTTGTTTCAATTCAAGTTGTTTTAGCATTAGTGGCTATATTTGATTTGGAGTTAGAGCAGTTAGATGTTAAAATAATATTCTTGCACAGATATTTAGAAGAGGATATATAAATGGGACAACCTAAGGGTTTTGTACAAGATAAAAAAAAGATTTATTTGCAAGCTCAAGAAATCATTGTATGGCTTGAAACAATCACCTAGGAAATGGTACAAGAAGTTTGATTCCTTCATGGGGAGCCAAAATTTTATTAAGAGTGAGTATGATCATTGTGTTTAATTCAAGTTTTTGGACAATGGCTTATTCATTATATTGGAATTGTATGTTGATGATATGCTTGTAACAAGAAAAAAACATGGCATAGATCAATAGTTTATATGCTCATCTAGCTAGGAAATTTGATATGAAGGATCTAAAACCAAAAAAACAAATTTTAGGTATGGAGATACATAGAGAAAAGAAAAATGGTAATCTTTGGTTATCATAAAAATTGTATTTGGAAAAGATACTACCTAGATTTAGTATAAAGTGCATGAAATCAATTAGTATCCATTTTTCTTTCATTTTTAGGCTTTCTTCAAGTTTATGTCCTAGTAGTGACAAAGAAAATCAGTATATGTCTCATGTACCATAGACTAGTGTAGTAGGAAGTTTAATGTTTGCTATGGTATTTACAAGACTAGGCATTTCACATGAAGTTGGAGTTGTCAATAGATATATGAAAAATCTAGGTAAAGAACATTGGGCAACAATGAATTGGGTGTTTTGCTACTTGTGAGGCATAGGGGACTATTACATCATTTATAATAGATCTGGGGATTCTATTTGTGGATATGTTGATTCTGATTTTGTAGGAGATCTGGACAAAAGAAGATCAACATCTAGTTATGTTTTTATATTTGCAGGTGGACCTATTAGTTGGATGTCGAAGATTCAAAAGATTGTTGATGCATCAACTACTAAGGCAAAATATGTCATTGCCTATCATGCTTGTCAGGAGCTAATTTGGATAAAGGGTCTATTAGGTGAGTTTGGAAGAGAGAAATACAAAATGAAGTTATTCTGTGATAGTCACAGTGAAATTTAGTTGGCCAAGAATCTACTTTATCATAGTAGGACAAAGCATTTTGTGGTAAAGTACCATCTTGTTAGACAAGTGATTGATGAAGGAAACGTAACACTTGAAAAGGTTTACACAGTGGAAAATAGTGATGATATATTCACAAAACAAGTTTTGTTAGAGAAGATAAAATGGTGTTTGGATTCTCTTGGCTTGAAAAAAAGGTGATGAGTTGGTCAGGAAGATATCAGGTAAAAATTGTTGTTAAGGTGGAGATTGTTAGATATGTGACAACAAAGTTAACTTTTGGATCCTTTTGCAGTGTGGTTTAGAGCCCACTCCTTGATAGGGGGTGTGTGGCAGAGGCAACATCCACCCCCACTATTGTCACTGCCCCCAAAGAGTAAAATCAAGGAGTCAAATCCCTATTTTTAGGAAGACAAATTCCACCATATCCTATTTTTTGAAGAAAATTCATAATGTCATTTTTACACTCTATTTTTAGGAGGAGGAATCCTAACGGTGCTTTGCCAATGAGGAATATTTATCTTTGTGGAGTTTGCATGTAATTTGTTCATCTTGGAATTAATAAAACTTGATATCTTGCATCGTGGTTGTTTCCTTAGCTTGCTAAGGTTTTACCACATAAATATTGTGTTTTGTCTCATGCATGTTGAGCATTTTGTCTATTTGATTACATATGTTATTCCATTGTGTTATATTTCTATTGTTGTAGAGTGTGTCGTTTCCTAACACTATTCTTCAAAGCCATCCAAAAACTATCTTTCAATGAGGAATATAGAATTGTAGAACAATTATAAGGATGTTTCCAAACAAGAAATGAATCCTCCCATGTTCTAAGGACTATTCTTTGGTCTAAAAATAAGCGACATAGAGCCCTCCAATGTCTTGGAAGTGTACTTATTGTTTCAAGTCTAAGAGGAGACTTTTGATTATTTAAGAGGGGGATCTTGAATGACATATTAATGAGACATTATACCATTCCAAATACATGGGATCGGTTACTTTATTACAAGCTTCCCTCTCTTTTGCCAAATTCACTCTATTGGTTTCTAAAGGCCAATTGATCAAAAATCCTTGAGAGTTCTTAAATATTACGTATGCTGAAAACTTATATCTCAAACGTAGGTGACATATTTATCTTCATGGTTCTCATTCATTAATGAAAGTAAGAACAACTAATGGGGAAGATGAAGTGATATACCTTCACAGTATCACAAAATCTAAGACATTGAGATAAATCATGAGCTACACAGATACAACCATCTGAACTCAACTACATGTCAAGTTTAAAACCTTAGCACATCCACATTTAAACAAGTAACATATGGCATGCATCTACAACTAAGAATCATATTGTAAAAAATTATTATCTACTTCCAAGAAAAAAATATCATGTCATAGTGAAGGATTGGTCATCCCTTCTCCAGTGTACTCAAATGGGCTCCAAATTTGATGTTGTTAAGAGGGGTTGGAAGTTTATTCTTTAGTTTTCCATCTCTAATATGTACAAGATAAGGTTTAGTCAACTCTACATAAGCAAAAAAAGTTCACTACTTACTGAGGAATGTCCAATTTTGGCATGCTAACATAAAGGTGATTGTCCTTTATCAAACCACCTTTGACTTTCATGTATACATTTTTTTCTTCAACCACCTCACCTCATTAATTTTCATGCATTGAGAGATGTGGTATCCATCCTTTCTCTAACCACCTCAATTTGGAGTTCACTTTTATAATTTTCACATATTGGGAGCAAAGATGGTTGCTCCTGCTCTAAACCACTCGTATTGGTGATCACCTTTCCAAGTTTCACATGTTGAGAGAAGGAACACTTGTTGATTTTTTTGCCACTTTGATTTTATATTTTATTTTTTTATTTAAGATAGGAAAAGAGATTGTAAATTTGTCGACCACCAATTCTACTTCGTTTGGATAATCCCTTTATTTTTAATGTTTCCAAAATTTTCCCTTTCAAAAAAGGGATAATCATCCTCCCTTGTTTGTCCTATTTGGAATCTTCCAATATTCATCATGCAAAAAAATTATGTTATTCTCTTCTCCTCTTCTTTAAAAATATAGAGAGAACACTTCAAACCTATAACAAAATTAATTCAGGGCCCAATAGGACCCCAATGGACAACACTATAAATGAGGATCTACATGTGTTATATGCATATGCAGAATCTTTATTAGATAATATGCAAATAATCAAAAAATCAAGAGAATAAAAATGATGTGTGTGTACATGCACGTGCGCACATACGTGTGTGTGTGTGCGTGCATGTGAATTTTATACATGGCATATATATTGAGAAAGATGTATTGTTGTGTATATTCTACTTTGATTGATAACTAACAGATGTGTATACATATATTACAAAGTCACAAAAGTAAAAA